>OY728159.1:286730261-288147496 GCA_963277665.1 Viscum album | reverse complement strand
CACACCACATGACTAGGGGAATTTTCATCACCATCACCACCAAAAAGGGAATCATTATTCTCTAGGTTGGGAGTAATAAATGAATAGTCTACATTCCACCAGTTCCACCCACTAAAATAAAACCCCCTAATGGTTGATAAAAATTCAAAATCCATGATCAGAAACTCCCTTAGAGTCACTATTCATATACCAAAAAGGGAGGAACATGAAGTAAATAAAATCAAAACCCATTAGGTCTAGAAACCAAAATGGCCTGACATGGCTAAGGGTTTGAATAATGCCCCTAAATAAGATTGTGTAGAATAATACAATTTCATAGAAGGTAATGGAAAAACACCATTTCATGGTATGCCTTGGTAAATTTAATCAGTTTCAACATGGATGATATTGATAATGATTAAAATATAGATGGCTACGAAATCAAAAACATACATCGGGATGAGGGTGACTTGGATGCACAAAATGAGGCATAATTCACTTAGAACCAAAGACAGATCCAAAACTCCCCACATAAGAATATCGAGTTACCACCTCCATGATGGAACATTACCTTAGGGAATTTTACAGCCACATCCTAGTCACCTCCTTGATGAAACAAGGTTTCTTCCCTAGGGAAACGGTTGTCATAATATGAGATATAATTAATAACACTCCAATAAATCAATGAGGATCTACTCATAAGAAATATTCCAACTAGGTATCTTCCTCATGAAGAGATGAATACTCTACCCCCACAGTAGATCCCTCGGTAAGGGTGGTATCTGAGTATCAGGTTAGATCTAGATTTAGTTAGATCGTCCACATAAATGGGGAAGCAAAAAATGGTCTTGGATTTCATCTGTAGGGGAAAAAACCTCTCCCTCTATAGTACAACCATTTAGTTCAAAAAAAATTCAAAAATCAGCAGGAGATAAAAGTGGGGCCACCTCATCACCCCACAAGATCCCTATGGATGGGAGATAAATCAAGCAACGGTGCATCAAGATCTACTTATCATCATCAAGTCCATGGAAACTTGAATGGAAGATGTGGAAGGGAGACGTGTGTATATTCATCCTGAGTGGAAGCCATATCCTGATTGGATGGATAACACTTTTCCCCCTCTATTTTTTTCATTCTTACCTTCTCTACATTTGATAGATTGGGACACCTTGAACAACATCTCACACACATTATATCCTGATGTGGGTTGATGATGGGACCTCAAGATCAATAGGAGGTAATAAAGATGAGGTGTTTTATATAGACTTTAATAGGTCCCTCCTTTGTTTTTAATAGTAGTCTTCAATCAAGATTCGTTTTAGGATCATAAGACCTTCTTCTTAAATTCCTTTATCATTTCAGTTCTACATATTGGGCTATAATGATCTTCAACCAAGAAAAAAACAAAAAATAAAAAAATGAGAGGGTGTATGACATCATAGCTAGGTGGAAGGGTTTAACCAACTCACTCATCATCCTCATTTCACTAGATCTCTTATTATAACTCTATGTTAAAAATATCAAGGATCAATTGTAGATGACTCTTATTCCAATGAAATATCCATGGGGATTATTTGAGTTCTCTAAAATAGTACATCATCTAGAATAATGTATCTAGATGACCCAATCCAAAACTCAGATCATTCCCACAGGATATGGAAAAATTATAGCCAGAGTTGAAGTTATAGCTATAACTCTCAAGCTAGTAGTGGAACCTATCCAAATACCTAAGTTGGCCTTGAACCGCCCATCACCTCTTGTTGAGTGGAGATAACCACATAATCTTCCTCAGCCTAAATCATAGTAAAATTAGGTTTGTCTGTGATTTGATGAATTTATGAATAGGTATTAATCCTTCCGGAATGAACAAGTTCCAGATTATTTCAAGGAATCCATAGAAAATAAACTTCTCAAGCTCCCACAACCCATGAAGGCTGATGAAGTCAACCTCATGGATTGTCCCAATTATATCCCATCCATAAAAGGTAGGGTCATAATAAATATAAATTCTTCACCATTAATTATGTACTTCAAGGGGTGATCAATTATTGAAAAGTGGTGTCATACAAATTAATAGGGTAGGTGAATTTCATAGTTGTGATTCATATAAGTAAAGAGTGTGATTGAAAAAATCTCCCGGCCAGATATACCTAAAAATTCAACAACTACATGACCCGAAAGACAGTTGACCGAGCCAATTACACTATTAAAGAATAATTTTTCAAAATCTCCATTATTCCACCACCTAATAAGGATACACTAAATGTGCCTCCCAAAGGTGGGTGTCACCATTGGAAGCATTATGTGATAGAGGATGAATATTCATATTCTATTCAAAATATATCATTAACTCCCGCTGATTTCATCAATATAATATTTTAAACACATGATATTCTCTAAAAAACTAAACCCTTGTCATATTAATAACTCATATTTGGTTCTGTCAACATGATATACTTTTCAAAACATGTCTCCACCAATGAGTTTTTTCCAGAGCATGAGCTTCATGCACAAAATCAAAGAACACGAGGTCACATGAATAGGAACCGAGGATATAGAGGACATCGTGAGAATGCTCAGTCCCAATATTCTGTTAATTTTCCTGTGGAAAATAAATATAAAGCAAAGACTCATGGGAAACTGCTTTAGTGAGCCAAAAAATGGAAGGGAGGAATCTCAGAACCCTCCAGTATTCTTCTGCACTAGATTGTATAACAATAACTCCTAATAAGGGATCTACCCAATCTACCAAGACAATGAGGAAGGCCAGTATGACACATGCCACTGGTAGAATATTCTTTCACAACCCCTGCACATGAACTAGGTTCGTCCAACCCAAATGGATTGTATCTTCATTCACACATCAAAGAGAAAACCCATATCAAGAAGAACCCACCTCTAGAACAAATGTACGACATTATAAAATATCTAGAAATAATCTTGTCCTATCTCACATTCTGTGATGTGCTCTTTATTGGAAAAGAACTTTGGGAGGCACATATTAAAGCCCCCGAGATCACACAGGTCCTTGAGAAAGAAGTTACTATAGTTGGGGTATATCTATGGGAGACCTTGTCATAAAAATTTCGTTCCACCGTCTCATTCACTACTCAAGATCCAGAAGAGGCTATTTGAGGACACGTCATACCCTAATAAGTCTGGGTAAAACTCAAAAATGTCAACTTCCATAGGGATCTAATTAATAATGGTTCAGGGATCAATATTCTCCCATCCTAGACCCTACATTATTTAGGATATGGATAAGGGTATTTGTATCCCACTAAGAAAACCATCCAAGGGTATGGTAAGTGTGATAAAAGGCCTCTCGAGAGGATCAACCTCATGTCTAGTTGAAGGATCTTACATAAGATGGTGATTTTATGGTAATCCTGCAATTCACCTAATATTATGCCATTATAGGATGACCATGGCTCCATAGAAACATGGAAATACCTTTAATATTCCATCAGTGTCTTAAGTATCCCATTAATGGAAAAGTAGAAATAGTACAAGGTGATAGTGCTCCCTTCAAGACATTTGGGGCCACATATGATGAAATAGATTTCTATAAAAAATAAGGAAATGACCAATGGATAATTATGATGCATGGTTTTATACTCCCAATGGCTTGGGGATCACCCTTGTGAATCAATGGAGTAAACTTATAGGTGACTATGCACTCCCCGTAATCCTAGTTAAGGTCACATATATAATCCTAGAGGTCCAAGCCCTTCTAGTCCCTAGTGAAAGCATTGAAGAATATCATCCCCGGCATATCTTTGCAAAAACTCAATAAATAGGGGATGAAAACGCCTCATCTCATTCCCTCTCTCCTGTTCATAATGATAGTGGAGACCCTAAATTTCAATCATAATTTGTAAATGTCTACATAGATTTTCAGATATAAGAGGATGAGGCTACCCTCATAAATGCCCCTCCAGAATTCAAAAAAGGTGTATCCACCACCATAAATGAAATTAGGTAGATAAATAACAGAATCAAGTAAGACCAAAGGCCTAAACAAATTATTGCCTCATTTACCGTAAAAGGGAATGAGATTTATATCACATTTCTAAATAAAAAATGATATGTGTTTTGGATGGAACTACATAGAAATGCCTAGACTAAATCTATATTTGTCTATGTACCATCTCAGTTCACCAAATCAACATCAAGACATCAAGAATAAATCTAGGAGGATTCACCCATATCATGCCACCTGTAAATAAGAATAGGTGGACAAGTTGATTGTATCCAACTTCTTCTGAGAAGTCTAATACGCATGATGGATTTCCATCATCAGGACTATCAAGAAGAAGAATGGGGATATTAGGGTCTGTATTTATTTTGTAGACCACAATCATCATTTCCCAAAGGATGATTACCCATTGATGATCACCAAAAATTTTATCGATGCAACTACTAGTTTCTAGACCCTTTATTTCATGGATGGGTACTCTAGGTACCATCAGATAAAGATGTACCCTGAAGATGACCAATCCACTACCTTTAGATCACCTCAATTGTTATTTTTCTTTTATGTTATGCAATTCGGTTTTAAGAATTCCAGAGACAAATATCCATGTTACATGCACCATATCTTTATATAATTTATATAAAATATAGTCTAATGTAAAATCGAAGACTCGGTGGTTAAATCTCAACAGCGATGTTGTAATGCCCCAACCCCAGAATCCAGGAGCCGGTGCATTATTTTAATACATTGTCATGATTATAAGGAATCAAGTCCCGAAGGACCGGTCAATTTAGTAGTCTTGGAAACAAGATAAATACATAAGTTCAACACTACAACTCCAATGGCCGGAAGCCCTTCATTTTTTAATTTATTTTTGATAATCCACTTTTCAAGGGGTGAGTTGGAACCCTTACAAGGCCCTTAGGTGTAAGTATTATGTGTCCCATAGGCCTTAAAGGAATTCAGTGCCCGTAGGCTTAAACAATTACATACAACACAGACTAACTACTTTGAACTTCTCCTCCCTAGCATCTTCATCATGAAATAAGCTCTAAACCTTTTCATGGCTGTTCGGCTATGCTTTCCCGGGCATTCATAGGCTTGTCCAAATTCCAGGTACCATACCCTCTCATTCATGCAATCTGTTTAGCTTCTACACTGTTGAAAGCTCCGTGCTCATCCTCTTTTCCAATGCTTGTTCCTCGTAGGTGTTTTGGTTTGTATCTGCACATTAAGGTGTCCTTATGGCCTTGAGGTGGCCCAAAGGCCTTACTAACCCAAATTCCTAGGTGGCACGAAGGCCTTTAAGGACTCAGGGACCAAATAAGTGGGCCTAAGGTCCAAAATTGGGAATATTCACGGCTGATATAGTGCTAAATAGAGCCTGGTACAGTACTGCTACAGTTCCCAGAAATTAGCATCCGTATGGTTTTGATCTTAGGTCTCTTGGATGCACTTAAGGAGTCCTCACCAACTGAGCTGAGGCTCATGTACATTCAATACTAAAACTTGAAAAGAAAAAAAATTCTAATTAATTCCATTACAAACATCCAAGCTTCTATGATTATTCCTGCAAGTCACTATTAACTAACTTCTTCATATCCTGGGAAAATGAAACATGAGAAAGTGGTGATCTCAAAAGCTTAGTAATAGTAAGCAATACAGCAGAAGAAAACATAAACATTAGGCGTGGTGAATAATTTAATCACAAGCCTTTACAAATAATTAAAATGAACACTTTATGGCAGGAATATGAGCTGAGTGAATAATGCCATAATAAAACATTGTCATGGGTATTCTACTAGTCAAATAACCACATGAAATATCAATATCTAATCTCATTATTATGGAATGCATATTGTCGGACATCATAACTACATAGTCAAGGCCTCGGGCCAATTCTACAAATAGGATTTTGTCAAGGCCTTGTGCCAAGACACTAGTTTGTCCAATGAGACCTACCGATGCCTCGAGGAGCTATAGCAGGCTCCACCCATCACATACTAAGTCCAATCCATTCCACATATGAAAAGTTTGAAACATAACATAAACATTGGTATTAAAACTAGTATATGAAATGTCAATACTTTATCTACAAACCATGAATGCTATAAAAATAACACATCCAATGTAAAAAATAACTAATTCAATACAATATGGAAGATTCTATTGTAACATATTAACCTAAATCAAGAATAATGAAGGATATTGACATTAAGATGAAAATAATCATCAAAAATATTTGAGATAAATATCCCCATTTTCTTGAAAACATTTAAAAGTCGCACTATTTGTCAAGAAGTCGTTCAAAAATATATTTTTGAATCAAAGTTTCACACACCACTTTGAAACTTTTAAAAGGAATTTTAATTTTAAAACATTAATTTATGTATAGATAAATCCTTAAAACAAGTTTTAAAACATGGACATTAATGAGAAAGATTTAGAATAATAAATATTTAAAACATTTAAAATCATATTTTAGTTAGAGTCCCTTACCAAAAGAGAGACACTTGAATACAAATAATTTAGGTGATAAAAACTGTATAATATCATGAGAATAAAGAGATTCATGATATACTACGTCAAAGTACATTATATACACCAAATTAAAGTGAATTTGTGTATAACAACAATGAAGTCTCAATGGAATGTAAACTGAGATGAAGTCTCTTATAAAGACTATATCCATAGGTTAAGGATAAATCAATGACATAATTATGTGTGAAAATTATAAATAAACTCAATATGATTGGATATTTAGTATAAATCAATAATAGGACTTTCACACATATTCTTGTAAAAACAACACCACTGAATTGGATGTTTATCCCAATAAATGGAGATTGATTTAAAATTACTCTTATCAGTTTCATATCAATGACTTGAGAATTTATCAATGGAGTGATTCTATGTATCAAAATTATTTCCAAAGAAATAGGAGTGAAAATTACTATACAAATAATAAATAGTGATTCCACACATAATCATGGAGTGAAATAATCAGCAAAGTATGTGTAAAGCCCAATGAGTGGAAATTGAAAGTTGAAATTCCATTATCGATTTGGTAAATTATGAAACATACACCCCATGAAATAAGTATCATACAATGAAGATGTAAATACCCATAAATTAAAGAATATTACACAATGAATACAATCATGGGAAGTACATATTCTACACAAAAGGAAACAATGTCCAATATAGCATGAATCTCACATGAATAAAAATTTAGATGAAAAACCCTTACTTCGTTGTGATCAATCGATTCGTATGAAAAAACATTAATAACCACAAAATTAATCAAATTATACCATGGATATATTAATAATAATGATAATAAATATCAAATGGAAGTACACAATACACCACATGCAATAAATAAGTGGCGATCAATGGAAATATCACGGAATTAAAAGTGAGATAAGAAACCCCTTACCTCAAGTATGACTTGTCTTGTATGTTCCTAGTTATTACTGAATAAAAAAATTAAGTTATTTTATAATTTATTAAGAAAATTTTTCATGTTTATTATTCATTTTATATCACTTATTACCTTTCTATAACAATTAGTTATTTATTTGAGTTCATATTCGATATTTCATCGATGTTTGGAACTTGAGTCAAAAATGAACTTGTTATAATTACAATTTCTCCATGTGTTATAATGTCCATTATCTCCAGAATGATATAGGTAATTTAGATATTATATATATATTATATCCAATAAATATATCTATTTATAACAATACATTACATTCAGAGATATGAAATGAAATGTGCCATTCATGGAGACAATAAGTCGTACATACGCTTGAACGCTACTTTCATTTCTATTCTGTATTTTAATGGAATTAAAACATAATGATACATAGTTATATTATAATTACAGTATAATATAATATATAATATCATTAATTCCATCCTTTATATGTCCCACATAAGGCATTAATGAGTCATATCATTTTGAGGGGGTGGTAGTCCGCACTTCCTCAAATGAAATTATCCCGTTTTACCCATAATGGAAACCATAAAATAATGATATAAATGGTAAATACAGAAGAATAAAGAAAAAATAAAAATAAAATATATATCATATATAAATATAGTGCCATCTTAACAGCCACCATGATAGGTGGTAGGATATAATTGAACAATCATCGTTTCGTGAGATGTTAGTTTTCCATCCACAGAAACAGTATGTTCATCACCCATTAGATGGAGGTGTGTGTAAGTGTAGTTATAATACATCACATAACAACATCCTAGTATATTGAGGATAATTGTTTTATTAAAAATTAATTTATTAAAAATTGTTTAGGGGGTTGGATAAGTAAAATAAAACAAAATAGAAGAAAATAGAACAAAAGAATTTAAGAGAGAGTGTTACCTTTGATTTGGGTAACATGCTTTGGTTTGAACCAAAAGGACTTCTTGAAGTGACTTCTGCCTAAGGTAAGGCCTATAGGAGGAATAGGGGGTCTTGAGATATTATTGTGGCAGGGGTTGGATGAGCCAAGGGGCTTGAGAGGTGTGTGGAATGGGTTATAAGTGGTGTCCTTTTATTAGGGGGAGGAGGGGATCTTTAGGAAAGTGTGAAAATATTATTTTATTATATTGTGATATTTTGTTTCTAAATGTCAAAAACTAATTAAATTCAAAGATAAGATGACTCATGGTCGAAATAAAATCATCTAATAAGAATTGGACAGGTTTTGGATATTATTTTAATATTAATAATCATATTTATTTTAATCATTTATTAATGAGGTAAATACTACATTATTATTTTGTCATAAATAATTTAATTTATTTGATGTATAAAAATAATAAAAAAATAAAATAATGCAGGAAATAGTTTTATATTTCCAATGAATATTTATAGTAGAAAATATGACTTATATAACCCCATGTAAACATTTATATACTAAAAGATATTTGTTAATGTCATTTTTGTCTTTAGTTTGAGTTAATTAAAAGAAAGTGTCATTATCACTCTTATGTGGCTCCATGGGGTCCCAAAATCGACCCAAGTATGCCCATGGTTGGCTATGACTCATCCAATAAATTTTGGAGAAGTTTTAAGATAATTTTGTATTATTATAATATTATTTTTACCTTGAATTAACCAATTTACCTTTAACTGCAGTAAATAAAACTAAAACATTACTGTTCAAAAAAAATTATTTTAATATTATTGAACCACATTTTATTTATTAATAACAACCATGTATGTATTATTTTTAAAATTCAATTCATAGAATCGGTAAAATTTCTTTTAAATGAAAAAATCAGTTTTTTAACTAATACTAAGTGGTTTCACTATTCAAAAAAAATTCAAGCTTTTCATAAAAATGCCAAAAATTCAGCCGAAGATATATTTGGTATTCCAAATTAAAAAATGATTTCTATTTTTCCAAATTAAAAATATATAATTTTCATAAATTATTTTAAAATTAATTCCTGTTTCCAAAACAAATACCTTGTTTTTAAGAAACAATATCTATCAAAAGATTGACACTTGTTTATGTCCAATTTCAAAGTGAAATTAATTCAAATTACCACCATTAAATTAAATGGTAAAAATATAATCTAATTAAACTTTAAAACCAATTAAAAAAGATAATATCACTATATAAATAAATTATATTAAAAGGCACTTTTTAATTAAAATAAATTATTTTTCACTGTTCATAAAAAATGTATTTTATCAGAAAAAAACCAAAAAATTTACCCAAAGTAAATTTTGATGTCTTGATTCTAAAGAAGAATTTTATTTTATCAAATGGAACATATAAAAGTGACCAAAACTAGATTTAAATAGGGTTCACCATTAAAAGGCGGTAAATTAACCTTTTAAATAAAATTATGTTTTAAATTAGATTCATTCACATTTTAAACCTATAACTTTAATTGGATAAATGTAAAAACATTTAACAAACTTATATAATAATTGTTTAGTTAGTTCTGTTCATTCCCTCCATTACAACGGCTAGGTGTTAACTACCATTTATAATAATATTATTATATTATTAGTGTGTAATGTAAGATATCAAAGAAACCCATTGTTGCGTACCGGGTATACCATCGAACATAGTGTCTGTTTTAAAGTATAATTAATATTTAGTTCAAAAATATTAATAAATATGAAAAATTTTGTGTTCTTTATTTACTTGGGATGTTACATCCTTCCCCCCTTTTGGGAATTTCATCCTCAAAATTTTAAAATTAGGCTTCGAAACTTTATTAAAAGTACTACATCGGAAAAAAGTAAGTAAAACTATCACTTTAAAAGAAGGAAAGAAAAGTAAAAAGGTCACCCAAGATAAGCCATACTAGGATTCCATATAAAAAACCTAGATATGGAAGATAAACTAAGTGTTAATTTCTGATGGAGGGGGATAGAAAACATGATCAGGAGAAAGTTAACAACAAGAAAACCACAATCTTATGATGGGATAAACGGTCATTAGTTTCCCAGTAGAAAAAGTAAACAGAAAACATTTTTGTTTTAAGTTACATTTCAGAAGGATGAGAAATTTTTTTATGAGATTGACTAAGAAAATAAAAAGATATACTTACTTTTTAATTATAGTTTTATCCATTTACAAATTCCTACCACTAACTATTCTCTTTTTCTAAATGATGAGTATTCAAGATTACTTGGTCAAACCTGAAGTGCTAGAATCAACTTCTAGAGAATAAAATGATCCAGAAAGGATAAGATATATATTTCCCTTGTCTTTAGAGACTAACCAAAACCAAAATGGTTAGTTCAAGATCAGATGATCCCAAAAACTGTAATCCTTTAGAGAAAGAAATGTTAATCTTAATTTCTAAAGTTAAACCAACAATACCCAAAGTCCAATAAATACTATTCAATAAAAAATTGACAATAAAATCATACAATATAATCCAAAATAATATTGAAACCCAAAACTCAGGCGAATTTTCTTACCTAGTCTTCCACATTAAATTGTATCTCCAAATAACATCAACTACACCTAAAGTCACGTAAATAAAAGTAATTAACCAAATCACATATTCTCTATGATAGGTTAATCATTTCCATAAACAACCAAAATCTCTATTAATAAACAATAAAAACATAGATAAAAAACACCTTTACTCTTCAAAAGAAATCCCATAGTATTCAATTTTCCTTAGGCATATCGTATTCCCAATAGAGCGAACATCTTCCAAAATAATATTTATCACTTAATCACCAAATCAATTTCCAATACTAAGGATATCAATTGGATAATACGTAAGATCCCAAATAAACTTATTATTGATCAATAAAATAATTTAACTAAGAAATAATCAGTCACACTAACCTGGAACTTCACGTAGTCCAGTGGTAGGCGATAAATCCCAATCGCACTATGGTTGTGGGTTAGATTCCCGTAGCATTGTCCGAGATGATGGGTTGTCACATGTTCTATGTGTTTTCCTTTTTCAAAAACAATATAATTTTATAATATTACAAAAAATGAGATAGATTCCTCAAAATAACTATAACATAATTTCATCACAAATGTTATCTCATACCTCGCATTTTCATTCCAAAATTTAATAACATGTAATTTCCACAAACTCAATGATCATATAGAATCAAATGGTTATTTATAACTATATCCATAAGAGAAAAGATATATCTTCCTCAAATATCATATTCACATGAAAAACTATAGGGTTACAAATATAAAAGAAAATTATTCCAAAGTAATCCCATCAACAAAGAGCACTAATACATTTTAAACATTTCCCTATCCATTTATTTCAACATAGCTTCTTACATGACCAAGAGTATATACTATAGAATAGGGAATTCTCTCAGGTTATGGCCAAGTCACCTACATTTTTGGAAAATGACTGCAAATTGATTCTTAGGACAATTTTTATTTTCTTCTATAGTACTCTTCATTTTTCCTTGGCAATTCTTTAATTTATGTCCTTCTTTCCCACAAATAAATCATTTCTTTGTTCCATTAATACACCTTACTAGGTTTTCCTTCCACATTTCCTGCATAATGGAAGATGAGAATTCATTTCTCCATCCTCTTCACTACTGGAGTTCTTATCATTCACCACTTTTCTCTTCCTTGTTGAGTCTAGGAGTTGGTTAATATATATATTTTTGATCATATTTTTTGAAAACTGATTCAGAAAGAACACGATATCTTTTACACCTATCCGCATTCCATTTTGTTGCTCATTTCCACCACTATTCAAACATTGTACATCATGCCCAAACGTACTATGAATTCCTTGGAATCTATCTAGTCACTAAAACTAGAAATTATTGTGTGAGTAAAAATAGTCATAAAATCATTTAGAGAATATCATGACACCTTATTTATAATTTAAAACACCATAGGATTAACCAAGGTCATTTTTCCCATCTTATATTAAAATACTTCAAGTCAATTTAATAGGGAATGTAAATTATACTCAGCATATTCCCTAGGAGTGTTGTAACCAAGAGTACATCAATGACCCTGGTCGTGTACCAGGATACCCTGGGTCATGCCTGAAACTCTTTGTTGGAGTTTTCACTCCTAGGTACATCTATGTCATAGCCGCATCTACCTGATCGTATCTAGACACGGATGTACTGATTGTAAAATATATAAAAACTCTACACTACCAAGATTCTAGAATGTTCTTCTATACTATTCCTCAAATTCTATCTTAGCGTATTATTCTCTAACCAGAGTTTATATAAATCTAGTTTCCATGGTTTGTACTAAACTTCCTCTGATACCAACTCTATTGCCCCGAACCCAGAATCCAGGAGTCGGTTCATTATTTTAATACATCGGCCTGATTACAAGGAATCAAGTCTCGAAGGACCAATCAGTTTAGTAGTCTTGGATAGAAGATTCATAAATAAGTTCAACACTACAACTTGAAAAGAAAAAAAACGCTAATTTATTCCATTAGAAACATCCAAGATTCCAATATTATTCTTGAAAGTCACTCTTAACTAAATTATATATATCCTGGGAAAATAGAACATTATAAAGTGGTGAGATCAAATGATCTGTAAGAGTATGCAATACAGTGTAAGATAACATAAAAATTAGGCGTGGTGAATAATTTAAAAAACATGCATTTAGAAATAATTAACATGAACACTTTATGGCAGGAATATTAGCTGAGTAAATAATTCCATAATAAAAAATAGTCATGATTATTCTTCTAGTCAAATAACCACATGAAATATCAATAGATAATTTCATAATGATGGAATTCATAATGCTGAATATCATAACCAAATAGTGAGGGTCTCATACCAAGATTACAAAGAATATTTTTTCAATGCCTTATTCCAAGACACTAGTTTGTCTCATGAGACCTACCGATGCATCGAGGAGCTATAGCGGGCTCCACCCGTCATTTACTAAGTCCAATGCATTCCTCATATGAAAAGTTTGAAACATAACATAAACATTCGTATTAAAACGAGCATATGAAATGTCAAAAATTTATCTACAAACCATGAATGGTATAAAAATAGCACATCCAAAGTCAAACATAACTCATTCAATACAATATGGAAGATTGTATTGTAACAGATTAACCTCAATCGAGAATAATGAAGTATATTGACATTGAATAAAACAATCCTCAAAACTATTTGAGAGAAATAACCCCCTTTTTCTTGAAAGCATTTAAATGTCACACAATTTGTCAAGAAGCCGTTTAAAATAGATTTTTGAATCAATGTCTCCCATAGCACATTGAAACTTCTAAAAAGAATTTTAATTTTAAAAAATTAATGTCTATATAGATAAATCCTTAAAACCATTTTTAAAACATGGACATTAATGAGAAAGATTTAGAATAATAAATCTCTAAAACATTTAAAATGATATTTTAGTTAGAGTTCCTAACCAAAAGAGAGACACTTGAATACAAATAATTGAGGTAGTCAAAAAATTATAATATCATGAGAATAAAGGGATTCATGATATACTATGTCAAAGTACATTATATACCCCATATAAATGTGAATTGGTGTATAACAACAAGGAAGTCTCAATGGAAGGTAAATTGAGATGAAATCTATTATAAAGACCATATACTTAAGTTAAGAATAAATCAATGACATAATTATGTGTGATAAATATAAATACACTCAATATTATTGGATATTTGGTGTAAATCAATCATTGGACATTCACACATATTCTTGTAAAAACAACACCAATGAATTTGATGTTTATCAAAATAAATGGATATTGAGTTAAAATTACTCTTATCAAGTTCATATCGATGACTTGAGAATTTATCAATGGAGTTAATATGTGTATCAAAAGTATATCCACAGAAAGGGGAGTGGAAATTCCTGCACAGATAATAAATAGTGATTCCACACATAATCATGGGTTAAAATAATCAACGAAGTATGCGTAAATTCCAATGAGTGGAAATTGAAATTTGAAATTCCCATACCGTTTTGGTTACTTATGAAACCTACAACCCATGAAATATGTATCATACAATGAAGATGTAAATACCCATAAATTTAAGTATATTACACAATGAATAAAATCATGGACATTACATATGCCACACAGAATGAAATAGTGGCCGATATAGCATGAATCTCACATAAATAAAAAGTGAGATGAAAAACTCATACTTCGTTGTGATCAACAGAGTCATATGACCACAAGTTAATAACCACCAAATGAATCAAATAATACCATGAATATAATGAGAACCATGATAATATATATCAAATTGAAGTACACAATACACCATATACATCAAATAAGTGGCGATCAATGGAAATCTCACGGAATCAAAAGTGAGATAAGAAACCCCTTACCTCAAGTCTTCCTTGTCTTGTATGTTCCTTGTCCTTCCTGAATAATAAAATTAAGTTAATTTATACTTGATTAAGAACATTTTTGAAGTTTATTGTTCCATTTATATCACTTATTACCTTGCAATAACAATTAGTTAATTATTTGTGTTCATATTAGATATTTTATCGATGTTCGGAACTTGAGTCAAAAATGAACTTGTTATAATTACAATTTCTCCATGTGGTCAAAAGTACATTATCTCCAGAATGATATACATGATTTAGATAAAATATATATATATTATATATCTAGTATATATATATATATCTATTTATAACAGTACATAACATTTGTAGATAATAAATGAAATGTACCGTTCATGGAGACGGTAAGTCGTACGTACGCACGAAAGCTACATTCATTTCTATTTAGTATTTTAACAGTACTAAAACATAATTATACATAGGTATATTATAAATACAAAATAATATATTATATAATATCATTAATTCCATCCTTTATATGTCCCACATAAGGCATTAACGAGTCATATCATTTTGAGGGGGCGGTAGTCCGCACATCCTCAAATGAAATTATCCTGTTTTACCCATAATGGAAACCATGAAATAATGATATAAATGGAAAATATAGAATCATAAAGGAAACATCAAAATAATATATATATATATATATATCATATATAAATACAGTGACATCTTAGTGGTCACCATGAGAAGCGATAGGAGATAATCGAACAATAATCATTTCGTGAGGCATTAGTTTTCCATCCACAGAAACAGTATGTTCTTCAACCATTAGATGAAGGTGTGTGTAAGTGTAGTTTGAATACTTCTCATAAAAACATCCTAGTATATTGAGGATACTTTTTTTCTTATAAAAGAAAGTATTAAAAAAAATTAGGGGGTTGGAGAAGTAAAATAAAACAAAATAGAACAAAAGAATTTAAGAGAAAGTGTTACCTTTAATTTAGGTAACTTCCTTTGGTTTGAACCAAAAGGACTTCTTAAAGTTACTTCTTACTAAGGTAAGACTTCTAGGAGGAATAGGGGGATCTTGAGAGATTATTTTGGTAGTGTTTGGGCAAGACAAGGGGCTTGAGATGTCTGTGGAATGGGTTAGAAGTGGTGTCCTTTTATAAGGGGGAGGGGGGGATCTTTAGGAATGTTTGAAAATATTATTTTATTATATAGTGATATTTGGTTTCTAAAGGTCCAAAACAAATTAAAGTAGAATATAAGAAGACTCAAGGTCGAAATAAAATCATCTAATAAGAACTGTACAGGTTTTGTATATTATTTTAATTTTAATAATCATATTTATTTTAATCATTTATTAATGATGTAAATACAACATCATTATTATGTCATAAATAATTTAATTTATTTGATGTCTAAAAATTATAAAAAAATACCATAATGTAGGAAATAGTTTTAGATTTTCAATGAATATTTATAGTAAAAAATATGATTTATATAACCCCATGTAAAAAATTTATATACTAAATGATATTTGTTAATGTAATTTTTGTCTTCACTTTAAGTTAAATAAAATAAAGTGTCATTATCCCTCTTAAGTGGAACCATGGGGTCCCAAAATTAACCCAAGGATGCCCATGGTCGGACATGACTCATCCAATTAGGTAAGAACAAGTATTAAGATAATTTTTCTTTATTATAATATTCTTTTTTACCTTAAATTACCCTATTTACCTTTAACCGCGGTAAATAAAAGTAAGAAGTTACTATTCACCAAAAATTATTTTCATCTTATTGAACCACATTTTACTTATTAATAACAACCATGTATATCGGATTTTTGAAATTCAATTCACAGAAGCGGTAAATTTCCATTTAAATGAAAAAATCATTTTTTTAACTATTACTAAGAGGTTTCACTATTCATCAAAAATTGATGTTTTCAGAAAAATACCAAAAATTCAGCCTAAGATATATTTTGTATTTAAAATTCAGAAATGATGTCTATTTTACCAAATAAAAAACATATAATTTTAATTAATTAATTTAAAATTAATTCTCGTTGTCAAAACAAATAGTGTGTTTTTAAGAAACAGTATCTATCAAAAGATTAACACTTGTTTATGTCCAATTTCATATTAAAATTAATTCCAATGACCACCATTATATTAAATGGTATAAATTTAATCTAGTTACACTTTAAAACCAATTAAAAAGATAATCTATCCATACAAATAATTATATTCAAGGGAACCTTCGAATTAAAATTTAGTATTTTTCACTATTTATAAAAAATGAATTTTATTAGGAAAATACCAAAAATTTACCCAAAGTAAATTTTGATGTCCTTATTCAAAAAAAGAATTTTATTTTTTCAAATGGAACATATAAAAGTTACCAAAACAATATTTAAAGAGGGTTCCCATTAAAAGGTGGTGAATCAACCTTTTAAAGTAAATTATGTTTAAAATTAGATTCATTCAAATTTTAAGCCTTTACGTTTAATTGGATAAATGTAAAAACTTTTAACAAACATATATAATAATTTTGTAGTTAGTTATATTCATTCATACCATTACAACAGCTAGGTGTTAACTACCATTTAAAATATTAATATTATATTATTAGTGTGCAACATACGATTTCAAAGAAACCCATTATTGCGTACCGGGTATACCATCGAACATAGTGTCCCCTTTAAATTAGAATTAATGTTCATTTCAAAAATATTAATAAATATGAAAAATGACAAGTTCTTTATTTACCAGGGATGTTACAGATGTGATCACTTCACAGACCTATAAACAATTTTTTGACAAGTTTTAACAGCACACTCTAAATATGATTCCACTGAAATGTTACTTCAGGGTAACATCTGAGAAATTACATGGCTTTGTGGTGTGACACCATGACATTAAGGTAGAACCATTGAAGGAAAGTTAAATATTTGAAATGGAACCTCCCAAAAATCATAAATAA
This sequence comes from Viscum album, assembly GCA_963277665.1. Lineage (NCBI taxonomy): Eukaryota > Viridiplantae > Streptophyta > Magnoliopsida > Santalales > Viscaceae > Viscum > Viscum album. The sequence continues at coordinate 288,129,743 of OY728159.1, read as the reverse complement.
TTGAGGGGGTCTTAGGGAACCTCTCTTACATTCAGTGGTTCATTGTCAACCTAGTTGGAAAAGCTCTCTTCTTCACTTTTCTAAGGAACATGGGAATCTCCTACTAATGGGAAGATGATTTCAAAAAATTAGGTGAAAATATCAAGTATTACCTAATTAACCCACCGGTCTTGATGCCTTTTGTTGAAGGGAATCCATTCATCTTATATGTGGCCTCCTTGAAATTCTCATTGGGTTCCCTCCTCACACAAAATAATGATTCGGTTTGCGAGAATAGTCTCTATTAACTCAGTTAGACTATGCTAGGTAATGAAGCCCGAAATTCAGATGTTGAGAAGTCCTATCTTCCACTAATATTCCTAATGACAATGATTAGGCATTACTTGCATCACCAAAAAGTTCAATTAGTCTGTTGTATTAATCTTTTAAAGTATATACTTGTTCGTCTGATGTTGTCTAGGTTTTTGGCCTGATGGGTGGTTGTTCTTCAAAAATATGACATTTAGTTTATGTCATAGAAGTTCGTGAAAGGAAAATCCATGGATAATTTTCTTACAGTAAATCCTATCTAGGAACATATACCGGAATACACCATGATTTTAGATGAAAAGGTCTTTTGTTCCCATGAAACTCCCCAGACATGGGAGATGTAATTTGATGATGATTGGGAAGTCCTATCAAAACAAGTATGGAGAACATGATGTTCAATTGGGTTGTGTTAGGGGACATATTTTTCTCTCAGGACAAAGATGTATTTCCCTACTATTTTTCACTATCTGAATGCTGAAAATATAACGAGGAAGAATACCAAACTCTCATCACTAGATTGGAATTATCCCAACAACTACAAATTGTCAACCTAAAAATCAAAGGTGTTTATAGTTTGGGATAAATCGGGTCAATGGAGAATACACCATAAAAAAAAGAGGAATTGGGCCCTCTTATAGGCTACAACCTAAGATTAATTGTAGAATTCCATTTTAATCCCATATATCCTCATATTCCCCAATTAAATAATTATTTAAAAGATTCATTGACGAATGAGGCCACCATCATGGCCGACCTTGATCGTGAAGAAGAAATATATCATATTACACATCATATGATAGTTTTGGAAAAAATTATCTTTGATATAGAAGAGATAAATCAGTTCAACAGCAACACAAATCATGATGCACTAAAAATCATCATTGGATTGATAGAGTCCATGATCATCTATCTACAAAATGGGACTCTCCCAACAGATAGAGCTGGAAGAGAATAGATTTGATGTCGTGTAGTGAAATTTACACTATGGGATGGCCTGAATGATAATAAAATCCTCTATAAGTATTGAGTTGATGGGATCCTTCTTAGATTCATATAAAAAGGATAGATTTATGCCATCATGGAAGAAGTCCATGTGGTCTCCTACAGTTCCCATCAAATTGGGACTATTCACCCCCCCTAGATAAGGAGGTTATGATATTATTGGAAAACCATTATATATGATTGAGTGGATTCCAGCATGAAATATAATGCATGCTAAATCCATCCAAACATCATCCATAAACCTCTATAATTTCTACACACAAAAAAATATTAATACACATTGGGGGGGTGGGATGTCATGGGACCATATCCCCTAGCCATAGCTAAGTTGGGTAAGTACAACTTTACCAAAACCAACATCTTTTACAAATGGGCTAAGGCAATACCCCATAAGGATGTTGGAAAAATAATATCATCAACTTCATAATTTCTTATATCATCACTATGTTCGAGGTATCTCACACAATATTGATAGAAAAAGGCCCCAATTTCTATTCTATGGAATTGAATAAGCTATAATTGGTGTACAATATCGAGTCCAATCACTAATATCACTATTATGTAGTAGAAAATGAATAGATTAAGTCCTTTAATTATTATCTATCAAATATACACCATAATATGGTGACAAGGGTACTATTTCTTCACCAGACAAACTCCTCTATGCTTTATGAACTACTTTACAACCATGCATACTATTACACAAGTAGTGAAATACTCACTCGTGTACGAGATCGAGGCCGTGTTACCTATAGAGATCAATGTTCCCTCGCTCTGAGTAGAAATATTTAGGAAACTCTTAGATGATGAGAAATTGTAAAAGTGACTTGATGAATTGGAATGTCTTGATGATAAATGGTTTCACAAACTATACAACTTGAGTTCCACCAATATAGAATTCCACAAGTCTTCAATAAAAGGGTTTTCCCCTGCTTATTCCTCTAGGGGGAATTCATGTTGGTCCGTAGAATCCTAAATAAACCTCAAAAGAATCACCCAAATTTGAAACCCAAATTTTAGTCACCTTACATCATATATAATGTATAACACAACAAGACCTATTCCTTGTCCATAATGGATGCGGAGTGTGTCACACCAGCCACTAATGCAAGATTTCTCAAGAAATAAATTTGATAGTTGATAGCACATGGGAATCGACATTAGTGTAAGTCCCACCCTTCTTCTGGTTTATATGTTATTAAACTATACAAATTTGACCTTGTAGCAATATGTCAAGTTGTATAGCAAATTTCATCATACCACATTATATTAAACAACACATCCAATGTCCTTACCACCTGACATAAAACTACACGGATTTGTGATAACTATCCTTATTCACATCGAGTTACCTTTGTTCTTACTTCATGACATTAAAATACATAGATCTTCTAGAAAAACATATGGCTTGATTATTATTTCTAATGAGATATGTTGGCATGCCTAGATCTTGTACTTGGTCCAATGACCACATGATAAAAACTTCCCTTGTTATACCCTCAACTATCTCTACATTGTAGGGAAACCCATGTTGTTCCTTGTTTATCACACTAAGAACAGCTCATGTGAGCTTATGAGTAGTTGAAGGGGATTACCCTCAAATGTAAGGCATATAAGTACACTAAATTCACATCATGATCCTAAATGAAAGACCATTAAAGGAATACCTTGACTCTTCTCCACAGGATGATAAACATCATTGTCAATGTCCTTTCTACATGATGTTAAATTTCATGGTTCTTCATGAAAAACATTTAGTTTCAATCTCATCATCAGGAGATACGTAGTGACACCCAGACTTCCATCTTTGGTCCCAATCGCAACATTTCCATTTATTTAGGTTATTTCACCCTCATCCTCAATGGATGACATTAAACTTCATGGAATGTTATGAACTACGTGTAGCTTGATTCTTTTTATAAGAATATATGTAGTGGGCCTCAGATCTCAAATATTGATCCAATATCTAGTGTTCAACGGAAATAAAACCCACCTCAATATTTGGGTTAGACCAATGTAGATTATTTCCCATTCAAGAACAATATGTGACTTGATTTCTGCTCTCATATGATATATAGTGACACTTGAATTTCAAACACCAATCCAAGTCACAAAAAATATAAATATTCCCCTTCCTTGCATATAGTCCATAACTATGTAGGATAATTCATTTATAACTATTTGGGTCTTGATTCTCATCCTCATGAGATATTTAGTGATGCCTGAGTCTCCTTCTTTAAGCTCAGTTGAACCATTTCCACACTTTCATGTTGGTTCCCACTCCTCACATAATGACATTAAACAGTATGTTAATATGTCCTAACCACATGAAGTTAAACTGCATGGAAGAATTCCCTTACCACATGATGTTAGACTACATGGTAGTACATCTTTAACGCATGACATTAAATTACATGGATGTACGTCCTTACCAAATGGCATAAAGCTGCATGGATGTTACTCCTTACCGCGCTATGTTAAACTGCATAGAGTAAAGTACCAGCCAAATACATGACATTAAATAGGGAAATCCATCACTCATCATCCTCCTTTTTCAAATGACCAAAGGTGACTAACCTTAGCCAACCAAATAATGGGGTGCTACTACATCTTTCAAGAACCTCAAACCATACCCTACACTTCATTTATCAAGCATCTCAGGTTGTCCCCAACCATTCACATTCCTTTAAAGATAAGAGAGATCTATATGCTTGCCTATTTTATTGATGCGAAATGGATTAGACCAATCATCCAGAGACATATTGGCCTAGTATAAGGGTCTTTCTGATTCTCACAAGCCTAATGTCACTATAGTGGAACCTAGAACCACCTTGTGTTTTGTGTTATCCGTATAATTATTATCACATTCCATAACTCATAACCTAATAACCTTGAATATTATTTACAACACTCTCACCTAACGATCATAAAGATATTGGAGTAATTTTGACCTTGGGAGTCCTACTTTGGATCTTATGTATCATCTACCATGTTAGTTCCATAACTGAAATGATTATTTATTATTCACACATTGGTAAAATATTTACAACTATAAACTCTATACTATAATATTCCAAATAAAATGACTTTAAACTGATAAAAAAAGAGACACAAAACTTTTCAGGATGAAAACCCTCAATGGTTTTCTAGAGAAAAACTCAATCATTATATCAAAAAACATTTCATAATAATAGTTTAAGAAAAAATAAAGGAGTAATTAATAATGAATAAAGATCATAGGTTCAATTCTGTAGCAATAGTTAAAGGAAATATATTCTTTCTGGACACCCCAGTTTTGGAATAAATAGGATCAATGATTTGTCACATTTTCTAACCTTGAGTATATGTTTGATAAGTGGTTGAATAACTTTTAGGGTTCTTTAACCCTTTATAGATCTTAAATTTTTTCATAAATCCCACTTTATGATATAAAGAATCTCAGATCACCACAAACCTATAATTTACCCTAAAAAAGAAAAGAGATATATCTACTTGGCCATGTTATTGATGCATAAAAACTAATACCCTCCAAATAGAGACATCTTGGCCCAGTATAAAGGGATTTCTAATTCTTGTGATCCTAGAATAATCCCGGTAGATCTTATCACCCCACTGTGTTTTACGATATCCCCAGTGTGATTATCCCATACTTTCCCTATGACCTGATCACTTTGTACACTGATTTAAAATATCTTTCTTGGATTATTCAAGTGGATCTGAAATCCATGACATAGCACCACATGTTTTGTACCCTACCTCAATTCTGGAATGCAACCATTCATTCATGAACATTTTTACGGCACATACATCATGATTCAAAACCATAAAGCGTAGATCTTGATCTTTTCAATTAGATCCATGTTTCCTTAGGGTTCCAAAACCGTTCATTGTATATTATTCCATCCATATCCAACTTCATTTTCTAAATATTTTATTCTTTAAAAAACATTCATTACCATTGTAAAGGAAAATGGATCTATCAGTTCGTTAATGATATTGATGAATAGTGGATTATACCCACTGACTCGATACATCTTGGACCAATATAAAAGGTTTCATAATCCTTGTGAGAATCAATGACACCATTGAGGAATTTCAGACCCCATAGTGTTATGGGATATATCATAATATCTACCCCATTCTATTCTACTTAACTCGGACTTTTTTATTGTGACTCACATCACCCACATTCCAAATATCTAGGTAGGTCAAGATTCCCTTGTATTTCTCCCCCAACCATTTTCACACCATAATTATTTCCACAATCCCTTGTAAATGAGTGGGGGTCATATTTTCTGAACCATGGTATTGATGAAAAGGTATTTAACCCACCAACTAATGGAATTTCCTATTTACAAGAAAGAAAGTCCAATACTTATGATCCCTAGCAGCACCACGGAAGAACTCAACACCTCATGGTGATTTCAAACATCACTAGTATATCAGCCCCATATTCCATAAAAATATAGTGAGTAATACTTTAAAAAACATATAATTCTAAAGCTCCGAGCTAGAATACCTCCATAAATAGTACACCAAAGGTGTGAGCTATAATACCTTAAACTATTGTACAGGAAAGGTCCATGATAAACGACCTTAAACTAAATTGGTAGAAGTTCCAATATAAATGCATTAAAAGAAAAATTAATATTAGTTTAGAGATTAAATACATTAAATAATAACAAACATTAGGCATGAGCTAAGAGTCTATAAACTAATTAAATGATAGGTCTTATCTAAAAGTACCAAAACTAAATCACGTCACCAATTCATTCTGAAAATCAATAGAGGCCTAAATCTATGATCATCAAGCCTATCAAAAATTGTAAAATAATAGAGAATTATCCCCCTAGGACATACATTATACCAGATAGCTAAAATAGATTAATCAGTAAGGGATTCCATGTTAGTGGGGATTCATGAGAACTTCTTGAAAGAAATCTTCAAATCCAAACATCAATACTTGATTGATTTTATTAAAATGATTTTTATGGTGAGTGGTTCACATAATATCCTAATAATAGAATAATGGGCATATTATATAAGAGGAAAATGTGAAGATAAAAATGAATCATTCATAAGACCAATTTGTATTGTCCAAAAAAAGGGAGGAATATCCATATTTTGGAGTCTCTATAATGCTTTAACCAAAGTAGGATTCATTACAGAGGTTAATCAATAAAAAAATTCGATCATCCACACTGACATGGTGGGTAAGAATCTGACAAGAAGAATTAATAGAATGTTATAGTGTAATTATCCCTACTTATTATGCTTCCTCTCTAGGACGAAGAGTCTCAACCAAAGTATTCAACTGTTTAACCCTTTTTTTAGGTAGTATACAATGGGGATGATGATGTCAAAATATCATACATCAAATGACAAAAGGATTTTTTCTTACCACGATGTTTGTATAGCACACATGTCTATATGAGCTTACAATTAATATATCAGGTGACGACCATGATCTAATGCCTCTGATGTCATTATCATCTTCTCAGAAATGGGAGCCTCATCCATAATGTCATGCATATCTTATTCAGTTGTGTCCAGATCTCTCCAAATCCTATCAATTTACATCATAATTTCATACAGAGGCTAATAGTGAAACTTGTCCTCCGCCAAGTCATGAAATGATTATTGAAGGCTTTCCCCTTGGTTATGAAATAACACCAAGGGGTTTCAGTGATCAAGGAATGAATCCATTTCCAAATCATCCTCTTCCCACATGAGATTCTACATTCGTAGGAGTATGATGTATGTGTGGAGGTATAATTATCCAAACCAATGAAAAAGTTGGAGAGGAATCCCAATAATATCATCTCTCAATAGGTGTATCGTATGTTTCTTGTACTAGAGGGCTGATCTCAAGATAATCAGATCCACTATTCAAATAACCATAATCAGAGAAGGGTCAATTCCATGATGTATCAACTTGGTCATCATTCAATTCCATTAAATCAAAATATGATGGAGTCTGTGATGTAAAAGGCTTGTCCATATGATAAACTAGCTAGCCTAACATATCGTTGGGATTACTTGGTATACAATCATGGGTATAATCCTTGGTAAATGAAGAAAAATAATTAGTAGGAAGAGGTATGATCTCAAATCCCATGTCTTCACATGATATTATATTCAATAATTGAAGAACGAATCCAAGATTTCATTCCCCTCAAACACTAACCAAAGGAATGGTAGAGACTCTTTGAATGCAACAAAAATGTCAATTGAATTGATACAGTGTGTGTGGATCATAGATTATGAAATTATCTACCCTAGATTCATGAACCCTATCCTAAAGGGAGATCATATAAGATCATTCATCAAGAAAACCACAACCCTCATAGCTAATGTTTGAGAAGTTACGGATGTATGATTCATGGTTGGATCATATGAGCATCTAAATTAGAAGTAGTGTTATAGAGAATATCTAACTAGATGGGCTCATGGAACAGACATGAAAATGGAGCTAATGATCAGGGTTCATGGAATTTCTTTCAACAAAGGTACTCCACAGAGGAAAAATAATAGAGAGCTTTGATGAAGGGGTGACTAGAGGAATGAATTTTCCTCCAACCCCTATATATAAGAGATTTCGTAGAATACCAAATGTCACATGGAAGACCAAACGTCACGTAAGATAACCGGTTTGTGAAACCACAAAGGACTTAAGTGGGCTTTAATTTTCCTTATAACTGAGCACCTGTCCCCATGGACATCTCTCTTTAGGGGTGTAATTTTCTAAAGCCCACCAAATAAGCATCAACAAAAATCAAAAAGGAATAAATACTTGAATAGGGGTATTACCTTCCCTACAAAATCAAAAGATATAAGAACTTCAAATCACATGAGCCTCTGAGGGACCCACAATCACTTGACCATTTCAAGGACACGTAATGACACCATGTATAACACATAACCTACGGGAAATCTCACAGATACACCCTTCATTGAAACTTCTTGCTCTTACGAAGGTTCTCTAGACAACAGAATGATCTCCCACAAGCCACATGGTTTTTTCATTAGAATGGTCCTGACAAACCACGTGATATTATTCTGAGAATATGGAGGAATAATATCTAAAGGGAGAGCACCCCTATGTTCATAAAACTCGTGCTCCATGTCATCATTGGTATGAATAAAATTCCTTGATGATATCCAAGAAAACTCTCGAGACCCCCAAACCATTGTAGAATTAAATAAATAGATAAAGATTAGGAAAAAATAGGTACTCACCATCATTAAAAGACTTATGAGGCACCCCAGGTGACCATAAAGACATTATGTCCATGGATACATGTCTACATCATCTCGTGAAGTCCCTTTGGCTTTTTAGCCTCAACACATGGAGGTCCTCAGGTATTTCCAGGTGACTCCACACTTCCCCATCAGCAAACTAAGGAAAAAATTGATAGATTTTTCCATGATATGCTCATACACCCCCATATGGTCTAAATGATTCACATGTGGGATCATAAAAAGATCTAGTAAATATCTTGTAGATTACATGTGAAAAGTCTTATAATCCCTGGAATTTATGAAATAAAACAAGGGGACACTAATGGACGATGATAGAGATATTGTTGTTGCTAAAAGACATGTAACACACTATGACATCCATAGAGTATCCTTTTGAGACCCCTTGCCAAGTCAACCATATCTCACAAAGATGCCTCGACAAGCCACCCTTCCCCCACAAAGTATTCCAGGAAAGGAATTGGGCTCTCATCAATTCCCTCGTACATGTCCATAGGATAATATAAAAAATTCTTTTGACATACCTATGTGATCAAGAATGTCGTCATGAATAGAAAATAATCTGATGATAGGTGAAGTTATGGAAGAGAGTTATGATTGTTGAAAATATGGAGCCACACTCAGAACTACCCATGAAAAAGACTTGTGAAGCCACATGGCTCTGTTCCCCTTCATCGGATTTATCTTGGATATGCACTAAATACACCACACAAATCATAAAAAAAAATAGGGTGATGAGGCCTATAAATCCCCCACACTAGTACAAGAAAACTGCACCAATCCCACTATTACTACACTAAAGAAACTCTCAAGCACAGCAACAACCCTCTCATTGAAACCGATCATTCAATCATCTAGCCTCTCATTAGGTAACATACCGTTAAGCAGCTGGTGTAGTCATGTGATAGGAATAAGGCCCATCATATGATCATTGATAGACCATACAAAGGATCATTGGTGGGCTATGAAAACAACATACAACATGCCCACTAGATCATGAAAGAATCATGATAAACCGACACTGAATAAAACTAAGGTATCCGCATGGAAAAGTAAAGATCAAATACTAAAGGTGGTATATATAAATCACTACATATTTTCTGAACCACAAGCACTTCACGTGAGACTCCAAAAGACACACAAAAGCACCTAGACACATCACCCATGTCTCGCGAAGATCCTTTAACACTCTGCCTAGGTCCTACGAAGCCATTTGGGCATTTCATGTAAAAGATTCATTCCCCCCTCGGATATATAACCACATTCTTGTAGATTTCCCCAAGGACAGGTAGCATAAGCCTAACGATATCCTTCGAATTCATCTGCTGACTCATATAATGGCGCCTGCTCAAGTCATCCAAGTCTCAAAAAATTACCAAGGCATAAAAATGGGCTCTCGAATCATCCTATGTATATATTTTCCAGGACTCATGATTCCTTCTAGGGATTTTATCCAATTATTGCGAAATGCTTGAGACATGTTAACCAAATATTATGGCAGCATCCAGGCATATTAACGGGCTCTCATGACATCCTATCAATATATCGTCCAAGACTCACAATTCCCTCCATGTGTATTAGTCAGGACTCATGATGCCCCTCAGGGGTGTCAGTAAATATACGACACCATATAGACATTTCATTAGAGAAATCTGATATCTTCTAGAGGAAACCATCAGAATCTTGTGATAGCCCCCCAAATAGGTCAACTCGGGCAAGTGGCACCCTCCAGACCAGTGAGGCAAGGTCAATAGAACATCCCAGTGTTTTATTTCCTCATCCATCCCTAAAGAGCAAGCCCCGAATAAAAGGGAATCCACATCTAGTGGTCCCAAATCAAGGGAAGTATGAAGACTCTGATTTCTACCATATTCAGGATACATAGTCCACCTCTTAAAGGTTTAATTTCCATGTTGATCATCCAAGTAAATCCAAGTATCTAATCACTTAACCCAATGATATATAATTAATCACTTGATAACCCTTTTTCTCACAATGAGCATGGATCAAATGTGATTATGGATGTGAACTAATCAGGTCATCTTCACTATACCCCCCAAGGTAACATGGGAATCCTGGGATTGTAACCCTTGACCAATAGGGTAGATTCTGTGTGTAATCCCCAACTGCTAACACCATATGATTTGTCTCCATCAATTGAGAATCTGTCTTTATATAAGACCCTATAATTCATCAAAACTCAAGGAAGGTCATGGTGTCCACAAGTGAGATCATCCTTCTTATCCTATCACCAGGTTAAATGATAACTGATCTTTGAGGACACGGATTCCTTCCATACTCAAGATACATAGTACACCTTCTCAAGGCCTAAGATTTATAATAAACACCTGATGGACTATCTCATTACATAATTCCCACATATACACTCCCTCATATTGATCATATATTCACCCATGTTTCTCACACCGAGCATAGCTCACGTGGTCTTAGGGTGATGTACCAAACACCAAATTAGGCATTATGAATTTCCACTAACTAGTGAAATTGTAGTATGTAATCCCAGATGTGTTGTATGGCATGAACAACCCTTATATAAGGAAATATACCTTGGTCTCATTCCCAAGGGAATGAATGAAATACTTGGTTTTTGATTCTTACAATAACAAGGATATGTAAGATTCCTCATAATGAATCAATCCCCTCATCAGAATATTAACTTTCTCCTCGCACAACAGCACATTCTAAAGAAATTGGTCATAAGTATTCATCATATAAGGAATCTATTCACCATTAACAATTAGATAAATAACCTTGAATACATACATATGGATTCCCAAATGAGAATTTACATTCCTTGGTTTATCAATGGGACTCCACATCATTATTTAATGAGAAAATTAAAAAATGAATTGTTTTTTCGAGGTAACTAGTCATGTATCGGGATTAGGAAGATATTCATGAACATATAAAAATTCTATAATATAGTCCTAGAGTAGAACCCCCCCAAAGGGTGCAATGAGCCTGAACTCCAATCCTCTTGGCCAATGTGAGTCCCCAAGAGTTACTAGGCCTAAAAGTCTACATGACCACCAACCTTTGGAATATAGGTCTACACCTAGAAAAAAATGGGGGATCCATTGAATGTTTCTGGGAAAAGTAAAAATTGTATCACGATGACGGAAATCCATTTCATTCCTCAAAATCCTAATGAAACAATGATATATAAAAATAATAATATTATTCATATGAAAATATATCAACGTGAAAAACAATACATGATTCCTAAGAGTTAACAGTTATTACATAATAATAATTGTTTTAAAAAACGTGTAAAAGGAAAAAACCGTAACGTATATACAAGAGTTAGAAGAAATGTTACATAAGGGAACCTTATTATAAGAAATTATGAAAAAGGAAATCTGGTATGTGACACATAAGAGTAACCATATCTTACATAAGGAATTATCAATAAAAAATTTAAAAATTACAAAATAATCACTATGATATGTAAGAGTAAAAATTTATTATGTAAAATCCATCAATTATAAAATAAAAATATATTATTATGGAGCTAATGTCGAAAAATCAGCATTTTTTCTTCAATAATGAATTATTATAATGATGTGATTGTGTCATTATTCAAGATGTGATTAAAACAGATTAATGGATATTGAATTGAGGAAGAAGGATGATATTTTATGAGGGTTTCCATCCAATGAATAGAATTATCATAAAAGAATTAGATTTTTACATCTTAACATAAATTTGATAATGGATTAAATGCATATGGATTTTTTAAAAGTTTTAAAGAAGGATAATCTTGAGTCACATGGAAGATTGAATGAAGATATATTTGATTGGGATCGAATGAGAATAAATCCAAGAAATTTAATGAGAATAATATAGGCCAATTTAAAGTGGAAGAAAAAGTTAAAAATAATAATGGATTATTCCATATTAATGTATGGAAAATAATTTACTTGATTCTTAATATATAAGATAGAACAAGAAATAAATAGTTGTGTGATGAGAAAATGATGCTAAAACATTCCTACATAATTTTTTATCAAAGGTAGAATAGAAGAAGTTGATATCAAGTATCAAAGATATAGAATATGAAAATATTTTTAATATTATATATTATGCATCAATGAATAAAAATAAGAATAAAAATTAAGAAGAATGAGAAATTGGTGTGAAGACCTATCATATGATATCTGTCACGAATCATCCCTGGTTACTCCAAGACCAATAACCATTTTATCCATAAACCAATCCAAAATGTCATTTATTATCACCATAGGCTAGTAACTAGTGTGTGGGAATCAATTATACATAATTGGTAATAGTTTTCTAAATGAATTAGTCAACCAAAATTTGGGTCAAAATTGAGACCCCAACATGACCTCATAATATTTTGGGGATGCATGAACCTAATTATGGGAAAAAGTAATTACAATAAAATTATTAAAATGAATCAACGAAATTCAAAATAAGTATAAACCAGAAGTGAATATACATGACACTCCAAAATAATATAAAAACATGAATGGGATGGGAACTTGGTTGTGACACAAAATGTTTGAGTTTATAAATAAACCAAAATCTAAACTAGAAAAAAAATCTATACCCATATGAAGTTTACAACAGGTCTCCCTATAGCTATATCACTACCACTAAATCGAGATGTGATAATAAAAGAAATCCACTGCCTCTAGGCGGTGACTTTCATTTTCCTATATCAGTATAAACATAGTCTTCATAAACTCATTGGGTGCATTTGGGTAGTATGTATAACAAGACCAATAGGATCTCATCACGTTTATTATGAGAAAACATTGTTCGATAATCCAAACATTCGAGTTTAAAATTAAAATTATAAAGGTATTTTTTTGATTTTAAATAATATGTAACAATATTTAATAATTGTAAGAATAAAAATAAAGTACTAATTCAACAGTAAATTCAATATAACCATAATTTTATATACTCTAGGGTTACCAAGTTCATGTCTAACTAGGATCCTTGAACTAATATATATCCTACATCTAAATTTATGTGAAAAATGTTACCCATATTGACATACCACATTTCATATAGTCAGAGTGGCATCATAAAAATTGAAAATAGGCTAAAAAGAGTGGTAATATTCCCTAATTTGTAATTTCTATTGTATCTCTAGTAATGTGCTCGGGGTCTCCATGAGGAATAATCATTTCATGGGATTCCAATTTCAATAAATAACCAATTCATTATAAATATGAATTTTATTTATCACATGGTATGAATGGTAAATTTATTTTATTAAAACTGATTTTGAAACCATATTACTTGGACCAATGAAAATGAATTTTTGGAAAATATTATAACATATAAATCATTCTCCAACAATTGAAAAAAATTGTTTGAAATAATTTAAACATATTTTTTTAAAATCAAGCACACCAAGTTATTCAAACAAACATGAATGCATGAACCCACCTACCTTAAATTGATGATTCTACAATTTTATGGGGAGAATATAAAAAATTAGTAGAATGAAATTCCTATCATAAAAAATCATCGCTATAATTTATCCAATGAGAACCCTAGGTCTCAATGGATTTTGTTAAGTGATAAATCCAAAGTGGATAGAATACAGAATGTTAAAATTATAATTTGGAAGATTTTAGATTATTTATTGATTATATATTATCTAAAATCAATTTTCAGGTGAATGATAAGTAATAGGTTCAATGTCTATTTATTTAAAGTCTTAAATAAGGGTTTTTCCATAGTTCTGCTTCTCAAATAGTAGACTCTGCACCCCTTTAAAACTAATTAAATCAATTAATTTAAATTTAACAAAAATAGGCAAATTATAACAACATTTGATCTACCATTTAATGACATGAAACTCCTATCCTATGCAAAATCATGGATTTGTATCAAAGGTCCGTTTCACAATGTGATTTGGACTAATATTCCATGATTACCCGATGTGGGCAGGTCTTCACAGTGTTTCTCTCACCTTTTACCCCACCGTCATAGAATAAAACACACCATCAACTGAATTAACCTACCATACCTCAATTTATTAAAAATTCATGATCCATTATGAATCAATTAACCTTTTCACACGGTCACATCATGAATTCTCATTATAATGGTGTTTCATTATATTCTACATGAAAGAAACCATTATATTTTTAGAAAATATTACTTATGGTCATCCAATTATTTTCCCCATAATGGCATTGTGAACTTATGTAGAGAGAACTTAATGATGACTACCATAGTATAGAATAATTTCCCTTCCCATTTCAACTAATCCATTAACTCCAAAAGTTGGATATTACCCTTCATTATTTCCCATATGGAAAATCTATAGACATTATATTCATGAAAATGGGTGTCACGCATCTCCTAATTTTAATCATGGAATTCACAAAAAAAATATGAAAGAACAATTCCATTTAAAATAGGTCACCAAACATCAATGAAGAATTTAAAATCATCACTAACTCAAAATAGTCGAACTCCATCAAAATAAGCTATTTAAAACATGCATTTCTCATCCTCCAAAATTCCCAGTACATTGTATTTGCATCCCAAAAATGTTCTATTGAATGGATTTAGAAAATAAAATTTTAGATCCTATAACCCAATAATGTTTTTATTCCCCTAGGTAATAGTGTGATCCTTGATCTTCCCCAACCCAAAAATTCCCCACTTCCCATCACATCGTGATGTCCACATTTTAATAGTGTGTCCAGAATCTAGTGCTTAATTTTCCCTCCATATAAAGTCTATGAAGACATTGCGTTCCTCTAAATCATTGAATCATGTTCATCAATTATAAAAACCCCAATCCATAAAACTAAAAAACACTGCATACACCTCAAATGTTTTTAAAAATCTCATGGATAATTCTAAATCCAACGCAAATAAAAAATTATAAAGTAAAAAAATAAATCAATAATATATTTTTTATGAGAAAATTATTTTTTGGGTGTTACAATTATCCTCATAACATTACATTCATCCATTAGAAAGTAAACCCAAGGATCGATACACAATAAAGAAATGAGGTCACTTCTCCCTCATAAAATATTCTCTCCCTTTGGGAAATAATTTGGGGAAACATTTGGGGGCATAAATTCAAAGGAATTCATAACATGGGTTATTAATTCAATAAGAGAAATAAATAAAATATATTACACTAATATTAAAAACATAAATGTGACCTCTAAATTTAAATTTAAAACATAATAAAAACATTTACATTAATGAAATATAATAAAAAAATTACATTCTTTGTTAAAAAAGAATGTATCCTTAATGGTAACCAAAAATATTGCATTTTATACAACCCATTGAAAAAAAAATATTGAAAATTCATTATTATTTACAAGAAATAAGTTTAATAAATTTTTTCCAACTTACGTGAGAAAAAACCATATCCAGAATTTTCTCATCCACAAAATATTAATGATTTTGATGAATTGAGGAATTTTAGGATTTAAACATGATAAATTCAATTTTCAATTAATAGACTGCAATAAAAATTGAAAGAATTAACATTACTTTTAATACAGATGTATAAATATTTTGGGGAAAAATTAAATAAATAGTAATAATGGGAGATTCAGTAATAGAACAAGTAGACATGGAAACATCAAAATATGGTCTTAGTCCATGAAAGCATTGATTGAAAAATAATTACAGTCCATTATAAAATATAATAATTTATGAAATATCCCAATAAATATACCTTCAAACATAATAGAAACATTTATGAAAACATCACACACACATGGGGTTATCCCCACTATTGTATCCTTTATATTCATCCAAAAAAATAATATTATCAGAATACAAGGTTAAAATAATGGAAATTTTATTAAAAAATATCTATTTATGAATGAATAAATTTAAGGTAATAAATTTAACTTAAAAAACATATGATAAGATGTAACAAACTCATTGAAATATAAACCAGTCATAATATATAAAACTCTCAAAATAATAATGAGTATAGAAAAAGAATTGTTATAAATCATATTCTTTTGTAAAACCCAACTGATATTTTGAATTAATAGATATTCCTCATTTGATAATAAAACATTAAATATTTCATAGAACACCACATAAAACTATATCCCCACATATCCTAATTATAGGGAATATAAATAAATAATAATCCATAATATAAATTTCTATTTTTAGAATGAATCACAATAAAAATAATCAAATTTAAACAAATGAAATTATTTAAAACTAAAAAAATTCTAAATTTAATTTTAATATGAAACTTGAATTCCCAAGATAATCAAATATAACTAATCTCCATTTTAGGAATAAAACGAATAACCACCCTATCACATAAAAATAATTCTATTTTATATCTATTTCACCAAAACACATATTTTAAAAATCATCCAATAGTATTTAAATTACAATATAAAACCCATAAAAGTTTTATAAACTTGTTTGGGATCATTATACTACATAATAAGAATTTAATGAAAATATTACACAGAAATTAACTATTTTGTAACCAAATAAGGCCTTAAATTCCCAAAACCTATTTACATAAAATATATGTTTTCTTAAATATGCATTAATCAACTAAAGAATGCATAAACACTTTTGATAACCTACTAAAAATCATTGAAAAACAATTAAAATAAATCTAAATCATAAAAACATAATTAAAACATAAAAATGACTAATAAAATTCATATATTTTGGACATATCCCATGTATCCTCCCAAACTAAAACATATGAGTGATAACGATAAAACCAAATTCAAAAACACTTTTAAAATAATTTAGTGTGTTCATTTCTACAAAAAAATCACCAAAAAACATATGAGTAATACTAATATCAGATTTATACTTATAAAACAAATGATACTAGTGTCTAAAATACGTAAGACATTCCATGGAATAATCATTAATAAATTACTTTATGTTCCTTGTGAAATTTATATAAATTTTTATTTTTATTTGAAAATAACATGATTCCACCAAGCCAAACAACATTAAGACCCATTATATATAAATAAATGACTGAAATCATTTTTCTGATGATATTTTCAATCCAACATATTCAAAATTATCCCTATGAAGTAGGATAGATATAAATCATAGTTAAAAATTATAAATTGACATAAAGTGAATGTATAGATGTAATAATTTCAGAGAATATATGTTATTTACCAAATTTCAATGATATGAATACATTGATTAAACTATAAATATCATATTTATGAAAACATGATGCACCCAAACAATAAGACCATAAAAACTATAAAAATTCCAAAAGATAGAGAAATCAACCATTTATGAATAAATCACACTAAATCATAAAATGTACTAGTAACCCCATTCCAATAATGTTGCTAATTAAATAGGTCAATTATCCCAAGATATGTCACATATTTTCTGATGATTAAATTGAATTCAATTCCCCTCCATTTTATGGAATCCCACTATAAAAAATAGCTATAATGACAAAAAAACAATGAATTTCATGTCTGAAAATAAAACATATCATGGAATTCACCATGAAAAATAATGGTTGTGAGTTAAAAAAAATTAATAAATAAATAAATGCACAGAAATATTTTTTATATTTGGAAATTTTTCTTACATCACTTTAGTACTATTTAAATTCAAAAACATGACCTTTACTTCAATTCAGATCCCTTGTCTTACTACATTTTTATCTTCCCATCCAGATCATTAATTATTCCCATTGTTTCATTATAAAACATATATATTAAGTAGAGCATAATATTTCTTATAAGATAACATATCATATATATATATATATATATAACAAGAATCAAATAACTAAAAACCTAATTCCATTATAATTCTACATATAAATTATATCAAAGTTATATAACAACAAAATCATTGATGACTTTGTCTCCCATAAATATTTTAAACAATATATTCATTAATCTATGTTATAAAATTTCAAAAAATTTAAAAAAATCATCTTTTACGTGTTCGAAATGATTGAGAACATCATTAAGATTTAAGAAATCCAAAAAAATTGTGAAATTTTTTGAAATTTTTTAAATCCTCTTTTGATTAAAAAATTTAAATTCTGAAAAATTTAATTCCAAAAGACTCAAAAAATAGGTAACACCAGCATATTTTATCCACAATAGTTCCTTGAGAAAATTAAGTAAATTAATCTAAATATTAAAATAACATTGGGTTAAATAAACATGAAATCATATAAATATCCTTTATATTAGTCATACTAAATTCATAAGGTACTTATAAAACACTAAGGGGAACTAAAAAGGGAAAACACAACAAAAACACACCCTTACAAGAAGTTCCATTGAGGTGCACCATCTACAGTCTACAAACCCTACACATGCATCTCACCAGTTTTGTCAACATCTATAAAATTTATAATTTTACCCATATATATGGGATAAATAAAACCTAAAATAAAAAATTAAACATTATCAATATTTCCTAGAAACATGAGGTTTCTTAAAAAATTACTGGTTATACACATGTTCACACCAACCTATTAAGCCCCAAAATTACATGATTTTATCTGTTTTGAAATTATAAATAAAAATATATCCCCGATGACATTTTTAATGATCTAATCAATGATATTCTTAACTAATTACTAATGATAACTCTTAACAAAGCCTGAAGGGAATTCCTGATCCCAAAAATCTAAGAACTATTGTATGGGCATCAAGTATACACCATTGGGAATAGTTTTTCCTAATAAATCAATCCAAAAACAAGATGGTCCTAATTGGTAACATGACAATACTTCTCCATATTTTTGTTTGGAATTTACTTTATCAAATGAAACAATATTATACAAAATACTTCTAAAAATATCTGCAACCCTTCAAATATTCATAAACTAGAATTATGTATACATAAAAATCATATACAAGTTAAAAGATTAATGGTATGAAAAACTAATGGGGAGATAAAACAAAAGGAGTCTAAAATAATAATAAAAATATTAAAAACAACTTCTCATCTCTATGTTAGATGAGGGATTACTCCCACTATGTCACCTCCATTGATCAAAAACTTGACAAGCTTATAAACCCCCTAACTATAAGTAATTCCTTATTTTCACTTGTATCATTCAGAAAAAGGTATACATACACCAATTGGTTATATATACTATCTGGGATTAATAAACTCGTTATTATATAACCATGCGTTCTATGAGAATCGATTGTTATATAGACCAATAATTCCAATTTAAAAATAAACATATGAATGTATGATTTTATTTTTAATGAACATCTAATTAGATTTTTTATTTTTGTGTATAAAATTAAAATGAAAAATAAAAATTTAACGACAAAAAAACATAAAGTTATATAAACTAGGGTCACTAAGGCCAATGAATACATGAATCCTCATACTAATATATATCCTACACTATAATCATTTAAAAGGAAACTATATAGAGTGACACACTAAACTAGAGGCATCACCACTACTAAAAGTTGTGTTATAACTAATGATCATAGGCTAGGTATATTTTTATCATTATTTAGCATGTTAGTTTTGAGTAATCCCTACCCAAGAACCCCAGATTCCTATGTCACATAATCATTTCAATGGTTTCCAATATCAATAAACAATCAATTCCTTGAAAGGAGTAATTTTATCAATCACATTGTAGGTGACATTAATTTTATTTATTTAAACATGAATTTTAGACTGATTTGATTACTTATATAAAAATTATGGGTTATAAAATGGTATAAAATATAAAATAATAACAAAATAAAGAAATAAATGATTTCTAAAAATTTAAAAATATATTTTAAAACTCAAGCACACATGGTTCTTTAAACCAAATATTTGAACAAAAATTCCATAACAAAAACCAAAAAATGTTGTAAATGCTGGTGAGAATATACTAAATAATTATAAAGAAATAAATAACATCAAGAACCCTAAATACTAGTTTATACAATGAGAACCATAGGATTTTGTGTCTACAAGAACAATTTGGATATGTCACTAGATGATATTCAACTGAAACATATAGCACAAAAGAAAAAGATTTAGAATGAACCCTATATTACAATACCTAGAACATGAAAGAATCTTTCACCCCAATCATCAGAGAACATATTAAAACTACCGAAATACAAAAAAAGGAACAATAAAAAGTAATTATTAGAAGAGAGAACACATAGTCAAATAAAAAAGTAGACATAATTCACTTCAAACATGCATCATAATCCATGGGGGAGTGATATTATAATCTTTTCAGGGGAATATATAATTAAAATAATCAATATTTTTCTTTTAAAAAAAAGAATGGACCCAAAATAAATATTGTGGTTCCCATCTAGTGCTTTTGGTAACCACGTACTTCCAATCTCCAAGGGATCTCATCCACCAAATCCTAACTTCATGGAATATCCTATAATTGGTTAATGGATCTCACAGGACAAACATTATTTTTTTTATTCACTTTTACCACTTATAAAATATAGAATAAGATATACCCTATCATTTCTATTAGTAAACCATCTTTTAATGGATTCATCTTTCATTGAATCTCCCATGCTCTCTTCAGCAAACAGAAATTTGGACATCCCAACATTCACTATTTTTAATTCATTTCCATCTTTTGGTATTTAAAAATTAGTCTACCAAAGATTCTCTGTCCAGTGGTTTTAGTTTCTCTAACCAAAATTGATTATCACATGGCTTCATCCTAATAATATCTAATTTAAGGTTATTTTTTTAGGATTGTCACTAACTCATATATTATTATCCATTGGTTTACAGTCATCCTCTTTAATTTTTTTAAGCATCCACATCATTTACAAACCATATTTTCTAGTCATCCTAGTACAACTTATTCATAGAAACAACAAAATACATCTTTGGAAACAACCTTCATCAACATTTATACATGATTTAGAACTCCTTCTATTTTCTGTTTATTTGAAATTCCATTCTCCAAAAGAGTTTAGATAAATTTATACTTAAACAAAATGTTCTATTTCTATGAATGAAAAATTATATTTCAATCCATGTGAATCACAATCAGTGAGCCCCAAAATAATTTTCTTTCTTATGGTATTCTTATATGACCCTCGAATAACATATTCCACTAAATAAATTCTATATTAGCCTCTATAAATTTGATATAATCTAATTCCATAGTTGGGCTTATGACTATAAGATAAATCTTCAACATCGAATTCACTATAATTCAATAAAAAATAAACACATATAATAATTTGTTCATCCAGGTATCTAAATCACCACTAATGTTTATATCTAAATAACCATGAAAGAACTAATTTAATCTACAGTAATGTGTTATAATTCTACAACCCTTTATGTACCAAAGAATATATTTAATATCCTCCTAGTTTTTTATTCTAGTTTTCATAGTGAATCTATTGACTAACCTTACTTTCTTAACAGTTTATATATGAGTATGTACCCTGAACTTATTATAAATGGTGTATATGGAACCTTTTCTATGTACTCATCCTCCAATTTTTTTATGATTGTTTCTTATTACTAAGATTAATGTGATTTTATATTTGTATATAAATTTTCTTCACATATTTTATACTAAAACATTACATTTCCATTTGATTGTACTCGATCCGATTAAGGTAGAAAATCAACGAACCTGGTCTTTGAATGATCTACATCCCTAAAATCTATTTTGTTGGAATTTTGTCCTTCATCAGGAAATAACTGAAACACTCATCCTTCAGCTCATCAATCACATCCATTCTAAGATTTTCAGTCTATAAGTTATCAAAATAGCGAAGTATATTAATGCAAAAATCACCAAAAAACTCATTCTAGTAGTAGAAATGGTCATAATTTCCCTAGATTAACTAATTCTCCTTCATGAAGTCATTGAACATTTTATTCAAAGTCCATACTGATTAATTTAGTGCATAAAATGAACTCATGAGTTAGCACACAAGTCTATGGTTCTAGTTATCTTTGAATCCAACCATATGATCCATATAAATTTCTTTATATAAGTCCCTATAAATTAATGTTATATTCATGAACAACTATTATAAATTATGTACTCCTAATTCAACCATTCTAAACATAATTACAATAGTCATGTGTATATAAATAGATGAAAACTAATCTGATAAATCTAAACCATTGTCCCTAAAAACCCATCATGCCTAGTTAGGTCTTGTACATACTTCTACTATCCACCTCTCCATTCATCCTACAACCCCATTTTATTATAATCCCTAGTTACCTATAAATTGTTTTGTTTTTTCTCATGTTTTGGACACATGGAAGAAATCATGTTCATCTCTCATGAGTAACTCCTAGTAATCAGGGTCTTTCAAATTCCTACCCTCTTTTGGGATTTGGAATCTCTACAGTCTATTAGAATTATGTAGTGAAAAATATCCCTAAAACTTTTAACTATAAATCATTCCATCATCGATATACATAGACTTAGTTGTGGATGAGATCATTTAAGTACTACAACATATAGATATGTATCTTATGGTTCTCAAACTATCATAGTACTTGAACTCTCTAGAATATCTATCCAATATTACACCATAAATAATTGACCTATATCAAGTAAATCAATTTATTTTTCTGTTGTTTCTAGTATTTATGTACTCACTATATTTTCTAGTGTATCCATGTCTTCCGGATTTCCATTTAACAAAACCATATCTTCTGATGACAATTTTAATTCGTCAAAAGATTCTTCAAATGATTTCATCATTGAAGATCACATTTCAACTTCTTATATCCTTATGAAAATTATTTTTCAACATACAAGATTAAAACTATTTTTTATTCTATCCAGAAATGTTGAATTCACATGAATTGTTTTTAGATTATTTCATTCATAGGAATAAACATAAATATAGTATAATTCTCTGAGGATTTTGAGGTGGTTGAAATATACCTTCCTTTTAAACCAAGAGATCTCTAGAAGTCACCATCCAATTGGTGAGGATGAATACAAATTGATTATGTACACCAAGGAATTTACATATTCTAACCATGAAACTTTTATAAACTCACGTAATCATTTAATTATATACCGAAATCATATTCATACTCTCTACAAATCCATCGTGTTTTGAGTTCATTTCCATTTACTTCCCATGTTGAATCCCCTTACACTAGAAAAACCATAGAAAATTCCTTCTTTTATATTAACTACCACTTTGGGGCTATAATAAATTCAATTTATATCTAATATATTCCTCTGTTATAGAACTATATCTGAATAAGGTCTCTATAACATTGGATTGTGCTTGCAAATTACACCCACACTTTCTAGGTGGAATCATCAATGAAC
This sequence comes from Viscum album, assembly GCA_963277665.1. NCBI lineage: Eukaryota > Viridiplantae > Streptophyta > Magnoliopsida > Santalales > Viscaceae > Viscum > Viscum album. The sequence continues at coordinate 288,105,868 of OY728159.1, read as the reverse complement.
GTAACATAAAAAACTGATCCTCCATGAGAGTTCACAAAAGCTGGCCCCCAAACATAAGTGTCAATAAAAACCAACCTATTGTGATTTGGTGTTTTCCCCTCAATCTATATGGATACCCTCGTCCTCTTTTAAAATAGAAAATCCTCACATATTTCATACTTTATGCTTCTAGACTTAAATAATCATTTATCTACCAAGATATCCATCCCCGTCTCAATGATCTGACAAAGATAGTCATTCCATAAATTCATAAAAGTCAACTCTCTAACATGAATTGAAACATCTGGTGAACCAATGAGATATAGAACCACTTCCACCACTCCTCTATCGATAACCAAGGATTCTTGTGAAATTTTCCATGCACTATCTATAAATGAAGTATATAAACCATCATCATTATGTGGTTCAAAATGTTTTGTTTTTCCTCAACCTCGTGATGTATCCCAAATAATTCAACAAAAAAATCCTTATATTACTTATCAATACCAAATTATCACTTATCCCCATGATATTAAATTCATTTTTTCTAAAATATGATCCTTTTAAAACAATATGAAGGTATAATTCTTCATGTATCCTCTCTTAGATGTTGTGTGGAATGAAGATCTAATGTTTATCACTCATGAGTTCCATGAAATAGAAACACTACTGAATTTTCCACTCTCATTTTCTGGTTTTGGATTTGAATATCCACTATTATAAAAATACCTTCTAGAGTTCTCCCTCATTTCACAACAATCAATTTTTAGGTGTCATTTTCTACCACAATACTTCCATAAGGGATAACTATACACCAAGTTACTCTTATTGTGGCTCCTTATCCATTTTCCATTTTTGTAGTTTTTTTATCCATTAGATCATTTTAATCCTTCCACATTTTATTCATTCCTAGAATATGATAAGATATCTTTTGAATGAATATCTTCATTAAATATTAGTTCTCCACTCTCTGTGAACATCAAGTTCTCTATTTTTTGAGTATTAATCATAAAACATACCATCACATCCCAATATTAAATAAGCAGTGATAGTAATAACATCATTGATATTTGGTCTTCTAAGATTAATTACACAATTTATAACAGAAAAATAATGAAAGTGTACATTCTAATATGATTAGGATCCAAATTACCTTTAAAAATTCTCATACTGAATAGTTTCACTAGAAAAAAACACCTTGTTAATATTTTTTGGTTTATCATATATATCAGTGACTGTATTTTAGGTTTATGAAAAGGTCATCACTTCTATTATATTGTATGATATGTTTTGAGAAAGTGACAACCACACATACCCGAGTACTTTCATATCCATACTCTCCCATTCTTCCACATTAATTACTTTGGGCTTGGCACTAGTCAACAAAACATCAATTTTATTCTACTAATGAAAATTCTCCATAAACATCTTTTAAACTCCATACTTGTTTCTATAGAACTTATTCTCTTGGTACTTTCTATCCTTTGACCATATTTATTTTGAATTTATGAATCCCACTACTTTTGTAAAATGTGGAGAAGGAATTCAAGAACTACTTAATGATGTCCTACAACATGATATAGGGAATAATGTGTCTACTGAACCAAGCTATTATACACCTTCACCAGGGTCTCTCCTTCAAGAATAATTACACCTATTATCCCTAATACCACTTTTTGTGTCCTTTTTTAGTGTTTAGTTAATCCAATAGATGATATTCCAAAGAAATGTTCCATAAAAAATAAAAAATCTATAATTTCTCCCACATTACAACACATGGAAATTGGAAGACACATAGACCTAGGTCACCATACTAATATATAAATCCATTTCATTTCAATATAAACACAATTAGAATTAGTGGTCAAAAGATAAGATCTGAAGAAAAAAATATTTCAAATAATGATGTTTATAATTATGTCCAAATATATCAGGGAATAATAATTTATTAAATGAGAGATAATATGACAATAATAATGATTTTACCATGAAAACTTTAGTACACCATATAATATATAGAGGTTTATAGCCAGTACTCCTATTTATAATGCCTTATTATCTTTAGGGGTTTCCATATACATAATCCTATTTTCATAGAGTATCCTTAATTTCATTAAAGGCTCCCATAGTGTGAACTTGGTCTATTGGTGAACTAATACTTCCACTATAAGATAGAATATGAAATATTTCTGTTCATATTATGGAGAAAATTATTTACAAGGATTTGTACAAAACAAAACCTTCCTAGATATCATATATAAGAAACATCTTCATATCCCAACGTCAACTACTACCAAGGTATTACCCCATTATTATGATAATAAATTAGGATACCTGATCTTCTACTTATTGTGGCCCTTATTTTCCCATCTGAAAATTATTCTCACATGGATAAAGCCTAACAAGGATTCCATGGACATTGGAATGAATGAAATATAATGAGGGTGGAAGAATAAAACTAAAAATAAAAAGGAATCAACTTAATGGGTGATTTATAAATTTTATATCTATTATAATCAAGTGAAATTGAACGGATAAATGAGATATGTTTATGACCTATAGGGTTTTAATATGGCGTTTCCCATAGTAAAACTAGTAAGAATATAATCTCTATTAGAACTCTTTTAGTCAATTAATTTATATTTTAATAAACATGGCATTATGGTTCATAGCATGGCCTCTATTTCTATCATGTGACACACATATCCTAGTATCATCATTTAACTATTGCGGTTCATTTTGGTGCATGGCCTAAACCTCCATGTTATGAAAACCCTATTGTGATACTTCTTTATGAAGTGTCTATCACCCATGACACTCCCATCATGGTGTAATGCACACCCATCATGGAATGATCCCCTCTTCTCCCAATTTCCCATAAATTTTGGAACCTTTACACATCACCAAACCCATACCCATGATCATAGTGTGAAACCTCCTCTTCACAAATGATAATATCTTATGCATGGTAAAATACTTATATATGGGGAATGTCTTAAGTATTGTTAGGTTTTGGCATACCCCTATCATGGAATGGAGGAACTATTTGGGAAGTCCATTATAGTGTTTAACATGGAATGAAGAAATTATCCTCACCATTTCTAATAACCCATCCTCTAGAATGATTGTTTATACCATACTCATTACCCATAATGAAAAAACTCTAGAAATCAATAGAACCCACTCTCATTAAAATGAGTGTTACACCTCTCCCCGTTTAATATAGGTATATCACCAAAACCTAACCAAGTATCATTACCTTAAAAATTTATCACCTGTCATTAAAATGGGCATTTCAAATCCAATATCTCTCAAAATATCCAAACTCCCTAAAAAGTGTTTCATAACATGGGTTCCTCATTGTCCAATGTTCCCAATGACCGACATCTACATCCTTGAAATGGTCTATAAAATAACTACCCGAATGATTTGTTTGGCCTCAAAACCCTTTCATGGCCTGATCCCCCTTGGCCTTGTTGTCATCCTCAATAAACATAAAACCAAAAAATTCATCTCCAATCCTTTAAGACATGATATTCTTATGGCCACAATATAGCCAATGGGAAAAAATGAATTTTCCTTCCTGACATAGCCCCACCCCATTTCGTGTTACCTGGAGTCATAATATGGTGTTCTATAATTCAATATAATTCCAACCCTAGGTCTAAACCATCACCCCTACCACCTCAATGGGTTTTAAAATCACATGATTGATTCAAAATATCAATGAAATCATAATTAGAAAGTAGAAAAATAAAAAAATAATAAGTTTTAGACCTAAAAATTGAATTTTATTTGTGTAATTATATCAATATATAATAGATTAATAAGTAGATAATTAATAAGAATAATAATAATTTTAACAATATAAGAGTTGAGAGGGATGAAAATAGGAACCACAATTGATTTTCACTTTTTTCGAGGCTCTCAAATATTAATGAGTTGATGTGACTGGATATCATAAAAGGCTCAATGAAGATTGGATTGAGTAGATCTAACATCATGATTCTAAAGATGGTTCAGAAAATTAGTTACATGAGGATACCAACATAAATGTTATTATAGTAGTTCATATACTAGATTTTAGTGAATCTAGTATAGAAAGAATATATTAAAAAATTTATATAGTTACATATCAAGTATCATAGAGGACTTTTAGTTAGTTTTATAGAAACCCCAACCAGAGTAGCCTAGTGATTCTGTTTGCTTTATTAAATTTTCACAATATAAAATTAATCTATTTCAAATTGACCTAATAGTTTATTAGTCTGGGTAAAGAATGTATATATTTTAGTCCCATATTACATTGTAAAACACAAATTACAACATAACTTTTTTCAAAAATAACATTACTCCCTCTAGAATATTCTTTCATATAATTCATAGAACACTTCCTGGATTCCTAGGAAAGGATACAAAATAAGGGTGATCTCTAATACACATTATGGTTAACTGTAATTAAATATATCATGACTCAATAAAGAATAATCAATATCAAATTTTATAGAACTAACCACACATTAAATTTAATCAAAAACATGGAAATAATAATTAGATAGGTAATATTAAATATGGAAAGTAAAATAACTATAAACATATTATATTTAATCAATAAATGAATAATGAAATTTATCAAGTGATAATACCATTATGAAAATGTCATTCATAATAAGATAAGTCATAATCAGTATGGAATCGTAAATATGTGAAAGAAAATTCCATTTAATCAACAACCTGAGAATGAAATTCATACAAAGATAATATCATTGTGAAAATATCACATATAATAATAAGTAAATTATTAATTAAGGAAATGATTAATCATTTGACACCATGATATGAGGCATCATAATACCTATAATATCAAGATATTTAAAAATACAATATATATTTATAGGTTGAATATTATTTAATGATAGATTACTAATTTTCCTCATGAGACTACAAATGATTCCTGGGGATATATAATTCTTGGCCCCACTGATCACAATATTACCAAGAAATTCCTCATATATAGAATAATCAATTTAATTTTTGAACATTACTTCTTATTATCAAGTATTTGTATTTGGTAATGATGAAACATTTATCATTATTTAATTAGATAAATAAATAACATTAAATGTAGAACAATTAATGTATAAATGATATAAGATCTATGAAATAAAAAATATCAATAATAATAATATAGGTAATTAGGGTAAATTTAATGACCAACGATTAAAGCTAACTGAATATTTCATGGGGAAGTTAATGAATAAAAAAATGAATGAAGTAGGTGAATTCCAATACTTTTCTTTATCAAAATTTCCATAAAAATCCCTAGAATGAATAAGGTTATTATAAATCTAACATGTACCCAATTGAGTAATAATATAGGTTTTTTTATCATGGATGAATATATATACCAAAAAATTGTATTTAGAAATATAGTATAGGAAAATATCATTTTTATATTGAAAATAACTTTTTAAAACTAAATGTTCACAAAAAATTGAAATTTATTCTATTGTAGAAAACACAATGAAACTTACAAATGAATCTTTAACAAATTGAATGGTCATAATGGTAGGAAATTTCATTCATGACAGGTATGTTAAAATATGTATTCCTTTTCATTTTTTACTAAAATCGAAACTGGCCTTACTTTAAAATTACATGACGATATAATTAAAAAAATTGTACAAGATACAAATGTTTGGAAATTTCTTTGATAAATAATTTGGAAATAGGTTTCAAACATTTTATGAAATAATTTTTTAAAAACATTTTCTTGAAGAAAATGTATTTTTGATCGAAGAGATAAATGAAGTAAGATTAAAAAAAATAATTTTTTCAATAATTTTAAGTACCAAATAGTGTAAAAAAAAATTTATTCCATGAAAAATCATGATTAAGTAGAGAAGAATAATATTAAAGGGTTTTTTATCAAATTTTAAAATAATAACCTTTAATTTATATTCATGTATAAAAAATCCAAATTAATCTAATATTGAGAATTAAACCCTTATAGAGGTAAAAAAATTGTAGTGGGGATTAATCATTGAATCGGTTATGTGTATAAAATGAAAATAAAGTTAAAACAAGTGAAAATATAAAAACATCTGTTAAAAATTCAGTATAGACATAATCTTATAATATTAATTAAAATGAAGGAGTAATATAACCTAATGAAAATAAATTGAGTTATGATATTCTTTACCACTTGGTAACATTTAGTTTAAATCCTCTTAGATTAAATAATTAATATTACAACATAAAATACCATTTATAGTGAATTAATCATGATATAATAAGTTAATGATTCAGTATATACCCCATACGAAATAAATTAGGTATATATCATTACAATATGCCTCAATCAAGGTGAATTGAGATGAAGTCCCTTACCCCATGCTTCCTTTTTGTTAACTATTATTAAAACTCATAGAGAATTGTTTAAAAAATATTATTAACTTATTTAAGAACCATATTAGTATTTATAATATCACATATTATTGTTTCATAACATCTTAAAACTTTTTCGTTAATAATATTTCATTTTTTCATGTCTTTGGGTGTTAATTTCCTTGTATTCTCATTCATTCTTTATAATCAAAGTTCAAGTTCTTGTGCATAATATATAGTTATGTAATATCTAGAGTAATAATAATGATATAATTATCATATTTATATTTAAATTATTATTTTATTTTTAATAATTACATATTTATTTAAGAAATTACTTATGTTAGGATCATAGAGACAATAGGTCATGCATACGCATTAGTAACATTTCTATTATTTACTGATCATTAATGAATTGAGGTAAGTAACATTTTTTATTTATTGAATGATAATAATATCATAAAATTTATATTTATTTTTTAAATATAATTATATATAACATCTATGTTGTGTGGTGATGAAAATAGAGTCCCATCACTTCATTAAGGTGGTAGTCCACACATACAAAAGTGACGTTGTCATCTTTTAGTGAGTAAAAAAGAAAATGACTTATTTTATAATAAGAATAAAAAATAATTCATGAATTTAATAATTATTTTTCTATATCACATATATGTATTAAATTTATCCTTATCACATTATAGGTAAATCATTAGTGAAATAAGAATCACATCGCATCGTGAGGCAGAAGTTCGTCGAACAGACAAGTGACATTATCATATCCCCTAGAAAACTGAAAGTAAAACGATTTATATAATATAAAAACATAATTGGTATAATTATTATAATAAAATAATATATATATATATATATATATATTAAATCCATCATCATACAATGAATTTAGAAGTGTTAATGGATAAACAAATGACATCTGTTTGCAAGGCACTAGTCCTCTGGAGAGACGAATGATGATTTTGTATCCCATTTGATAAAATTGTATATTTTTTTAGGTAATTTAATTAACATAAAATAATTAATAATATGTAATATAATGAGGGTATTATATCATCATGGATTCATAAACATTTAAAGAGGTTGAGGAATATATAAAATAAATACACTTGTTGGACAGTGTTACCTCTTCTTCAGGTAACCTCCTTAAGTTTTCTCGAAAAGACTACATAGGCCAGTTTTTTCTAAAAAATGATTCTAGGATGAGGTATGTAATTTGCGAAGAAATATTATACGGTATTTTTTTATCAAAAAGGTTTTTATGTTTTGAAAAATAACGGATAGACTGTGGCCTTTTATATTTAAGGTCAGTGGAACCCTAGTAATTTTTGTGAAGAAAGAGGTGTAGCCACATTTTTCGGGCCAAAATAGAGTATTACAGATACTTTTACATTATGAGGTAAAAATATTTCCATAAAATATATTTTAAAAATTAATAGGTCAATTTAACCCTTATAATTTTAGTTTAACCCCCGATACAACCATTTTTACCTTAACAACGATAAATAATTGTTACTGTATTTACTATTAATTATTATAAAAAATAAATTTAAAATTATTAGATAATATATATTATTTTTATTATAAATATAAAACCAAATTTCTTAAATTAAATTCATATAAGAGTGAATATATAATTTAAAATTTATCTTGCAGATGCAACGAGAAAATGGGTTTTCAAAGAGAAAATGTTAAAAAGTATACAAGGTTTTTATAATAAAAATCCATATGAATATAATTAAAATTTTATAAACTAGATAAATTTATATCTAGTTAAACTAATATTACATTAAAACCAATTTAAAATATTATTTCAATTTATAAATAATTTAAATGAACTATGATCATTTAATTAAAATTTAGTATTTGTTAATACTCGTTGAAAAATTAAACACATTAGAAAAATACCACAAATTCACCCTAAGATAGTTTTGGTAAAATTATTGCATAAATAAATTTTTTTTCAAATTAATTTTCCAAAATTGGTAAAGAATAACTATAAATTATGTGTGAAAAATATTCCTAAACCATATTTTGGAAAACAAACAATTTTTCAGAAAAGATTTCATTTTATTTTAATTGATGCTTATTTTATTTCTAATCATCATATAACCAATGAATTTTTTTTACATGTAAAACCATATACATGTTATAAATTAGTTATAAATATTTATACCTATCATTTTAACTACTTGGTCATAATGGTATACTATGTTACAGTTAATTTAAACTCCACATTGTGTGTTCTACATGCTATTTAATAGATTGAATTTAAAGAAATATATATTGTGGTTTGTTTAAGATTGATGTAGCATGTCAGATACAATATAGAATATGATTTTATAATTTTATAATTTTTGTGTGTAAAATTATCCTCACCTTAAATATATTTCATCCTTGTAATTTAATATTGATCTTTGTAATCAAGGGTTTCACATTTTGGAATTACTTTATAAAAGTACCACATTATGTGAAGGATTATTAAAACTAGATATTAATAAGAAGGAAAGTTAGTATTAACTTATTCCATAATAATACACTACTATGCTTCCATTTATAAGAAAATTGGTGGTAAATGAAAACATGGACATGGAAGAGAATACTAATCCCCAAGGATTAATAGATAGTGATAGAGATCATGGATCATAATACAGTGGATGATCTGGAGAAGGCTAATGAACAAAAAAACATAAATATGTGATGAGTTAAGGGACCATTGGATTAATCAGATATGATTGTAAGAGGATATAATTTTTATTTCAAGATCTATTTCTTGAATTTGATAATTATTTTTCTGTCAAATAATATAAGGAAATATACTTACATGATTTGTTTCGGTTGAAAAATAATAATTTCATCCATCGGTTGTTCTTTGATAAATTTCCAATTCCTCATTTACCCCAAGTAATGAATGCCCAAAAATGATATTATTATTCCTAAATAACTAAAATTATCATTTAATAGATCATAAGATCCATTATACAATGATAATTCATTACATAAATCTCTAGTTATTATTGTAAAAAATGGTTAGTATATTTTATTCAATAGGACTAAATATTCATTTGCTGAAGTAATACATTAATCTCAAAAACCCAATCCAAAGTTAAAATTAACCATTTCATTAACGGTTAACCTTATTACCAATAAATAATATTATGATCCAGAAATTTAGAAATATGTTCATTAGATTTCCAAATTTAACTTATCAAGAAACTTCCAAAAAAATGAAGTAGTTCTTAATCATCACATACCAAACATTTGAATACCTTCAGTATGTATGCTTATAAAACATAATAATAACCTAAATTACTATAATACCTTATTTGAAACATGTATGATTCCTTATTCCTTAAATAAAACATATATTATATGATATATTCCATAAATCCATCAATTTTCTAAACTCCATCATTAATATAATTAACCACTTTGTCAACAAGGTGGTAAGAAGATCCAAGGTAGTCTATACTATCAAATTAAATTTTCCCATATCCATCATCTCATTTTAAAAAATCATTATCTAAACATCATAAATATATTAGAGGTTATCTTTCCCTCGATCATTTGTTTTCCGAGTATTTTAACATTCAATTGAATCATTTTTCTTTTTCTTTTTCACCGTTCAACATAAGATTTCAAAACCTTAATGAAAACAATACTATATAAAAATCCATATAAATTTTATAATTATTATTACCAGGTTATAATTAATAATATAATCAAATGATATAATTATTGAATCTAAAAAAAGCACATTAATCATTCCACTTCATTTGTTGTAATAGCATAAACTTAACCATGATCCATAAGATTCTTTCCAGGTATATTGATTTTATGTTTGGGGATTTCATTTTTGTATTTCCCATCACCTTATAGTTATAACATTGAACATTGGAAACAATATTCATGTCCTTGATATCATGAGCATGGATTCCTTTCTCACCAAACTTTTAGAATGATATTATTCCATTTAAACAAGCACTATAGTGTTTCTTTCTATAATTATCACAAGTGTGAAAATTGTTCTTTACCTTCTTCCAATTATACATTTTTTCTCTATTTTCCTCTTCCTCTTTGTATTCTCTTTAAATCCATAATTATTATATAAATCCTTCTCTATCTTGATATCTTAATATCTAACCTCCTCAAATAGGAATCTACTAAACAGGTTCCACATGTTGAATCATCACATGACCTCAAGCACGCCTCCCTATACTCTAGAGGTTTCCGGCAAGCGGTGAAGATCTAATAAATCATGCGGGGAGACTATACACTAATTATCAGATTAATCCGAAATAGATAACCAAATAAATAGTGGAATCAATAAGTAGAATGAAAATCATGTATAACCAACAATTTCTCAAATAGTGTACAAAATGTAGCCAATTTTGTAATATGTCATGTCATGCTATGTTTTTTCAAGTGAAAAAAACCCAAAATGAGGACAAACAGTGAAATCCCCCTAATGGTCTTGAATCCATGTTTTGAACCTCATCAATGAACATCCAAATCCCACATCAACTCCCAATCATAGGTCATTTTCCCTTATCCTGACATGCAATAATGTACTCTTCTTGGGTACCAAATGGCACCCGAGCATAATGTGAGTAAAACTAATTAGGTCACTTCCAAATTTGTCTACAAAAAATGAAGTCTAACAGATAATGAATGAAAATACTAAATAAATGAAAAATAAAAAAAATACAACTCACGTTCCATTAGCTAACGATCTGTACTTCACCAATTTCTAGCCTTAGTATCGTTTTAATCATATGAATCATCATCATTATTTAATTAATTATCAACATGGGTTATATAGGATAGGCATTAGCATTATTCACATCTATGTTTAAGGAATTATTTATGATTCATAATGAAATAAGTCAAGTACATATCTCACTATAGATGATCACATCACAACAGACACATTATCTTCACCTTTAAGCCACTGTCCAAGTGGAATGCAATCATTAGGGGAATAAAGCTCTATCCCTTTCCCAAACCCATGCATTATCAGGTGGAGTTTGGAGCATCATTCCAACCTAACCCATGGGCGTAAAACATCAGTCAATACACTACACTACCAAGCCATGTTCACATATATATATATATATATATATTCATCACACATACCTTATTTCAACCAAATACAATCATTACAAATAATAGTAATAATCCACAAGAATCAACAAGGGAATACATATTATGTCACAACCCATTAAATAGTTTTCAATTGACTTTACATTATTATTTAGACCATTTCGTATTTCTAATTCCAAAAGCATTAACCATATTTACTAATTCCCATAAATTAAACCATTTATCATAATCAACCATTCTCACATGTTAAGTCTCATAACCCATTTTTCATTTCCTAGGTATTAACCCCCCCATGGATTTTGAGTATAAATCAAAATACATTAAAATATTCACACTAATCCATTTAGACCAATTTTCATTCCCCATCCCATTCGGTATATTCCTCATAATTCAAACTCTATTTAGCATAATATCAATTAATTCAATTTAACCCATTACAATGCCACGAAAAATAGCCCATAGATCCATTATGAAATCTAGGAAAACTATTAATGTTCCATTTCCTACTCAACTAGATGTATTCACTTGTTCCAAAAGGGCTCTACATTCTCACACTTCAATTTCACACAACACATTACCAATCTCTATGTTCAGAAATGTAGATGCACCCCATGGGTGGCCCTAAAATGAATTATTCAACCTCAACACACCCCATAGGGATTATGAGGGTTTACTGGTCATCATTTAGACTTCCATTTTATTGAATCTCACTAAAGGAATTATATGAGAAATAATGAATAAAAATAATGCAACCAAACATGCATATATCAACACAAAGACTATGGGATATAACATATGGAACAACCACCTTGAATCTATTAATGAATGCACTCTTAATCATAGCGTGTGACCCCAATCCAAACCCCCATTGATGCCTCAACCTATATTTTACTGGAAAAATTGGGTTTTAGAAATTTGAGAGAAGATTTTTCAAGGTACAATAACAAATCCAAAAAAGAGAATAATTGGGAGGATTAGACTTACCTAGAACTTCGATCTGCCACAAATGGTACTCCAATTTTCCTAAAAATGAGGTATATTGATCCTCAAGAGCTATTAATGATTTGTATTCATCACTATCGTTGCATTTGAGGAAATAGGAGATAAAATAGGGGGAGGCTTTAAAATACCATAATTGAATAATTGTGATTTTTCCATCTATCAGTGGGGTGCATGATTTGTCAATCCATGTGAAAATTGTGTGCATGACACTATCCATGGGGAGTTGGGTTTCATCGTTACTAGGGTAGGCCACTTGGATTGGAAAACCATACACTTCACATTAAATATTCCATTTTCCAAAGCCACACAACTTAGCTGGGAGACCAAACAGTTTACTTAACCATTCACCAACCATGTCCCATGCACTATTTCACCTGGTTTCTTTTCCTTTCTTTCCATGTACCCCCAAAATACCTCTAAATCCCCTCAAACTCCTGGGAACCATTTCATTAAAAAAATCAAGTTATTTAAAATAATAATAATTACTTACCTCTAAATGTTTGAGGTCTTAAAACCTACCCACCATATAACGACTCAACCTTGAGCCACATTCATAAGCATCAATGAGCATTCAAAGTAAAGAGATCGGGCCACTAGGCCTGCATATCCAATTCCCACTCACATGATTCTTCTTGACCATTTATATTCTTCCATGGAATATGAATCAAAGACAAAAAATTTCCCCATAATACCTTCTCACTATGATACACAATAAAAACCGAATGATCATAAAAGGATGTTTCCTCTTCAAGATCAAAATATTCAATGTTAATAACATGATATTGTTCATGGTGATACTGTCAATGCTGTGAAAAATTAAAAACATCGTTCATACCACGACATTGATGTGGAATATCCCATCGGTACACCACTGGCCTAATCCTCTCCAAAATCTCAAATGGCCCCACATACATGGGTTCCAACTTTCCTAGTTTCCAAATTCAATGGTGAACCAACCATTGTGACACCCGAAGAAAAACATTTTCACCTATAATAAGCTCAACAGGACTATGAAGATGATGAGTATACTTCTTAGGCCTCCTATGAGCCATCACCAGAGGCTTCTGAATTATTTGATCCTTTTCTGATGTCTCCTACATGATAATATATCCATACATCATAGAATCTCCAACCTCTAACCAACACAATAGATATCTACACAGTCATCCATAGATAACCTAAAATGGTTCCATTGGAATCATAGACTAGATACTATTTTTATAGGAAAACTCAACAGGATACGATTGTTTTCTAAAAACCCACCAAAATCTTGGATACATTCCCTCAACATATACTCTAACAACTGAATCATACACTTTTACATCCCCTTCCTCTATGGGTGTATATACATACTCAAAAACACATGGTTACCATACATCTTCTGGAATCCTTTCTAGAAGCATGATGTGAAACATAGATCCTAATTTGAATCTATAGTTATCATTATTCAATTCAACCACACTATCTCTCAAACATATTACTCACCCATCTAATTGATGGGGAAATTATATTGTATCACCTAGAAATTAGACACCATAGTCAACCAATCCATGACCACCCATATTGCATCATTCTTCAAAGGTGTCCTTAGAATAAGCACTATAAAATAAATCATTACATCAACCCATTTCCATTATGGAATAGGATGTGGTTGTAACAAACCACCTAATCTCTAATTCTTTTCCTTTACCTATTGATAGGTTTGGCATCATACCATAAGACCCACAACCTCTTTTTTCATTATCATACACCTATTCAACCTATGAAGATCCTGATACATCTCAATCAATATAGGATGTGCTCCCACTTCAAAGAATGGAACTCATTCATCAACTCTTCTTGCATATACACTAACACAAACACACACAAAAAAACAGAAAATTCCACCATCATCCCCATCCCAACTAGAAGGTGACTCTTCGCAATTAAAACATTCCTTCATATCCAAACACCCTAAATCCTCAAGATTTTTCTCCTAGACTCAGCTCAAAATTGTGAACTCAATTGATTTGGATGAAAGGGTCATCTTATTTTTCCCATCTTGAACCTACACGTGAATCTCAACAAACAAGTTCATCACTATCCACTCAATGTTTGACTGATAAACCATATGATTCTATGTCTTCTGAATTATGGAATCCACAACACTATTCCATTTTACCAGTGTCGAAACAAAATCAAAGCGATGGACTGTATTGTTGGAGTTGGTGTTCTAGAACCAACTACTTCATACTTTATTCATTAATAAAAGCCTTATCACTTCTTGATTGTTCTTCTGCGTGAAAATTCATGTGATAATGTCATAATGACAACTTCTGCATTAATGGGTCATAGTAGATCCCTGCTATGATGTGAACCCACAATTTCCATAAAACTGTTCTTGAATATATGTTCTATGGTCGGATGATGCTATTTAAGGGACACAAATAATACAGGCCATTAGGGGTGCAGACTCGTAAAACATTGAAGCACCTGCTCATAGTGTGTGCCCTTGGTAATATCCAGGAGGATATTATGAGAATGAGACCCGCCAGTATGAAATCCACATTTCATAGTGTCATTGGATGTTCTTATCTGCGGAAATGTGTATTGGTCCTTAGACTTTAAGATTATTAATAATGGGTATTACAACTCACTCACTTAGATGTATTGACAATAACCGTGACGACACACTGTTCGCAGTGAGGTAGGATATGTTGGGTGCGTCACGAGTAATACTGTATTAATAGATAATGCGAGAGAGGGTTTCTCCCCTCTGTTCCATAACGGAAGTGGATATCTCAGGTCCTTGGATGGAATTGATATAGCCTAAATAAATCCATGACCATGGTAAGGTATGGGAGAGTTTAATTCTGGGAAGTTAAAGAAAGAATAATCGAGAACATGGGTTGGTGGCACAAGCATGCAACCCACTTGATTGGACATATCGAGACAAAGGGATTATATTACACAGTAATCTTTTGTAGAAGGTGACACGTCATTGCGGCATTAACTGCTTTCTCTATGGGTGCCTTGGCGTATTGCTAGATGCTAACCTTGGACTTTAGGCAGACTCCGCCTAATGCTACTGAGAAAGAGGCCTAGAGGGTCACACACTAAGTGTGTCCAAGTATCTCAGTTAAATATTAATTTAACAAGTTAAATAAAGATTATTCCCGACTATGGTTTAATAATTATTTAATGATGCATGATCGCATTTATTTAGACACTGGTTATTCGAGAGAATATATTGTGGGTAAAATAATATATATATTTATTAGCGAGTAATGCAGTTACATTTATTTAAGATATAAATATCCATTACTCAAGGTCTAAAAAATATGGTGGAGGAAATAAATAAAATGAAAAATAAAAGTACACGTCGTATATTTATATACATGCTATGTAGTTTTTTTTTGAGATTCATGAGAAAATATTGTTTATTTAATTAAATGATATTAAATGTAATATATTAGGTACATGTCAAGTAATAATGATGGTCAACTATCATTATTAAGACACGAGGTATTACTAAGAATTAAATGAAATAATTAAATGTTTTCATGCAATTAATTCATTTTTTATTATACTAAGTATTATAATCCCAATTACATTATTCTCATTGATGAAGAGCCATTGTTGTGCACAATGAATTTGGAAATACTCTAAAGCCAAGATAGAATTCTCTTTCCACCAATAATGCTTTCAAGTTGCGAGATCGAGTTCCTCCTCCGGATCAAGGCGGTAGAAGGTGGACATCGCAATTGAATGTTCTTCCACGCTAGCACCCGGAGATCCCTTCGGCGATGTCCAGAGATACGTGGAGAATGTCTGGATCACCACTAGAGGAATCCTGTACTTGGATTATAGGACACAACGACGGATCATAGGATCCTGACCGGAGACTCCAACGAAGAAAGAATTCCTTCGAGGTAATTCTTATGAATTAATTAAATTATTTATAACCAACATATGATGATCTTATCTCAATGGTTCCAAAACACTTCATTTCTTTTTCATTCATTGTTCTATTTTAAAGATCGGGAATTTTAAATCGTTACGGATCTCGGATTGAACGTTGTTTAATGTTAAAATTAATATTGGGTAAACCCACCAACATGCTTCCTCTGCGCCCGGAACCTACAAGAGGTATCAAAGTGGTCATATCGTTGATTATAATTATTTAGTTTTTTGTTGGTGATTTATACATTTAATAATTTAGTTATTTCGATTCATGTTAAATCATTCTAGAAATCAAAATCTCGAGATCTGTTCCTCCTCCCTCGTTTCTCGTTCACCTCACAGAAATGAATTTTTTCTTTTAATTTTGATTAAAATAAAATAGAGGAACTCATTCGGAGGATCCAAACGTTTTTGTCCGTACAATACCAAAATACATGGCGTGTATTCGGAAGTACATGTCGTGTAGTATAGGTTTTAATGCATTGACTGCTCTGCTAAATCATGTCGTGTATCGGATTCCTTCTAAGAATTTAAGACACCGTGTGTTGACCAGAAATAGGTGGCACACGGTTTCTGGATTATAGGTCGTGTAGTCTAATGAACACGTCTTGTAGTCCCTTCGGGTTAGGGTTGGGCCGTGTACCCCGTACACGGCTTGCATGGCTGGAAACCATGTAATGTGGAAACTACACGACGTGTGTCCCACAGAACACGCTGTGTATTCCAAAAATTTCCGAAGTACATTAACACTCCCTATCCCCGGGCATGTAATTCTGATGGACAGAGAAGAAAAGTACACGTCGTGTAGTCAGAACTACAGGCAGTGTACTCACCCAAATTACACAGATTTTTTAATATTTATTATTATATTATTTAAACCCTTGAGATGTGTACCATGGTGCTGGCGTAATGCTGAGGCACAACACGTGATAGGTGTTTTATATATATGTGTCTAATTTAACATCTTCGTAATGAATAGGAATTCACCGGGTTGCCTCCAAGGTACAATGTACAAGGATAATTTTAAATGAATTTATTTTTTTAAAATTATGATGGATGAGAATCTCAAGGAAATTCAGAAAAGGGTTTTAAGATAAAAGTATTGATTAATTAAAGATAATTAATTAATTTTAGCGTGATTTATCTTAAACAAGAATAACTAAAGAATTGAATTATAGTTTTATTTATGCATAAATATCGTTGCATGTATGGATGATCATGAGATAGACCGAGACCTTTGTATGTGAATGGTTTCTTTTAATTTATTTATTTAAATTAAATTTGTTGGCCTGCAAGCCATCTCATCATTAATATGTAGGGTCTGCGCGCCCAAGGATTATTTTATGTAAAAACCCCTTTTTATCCCTCACCTGCATGTGAGATAAATGCATATGTAATGGATGGATCTCCCAAGATAGTGGAGGTGGCTCAAGTCAGGAGCCAAGGTGAAACCAATCCCAGAAGACACAAAGGTGGACAGGTGGAAAGCTGTAAACACGAACCCAAATGGTTAAAGGTGTTTCTCCCCTAGGTATTAGGTTAGTTTATCAACATCTAGATAAAATAACCAATAGAAAAATCTATGATCATACCATTTATTTTATTTCTGTCGGTTTCATGGTTTATTTATTATGGGTATGTTTTCACGATCACACAATTAATGAATTAAATGATCATGCAAGTCGGAACTAAAATAAAACCGGCTTATACGTAAATATTATCTTAGACATGGTTAATCACTTAATTATATCCCATTGAATATTAAAAATCATGTAATTAAAGATAATAAAGTGGCAATTTACGTATAAGGATAAAATACCTCAAAATAAATATTAAGTCCGCATAGCCTTCCATATTCTTGGTTAGAATTGAACCATAGTCCAAAGTGCTTGACCAACCCTAGTTGGGGTGCTTTCAGTTATCGGAGAATTATAATTCAAGGTTTTTTGTTGACTTGACTTGGTTCGCATAAATGGTTGACTGCCACAACACGACTTGGTGTGACCAAGAGGAAAAGGTTGAGGAAATCCAAAATAAAAGGATTTCAGGATTGGGGTGTCAACTCAGCGGATCAAGGAGTTGCGAGTTAATGCATTTGGAATTTGTAATGCCTACATAAAACCCTTCAAGTTGCTTGACCAACCCTTGTTGGTGTAATGGTAAGGGAAATATGGATCCTTTCCACTAGAATATTCAGGGAATAGAATATTCTTAAATAAATTGTGAGGGATAATGGATTTCAATAAAATAGTGGGAGACTAATGAGTATTAATTTATTTATTTTTCTCAATTTGTGTAATAAAGTAATAAACCCTTTCTCATATTAATTTGTAGAAACAGCAAGAAAATGACTTCAAAATTATCATTGCACACCATACTCAAAAAATAAATCCTTCTCATCGGCACCAATTTCCAAGAGTGGTAGAGGTGTTTACGTGTCGTCCTTCACCACGAAAGGAAATTGTATGTGCTGGAAGAGCCTATTCCTGTTGCGCCTAGGAAAGAGGCTTTTGATGAGGAATTATATCTCTACATGAAACACATGGATGATGCCACAGATGTCCAGTGTTTCATGCTATCTGCCATGTCTAATGAGATCTTGATGCAACATAAAAACATGGATGTGTATAGAATGATGTCTCACAATAAAGTTCTCGACCAATAGAAGGCGCGACAGGAGAGGTATGAGATCTCCAGTGCTTTGTTTACCATGAAGCTTGGAGAGTCTTCACCAGCTGGGCCTCATGTAGTCAAGCTTATTGGCTACATTGAATTCCTGGACATCTTAGGGATTAAATTCCAGGATGAGTTGCATACATATCTCATCCTATAATTGCTACCCAAGACCCTCTCTAGCTTAATTGTCAACTATAACATGAGAGATAATGAGAAGAGTCTGTCGGAGCTTCTGACCTTGATTCGCCAGGTAGACAAGGACATGGGGTGTGAAAAACCCACAGTCTTTATGGTGAACAATAAAAGGAAGTACAAGGCAAAGGGGACCAAGACATATAAACGGTCTGAAGCCCCTGAGAACCATCCCTCCAAGAAGGGGAAGATCCATAGGCAGGTCAAGGAATGGGAGGCGGTGTGTTTCGCATGTGGCAAGTAGGGCCACTAGAAGAGGAACTGATCCCAGAAGCGTGGGGATGCTAAAGGTGCATTCGTTATCAAGTGCAATCTTTCTATTTCTACACATTGGGTATTAGATATCGGTTGTGGGGCTCACATCTTTATTCAAATGCAGGAACCAAGTAGATTGAGAAAGATCACCAGAGAGGTGGATCTTCGAGTTGCCAATGCCGCAAGGCAGGTTGCATTGGATATTGGCGACTACCAACTCTCATTGCCGACTGGGATGATTTTGGTTTTACATAACTGTTATTTTGTGCCTAGTGTTACCAAGAACATAATTTCTATATCTTGTTTGGATATAGATGGATTTGTTTTCATGTTCGGAAATAAGGGTCATCTCTTTTATAAGAGCAACATATGTTATGGTATGGAACATTTGAATAATGGTTTGTATGTATTAAATTACGAAAACCAAGTGTTAGAAATCGATAACAAAAAAAACTCACATGACTCATACATCAACCAGTTGTGGAATCACTGCCTTGGTCATGTGAATGAGAAGTGCTTGACAATGCTCTGCCAAGATGGCTATTTAGACTCTACTTAGCTAAACCCACTTCATAGATGCCACGCTTGTTTATAAGAAAAAAATGACCAAACCGCCTTTTGGTGGACAAGGTGAAAGAGACACAGAGCTTCTAGGATTGTTACACACGGATGTGTGTGGACCATTTCCAGTAGAAGCTAGAGGTGTATATTCTTACTTCATTACTTTTACTGATTATTTGAGTAGATATGGCTATGTCTACTTAATGATGTATAAGTCAGATTCCTTAGAGAAATTTATGGAATTCAAGAATGAATTAGAGAATCAGCTTAGTAAGAAGATAAAGAAACTTCGATCGGATCGAGGTGGAGAATATCTGAACCAAGAGTACATCGATCTTCTATGGGAGTCTGGGATTCTTTCTCAGCTCACTCCTCCTTATACACCATAGTGGAATGGTGGTAGTGAAAGGAGGAACCACACCTTGTTGGACATGGTGATGTCGATGAAGAGTCATGCAGATCTTCTACTATCCTTTTGGGGATATGAATTAAAAACTGCAACATACACATTAAACTGAGTACTAACTAAGGTGGAAAATTGAATTCCATCTGAGTTATGGAATGGAAGAAAACCCAATTTGTCACACACATGTGTATGGGGATGCGAGGCGTTTGTTAAGGCCTTCTCAGGAAACAAACTAGCACCCCGTGGCACGAGGTGTTTCTTTATATGATATCCCATGGAAACGAAAGGATGTTACCTATATAACCCTTCAGACAAGAAAGTGATTGTCGCCAGAAAAGCCATATTTCTAGAGAGGGAGCACATCCTCAAGAAGGATAGTGGGAGAAAGAATGACTTCGATGAAGTTGATGCTCAAGATACACAGGAGTTGGTACAAGAACAAGTTCCACAGGTCCCCGTGGAAGTGGTTACAGAAACACAAGTACTGCGTAGGAGCTCAAGAGAGGTAAGGGAACTAGGGAGATTTGGTTTCTTAGTCACCGAGGATGGTGAATCATTATTGTTGGAAAATTATGAACCTCTCTCTTACATGAAAGTAGTAGAAAGATCAGAAGCTACAAGATGGCTAGAAGCTATGAATTCTGAGATGGATTCCGTGTATCAGAACCAAGTCTATGTTCTGGTCAATGAGCCAGTTGATGTAAAGCCTATTGGATGCAAATGGGTATTCAAGAGAAAACTGGACATGGAAGGTAAACTTAGCTCCTATAAAGCAAGGATAGTGGCTAAAGGATTTAGACAGCATCAAGGAATTGACTGTGATGAAACCTTCTCTCCAGTTTCCATGTCTAAATCCATAAGAATCATACTTGCCATAGCATTTTACCATGACTACGAGATTTTGAAAATGGATGTCAAAACAACATTCCTTAATGGGAACCTTCAGGGAGATGTCTATATGACACAACAAGAAGATTTTGTGACACCAGGTGAAGCCAAATGGGTTTTCAAGTTATAGAAATCCATATATGGATTAAAGAAAGCATCCAGGTCATGGAACATTCGATTTGATGAATCCATAACAAAATTTGGTTTCATTAAGAATGAATGTGAGCCAGGTGTTTATAAGTGGTTTAATGGGAATGAGATCGTTATCCTATTAGTATATGTTGACGATATATTACTTATTGGAAATGATGTACCAGTCTCACAGTCAGTTAAGGACTGGTTGAACAAGTGTTTCTCCATAAAGGACATGGGAGAAGCAGCCTACATTCTAGGGATCAAGATCATTTGTGATCGATCTAAGAGGCTTCTTGGTCTAAGTCAGGGTATATTCATTCACCAGATACTAAAGAGATTTAGTATGGAACAATCCAAGAGGGGATTGGTTCCAGTGTCACATGGCTTACATATTTCTAAGAAAATGTGTCCCCAGACACAACAGGAGAAAGATAGAACGAGTAAGATCCCATACACTTCGGCTATAGGATCCATCATGTATGCCATGTTATGTACCAGGATTGATGTTGCCGATGCACTGATCATGGTAGGCAGATATAAAGCAGATCCAGGAGAACAGCATTGGACTGCTTTTAAAACTATCTTTAAGTATCTGAGAAGAACTAAAGATATGTTCCTGGTGTATGGAGGAGACAAGGAGCTTGTCATCAGAGGGTGTGCTGATGCTGGTTTTCAGACAGATCAGAACGATTTGAAGTCGAAATCTGGATATGTTTTCTATCTCAATGGAGGAGCTGTGAGCTGGAAGAGTTCAAAGCAGCCAGTTGTCACTGATTATACAGTGGACTCTGAATATATAGCAGCTTCTGATACATCCGATGAAGCCGTATGGATTTGGAACCTTCTCTAGGAGCTTAATGTGATGCCTAGTAGTAAATATCCCATTACATTGTATTGTGATAATACTGCAGCGGTGGCTCTGGAAAAACAACCAAGGTCACATCAACAGACAAAGAACATACTCTAGAAGTATAACCTCTTGAGGGATTTCTATCAAAGGGTTGAAGATGCAGTGATTAGAGTGTCCATGAAAGAGAATGTCGCGAACCCCATGACTAAAGGCCTATCTCAGCAGAATCATGAATATCATGTGAGAGCTAGTGGGTTAAAGGTTGTTAGCAGTTGGATCTAGTCCAAGTAAGACTCTATTGGAGTTTTTGTTCTAGAACCAACTACTTTGTACTTTATTCATTAATAAAATACTTATCACATCTTGATTGTTCTTCTGCGTGACAATGAACGTGATAATGTCCAAAGGATAGCTGTTGCATTAATGGGTCCTAGAGGATACCTGCTATGATGAGAAACTAGAAGTGCCATAACATTGTTCATGAATATATGTTATATGGCCAGATGATGTTATTTGAGGGACACAAATAATACAGGACATTAGGGGTGAGGACTCATAAAACATTGAGGCACCTTCTCTTGGTGTGCGCCCTTGGTAATATCCAGGATGATATTATGAGAACGAGACCCGTTAGTAGCGAATCCACATTTCATAGTGTCATTGGGTATTCCTATCTGTAGACGTGTGTATTGGCCCTTAGACTTTAAGATTATTATTAATGGGTATTACAACTTGCGCACTTAGATGTATTGATGAAAACTGTGACGACACACTGTTTGCAGCGAGGTAGGATACATTGGGTGCGTCACGAGTAATACTGCATTAATAGATAATACGATAAAGGATTTGTCCCTTCTGTTCCATAACGGAAGTATATATCTCAATCCCTTTGATGGAATTGATATAGCCTAAATAAATCCATGGCCATGGTAAGGTATGGCCAAGTTCAATTCAAAGAAGTCATAGAAATAATAATCGAGCACATGGGTTGATGGAACAAGCATGCAACCCGCTTGATTGGAGATATCGAGACAAAGGGATTATATTACACGGTAAGCGTTCATAGGAGGTGACACATATTTGCGGCTTTAACTTCTTTCTCTATGGGTTCCTTAGCGTGTTGCTAGACGCTAACCTTGGACTTTATGCAGACTCTGCCTAATGCCACTGAGAAAGAGTCCTAGAGGGTCACACACTATGTTTTTCCATGTATCTCAGTTAAATATTAATTTAACAAGTTAAATAATGATTCTTTCCGACTCTGGTTTAATAATTATTTAAGGATGCCAGATTGCATTTATTTTGACACTAGTCATTCGAGAGAATATATTGTGGGAGAAATAATATATATATTTACTATCTAGTAATGATGTTACATTTATTTAATAAATAAATATCCATTACTCGAGGTCTAATAAATTTGGTGGAGGAAATAAATAAAATGAAAAATAAAAGTACACGCCGTATACTTATATACACGCCGTGTAGTTTGTTTTTCAAAATTCATGAGAAAATATTGTTTATTTAGTTAAATGATATTAAATGTAATATTTTATGCACATGTCAGGTAATAATGATGGTCAATTTTCATTATTAAGACATGGGGTTTTACTAAGAATTAAATGAAATGATTAAATGCTTTCGGGAAATTAATTCATTCATTATTATTCTAAGTATTATAATCCCAATTACATTATTATCATTGATGAAGATCCATTTTTGTGGTCAACGGATTTGGAAATACTCTCAATCCAAGAGACAATTCCCTTTCCACCAAGAACACTTCCAAGTTACGAGAGCGAGATCCTCCACCGGATTAAGGCGATAGAAGGCGGACATCGCAAGCGAAGGTTCTTCCGCGCTAGCACCCAGAGATCCCTTTGGCGATGTCCAGAGATACGTAGAGCACGTGTGGATCACCACTAGAGGAATCCTATACTTGGATTCTATGACGCAACGACAGATCACAGGATTGTGACCAGAGACTCCAACAAAGAAACAATTCCTTTGAGGTAATTCTTATGAATTAATTAAATTAATTATAACCAACATATGATTATCCTATCTCAACGGTTCAAGGAATCTTCTTTTCTTTTTTGTTATCTGTTCTTTTCCGAAGATCTGACATTTTAAATTGTGACAGATCTCAGATTGAACGTTGTTTAATGTTAAAATAAAAGTTGGGTAAACCCACCAACGAGCTTCCGTTGTGCCCGGAACCTACATGTATGTATTCCACCAATCATTACATCTAGATGATCATGTCACACTAAGAGAAAATGTAATTAAGGATTTTATTATATTTCAACACCATGAATTGATCTCCTAACATGTAATGCCTCAAAAACATTACAGCATACACCACTACAACCAGCTCAAGTCATGAGTAGGGTAATTTCTTTCATACGTACTCAACTGTCTTGACCCATATGCCACAACTAGATTATTCTAGAGAAAAACATTCTAAATTATAACACTATATGAAACATAGAACAAGGTGTAACTCTTTCCATTATTGGGTAATATCATGATCGGTGTAGTTTTCAAATGCTACTTCTACTCCTGAAACAATTTCTCACATTCCTCCGAACACGCAACCATAACTCTCTTCTTGGTCCGACCTAAAAGAGGTGATGGAAAATAAATGAAATTTTTGATAAACCTTTACTAATAACCAACCAAAAATATAATTATTGAGATATTAGAATCATTACTTTTTTCCCCATGATACTACTACCTACACTTTCACTAGGTCTACTAACACACCATCCTCTAAGATAATATGTCCTAATAAATGCACCCTATTGTTCTAGAAATAAAATTGGGATAGCTTGGTGTATATACTATGCTCTCTTAGTGTAATCCACATGATATTGAGATGTTTGGAAGGAAAATCATTAGTTTTAGGGCACCCAAATATTTTAGAAACAAAAATATATATATATGGATGAATTATTCAATTTTATAGGTCCATAAACATTGTCGGTGTATTGTTTAACCTGAATTGTATCACCACAAACTCCTACATATGTAAATTCTCTTGAAACTGTCTGTAGTATGTCAGATGCTATCTAGATGAACTAATGATATCATGTTCTCAGGTCGATCTTAGAGATCACTGAAGAACCTCTCAACTAGTCAAACAGATCATCAATTCTTGAAATAGGGCATTAATTATTAATTTTCATATGATTCAACCTTCAATAGTCAACAAAAAACCTCAGTGATCCTTTAACCTTTTTAGAAAATGGCATAGTAGATCCCGAAGGTGGCATACTAGGAAAGATGGACCCTTTATTCTGCAATTCATACAATTGAGCTTTATGCTCCCAATGTTCTATTGGTTTCAGTCTCTCTCTAATAATGAAAACTAGTTCTACTCCAAAATACATCTCTATTATGAACAAAAAAATATCTCATGTGGTATCCAAGAGAATTACTCAAGAAAAAAAATCCTGGAATCGATCCCCTACATGAGGAAAGAAATATGTCTATACTTCTCAATCATCATGTAGAGTACATGTTATATTGGTTGCAAGTTCTCCCAACTACTAAGTAACTGGCCTTGTATGGCATGCCTTAAAATCCCACTAATGACAAAGAATGTAGGTGTCTAACTAAAGATACACGAATCTTACCTGATAATTGTAACAGTCAATATGAGCATGATACAACAAAATCTAGTCCATACCCAAAATCAGGTCAAAACCATACATCCTCAAGATGAACAGTTCCCCTAGAAAACGGTACCCTCCAACCTCCAGATGACAACCCTCACATTATCTAATACCCACCACTCTCACCCCCAAATTTTTTTTAATTAAAATAATCCCATATAAACATTACACCTATAGTCCCAACACAACTATATACTGAGAAAGGAAAAAAGAGTTTGTGGTTCCTATGATCAAGAAGAGACTATCCAAAATAGATGCTACAAAAATCATACCTGAAATAGTAGTTGATCTTGCCTCGCCACCTCTTGGTGTAGACTAAACTGTGTGCATCTAACCTAACCCTCTACTCTTGGCTCTGGTCTAAGAATCCGACACTGCACTACTGCTTTAGTATGGATGCTCTTACCACAGAGTAACACATTCACCAACCATGATGGTATGGCTCATGGAACTACGACTCTCAACATGATACAGGGTAACTAAACCAATTCATATAATCAACATCTTCCTCTAAAATATATATGCGCCTGCATATCAAGGCTTCTCGTAGAACCGTTGTATGTGTCTCATCCTACTGTAATACCATCACTCAATAAGTGGTCAAGTTCACTGAATAGACATGTGCCCTAGCCTTATACCTGAGTAATAGAATATCTAATTACCACCCTAGGAGGATGATCCTATCTTCATGTAACTTTAAGAACTACCACCCTAGAGGAAGCTTCGAAACTAATATTTTGAGGACTCCAATGTTACACCAAACATCCATCCAAATGGTACCACATTCCCAAAACCTGAAACCCCCTTTAGGTTACCTTTTGAGATAAGGACCTACTCCACTAACTTTGTAAACTTACCAAAATGGAATATATTAACCTGGTACATAATATATTTTCTAAGAATTAATATAAAATGTTTCTCCACAATTTCCTCATCTCCTTTCAATGTTGGAACTGTAAGAACCAAGATCTTATTTTCAGGTATGGATCCTTTTTTGGTTTGTTTTTTAGGAAAAAGGAAGAAAAGGGAAATTTTCTGAGTACACTCCGTGTACTTATGATTACACACCATGTACCCGGTTTCCACAGGTAGGCATGTACTGGCCATGTAACATCCGATTATATGGTCATTTAGGTTACCTAGGAGACCCTGTAAAGAGGGGGTTAGTAGAGGCTTGTACACAGTGTGTACATTAAATGAATATGTCATGTATTTTTATTTTTATTTGTTATATTGGTGCCAAATCACGTCTCATGTCAAGATACACATTCCTTTCCCCATGTTTCATAAGGGAGAGAAATGTATGGATTAATATCTTCAAGATCCTCTCATTCCTCCATCCGAGCTTCGATTGAGACTCTGTTGGGTGAATTAGATTCCCACCGATGAGTCCTCTCTTCCCCTAGAGACTCTCTTCCTAATTTCTCTTTTCTATAGAGTTATTGAGGGTTGATCATTTTTACCCTTTTCATATATCTATGCCATTCTAGGCCGATTCAAGGGCCGATGTTCAAGAGTGTTCATTATACAACATTGAGGTTGGTGTTTGTGCCTTCTTTGATTCTCCTTAGGTTATATATGCATAAATTGTTGAATACCCATGTTGGGGTATTTTTTATTTTAGAATTTGACCCTGTTTAATACCATCTATGGTTTGGTTGTTTGATAAAGGGTAAATTTCTCATGCATATGGTTTTATAACTTGCTATGGGACTCCCCATGGGTGTGTCCCCTTGATTGATTGTTTATGGCCGTTTTGTCATGATTTTCTTATTATTATTTCTTGTTTCCATGCCTCGTGTTGTTAGGATGGAGTTGTAGTTTATTTTAGATGCATGTGTTTTGCATTCATAAAATATGAATAAGGGTAACTAATTATGAGAGCTTCCTGGGTTTGGGTCGTTTATTCATTTTTTGTTATTGTTGACCAGTGGTATTGACTATGAGAGCTATCAGGTTGTCCTATAACAAAGGGATTAGATGATGAGATCTACCCAGAGGGTCATTATTAAATTAATGTTAGACTATAGGGAATTGACTGTGAGAGATACTATTGGTTGATTATAAATATTGTTTCTATACAGACCAAGGGGTATTGACTGTGAGAGCTACCCAGATGGTCATTTTTATTGGATAAGTGACATGTGGTCCCAAAGGGGTTAGACTATGTGATATTTCCTATAGGGTCATTTTTATTTACTTAATTGATGTTATGTAGAACCAGAGGGGTCAAACTGTGAGAACATGACAAGAGGTTTGCTTCTTGAATGATTGAATGATTTTGAAGAGTTTTACAAGCCAAAACACAAGCTCATACTCGGTATTACAAGATTATTTTGATGGTCTAATGAGACATCTATTTACTACAAAATAGGGGATATAGATCTTAGGCTAGATCCCAAGATTTCATTATTCAATGGATTGAATAATTAAAAATTATAATTTAATGAAATTGAAAACTATAGGATTGTTTACATTTGAGTACTTCATATTTTTTTACTTTGTGTTTTCATATTACATGATGTATATATATATTCACTGATAGTTAGGCATAGATCTTTTGGTGTTTTCCTACTGGGATTCATCTCACACCCTGTTTGGGTCATGCTTTTGGACCTAAACAGATTATATGGTTGTAGGTATACATAGTTCCCGTCTCCCTTCTTCATCAGGCACATGATTGTTGATGGAGTTGGAGAGAATGGGACCAAGTTGAGGCTTGCGATGCTGTTGGAGTTTACCTACTTTTTGGTACTTGCTTTCTGTATTTTATGTCCAGCATTGTGAATTATTTGGCTACTTTTCCGGATACATGTGACATGCATAATTTATAAATATATATATATATATATTGTAGTTGTTTATACTGTCAATCTTATGTTGTTTAATTCTGTTATATGGTATTATAGATTCTGCTACTGTTTACTATTTTTTCCACTGTGTTACATTGCTAATGAGGGCATAGTTTCCCCACTATCACTCCTAAGGCCCTAGCTACTGGTCGGCTGCCTCTTGGGTTCAACGAAATCTTCTTGATGTCATGTGACCCACTAGGTATAGGGCACCTTTGGGTGGAATCCAAAACTGGGACATTACAATGTGGTATTAGAGGGGTTATTTTTTTCTTTGTCTTAATATTTGGAGCCTATAGACATGGATAGAAAGAAATATTTACTTATTAATAACTTTTTCCCAAGATTATCTAACTCTTGTATAGGGAAAATCCATGTTACATCGAATATTTCAATTTTTCTGGTTTTTCAATTGTTACAGTTGACGTGATTTCACTATTGGGTGACTCACTTGTTTTGTATTGTTATGATTTATATCATTATGGACCTATTTCTATTGAAACTTGACGAGACAAGGGTATTCCATCTCATGCATCATATCTGAACTTTTTAGATATCACATGTCATTCATTCTCATCTTTCAATTTAGGGTGCTTTTATGGTTACATGTTGTTTTGATAGATGTTGTGCTATATATGCATGTTGTTGTGATATATTTCTTGAAAAAATACACACTCTTTTGATAGGGCATTGATATAAGTAATTTAAATTTGTATGGGCACAAATCTTTGGTCTGAGAGGTGTTATGGGGCCTCTTGGATCAGAATTTTGTGGATCATGTTTGAACATTATGTTTATTTTTTTATGTTATGATATGAATAGGGACTCGAAACATTGATTCTTGAGAGTATGGGCTCTCA
Organism: Viscum album; assembly: GCA_963277665.1. Lineage (NCBI taxonomy): Eukaryota > Viridiplantae > Streptophyta > Magnoliopsida > Santalales > Viscaceae > Viscum > Viscum album. The sequence continues at coordinate 288,076,088 of OY728159.1, read as the reverse complement.
AGAGTTGAAATTTTTCATGTAGTGGAAAAACTTATAAGTCTTTAAGGGTTTCAAAGATGTTTTATAGAATTAATTTCTAGAAACCTAGACAACATGGAGTGTGGTGTTATGAACACATGCCATGTGTTATTCTGTTCTGGAAGAAAAAATTTTCATAATTACATGTCATGTACCTTATGTAAACACCATGTAGTTGTTGACCTTGTCACTGACTATGTGGGAAGAGACATGGGGTTGATAAATGTTTGTTAGAACATGTTATGTACTAGAAGTACACTTCGTGCTGTAGAGACCATGTATCCATCCACGTAAATAATGACAAGGGTGGATGAAATTCCGATGGTACATGTCATGACTTGTTTATTCACGCCGTGTAGACTTGACCGTGTATCTGAACATGTGACCAATGACACGTTTGATTGAACTTATGTATTACATGTCATTTCTAGGGTGAACATGTTGGGTAGTGTTAACAAGGAGAAAACCGTGTGGTAGCCATGTAGAAGTACTTGGGAAGGAGGGAAAAATTCAAGTACACGCCATGTCTTAGGGGAACATGTTGTGTATAGGAGTGTTACATGACTGATTTTGGCAGTGGTACACACCCCTGTATGGTTTAAAGGGAACACGTAGTGTGGCAGTTATATAGACTGTATAACCGAGTTTTGTAAACCTTGAATGCTTTCATTCTCATGTTCCATTCTTTCACATATATGTTTCAGTCCGGGATAATTTTGAATTGATGTATGCACTTGAACTTGTAGAGTCTTGTTTCTAAGACTTCCTTCAGTTGTATTCCAGAAATAGGGCTGCAATTAGAAACTAAAAATGGTAGATCATGAACTACCAATTGATCCTCTCAACATGCCTATTTTGGAACCAGGTATTATATTGGACGTAGGTACTAATGTACAGTTCCATGAAAGCTTTCATAAGATGATAAAAACTTTTCAAGGATCATTTCATCCTCCCCCTTCTATAGAAGAGGTGATGTGAGTGTTCCAGCAATATCATCCTCCCACGTTTTCAGGGTATGGAGGACCAAAGGCTATAGAGACAGGGTTGGAGGCCATTCCTTCTATCATTGAGCATCTGGAGATGGCTCTAGAGGGGAGGGTGAGTCTTTTAACGTACATGTTATTTGATTCCTCCAAGAGATGGTGGGATGTTATCTCATAGGTAGGAGGGCACCGGGATATAGATTACGAAGATTTATAGAGGACCTCATATTATTATTTATATCCCGAGGCTTTGAGGGATGATCAATCTCAAGGGTTCATGCATTTAGAGAAAGGTTCTCTTTCAGTGATGGGCTACTCTTCTTATTTCTTAGATCTTTAGTTCTTCACACCTATTCTTGGAGGTTATGAGTTACCTTTGGATAATCGATTTGAGGATGGTCTCAGGTAAGACATATGATCGCAGGTAAATGATTTTAGGCTGACTTCGATGATGGATATAGTGAACTTGAAATTAATTACCGAGCACAATATGAGGGAGTTGGGAGCAATGAGCTATGTCAGTTCAGCATCTAGGGCTGGTACTCCTTTGAAAAATAGTAGGAAGCGTTGTTGGGAGCCTTAAAGAAATTTTTATTTAGTTATCCATGTGGTATACTACTAGTCCAAGAAGAGTGGGCATACGAGACCAAATTTCCTGAAGGACCCAACCTAGTTCCAATCATGTGGAAAGATCGGCCATCAATAGCATTTTTGTCGGGTGTTCCCACCAGCAGTGAGTGTTTGGGTTCTGTTATGAATCCATGTTCAGAAGCATGACCTCCAGTCTCTCATTAGTTAGGGAACTAGAGTTCATCAGGTCATTTAGGCCAAGGAGGTGGTTGTGGCCATGGTATTCAGGATACATGATCTCAAAACAGCAAGGTGGATTAGCTCAGGGTAGTCATGTAGGATCACAGGGCAACAATACAGGTTGGACTTTTTCAGTGGACCAGACCCAACATGAGTAAGATCCCTGACCCTCTATGGTTAGAGGTAAAATAGTAGTTCCCTAGTCTTACCCTCTACTCTTTTTGATAAAGGGACATCCCATAGTTTTATATATGTTGTCGTTTGTACAGAGCCTTGGGATTTGTATTTTTACGTCATATTATTTTATAAAATTAGAAACTCCATTGGGGGTTAGTATTTCTAGTGTATATTTGGGCAAGGAATTCCCTATTGATGTTGGAAGGCGTCGCTTCATATGGGTCCCTTGTGTCTTATAGATGACAAGCTATGATGTCATTCTCATAATGGATTGGTTAGTCTCTTTCTAGAACTTTGTTGACTACAATCGCCATTGGTTGAGTTTCACATCACAAGAGGGAGGGTCATTTATACACAAAGGTTAATGGGATGTCCATGCAAGTAGAGATGGACCAAAGAATCATGGATTGGGAGTAAATACTTCCGAGATTTCTAGTTTATATCTGGATGACTAGGGGACTTCACAGATGGACTTTCATCTAGTAGTGGATTGTTGCAGGGATGTATTTCTAGATGACTTTTCAAGTTTACCTTCAAAGAGAGATATATATATTTCATTTTTTAGATTATTCTAGGAGTGGAATCGTTGGTCATTCCACCTTATAGGATGGCTACACCAATGTTACATGATCTCAAGAAGCAGTTTCAGGAGTTACAAGAAAATGGTTTCATCTGACCTAGTAGTTCTCCTTGGGGTTCAACAATCCTTTTTGAAAAAAAAGGTTGAAGGTACCCTCTAAATTTGTGTGAATTATTAAAATATTAACCAATTGATGGTCAATAACCATTATCCCTTACCGATGATTGATGATCTCGTTGACCATCATTGAAGACCTCGGGTGTTCTCGATGATTGACTTGAGATCCCGTAATCATCAGTTGTGTGTTAGACCATCAGAAATACTTCTTATATCCTTTCAGAGTAGGTATGGTCTATAAGTGTATTTGGTAATTCCATTCATTATCATGAACGTGTTGGAATATTTTATGTAACTGATGAACTGAGTGTTCCATCCATATTTGGATTCTATTGTGGTATTCTTTGTGGTTGATATCTTGGTGTACTCTCACACTCAACACGACCATGCCACCCATCATGAGATCATATGTAGTACACTGAGAGAGCATAAATTATATTCCAAGATCTCAAAATGCCACTTTTGGATGGACCAGATTCACTTCTTGGGTCCTGTTATCCCATAGATAGGAGTATCAGTATACCAAGAGAACGTAAGATCATTAAGTTCTAAAGATCAGCCAAAGAGCGTCTTTGTGGTATATAGTTTTTTGGGGTTGGCTAGTTACTAAAGTTACTTTATATAGGACTTATCATGCTTAGAAGAACCACTAATGGGCCTAACTAAAAAGTTTGCAAAGTACTTGTGGTTAGATACATGTGATTCAGACTTTTAGGAGTTGAAATAGAGATTGACTTTAGCACCGATACTGATTTTTCCATATTTTGGCTAGAGTTACACCATTTACTGTGATGTGTCAGGTATTGGGTAGGGAGAAGTTCTTATTTAGTGGGAAGGATTCATTGAGTATGGGTCTCATAAATTGAGGCTGCATGATAGGAACTACCTGACGCATGATCTTTAGTTGTCCAAAGTTGTGCATACTTTGCGTTATTGGAGACATTATCTTTTCAGAGATGATATTGTGTTATAAACTGACCAAAAAAGTATCAAGTACATCATTACTTCGCATGATCTAAATTTGAGATAGAGAAGGTGGGTTGAGTATCTTCAGTCCTTTGACTTTGATCTTGCCTACACACTTGGGAAAGGCAATATAGTGGCTGAGGTGTTGAGAAGGAGGACTCAGATACATGTAGTTCGTGAGTTTAGAAGTGAGTGGATGCTTATGGATCCTTTCACTAAGATGTATTTTGAGGTTCAAAACAGACAGGGGAAGACATTCCTTTATTATATACCTGTTACCTCTAATCATTTGGATCGAGTTAGGATGAGGTAAGTGTGAGATTTTGAATGCCTAGTCATATGGGAGAGTGTGTCAGGAGAGGACCCTACACTTGGGTGGACCATATGAGATGATAAGGGAGTTCATTTTCATGGACACGTATTGGTTTCAGTAGACATATGTGTGGAGAATTTGTGAGATTTTCATTCTCTAGTTTGGTCATTTCATCCTATAATCACCAAGATGTATCGAGATATACACCATCAGTAGTGTTGTCCAAGTATGAAGAGGGACGTAGCTAGTTTTGTTATGAGAGTTTCCACCTGTCAGTAGGTGAATGCAGAGAATTATCATACCATAGGGCTTTTAAAATAGTTATCCATTCCCTAGTGTAAGTGTAATGTTGTCGTGATAGATTTTGTGATGGGTTTACTAAGGTCTTTTCAAGGGAATGATGCATTCTGGGTTGTTGTTTAAAAACTCAGGACTGTGGAATATTTCTCTCCAAACAAAGAAAAAATCATTTTTGATAATCTTGGGTTGTTGTACATATGATATATTTTAGTTCTACATGGGTTTCCTCACTCTATATTTTCAGATAGGGATTCTTGGTTTACATCTTATGTCTGGTAGGGATTACATAGGGCTTTGGGTACACAAGTAATTTTGAGTACAGCTTACCATCCCCCGACAGAAGGCCATTCTGAGCGTATGATTTAGGATTTGGAGGACATTCATGAAGCATTCATTTTGGATTTTAGGGGTTCTTGGTAGAAAAATATACCCTTAGTGGATTTTTTCTACAATAGCAGTTTTTAGTCAATGATTTAGATGGAACATTATAAGGCTTTGTATAGTAGGCCATGTGGATCACCCTTATGTTGTCTTGAGGTAGGAGAGGCAGCTATGTTGGGACATCGTCTTGTCCATAAGGCCACTGAGTAGGTGGAGTTGATTCATAAGAGGATGGAAAATACACAGTCACACCAGAAATCTTATGTTGATTTCCAAATATGACCTCTGGAGGTTGACGTTAGGTATCATTTTTTCATACATGTCACACCGAGGTTGGTACAGAAGAGGATTAGTAGACAGGTAAATCATTCACCAAGATACATCGGGACAGTATAGGTTTTGGAGAGTGTTGGGCTGGTTGAAAATTAGTTGTAGTTACCTTATTGGTATCACGTTATGTCTGACATCTTCCACATTTCTCAGCTACAATGTTACTTTTCAAACCATTCTCAAGATTTTCAACCTGATGAGGTTGTGTTAGAGGATGACGCATCCTTTGAGGAGAAACCTGTTTGGATTGTGGATCACAGTATGAAGGTTCTCTGTGGTTGGTTTGTTCCTCTGGTATGGGTACTATGGTAGAACGGGTGAGTACAATACTAGACTTGGTAGAGGGAGGCCAACATACGATCACAGAGGCCAGAGTTGTTTGATGTTTTTTCTTCACCACCCATGGATGGGAATTTCAGGGATTAATTGATTTAAGGAGGGATGTGTGTAAGAACATAGATCCTCTATTCAAATTTGGATCCTTATTTTGGTTTTTTTTTACGTAAAATAAATAATGGGGAAATTTTCTAACTACACGTTGTGTACTCTTGAGTACACACTATGTACCCAGCTTCTGCGGGTAGCCATGTACTAGTTGTGCAATGGCTGAGTACATGGACATGTAGGTGACCAAGTAGACCACTTAAAGTTGGGGGCCAGTTGAGGCTATTACAAGGTGTGTACATTAAATGAACATGCCGTGTTTTTTTCTTTTTTCCTTTTTATATCAGTATAGTATCACGTCTCACATCCAAAAACACTTTCTTCTTCTCGGGTTTCATACAGGAGAGCGATTTATAGTTGACGATCTTCGAAATCCTCCCATTTCTCCATTTCGGCTCCGATTAAGACGTCACCGGGTGCGTTGGATTCCCACCATTGATTTCTCTCTTCCCCTAGAGCCTCTCTTATAGATTTTTCCTCTCCATTGAGTTGTCGAGGGTTGAACCTTTTACCCTTTTAATAGATCTATGTCGTTTTAGGATATTCGAGGGATGACATTAAAGAGTGTTCAACGTACAACATCAAGGTAGGTGGTTTTAGCCTTCACTTGATTTTCCTTGGGATATATATGTATAAAGTTCCAAATACCCATATTGGGGTATTGTGTGTTTTAGAATTTTCCTCTGTTTGATAACTGTTATGGTTTAGTTGTTTGAGAAAGAGTTAATTGCTTATGTATAAGGTTTTATACCAAGTTACGGGAAACCCCATGGGTGTGTCCCCTTGATTGACTATTTATTATTGTTTGTTTTACATTTTCCTACAAGGATTGCTTTTTTAAATACCTCGTGTTGTTAGCATGGAGTTGTGGTTTATTTGAGATGCATCTTCTTCGCATTGTAAATGTATGACCAAGGTAAATTAACTGTTAGAGAATCTTGATGTAGGGTTATTTATGCATTTTTTGTTATCATTGACTAGACGTATTGACTGGTAGTGTTGTTGGGTGGTCATAGTCTAAAGGGTTTAGACCATGAGAGCTATCCAGAGGGTTGTTATTAAATTAATGTTGGACCATAGGTTATTGACTTTGAGTGCTGTTAGAGAGTCATTATAATTATTATTTCTATGCAGACTACGGGTTATTTACCATGAGAGCTACCTAGGTGACCAATTATATTTCATTAGTGTCATGTGAGACCAAAGGGGTTAGACTACATGAGCTTTCACAGAGGGTCATTGTTATTTATTGAATTCATGTTATTTTAAACCATAGGGGTCAAACTGTGATAAATTTCCGAAAATATTGATTCTTGAACGATTGAATGATTGTGATGATTCTTCCATGACAAATCACAATCAAGGACTTTATATTAATAGGTTGTTTATGTGGTCATTTGAGACATATGTTTTTGGTTATACAGGGGTTACAGAGCTTAGGCTAGATCCCAAGATTAAATTATTCAACTAATTGACTAATTATCAACTGTAAATGAATTTAATTGAAAACTATAGGATTGTATACTTTTGATTAGTTCCCAGTTAATTAATTTGTCTCTACAAATGACCTGTTGCATATATATTCATTGAAAGTTAGGCCCAGATCTTTGGGTGATTGCCTACTAGGATTTGTCACACACCCTGTTTGGGTCATGCTTTAGGACCCAAACTGATTATATAGTTGTAGGTATAGATAGGGGAAGTATCCCTTATTTATCAGTTACTTGAATTTTGTTGTATTAAGAGAGCATGGGACCAAACTGAGGCTTGCACTACTTTTGCATTTTACTTAAGTTTCAGTACTTGGTGTTTTGTATTGTATTTCATGCACTGTGACTTGTTTGGATTCTTTATTAGATACATGTTACATGTATCTCTTATATATATATAAATATAAATGATGTATTTGTTCATATGATCAATATTCTACGGTTTACTTCTATTATATTGTATTGCTGCTTCAACTACTATTTACTATTTGTTTCTGTTAGTTACTCTTCCAATGTGGGTATAGTTTCCCCATTATCGCACTCAACGCCCTCTCTACTAGTTGGTAGCCTGTACCTTTTATGGAAATGTTCTTGAGGCCAACTGACCAACCTGTTACAAGGCACCATTGGGAAGAACTCAGAATTGGGACCTTACAGAAATGAAGCGACACAAGTCATTGACACGACTAGCGTGATCCATCACTATTGAAATCCCCTGGTTCAAACTCATTAAATTTGTAGCCTTTTTGTTCCTCAGGGATTCTTGATATAAATTCTCTAAAAATAATTCTTTGAAATCCTCCAATTACATTCCCTTGGATTTCCCTATCTTAACCATGATGTCCCACCAACACTTTTCATGACCTCGCAACAAATGGATCGCTAACATGACTAGCCTCTCATGAGGAGTCTTTAAATGAACAAGAATCATCTAGATGGACTCACATTAAAATTTCAAAACCCTTAGATAATCCTATTTAGTAACAGTCTGAAGGTTCAACAATTAAAACTCTCTTTCCAGCTTGAACATACTTAGAATAACCCCCAAGATCCAGTTCTACCATCTATATGAAACAAACACAGTTCTCATAAAACGGATCTCCTCTATTTTCCTGGATCTCAACCTTTTTATTCTCCACTACTATAATAGGGCACTCGACAACATAATCTTATCTCCCAACCATCGCACATATTCATGGTGAAATTTCTATATAATATCTAACACAATATTTAGAACATATAACATATATCATTAATAGTTAATATAAAATAAGGCTCTCTACTAGGTATACACAATCCCATTTTCAAACACTATCCCATGGTCATCATTACATTCGAAACACATCCCCCTACCATCCCTACCATGGGTTATGAAAAAAGGGGGGAAATCGAATTAAACGGTTACATTTCTTACAATAGACACCAAATCACAACTATCTGCATATATAAAAACACAAACCATTCCTCCTATGCATTTTCCCCATTTTAAAACTAATTTCAATCGACATTTTATCTCAATAACAACCCTTCATTGGTCACAATTCCTTAATGATTATTTAAGATTCATCCTTTTTTTACCCATTTTTATAATTCTATTGAACAACTTCCTCTTAAATTCCAAAGGAAGTAAAATGAATTCTACCTTTCATACCCCACACATCCATCTCGTGTGTGCCTATGAGGATGAATTCCACCTATATATCGAGGATACTATAATAATTCATGAATCCAGATCCTAAAACCATTATAACCTTGATATAAATGTTATTAAACAGTCACACCACACAACAAGTACATCACCCAATGGTGAAATATCATCTAATGTAATAATGCACAACAAGAACAAAAATTAACAGCTTAGGTAAATTGGGTTTTCCCACATACATGGGTCAGGTGCTCTAAAGTATGAGCTTATTTCCAAGGCAAAACACATAATATTATCTTTTCTAACTTCCCAGGTAATAATACCAAAAAAAAGAACCTCCACTAATACCACTTTTTAACATCCCCAAACCAGAAACTACTAAATCTGTGTCCCGATTTGAGTCATCACATGACCTCTAGTGTGTGTCCTTATAGAGGTGTGAGACTAGTAGTGAGGGTCTAAAAAATTAGGTTGGGTGACTATAACCTCATTATTAGAGTAAGACACATCAGATAAACAAAGAAATAGCTGAAATAATAAGTAGAAAAAAATCATTCATAACCAATCACTTCTCAAACTGGGTATAAAAAATATCTAATAGTGAAATATTTCATTTCATGATATTCATTTCCATGTAAACAAAACCCAAAATGAAGAAAAATAGTGAAAACCCGAAAATGATCCAAAATACAATTTCGAAACCTCATCCATTCACATCCCAAGACCAACTAAACATCAAAGGACATGTCCTTTTCCATTATCCGAGACTGCAATAATGAAATCTACTTAGGTATCCAATGCCCCCTGATCAGTGTGTGAGTACAAATCAGTAGGCCACCATTAAAAGTGTCTACAAATACCTCAGTCTAAAAGATAGTTCATTCAAATACTAAAAAAATAGAAAATAATCAGATGATAACTAATTTTTCATTGGTTAACGAACTTTTCTTTAACCATTTCTTGCCTCAGTATTGTTTTCCTCATATTCATCAAATTCATTACTTAATTCATTATCAACTTGGGTTTCATAGGTTTGTAATTTACATTATTCATGTATGGTATTAAGGAATTCTTCAATATTAATAAGAAAATATGTCCAATCCCTATCAAACGTGGGATGACCCATCAAAACAAACACATTATACTCACCTCGAAGCCTCATTTTGGGTGGAATGCAACCCGTTAGGGGAATAGAGCTCTATCGCCTTCTCTAAGAAGTGCATTGTGGGGTGATGTTTGGAGCCTCATTCCTACTCGACATGTGGGGATATAACCATAATAAATACCCTTACACTACTAATCTATGTTCACAAGATTATATATATACATTCACCACACATACCATATCATAACCAAATAAAACCATTACAAATAAAAATCATAATCTACAATAATCAACAAGAGAATACATATTATTCTACAACCGATTAAACACTTTTCAATTTACATTACATTTTTGTTTATGCCAATTCCCATTTCTTATTCCTAACTTATTAATAATATTCCCTAAATCCCAAACATTAACCCATTTAGAAAATTCAATCATTCCCACATGTTTACTCACAAAACCTGTTTGATCATTCCAATATATTACCCCCCCCATGCATTTCAAGAAAAAATAGCAATACATTGGCCTATTCAAACTAATCCCTTTAAATCCATTTTCATAACTCATCCCATTTAGCATAATCAACATATTTTATACACCATTTGACACAATCTCAAATAATTTAATTTAACACATTACTATTCCATGCGAAACAACCCCTTGAGCCTTTATCAAATCAAGGAACACTATCAATGTTTCATTTCCAACCCAACTAGAAGTATTCACATATTCAAAAAGGGATCTACATTATCATGTATCAATTTGAAACTTTGAATTATTAATCTCTATTTTTGGATATGTTGGTACACCCCATGGGTGGACCTAAAATACTTTATTCAAACCCATCGAACCCTATAGGGATCGTGAGGGTTTTCAAGGAATCATTTATACACCCATTTTACCAAAATATCACTAAATAATTCAAATTAAATGTAATGGATAACCAAGAAAATAACCAAACATACACCAATCTTCACAACGAAAATGAGAGAAAACTTATAGACCCACTATATAGAATCAATTGAGGATGACACTCTAAATCATAGACCTTAATCCCAATCCAAACCCCCTTTTAATCCTCAACCAAGATTACACCACAAAAATAGGGTTTTGGTGATTTAGAAGAATATTTCCCAAGATACAAACCATTATCCACAAAAGAGATGAATGGGGTGGATTAGACTTACTAGAACCTTCAATTTGTATCCAAAGTCACTCCAAATAGCCTTTGAATAATGCAGATTAATCCTTGGGATCTCTTGATGGTTCTTGTTTTCCACATGGGTTGAAACAAAGGAAATGGTGGAGATAATCGGGTGAGTATTTAAAACACTGTAATGAATTTTTTTTAATTTTTTAATATTTTATAAGGGGCACAAAGTTTACCCTCGTAGTCTTCCAAACCATGAACAAATGATGCATAATCCACTATCCAAGGGGAGTTGGGTCACATGGTTACCTAGGAAAGTTTAAGGTCTTGGAAAAATGTATGTTTCCTATGTGATACGCTATTATCCAACTATATATGGATTTTCAAGGAAGTCATCATGTTTTACATAACATTGTTTCAAAAGTGAACCCTATAAAGGTTGGCTCAGTTTCTTTTAATTTCATTCCCTGAACCCTCAGAATAACCTGGAGGACCGTAAACATAATAGGAAAATTACCATTAAACAAAAAAGTGACTGAAACCAAAATTTAAACATGTACATACCTCCACATGTCTAGGATCTTACATGTGATACCATTTATTCATTTGATTAGAATGTTTGGGTGAGTTTTTCCCTTTGAAATATGGGCTTAACGCCATTAATGAAATGATCATTAATTAATACTTATATTATGTTTCTTGATTAAGTAAACATTAATTCTATATGGATTTATTTCTAAATGATGGAATAAACAATTTTATATCATAATATTATGAAACCTGATGTATAATTCAAAAACATAAGGAATACATAAGATAAATAGGAAATTTTTTGCATAGATAATATCATAATCATAAATATGGTTTATTTGGGGATATCTTTACTTTTGAATCATTCATAATAGTTTTTAAGGAAAATGTGAATTATTCAAAGAACATCAATTAGGATTGTCAAACTAGGTGTGTAGAAAGGCCTCTTTTCATTTAATATGTGATTATCAAGTCAAGCCTAATGAACCCTTATCTATGTTATTACCCCTAGATTCATCTACACCAAAGCCACATCAAAATATAGTTTATAAATGAGGTTGAATTTTTATAAAAAACCAATTACTTTGTACTTTAATAAAACATTAGTATGTTCTTATATAATGATAATTAATGTATATCATGGGGTTATGTTCACAAATCTATGTTTTCCTCAATCCAGTTCCCATGGTTTTTACTAAACTTCCTCTTATACCAAAAACAGAAACCACGACCCTAGTATCCTAGAGTTAGTGTCTCCTTTATTACATTATTATAAGATACAAGATATCCCATTCTGAAGGACTATATATTTTATTATTCATGCTATACTAGATATTTACTTTAGTCCCATATTATATTTCAAACAAATTACAACATTTTGTTTTCAATAAGATCATTACTAACTCAAGAATATCCTTATGTATTATTCATAGTACACATCATGGATCCCTAAGAAAGTAAAAAAAATACGGGTGAGCTCAAATTCTTAGAAATGGATTTGTATAACATAGTCTATCATGAATCAATAAAGAATAATAAATATGGAAAGGAAAATAAAATATCACACATTCCATTTAATAAATAACATGGATATATGAATTAGATAAGGTATGATCAATATGACAAGTTAAATAACTAAAAAATATATAATTTAAATGATAAACTAGGAATTAAATGAATCTGAAGATAATATCTTTATGAATATCTAATGGATAATAAGATAAGGAATAAGAAAAATGGAATAGTAAATATATATAAAAAATCATTTTATCAATAATATGTTACTGAAATGCATCAAGAGATCATATCATTGTGAAAATATCTTGGATAATAATAACATAATTCTTAATGATGAAAATTATTGAACATTAGACTCCAGGATCTCAAGAATCATGATACTTCTATAGTTTAGACCATCCCCAATATGGTTTAAAAATATAGGTAGAAACCTATTTAAGGATATATTATTGATTCAAATAATGATAATATTGATGCATCAATGGGATATATAATTTCAATCCCCACCCATCACTACATGTATAAATTGTTCCTCAAATATCGAATAATCAATTTAATTCATGAACATTGTTCCCTGTCATAAAATATCTGTATTAAGTAATGAATATGAATTTATCAAAAATCCCCCAGATAAGAACCAACAATGTTGAACACTTAATTTAGAAATGATATATAATTTAGTAAATAAACATATACAGGATTATAATATGGATATTTTTGGGAAACTTAATACACAATGATAATTTGTAGATGAATATTTCAAAGAAAATTTATGTACTAAAAAATGAATCAAGAATGTGAATGCGAATAATTTCCTTGGTCCAAATGATCCTAAACTATAGAAATAAAGAATATGAAAATAATCAATCCAACATGTACCTATAATAGTAAGAATATAGTTTTCTTGTTATTGATTAATATAAATTCCACCTAAATATCATTAAAAACATTCTTAAAGAAAATATACATTTAATTTTGAAAATATCATTTAGAAATAAAAAAATTTTAAAAATAAATAATATTTTATTTGAAAATAATATTTCGAAGTTATAAAATAATTTCCAAAACATTGGTTTTCTATGAATATGAGAAATTCTATACATTTAAATTATGTTAAAATAATAATTCCTTTCACTTTTCTAATTAAATTCAAACATGCCTTATTTAGAAAACCATATGAATATTTCTTTCAATAAAATTGTAAATTGTAAAAAAATGGGTAAATTTTGATTAAAAAAATTAAAAGGATTAAGAAGAGTTTAGAAAAAAAAAATATAACATGGTTTTGGAATAAAATGGTTTTCCGGCCAAAGGGAAAATTGAAGTTGGATTGTATAAAAATATTTTCTTACACATTTTAAGTACCTATGTGTGGAAAACCATAATATTACTAAAAACACATGATTAAATATAGGAGAATAAAATGAAACTTTCTTATTATCCTAGGATCAAATAATTACCTTTAATTAAAAATCATGAATAAACACATTTTATTTAAATGATATTTTAAAACAGAACACTACAAAGGTCATAACATTGAAGTGATGATTAATCAATGAATTGATTATTTTTATCAAATGTAAATCAACATAATAAAATTGGAAATAATAAAATAGATTCTGAAAACTCATTACACACATAATATTATAATATCGAATATAAACCATGAGTAATATTACCCAGGGAAAATAAATTGAGTTATGATATAATTTACAACATGGTAAAATTTAATTAAAATCACCTTAGATGAAATAATTTGAATTAAATTTTAAAAACCAATTAATTATGAATGAGTAAAGATATTAAATGTCAAAGGGGTGTTATATACACCATATAATAGAAATTATGTTCATAACATTACCATATTCCTCAATGAAGGGAAATTGAGATGAGGTTTCATACCAAACACATCCTTCTAGTTGAACATGCATTAAAATTATGTATAATTTTTTTTAAAATGTTATTAACTTATTAAAACCATATTAATAATTATAGTATCATATATGATCATTTTATTACTTTATATCACCCTGTTGTTATAAATATTTCGTTGTTTTCCTCGTTTCTGGTGTTACTTGCCTGGTTTTCTCAGTCGTGTTTTTTCGTGAATGTTTCGATTGATGTGAATATTATATAGATCTTTATATCAATAATAATATTCCTGAAATAATTATAATTTTATAAATCAATTATAATTTTAATAACAATCATGAAATATTATTTTGATAAATTAAGTATGTTAGGATCATGGAGAAGGTAGGGTGTACGTACGCTTGAGTAACATTTCCATTTTTCCATAGTAATTATAGAAAGAATATAAGTATTGTATTATATTTTAATAATTATAATAACATTATAAATACCATATTAGTACTTTAAATACCCTTATATACAATCCATGTGGTGTGGTTGTAAAATTAGAGTCAAATCACTTCAGGAAGGAGGTATCCCACTCGTAAACGAGCAACGTTATCATCTTTCAGAGATTAAGAAGGAAAAAAGATGTATTATGTCTTAAGAATAATAAATATTTAATTAATAAATTAATTATTTCATGTTTATATCATATATTAATTACCCTTGTCCTTATCAACTTCCATGTAAATCATTAGTTAAATACGACTCACATTGCTTTATGAAGCAGTCATCGATCATACACACAATCGATGTGAGGTGCTAGTCCACCATACACATGATTGATGTTATCATATCCATTATAGAATGAAATTTAAAAACCTTTATATGATAAAATGACTCTATAGTTATAATAATGTAATAAATATAATTTATATAATTTACATCCATCAAAATACATGATTGTTAGAGGTGGTAATGGAAGAAAAATGATATCGATTCATGTGGTCATAGCCTTCCGTACACATGAATGATAATTTCGTAACCCATTTGATGGAAGTGAGGATAATTTTAGGTCATGAATTTAATATAAAACAATTTTGTATATATAATATACTTATGATATTATATCATTATGTTTTAATAAAAATTTAATGTGGTGGAGAAAGAAATAAAATAAAAACCCTCATTGAAAAATGATACCTCTTCTTCGGGTAACATCCTTAGGATTTCCCCCAAACCCTTCCTGAGATGGTTTTATGCCCAAAAAAAGACTCTAAGATGAGATCAGGTAAATTAGTAAGTTATTTTTTATATAATTTTCATTCCAAAATTGTTTGAATGTGTGAAGAATAGATGAGATAGGGGTGGCATTTTATATGTGAGGTGAGTGGCACACTTATAATTTTTTAAAATAAAATAGTGTAACCACATTACTCAAATAAAAAAGGTCCAAAATGGATTATTATAAATGATTATAAAGTATATGTTCTAAATATTTCCATAAAATATTATTCTATAATTTTTTTATATTTAACCCTTATTAATTATTTTTCACACTGGTAAACCAATTATTACATTAACCCCAGTAAATTATTTTTACTATTTTTGTTATTCATTATGGTAAAACATTATGTTAACATTATTATATGAAATAAATTATTATGAATCTAGATATGGTATACATTTTTTTATATTCCATTAATATAAGTGGAAATATATAATTTAATATTAATCTCGTGGATGCGATGAGAAAGTGGGTTTGTAATGTGAAAATGTTTAAAAGTTTACAAGGTTTTTATATCAAAATTCAATATGAAAATGATTTAAATGACCCAAATTGGATTAATTGATATATAATTGAATTTATAGTTATTTAAAGTCAATTTAATGTATAATTTATCTTTATAAATATTTTAAATGAAAATTCATTTTACAATTAATTTTTTATATTTTTCACTGTTTTTTGAAAAATGAACCATTTCCGAAATTTCCCAAAAATTAACCCTAATAAATTTTATATATGATTATTTCAAAATATGTGTTTATTTTTTAAGTACTTTTTTTAAATGAGGTAAAATGTAATTTAAATATTGTTCACTATGAGAGACTAAACCATCTTTTAGAAAAAATAAAATTTTTCAAAAACGATTTATTTTTTCCTTTAAATGATTGTTATTTAATTTCTAATCAATAGATAACCAATGAATTTTATTTTAATTGTGAAAAAATATTATTTTCATTATTTATTCAGTACTATTCATACCCACTATTTTAATGGTATGGTCATAACTATATACAATATTAATGTTCATTTTGACTCGGGGTCAAATAATTTGTAAGCAATCGAAGAGATTAAATTTAATGAAACAAATTCTATAGGTTTATTAAGCTTGGTATTAGGTGTCACATAAACTATATAATACATTGTTTTTATTTTATATATTTTTTTTTGTTAATTTTTTTTATAGGAATCATTTTGAACTATTTCGAGCCAGTATAACGAACCAATCGGGAGACTATATACTTATCAGCAGATGGAAGGGGATTTTATAAAAACATATTGTATTGACTTTATTAAAATAGTGTACATATTTATCACTAACTCAATAGGGATTCATAAAATATTATATACCCTCATCAGGATTGAGCCTTGTAAAAAATTAATCCTGATTTATTTCTTTCAATCATGCATGCAGTTTGAATGCATTTATGGAATGTATATGTAGATCCATATTTATCATAATGATAAAATATGTTCAAATATGGAGATAGGTAATTAAAATTGTGAAAGAGTTTAATAACCTTTGAAATTATTCACCCCCTCTTCCCCCATAGAGTGACTTAAAAAACCTATGTGGGAATTATATATAAGATATATGATAATGTGGGTTTGTGATGGAATTCGTGTATAACTATCACATAAAGACGAAGAATATGATTGGAAATATTATATTTATTCTTTATCGGTAGATGGTTGAGATGATATGGTATTCTCTCTATACATTAATGTGTTAAATGAATTAATTTTTGTTTTAGAGAATTTGAAGCAATGATGATACTTCGGTAAGTGTAGGTAGAATGGTATTTATCATGAAATCCGGATAAATATAATAAAATTATTATTAATATATGTATACATCACTTTACTAAAAATTATATTATAGCTCATACATCAACAATTATATATTTTTAAATCATTTAACTATTATTAAAATACAATATTCAAAAGTTAGAGGGTGTGAAAATATTATTAAATATTAAAGTTAATAAATATGAATGTAAAGATGCATAATAATGAAAGAGATAATGAAATTATTTTTTTGAGAAAATTATTATCCTTTAGAGTTTAGTGATGGTTACATGTCATTTTTTTTACAAACAAATGACAGTTCCTTTTATTTTCAATGAGTGAATTGATTAAAACTATTCTTCATTCATCTATCTTGTTGAATTGTGATTTAATTACACAAATAACTCTAAAATGAAAGAAAACCCACTTTCTAAATATATTGTTAAAATAGTATTACCATACATTTTCATCAAAATTAAAATACATTATATTGAATGTGAAAATTAAATAAAGTAGAATAATTAAATATGATTAGAATAATTTCAATAAATATAGAAAATGAGGAAACCTCTCATCCTAAAAAATTTAATAGTTTTTGTATCATCCAAATGAGAAATGAAAAGAAATAGGAAAAATATAATTAAAACTCAAAGAAAACTCATTGGTCTAGATTTTTTGGATTAATTGTATAGATTATTTCTCTAATAATATAGATAAATGAGATAGAGATTTGATAGAATCATAATTCATTACTTGATAGAATGAAATCATGGTATACAATAAGAAAATAATAATAATAAAATGGTAATAATCCATATAAAAGGAATTTTCCTAGTATTTATAATAAAGAATAAAATAATTGGAATACCTATCCAAGTAGCTTGAATGCACCATTGGTAAGTCTTAAGGTTTCTTCACCATTAGTTCCAGTTTAAGAATAAAGGCTTAAATTTACTTTACAACTTCAATATTCTTCCTTACAATTCTAAGGAAACAATTTTTCTTTGATTTCATTTGAGTAAGAGTCTCTTATATTAATTGACACCATATATTCATATCATCAGGGATTTAGCTTAAATCAGCTAAACATTGTCCCCACAATTGTACATTACTTAGGTTTAACTCAATCTTCTCTAGTAATAGACGTCAATAATCTTTTCATCTCAAATTTTATGGCCTATATTAAATCTATACATCATTAGAATCATATGATAAATTATGTTAATGACATTAATATCTCTTAAACGTATATCATATTGACTTTCAAACTCACTTCTATAGCCTCTATATCATCAAACAACCACCTAAATAACCGATTTAAGCATCATAAAATACATAAATATCCAATACGTGAACCTCCATTGTTAACTCAAATATATAGAAATAGGGAAAAAACATCAATCTGGTAGAAATAATTTCCATGTAACATGAGAACCATCTTAGGTGTTGTAGTGTTTATGGAATATTCTAATGAAATGGTTCATGGGAGAATTAGATATCTTCAAATTTAATTTGGTCATCTAAAAAAGATAGATCAATGTTTGATCATATTTTTTGATATATTTAACACCTTATAAAAAAATAAATTATCCCCATTTTCTTTGAACACTGGCCCCCTTAACCAACCAATAGAAATAATATCCCCCATATGTGTCAAAACCCAACATCATCCCACTTAATTGGCCTATCATGCAACAAATCAAATCCAGTAAAGTCATTTTTTCAAACAGGCCCGAAATCATTGACCAATGCATGAAAACACAATCTAGGCCTTATAAAATCATTGCCCTCTTTCTAACAACACAAAAAATTCATAACGTTTGTAATATATATTTTACAACATGAAATTCATATGGGAATTAAAATCATAAAAAATCTAAAAAAATTCATGAATATTTAATATCATTTTAAATTGTTAAAAAGCTGAGAACACATATTCTTTATCAATTAATTCTTGGAATATATTATAAATATATTTTAATCCTTAATATTTTTATTCTAGATGAAATATTGGTCATTAAAATTATATAAAAATATTATATATTTCAATAATAACACTTGAATATATGAAAATTTATTTATACCCAAGTTATTGATATATTTTGAAGGATAAATCTATTAAATTAAAATATATATATATATATAATATCTGATTTATTAGTAAAATATATTGATATAATGTGTGATAAATTTGGGAAAGGTAGTTTTTTTGTTATGTATTAATTGAGTTTTATCAAACAAACTTGGTATAGATTTTTATTCGGAGCCTAATTAATGATGAATATCAAATTACTAATAGATTATATTATTTAAAATATAATTTATGTAAAAAATATATTATGTAGTTTTAGGAGGTATTGCATTAATATTTTCAAGAATGAAATTTTTTGTGGTACAATGACTATAAATACAATATTTATTAATGTTTTTGAATTTATTTTCTCTGAAAAATTTAGTAGTCGTATTTTAAAATTTTAAGTGAAAAAAAAATTCAAGAGGATCAAAGAAATTTATGGGTATTTTTTGAGTTTGTTTTGGTTGAGAGATAAAGCCCTAGACCACTAAGATTTTGGTGTGATTTAACTATAATAACAATGATTCTATATGGAAGTAAAAAATACATGTCATTAGTGACCACCATATGGACAATGGAATTTTGTGGTCTAATTTTACAAAAGTTACAATGTTTTATTTTAGATTTATTAAAAATCTTGTGGGGGTTCTATAAAGGGGATCAGTTAACCAGTTGGAGTTGAAACTCTCTCCCTCTCCACTATTCTTCCTATTATTTTTTTCATTAGTTATTTTTTTCTTTTTTGTTTTATTAATTATCATTATAAACATGTTTATGTGTTGATATTGACGTAATCCTTATAATGGTTTCATTGTTCTTTAAAAGATTTTATCCATTAAATTAAGTATTTTTATATTTTTATATTATTATTTTTTTATATTGAGATTGATCAATATTATTCAATAATTAAAACTCAGGGTTAAAACACTTCTATATATTTACTGAAAAATTATCTAACAATTTTTCTATTTTTTCTATGATTTTCTATTCTTGGGTATGAGATAGATATTAAAATAATTGAAAATAAAAAATGGGAGGGTATAATGCTCAAAAAAATATAATATTTTGGGAGTATAATAATTATATATTAAAGGACATTCTATATATGGGGTATTGATTTTTGAGTGAGTCATTATGTTATTTAATTATTTACCTACTAAAGAATTAAATAAAAGTTAGTAAATGCTAGGTTTAATATTGAATGATATGAAAAGTCATTTTGTAATGTTTCCATGATAGTTTTGTATTGATATATTATTACTGAATTTATTACATCCTTGTTTACATGAATTATGGATTTTTTATTAAAGGTCTTGTGATGTATAAATTTTATAATAATATTTGATGCTTTGGCTATTTTGTAAGTGTGTTTTGATGCATGGAATTGTAAAAAAAATTGGATGAAAGGGGGAATTATAAATGAGATAAAAATTAGTTTTGGGACCTCATGAAACCTCAATAAATGTATTAATTCAATGAGTTATCTTATTAACAGTTGTAAAGCTTATAAGTAATTTATTTAGTTCAAATAGGGACTCATTTTTCAAACTCGTAGAGGAGGGATTTGTTGGGGTCATGAATCAATAGAATTTTTTTCCTTTGTTATTTCATGAATTGGACCGAATTGAATTTATATTTTTTTATGAACTCTTTGAATTCCTATAAATTATTATGTTGTAGATAAATTTTATTTAAATGAATTTCCCCTACTATATTCTTCTTTTTTTCTTCCTTAGTCGGATATGTTTTTATTATTCTTTAGTAATTAGGATCTCAATAAGAGTAAAAATAAAGATAATGTGAATGACTCTATATATACTATACCATTGTGCTAAGACATTTTTCTTACTAGGGATTACATTTTACTAATGTGAGATAATTTTGTTTCTATATTCTTAATTAGATAGGTTAGTGAAATAAATCATGTAATATTAACTCCCTTTCCGCACAATATGGGGTGTGATTCATCCATATTTTACATAATTTTGTATTTATTTTTTAATATTTAATAGATATTTTATATTATAGTATTTTAAATAAAATCATATATTATTTATAATATAAATAATAGGAACAATTTGAAAAATTCCTAAATTATGATTTTTAGTTGTTTTATTAATTTTCACAGTTAATTTGAAATAATGAAAAAAATTAGATTGTAAATCAAATATAGGTTCTAGGTATGATTAGAAAGGATTTTTTGTGCCTAAAAAATATTAAATTCGTATTTATTCACTCTTTATTTTGATAAACTTGTTTCCTTAAAAGTTATGTGCAAGTAGTATAGAATGAGCTAACAGATCATGGATTCAATTCATCAATATCCCTTCTACCATTATGGCATGGTTCATGTCCACACAAAACTTCCTCATACACTAATTTAGCATATTAAATCTAGACAATGTATCATTAGGAATCAATGTGAGTTATTTTTCCCAATATATTGTTTCCTGTCAACAGAAGCTCAATATCTCTCAATATAATCTCAAGCCAATATGAAGTATATAGTCTCCTGACAATATTTCTTCACTAATTAGAGACAATTTTATTCATTATAAAACATAGTGTTGATCTCCAATGAAATGTATATTTTTCAATCATTGCAACCCCATCTCCAAACGCATGATATGATACAATGAAAATTATCCTCAATCCCTCATTATGATTAAACAATATTTTAGAACACCCACATTATTTGATATCATCATTCATATATGTGGATTCATTTTTACAAGGTTATAAAAAAGGAGTAATTCTAAATCAATATATTCTTAAAAATCATGAAATTCCCAAAAGAATTATAAAAGTGGACTTCATCTATCAAATGAGTTGGATTAGGGATTACAGAAACTAATAATAGGTCATGAGAGGAATCTATAATGTGAAACATGGATCGATACAATCATCCATTTTTATACAGTGTACTTCCAAATTGGGATAGAATATTAAGAATTTCACAATAACAACTATAAAAGGAGAAGGAGGCCTCCTTGTTTTGAGTTTCAATTAGGTTATCCTTTCCCTGTCATAGCCTTTATCTATGGAGTTATTATATTTTTATTACATTAATTTATTATAAAAATATCTTACAAACATTCCAACAAAAATGTTTCTTTATGGAATATTTTATATCATTCCTCTCCCCTTTGCTTCACTGTTTTCAACCACTGTGATTCTATAATTCCCTAATAAAGGATTAAAAACAAGGGGCCCATATATTAGGTGAAATTGAGGTTATTTTGGGTTCCACTCATACATTTATTCAATCTTTTTATGTTGTGAGCTTATAGAGAGGCAATCTAGTTATTCTCATTCCAATTTCTCAAAGACACAATTCACCCTTTACTCTCCACCTGATCATATTACTCCTTTATCTCATTAAAACCTACATATAATGGATTCAATTTTGGATGAGGATTTAATGGAATACTATGTTGTTAGATTCCAGGAAGGTATGATCTCTAAATTGAGATGTGAATTTTCCATGTATTGTCTAGGCGGTGGAACTTGAAATGCATGGGATATATCTCATCTTTGTTTCGGGTAAAAACATTTGTGGAAGGATATTAATAAATGGATGTTATTAAGTTAGTTATTGAAGTGAATTTAAATAACAAAGGAGAACAATAAAGGAATATATAAATCACCTACGATAATAACCAATTCAGGATAACACTTTTTTTTAATTTTTCTTTCATTATATATAATAAATTTACCCATCACACTACCCACCAATTCAATTTCATTAAAAAATTAAAAACACAAAAAATAGAAAGTATTTATTAATCAAAATAGTTCCTAATGTATATTTATCATGGTGTTATATTTAAATTTATTCCATGTATTATAATTTTAGTTATTTTGATCCACATTATAGCCTCTCAATCACATCAGTTATTTTTCATAAGAGCTAATTCATTCACTTATTATTTATTTTTCACTTTTTATATATTTTATTTCTTTACTTTCATTCAATATTTTTTTAAAAATTATAATTATTATTTTAATCACACTTATTGATAGAAGAAATATTTTTTTTCATTTTTTAGGAGTTTTATAGATTTCTTAGCTTATGATGTACTGTGGAGGTGTTATATAGGTCATTGAGTATTTCCTAAAAGCCCTTGAACAAATAATTCTTGAATCATTTTCTTGGAAACACCTTGAATTCTAAGAGTAATTCATGAAAATTAGGTTAATGGTTTAAAGAGGTACCAAATGAGAATATATTATCACCCTTATATGATGAAGACATAGAAGATGCGCAATCTTCTTTGATGAATCCATACCTCTCTCAAGTTAGTTATTTTCTCCTATACAAATTTTAATATAAACAATATAACTTTTATAAACCTTTAATTTGTGTACAATTTCCATTACTCTTATTTCACAAAACATTTAATTGTTTTAATTGTCTTTCAACTCCGTAATATAATTAAACGATAATTTGGATAAGTCTGACATATCTATGGATAGTGATAATGATGAATAATAAGAAATCACCATCATGGGGATGATGTCTTTGAAATATTACTTGGATTCCAAAAAAGTGGTGGGGATTAAAGATGAAGTTATCTAGGTTATTTTGGTGAAATGACTTCCTCCTCTATAAAAAAGAATATCTACATAAGGATAGAACTGCTCATGTTGAGAGTCCTACCACTTTCTTTTACTCATACCCACTTCATTTTCTCTATCATATTATTATTATGTGGGTGGGATATTTTTTCCTTTTTCGGGAGATATTTACACTTAGTATTTTATTCATATATATCATTCATATTTTCATTGAATAAATTTTCTCATGTTTTCTTTTTTTTTCTATTGATGGTAGAAGATAGTATTACTTAGGACCCTAACTCAATTCATCTAGGAAAAAAAACAGGGTTGTATCTCCCCAGTCCATATTTTTTTCACTTTTTTATATCATTAGCTTCATGCTTGGATAGGGAAGTGAATTTCAAGTATGGGGGATTTTTAATCAGTTATAGATTTTGAGTGTTTTTCATTTTATTCATTTAATTTTTATTTAATAATTGGTTTAAATGATTTTATCCACTTGATTGTAACATATTATTGAGTTATGTTGGATACAATGTTTAATTTAGAAAATATATAATCTTTTCTTAATCATTCAAGTAATCTTAATTGAATATTAGATTTAATATGGTTATAATTTAATGATCATAAACTAGATCAATGAACTTATGTTTGAGAAAAACACTTAATAAAATATGTTTCCATTACAATAATCATTACTAAATAACAAAGTATATAAATCCATTTAAATTATATTAGTTTGAGTAGTTGGGATCTAAATAAACTTCTCTTAAATTTCCCATAATTACTATGTGTCTATGAAGAAATAAAAATCCATATCAAAAGTAAATATAAATATTATAGTTTGTTGTTGAAAAAATGCTCCTAGGTCGTTGTTATTACAAATATCAATGAGTAGTTTCTTTTGTTGGTAATTATTTAGTTTTTTATATAACAATATAAATCTTTCAATAATTTTTAATCACTTTAATGACATAAATATATGTGTTCTGGTAACTGTCTGGTTATATAGAGAGATTGAAGGGAAGGTGAATATTATACTTTAATGAATAAGAGGAAAATTAATTTCACTAAATAAAAGTTCATAGTGATGTATTAAGGTGTTTAATATTATGATGAAGGATGAGAAGTTTAAATAAAAAGGTATTGAAAATATGGTTTCATATTAATATTTATATTTTCATAAATCCTAAACAATTAAAATTCAATGGTTTGGGCTTTAATAGGGTAATAAATGAACTATAAGTGAAAAATATTTTGAAAAGAATTTCTTTAGAACAGGGAACAATTCAATTTTTGGTAGTTATTCACAAATATTTTTATAATATTTTAGTACATATATTTCTATTGTTAATATATATTTTATATTAAAATATTATAAATATACACCTTATATATTTATTCTATAAATAATGTTCTTAAAATAAAATTGTCCTAAATTTGGATTTTTAGTGGTTTTATTAATATTTTATATTCAATTTATTCAATGGAAGACTATAAAATATTTACCAAAAAATAGGTGTTTTATAGATGATTATCGGTAATTTTGATTATGAGTTGATGATTAAAAATGTATTTCTTTATGTTTTCTATAAATAACAGCATTCCTCTAGTTGTTATACTAGAGTAAAAGGCAAGGATCATCATGTCACGAGTCGTGACTAGAGAGGTATGTAATATAAGAAAAATGAGCATGATGAGATATAAAAGAATAATATCCATGGCACACATAATATGTCTAATTATTTTGAAATATCCTTCCACTATGTAAGATTTTTCTTCACCTATATGAGATTAAACCGATTTTTTTAGCCTCTTCATGAGTATAACTCACTGTGGGAACCACTATTCATCGATTTATTATCTTTTTTGTGTGTCCCACATCTACACAGTGCTACCTTAGCCACCAATTCATAATACAATCTCTGTCCAAGGTGTCCTTGATCCCTAACATGAGGCATGTATCCCAACATATCATTACCCATTGATGAAAGATCAATATCTCACAATAATTTTTCAATCTAAGATGAATTATATATATACCCATTATCAGTACATTTTCCACTGATGCACAATGCATTCTTTGTAAAATTTAGCCCCAAGATCCAATATATTATCCATTCAACTTTCAATACAACATCAGTAGACAATTCCACATACATTTTCATGAAACATAACCTCAATTTCTTATTATTCTCTCTCAAACATCCATAGTACCCAAATTTAATGATCTCGTCATTCATACACATTTATACATGCTTGAAATGTTGTTTGGAAAAAATATTCCTAAATCAATATTCTCTTCCAAATAATTAGATTCCATAAAATAGGATCATGTGATTTCAACTATAAAAAATATACAACAATGGATTGTCAAAAATAACGATAAATCATGAGAAGAATAAAGAACAAGATACACTATGTTATACACTAATTCATTTATATGTAGTGAATATACAATCTTCAAGAGAATATTTATCCTATGCTACCCATATATATTAATGAATAAGGGGGCGTCCATGATCTAAATTTTAATTTAGTTCTCCATTTGATAGATTCTGGCCTTTTGTGGAGTTGACTCGAGCATTTTTTTGGAACTATTTTTTCATTTATTTAGTACTTTTTGTTGGGTTATATCTTGGGGTGTGTTTGGGTTTAATTTTAAGGAAAATTAAAGAAAAGGGGGATGTGCACGGTTAGCACATGGTTAAGGAAAACTATACGTCCCAACCCAGAAAATCATGCAACACTGGGTATTAAATAATTTCATAGTTGTTGTATAGTTTTTTAAATTGTGTACCCTATTAGAAGTAACTATTCACCCTTAATGAAATAGAGTTATGGGTGGCGCACAATTATGGAAAAAGGTTCTCCCTATACCAGCTAATAGTGTGTTGGAATTAAAAACCGACAAAAATTTAATTTTTAAAATTTCTTAACCCCCTAATTTAGCATAAGTCGGCCCCCATTCGAAACTAGGTGGTATTTCATGATTTTAGTGCTCTCCAGTGAAATTCCAAGCCTTCTTGACATCCATTCTTCGCAATTCAAATCCCAAATCGAAAATCTTCTCCTCTCTCGGTTAGTGGATCATATCCTATTTCATTCTTATTCATCCTCCTTACATATCTTGTTCTTCTAGTGGTAATTAATATTTTCATTTTATATATCTAGATCTATATTTTTTTAATCTAGATCTATGCTTTTGGATCTAGATTTGGAATTCAAAGATCGTGTTTTCTTTAATCTTTATTTAGGGTTTTGAGATTCGTATCTAGAACTATTTCATTATGGTGCCCAATTTTTTGGGATTTTTTTGGAATATTATTCATAAATTATTTTAGGTGGGTGCTCTTATATAAAATTCCCATAGTCATGATTTTGATACATGTTTGAAAATTATAGAATTTATATCATTATTTAGAATTTTTATTTCCTAAATTGTTTTAATTAATTTTTTCAATTGATTCATTGATATCATCTAGAAATTGATAATTAATTTTCAATTAATTATGATATTGAGTGGTTGTCAAATTGGATAATAAATTAGGGGTATAATTAAGTGATTTAAGGATTTTGATTTAGATAATTAATTAGGGAATTAATTATGAGATATTGAATTTGTTGAATTGAGATAATTAATTGTGGAATTAATAATGTGATATTGATATCATAGATTTAGGTAATTAATGGTGTAATTAATTATGAAGAATTAATATTGAGAAAGTGATAATTAATTTTCAAGTTAGTTATGGAATTTTGAGTTGTGAGTATTGAATAATTAATTTTTAAATTAAATAATGGGATTAACAGATATAATTAATTTGGGAATTAATTAATGTAAAATAATTTATAAACTAATAATTGAATTAGTAATGAAGTTGAAGTTATTAATTAATTGGAGAATTAATTTATATTATTGATGTGATTAGTCAATTATTAGAATAAACAATTGAATTTTTTAGTTTAATTAGTTGTTTAATTGGGGATGGAATTGATGTGGATAATTAATTATGAATTAATTATGTATTGATGAATGGTAACATGGGCATTCATGTAAGAATTAAAGAATGGTAAAACGGACATTATATTGTGTTATGATTGAATGGTGGCATGGTCATTCATATATAAATTAGTGAATTGGAATGTGGTTATTCCAATGTGAGTTGTATGGATGGTAAAATGGCCATTCAAGTCTGAATTAAATATTGGGAACATTGTAATTTTATTGGTTCTTGTTTGAATGATAATATGGGCATTCAAGTATGAACTACTGAACAATAACAAACGCACTCTGAGATATGACCTCACTTGAGAATATATCAAGCCCTGGCATGAGCTGAAGTCGGTATAGAGATATGATATAACCTTGTAATAATTCATGCTATAACATTAGTCATGGTATGTACTATGATATGATATTACATGGGATCACTTTGGGATCCAGTATGAACCAAATCAGGCATTGAGGTATGGGTGTCCTCAGTAACCTGGGAGTTAATGTGGTTAAGTAAAGACTAAATAATAATGTGATAACTATTTAATTATGAATCATACTTATTTATTTATACAATTCCATTCAATTTTTCCTCAGATATTTATTTAGATGCTATTGGTGTTGGCCAACTGACTTGTACCCACACCCTACCCTGATTTCCGGATCATTACTAGAATAGACTTTATTGTTACAATATAGGTTAATAAAAAATTAATTATAATAGATAGTTGAGTATTGATGGAGCCTGTATGAGGGAACAAGACATGGTTTAGGACCCTCTTGGGTTTCTCCAGTGTCATTATTTTCAATAGTAAATTTCAACACTTGACATTTTCATTAACATTTCATGTTTTATAGTTTATTTTTGATATTGTATCTACAGTGTTTGGTAATATTGTAATCTTGGTAATATTATTTTTATTATCATGTATGCTTCTGTAATTACTTATTATTTTTTATAGTGTATTAATCTAATAAAAGAGGTTATAGTCTCCCCATGATAAACATATCAAACCCTCACTACTAGTCAGCAGCCTCTGGAATACAGGGAGGTTCATTTTAGGTCATGGGACCAACCAGATAGTGGCAATAGTTTGTGGCACCTAGTCCAGGTTGATACAAAGTGGTATCATGGAATTTTCATTTATTTTTCCTTTGAATTACAATTTGGGAATGGTAGATAGGAGACTACAAAAATTCATGTCTTGGACATGAGATTCTTCATGGGAGTTGAAAACACCTGTATGGGGAAAATCCAAGTACTCATGGTGGGATTTTTGTTATTTCTATTTAATTTTTGTTTTGAACATTATTTCACCTTGGGTGATGTGATTGTTGTGTCATTTGAAAATTGTTTTTGAAATTTTTTAAGAATTAATTTGTAGCCCCGAATGGCATGCGAATTGAGTCTGAATGTATCATTCAGGGAAATTAGGATTATTTTTTGACATGCATAATTTTAGGCATGCATGAGAAAATGAGTGTTGGGTAAGTTATTGATCTTAGAGTATTTTTCCTTTCTTGTGAAACTAAACAGAAAAATGGTGTTTAATAAGAATTAAAAATGGAAAATGTGTAAAAATTTGAATAAATGGGATTATAATGAAATTTGAATAATGAGAATGATAATACACTATTATAACCAATACATGGGTGTAAAATGGTTAAGGGTAGTGTTAAAATCTTGTTTTTAACCATGTAGAGAGATTTGGGGGAAAGGTTTTTTGTGCCTTGTTATGATTTTACACATACATAAATCTGTTAAATTTGTGCGATGAGTACTAATACCTGTGTTTTAAATTGCACATATATGACTCCATGATGAATCTTGTTGATTGGATGAAAAGAGGATATAGATGTTAACGTTCTACCAGTAGTGGAACCTGAGGCACTAATAGTCTAGGGGGAAGAATAAGGGGAGAAATTCTTAGAGTAAGTTTATTTCATTATATAATTAATTTGATGAAACCAAGTATAGGTTTCGGAAAGAATGTATGAAATAAAGATAGATTTTCATTTTCATCACCTACAAACTTTTAGTGGAGAGGGTGAACCCGAGGGAGATGATTTCTTGGTTGATCCCATTAAAAAGATACTTGACAATTTTAAAATTCCAACTGTGATGATGGTTAGGTTTTATACTAATTTTATATAAAGATCAGTGAAGTAATGGGAGGATGTTCAGGAGTAGACTATACAAATAGATTATATTTTATGGAAGGACCTCTCAAAGTGGTTCTTGGGGAACTTCAATCAAGAGATGCTGAGGTAGGAGAGAGCAGTAGAGTTCATGTGATTGACTCACGAGGGAATGTATATAATGGATTATGTTGGATGTTTTACATAATTATAGTTATTTTCTTTACCATTGATAGGAGATGAGATAACTATGGTGTTATTCTTTTAGGATGTACTTATATTTGAGATTAAGTACCAAGTTAACCTATTTCGGTTAATGATGTTTGTTGAGGTTGTTGATCGTGTTTTCATAGATGAGGGGATCATGAATGAGGCTTCTAGTGGAAGATAGATAAATTTCACTAGATGATATATATGTGAAACATTCAAGATAATGAAGCATCATTATGATAACATTATCCAGGGTAGTGGGGTGAATAGAAAAAGGGATCAATTGCAAAATAACTCACTAGTGTGATATTCCATCACTACAGTTGGATAGGTCAATAACATTGAATGTTTCTTCATCCACTAGTGGACTTTAGAACATGAGTCTTAATGGGACATCTATAGATGTTATGTTAGACACAAGATAGGCATTCAATGATGGAGGAGATAGAAAGAACCATGTTGCGGATGGGGATCTTATGCACAATATATAAGCTTTGTAACTGGAGTTCTACTAGATAAGGCGGTTGAGGTGGTGGATGTGGTGTTTCTGGAAATACTTCCTATATCAACATAGTGGTGTAACTCCTGGGATTTAGACTGCATCATAGGGAAGAGGGGAAGGAAAAGTACATGCCGGGAAACCTATTCTTGTGTATAGATACAATGTTCCTTCAATATTGAGTGGTACTATTCTTATAGCTTCTACATTATCTGGTTCCTTATTTTGTACTGGTTCCTCTCATTCCTTTATATCTTCAAAACTTGTAAATGGTTGTTCTTGACGATGGAGTTTGTGTGCAGAATAGTTATGATAGATACACTTTTTGAAGTATGGTCTAGATACATCTGTTAGTGCATAGTATATTCTCTTGAGGTTAGCGAGTTTAATTTTTTTGATATCTATATACTGGACATAGACAGCTTCAATCTAATTATGGGTATGGACTGGCTAGTCTCATACTTAGTCCTTATTGATTGTTACCATAGTATAGTGACATTTACATATCCTAAGGGTGATAGATATATTCACCATAGAGATGTGGAAATCTTGGTAGGCCAGGAAGGTAAAATTACACAACTACTAAGAGATCTCACAACTCAAGATGCTAGTTTATTGCTAGATAATGGAGGAGTAAATCATGATATCCATACACCCATAGTAGAAACATTTTAGGTTGTTTTTTCTAAAGACATATCGGATATTACACTTGAGAGAGATGCGGATTTCATTATTTAGATCATGTCGGAATTTGAGCCAATTTTTATTCCATCATATAGAATGGAACTGAAATATCTTCATGAACATAAGACTTAGCTAGAGGAATTAACGGATAAGTGATTTATCAATCCACGTATTTTTTCATGCGGTTCATCAGTGTTTGTTTCTAGGAAGTTTGATGGGAATCTACCCTTGTGCATTGAATATTGGATGTAGAACATAATTTCTATGATGAACTGGTATCCTCTTCCATGCATTGATTATCTATTATACCAGTTGATAGGAACTTGTTTGTTATTGAATATTCACTTGCTATTGGGGTATCATTAACTGAGAGTTCAAACTTTTGATATATCAGGGGATCCTTTTAGAAGTAGGTATGGCCTATATGAGTTTTCCGTAATGTCATTTGGATTAATAATTTGATGAAAAACGTTTATGGCCTTGTTGAAAATAATATTACACCTATACCTGGATTAGTTTGTGATAGTATGTGTAGAAAACACCTTGGGGTACTCCAATACTCATGAAAATCATTCCAAACACCTGGACATCATCCTGAGTAAATTGAGTTATCATTAGATATATTCTAGGCTATCTAATTGTTAGTTTTGGATTGATCCAAAACACTAAATAGGGCACATCATCTTATAGGAATGCATGTTAGTGGAACAAAAAAATTATAGGTAAAGGTTTATTTGGATCATCCTATGAATGTATTTGGTACTCGTATATTTCTAGGTTTAGATGAATATTATCAGAGATTCTTCCAAGAATTTTCCCATTTGGATGCACTGCTTTCAGTCTTGATCGTAAAGGGGATAAATTTTTAGTGGTGAGAAGCATGTGAGAATGCCTTCTAGAAGATCAAGAAGAATTTTAAATCGGCATAGGTATTGATCCTAATCGATCCCGGTGATGAGTATAAGGTTTATTATGATGCTTCTGTGGTAGGAATCAGAGCATTTATTATGTCAAGAGATCAATTTTTGGTGAATGGGTCTTGGTAATTGAGGCCACAAGAACAGAACTACCCTATGCGTGACCTTGATCTAGCATTTGTAGTTTATAGTTTTATATGTTCGAAAAATTATCATATGGATGATAATTTTATGGTGTTTATTTACCATAAGAGATGGAAGTAAATCTTTTTATAGTGATATTTGAATCTCCAATAGTGTATATGGGTTGATTATATGTCATCATTTTATTTGAGATTGTATATATTCATAGAAAATGCAATATTCTGGCTGAAGCGTTCAGTAAGAAAACTCAAAAATAGATGATTCGGTAGTCCAGTGAGGAGAGGAAGATGGTGACATTTCTTGTTGAGATGTATGTGGTGGTTTAGGAGAGTTAGGAGCAGATGACAGTTGTGTCAATTTTAGTTGAGTCTAAACTATTTATCTGGATTACATATAGGTAGTGTGAGGATTCATAATGTTCTACCTAGAGGGAAATACATGGCGGTTGGGAGTCACCTTTAGATTGGATCATAGTTTAGTATGAGATCATATATGCCCGTAATCAGGTTGTTGAGCATATGAATATGTGGGAGGAGTTTATAGGGGAATTTCATGCCTCAAATTGGATGATACATATAGGTGTTAACCAAATTTATTTTGACCTACAACAATATTTTTGGTGTCTAGGAATGAAAGAGGAGAATGTTGGGTTCCTGACATGATGATACATCTATCAGAGGGTGAAGGCATACTATCAACATCCTGGAGGTTTCCAACAACCATTTCCCATTATAGAATTGAAGTATAATGAAGTGACTATGGATTTTGTGGTGGTTCGTCAGCATATTTCATGATACAGTGAATCTATCTTGGTTATTGTGTATTGACTGACAAAATTAGTTCATTTATTTCTTATATGGGAGACTTTCTCAGTTGGGTATCCACAATATCTTTACAGTCATGGGATAGTCTATCTCTGCGGGGTGCCATAGACAATATTTTCTGATCATGACTCACATTTCACTTTAAGTTTCAGGAAGGACTTGCAGAAGATACTTTGTACACATGTATTATTGAGTATAGATTTTCACCAACTAAAGGATGGGAATTCATAGCGTACTATGTAGATTCTTGAGGATGTGTTGTAGGAATGTGTTCTTAAATTCAGTGGGTCTTTGGAGAAACACTTGGATTTATTTTATTTCTTATATAATAATAGAAATCAATAAACTATACATATGTAACCATAGACGGCTCTTTATTGTAGTCCATGCAGATCAATACAATTATGGATGGAGGTAGGTGAATCAGAATTTTTGGGACATAGTCTCATGCAAGAGATGTCAGAACATGTGTAGCGAATTCATAAATTCATGAATACAGCTCAGAGTAGAAAAAATTTGTATGCTGATAGACATCAAAAACCCCTATAATTTAGAGAGTGTGATCATTTATTCCTTTAGGTGTTTCTTAAAATGGGTCACCAATGGATATGGAGATAGGGAATCTTTGTGCATAGGTTTTTTGGACCATTTGAGGTTGTGTAGAATCAGGCTGGTGGTATACCAATTGTCTCGTCCACAAAAATACAAAATAATTCATGATATTTTCCTTATATCACAACTTCAGAAGTATCACCCCAATTCTTCTCAACTAATCGATGTGGGTGAAGTAGATCTTAACCTAGTTTCATCCTTTGGGGAGAAAAAAATATGTGTGCTGGATTATAGTGAGAATGTGTTTCGGGGAATGACCATATTAATATGTCATGTATTGTAGAAACATTGGTGTGTATAGGAGGAGACATGGAAATGTTAAGTAGATATTTAGGCTCGGTGTCCCAATATATTTGGCTCAGAATCATAATAAATCTTGGATGTGTTGATCGGGGATGTGTTGTAATAAAGAGAAGAGATTATAAGATCCTGACCTTTTCTGGAGTTGACTAATGATTGTTTTACCATACTATTTTTTACATAATTGACATTGTTTTTTCGGTAATAAATTGGGGTGTGTTTGGGAGTAATTTTGATATAAATAAAAGAAAAAGGGGTGGTGCGTGGTTGGTGCGTAGTTATGAAAAAATGTGCACCCCAACCTGGAAAATGTGCAACCCTAAAAAATGTGGAAATTAAAGATTAGTATATAATTTTCCAAATTACGTTACATCATAGGAGTAACCATGAACCCCTAAAACAATAAGTCCATGGTTGGTGCATGGTTAGGGAAAATCATGTTCCCCAGCCCAACTAACCATGCATGGGAAATAAAGACCCCTAAAATTTAATTTTAAGCAATCATGGATCCCCTAATTTACACAAAATCAACCCCCATTCAACCCTAGGTTATATTTCAAGATTTTTGAGCTCTCTATATGTATTAAATTCCTTCCTTACCTTCATTATTCGTGATTTTATGGTTAGATCGAAGATCTTCTCATCTCATGTAATGTGGATCCTATCACATTGCTTTCCCATTTATCCTCTATCCTTCCCTCATTATTTTGGTGGCAAGTAATCATATTTTTTGATAAATCTAGATCTAGATTTATTGAATCTAGATTTAAGATTATGGGTCTAAATTTATAATTATGTGATTTTTTAATCTTTATTTACAGTTTTGAGATTCAAAATTAGATTTTCATCATTTTTCTACACAATTTTTAGGAATTTCAAAAATTCTAGGTATGTGGTCTAATATTCCATCCCCATAGTTTTGATTTTGATATGTGTATAAAAATTGCATAATTCCTATAATAATTTTGCAATTATAATTCATAAATTAGTTTAATTAATGTTTTTAATTGATTAATTGAAGTTTTTTTCAAATGGAAAATTAGTTTTGGATTTAATTATCAGATTGAGGGGAACTCAAATTAGATAATTAATTGGGGGATTAATTAATAGATTTAGGTATTGTGTTTTAGATAATTAATTGGGGAATTAATTACGATATATTGAATTTTTTGAATTGAGAAAATTAATTATATAATTAATTATGTGATATTGATATAATATATTGATGTAATTGATGGTAGAATTCATTATAATAAACTAATATTGAGATTGAGATAATTAATTTTGGAATTAGTTATGGGATTGTGAGTTTTGAGAATTGATTAATTAATTGGATAGAAATACATAATTAATAAGGTAATTAATTAAAAGAAAATAAGTGATAATCTAATTGTTGAATTATTAATGAAATTGGAGTAATTAATTAATTATCGAGTCAATAAATATTGTTTTTGTGATTACTTACTTTTTAGATTAATTAGTGGAAGTGTTAAGTTTATCTAATTTACGAAATCGGGATGGAATTGATATTTATATTTAAATAAGAATTAATTATGTGTTTTTGAATGGTAACATGGTCCTTCATGTTTTAATTAAATAATGGGAACGTGGTCATTCTAATTTGTGATGTGTGAATGATAACATGGTCATTCAAGTATAACATAGAGAATTTAAACATTGGAATTCCAATATGTGTTGTATATATGGTAACATTGTCATTCCTGTAAGAATTAAAGAATGGGAACATGGTCATTCTATTGTGTGTAGTATGAATGGTGACATGGTAATTAATGTATGAACTAAAGAACAATAAAAAAGGAATGCTCAAATATTACCTCACTTGAAAATAATTTTGGATCTGGCATGAGTCAAAGATAATATTGAGATATGATATCACCATGGAATACTTTGGGCTCCTATATGATCGGAATCCGGTATTAATATATGATATTACAAGGGAACACTTCGGGCTCTAGAATTAGTCGTAGTATGCACTGAGGTACAGGTATCCTTGAGAACCTGAGATTTAATGTGATTAAGTAAATAATAAATGATAATGTGATAACTATTTAATTATGTAGTGTTTGTTTTTCTTTAAACAATTTCATACAGTATTTTACAGGATATAGTTTTAGAACCATTGGTGGTGGCCTACTGAGTTGTACTCACACCCTACTAGAGCTTCTAGATCAGTTCCTGAATAGACTTTACCATTGTAGGACAGGTTAAGGAAGAAGGCCATAAAATAGATGCATGAGTTGGGATGGATCTTGGGTGAAGGAAGTAGAAGTGGTTTTGGAACCTCTTGGGAGTATTCAGTGTCTTTATTTTCAGTTTTCACTTTAGACACATGACATATACATTACTATTTCTTATTTTATAGTGTAATTTTGATATTTTAACTCCATTATTTCATCATCTTATGATCTTGGTACTATTCTGTTTATGGTTATATATTATTCCATTAATGTTTATAATTTATTTTAGTGTATTACTCTGATAAAATATGGTATAGTCTCCCCATGATCTAATTGTCATACCCTTGATTCTATTCGATATCCTCTGGTGTATGGAGAGGCACACTTGAGGTCATGTGACCGACTATCTCAGGGAACCAGTGTGTGGCGCCATGGATGGGATGTTGGATCTTACCCTATAAATATTTCTTCCATGGTATTATAATAGTGTAGGTTTACTAATTTCATTTCATATTCTTTCATACATTTTAGTATGATAGTTTCTTGACAATACCTCATATCTCCCTCTCTCTTCTTCTCCATTCCTTTGACGTTTTCTCCCTTTGTAATTTTATAACTTCTAGATGGATGATTAATATTTATGTACTTTATTATTAATAAATTTATGGTATTATTGGACTGTTTTCATACATTTTTTTCATGATTTTTATTCTTCATTACTTTGGTTGGTGATTTCATGGGAAAGCGATTTAGGTAGTTCCATTAAACATTCTCATTCACTCAATTCACACTTTCTTATCTACCTTCTCATCTATATCCCTCATGTTGGTTATCCATTTTTATGATGAATTTGGGATTATTTTATGTTTTAATGACATAAATGGGATTAGATACTTGGAAAGATTGCACTCTTTATTGAGGTGTTAATCATCCTTTCATTATAGTGGATGTGGGACATGATATGAATGATGGACCTCTCGTGAGTGACTAGAACCACGAATTTTGTGTAAGTTTGGTAATCAACAAATGATATTGACTCAGTTATATAAATTAATTTTAAAAAATAAATAAAATAATAAAGAATTTAAATTTACTCAGGGATCATTTTTATTTCCTACTAATATTTTTTAATTTATGACATTCATTTACATTAATGTATTCACACCACAACCCCAACCACCAACCATTTACCTTGTTTTATAATTATTAATATTATAAAATGATAATAAGTGAATATATTAGTTCGTAATTGGAAATTTTCTAAAAGTGAGATGACCTTAGTCATCTTTATAGATGTATTTTGTGTTTTAAAATTATACTGACTTTGAGGCCCACAAAAACCTATTGATCAAGGAGGTATTGGAGTCAGTTATCTTTTGGGATATTTATTTTTCTAATTTTATTTTCTATGTGATGTTATGATTAAATTCCTAATATATTACCATTAAAATAATATGATCATGGATTCATTAAGTAATAGTTAATATTCCCTTTACTTCTGACACAATTGATTGATTCCCATATATAATCCATTATACTTTTCCCTCTATGTGAGGAGATCATTGAGAATTTATCCTAATATATTACCATTAAAATAAGAATATCATGGATTCATTTACCTATACTTAATATTCCCCTTACTACTGACACAATTGATTGATGCCCATATATAATCCATTATACTTTTCCCTCAATGTGTAGATATCATGGATAAAGTATCCTAAGAGTATTTTTTTCCTTAATTACCAGTATTTCCAACTGATTTCTATAATTTATATTCTATACTCTTCCCTATATGTAATGATATCATAGAGTCACAGTCACTTGGTTTTATTTTTAATGTTCTTGTAGAGTTGTTGTTGGTTTTCATTTTTTTCAATATTGTCTAAGATTCATTTAAGGTTGATGAAGTGTTATTTGAACTTATGAAGAATTTTCTTGAGATGTTATGAGAATACATAAAGTGAATTCAAGAGAATCATTGTGGGTTAGAAGATGATCGATATTTCTTTGTGGATATGAATTCATGATAATTCACACTATATAAAGATGATTTCAATATATAAATATTTATAATTATCTAGTTTTTGTAACCATGATATTATTAGATATGTAGTAACCCTATCTTCATAAGAAGGAATTCACTAATGGATAAACATTATCTCCAAATTCATCAAGCTATGTAATAATTATTCTCCTATTTATAAGCATGATATGGATTTAATAAGAATGATATGAATAAAATAAAATAGGTTTTGTGTAAAAATTAATATTTATATCTAAAAAAAGTTCTATTTATATAAGCATCAGCACATAACAAATTCTTGAGGTTTCTACATATTGAAAATCTAAGGTTACTGAATTTTATTTCTTTGAAGAAAATAAACAAGAATATGTGAGATTTTTTCTTAAAAGATTAACACATCACAATTGAAATGTGATTAAAACTATTTCAAGAGTGATTTTTAAATTTGTAATATCATTGCATATTTATTTAAAGATAAAAGATATTTTTATTTTGTATCATTTGTTTTATTCAAATAGAAAACTCATTCAGTTATTATACTATCTTGATGATATATTGGTTTTTAGTTATACAATCACTTATAATTGACTTTGACAATATTCATATGGTGTTTTTGAGTATGGGTATTTTAGATTTTATGTTGGGTTGTGAAGAGTTATTTTTGTTTATAGTTGTTAACGAAGAAGAGTTTTGGATGGTTTAGTGTGATGCAGTAGATAGGTATTCCTAAAATTCATAAATATATTAATAAAAAATTATCTTCAAGTATTTAAGTTCCATTTAATTTAAAAAATTGAAGAAGGGAAATGTGGGATGGTACCAATGATAAGAATTTAATGAAAAAAATAGATTTTGAAATCATGGTGCCTTCTTAAAAGTTGAATGGAATATTAAAATTGGGAGATAGTGTGGTATGACTATCATGTGGAATAATCAAGAAGGGATGAGTTATAAAAGATATTCCAAAATTATTTTAATCCTATAAACATCGGATACCCAACATGTTGAGATATCTAAGTGAGATAATTCTAGAGATAAAATTTCTGAATATCAATGAAACTATGAGATAAAATGGGAGATAACTTCATGATGTTCATTAGTGACCATATAATGTTTTTTCAACATGATCATTCATATAATTGATCTAAGAATGAGAATCGAGGAGAATATAAACATATAATTATATATTGAGTGAGAAATTTGTTCTTCAATATTTTTGTAGATAATATATTCTGATTATATATTATTATTAATGATACCAAACCAATAAAAAATATATCTTATTCTATATTCATTATTTATGTACAGGTAGGATAATGATACTCATCCTAATTTGGCTCTCGATAGGAATAGTGTGACTGTATGCCCATGTCACCATATTTTAAATTATTTTTCTTTCATTACAAAATTCATGGTTTGTAAGACCTACCAACCATGAAAATGAGTAGGTTTTCCACAAATGTGGTGAACATGTGGATTCAAGGATTCACTTAATTTTTTTTAAACCACAAAATCTTCTTTAATTTATAGATGTATCAAAATATTTTTATCTTTTTTTTTTGAATTTATAACCAATTAAAATATTCATACAACCTTTGGTTTTTAAAAATATCATTAGATTAAGGATTTTTGAAAATCTGATTACATTGGGAATTTTGAAATACCGACGGTTTTAAGGATTTATGAAAAACTATTTTTGGAAGAATTATAGTACTGCATGTATATCTTTACTCGTACTTGTGGATATATGTTGATTACGTCATTAAATGAATAGTAAATTATTGCTCATGTTATGATGAGAGAACATGATAATTGTGGACTTTGACAATTGGAATATTTTCATTAAATAGATCTATTATTTTATAAATATAATAGTTGATACATATAATGAGATGAATAAGGGAATAAACTCAAATAAAAATATTTCCTAAAGTATTAAATATCATTTTGAATTGAGTTCTTAAAATTTTTTTCAGTTTTAATATTTTCTTAGAGCATATGAGTTTGGGACAGTCATTAAAAATTATATTTATATTTTGGTGGAAATCATTGAATTTTCTAATTAGGTGGATCGAGGGCTTCATAGGGATTGGAAGAAACAATCAAGAATCCAGTTTATAAATTAATACTAATATTTTTATTTTATTGATGGATTCCTAAGGATTGGAAGAAATGGTTGAGATTATAGTTTATATAAGTAGATTCCTTCAAAAAGTTCTACTATCATGCTAACCTGGATCAAGTTAAATATCCCCTACAATGTTGTATCAAAAGTGATATTTTAAATAATATCCATTAGGGGAACACGGTGGTAATTTAGTACTCCATGTTTTTTATTTCTAATCTGCATATACATATAATGGTTTTTGTTAAACTACATTATTTTTAAATTTAAACTATATTAATAAATTGTATATGATTTTGTAAAATATTGATTTATTTAATACTACACCTATTTTTTATAACTCTAATTTCATTGGGGGTTCATCTGAAATCGTATTTCTATGAGTAATGATACACTGATGTGGATTAAAATTGTTAATTGATTTCAAACTAAAATTCATCACTTATTATTGTTTAATTTCCATCTCTATTCTTGGACAACATTTGGTATCAGAGCTAGTCACTTTTATTGAGACTGGGTCAAAATTAATCATTTTATTTTTGATCACCTAATATTATTTTTATCATGTAATTTTCCTTATAATAATCTATTGTAGAGAAAATATTGTGTTTATTATGGAAATAATTTAAGTTGGATCTATTAACAATAGTAATCCTAATAAATCACCTATATTTTACTTCAGTGTTTATAAATACTAGATGTATTGAATGAGATTTTTTTTATATACAATAGAGTATAGAATTTATCTATGCTAATCATAAATTAAAAAAAATCATGGAATAATATTATACATTGACTAGATAATATAAGTCATAATTTTAGTTGAATAATGAATTAAAAAATATTCTTTTATATTCTATTAAATCTAATATTTATTACAAAATTTTGATGGAATGATATAATAATTTTACTATAGAATATAAGTATTAATTTTAGTCGAACTAGATAGTTGAGAATATTCTTTTATATTCTATTCAAATGAATATTTACTATCAATTTTCTCCATGTTAAACATCATGTGGGATTAGGAAAAATAGAAAAATTTATCATTTTTTAGTTTCAAAAGTTCTTGAAATCAAGTGAGCTATGTTAATCGATGAAAATGAATATTTTTCTTTTTTAGTATTTTAATGTGTTTCTCAGAT
Source organism: Viscum album (assembly GCA_963277665.1). Lineage (NCBI taxonomy): Eukaryota > Viridiplantae > Streptophyta > Magnoliopsida > Santalales > Viscaceae > Viscum > Viscum album. The sequence goes on along the minus strand of OY728159.1, from coordinate 288,034,347 downwards.
GCATCAATGAATGATGACCATTTGAATAAATACAATATCTTAGAGAAAAATAGATATCATATGATCATCTAATTGAAAAATCCATAGTTATTCAAAGAAGGAAGGGTTATCATAGAGAACAAAAATTGATTATACAAAAAAAATATTATGAAGCTATGTATTGATGATTTCATTGTCACTATTATGTATTGTAAATGTTATTAGATGAGAGGTTTTATAAAATATTAGAAGAAAAATTATGTATATTTTTCATCAATGTGAATATTAAATACCAGAGATTGTAATTATAAAGAATGGAACATCCAAGTGTTATTGTTTTTCTAAGCTAAGTTAAGGTTATATTGTTTGATTTTATATGAGGATAAACCAATATATGGGGAAAAGGATTACCATAAAAACTATGAGAAAGATGAAAATTCAATTTTTGATAAGAATAATTATTCTTATCCAACCTGCTATGAATTTAGAAATTGAGGCCTAATATTAGAGCAGATTGTCCTAAAATGAAGAGAAAAAAATATTTTATTTTATTAAATATTATATGAAGATAATCATGAATGTTAATAAATCCATTTATATTTTTATTACAATAAAATGAGATAAAAATAATTATAGTTACTAATAGGATAGTGAAAATATAAATAAAATTAACACATTTTATAAAAATTTAAAAAAATTAATTATATATAAAATCACTGTAGAATTTCACAAAAGCATCAATCTTGATATAAAATGTTTATCAACTAGATTATTTATAAAATAGAAAGTGAATAAGTGTTTAAAAACCAATTAGTTGATGAAATGTCCATTTATTTTACCAGTCTTCAGAAGAGAGAAAAGTGATAAAATGATTAATGTAAGAGTGTTATGTCCATTTATTATAATCTAAATAAGAAGTACAAAGATCTCAAAACATTGTTTATAAAATTGAAGGAATAAAATTATAATTATTTATAATATATTTGAAAAATTACTAATATGAATGAAAATAAAAAAAATTAGTTAGAATATATAAATAATAAGTTTTCCAAAGTTAATACTAACAAAAATGTAAAATTTATTGTAAAGTAATTGGAAGTTCAACTAAATTTTCATTATCAGAAGTTGAGAAATTTTAAGAAGAAATTTTAATCATATAAAAGTAAAGATGAAATTTTCAATTTAAAATCATTTATTTTAAGTATAAATAATTTATTAAACATATTTAAAATTGGAAGAAATTATTTTTACAAGATTTATAGAAAATAATTATAAATATAACTGCCTCTAGTTTAAGAATAAAAAATACTGGTAGTTCAACAAATCAAAGATACTATTGTGTTCCCTAAAAATCAACTTTTTATATTGTGTATTAAAGGGGGTTAATTAAATAAAAATTATTTCTCTTACTATTGTTCAATCCTTTTGAATACCAATATTTTTTTCTATGAAATCAATTACATATAAGAACTAAAGGTTGAAAAAAAATATATTCTAATGTTTTTGTTTGAAAATTCAAAAAGACGTAATAAGATTCATCTACCATAGAATTTATTTTGAATACTTGAAGACATTGTGAATTAGCATCTGAAAATTTATTTATGATTCATAGAATTTATTTTATTATTTACAAAAATTGTATTTTTTTGATAAATATTATGTTTAATATAGTTTTTATATTTTTTTTCATTATATATATAAAATAATTAATTCTCTCTATTTATGGAAAGTTTCTGATTTTATTTTTGGATAACAGTTCAAATAAATTACACTAAAATTAAGGTGAACATTTAAATTTCAATGTTATAATTTATATAGAACCATCTCTGATAAAAAATATCAATCTAACATAATGGTAGAAAAATTATTGATTGTTTTTGCTAATAAATTTTAATTTAATAAATTTCATGAATATTTTATTAACATTTCTAACAATCATAAAATTAATCATAAAATTAAACTCTCTTAAAATTAAAGTGATACAAATTGTAAATTTAATTCTATTAAAACATAAATGTCATCATATGAATTTTGAAATGACAAATATGAGTGATTGGAAAATATAAAATCAATGGTTATTCAGAAGAAACTCATACATATATTTAAATAAGGGGACCGAATATATTTTGGAAACATTCACCAAAACATTATCAGGAGAATTTTTTAATTTCATCAAAAAAATATTCTTTTATTGATATGGATCTAGTATACACAAAATATCAGTCTTCTACAGATGTTATCTAGGGGATATTAATATATCCAAATATTTTTTTTAAAGTTTAAATTCTTGCTAAAAGATGTTATCAAATTTTGGGAATGGAAATATTTGGTGTTACCAGTTGAAGAATATGATTTTATTTAACCTCTTATTATCATAGAATTTGTAATGACCTACCTTGTATAGTAAATTAGAGGTTGGAGTGTCACATGACCCCAAACCTACCACCCTATATATAAGAGGATGTCGGCTAGTAGAAAGGGTCTGAATTCTATTAGTGGGGAGACTATACCCTCAGTATCACGCCCTTGAAAAATAATATAGATAATAAAAAATAAATCAGGGAAAACATGTTGAAAAAAATAAATAAAAATGGCATACATGTCATATAATAAATAAATAAGTTGGCTCCCAAAGATGTAATCCAGATAAGAGAATAATAATAGTAATACAAAAAAATAATGCTTTGGAATTTACTAGAGTAAGTATTAGTACAAACCCCAACACCATACTCCTCGATTGAACCATTACCTGTAAGCCCATTTCTCTTGTCTGTATTCATATACCTAAAATATGCATGCACATTTAAATTCCCATACTAGGTGTGAGTAAAAAAACCTAGTGGGAAAACACTAATGCATCCTTAATATATTTTCTAATGTAAAGCAGGTGTAATCCATGATAAAAATAAATGCACAAGAAACTATAAAAAACACATACCAAGAACCTATCTTCTAACCCGGCCACAAAAAATCCCTATCCGTTTCTACTTCGAATTCATGTATGAAATAATAACAAGATATAGGTGTAATCAATAACTACCCACAAGGATAATAATAATTTATCTTAGTATCATTTAAAGGTACTACTCTTTATCCATTATGAATCATGTGAGTCATGTCCTCAACATCCCATAGGCGTCTAGTGATCATGATACTTGGCATCACCTAGGCATCAAGTAACATCTTACTGTGAGTCTACAATTCATCAGTTATGTTTCATGGAATCTAAGAGGTGTAATCGTATCCCTACCGTGTAATCTGGTCCAACATTTCCATTGTGGAATGTCATATTCACTCCCCCTATAATGTATAACCTTTTCATGACGGTCCACCACCTTTGAGAACCAAGACCAATACCTCTAAGGGAACACAAAACAAGGTAGTGAACACAGGAAATCCAACCATATCATTATGAATAAATAGTAGCCTCATAAAATACATGTGATCAACATCAGACATAAGATATAACATACAACCACACTCATAAAAATAAGTGACATATATGGGTCATGCAGGATTGGAACACACCAACATATGATAAAAAAATAATGTTCATCAAGTATGTGAAAAATATATGATCGAAATGTATATGTAGATGCTCCATTACAATAGAGGGGTTAATTGTTGGTTTAATAACATTCATTTTTATCCCTTAAAAGGATTTAGTTTAAAAGGATTTAAAATAATTTTTTTGACAGCTACTATTTAATTAAATCAATTAATTCAGATAGGTTATTGGGTCTAATAGTTATTATAGTCAGAGTGACTATGGTGACATTCCATAGGTCACTACTTATCATAATTACAAATGTGTGGTAATGAATCATATTCAAAATGTACATTATTAGCAGCTTAAATAAAATAAATATATTCGACCATACAGCATATAGAATCGTGTTTCACAGATTGTGAAATATCGTAATCGCAAAATGGTCATAATCACATAATTGATCATAATCAGAGTAATTACCATGTAAACTGTATAAAATAAAAACAAACATGTGAATAATACATTCACTAATACAAATAGTGGAAAGTAAAAAAAATACATGTAAAGAAATAAAAATATTTTATCTCAAAAATAAAGGTATCCAAAAACCTTGGATAAGGGTCCCTTGATTTATACTTTCAAGAAATTTAGTCTTACCCACAGTAGGGTAATCCCCCAATATAATTATTGGAGTCTATTTTTCTATTCCCTCAATCCCTCAATCAAAAAACTGATCAGTGCCTTATATCTCCCTATCCTTTGATTCCCTGAATTGTATTCAACAACAATTTGATCCATGAAAAGAAAAACTAAGAAATTAAATATGCCAATTGTGGCAAAAATGATGTTCACAACTAAATCACATCAAATATTTTTGAACATAGAAAATTTGGAAATGATTTATTATATTCAAAAAACATCTACACTAAGCTCATACAAATGAACTGGTATTTTTAGCATTTGTCCCAATTGTCATATTTTCCTACAAAAATTAGATTTCTTCCATAATTATTTGAGGGACTTGAATATTTGGCACACAAATAGTCATATTGTAATAAAAACAATGACATCATTTAAATACTTATCAAAACAGAATACACAACATCATTTTTATATAATTTTATTATTTTTTATATAAGTCTATTTTCTAGATGTGATAGAGTGAGTATGAAATAAAAATGGATTATCCGATAAAATATAAGAGTGAATAGTAAATAGGTATGGCTTTATTCATTTGAAATAGTGTGTTTGAAAATAATATGGACCATCCGATAAAATCAAATAGTGAACAGTAAATCAGTATGACTATATCCATTTGAAATAGGGAGTATGAAAATAATATCGCTTATCTAATAAAATACAATAGTGAACAGTAAATCAGAATGACTGTATTCATTTGAAATAGTGTGTATAACAATCTAGGAAATATGGTGTTATCAGTGAGTATGATGAAATGAATAATAGTGAGATAGATAAAATTTATATTCGTATTTTATCGGATGAGAATGATGATAAATGTATCTAGGATAATATTGATTGTTATATGAAAGGATTATTTTTATGAAAAAAGTTAGAATAATTATTATTATATTCCCATAAAAATCATTATTTATAAATGAAACAAAATAAGTTGCCTTAAATATAATATAGGTATTCATTTAAAAAAGAGTGTGATTTCCAAAATAAAAAGAAATATAAGATATAAATTGAGACTTTAAAATTAATAAAAATTTGATTTTATGATAGAAATGAGGGTAAAAATGATCCTTAAAAAATTTGGGAACTTCTTACATCTATGTTGTTAGTGAAGAACTCAAATGTTCATCAAATACCAAACACATCACACATCCACGGAGAACAAATAACATTATAAGGATCTCTAGAATGAGATCTATTTCATAAAATAAAATATATTTATAAGTTAAACTCAATTTAAATCCATTTCAATAATGTTACACTAGAATCAGATACCTTATATTACTTATTGACAGAACCAATTCATAAGTATGTCTAAAGTGGGGTCTCTAATTCACTGGATTCGCTGTCAATTCACCAAAAAAATAATGAATTCCTGAGTAATTATAGATGAGAAACCCAATTCTATCCAATGATCAGAGATTTATCATAATTCCATCAACATTAAATATATTCAAGATGAAATTTAATAAGAAAAATTTTAATGATGAATTTTCGTGAGAAACTTACCTAAAAACATCCCACATTCTTTATAATTTTAACTTCGGTCAAATGGTTTGTAATTCACACATCAAATCCACCACCAATCAACAATAGAATTTTTAATATATCAAGTATCCATCATCAATAATTCATCATGTAGAGGAATAAAAATAATAATCAACAACAATTTCATATATAATATTTATTCATTATAGTAGATCTTCATCCAATCAAAAAATTCCATAAAAACCTATATCAGTTAATGATCTATAAGGAATGTGAGAAAACGTCATTGTATATTTATAGGGAAAAAAATCCATCATATATCTATGAACATCGATCAAGTAGTAATAATTCTTTTTCATAGATCTAAATAAAACTAAACATTATAGCTTTACTAAATCAGTCAAACTTTTGACATGCCAGTTGAGTAGAATGAGTAAGGTAAGGTTCTTGAGTAGAGTCCCTAAATTAAAGACAAGGAAATTGGGTTTCAGTTTTGTTGTTTAATATATTCTATAATGTGTGGGGTTAAAATTTGAAAGGGTTTATTAATTTCACATTGAAATTGGGTGCACTAACTACCAAGTGAGATTTATCGACTAGATATCAGGGTCTGTTGAGACCAATAATCCAACTAGAGATGAACTAGTAGGTTAGTGTGTTCTACTAGCTAGCCAATGGAATCCTTCTATCCAACAATCAGCATAGACCCTCCTCAAATAATCCACCTTCAAAACCTAGAACATATAAAAATTCAAAATGACCTCCAAATAGCTCATAATTGAGAATAACTCCTAGAGAAAAGAAAATTTCCTCAACATGAATATCTCATATAAAAAAATTACAATTTTTCAATTATCCACCTCTAACAACGTGTTATCCCTAAGGTGTACTATAAATTTTTCTTCTCAAAGAACATAGGTCACTAATGATATAAATTATTCTCTTACTCCCAGAACTCCTTAGGGATCCATCAATTTTGATAAAGAATCTGAACTAGTGGAACCTTATTCCCTCCAAGGGCGTTCTTACTCGGATTTATGATTTTTACCAGACACTCCATGTAATATGTGTTAGACTCTATCTGAAAAACCATTTGATCAATGAAATTAATATGATCGGGGATATACCTATTGAGCTATGACACATGATATACATCATACATACCTCATTAATGAGAATTAATATTCAAATAGTATGCCACTATATGAACCCACTCAGTGATTCCATAGGATTAAACATAGTGTGGCTCTAATATCCCATGATTCTTAAAACTATAGTGGCCTAATCGAGGAGTCACTTTTTGGAACATCGGGTCACCTATATATAACTCCAATGTTCTTCTCGGATTACTAGTATAAAACACCATCCTTCTCTAATATATGATCTACCAAGTCTAAATAAGGCACCCCCTCTCATAGTCATCATATATCATTCTAGGTCCCACGTGATATCTATGTTACATAATCAGGAAATGAAAACTTATTTTGTGGCATGACACTAAAATTACTCACACATGGATGGAGGGAAACTTTGTTTATGATTATCTTGTTAGTAAGGGAATCACCTACCATCATTGTATTATTTATGATAGCCCCGGGTCTCTTCCTAGTGCATGTAACCTCCTTGTAAGAAATGATGCATTAGGATTTCACCACTTTCACCCCCCTTGACTCGATGGGATCTTTAATAAGAAGTCATTTTTCAGTGAGTGTAGAAAATAAGCCTGAAGTATATCCTATAGTATGTGAATCATATGATCAAACTGTCTATCTGACTATGGATGGTATGTTTTTCTAAATCTTAGTGGCTTCCATAATACATTTTACAAGAACTTAAAAAACTACAACAAAAAACATGGTTCTCTATTAGATAAGATTCTCATGATAAATTAATGTATGTTTATTATTTCATGTATATATAGCTTTCTCAACTTGTCCAATAATTGAGTCTCATGACTCGATAATAAATGCGAAAAATTCATTAGTCAATCAAAAATCACCCAAACAGTATTAGGGATCCTTAGGGTCTGGTGTAACCCCATAAAAATCCCCAAAATTGCATCCTCCCACTTCAAAAACGGTATATAAGGTGGATAAAACAAATTACAGTGACACTAGTTATCGGTCATTATCATCTTGTAGGTAAGGCATTAGTATATGAATCCAAAAATGCACTTCTTCATCCCTAACCACAGGAACTGACACTTGATGTTGTGGTACATATTTGTCTCTATAGAATCTACCAAACAATTAGAGGTATGTAACTATATCACCAGATCATCTCTTATAGAAGTGTGGGATAAAAATATCTAATGCACAAGGATCACATCATATTTTCTAAATGATAACTAGGGTGTCAGGAAACCTATAGCTAGTTGTTAAATCAACAGAGTACACTTTGTTTCATTCCCCTATCCCTGTCTTCCCCAATATACTAATAAATATGTGACCACCAAAAGAGATCATGGTAGGAATTCCTAGTCCTCTAAATAATCCATCATCTAATCATCCAATAAAATTATTTTTCACTATAGTTCCTTCGAATTTCATTCACCAAACTCTTGAGTTACACATATATTATAGCTAAGAGAATTTGTAATGACATTAACATTACCGGATGAATAATACATATCAAAGTAGAACATATGTAGATACTATAATCAGTGCATCTATCGGATATTGAGGTCCCACTTTATGAGGATATAGTGAAGTAACTTATGTTAAATGTAGAAAAAAACTCTTTCTAAACATTTAATGTCACCAACACATCAAATTGTGGACCAAGGCTTCTAGCTATATGTCATGGATATGATAGTTCCTCTCACAGGGTCACATCTAATGTGACCCAAATGCTACTACATCCACTCTCTTCACTAGTACTTATCTCAATCCAATACCTGATGCATAACAGTATATTGAATAACTGATCTCAATCATAGGAAGAACTTGTACTAGAGTTATGTTCAGTCTTCTCTTCATATCATGAGTCACCTGTATATACTATTATAACTACTTGGAAATTTCCTCCTCCATCATTAATAAAGTCATATATTTATAAAAATGGAAGAATTCATGTATAAAACACTAAAAATATCTTGATAAACTAAGAATAGTCCTAATCTCAAATGCATTCCAATGATGTTTCCAAGACATCACTGCCTCCAATTTCTCAAAGATTACGAATATCCGTCTCATATAAAATGCATACCCTAAGAATACTACCTGCTGAATCTGAAAGTTACACTTTAAAATCATGGTATAAATCTTGGGTGATAAAAGGATACTCATGACTATCCTTATATGTATGGAATAATTCTCTAGAGTTTGTGAGTAGATTAATATGTCATCAATGATAACTATTAGTAATGAGTTAATATATTTTTTGAAGTCATATTCTTGAGAGCTATTAATGCTTCTAATTAATTCTTTAGATTGAATGGAATAACTAAGTACTTGTATACCCCATAGCATCTCTGAATCCCCATATTGGATATATCCAGCTCTCTAACCCACAACTGATGATAACCCAATCAGATATCAATCATGTAGAACCATATTTCTCTTCATAAAAAATCAAATAGATAACTGATCATGGAAAAAGTATATATACACATCACTATAACAGGATTCATAATTCATTAATATATAAAGAGTTTAAGAATTTAATATTCATTCTTGGATTATAATATAGTTTCACCCCACACTAATGCTCTCGACTTGATAAATACATTATTCTTTAAGTAATTTAGAGGCACCTTGAGCTCCTTTAACTCACCCAGTTCCATATGAAAGGATGTATCAAAATGGGTTTCTCAACCGGCATGAGTTTTATCATGAACTCAAATCTTCTATCATAGATAATTCCAGTGAAATATTCTATAAATAAATCATGATAGAGATATAAAACTAGGAGAAAATACCCTGGAGCTACCATAAATCTTTCTGATAGAGACAGGACTAAAATATCCATCATGATCATCCTAATACGACTCAGGTTTGGAAAAACTCTACAATCCTTCTGTTCCCACTCATTGATCCACACGTACCACTATCCCTCCAATGGATTAAATGATACACTTATCTCATAGTAATCAATGTTATATTTTATGAAACATAGTGAGTACATACCCATAATTACATCAAATATCTTTATCTCTAGAATCATGTATTCCCACAAATGTACATAATTTGAAAAGTATATAAGAAAACTAGGTAATTACTAAAGGTGGTCCAGATTCATGAACAACGGTGTATCGAGGGAAAGTAACTCAGAATAAAAAAATTAAATAAGTCATGTATAGTAGAAACTTATATAGATATTTTTTAATTAGAAACTCTAAAACTGTGAATATTGTTAGCTTAACATTATAATCATTTATAGTCTCCTCAATGTTAAATATTTCCATAAATATTTTATTCTATTCTTTATCACCCTGAGGCCCATTCGATACCCTATATGGATGGATTATTTTGTTGTTTAATTTTATTGAATATTTGACTATTTTTTTGGAATCCAACAACTAGTATAGGATCTAAGAAAAACATTATTAACTAAAGCATCTATGATTTCAAATCTAATGAGCTAGTGTGGGAGCATATATAGTTTCATTCTCTTATATAGATAGTTGTAGAGAAGGGATATCCTACCTTGTGTAATTATTAAAACCCACATAAAAAGTAGTCCCATAATAAGATGTTATGGATAATCTTCAAAAATATGAAGGGAAATATTTAGAAAATATATATCTTATTCATTCTATGGGATCATAAAATTTTCGTGTAGGGTTATACTCATAACCTAAGGTATATCCATACTATAAACTAAGGACTCCAACTATGAATATTAGAAATATTTACACACACACACAAACATATATATATATATATAACCTAACATCATCATCAATTCAACTAGTCAATTATAATTGAGATATATCACAACCACATGAAAAACAAATGTATCACAAGGTTAGATAAAATAAGTCTATCCCAAATATATAGAACACATCAAGGCACTAAATTTAAGAACAAAAATGAATCATATAATTGTTATATAAATGGAATGGGGTATTACATTCTTATTCATTATGAATGAATACACCCAAATACCAAACAATAGTGAAAACAATCTCATAAATGGTAACTAATAGGTCTATTACACATAACCTAGTCGAGCATAAAAAAATCCCCTTCCCAAGTCTCACATAAGTATATATTTTCTACCATGTACATAATTAGCAAAAAAAAGACTATGAACTAATACCATTTTATAATTCTCAAACACAAACCATCAATTTTGAACTATATGTTCATTGGATTAGATGGTTGGATACCCATATATAAGAGGATTTTGACTAGATGTGCGTGTATGAATTTCATTAGTTGTGTGACTATACTCTCGGTATTGTGTTCATGGAGAAATAATATAGATAATAAAAAATCTAAAATAAAACATTTAGAATAAAACAATTTCAAGTATTCAACATTTCATTCAATAATTTGATAAGCGGACTCCCAAATTGGAAATCCAAACCATAGTATATGTTCATGTGGAAAATAAATAAAACTATGGAATCATCAAAAGTTAGTTTTGGTTTCTCCACAAAATCCATAACCCTTGGCATAACAATCTTCTAGGTTCCATGTTCCCTTTCATGGATCCATATACATAAAATATATCAGTGAGTCAAAATATTTGTTAAGGGTGGGAGTAATAAAAAAACATGTAGGACACCGAAAATAAATCCTTAATATATTTTCTCATGTAAAATAAGTGTATTACATGATAATAATATATGTGAAGGAAAATAAAAATAAACCCATACCAAGAACCAGTGTTATAACCAAGCCATCACAAGCCCCATTTATACCTTCATTACCTCCATAGTAGATCAATAACTATGGAAAAACCTAATAGACTTTTTCTTGGCATCATGTGAACATGCTACATGATGTCCAATAAGATTCATGTGAGTCATGTTATTAGCATACGTTAGGCATCATGTGATCATGCTACTCATTATCCACTAGGCATCAAGTAACATGATACTTGGAATATTCTAGGAATCAATTGAATCACATGATATCGATGATGCATCTCTATATCACTACCCTCTTCAATGGTCCATCATTCCAATTATCTCAAGTTGTAAACACTCTCCCTGTAAGGGATACTAATGTCATGATAGTTCACCAACATTGAACAATTAGAATAATACCACCAAGGGAACATAAAAAAGGGTTGATCTTACAAAAAATAATAGAATATAATCATGAGAAAATAGTATAATCATATGTTATATATGATGAACATTAGGCATGAAAACTAAGCATCAAGCACACTAATGGAAATAATTATCATATAAGTGTCTAATAAGATACACACATACAAATCTGAACACAACAAAACAAATCATAACGTTTTCCACTAACTAAATTAAACCATCTAAATTTGTGTTAATATGATCCAAAAATGGTTATGGAACTTCCAACCTCATGGTTATTTATGTACAGCTCCAAGGATAATGGACGACTAGAAATTTCATACACCCATGAAGAATGTCTCAGACATCAATTATGTCTAACTCATGTTGCAATTCATCAAAGAAACAAATTTAAAATTGAGACTCCATAAAATAACATATTGAAAAGTTAATTCTAGATTCACGTACGTTATCTAATCAGCGAATAGATTCAATTTTGTTGTATGGCAAAGCAGGGTTCGTTAATTCAATGGATCTATTTTTGATTCCAGAATGAATCATGAATGTATTGATAATTACATAAAATATACTTACATATATCCAAAGATAATAAATATATCATCATTAAATCAAAATAATAGTTATTTCAAATGAAATTCAATAAAAAGAAGTCCATCGATGATTTTTCTAGAGGTAATTACCCAAAAAAAACATCCACCATTATTGATAATTTTAAATCCATTCGAAGGGGTTGTCCTCTACATTTCAAATAATCCTATAATATACTATGTAATCCTCAATTGATTTAGGATATATCAAAAATATTCCATTAATAAGTGGTCTAGTAATATGTTTTATAACACATACTCATATAATGATCAGTTTTGATAGAAGTTCTCAGTCGAATCATAAAACATCATCAACGTGCTAGATCCATCACTAGTCTATGATTAAAGGGATAAAAATATCATTATATCATAAAATAAAACATTGATCTATCATATATATATGCACATCATTCAAGGATGATAAATTATTTTCTATAGTTCTAAAGAAAACTCATTGTTCGAGATTTGTTGAATTGGTCAATGGTTGGAGATGAAAATAGAGAAGAATAGGAGAGTTAAGATTCATGAAAAGTGTCTTTAAATTCGACACATGGAAATGGGATTTGAATTTGTTTGTTAAAGAGGTTCAATATCACATGGAATTAAAATATCATGGAGTAAATTAATTTCACCCTCAGACTATGTATAACAGCTATATAGGTTGTATAGCTGTGGTAATAGTAGCTTCACTGACTTGCCAATCACAAGCCATTGGATATCCAGTGGGGTCTCCAATGATCTACAGACCTACTAGAGCTCCAACAGCTAGCCTGTGGGATCCACCTACTAGTCAGTGGACACCTTCCAAGTACCACTCAATCTAGCCTTTCCTCAACTACTTCACCTTCAAAACCAATACCCTAATCATATTAAAATTTATCTATATACAATAAATAATAGATAATAACTCAAACATAATGGATAATTTCATAAACATAAAAATAACTTATCACCACAAAAAAGTTAGGGATATATAGATCATTAATGTCTTAAGTTGTTGGAATTAATAAACATGTGACTATTTTTCATTATAAACATATATTCACAATATATATAATGATATTTTCTTGGTTTCTCATTATTAAATTTGACGGAGAATCATTTTTTGTCTCCAAAAAATTACCAAACGTCCATGAATACTTTAACACGATAAATACATAGAATATTATATCCCATATAAACAAATAATTTCACAATACCTGAAAATTATCACTAGAAGTAGAAATAATATTTCTCTGGGTCCATTATTTTGTTTTGTCGAGAAATAGAGATAAATATATAATCAAAATTCAAGAAGTATATATATTATATATACTTTTGAATTTTCTTAAAATTATTGTTGATAATTTTATGTGGATTTATATTGAAACTGTCTTCACTAAAATGGTTGAGGTAAAATATTATTATATAGGAGAATGAATGAAGAGGTTTTTGTCAAGTTTCTGAAATAAATAAATAATTTTAAGAATAAATAATTTCTATGGACTATTAAGGATAATATAATTAATCATAATAATATTTATAAATGACATTTACATATGATTAAAATGAGAATAAATATATAGATAATTCTTCAATACAAGTTTCTATGGAAAAAACTATTATGGAAGGTTAGGTTAATGTTATTGATAAAATAATGAAGAAGTGGAAGGAATTATATTATATTCTTGCTAATGAACCATGAAAAATATAATAATATGACTAAATACAATATGAATTATCATAATTCAAAAGTTTGAAAATTTAAATTTATTATGAACATGAAAATATAATTCTAAGGAAAAATTTTAATATTGTAGGTTTTGGTATGGTGGTTCATTTAAGAAAATATTTAATTTATTGAGAAATAAAATGGATAAAATATATTTTGGTATGATATTTTTTGTTTTATATATGGTAGAGGAAAAATATCTATGAGAATAAATTGAAATGAATTTGGAAAAAGTGATGAAGAAGAGATAATATTCTCAGAAGATCAAATATTCTCAAGTTAATCATCTTATATTACCTTAATTTTAAATTAATTAATATGTTATTAAAAAACACATTAAAGAGGAGAATATAAATTGAATAAAGGTATAAAAATCCCCAGAAGTACCATAAAATTATTCCGCTCAAACTTCATGACATAGAGGAGTAGTTAAACTTGTAAATGATACTGTTATTTTTTCTTATGAAATCATATAATCATAAGTACAACCACTGCAAATTTTATATAAAAATATATTAGAAGTTTTAATAAGAATTTATTCAAAATAATATATCACCCTAGTATATTATTTTAATGGGGAAAACGTTGATAAGGAATATATTATAGAGTTTTTTTATGATGTTGAAAAATTAAATTCACAAAATTATTCTTTTATAAATTCATTTATAGATAAATATAAATAATATTACAAGGAACGTGACTCATATAAAGATATTTTAAGATATCAATCATTATGATCATCAAAAATAAAAATATATTGTCCAAGAATATGTTAAAAATTAATAATGGAAAATCTGATAAATATTTGACTAATATTGAGGAGTTTACCCATGAGAAACATAGTGTACTAGTAGTTCAACCAATTGATCAAATATGGAATTATAAAATATTATAAAGATATAAAAACTCTTTGTAATCATCAACTAGTGAATCAAATAATTTTTTTTATCAGAAACAGTATTCATTAATTATTTAATTTAATTATGTTAATACTATGATAGATATAATATTAGGGGTAAGCAAGAAAGATAATTTATTTTAGTGTTAGCTAACACATATTCAAGATTCATTGTGTAAATGATAATAGGCTGGTTTAGTTTTTGAAGTTAAAGGAATATCAAAATTTATTGAGAAGGAAATTATGATCCATTATTAGAAGTTGAGAGTTTTTATAACTGAATAAAATACTAAGATAATGATAACATAACTATTGATGAGAATTATTCTTCATTTCTTCAAAATTATTATATTATTTCTAAAATCATAAAAATAATTTAATGTCAAGTGATGTAATTTCATGAAAATGTAATGATAAATATAGTGTTCCAAAGGAGTTAAATAAGTTTTTCATTTCACAAAATTACTATTTTATCAGACTAATTTAGAATATAGAATTTGTTGAAGATATAATGGTGGGAAAAATAAAAATTCATAATTTCATGATATTAAAATATTCATGCTGAGTAATAAGTTTCATGATAAGCTAGCCAGGAAATTGTATAAGTCTAAGCTATATGATGACATAATGGATTAGGAATTTAAATTTATTAAGAAACTAAAGTACATAGTTGAAAAATATCATAGGAAATATTGACTTTTTAATTTTTTATTTCATAAAACATTTTTCCTTCTATTCCCAATCTTTTATATAAAAGTGATTATGTTATATTGAATTATTTTTTTTATAATTACATATATATCCTTTCTAAAATTTTATATTTTATTTAATATTATGATTTACCATTTGTATTTGAAAAGTGTTTCTATACTAGAAATTATAATAATACAAGTCCATACACTACAAATATATTCATATATCAATGGGGAAACTTCATAATTTTCTTTTCATATTTTTCATCACAAAAAGGAAGATAAATTTTAAAAAAACTATAAAATATTTCAACATTTTTTTTCATATTTCATCAAAATTTGGAGATATTTTTTCAATATGGACATTTTTTTAATTTATATTTTCATTTCAAAAATCACAAAGGGGGAAGTTATTAAATAAATTTTTTAGAATATGATATTTTTAACATGTTTTACGAAGGTGGGACTTATATTAAATTATTATTCAAATAGGGGTGTATTATTAAGTATATCAGAAGAATCACATTGAGTGTTTTAAGAAAAAACTAATAACTTTAATTTTCTTCATCTGATTTTTTTATTTTAAAAAATGTTTATATTTTTGAGTCTAAGAGTCCCTAAATATTTTGTTTTAAAAACTAAAATATACTTATATAAGTATAAAATGTGACATAATATTTTTTTATTGTATTTTTTTCTTTCATAATTTAAAACGAGTAAAATGAAATACCAAAACATAAGGATTTATGAAATATCAATTGATTCTGGAAATTTGAAAATCAAACAACCTGGAGAATTTTGAAGTGCCTATATTTTAAGGATTTATGAATAACCATTGAATTTAATCATTATACTGGTTTATATATACCTTTATCATTATAAGTGGATAGATTATTAAATTATAGCAATATGAACAATAAATTTCTACCAATGAAATTATAACTAAACTCAGATATTATTTAATTTTACCATTTATATATATATATATATATATTCATTATTAAAGTAGCATAAGGGACAATAAATATGATAATATCAATATTATAATTCATTGAAATATTATTATTACTTCAATTATTCAATATATTATTGAATTGGGTGCTTCTAAACATTTTTATTTTTTGAGGGTTTTCCAAGATAATATGAGCGTGAGGACTCCATTATAAATTATACACATTTTTTGTAATAATTTAGTATTCTTACTAGTTATAATGAGTCATTCTTGAGGGCAATAAGTGAGAAATGATATTATATCTTATATAATCGATAATACTAAGATTTTTTTGGTTAATTGGTTACCTAAAAATGGGTTTAATCAAAGTATAATAGTGGATTAAAATTAATATCCAAAAATCTAATTTATATAAGGTGGAACATTTGGACATGTTTAAATTTGAAGTTATATTGGATCTGGATTCTGATACCCCAATAAATTTCAGTCAAAATTATAGTTTAAATTATATTTTTTAGAGGAACTTACTTAGTAAATTGGTACTCCATGTTTTCAGATTTCTATTGTGCTTATACTTTTAATTAATTTTATAGTCCTTCCATTAGTTTAAATTTATACTATGTTAACTAGTTTCACCAATAATTTTCAAATACATATTTCTTTACTACTACACTTACAAACATTATAACTCTTGTTAATTTGTGGGTTAATCAGAAAATATACATCTATTATTTTTGATACACTTTGGTGGTTAAAATGTTTTACTAGATTTTATACTATATCCCACCCTATTATGTGGTAATTTTAATCTATATTCTATGAAAACATAAACACGTAAAAAATATTTTTTCGGTTTTTTATATTTCATGTACGTTCTTATAAGGTTATGATTTCATACATGAGTTAATAAAAGGTTAACAACTTGCAGTGGTTGATTTAAATTGAAATAATTTACAAAAACCGATTCTCCATTGATTCAGCCCCTCAAATTAGAGAAAAATGATCATATGCACATTAAATATTATAGTATCAAGGTTACCACTTTTTGGATTCAATAATGTTCTTATAATGAATAATCTTAATTTTGGGAATACCATTAGTGTTATCACATTTTATTACAAAAATTATATTTTTTTTCATGAATAAGATGTCTCCATATCTATTAACCCTTAGATTGGAATTTAAAGATGTGACAGTTTTTTGTTTTCCACCTATTGAGAATCATGTACCCATGTCCTTCACTAATAAAGTGAATATGGAGGTTGATGATAGGTAACCAAATGATATACATTTCACATGATCTGAATAATTACACACTAAAGTGATAGAACATAAACTATAAAATAAATCCAGGATAAAATTATAATTTTATATAAATATAGTGTACACTTTATGGAGCCTAAATTACATATTTTGATTATACAATTTGAAAATAATAATATAGTTGAGAAATATGACATTGATGACTAAATTAATTAGGTAAATAAATTTTTTAATAATATATCATTGTTTTGATAAAATTTTGATGATTATGAAATTTTTTATAAGATCATGTGAAATTTTATAAAAAATTTGGGTCCTAAAATTTTAAATCCTGAGGATAGATATGAAATTTACTTAGATTAACTACATAATATTCTCATTTATTATGAAATGATAAAAATTATTTCCTTCAAGAAAATGGTTAATGATTAAATGGATCTTCACTCCAGGTGAAACATAATAGTCAAGGAAGCCGTTAATACCAATCCAATTGAATCTAAGGATGATTAAAATGATTATTATAATCAAAATAATAATTATTGTTATTTTAAAAACAATTAAATATAGAATGGGGAAGTTTAAATGAAAATATACACCATGATGATAGAGAGTTAAAGGTATTAGTAATTTTCTATAAATTTCCCAAGGAAAATGGTAATGATTTTGTATTAATAAATGATGAGAAACCTAAAATAAATAATCGGTATAAACATTCAAAATGTGTATCCAAATATGGATTATGAAGGATGAAATTGTTTATAAATAGAAGAATTAATATAAAGGGTAAATAGGTGGAATTCATTCATTCATCAAGCAGGGATTCAGAAAATGAACCTAGTGATAAATTTGTGATTATCTTAACTCATATATAATATTCCTTTGAAACATAATGATGTGGATAAGATGATTTAGATCCTTCTCTCCAGGAACACCTATTAAAATATAATCATAAATATTTTCTTCAGTAAGATTGATTAAAAAAATAGTTGGTAAATAAAAAAATAATTTTATTGAAGAATAGAATTATATTGACAAAAAAAGTATATGTTGTTGATGAGATAAAAAAATCAGGTTGGATGATACAAACCCTAAAAATATGGTTGTGTATATTTAATAAAATATTACATGGAATAAAATTAATTATCTAAGATTTCATAATTGTTTCTTTTATTTAGAATGAGCATAAGCATTTCAAAACAAAAATTAAAAACTATAGTGAATTTAGGGATGAATATATTACTGTTTTTGTTGGCGAATGGGCATGTAAACAATTTATAACTAAACCATGAAAATGTTGTTTTAAAAAATTTTATTCTAATAATATAGGTTAAAAAATATTTTCAAATATGGACTAATAAAAATGAGAAGGAAATTTCTCTCATATCAGTAGAATATATGAGGATCTATATAACTACATTAACTCAAAAACAGATGAAAATTCAGAGCCAAAAATATTCAGTGAGAAACAATTATTCAAATAATTACATGAATAATTCATCTAATTCAATAATATCTATATTAAATGATTATTTATTATGTTTTATATTTTTATTAAACAATGATTAGACAAGTTGGTAAAATATATCACTTCATGGAAAGTGAGATGATGTTAATAGGAGTTTCTTTGAAGAGATTAAATCGAGTCCTTAGAGAAGGAAATTGATAATGAGAAATATTACTAAATATCTAACTCATAACTAATTTGAGTTTCATAATGAAATATATGATATGTTTGAATAATAGGTACATATTTCAAATAATTATATGGTGTTTTCTCATGATAGATTCTCTATAATGGGAGAGGTAATAGAATTTAGAAGTCTAATGAAGAAAAAAACATGTCTATCAGAAGATTATTTGAATTCTAGTTGATTAAATTAGTCATTGATTATTTATATTGGGTGATATTTTCACAACATAGGTGATACCAGGAATTTGAGTAATAATGAGAATCATAAAGTTGGTGTTTTTGACTTTGGAAATTTTTCTATTAATATCATGGGTGTTCGATCATATGAAATTAAAGCAGTAAATCTAAAATGAAATGATTTTTTATATGTGGAAGGGATGATGATTAATCACTTGATTGTTAGATATATATGTAATGATGGAAAAGATTTTTTTTCAATAATAACTCATGTATATTTAAAATATTAAAGGATATAATGATAATAATATAAGGAAAAAAGAAAAAATGGTGACAGGTTCTTAGTCCGTGATCCAACTAATTCCTATTAATTGTGTGTAAATGATAAGTGTGTGATATGAAACATGAGGCTTGGTAATCACGGAAAAAGAATCCTTAGAAAAAATTAGAAACATGAAGTTATAAAAGGAATCTTCATATTTAAATTTGAATGTAATTTTGTTTGTTAAATATGATAATTGGAATATATAACTTAGAGGTCTCATAAGATTGTAGATATTCTTTCTACCGGAACATTAAAGATCATTCATATAGATTTTTTTGATCCTATAAAGAAAATATATAGAAGAAGTTATTTTTTATTTTATGATATTAAATAATTATTATTCTCAAATGAAAATTTTGATTTTCATCATGAACAGGTCACAATATTTTGAGATATTAAAATGTATTAGAAGACATGTTGAAAAAATAATTGGGAATCCATATCATGAATTTGATATCTAATCAATGAAAATATCAAAAATAAGAAGCAAGGAATGTTCGAAAAGATGGTGGATAAAGGAGATTTATGGTCTATATATCCAGTGGAAGTATATATATGTGATGTATTAATGGTTTTAACAAGTTATTGTATTATCATAGTATTAAAAAGTTATTAAATTTGTTTTTATTAGGTCAAAAAGATGATGCTGATTTTGTAATTTCTGGAGAAACCTGCATATTGATTTAATACCAATGTTTTAAAAGAAATATAAAATAGAATAGATTCTTTTTATATTGATTCAAAAAATTCAATTTATAATAATTTTGTTTTTTGAATGTGTATAAAATTGATTCAGTGGTTGACAAATAATTTGGAAATAAAAAAATATATCATAAAAAGTCAATAAAACCTGGTGTAAACAAAGAGGGGATATATAATTGAAAACAAAAAAGATATAATATATTAGGATAAACAAATAACTATGATAAAAAACATTTATAATAAATAGTGTTCTCAATATATAAGAGTTTAATTGATCCATATTGAAAAGATATCTACTTATGTTTTTATGATAAGGCCTGAAAATAAAAATGTCATTAGAATGAAATGGGTGTTCAAAAATAAAAAAAATGGGATATATAAGGTCATAATAAATAATTCTAGGATGGTATAAAATTATATTCTTAAATATAATTCTAATAATTTTATGAAAAAAAATTTCTAATATCAAAGATTGAAAAAAATTAATTTTTTTTAGTAGTGGCTTCCAATAAGCACTATAAAGTCTATTTAATGGATGCGAAATAAAAATTTTTAATTATGAACTTAAAGAGGAAGTCTATGTTAACTATCTAGATGGTTTCATTCTTTATTTTGATTCTAATTTAGTTTTTAAATAGATAAATTAATTGTATTTCTTAACAATACATCCTTGATAATGGTATAAAAAACTACATGACGGTCAAAAAAAATATATTTTATTAAAGGATGAGTTCAAATCAATCTATTTTTCATGTTCCCTTCCATGGGTACTTTACATATTATTTTAATTTATATGAAATAATTTTTTCTAGTTATAAAAACTACATTAGTGAATAATTTTATAGGAAAATTAATGTAAATTTTTAGATGTCAATGTTGAGAGAACAGAAAAAATATCTGTGATTACAAGTTTAATATAAATAAGATTTCTTCATTTTTATGTAAAAAATATTTTTGAGGTATTTTTTAAAAAAAAATTCCATGAAATAATCAATATATGTTTCAGCTCAAATTTTAAATGGAAAAAAATTATAAGGATGGGAATAATATAATAGATGATCAAAAATAGTTTTGAAGGGAAAATGGAAGCTTGATGTATTTGATTGCTTTAAAATTTGATATACCTTATAAGTGAAACGTTGTGCTAGATTTTTTAGTTACCCAATAGATTTGGTTATTCAAGTATAAAAAAGAGTTCTTAAATATATGAAGTTCATAGTAATCAATAATTTTTAATAAAGATGTAGTACACATTTAATTTTTCATGGATTCACTAAGTTGGATTGGGTAGGTGATTTCACTAACAAAATACCCACTTTAGTTGGGACTTTTTACCTTGATGTGGGTTTCATGATATGTAATAGTGAGTAATATAACACACTTACACTTATATTATATGATGTAGAGTATGTTGAAGTTACTGGTGCATGTGAAAAAAAATTGGATGTTGGTATGGCTTGATGATAAAATGGTTGATATTATGATTCAATCAAGGATATTTTGTGATAATTAAAATTCTATTGATCAATTAAAGAATCCTATAAAACATTCTTGATCAGATAATATACACATTCAATGACATTCTAGTATAGGAATAGAATCCAACTAAGATATCCATTAGTAATATATTTTAAAAAAAAATATAATTGTTGATATCATCACAAAACATATTCCATGATATAAGTTTAACTATTTAATAATTAAACATCATGTTCATCCCAAACCTTTAACATAATGATTTGTGAAAACTAACCTCATGGGTATTTGGATTGTATTTTCAAAAGTGGATAAATAGGGACACAACTCTTAACCAAATGGGGGAATATTGATCGGAGTGTACACTTCCCATTATATATAAAAATATGTTTAATCCTTAATGGAGGTTATTTTGAAAGTGATAATGGATGTGAAAATTGATAGGGATTTCATCTAAGACATTTTTCCATAATTTAATGCCATTTATATAATTATTTCTATTAAAACTATACCTTATATTGTAATATAGAAAAATTCACTTCTGAAATGAGGTAGGATGTGATTTAATGATTCTTATTGAGTTATCATAAATCTTAAATAGATATGGGTATATTTATAAGAGTTGAGTGGTATTTCAAAAAAAAATTAAATAAGTGATCTTGGCGTTATTTTTTTTCATTTTTTTTTTCTTGATATAGAATCATTGAGGTTTATTGAGGTATTGTTTAAATCTGTGCAGAATTATTTTAAGATGTTATGAGAAGATTTTATGTAAATTAAATAACTTAAGTCAGTTTTTTATGTAGATCTCAATTTATCTTTAGATATTAATTATTTTTATAAATTTATGTATAGAAATAATATTATTTGTGATTAAGAAAAATTTTAATGGATTTGTATAAAATATTTTATAGTTTGTGTAACTCTAATTTTATTATTTAAGGGTTAATATAGTCTTCATAATCATGAGTAGGGTGTTGGGTAATAATAATATTAATTAGGATAAAGCTATTTAAGAATGAATATCATGTAAATTAAAAACATCTAGACACATTAGGAATGATATATATAATGAAAATATACTACTATGTAGACTCTAATCTATCTATGAAAATATCACTCCATCTATATAAGTATCAGTAATCATGGAATTTATTATGTTTCTATGGATGGACGTATAAAGTTCAGGTATTTTAATATTTAAAAAATAAATAAATTATGGATGTGAAAATGTTTTTCCCAAAATACTAAAGCATCACATTTAAAATATCTTCAATTTATTTCATACAATATTTTATAGTGTATTATCTCTTTTATTATCCATTTAAAGATTCAATTTTATATTACCTAATAATTTATGGTTTTATTCTGCAGTAAAAATCATTCTGGTAAATTATTTTGATGATATATTTTTGTTTTTTAGTTTATATAATCATATTCAATTGATTTTGTGGTGATCCAATCTTAGTTTTCAAGTATGGATGTTTTAGCTGCTATGTTGGGATTTGAAGAGATTTTTTGTGTTTATAGTGATTCAAGAAGAATGATTATATCCAATTCTCGTTGATAGTGAAGATAGGTATTCGTGGAACTCAAAAATATATTAATTTTGATTTATCTTACTCTATTTTGAGCTGATGAAGCTTTCATAATGAATTTTATATTCTATCTAATCAATAAATAATTAAATAAAAATAAATAAATAGTTTTTCTAGAGATAGGTAGATAATGAAAGAGAACATATTTTGAGATTATGATTCATTTTTAAGATCCTAACCAATTTTTGAAATGTGTAAATCATGTTGTATGATGTTATTGAAGAAGAACTAAAAATAGATGTTTAATGGATAATTTTCCTGAATAATTTTAATTCATGAAAATCATGTTACTGAATATAGAGACTTCTTAAAGTGAAATATTCTTAGATATAGATTTATTTAATATCGATGTGTATGGTAGAGAAGATGAGGGTATTGTACATGAGTTCAGGAGTGATCATCTACTTCTATTTGTGCTCTAACATTTATCTAGTCATATTTGAGAATGATAATAAAGGGGCTGATTAGAATTTGATTCCATATTGAGGGATAAATATTTTCATTAATATTTTTAATTCTCATATAAAAAAATTATCCTCTATTATTCATGTAACCAAACTTTAAAAGAAATATTTCTCATTTTCGATTCATAATCTATGTCTGAGAAGAGTTAAAATTTTCAGTATATTATGACTCTAGAAAAGTATAGTGTAATTATTCTTAGAATGAAAGCATGAAAATATACGTTATTATAGTGATGAATCTATGATTCGGGAGACTAACCAACCATGTCAAGGAGCGGGTTCCTCCTAAAGGATCTAAACCGTGTAAAAATTATTGTTTTTTATTTTGTTCATATTTCATATCTATTATTATAAGGGTGATATTCTATACATGAGTGAATTGAAAATTGACGAGTCATATTGCTTGATTTAAATTGAATAATTTTATAAAAATTGATCTCTACTGATTCAAACCCACCTCTCATAGTATAAACACGATCATGGGCACCGCAGACATGTTTTTTCACAATATTTTACTTATTATGTTTAATTAATTTATTTTCCTTCCACTAAATGACTCATATGTGTGTTTTATTCTATCTTGGGAATTAAGACTA
The DNA here is from genome assembly GCA_963277665.1 of Viscum album. Lineage (NCBI taxonomy): Eukaryota > Viridiplantae > Streptophyta > Magnoliopsida > Santalales > Viscaceae > Viscum > Viscum album. The sequence continues at coordinate 288,009,340 of OY728159.1, read as the reverse complement.
TTGTTATGTGTTTTGGAGATGTTACCTATTATGGATGGGATTGGTTTTTATAAAAGTATTCAAGGGCTCATTCTAAACATTACTCAAAGAAGGAACGATCAAGGATCTTGGGGACTTAGAATGAACCTGAAAATATAAAATATTATAAAATTTATATTTTTGATATTATTTTTAAAAAAATTATATGAATGTGATGTATTTTTTTATTCTTAGGGGTAAATTGGTGATAATATTACATCAAGCCTCAAAACATGATATAATGCCTACATGTGGACATCACTATTGATTTTTAGGGTCTATTGGTGATTTCTAGGGAGTAATAATACAGAAAACCATTAAATGAACCTTTTAAACACATTACAGATTTATTTAGTTATTTTATGGGATAATACGGGGGTTTGGTGTAGGTATTGGGACTTGTAGTGGGAATTGAAGACAAAGATAAAAGGGTTAAGGATATTTTGACAACCCATGTATTTTTTAGATACCTCTTTTATAGCTTTATAATATATTCCAATCACTTATATGTGTTTACATAATTCTCTAATATATATTATTTAATCAAATATATATTCATAATATAACTATGTTTATTATGTTTACTTCATCTCTTAAGGGATATTTTATTTAAAGTTTATGTAAACTTCCTTAACATAATTTATATTTTTGAAACCAATAGAATAATATTGTATTATTAAATATTTTATTAATGTTAGGTCATATTTTCATTAATTATTATTATTAATTTTATCATATAATGAAACAATTATGTGGTTTTTCATTTGAAATCAAATACATTTTATTTTAAATAAATTCCTTTTACATATATTATATTGTTTATATAAAATCCATATTTCTAAATTTCATAATTTTGTTTAAAAAAATAACTTCATTTTTTGGATTATTCATGTCGAAATTATCTTATGAAGGATTTTGGATATTTTTCTAAATGGTTGACTTTTAGTTGAATAGTGAAGAAACCTATTTTTACAAATTATTTGTCTTTTATGACATTATCATAATATAAGAAGAAATTAAAGATTTATTAAAAATTTTGATCAATGAAATATTTCATAAGTTAAATAATTTTTTTAAAATATTAATTTCAATTTATAAACTCAGGGTGTACATTTTGGAGTGCAAGTTATAATTATATTTAATAAAAACTATTTTGGGGGATATGTTTAATTAAGTATTTTTAAGGTTAAATTCAATTTATTATTTCTTTGAAAGTCACATAAATAAGATTTTTTATTCAAAAACTAATACATTTCATGAGAATCAATCATATACATTCTTTTCATGAAAATTCATTTTGATTCTTCATGGTATTTTTCTAAAAATGGTTTTTAGTTCCATTAAGCATGCTTATATGAAAATTAATTTCCATTATATATATAAATTTAATCTCAAAAAAGTATTTTTATTTTTGTAATCATATATATATAATTTTTTTAATTAGTTCAATTTCATTTTTTTCATAAAAATGAGTTACCATGGTAAAAAAAAATTCCCTACTATAATGGTTAAAAGTGTTAAAAGGGGTTTAACTAAGGTTCATTACTTCAAATAACAAAAACACCTGTCCATAATTGATTAGAAGAGTGTATTATTTTCCAATTGTATCCTATCATTAGAAGTATATTAATTTTTTACCCCTTAAAATGACTATGAAATTTGTTATATATTTAGAAAACAAGTATTCAAAAAATTGTCACACCTCCAACTTATAAAAAGTGCCTTTAAACACCTCACTTCTCAAAAAACATTAACAACCTTATCATGACCACGACATAAATAAATCCTTCCCATTCTCTTTATAACAAGTCAATAAGGTTATTTTCTCTCTAAAAGATCAATCTAGGGAGTCTTAAAGAGAAGGCTACATGAGGATATCCAAATAAGAGATAATTATTGAAACAAGTGATTTAAAGTTATTTCTTCCTCCTCCTCCTTAGAATATATTATACCCAAATTAATATAATTACATTTTTATAATTATTATAATAAAAGTTTATTATATAGATGGAACAACCATTCTCTAAATCTCTTCCATCAATTGAAAATGAAAATGTATCCTATGTTACGTGTGGACAACCACCTCCTTGAATGAAGTATTTCATTTTTATCACAGGAATATATGTGAGGTCCTATAAGTTGATTTAGTGAATAAATATTATATTAATAACATTATTAATATTTTTTTAAATATAATTTTTTCATTGTATAAAAAGTGTTTTCAATAATATGTCAATGTGAAATTTAACCCCCTAAAACAAGCATATTGAGAAACATTACAAGTAAAAACATATTAACATGAAAATTAATTTGACTTATTCATTTAAATTTCCAAGAATCTATTTGATCACGTTTATAAAATAAATTAAAATTATATATATTATATAGAAGTGACATTATAGTTGTAGAATAACATGTTCATACTCATTGGATTGTTATAATGACTTCTTGTTCGGCTCGGTTTTACCACATACTTAAATCATGTTATAATTTTTATATCTTTAATGATGAATAAAACTTAAATAATCGTAATAATATTTAATAATATTAAATTAAATATGTTTTAAGAAAAAATAATTGTGATTCTTCCCTCATAAAAATGGAAATAAAAGATAATAATCATTGTTATTTTAAACCATCAAAGACAATATTATTGATGAAGATTATTGGAAAAGTAACTATTTCACAATCTATACTCCTTTATTTATATAATAATATTAATCTTGTAACTTGACACATGAAGAGATTATATAAATAGTGAATAAGTAATTTTTCTCATTATAAATATACAAGATTTTTTGTAGTGATTATGAGTCAGACAACCCCAAAATGACAAAGGTGAAAAAAACCAATTTAATAACAAAATGAAATGTGATTGTTAATAAAATAAAAGGAATGGTAATAAGGAAGGATGAATAAAAATATTCTTAATGAATTAAATAATTAATATAATTTTATTACTCATGTGGTTAGACACACCTATGAAATAAGTGGTACATAAGGTAAGGTGTTATTTTAAACCCTTGTTTAAAATGATTCAAATTTATCATTTCAATATTTCTCCCCCATATCCATATTTGTTTTACTTCAATAATGATATTATCCATAAATAAATGATTTATCAGGTCCATTTTTTTGTCACTGACATTATTTCGACATGTTTATTGGGAATCTTTTCTACATTTCTCATTTGGATGAATTAAGACATAATTTATTGAAGTTTAATAATAATTTTTTAACATTTACATAATGATTTAGATTTCTTCTAACTGTATTATTTATTAATTATTAATATTCATTTCCATGTTTCCATAGTTTCATCAATAATATATTATTCCCATTTTTTGAGAATTTTTTATTTTTTAATAAATATAAAAAGAATATAATATTTATTTTTACTAATGTGAGATAATGGAAATTTATTTTACTTATGGGTTTAAATGATATATTTTATATGTTTTTAGGAGTTTTTATGATTTTTGACGCGTATTACGATGTAAATATTATCTTACTTAATTATTTTAATTTTAGAGTACTTCAGAATTATATTTCAGGCTACACGGACCTAGTATATATCTTTCCAATAAAAAGGGTAGTGATTTAGTCTCCAAAGATAATATGTTGAAATTAAATGAAGAGGTTATACCTATTGAAATAGTGGTATGAAAAGGTTATTTGAAATGGTCGATCAATATGATGTCCTAATATACCTTATTTTCTGTTATAGTTATGTGTTTTAATAGTTTTCTTGAAAAAACATTGTTTTCATATGTAATTTTGTTATATTTACGTGATCAAAGCTTATTATAAAAATGAAAAACATTCTAAATGGTTTCATATTATTAATAGACTCATATATTCCCATTATTTTTATATTATTTACATATATATTCATGTTCATTTCACATTTTAAAATTATTTTAAATGATTTAAAGATCTGTATAAAATATATGAAGGAAAGTATTTTAGTGTTGGAGGTTTGACTTATGAAACAAAAATGTATCATGAATGAAACAATATTTTGATCTTAAGAATCTATTTCGGTAGAAAAAATGTACCATGTTTTCCAATGTCCTCTTTTATAATGTAATGGCATCCTAGATATATAAAATAATAAAACTAAAATATACTGAGAACATAGAAAAGACAAATATTTTTTGTTAATATTAAAATTATTAAGTGATTATATAAAAGTTTTATCGTTGGTATCAAATACAATATGTAAATAATATATTTTAACTCTCATATCTAGGGGTATGGATCTATATTGTTGTATTTGGTATCAGAGTATGGTTTACCAAACATTAAAGGTTTGGATTCTATTATATTATAATTATTTAAGAGTTTTTCATGCCATTTTGGGTTGATAATTTTAAATTTCATTATAGTTTTAAAGGCATAGAAACCCTTCTAAGTTAGTATATGATTTTGAAGTGATTAATAATATATTGGAAGATTTTTTTGGGTATAGGAAGTAATAAATGATAGGGGTATATATACCCCTTTGGTCTGATAAGTGATTTGATGTTAATGTAAATAAAATTAATAGATACATTGTGTTGATCGAGCTGGGGAGTATTAGTTGAGTGGTGTATGTAACATTGAGTATTGAAAAGTTATTTTGAGACAATATGAAAAAATTAATTTTAGGAAATACTTCCCTATAGATGAACTTCAGGAATAAGGTAGAGAAAAATATTTTATATTATGTGATTTCATACCAAATGTGATGATATTATTTATGGAATAAAAATTGAGTTATTTCAATCAAGGTTTTATGTAAGAGGGGATCAAGTTATTATCGGAAAGGATTGATTTATTTTTGGATTAATGATAATAATATAGATTTTTTGGGGATTGGGGATCAATACATTTTGGTATTATGGTTATTTTTAATATTATAGAGAACATGTTATCTATTTTTCATGATTTTTGGATTAAATTGTGAGGTAGTGAGTAATTGTCAGATAAAACATAAAATGATTTAATTTGAAAACAATTGTATTTCTTTTAATAAATGCTTTATAGAATAAATTATTATAAAATTTATTTTGTTATTTTAATTAATAACATCAAAAAATCATTTTAACATTATCTTAACATTTAATAATATAGTTTAATGTTATTTTCAACAGATCATTGAGTTCTTAACAATACTGAAGGAAGGCTTCTCGCACAACATTATTATCCCTTCCAAATGATTTAATCATCAGTATAATTGAAATATATAGTTAAAATGATATTGAAATCATTCCCAATATAAAAATAACGTATAATAAAGTGTTTAATCTCACTAGTAACTTGTTATTTCTCCCAAACATCTATGCATCATGGTATATTTTCTATTTTATTTCAACGCCTCAACACTTTCATCTCACTCAAAAAAAGAAATAACACTAAGGACTTGATAATTTATTTTATAGATTTATGGAATAGAATATAAAATATTTAATGGAATATAAATAATAAAAAATAAGGCCTTGAAATTTGAATTTTAGGTATGTTTTAGTTTTTTTAACATTCCTATCCATGAGAAAAAAATTATGAGGATGAGTTTCTTTAAGGGGGAGAATGTAACGACCCATGTATTTTTAAGATGTAAATTTTATGGTTTATTAATCAGTTTTATGTACTTATATATGTTATTTCATGTGTCCAAATATGTTCTCAAATCATTTGGATACTCATAATACATCGAAGATTATTAATTTTACATTATCTCATAAAATATGTTTTATTTCAAGGTTAATAAAATTTTATTAAATTAATTTTTTATTTGGAAAATATTATAAGAATTATTTCATTATTAAATTTGTTATTATTATGAAATATTTTTATTCTTTATTATAATAAATATTTTTTCTAGGTGTGAATAAATGATGTGGTTTTTCATTTGAAAACAAACTAGTTTGATTTAAATAAATTGTTTTTCTATATATTATATGGATTTATTTAGATAATAAATTTTTAAATATTTTAATCTTGATTTGAAAATATCGAATTCATTTTTGGATTCATCATGTCAAATATATTTTGTGGAATTTTTTTTTGATTTTTATAAAATTCTTGATTTTTAGGTAAATAGTGAAAATGTTATTTGTACAAATATTGTGAATTTTGAAAAAAAAAATCATCATGAAGGAATAATTAAAAATTTATGAAACCTTATTTACAAAACTAATTATATCTAATAATGTGTAATAATTCATTTAAATTATTATGTTGAATTTAAAAACATATGATTGACTTTTTTGGAACATAAGTTATATTTATTTTTTATAAAAACATATTTTGTAATTTTCTATTTAATTAAGTATTCACCAGGTGCCATTAGGTGTTGGAGTTAATTTAAAGTAAAATAAATATCATTTTTATCCATAAACTAATATATGTTGTGATAATTACTAATATACATTATTTTTTTTAAAATTCACTTTTTATGTTAAAATGGTATTTTTCTAAAAACTCTTTTTCATTGCATTATGTGTACTTATATTAAAATTACTTTTTACCACCTCTATAAATAGAATCTTGTCAAATGATTTTAATATTTTGAATCATAAATTTCAAATTTTTTAACAATTTCAATTTGATTATTGGTCATAATAATTTGTTACCATTGTTAAATTTTCTCAGTAAAGTAAAGGTTAAAAGGGTAAAAGAGGGGGTTAAATTGAAGGATAAGGCTTAAAATATCACAAAATAATTTCCCTAATTGATTAATTGAGTTTATTATAGGAATAAATTATGGTAAATTTTAATTAGACTAATTTTTCCACTTTACATGAGTATAAAATTTATTATATATTAATAAAATAAGTATTAACAAATATTCCACCCTTATCACTTTTAAAAGGATCCCTTCAATGCATTACATCTCCACACACATTTAGAACCTTAACTAAAAAAACTCTTAAAACCCCTCACAAAAATAATTCACACATATTATTGGTTCTAGCTTACCGAAAATACAATCTAATAAATATTGAGGAAAAGTCTAAAGAAGTATATACAAACTGGAGATAATAGTTTTAATCTAGTTATTTCACGGTTCTTTCTTCACCCACCTCCATAAAATATATTATAAAAATACATATATAATGACATCAGTATCATTAGTACACTAAAATGTTATAGTATCTATCAAATGACCATTGATTATATAATCCCTAAACCCACACTCCCAGATCCATTTAAAAAACATAAACATTATATTTTTTGGATTTGATACCAATAAAATAGACCCATTTTTATATCCAAATATTACACCATAAAATGTAAATATTGGATCACTAACATACCCATGGACCTTGTTGGTTTATAGTTTTAGATAATTAGGAAAAACTCTTACATAAAAAAATCATGACTTCAAGATTGTACTTTTTTTACTAAATCATTCGTTTAAAAATCCTTATTAACTTTTCAAAATCCCCCATTAAATAATTCACATATAAATCCTTTCAAAAATAAAATCATTTTTCATCATTATCAACAACCTTGGTAACATCAAACATAAGATGGTTTTGATGAAACTCTCAATAAGGGTAAATACTAGCTTTAAAAATTTAATTCCCTCAATGATCATCATATGGGAAGAAGGTTATGTTGACTTAATTTTTGTTCATGAGTATAACATGGGACAATTTATGGTCATCAATAACTAGATAACAAAACATTAAACCTAGAATAATGTTTTATCGAAGGAAATATTAATAGTAGTCAATATTAATGATCTATATTATGTTAATGTTGATAAATAAAAACATTTATAACCCATAAAAGGTATTAAGAAAATTATATTGGTTTTGTGGAACATTATCTTCATAAAAACATTATAATTGGAATAACAATATGGTCAAATTCTATATCAAGATTAATATAATGATATCATGGACCCATCCATCCTTGATTTATAACATAACCACTCGTCCTTAATTTATAACGGAACCACCCATCATTATAAACAATTTTCATGTACTATAACATGAATATAGTGCATATAGATTTCATTTCATCATTAAATTCATACGAAACCCCATTATTCATTTTATAACATGACTAACCCATTGAAAATAAATGAAATCTTTGAAAATATCCTTGAAATAATCATAATTTATCTGTCAAAAAAATAAATATGGTTTAATCACAACCTATCCCCATTGAATAAAATGTGAAATAAATGGTTGTTGTCATTTAATAATGGAATAATCTTTAAAAATTTCATTAAAACATTCTTGTAGAATATTACCTTTTCATTTTTTAAATAAATTTAAAAAAAATAAAAAATACTATGAACATAGATTTGTTTTAAAAAACCATGTAAAATTATAAATAAATAATCAATTTAAATAATATTAATGATGGTGGGAAAATTCGTACATGTCATTAATGTTAAAAAAAGACATTATTTTCAAACATTTTTATAAGTAGAGTAAAATCTGACTAATAAAAAAAGATACATTAATTCCCTTTTAAATAATTTCTAGATAAGGAAAAATATCATTTAAAGTAACTGTTGGAAATCATTTATGTTAAAAATAGAATATTCTTGTAAACATTTTAGAAAACATGGATATACAAAAAATATTCCAAATCAGAAGGAATATATATGATCATTATGATTTACTAAAAACTTGTTTGATGGTTATTCAATCTATAAAGAAATTAATTAAATTGAAACAGAAGGACCACATTTCTAACGAGTGAAGAATAAAGGATATGTGGTTAAATAAAAAAAGATCCTATAATTTCATCCAAAATAACCCTCAACATAAATAATCTTAAAAATAAAATTGATTGTAACATAAATCTTTTACCACTTTGGTAAAATTTTGAATAAAAATTAATTTATTGAAAAAATATAATATGAATCTATAAATCCAATGAATTTCATGAAGTAATGTGGAAAAGATCATTCATTCATTAATACGTACACCATATAACAATGTTATGGTGCATGACATGAATCATGTCCTAAGAAAATGAGATTGAGATAAAGACAACCATTACGGGTTCGAAAACATTTGAATCAATATCCCATGAAAGAGGGAACATCAAATAATTTTAAAATATAATGATAAAAGACTAAATCATGATATAATATTCCCATAGGAAGAATTTACAAATTATAAAACGAAATGGATCCATATTACAAGACAAATCTCAATAAAATATAATTTGAGATGAATAACGCATATAAATATCATATCATAGAATTGAGAATTAATAAATGGATAGATTATGTGTTAAAATGTAAATAAAAATAATTTAAGTATAAATACTATATAAACTAAAAAACTAATTTTATACATAATCTTGGAATAATATAATAAATGAAAACCCTATGAAATTATATTGAGGTAAGAAACCTTTACCACTTAAAAACATTAAACTAAAATTTCCTTGGATGAAATAACTTGAATTAAAACTAAAAATATCATTTAGTATGAAGGATTATTTATATAACATGTAAATTGGGACATATATACACTTTATACAAAAAATTTGATTAATAAAATTAAAATATTCCTCAATGAATGGAAATTAAGATGACATCACTTACCTTGAGTCCATACTTTCTATACATGTCCTTTAACACTTATAAAATAAATGAATATCAATTATTTAACTTCTAAAGAAAATGTTATTAGTTTAATCCATTGTCTTTGAACCTTTTATTTTATTTACATAGTGTAAGATCCATTCTTTTCAGAGAGGTATAGATTCTTTTAAATTATGTTAAACCTTTGGATTTATGTAAATATTAGAGCCTAAGAGAATATGGATGAAATAAGAGGAGTTTTGTATCATTCTGAGCCTATTGTTATGAATTTTGGAATGATAGGGTGATGTGAAAGGTTTGTGTCTACTTAGTGCTAACTGTGTATCTCAAATGTGTGGGCAATAAGGTGGATGTAAGGTTTTTTTAACCATGCAAGGTATGATACATGTCCCTATGAAAAGGTATATAAATTTTGTTTCGGAAAAACATATGGTGTGTGTATGTTTTGTAAAAATATTTTCAAACCATTTAAGGGGGTTATTCCCTAAGATATTGGTGGCTCACAGTCGGCATACAGTTTAGCCACCAGTTCAGCAGAACCATGTACCCTTTAAAAAGGATATAAATTACCTAATTTCCCCACATTTATTTAAAATTATTTCCCATAATTTTCTTTCCCCATTCACATAGCACCCTCATCATATTATAATATCCCATTCCTCTCAATGTAGTCATTGATACATCTCCTCCACTAGGTGTAAAATTTTATATTTTTTCATCTCATTAGATCACCATTGATAATACTATGACACCACTTTGTTATTTTTTTCATTTCTTTTTCTATATCGAGTGATATTTATTTACTATCTAATATGCAATAATTTAATGTTTTTTTTTATTTTTCATGTTTCTTCCATTCTAACCTGGATAAAAGACCAATATAGGAGGATAATTCTACTACCAATCTAAGTTATGAGGTCTCATAATTTTTTCTGAAATTTATCATGTTTAAATTATGTTTTTTTGTATTATTCACTGAACTTTCTAGGCATTACACCTAAAATTCAAAAACCCTTAAATAATTTTTTTTCCATGATAATGAAATGTTAGGAAATACATATACTTGGTTTAAAATCAACACCATAATCCCAAACCTCCCCTTGGTTAGGATCGATCATATGCATTAATGAATTATGTTTCCCTTGTGACCAAAACGCCACAATGGTGTGTTTCTATTAACATTTGGTAGTGGGAAGTAATAAATTGAGTTAATGAACTAATATAGTGTCATCGATTACACTAATTGTCCCCAAATTATTTCATTTCCTTTATATAGATTAAATTATGAAATATATTTAATAATAGAATGATTTATATTCTTTATCCAAGAATATAATTTCACATGGACTTGATTACATCATGCTTACCTTTGGTTTTGGTAAAAAAATTATTTTAATTTGGAATTCATTGACAGAAAGTTCTTTATTGATCACATGCAATTTATGAACATGATGTTCTTTATTGTTAATATTACTTAATAGAAATGGTTTCATTATTTTTTTGAATTATAGGGTTAAACGTTCTTTATTTTTTATTTATAACTAATTTGTTTTTAACCAACACGATCCAATGAAGGAAGCCACCCTGACCAGCCTATTACATGGTGAGGTGTAAAAAAGGGGGAAACATGAAAATAGGTACCCATATTGAATATAAAAAAATATATACAACCATAGTGTAGTGAGGAATAATGATATACCCCCATGATCCATACAATCTAAGCCACAATGGCTAAACCAAAAAGTTGGAATAAAAAGGCCAGAAGTATCCATTTAGAAACCATCACAATCACAAAATTCCATAATGAAGGAAATGAAAACAATATAATATATAATGTTATAGGATGACCTTAACTTTACATGGATCCTATAATAAGACATCAACAAATACATTATAGAAAAAGTATTATGTGAGACAAAATCCATGTTTGATTCTGCCACAAATACTATAAAAGGTCTAACATAATGAATAAAATAATTATATCTTTTAATATGAGATTATTTTTTCAAAATCATTTTCATAAATCAAAATAAAAATAAAAAACCTTTTCCTTTGGTTTTTAGAAAATCATTTCATATCCATGAAGAAAAAAACCTAAAAATTATAAGTGATATAACATCTATGTATATCCACACACACTATAAAGTAATCAAGTATACAAATAACCATGAAACAACCCATCATGTGAATCCTTGTGATACATCCCCATGTTACAAAAATGTGAGAATATATTCATGAATAAATAAATCTTGTCGTAAATATTCCATAATTGAAAAAGAAATTTGTATTGGGAACTAGACTACGAGAATGAATACTAGACATAATAGAGCCTAAACTAGGAATAATTTTTTTACTAACCAATATCGAGTCATGGAATGGTCTATCGATATCTTGACCTAACGCCTAGGGGTTTCGCATACACTTGAGTCACCTATGCTTATTTATTGGCACCCCATAGGATTATAATGTGAGAAATTTTCCAAAATACATTTCCAAACCATGCTCATCATTTATAAAAAACATTTTTAAATCCAAATCATTCCCCTTTGGTTTTTGAAAAACCATTTCTAAATCAAACCCATCATTCAAGTATTTAATCAAACCCACATTGTAAAAAAGACCATTTTAAAAAGAAAATACACTTGAAAACATTATTATTTCCACAAAATTTATTGAAATCAAAAATAACTTCATCTTAAATGAATAAAAAATATAAATTTTACAACAATGATAATAAATTCATATAATTATATAATTTTATATAAATACCTACCTAAAAAATAGAGGTAGAACAAACCACCCTAAAAATAGACTCTAAGGAAGGATAAGCCCATATGATATTAGGGGATGATTGTGCTTAAAAAATAAGGTAAATTTGTTATATCCCATTTTTAACGGTTTGTATTAGGGTTACATGGTTTCTTGGATTATGATACATGGTTAAACTAACCATGCACCTTAATTGTGCACCCGTACATGGATTTATTGTTTTTACTAAAGGCACACTATTAAAATAAATTTTTTCCTTACCCTTGTGACACCACTAAAAAAACACCATACCCTGCATTATTCCCTGGTAATGACACATAGTTTTTCTATCCATGTACAAACCATTTGATGCCCCTCTGTTAAAAAACCAAGGCAAAACCCATCGTTAAAATAATAGTGTTCTTTAACCATGTTTATTTCTAGTTTTCTTCAAAAAAACCATTTTTTCATCGTATGATCCCCCGATTCATCTCATAATCCCAAAAGGGAAAAACCAAGTCTCAAATAAGGCATACCTGTAACCTATAGGTCAAAAAAAATTCTCACCACCACAATCACTTTTCCCATCAAAAAATACTCAATATCATGAATCTAAAAATAAGAAAGGCCACAACTACCTCATCAATGATTCCTTATCCCATGTCTCATAGCTATCTCATTCACACTCCCCTAGTATATAGACAAGGTGAATCATTTTACGATATAGTACCTTATCCTGTTGAAACATAATCTTGAATAGTAACTCAACAATGGCGGTATCTATCTCATGATCAACATCCTCCCATTCAATCACATCAAAAGGATCTAGGTGATTCCCCGTTATCTGGGAGACATCAAACACATCATGGATCAATATGTAGTGATATGGTATGTTCAATTGATATGCCAACTATCCAATTCACTCTATATTCTCAAAGGGGCCAAAAACCCTTAGTAACAACTAACCCTACATACCCAACAGAAGATTTCCCAAGAGAGGTGAAACACTATGAAAAATATTATCACAAGCCACTAATTATAGCTATCGGTGATGACATACCACATAATATTTTTTTTGTATATGTTCTATGGATAACCTCTTTCAGATCAACTCCACTATTTATATTATCTCTAAAGAAATACTCATATTAATAAGGACAATTTTCTCAACTCTGATCATCACAAGGTATATCTTCATGGACACCCATACAATTGTTCAAAGGGTTCTGTAATGCCCCGACCTCATTTACCCAGAGTCGGTGCATTATTACATAACATTTTCATGATTACAACGAATCAAGTCTAAAAAGACCGATCATTTTAGTAGTCTTGGAAAATAGATTACATGCATGAACGTTACATTAGACTTTATAACATACAACACAAAAACAAATCCTTTGAGAATGCCATAATTCCCTTAGCTGAACCCTACATATCAATCATAATGCACTTCTTGGAATCTTGGGAATAAAAAAATAGAAAGGGGTGAGCTCAGATGCTCAGTAAGGATAACAATACAACGAAAACGTTCATAAAAAGAATTAATATTTAAGGAAATGTATAAAACTAAAACAAAATCATTTTTAACATAAACTTCATCGTAATATGGAAAATATAAATCAAAATAATTCCATTTACTTACTCACAACTATATTCTACTAGTCGAATAATCACATGCAATATCAATAGCCACTTTCATAATGATGGAATGCATAATTCCAGACATCATAACCAAATAGTCAAGGCCTTGTTCCAAGAATACAAATAAGATTTTTTTCAAGGTCATGTGCCAAGACACTAGCTTGTCTCATGAGATCGGCTGATGCATCGAGGATATATAGTGAGCTCCACCCATCACTTACTATGTCCAATTCATTCCTCATATCAAAAGGTTTAAACATAACATAAACATTCGTATTAAAACTAGAAAGTGAAATTTCAATAATTTATCCATAAACTGTGAATGGTATAAAAATAACACATCCACAGTAAAACATATCACAAAACCTTAAATACAATATATATGATTTGTATCATAATAAATCATCTTCAAACAAGTTTAAAATCCATCAAAGGATGTTGACATAGATGAAATTCATTTGTAAGACTCTTTGAGAGAAATATCCCTTTTTCATGAAAACATTTAAAAGTAAAAAAATTTAGAAAGGAAGACATTTAAATACATTTTTCAATGAAATTTTACCATACCACTTTGAACATTTTTAAAGGAATTAACATTTTAAAAAATAATCATGTTCATATAGATAATTCCTTAAAACCCATTTTGAAAACTTGGACATTAATGAGAATAATTTAGAGGAATAAGTATTCAAAACATTTAAAATGATGTTTTATTAAAAAAAGTCCCTTAAAATAATCCCTTTGAAAACTGTTTCATCAAACATGGACATGGATAATAAATATTTCCCAGTAGATACTTACATAAAAATAACCTCAGATAATAAAGAGATTGTGAAATTAACCCTTTCCTTGTTGTAATCAATCGTGTCGTATGAACAATAGTCAATAACCACCAAATGAATCATATAATATCATGAATATAAAGAGAATCATGATAATTTATATATCAAATTGTAGTACACAATACAACACATGCAATAAATAAGTGGTGAACAATGGAAATCTCACAGAATTAAAAGTGAGATAAGAAACCCCTTACTTGTACTTTTCTTTAGTCGAGGGTACATTTGACCTCCTGTATAAAGACTGTAGTTTGTTATTAAATTATTCTAAAACCATATCAATATTTATGATATCATATGTGATTCATTTATGACTTTATACTACCCAATTAATAATAATTTCCATGTTAAATTAACATTTCACGAAATAATAGCCTTCTTTATCGTACGTAGTTTAACTTATTATTCTTGATCGTGTCATTTAGATAATGATTTAAATACATCCAGAATATAAATATTATTTATATATCATATATATTCAGAATATAATATGTATAATAGGTAGATATATGAAAAGGAAAACACCATTTTTGGAGACGGTAGGTCGTACGTACGCATAAACGATGTTTCTGTTTCCATATCGTATTGAATGGAAGTAAGTGAATTAGATGAATGTGAATATATATATATATATAGTAGAATTATTATGTCATATATTTTATACTTATTAATAATATATATTTTTATAATCATCGTTAAATGGTGAAAGTGGAAATGAACCTCATCCCGCTGTGGAGACGGTAATCCGTACGTATGCATGAGCGAAAATATAATTATATTGATGAAAATATTGTATGAAATTGGATGTTATGTCATATATAAAGAATCATTAACATGTTATATTTATTATTTACATCAATTATACTCATTATTATACCCATAAAAATAATTAAATGTCTGAATAACAAACTACACCACAACGTAGAGACAGTAAGCCGTACGTACTCACGTATGGTGACATGTCATTCAAAGGACAAATAGAATAATGAATATGGTTGTACCATATTTATAATAACAACAAAGTATATATAATATACTATAGTTATTATTTTTGAATGGAAACAACAAGGATATAAGAAGTGTAAGATGAAAAGAATGTGAAAGAGGTGATGAAATATTTACCTCTTATTTGGGTTCTTCATTTTGATTTGATCAAAAGGGATCCATATGGTGGCTTTATGACTAAAGGAAGGAATCTAGGATTAAGGGAGGATAGTTGAGAAGATATTTGGGTAGGTTTTGTCCAATACAAATGTCTTTGGAGGTGTGAAGTTTATAAAAGGGAATGTGCCCTTTTATAAGAGTGGAGAGGGGCACCTTAGGAAACAATTAAAATATTATTTTATAATAAATTCATTTTTGGTTTCTAATGGCTCCAAAATTAATTAATTAGAGTATAAGGTGGGGTGGGTCCAAAACCTCTCAAACAATAGGTTTTAGATAGTTTTCGGTCACCATATTATCCATAACTTTTAGATTTAACTCTTAGTTGAATAGTTTGACATTTTCCATGTCTCCTTGTATTTTCTATTATATGGTTAATTGTCACGACCCCATCCCCACAAAGTGTACCCCTCCTGGTCCAACAATGTGAGAAGAGAGATAATGACCCACGAGTCCCGCCTCTAGTAGGCCCCGGGTTGGCGACTAGCACCGAGGGTATAATAAACATTCAAATGGGAGGCATTACCCTCTAGGAGAACACATGCAGAAGATAGAGATAGAATAGACTCCAATAAACTCTAACTCAGAAGTGAAATATAAAAGAAATCCAAGTACATATATGAAAGGTCATGCAAAAGTACTACAAATGAAAGGGAAAACTAAAAGTAACTAAAAGAATGTAAAATGGTAGTGACCACAAGCCCGAACAGCTCCTCCTCCAACCACAAGCTAGTAGTAACCAACTTGATCCCCAACCTACTCCAAGTGACCTGAAAAATAGTTTATATATTCAATGGGTGAGTATAAAAGTATACTCAGTTGGATCCTCCCCAAGCCTTTCGTGCAAAAGTAAAGAAAGCATGTTAAAGCCCAATGAACAACAAGTGAAACTAACTCATCACCTAAACAAGTATACTAAGTTCTCAACCTCACCATGGCTACTCTCACCAAGTAACGCATACTATAATATATAATATAGTAAATAATATCAAGGGTACCCCGCTACTACTTCCCCACTGGTTTTCCGCTTCGCCCCAACGACATACATCCTGCGATTCTCTCTCCAAAGGCTTGCCCGCAGACACCTGTGCTAAGCTCCACAATCTGCACCTCGTGCACCACATAGGCGTGCCCGTAGACACCTGGGCGAAGCACCACACCGTCCCCACAACCAAAAGTAACCAGGTAGTTTCCGAGAGCCACCACAGCTCGCATAATGTGTATCATACGTCGGGTATAATACCCCAAGCCATTACATCCCATACTCCGAGTAAGGATCCTCAAGCCATCATAGCCTATACACGTTACACCTATAGTAGTCCATATGATAATATATCAAGAATATATGTGTGTGAATAACCACAAGCCATTACAGCACTCTACACACATATATGGGGTAACTAACCGCTATGCCTCATGGCACAAGTATCTACCAAGAGAAGAGAGCGGGGCCAAAGGGGGTAGTCAGCCATTCGACCTCCCATCAGAATGTTTGCGAAAACACCCCCCCCTAGGGCTTAGAATCCCCGGGTTGTCAGTTGCCCTTACCGACAGGGTGGAGTAGCATATAGAAACACAAAAAGTACAGAATATATATATAACTCACATCCACACTATGGGCATTACCTAGTCTTAGATACAACTGCAGCTAACGTCTCTCAGACTCCAGGCTGCTACTTCTAAGACTCGGTGTCCTATAAGCACACAAACATTTGAAGATCTTTATTAGATTACTCCATTCTCATTTTATCAGTTCCACTATACATTAATTAATTCTTTAAACATTTATTAACCATAAATAATTTAACATTAATCTTCATTAGAATCACACCCAAAAATCAACTTCTCCTTTTAAGATTCACATCACCTTTAAATTCTAGTATCTCCATCCCCGTCGATTTTCACCATTTAATCAAACATTCATTACAAAATTACTTTTCCATATTCCTATGAATTCTTGAAAAGCATCCTCTGCTTCTAAACACAAAGTAGGATCAACACGGTGAGTAGATATACTACCCGTCGAGTCTTTGCCGCCTATAGAAAGAGCATAGACCCATTCTCCCTCGAGAGGCTAAACACGAAAAGCAGGTGGCATACCCCGCGCGTCTTCACCTCCATCAGAAGAAGGGTAGCAAGACCAGCTGCCTTGAGCAGTGGGGAAAATCAAATTAGATTAACATTAAAAGAAAACCACATGCATCCAGCAACCACATCCATCCCATTCCATCACCCCTGGTGTCCTCCCCAACACCCACATGTATAAACTGATGCATCTCGCCACTCAAGGAAACATCTGCTGCCATAACCACAAGGCCTCCATGCCTCCACATATCACAACAGCCATCCAGGCTCACATCACAGCACAAGAATCATGAAAACAATAGTCACAACCATGGGCTCTTGACCCTTTAACAAACAAGAGGGTAACTCAGAACCCTTTTAGAAATTCCCACATAATCTGTTATTTAATCCATATTGAATTAGAAGATTTGTTATTCGGAGGTTCCAATTACGGGATACCTAATTAGTAAGCTATCACAATTAAATAACCATTCTTACTTCCCTAATTTTATTGTCCTCAAATAAGAACAACTACAACAACGGCAATAACCAGATTAATTTACATGCCTCTTTATCTTTAGCCAATTAATTAACAATTAATTCCGGCTTTACGTTCATTATCAATTTCTATCATGAATGAACATAAAATCAAATAAATCATAGATATCACTATATCTAGGAAAACATGAGGCAAACCGTTATCAGGGTATAAAGAAGCAACATGCGATCAACCAATTATTTTAATCCGGTTCAAGTATTTAATTAGGTCAATTTCATTGTGATCCAAAGGGGAAAATCATGATAATTTTACGATTGCACATATACAGTAAGAGAAGACATGAATCCCCTACCTGGAAGAGTTCTTGATGTCCTTTATCCACACAATGAGTCAAAATCCTCCTCTCACAACAACTTATTGGGAAGATTGATAGACATAGCTCGGTTGCATCCAAAACAGAGCAGAACCAATCCTATGAGTAAAGATTGATTGTGCAACTCCTACAACAATGATTGAAATGTTCTAGCGTATCTTATTTGAGAACAAAGGGAAAGAACAAGGGAGAATGATATCTCGTCCCTTTTTGAAGATTTAACAAGGTGACGGTTTAATATCCGGTTAATTCTCCATTAAAAACGGATCGCATTAACCCATGCAGTTTGACCAAGTAAATGCATCCTAGCCTTAGGAATAATTAATATAAGATTTATGGAATTTAAACCGTCCTTAAGAGTCCTTAAAATGAGGCTTTAAATGTATTTTACATCAAAAGAAACGTCAAAAGGGGAAAAACTATAGGAATCTAGAAACACAGTTCACCCACCGTTACTGTACATGAAACGGATCTGTGAAACCGATCTGTCAAACCGATCTGTCAGACCGATCTGTGAAACCAATCTATCAGACTGATCTGTGAGATCGATCTGTCAGACCGATATGTGAAACCGATCTGTCAGACCGATCTGTGACACCGGTCTTTTAGACCGATCTGTGAAACCGATCTGTCAAACTGATCTGTGAAACCGATCTGTTAGACCGATCTGTGAGACCAATCTGTCAGACTGATCTATGAAACCGATCTGTCAGACCGATCTGTGAAATCGATCTGTCAGACCGATTTGTGAGACCGATCTATGAAACCGATCTATGAGACCGATCTGTCAGACGAATCTATGAAACCGCTCTGTCAGACCGATCTGTGAGACCGATCTGTGAGACCGATCTGTGACACCGATCTGTGAGACCGATCTGTGAGACCGATTTGTCAGACCGATCTGTGAGAGCGATCTGTCAGACCGATCTGTGAGACCGATCTGTTACTGTTCATAAAACTGGAAACATTGTTCACAGAACTGGAAATTTGTCAAAGTGTTGGGGATAAGTCACTTTGACCTCCCGGAACACCTCCAACACCACATTTTCACAAAGCAATGGACCGGAGAGGTCCAGGCCATTATATTAGATACCTCTCAAAACATTCTCATTCTTGAGAATTAAAAACCAACCCAGAAGAAAAGAGGGTTCCGAACAACCACCCCACAAGATACCTCTCAGGGGAAAACCACCATGAGTTGTTCGAAAGATGGAACAAAACTACGACATCTGAGATCAAGGGAACAAACAATCCATATCCATACCATTCAAACATAACATCACCTGAAAAGTACATAAATAAAACATGAAAGGTCCAACCACAAAGAAAACATCATTACATGGAAGGAGTTAAACATTAAAAAACTTTTGGTACTGAGCATGTATCTGTGACTCACGCTCCCATGTACTCTCCTCCATGCCACCGTGTCACCAAAAGACACGAACTAAGGGGATAGAACACCCACGCAACACCTTATCCTTGCGGTCTTGGATCTCCACAGGTCTCTCCTCGAAGGTTGCATCATCATCAATATTGATCTCTCCACAATCGATAACATGAGATTCATCATGAAGATAACGACGAAGTTGTGATACATAGAAAACATCATGTATCTGACTCATCTGAGGGGGAAGTGATACTTGATACGCCACATCTACAACACGAGCTAACACCTCGAAAGTCCCAACAAACTGGGGTGAAAGCTTACTTCAACGACCAAACCTTCACTGCCCACGACGGGGAGTCACCTTTAGAAACACATTATCACCAACATTAAACTCTAAGGGTCTCCTTCATTGATCAGCATATGATTTCTAATGATCTTGTGTTGTCTTCATCCTCTCACGAATCACCAGAACCATCTCTGTTGTATTCTGCACTAGTTCTGGTCCGAGAATTGCTGACTCTCCGACCCTAGTCCAGCACAACGAAGAACGGCATGGCCGGCCAAATAAGGCTTCAAACAACGCCATATCGATGGTAGAGTGAAAACTATTGTTGTAAGAGAACTATACCAATGGTAAGTGCTTTATCCATGAACCTCAAAAATCAAGAACACAAGAGCGCATCATGTCTTCAAGAGTCTGGATGGTTCGCTCTGTCTGACCATCTGTTTGAGGATGAAAAGTATTTCTAAGGCACATTTGAGAGCCAAAAGCTTGCTGGATACCTCTCCACACCCTGGAGGTAAAATGAGGATCTCGATCAGAAATGATCGTCCAAGGTACTCCATGAAGCCTCACCACCTCCTCTAGATACTTCCTCGACAAAACCTCCACTGAGCTTGACTCCTTGATCGCTATGAAGTTGGACGACTTTCTTAAATGATCCACTCCCACCCATATTGCATCATGTCCTCCCAGAGCTCAAGGTAAACCTGTAATAAAGTACATTGAGATGTCCTCACACTTCCACTGAGGAATCTCTTATTGCTGGAGAGGACCACCAGGAACACGGTGTTCGACCTTCACCTTCTGGCAGACTAAACATTGAGACACACACTCTGCAACCGTACGCTTCTTCCCAGGCCACCAAAACTAACTCCTCAAGGATCGGTACATCTTCGTCAAACCAGTATGTACTACCAAGGGTGAACTAAGGATCTCTCAGAGAACCGCCGCGCACATCGCCAAGGGAAAAAAAGCCTGCCATGATACAACACTCGGTGTTGATCATCCTTCGACCAACCATCAAGGGCCTCACCACAAACAACTCTACCTCTCCAGACTTACACCTCTAGATCACCCAACTGAGACTCTTCCACCTTCTGCATCAGGGATGACTGCACCTTCATCTGCAAAATACAACCTATACCCCCAACTTCTCCCATATCAAGATGCAAAGTTGATAGCTCTTCTATCACTCTCCAAGAATCACCAGATTCATGCACAACGTCATTACGCGACATTCGGCTTAGTGCATCAGCTACAACATTCCCTTTTCCAGGTGTATATGATATTCCAAAGTCGTATTATTGCAAGAACTCCATCCATCGGCGCTGCCGCAAGTTCAAGTCACGTTGGGAGAAAACATACTTCAAAGTCTTATGATCGGTGAAAACCACAAAGAGCTCACCAATGGGGTAATGTATCCACAACTTCAGATCAAACACCACGGCTTCCAACTCAAGATCATGGGTGGCATAGTTGCATTCATGGGGATGCAACTGCCGAGACCCATAAGAAACAACTGACCTCTGCTACATGAGAACACAGCCTAGCCGCAGATGTGAAGCATCACAGAAAACATCAAATTGGACTCCCTCCGCTGGAAGACAAAGGACTGGAGCACTTACCAACTTCTCCTTTAGATACTTGAAAGCTGCCTGACACTGATCAGTCCATATGAATGCTTGATCCTTCCTGGTCAAAGTGGTCAGACGAGTCGCAACTTGGGAGACATTGGCTACAAACCACTCTGTCACGACCCCCTCCCCACAATGTGTACCCCACCTGGTCCGACAATGTGAGAAGAGAGATAATGAACCCCGAGTCCCGCCTCCAGTAGGCCTCAGGTTGATGACATGCACCGAGGGTATAATAAATATACAAATGGGAGGAATTACCTCTAAGAGAACACATGCAGAAGAGAGAGATAGAATAGACTCAAATCAACTCCAACTCAGAACTGAAATATAAAAGAAATCCAAGTACATATATGAAATTTCATGAAAAAGTACTACAAATGAAAGGGAAAACTAAAAGTACCCAAAAGAATGTAAAACTGCAGTGACCACAAGCCCAAACAGCTCCTCCTCCAACAAAAAGCTAGTAGTAACCAACGTGATCCCCAACCTGCACCAAGTGACCTGAAAAACAGTTTATATATACATAGGGTGAGTATAACAGTATACTCAGTAGGATCCTCCCCAAGCCTCTCGTGCAAAAGTAATGAAATCATGCTAAAGCCCAATGAACAACAAGGGAAACTAACTCGTCACCTAAACAGGTATAATAAGTTCCCAACCTCACCATGGCTAATCTCACCATGTAACGCATAAAAGAATATAGAGTATAGTAAAGATTATCAAGGGTACCCCGCTACTACTTCCCCACCAGTTTGCCGCTTTGCCCCGACAATATACGTCATGTACTTCTCTCTCCAAAGGCTTGCCCACAGACACCTGGGCTAAGCTCCACAATCTGCACCTCGTGCACCACATAGGCTTGCCCGTAGACACTTGAGCGAAGAACCACACCGTCCTCACAACCAAAAGTAACCAGGTAGTTTCCGGGATCCACCACATCTCGTATAACGTGTATCATACATCGAGTATAATACCTCAATCCATTATAGCCCTTACTCCGAGTAAGTATCCTCAAGCCATCATAGACTATACATGTTACACCTATAGTAGTCCATATGATACTATATCCAGAATATATGTGTGTGAATAACCACATGCCATTACAGCCCTCTACACACATATATGGGGTAACTAACTGCTATGCCTCATGGAAAAAGTATCTACCAAGAGAAGAGAGCGAGGCCAAAGGGGGTAGTTATCCATTCGACCTCCCATCAGAATGTTGGGGAAACCACCCCCTAGGGCTCAGAATCCCCGGGGTGTCAGTTGCCCTTACCGACAGGGTGGAGTAGCGTATAGAAACACAAAAAGTACAGAATATATATATAACTCACATCCACACTATGGGAATTACCTAGTCTTAGATACAACTGCAGCTAACATCTCTCGGACTCCAGGCTGCTACTTCTAAGACTAGGTGTCCTATAAGCACACAAATATTTGAAGAGCTTTATTAGATTACTCCATTCTAATTTTATCAGTTCCACTGTACATTAATTAATTCTTTAAACATTAATTAACCATGAATAATTTAACATTAAACTTCATTAGCATCACACCCAAAAATAAATGGCTCCTTTTAAGATTCACATCACCTTTAAATTCTAGTATCTCCATCCCCGTGGATTTTCACCATTTAATCAAACATTCATTAAAGAATTACTTTTCCATATTCCCAGGAATTCTAGAAAAGCATCATATGCTTCTAAGAACAATGGAGGCTCAACATGGTGAGTAGATATACTACCCATCGAGTATTTGCCGCCTATAGAAAGGGCATAGACCCATTCTCCCTCGAGAGGCTAAACACGGAAAGCACGTGGCATACCCCGCGCGTCTTCGCCTCCTTCGGAAGAAGGGTAGCAAGACTAGCCGCCTTGAGCAGTGGGGAAAAGAAAAGCATATTAACATTCAAAGAAAACCACAAGCATCCAGCAACCACATCCATCACATTCCATCACCCCTGGTGTCCTCCCCGAAACCCACATGCATAAACCGATGCATCTCGCCACTCTAGGAGTCATCTACTGCCACAACCACAAGGCCTACATGCCTCCACATTTCACAACAGCCATCCAGGCTTACATCACAGCACAAGAAGCATGAAAACAACAGTCACAACCATGGGATCTTGACCCTTTAACAAACAAGAGGGTAACTCAGAACCCTTTTAGAAATTCCCACATAATCTGTTCTTTAATCCATATTGATTTAGCAGATTTGTTATTCGTAGGTTCCAATTACAGGATACCTAATCAGTAAGCTATCACAATTAAATAACCATGCTTACTTCCATAATTTTATTATCCTCAAATTAGAACAACTACAACAATGGAAATAACCAGATTAATTTACATGCCTCTTTATCATTATCCAATTAATTAACAATTAATTCCATCTTTATGTTCATTATCAATTTCTATCATGAACGAACAACAAATCAAAGAAATCATAGATATCACTCTATCTAGAAAAACATGAGACAAACTTTTATCAAGGTATAAAGAAACAACATGCGATCAACCAATTCTTTTAATTCGGTTCAAGTATTTAATTAGGTCAATTTCATTGTGATCCAAAGGGGTAAATCATGTTAATTCTACGATTGCAAATATACAATTAGAGAAGCCATGAATCCCCTACCCGGAAGAGTTATTGACGTCCTTTATCCACACAACGGGTCAAAATCCTCCTCTCACGACAACTTATTGGGAAGATTGACTGACACAGCTCGGTTGCATCCAAAACAGAGCAGAACCAATCCTAGGAGTAAAGATTGATTGTGCAACTCCTACAGAAATGATTGAAAGGTTCTAGCATCTCTTAGCTGGGAACAAAGGTAAGAACAAGGGAGAATGATATCTCGTCCCTTTTTGAAGATTTAACGAGGTGACGGTTTAAGATCTGGTTAATTCTCCATTAAAAACGGATCGCATTAACCCACGTGGTTTGACCAAGTAAATACATCTCGGCCTTAGTAATAATTAATATAGGATTTATGGCATTCGAATCGGCCTTAAGAGTCCTTAAAATATGGATTTAAATGTATTTTACGTCAAAAGAAATGTCAAAAGGGGCAAAACTGTAGGAATCTGGAAACACTGTTCACCCACTGTTACTGTACAAGAAACCGATCTGTGAAACCGATCTGTCAGACCGATTTTTGAAAATGATCTGTCAGACCGATTTGTGAAACTGATCTGTCAGACCGATCTATGAGACTGATCTGTCAGACTGATCTCTAACACCGATCTGTTAAACCAATCTGTGAAACCAATCTGTCAGACCGATCTGTGAAACCGATCTGTCACACCGATCTGTGAAACCGATCTGTCAGACCGATCTGTGAGACCGATCTGTCATACCGATCTGTGACACCGCTCTGTCAGACAAATCTGTAAAACCGATCTGTTAGACCGATCTGTGAGACCGAACTGTGAGACCGATCTGTGAGACCGATCTGTCAGACCGATCTGTGACACCAATATGTCAGACCGCTCTGTCAGACCGATCTGTGACACCGATCTGTGGGGCTGATCTGTGAGACCGATCTGTCAGACCGATCTGTGAGACCGATATGTCAGACCGATCGGTTACTGTTCATAAAACTGGAAACACTGTTCACAGAACTAGAAATTTGGCAAAGTGTTGGGGATAAGTCACTTTGACCTCCCGGAACACCTCCAACACCACATTTTCACAAAGTAATGGACTGGAGAGGTCTGGGCCATTACATTATTAAACTTACTATAAATTTCCAATAGATCCCCATTTGGTTCATTAATGTAATATATATTATTATAGAAGTATTTTTTTCTGAGCATTAGATTTTTAGGCTATTATATCAATTAATAATATCATATTTTGTTTAAAAACTCTTTTCTATCAATTTTGACAGTATTTGGTATTTTATTTTTTTTCTAAATTTATAAGATCATTATTATTTCTAAAAAAATCATATAACCAACCCTAACATGTCATCTTAACCTATAAAAATATTTTAATTTATAAAAAGTCTCAAATTACATTTATTTGGATATTTATAATGTCAATTATTTTAATCTTTCATTAATACGGTAATTACTCCATCTTCATTGTGTCCAAAATAAATTTTATTGTTTAATTTATAAAAATTATAAATAAAATACCTTTAGGTAGGAAATATTTTTAGAATTTTATTGAATAATTATAGTTTAATTTATCGTTTGTGTAACCCTATATTAAAAATGGTTTATTTATTAAACATTTAATTTAATACTTTTAATTGTTCTTTGAATTAAATAATAATAAATGTCTTAATCTAATCCAAGTGGAACTAACAGATCATATTTTATTCCTGAGGTTTTTTTTGTCGAGTTAAACTTATTTAATAGAATTATTACTAGTGTTAGGGTAATTATGATATCCTTTTTACCCTTAATTTCCCTATTTACTTTTAACTGTGGTAAAAAAAGTCAAAAGATACTATTCAAAAAAATTATTTTCATCTTATTGAACCAAAATTTACTTACTAATATCAACTATGTTTCTTGAATTTTTTAAATTAAACTCACAGATGCAGTAAAATTATGTTTTATGCAAATTTTCAAATTCTCTTAGGAGGTGGGTAAAAGGCGGTGAAAAGTTCAATAAAATTTTATATATCTAATATTATTACAAAATGAATCCAATGAATTAAATTGATCATATAAAGGTATTATGTATCTATTTTGACCTAAAGTAAATTTAAATAAAATAATTAATTATTTAAATGAAAAGTCGGTTTTAACCAATAACACAGTGCTTTTCACTATTCATAAAAATTGAATGTTTTCAAAAACATACCAAAAATTAACCCTAAGATAATTTTGTAATTCTGAATTCAAAAATGAAGTCTATTTTACCAAATTAAAAACATTGAAATTTAATTTATAAATTTAAAACTAATTCCCATTGTCAAAACCAAAAAAATGTATTTTTAAGAAATAATAACTAACAAAAGATTGACACTTGTTTATGTCCAATTTCAAAGTGAAATTACTTCCAATGAAGAAAAATGGATTAAATGGTAAAAATATAATCTAATTATACTTTTAAACCATTCATTTTTATTGTTGAACACTATAAATTATTTGGATTAAAAAAGTTGTTTTCAATTAAAATATAGTATTTTTCACTATTCACCCCAATATGGAATTTATCAGAAAAACACAAAAAATTTATTGAAACTAAATTATTATGCCCAAATTATAAAGAAGAAGTTTATATGTTAAATTGAATATATAAAAGTGTCAAATATTGGATTTAAAAAGATTTTTCCATTAAAAGGTGGTAAAATTTCATTTTTGGAAAAATACTTCTTTTATCTGAAAACAAATGAATTTATTCTTATAGTATGTCTATGAAACTCATAATATTTATTCTAAAATTGTAAGGATTATATAAAGTTCAATATTCGATTAATACTATTCATAACAGCTTTCGAACGGCTAGTTTGGTAAGTCGTGGTCACATGAACTCGGTGTTGAGTGTAATGCAAGTTATTGAATTACATTGAAGAAATAACGTACTATGAAATCTTGGGGTGTTAAATTCTTCCCTCATTCAATAAAGTGAATCCTTGAAATTTGAAATTCTTCTTTTATAATAAAAGGTTTAAAATAGAAAATATCTTTGTGGGAAAACCCAAATCGGAAATTGGGTTAATAAAATTTAGTCTTAATAAGAGGAAATGGGAAATAAAAGGGTCGCCACAAAATTATTATCTTGATTAGGATAACATTGGTGGAAATTAGAGACAAATAATTAGAGGGAAAACATTAATATTTATAGGGAGTGATTGAGGTCATCAATCACAAACAAGTGTAAAATTGAGAGCCTCAAATCCATCAATTTATGATGATTTAAAATACCATCGGTTCAAAAAACATAAGGTATTAGGATAACACATTTTTTGTTTTAATATCCCTTACCTAATGTTTAAGAATTAATTTACCCATATAATAAGAGGAAAAAAATTATATATATATATATATACTTTACAAGTAAAGTTTCATCCTTCAACTAATTCCTACCACAAACACATCTTTCACTCCAAAAGATTTAAAAAATATATATATTTATCCTAATTGTATAGGGTTTCAAAAAATTAATGGATTTATAATCCACCTATCATACCCTTTACAAAAATAGATTATACAATCCAGGGACTTCACGTAGTCCAGTGGTAGGAAATAAATCCCAATCGCACTATGTTCTGGGTTCGATTCCAACAACTATGTCTGATGTGGCAGATTGTCACACGGTCTCCATGTTGTCCTTTTTATAACAATCCAAAAATAACCTTAACAATAGTATCCAATTTCAAACTTAATCCATTCCAACCTTTATACTTATCCAAAATACTTCTATCCAAACTAACAGTCCAATTTTTATAAGGAATTTAAACTCAATGAAGATCCTTTTTCCACATAATAATATGTGAACACCTTCATCATGTATTATTTTAAAACATGGTAACACCTTGAATTACCATAAAACGTTATTGATTACATTCATGATCCCTTATCATTTATATAATACTGGATATATTATTTATATCCAAAAAATTTAAATATTCCAACAATGATGAAATAAACAAACTATTAATCAGTTCCATGGAAGTCAAGAATATCCAATATATTTTATTCAAATTAGCCATCTCTTATTCCAAAATCACAACCTCATTATCATGACCATATTAAGGATTACCTTTCCTTCAACCATGTATTTTCCAAAAAGTTTAGATTACTATTAAGTCACTTTTCTTAGAACCATGTAATCTCAAATCCTTAAACAAATATTACTGCAATACAATCCTTATTTATCTCTATAATTCATATAACTAATATATTATTGATACAACACTCAAATGAAATAATTCTATAATAAAAACACAATAACATTTGTCATTCCTCTTCATATGAGGTAGTATCATAACTTGATTATTATCCAATAGCACCATTTGTGATATACTCTGATGACTGGGACTTTGATTCGCATAGTGTCCCAATGCCTTGAAAATGAAGTATTTTACATTTGAATCTTTTTCTTACCCTTACAATCACGTACTTGGTGTCCTTTTTATCCACACATATAAAAAACTCCCATTCCCTTCAAGCATTTACCAAGTTGATTATTTCCACATTTAACACATATGGGAAAATCATTTTTCCCTCTTCCCTTTATCCACCTTTCTCTCTATCATCCTTTTCTTCTCTTACTTCCCTTCAAAGCCATAGGACTCAAACAATTATTTACTTATCATATTAAAACATGATACTATTTCTTTATATGTTGAGAATACGCGGGAGACAGTTTCCCTTCTAAATGATGGCTTAATACCAGGAATGATATGATCCATCTTATATTTTGGATCATACGTATTGCTGGAGTTCTCATTACTTCTACTAGGTTCCATTTCATAACAATGGAATACACTAGGCCAGTTTATGAATCGAAATTCATAATTCCAAACTTGTAAAATACCTAATGTAAATTGAATAGTTTATGGATATAATCCATAATCATAAAAATGTTTTCTTTGAGGGATTATTTACTCCTAAATCCTTCATAATGTCTTGTAATGAAAATGTGAATTATCCTATGAATACCCCTCAGGAGTGTCGTAACCAAGAGTGCATCAAGGCTCATTGTCGTGCACGATTCCCCATTTGAGTCTAGCTCAAAGTAGTTTTTTTGGGTTTTACCCCTAGGTAAATATGTTCCAGATCCACCTCTGCCTACTCGTATCGAGGCAGGGATTTATTGCATGGAAAACTCACAAAATATCTACCTTACCAAAATTATAGTAAATTCATCTATACTAATCCTAAAATTCCATCTTAGGGTAATGTGCTATAATTAGAGTTTATCTAAATCTAGTTTCCAATGTTATTACTAAACATCCTCTAATACCAACTGTAACGCCCCTACCCCAATTACCCAGATTCGGTGCATTATTACATAACATTCGCATGATTACAAGGAATCAAATCCCGAAACACCGATCATTTTAGCAGTCTTGGAAAATAGATTACATGAATGAACATTACATTAAACTTTATAACATACAACAAAAAATCCCTTGATAATTACATTATTCCCTTAGCTTTAAATTTCATATAAATCACAATTCACTTCTTGGAATCATGGGAAAAATAAAACATAGATAGGGTTGAGCTCAGATGCTCATTAAGGATAAAAATAGAGCGGACACTTTCAAAAATAAGCATAAACATTTAAGGAAATGTATAAAAGTTAAACAAAAGCCTTTCCAACATAAACTTCATTATAATATTGAAAATATAAATCAAAATAATTCCATTTACTTACTCACATGGATACTCTACTAGTCTAATAATCACCTACAATATCAATAGCCACTTTCATAATGATGGAATGCATAATGCCAGACATCATAACCACATAGTCAAGGCCTTGTGCCAAGACTAAAATTAAGACTTTGTCAAGGCCTTGTGCCAAGACACAAGTTTTTCTCATAATAACTACTGATGCATTGAGGAGCTATAGCGGGCTCCACCCGTCACTTACTAATTCCAATGCATTCCTCGTATGAAAAGGTTTAAACATAACATAAACATTCGTATTAAAACTAGAATACGAAATGTCAATACTTCAACCATAAACCATGAATGGTATAAAAATAACACATCCACAGTCAAAAATATCACAAAACCATCAATACAATATGGAATATTTGTATCATAATAAATCAACTTCAAACAAGTTCAAAATCCATCAAAGGATATTGACATATATGAAAGTGATTTTTAAAACACTTTGAGAGAAATATCCATTTTCCTTGAAAAAATTAAAAGTCACAAAATTTAGAAAGGAATGAATTTAAATAAATTTTTGAATCAAAGTTTCCCATACCACTTTGAAATTTTTGAATGGAATTGACATTTTAAAAACATTCATGTCCTTATAGATAAATCCTTATAAACCATTTTGAAAACATGGAAAATAATGAGAATGATTTAGAGGAATAAATATTTACACATTTAAAAAGATGTTTTAGTAAAAAAATTCCCTTAAAATAATCCATTTGAAAACTGTTTCAGGGAACATGGACATGGATAATAAATATGTCCCAGTAGATACTTATGAAAAAACATCCTCGGATAATAAAGAGATTTTGAAATTAACCCTTACCTCGTTGTAATAAATCATGTCGTATGAAAAATAGTCAATAACCACCAAATGAATCATAGAATATCATGAATATAAAGATAATCATGATAATATATATATCTAATGATAGTACAATATACACCACATGCAATAAATAAGTGGTGAACAATATAAATCTCAAAGAATTAAAAGTGAGATAAGAAACACCTTACTTGTACTTTCCTTTAGTTAAGGGTAAATTTAACCTCTTGTATAAAGACCATAGTATGTTATTAAATTATTCCAAAAACATATCAATATTTATGATATCATACATGATATATTTATGATGTTATACTACCCAATTAATAATAATTTCCATGTTAAATTAACATTTCACATAATAATCGCTTTCTTTATCGTACGTAGTTTAACTTGTTATTCTTGATAATGTCATTAGATCATGATTTAAATACTTCCATAATATAGAAATAATTTATATATCATATATATTTAGATTATAAATACGTATAATTGATAGATATATGAAATGGAAAACACCGTTTATGGAGACGGTAGGCCGTATGTACGCATAAACGTTGTTTCTGTTTTCATATTGTATTGAATCGAATTAAGTGAATGAGATGAATGTATATATATATATATATCAAGTTGAATTATTATTTCATAAATTTCATACTTATTAATAATATATATTTTTATAATCATCATTGAATGGTGAATGTGGAAATTATCCTCATCGCGTCTTGGAGATGGTAATTCGTACGTATGAACGAGCGAAAATATCATTATATTGATGAAGAAATTGTATGAAATTCGATGGTATGTAATATATACAGAATCATTAATATGTTATATTTATTATTTACATCAATTATACTCATTATTATACCCATCAAAATAATTTAATGTTTTAATAACAAACTACACCACGACGTGGAGACGGTAAGTCGTATGTACGCATGTATGGTGACATATCATTCAAAGGGTCGATAGAATAATGAATATGGTTGTACCATATTTTTAATAACATCACAGTATATAGAATATACTGGAGTTATTTTTTTATAATGCAAACAACAAGGAAAGTTGATGTGGAAGAAGAAAAGAACTTGAAAAAGGTGATGAAATATTTACCTCTTCTTCTGGTTCTTCTTTTTATTTGACTAAAAGGGCTCCTTAGGCTAGCTTTCTGACAAAAGTAAGGCCTCTAGGATGAACGGAGGAAATTTTAGAGGATATCTGGGCAGGGTTTGGCTAAGACAAATGGCTTTTGAGGTTTGAATTTGAAATAAGGGGAAGTGACCTTTTATAAAAGGGGAGAGGGGCACCTTAGAAAAAACAGAAAATATTATTTTATAATAAATTCATTTTTGGTTTCCAATAGCTCCAAAACGAATTATTTAAATTAAAAGGTGGGTATGTGTCTAAATTTCTCAACCAATAGGTTTTAGATAGGTTCAGGTCACCATATTAACCTTAATGTTTATATTTAACTCTTACTTAAATAGTTTGGCATTTACCATGTCTCCTTGTATTTTTATATTATATGGTTAATAAAATTACTAGAAAATGCCAATAGAACCCAAATTGGTTAATTAATGTCATATATATTATTATATAAGTCTTTTTTCTGAACCTTATTTTTTGAGGACTATTATATCAATTAATAATATAATATTGTTTTTAAAAACTCTTTTATGTCAATTTTGACACTATTTGGTATTTGGTTTTTGATAAATTCATAAATGAATTATTACTTCACAAAAAATTAATCTAACCAACCCTAAAATTTCATGTTAACCTATAAAATTAGTGTAATTTATAAAAAGACTCAAATTAAATTTATTTGGATATTTATAATGTAAATTATTTTAATCTTTCATTAATATGATAATTATTGTATCATCATTGTGTCCTAAATAAATTTAATTATTTAGTGTTTAAAAATTATAAACAAAATACCATTATGTAGGAAATATATTTATATTTCTAATTAATATTTATAGTCTAATTTATCCTATGTTTAACCCTATATTAAAAATGGTTTAGTTATTAAACATTGAATTTATCACTTTTAACTCTTCTTTGAATTAAATAATTATAAATGTCCTAATCTAATCCAACTAGACCTAAAGGATCATATTTTATTCCTGAGTATGTTTTTGGTCGAATTACACTTATTTAATAGAATTATTACATGTGTTAAGGTAATTATGATATCATTTTTACCCTTAATTACCCTATTTACTCATAACCGTGGTAAATAAAAGTCAAAAGTTACTATTAACCAAAAATTATTCTCATCTTATTGAACCAAATTTTACTTACTGATATCAACTATGTCTCTCGGAGTTTTATAACTAAACTCACAGAAGCAGTAAAATTATGTTTTATGCAAATTTTCAAATTCTCCTAGAAGGTGGGTAACAGATGGTGAAAAGTTCAATAAAATTTTATATATCTAATATTATTACAAAATGACTCAAATGAATTAAATTGAACATATATAGGAATTATGTATCTATTATGACCTAAAATAAATTTAAATAAAATAAATAATATTTAAATGAAAAGCTGGTTTTAACCAATAATGCAGTATTTTCACTATTCATTAAAAATTCAATGTTTTCATAAACATACCAAAAATTCACCCTATGATAATTTTGGTATTTAGAATTAAAAAATAAAGTCTATTTTTTCATATTAAAAACATAGAAATTTTATTTATTAATTTAAAACTAATTCCCATTGTCCAAACCAAAAAACATATTTTTAAGAAATAATAACTACCAAAAGATTAACATTTATTTATGTCCAATATCAAAGTGAAATTACTTCCAATGACCAAAAATAGGTTAAATTGTAAAAATATTATATAATTATACTTCTAAACCATTCATATGTATATTTGAACACTATAATTTATTTTTATTAAAAAATTTGTTTTCAGTTGAAATATAGTATTTTTCATTATTCACCCAAATATGAAAGTTATCAGAAAAACACCAAAAAATTATTAAAACAAAATTCTTATATCCCGATTATAAATAAGAAGTTTATTTTTTCAAATATAATATATGAAAGTGTCAAATATTGGATTTAAAAATGGGATCTCCATTAAAAGGCGGTAAAATTTCACTTTTCAAAAAATACTTCTTTTATCTCAAGAAAATGAATTTCTTCTTATAGTATGTCTAAGAAAATCATAATATGGATTCTAAAATTATAAGTATTATATAAAGTTCAAAATTTGGTTAATACTATTCATAACCGCTTTCGAACGAATAGTTTGGTAAGTTGTGGTGCACATGAACTTAGTGTTGCGTGTTTGCAAGTTATTGAATTAATTTGAAGAAATAACGTACTATGAAATCTTGGGGTGTTACAGGTTCCATATTTATCTAATATTAATAACTATTTTTATAGGAAAATTCAACCTAAGGAAAATTATTTTACCAAGACCTGCCAAAATCAACCCGAAATGTTCAATGCATATCTCTAAGAACCTAGATAGCTCTCTGTGTCTGTCTATCCTTCTATGTATTATAATTCATGCTCAATTTCATTTGGGAATCCATTTTATCTTTATAACCTTTATAGAACCTTGATGTGGTCCTCATATATCTATCAGATACAACCACAAAAGGAAACCCATAATGTCTCACAATCTCTTAGTTAAAAAAGTATTTGATATATTCTACTTTCATCGAATCCTTGATATAAAATATATGATCTTATTTTGTTACTCAATTAATGAACACTCAAGTATAATCTTTAGCATTAGAATTCATTGGAAAACCAATGATTATTTCCATTGAAATATCATCCCACTTCCATTCTAGAATGGGTAAAGGTTGAAATAAACCAGCAAGTTTATGATGTTCCACAATAATTATTTGGAAACTAAGACACCATAAAACAAAATCTACAATAGACCACATCATCCCTGGACACCAATAGAAAAATCTCATGTTGTGATACATCATAGTTTCCCTAGGGTTTATGGATCATCATGACTAGTTTCCACTATCCATCAAAACCTACCTCATAGAAATCAGAACAAAAAACCTGCTATACAAGAAAAAAACTCCACTGTGGGACTGAGACCACTCACTTGATGTCTCCCCAAATAATTTTTTTAACCAATAATTATCACTTGGTGCCTATATCCTACTAAAAAAACTATTTCATTAAAAGATGAATCAGTTTACATTGAGTAAAAAAACTAATCCTCCAACCACTTCCACTCCAAAGCTCATGTCATCAAAAAAACTCATTAGCAACCATTTACTCAATCAATTCCTTAATGTATTCGGTCCGTAATTTTATGCTCAATTCATCTACAATAATATTACCTTTTTTATTAATATATACAATTTTAAAAAAAAATTGTCTAATGATAATCCACCCATTTTATTTTTCTTAAGTTTAGATCCATCAGATTGAAAATATATTCTCGGATATTACGACCAAAAGATACTATAAATCGGTCTTCAAAGAGATAGTGACACCACATTTTGAGTGCATGAATAAGTTATATCAACTAATTATTTTAGGTAGGATAGTTCTTTTCATGATGAAATAACTGTTGATAAAAATAGACACCACCTACTTTCCCTACATTAATAAACCTCCAAAACACATACCCATAGCATCACCCAAAATATCATAACCCAATCCCAGTTCTAGAAGAATTAAAACTGGTGGAGAAGTCAATATCACCTTCATTTCCTCCAAATATCTCTAAAACAATATTCTCCATTCAATCTTTAAACCCCTATAGGTTAAATCTATTATCAAAATGATATATTTTAGGAATCCTAATCAAACAACATATAGTAACAATCCAAAAACAAGAAGTTTTGGGTATTAGAAACTTTTCTAGGATTTGTTCTAGTAGATAACATCCTATATCTTTTTATGATCAAGTTATATTCCCCTCCCAGATATCACATGCCCTATAAATTTCAATTTCTAGATCGAGGACTCACATTTTTAAAGATTATCATATAGAAGATGTTCCTTCAAGGTTCAATTAATGATATCCAAATGGTCCATGTTACCCTCCTCCATCATGGAGTACACCAAAATATCATCCATGAACACACACAAAAATATTCCAATAATCAATGTAATATTTAGTTCATCAAAGTCTTAATTACCATAAGAAAAATATTGATACTGAGTGGAACAACCAGAAACTCGAAATACCCATATCAGTTCCTAAATGATGTCTTAGTTATATAATCTTCTAAAAATTTCAAATACTGGTACCCAAACCAAAGTTCAATCATTAAAAACCAACATGCCACTCAAATATGGTCAAGGAGATCCTAAATTCTTGGAAAATTACATTTTTCCTTAATGGTCACCCAATTCAACTTTTGATAATCCATGAAAAGTATGATAATCCTATATTATTTCCTATAAAAGTGAACACGTGAATCCCATTATGACATGATTGGATGAATAAATACCTTTCCCTATAGATCTGAAATCTAGACTTTCATTTCCACTAACATGGTAGGCTCCATTCGATACAATGGAATTGAAATGGGAATCCTACTAGGGATTAGTTCAATAGAAAATATATTTACTCTCTATAGAGGTAAACAAGAAAAGACATCTATAAAGTCCTCAAGGTATGAACTCACCACTGTAAGAAGTTGTCTATCTATACAAGGGTCTACGGAATCCAGGAAAAAATCTAACAACTAGATTGAGTTTACCCAAGTATATGGAACAAAAATATCCTCCCTTATCAATATATAGTCCCACTCACCCTAAAAAACTTGAGTGACCCCATCAGAAGGTAAAAACAAAACAGGATGATGATAATATTCTATCTAGTATTTAACCTCCATCATCCAATCTATGCTGATAATCAAGTATAGGATGTCAATATCGAGAAATAAAAAGTATTATCTCACCTTTTATCTAGTTATTATTAGCTGACACAAAGGACACTTAAAACCTTATTCAAACCACTTTCTCTAAGACAAAGAAAGATCCAACAATTATGGAATAATTTCTTAATGTAATCCCAACATATCCAATATCTTTATTGATATAAAATAATGATTATTAATTATATCAAACAATGCTAGTGTAATAGAAGATAAAATATACACCATACCAATAACATTATCTTTCCCTGAAATACGTTATTATTTCTCATACTCATTCATATAAATATTTCTTATCTTATCCAAAGAAAAATATTCCATGGCTGGAGGATTAGATCCACCACCCTTTAATGTATCAGTACAAACTTATGATCCCTTGGTTAGAGTGGATATATCTAAACTACCATAGGATATTCTTCAAAACCGACTGTAGAATAACCATTGTTGTCCTGAAGAAGCACTTGAACTGATCCTAAAGAAAAACTGATCACTCTATCACTTCCTTTTCTAGCTAGAAGACACACCATGGCTGACAACTACACCATCTAAAGCTCCAACCTAAACTGTCTTTCCTACAATGTCTACCTTACCCTTTGATTATTTTTCAACTACCTTTAAAAATTTTGGAACTTATATGAGATTTAATGATGACTAAATATCATACATCAATCCCAACACAATACTTTGATCCTTTAGGTACTCATTGGTCACTACCTTCAGTGCAAGTTCCACTAGCTTAGCAAAGTGGGTGGAAAACTCTAGAATAGAACATTCACCTAGCTCCAAGGGTAAAAACTCATTATTCTTCAACACACATAATGTATTAGGGTAAAACTATAGATTAAATATTTTCTTGAGAATCTTCCAGGTAATGTCCTTGTGAAATGTATCTTGCACGATGGAGTCCCACCAAATCCTTCATGGTCCCTCGAGCATGTACATGGAAAAAAACCCATTGTATATTCCAAAGGAGTCTTCAAGAATTTTAATATCCTTTTGATCCATTCAAGATAATCCTAAAATTACTAGGGTCCTTTTTCACCATAGAATATAGGTGGATTCTTCTTAGTGAACTTAGATGCATGACATACCACACACCTCAGGTTCCCAACACCCACTTCACCCAGAGTCTTTATTGTATGGATTACTAAATTAAATAAAGAAGGGCCCACATGAAGATTTTCATGAGGATCCTATATCATATCTTCCCCTCTCAAATTTCAAATATCTCTTCTTAGATTCTTTTTCTATTAAGCAGAAGATAGTGAAAAATTATATTTTTAGCATATTCTAAAATCTTAAAGCCAAAATCAATAATTCACATTCATGCATGAAACGATCAATAATTTCAATCAATTATGAATTTCATGAATGATAAGAAACTAATTAAGAAGTAAAATTTCCATTTAAATAATCTTCCCCTACCATTAATTCAATTAACCTCAAACCCCATGTTTTGAAACTAGTAAAAATAATTTCGACCACCCATGGTAACTCAATTTCAGACACAGAGATGATCTAGAGAGGCATCATCCCAAACTTACTACCCAAATTCTGATGGTCCTAACTCTTTAACACTGAAGTAATAGAACAAAACATTGTTATTATTTACACACATGAGGTTAAAAATCACATCGATACAGAATTATAATAGACCAACATAGGAAATTCACCCAATCCAACCTGTCACACAGTGAGGTATAATGAAATGGAAATAGGAAAACAGAAAGAGGACATGAATATAAAAAAGAAAATACATATAAACAAGTTACAATGAGGAAGAAAGAGATACCCCAAAAATCTATTAAATCCAATAAAAATTGGCTAAACCAAAAACAACAAATAAAACAGGGCCAACTGTCATCATGTGACCAACCATCCCTAAATAAATGATGTGAAAACAAGAGAGGCTACCATGATATAATACACCCTGCCCTTTAATAAGATCCTACAATACAACAAATAAAATCTCCCAATGGAAACAGTAGTGTTTCATAAAAAGTCCTATTAGGATACCACCACAGTGTCTATGCATGGTTTAATATCATGAATGAAATAATTATGGCTTTTTAAAAAACAACAGTTTTACAAATCATTTTCAAAAATCTAACTCACCTTTAAAGAATTTTCTATTGGATTTCATAAAATCAATTCATATTCATAAGTTCAATTATTTTAAAATTATAAGTGATATAATGGGGATGCATATCAAAACACACTGT
Organism: Viscum album; assembly: GCA_963277665.1. Taxonomy (NCBI): domain Eukaryota; kingdom Viridiplantae; phylum Streptophyta; class Magnoliopsida; order Santalales; family Viscaceae; genus Viscum; species Viscum album. Next base: position 287,969,817 of record OY728159.1, on the reverse strand, counting down.
AAGGTAAGAATGTAAACACATATCCATGAAACTACCTGCCGTGTAAATCCATATGATACAACCTCATGTGAAAACTAAATGTGAGTAACTATCCATAAATAGTAAATCATGTGATACATATACTTTAAATGAAAAACAACTATATATAAGACCCTAACTTATGGTAATATGTACAAGATATAATAGATCCTAAACAAGGCATAATTTTGGTACCGATAATACCCCGACCCCAGAATCCAAGAGCTGGTGCATTATTTTAATACATTGGCATGATTACAAAGAATCAAGTCTCAAAGGACAGATCAGTTTAGTACTCTTGGAAATAAGATAAATACATAAGTTCAACACTACAACTTCAAAAGAAAAACAACTCTAATTTATTCCATTAGAAACATCCAAACTTCCAAGATTATTCCTGCTAGTCACTCTTAACAAACTTCTTCATATCATGGGAAAATGAAAAATAAGAAAGGGGAAAGCTCAAATTCTCTATAAGAGTAAGAAATACAGTTTAAGATAACATAAACATTTGGAATGGTGAATAATTGAAAACACATGCCTTTACAAATAATTAACATGAAAACTTTATGGCAGGAATATGAGCTGAGTAAATAATTCCATAATAAAACATAGTCATGGTTATTCTACATGTAAAATAACCACATGAAATATCAATATATAATCTAATAATTATTTAATTCATAATGCCAAACATCATAAACACATAGTCAAGTCCTTGTTCCAAAACTACAAATAAGATTCTGTTAAGGCCTTGTGTCAAGACACTATATTGTCTCATGAGACCTACCGATGCATCGAGGAGCAATAGCGGGCTCCACCCGTCACTTAATAAGTCCAATGCATTCCTCATATGAAATGTGTGAAACATAATATTAACATTTGTATTAAAACTTGCATATGAAATGTAAATACATTATCTACAAACCATGAATCGTATAAAAATAGTACATCCAAAGTCAAACATAACTCATTCAATACAATATGGAAGATTGTATTGTAAAAGATTAACCTCAATCGAGAATAATGAAGGATATTGACATAGATGAAAATAATCATACAAACTATTTGAGAGATATATCCCCCTTTTTTCTTGAAAACATTTTAATGTCACACTATTTGTCAAGAAGCCATTTAAAAATAGATTTTTGAACCAATGTGTCCCATACCACTTTGAAAATTTTAACCGGAATTTTAATTTTAAAAATTTAATTTCCATATTAATAAATCCTAAAACCATTTTTAAAACATGGACATTAATGAGAAAGATTTAGAATAAAAATTATTTAAAACATTTAAAATGATATTTTAGTTAGAGTTACTAACCAAAAGATAGACACTTGAATACAAATAATTTAGGTAATCAAAACATTATAATATCATGAGAATAAATGGATTTATGATATACTATGTCAAAGTACATTATATACACCATATAAAAGTGAATCGGTGTATAACAATAAATAAGTCTCAATGGAATGTAAATTGAGATGAAATCTCTTATAAAGACAGTATTTTTAGGTTAAGGATAAATCAATGACATATTTATGTGTGAAAAATATAAATACACTCAATATGATTGGATATTCAGTTTAAATCAATCATAGGACATTTACACATATTCTTGTAAAAACAACACAAATTAATTGGATGTTTATCCCAATAAATGGAGATTGAGTTAAAATTACTCTTATCAAGTTCATATCGATGACTTGAGAATTTATAAATGGAGTGATTATGTGTATAAAAGGTATATCCACAGAAAGGGGAGTGGAAATTACTACACAAATAATAAATAGTTATTCCACACATTATCATGGAGTAAAATAATCAACGAAGTTTGTGTAAATCCCAATGAGTGGAAATTGAAATTTGAAATTCCCTTACTGATTTGGTAACTTATGAGACATACACCCCATGAAAGAATTATCATACAATGAAGATTTAAATATACATAAATTAAAGTATATTACACAATTAATACAATCATGGACAGTACATATGTGACACAAAATTAAATAGTGGCTGATATAGCATGAATCTCACATAAATACAAAGTAAGATGAAAAACCCTTACTTCGTTGTGATTAATCGATTCGTATGAAAAAAAGTTAATAACCACCAATTAAATCAAATAATACCATGAATATAAAGATAATAATGATAATATATATCAAATTTCAGTACACAATACACCACATGCAATAAATAAGAGGCAATCAATGGAAATCTCACCGAATTAAAAGTGAGATAAGAAACCCCTTACCTCAAGTCTGACTTGTCTTGTATTTTCCCTGTTCTTCCTGAATAATAAACATTAGTTAATTTCTACTTTATTAAGAACATTTTTCAAGTTTATTATTCCTTTTATATCACTTATTACCTTGCTATAACAATTATTTAATTATTTGAGTTCATATTTGATATTTTATCGATTTTCGGAACTTGTGTCACGAATGAACTTGTTATAATTACAATTTTCCATGTGATAAAAATTCCAATATCTCCAAAATGATATAAATGATTTATGTATCATATATATATTATATCCACTATATATATCTATTTATAACAGTACATAACATTTGGAGATAAGAAATGAAATGTACCCTTCATGGAGACGGTAAGCTGTACGTACGCATGAATGCTACTTTCATTTCTATTTTGTATTTTAAAGGAATTAAAAAAATGATATGTAGTTATATTATAATTTAAGTTTAATATAATATATAATATCATTAATTTCATCCTTTATATGTCCCACATAAGTCATTAATGAGACATATCATTTTGAGGGGGTGGTAATCCACACTTCCTCAAATGAAATTATCCTGTTTTACCCATAATGGAAACCATAAAATAATGATATAAATGGAAAATACAGAAGTATAAATAAAACATAAATATAATATATATATATATATAACATAAATACAATTCTATATTAATGGCCATTATGAGAGACGGTAGGAGATAACCGAACAATCATCATTTTGTGAGGTGTTAGTTTTCCATCCACAGAAACAGTATATTCTTCACCCATTAGATGAAGGTGTGTGTAATTTTAGTTATAATACTTCTCACAACAACATACTAGTATATTTTGGATATTGGTATTGTTATAAAATAAAATATTAAAAAAATTAGAGTGTTAGAGAAGTAAAATAAAACAAAATAGAACAAAATAATTTAAGAGAAAGTGTTACCTTTAATTTGGGTAACTTCTGTTGGTTTGAACCAAAAGGACTTCTTGAAGTGCCTTCTGCCTAAGGTAAGGCTTCTAGGGGGAAGAGGGGGATCTTGAGAGATTATTTTAGCATGGGTTGGACGAGCCAAGGGGGCTTGAGAGGTGTGGGTTAGAAGTGGTGTCCTTTTATAATGGGGAGTATGGGCTCTTTAGGAAAGTGTGAAAATATTATTTTATTATATAGTGATATTCGGTTTCTAAAGGTCAAAAACTAATTAAAGTCAAATATAAGATGACTAATGGTCTAAATAAAATCATATAATAATAATTGGATAGGTTTTGGATATTCTTTTAATATTAATATTCATATTTATTTAAATCATTTATTAATGAGGTTAATACTAAATCATTATTGCGTCATAAATAATTTAATATATTTGTTCTCGTAAACTAATAATAAAAAATAACATAATGTATGAAATCTATTTATATTTTCAATGAATATTTATAGTCAAATATATGACTTATATAACCCCATGTAAAAATTGATATACTAAAAGATATTTGTTAATGTCATTTTTTTCTTTACTTTAAGTCAATTAAAATAAAGTGTCATTATCACTCTTAAGTGGATCCATGGGGTCCCAAAATAAACCCAAGGATGACCATGACCGTCCATGACTCATCCAATAAGGTTAGGACAAGTGTTAAGATAATTTTGTATTATTATAATATTCTTTTTACCTTGAATTACCCTATTTAACTTTAACCGTGGTAAATAAAAGTAAAAAGTTCCTATTAACCAAAAATTATTTTTGTCACAACCCGTCCTTCGGGGCCTGTATCGTGACTACCCCAAGCCCGCCTTCCATAGGACAATGGTTTGTGATTAGAACCAAAGGCGTAAATCCCTAAACTGGGAAGGCATTTTCTTTATAAGAGAAAACAAACACAACAGAGTACACAACTGGAAGAAAAAAACTAAGTAAAAGTGTATACAAAAGAAGTGCTAGAAAGTAAAAGGGACCAGAAATACAAGCCCAAAAGGAAAGTACAATTAAAATAGTAACAAAGTAAAACTGAAGAAAATTAAAGTAGCTACTAGGTCACCCTACGGGGTTCCTACCTGAAGGGTAGGTACAAATGGCCTCCTCAACTCTCCACGTCTGTCTATCTGCTTCATGTATCGTCATGCTGAGTGGCCCACCTCCGAGTACCATCCAGTCCTACTACTCTCTGCCTCAGTCAGAGTTGTCCATCATCTGCAACCAACACAACGAGGTGCAGGAATAGCCTGTGCAGAGGTATGTATAATGATACTCACTAGAGACCGTGAGACACTCATGGTCTCACAAAATCCAACAAGGATAAACCAAAAAGTATGAATTTAACAGATAACCATTACTTAGGTATATGCCCATACATATACCTAAGTTATCTAGTACCCCATCTCAATCATGAGGAAAACACAAAAGTCATTAACTCAGCTCAAACATGGATTTTGATTATCAAAACCAAAACTACTGGATAACCCCTCCTCTGTCGAGTACAGTGGGCATGTTGTGACATCAAGGCACTTCTCACTAACCTTGGACTGCTGAGTTACTCCTCCCGTCGAGTATCGTGGGTCTGCTGCCAACTACTAGGCGCTCCTCCATTGTGGGTCTGTCGCCAAATACCGGGTGCTCCCCCTAATAGCCTATAGAGGTACTCCTCCTATCGAGTACCATGGGTCTGTCGCCAACTACCAGGTGCTCCTCCACCATGGGTCTCCCGCCAACTACCAAGAGCTCCCCACTAGGCTAGTCGAATCACTCCGAGTCAAAACGGTCAAGTAGTCTTCAGGTCTGCCAGCTAATGGGTCTCCACACTCTATCTTCTTGTCGGTGGAAGGATCCGCCCCACGAGCTTCTAGTCAATACTCCAACTATCGTGCAGTGCTATTAATAAATATCTCAAAGGTACACCATGTCATATGGGTCTCAACGCAACAGACGACACGTCATTCGGATGCTCGGTCTGTTAATTATTGGCATTTCCGTCCCAGGGGCCTGGTTAGTTTAAGGTTCATACCAACCCGACCATAACCCAAATATGTCTAAACCACAAGTGAGGTATTACAGAAGAACCATCTCGCTCCAAGATTTCTGTCTCCATAGACGGTTCTCCAATCGGACACACGTAGCCCAAGTTACAGGCAAAAAGGTGTATTCATGTCAACGGGTCCGGACTGGGGTCCGACCTGGTCCGCGGGTCCGACACAGCCCGTGGGTCCGACTCGGCCCACGGGGGCAGCCCAGCCCAAGGGGACGGCCTGACCCACACTGTGTCTGGCCCGTCCTGCCTTGTGGCAGGGCTGGCCAGTGGCTGGCGGTGCCCTACGAGGCCCACCCTAGCCACGTCCTGGGGAGAGGCGTGCTTCCCCTGGATTCCCGAATGGATGAACCATTTGGGTGGGGACCAAGCCGGTGCCAGGTGGCACCGGTCGAAGTCATGTAGGACCTAGTAGGGTCCCGCTCCTCCCGATTGGCCGAGTGGCCAGCCGCTCCCCACCATCGGCGGCCAGCCCGACATCGGCCTCCTCTGCTCCTCTGTCATGGCCCACCCTAGCCACAGTTCTGCACCTCTGCGCGGTGCGACGGCATCGCACCCCTCCGCTGTGGCCCACTGTATCTGCGGTTATCCTCATCCGCAGGGTGCGGCGGCGCCGCGCCCTTCAGCCTCGGCACGCCCTGGAGGCTTCCCCCTTCTCCTCTATGCAGCGCGACAGCACCGTGCCCTTTCACCACGGCCTGGCCCTACCACGGCCCTTTCTTCCACATGGCACAATGGTGTCGCACCATTCCGGAAAACCGGTGGCCTTGCACCGCTGGTTTCTAAACGGATGGCCCGATGCTGGCCGTTGTTGATCCGCAGTGGTCATCAACATGTAAGGAAAAAACGAAGGGGGGGGGGGGGGTCGGGCTGTGTTCGTGCGGTCTGAGCCCATCTCGTTATGGTGATATCAATCGAAAAAACATTTACCATGATTGAACGACGTGGGACAGAAGAATTTCAAACTCAAATTCCCTACCTCGTATCAGTGTTCGTTGACGATGACGCGGAAAGGCGAACGTCGATTCGTTGATATCAAAAATGAATAAGTCGAGGATGGCATCATCGGCATTCTTCAAGGACTGTGCTCCCTCCTTTGATCTGGTTGAAGAAGGAAGAAAGTGTTTATCATTATTTGGTGATTTTTCTTCATTGGAAAGTTCTTCCTTCCTTGGTGTTCTACCTCCAAGAGCTCCTCAATTATCCCCTCCAACAAAATGTATGATGCCAACACAAAAGAAATAATAGATTGTCCATTATTTTAATTATTGGCATGAATTCAAATGAAGAATAAATTAAGGGGGGCTCCACATAATTAATTCTTGTGTATATGCACAGATTAATTATGGGAGTTCAAGAAGTTTCATGGGTGGTGGCTCCATAAATGGGGATTTCAAGGGTTTCATCCTCATGTGGTCCCCACTACATTAATTGATAAGAGGTGTTTAGACCTCAGGTGGGCCCCAAACCCATAAAATATCATGGGAGGTTATGGTGTGGTGGTCCCCACCCCTAACCTCCTCTTGGAGGTTTTAACCACCAAACACCCAAAGGCGGCTCAAATAAAATAAAGTTGTTACACACTTTACTTTATTATTTTTGTAAAAATCCAAAAACTAACTTTTTTTCTCGACCAACTGTCGTCGAGGTGAAAGTCTTCTTAAGAAAATACCAGCACTATGAGTTCAGCGGTGCCCTCAGATTTCAGTTCTGAGAACTGGTTCAAATGTTATAAAAACACACTTGTACGTTTACTGAACATACCCGAACAAAATTTCAAAATTTGATTTCGGGCACACCGGGCCTCAGAATCAAGCACCGTAAAATTTTGTAGACTCATAAAATTCCTATGTATTTTAAAAAAAAAATCCACTGGATTTTTGGGTCTTTAAATTCTCCCCACCTCAGGGATTTACGTCCCTGTATGCTACAACTCGAACTATGGGAACAAATGGGGGTACTGAGCACACATCTGAGCCTCCCGCTCCCATGTGCTCTCATAGAGGTTCTCGTACTACTAGCGAATGCGCACCAGATGTATCACCCATCCATGTCAGACCTGCTCCTGTAGATCCCCAATCACCACTAGAAACTCAATAAATTTCACCCCATCGTCGACATCCAGCTCCCCATAGTTGATGATGTGTGAAGGCTCGTGCACATATCTCCTCAGCTGGGATACGTCGAAGACGTTGTGCACCCGGTGCAACTGAGGTGGAAGTGTCAAGCAGTAAGCCATCTCCCCTACTCTACTAAGGACCAGGAAAAGTCCAATAAACCTAGGAGATAACTTTCCGCCTCGGCCAAATCTCCGTAGACCTCATCTAGGTGAGACCCATAGAAATACGTGGTTTCCATCCTCGATCTCAAAAGGTCTTTGTCTCCGGTCAGCATACGACTTCTACCTACACTATGCAGTCTTCATCCATTCTTGGATGATCTGCACCATCTCCATAGTAGCTCGTACCATCTTTGGTCCCACTAGTTCTGACTCCCTAGGGTCAGACTAGCACAAGGCTGATCTTCAAGGTCACCCATACAACGCCTCGAAAGGTGTTATCCCTATGGTGGAGTGATAGTTGTTGTTGTAAGAAAACTCCACCAAAGGCAAGTGATCCTCCCAGCTGCGACCAAAGTCGAGGACACATGCACGCAACATGTCCCCAAGGGTCTGGATGGTCCTCTTAGTCTATCCATCTGTCTAAGGATGGAAGGCGGTGCTCAAGCGAAGCTGTGTCCCGAAAGCCTCCTACAAACCCTTCCATAGCCATAAATTAAACTGTGCATCATGTTCAGAGACAATAGAGTAAGGTACTCCATGTAGTTGCACAATCTCCTACACATAGAGGCATCCCAAGCTCTCTACTAAACCCTGCTCTCTGATCAGTAGGAAGTGGGTCGACTTGGTGAGTCCGTCAACGATCACCCAAATCGAGTCGTGACCCCTAGATGTACGTGGAAGACCCGTCCCGAAGTCCATAGATATCCCATCTCACTTCCACTTTGGGACCTCTAAAGGCTGAATCAATCCTGCTGGTACCTAGTGCTCTGCCTTCACTTGCTAGAAAATGAGGTACCGTGAGACAAACTCCTCTACTGCCTTCTTCATACCTGGTGACCAGTGCTATCATTTGAGTTCCTGGTACATCTTCTACAATCCTGGATGTACCGCTAGAAGGGAAGTGTGGAACTCCCTAAACACTTCCTCCTGAAGTGCCACTAGTACCAGGGTACGTCCTCTGAAGAGGATGACGTGATCCCCAACATTAGAAAATCCATCAGGTGCCTGCCTTGTGGATATCTGAGCATGTCGTTTCTCGCAGTCAGCATCCCCATGTTGCACCTCTTTGACTCACTGATGAAGTGGGGGAGTGACTGTAAGAGACTATAGATAGGCTGCTCCATCTCTATCCATAAAGGATATCTCTAATGCAGTCATTTGCAATGTCTCCTCTCTTAACAGTTGTATACCAGATCTTCTACTGAGTGCATACACAAAAAAGTTACCCTTCCCAAGAGTATATACTATCTCAAAGTCATAGTCCTAGAGGAACTCAAACTGTCACCACTGTCTCAGGTTTAGGTCCTTCTGAGAGACGATATACCTGAGACTCTTGTGATCAGAGTACGTGGTGAAACGCTTGCCCATCAGATAGTGTCGCCACATCTTCAAGGAGAAGACTAGTGTTTCTAACTCTATTTCATGGGTAGCGTAGTTCTGCTCGTATTGTCTCAGCTACCGATACCCTTAATAAATCATTGCTCGCTCCTGCATTAGGACACACCAAATTCTGGTCCCTGATGTGTCGCAGTAAACTATGTACCCTACACCTGCCTTTGGAAGCCTTAATATGGGGGCACTAGTTAGCCTCTGCCTCAGCTCCTGAAAGCTCTGGTGGCATTTCTCTGACCACACGAAGGGTTTCCTCTTCTTCGTCAAGGATGATATTGGTTCTACATCTCTGGAGAAGTCTAGTACGAACCTCCGATAGTACCCAGCCAAACCTAGGAAACTCTGAATCTCCATCACACTCCTGGGTGGATCCCAAGCAAGTACTGATTCAATCATTGCTGGATCCACTGCAACTCCAGCCTCTAAGATGATGTGTCCTACGATGTGAAACTATCGAATAAAAAATTGGCACTTCGAGAGCGTTCCATAAAGTTGGTTCTCTTGGAGTGTGTCTAGTACTACCTAAAAATGGTAGGCATACTCCTCCTCAGTAGTCGAGTAGATCGGAATGTCATCGATGAAGACTATGAAAAAGCGACCATGGTATGGCTGGAATATCCTATTCATGAGACTCATGAACACTGCTGGAGTGTTTGTTAGGCTAAAGGGAATAACCAAAAACTCATAGTGGCTATACCGACACCTGAAGTCCGTCTTATTCACATCCTCATCTCGAACTCTAAACTGGTGATAGCCTGATCTGATGTCTATCTTTGAGAAAAACCATTATCCCTTCAGCTAATCAAAGAGGTCATCAATCCTTGGGAGTGTGTACTTGTTCTTCAGAGTCACCTACTTCAGGCAACGGTAGTCGACACAAAGCCTTAAGCTCCCATCTACCTTCTTGGTGAATAGAATCAGGGCTGCCTAGGGAGAAACACTGGGTCGGATGAATCCCTTCCCCTGCAAGTCCTCCAGCTGTACCCGCATCTCACGAAGCTCAGTGGGAGCCATCTGATATGCGGGAGTAGATATTGGTGCCATCCCAGGGTACAGGTAAATGTAGAATTCCACCTCTCTATGAAGAGGTAGTCCTGGAACATCGTCAGGGAAAACATCCTCGTACTGGTCCACCACTACAAGATAGCTTGGACTCTCCACATATACTGCTCTAAGGGTAAGGTAAGCCAACTAATAAGTGATCGGCTACACCCTCCTCCAAGTAAGTCCATCCTGTGCTGCAAAGGCTCCCTTCTTGCCAGTGAAGGTGAACCTGGTCTCATCCATGCGGATACACTGCACTTTTCTCCTAATTTATTCAATATGAGCATGGACTATAGATAGCCATTCCATACCCAAGATGACATCTTAAGGCCTCGAAGACACTACGAGGAGATCCCAGCCGAAGCTCTCGCCTCCTACAGTAAGCTCACACTGGTGGAACCAGTGCGTAATCTTCAATTCTACGCCTGTAGGAGTCTATAGCCGTAAGGATGGAGCCAACAACTCCGTCGAAATCTCCGAGCTCCGAACGATGGTAGTGGAAATGAAAGGGGGACTGGAACCTATGTCTCTACGAACTGCAGCTATGGTGGAGTAGACATATATAGAACCTTGAATCATCTACAAAGAACCATGGCCATATGCCTCAGCTTCCTAGAGGTGATCTATCCCCTTCCCACATACTCCCTACAGTCGGGGTGGACCTCCTGGTGGTGGTGGTGGCAACACCTTGAAACGTCTTCCACTACTAGATGCACGTCCAGCTTCTATGCCATGTTCGCCTCCTCCCTGCGGACTACCACGATCAAACCTCTACCTCTACCTGGGAGGTCCCTCAGCTGTCTGATGATCTTCAGAACGACAGGTTGGACAGTCACAACCCATGTGACAAAGCTCGCCACATGAGTAACACTGCCCACTCCTGGCATATCTGGCCCTGCCTCCACTCTGGGTGCCCCACACAACTGATCATGAGTCATGCGGTCGTTCACCTATAGCTCTGGTCCTCTTGGACCTCTGCGACATCAGTCTACTGCCATCTGCCAAATACTTTTCTGCATGTCGGCTAGTGGTGGGTCTCGCTACTGGAGACTGCTCAGCAAGGAAACTCTCCACTTGGAGGGCTATCTCTAGAACCACTGCCTGAATCAGGATACTGAGTGAGATCATCAGAGCTCTGATCTCTCACATGATCCCCTGCTCGAAGGTCTGGTCCCTAAAGAATGTGTCTCATACCATATCAGTGGAGTAGCATGAGAGGTCGGTGAACCTCGCTGAGTACTATACTATTGTCATGATACCCTACTGCAGATGTAGTAGCTCCAATATCAGCACCACTCGAAGGGTGGCTGGGAAAAACTCTACCCGAAATAGGCTCTCGAAGTCTATCCATAATAGTGTCACCTATTCATGCACCTGGGGCATCAGGATCCACCATCAGCTTGGTGCTGCCTGAAGGAGGCCGGCAGCAAGGATCACCATGAAGTCTACTGGTGTCCCTACTATCCTGAAGACTCTCACCACAACCTCCACCCAAACCTCAGCCTCCTTTGGGTCTGTCTCTCCCCTGAACCTGGGTGGACTCTAGTGCTAGAACTCATGCAACGTGCTCAAGAATCGTGCACTCACTATTGTTGGGGATGGTGGAATTGGTGGCCAAACGAGAATTAATACTGCTGGTGCCTCCACTGGTAAAGGGCCTTGCGACAAGGCCTCGTCGCTCTGTGGGATGTCAGTGCGTACGACTCTCGGGGATCCAACTGGTCGTCAGGGGGGAGGTATCCTAAAATAAATAGATGTGACACGGTCAAAATATTATACCTGTTAAGCTGACCTGGTTGAGCTGACATAAAGAAAACTTTTGGAAACACGTACGCAATCATTTTTTTCATTCACTGAGTCAGAAATTAGAAGTCAGGGTCCTGGTGTAATGATACGTTGGCCACCTGCACCAACAATGTACTCCCTGAACTAAAAACCACACTTAGTACCCTTTACACTATTGCTTCACAGGTAAGAAATATCAGAGTCCTAAGTTTTGAAGTAGAACCGACTGCTCTGATAACAATTTGTCATGACCTATCCCCCGAGGTCTGTATCGTGACTACCCCAAACTCACCTTCCATAGGTCAGGGGCTGGTGACCAGAACCAAAGGTGTAAATACTTAAAATGAGAAGGCATTGCCTTTATAATAGAAAAACAAACACAATAGAGTACTAAACTGGAAGAAAAACACTAAGTAAAAGTGTATACAAAAAGAAGTGATGGAAGGTAAATGGGGCCAGAAATACAATCCCAAAAGGAATGTACAAGTACAACTGTAAAAAATTACAAATGAAAAAAAAGTAAAGAAGATATTGGGTCATCCTATGGGGTTCCTACCTGAAGGGTAGGTACAGATGTCCTCCTCAGCTCTCCATGTTCGTCCGTCTGCTCTGTATATCATCACACTGAGTCGTACACCTCTGGGTACTTTTCAGCCCTGCTACTCTCTGCCTCAGTCAGCATTGGCCATTATCTGCAACCAACACACTGAGGTGTGGGCATAGCCCGTGTAGGGGTGAGTATAACGATACTCAGTAGGGACCCCGAGACACTCAGGGTCTCACAAAATCCAACAAGGATAAACCAAAAAGTATTAAATCAACAGATAACCATTACTTAGGTATATTCCCATACATATACCTAAGTTATCTAGTAACCCATCTCAATTATGAGGAAAACACAAAAGTCATTGACTCATCTCAAACCAAGATTTTCATTATCGAAACCACCACTGCTGGAGAACTCCTCATCTGTTGAGTAAAGTGGTCATGTCATGACATCAAGGCACTTCTCACTAACCTTGTACTGTTGAGGTACTCCTCCTATCAAGTACCACAGGTCTGCAGCCAACTACCAGGTGCTCCTCCGCTGTGGGTATGCCGCCAACTACCAGGCGCTCCCCCTAACAGCCTGCAGAGGTACTCCTCCTATCTAGTACCACGGGTCTGCCACCAACTACCAGGTGCTCATCAACCATGGGTCTACTTCCAACTACCATGCACTCCCCATTGGTCTAGTCGAATCACTCCAAGTAAAAATGGTAAAGCAGTCATCGGGTCTGCTAGTTAATAGGAATCTGCACTCTGTCTGTTTGTCGAAGGAAAGATCTGCTCCACAATCTACTATGAAATACTCCAACTATCACAAAATGATAAGAATTATCTCAAATGTCTGCCACATCATAGGGGTCTCAAAGCAATATATGGCGCTTCATTCGGACGCCCGGTTTGTTAATTATTGGCATTTCCGTCCCGGGGGCCTGGTTGGTTTTAGGGTCAAACCAACCTGAACATACCCCAACTATGTCCAAACCTCAAGTGGGGTATGCCAGAAGAACCATCTCTCTCCAAGATTTCTATCTCTGCATATGGTTCTTCAATCAGACACCTATAGCCGAAGTTATGGGCGAATAGGTCTATTTGAGTCAACGGGTCCGGAATGGGGTCGGACCCAGTCCGCAGGTCTGACCCGGTCCATGGGTACGACCCGAACCGTGGGTCTGACTCATCCTATGGGGGTGGCCCGAGCCGAGGGGACGGCCCAGCCCATGCTAGGTCTGTCCCGCACTGGGTCCGGCCCACGTTGGGTCCAACTCGGCAGCCCGCCTGTCCTGGCTGGCCAGCGGCTGGCGGGGCCCGCCCTAGCCGCGTCTTGGGGGAGGTGCACTTCCCCAAGATTCCTGAATGGATGAACCATTCGGGTGGGGACCAAACTTGTGCCAGGTGGCACTGGTCCAAGTCCGGCGGGACCTAGTGGGGTCCTTCTTCGCCCGGCTGGCTGAGTGGTCAGCTGCTCTGCACTGCCGGTGGCTGACCCGACACCGGCCGCCTCTTCTCCTCCACCGCAGCCCACCCTAGCCACGACTCTCGTCCTATGCAGGGTGCGACGGCACCGCGCCCTTCCACCGCGGCCCGCCCTAGCCGCAGCCCCCTTCTCCTTCGTGTGGCGTGACGGAGCCATGCCCTTCTGATGCGGCCCATCCTAGTCGCAACCCTTTCTTCTGCACGTCACGACGGTGTGGTGCCCTTCTGGAAACCTGGTGGCCTTGCTCTGCCGGTTTCTTCACGTCCGGCCCGACGTCATCCGCCATTGTAGTAACATCCCAGGTAAATAAAGAATGAATCATTTTAATATTTATTAGAATTTACGAATTAAATTTTAATTTTACTTTAACGGGGGTTTCTATGTTCAATAGCGTACCTGATACGCAACAAAGAGTTTCTTTGAAATCTTAAGTTTCACACTAGTAATAAAATAATATTATTTTAAATGGTAGTTAACACGTAGCCGTTGTATTGGCGTGGATGAATAGAAATAACTAAAATATGATTATATATGTTTGTTGAATGTTTTTACATTTATCCAATAAAGGATAAAGGATTAAAATATGAAAAGAATTCAATTTTAGGCATATATACTCTAATTTTCACTAAAGGTCCATTTATCGCCTTTTGATGGAGAACCATCATTAAATATAGTTTTGGTCACTCTTATACATTCTATTGTACCAAATAAAATTCTTTTTTAGAATCGGGACATCAAAATCTACTTTGTGTAAATTTTTGGTATTTTTCCGATAAAGTTCATTTTTTAATGAATAGTGAAAAATATTGTATTTTAATTCAAAACCACTATTTAATCTAATTTATTTATATGATTATATAATATTTTTAATTGGTTTTAAAGTTAAATTACAATATATTTTTACCATTTAATTCAATTTTGGTCATTGGATGTAATTTCACTTTGAAATTGGACTTAAACTAGTGTCAATCTTTTGATACATATTGTTTCATAAAAACACGTTTTTTGTTTTGACAGCGGGAATTAATTATTAAATTAATTATTGAAAATTATATGTTTTTGATTTTTTAAAATGGACATCATTTTTGAATTCGGAATATCAAATATATCATACGGTGAATTTTTGGAATTTTTTTGAAAAACATCAATTTTTTATGAATAGTGAAACCACTAAGTGGTACTTAAAAAAAATGATTTTTCGTTTAAATGAAATGCTACCACCTATGTGTTTTGAATTTCAAAAATCTAACATATATGGATGTCATTAGGAAGTAAAATATGGTTCAATGGGATTAAAATAATTTTTGATGAATAGTAACTTTTATGTTTTTAATCGCGATTAGAGGTAATTAGTAAAATTTAACTTAAAAATAATGTTTTAATAATATGAAATGACCATGAAACATGTCCGACCCTTATTGGATGTGTCATGGCCGACCAAGACAATCCATGGGTCAACATGGGGACCCCATGGAGCCACTTTGGTAGTAAAATGATATTAATAACTTTTTATTTAATGTTAAAATGAAAATGTCACAAACATGTGTTGTTTTACTAAAACAATTTTTACATGGGGTTATACAAGTCATAATTTTGACTATAAATAGTCATTAGCAAGATAAAAAGATTTCCTAGATCATGATAGTTTTTTTATAATTTTTAGACATTAAATAAATTAAATTACGTATGATACCATGATGATGCAGTGATTACCTCATTATTTAACGATTTAAATAAAATGAAATGATAATGTAAAATCTAAGACCTACACATGTCAAAAACCTATTGGATGGGTGTATTTCGAACTGTTATTACCTTATCCTAGAAATATATAATTTTGGGAGCTTTAAAATCTAAAAAAGCTTTTTATAATAAAGTAACCTTTTATAACTTTCCAAGAGTGTCCCTCCTCTCCTCTTATAAAAGGCCCCCACCTCTACCACCTTACCCACACCTCTCAATCCTTTGGCTCGACCAAACCCTGCCCATTTTGTCTCTCCACATCCCTCTATTACTCATAGAAGCCTCAATTTGGGCAGAAGTCTTTACAAGGAAGCCTTTGAGCTCAAATCAAAAAGAGTTACCTGTTTTGAAGGTAGTGTCTTCTCTTGTGTTCGTATGTTTTATTTTGCTTCTCCAACCCCCTAAAATCTTTTTATTCCTTTCTTTTGTAACAACACCAGTATCTTCAATATACTAGTATTTTTTTAATAGAATTATTAGAGCTACACATACACATACCTTCATCTAATGGTTAAAGGAAATATTGTTTTTGTGGATGGCGAATTTCTGCCTCACGAAACGATGATTGTTCAATATTCATCTAACACCTTCAAAGGTGGCCGTTATGATGAAACTATATTTATATATGATATATAATATTTTTATGTTTTCCTTAAGCTTCTGTATTTTTCATTTATGGCATACATTTATGGAATCCATTATTAGTATACGCGATATGTTCATTTTAGGAAGTGCGGACTATCGCCCCCTCAAAGTGATTTGATTCGTTAATGCCATATGTGGGACGTATAAAAGATGGATTTAATGATATTATATATGATATTATACGAGAATTATAATATACCTTTATTTCATTATGATTCCATTCCATAAAATATGAAATAGAAATTAAAGTATCGTTCATGCGTACGTACGGCTTACCGTCTCCAT
This sequence comes from Viscum album, assembly GCA_963277665.1. Classification (NCBI taxonomy): domain Eukaryota; kingdom Viridiplantae; phylum Streptophyta; class Magnoliopsida; order Santalales; family Viscaceae; genus Viscum; species Viscum album. The sequence goes on along the minus strand of OY728159.1, from coordinate 287,953,320 downwards.
GAACAGTGCATTTCATTTCTTACCTCTAAATGTTATGTAATATTATAAATTCATGTATATACTAGATATATATGATATATATTATATCTACATAATGAATATAACTCTGGAAATGATGGATCCATGAACAAATTGTAATTATAAAGAGTTTATTTTTGACTCAAGTACTGATGATCGTTAAAACGACCGTTATTAACTTAAATAATTACATAGTGTTAATGAAATGGTAATAAGTGATATAAAAGGAATAATTAACTTGAAAAAGGTTCTTAAGAAAATATAAATTAACTCATGTTTATTATTCAAGACATTAAAGAACGATTGAGTCAAGTCGCACCCGAGGTATGGGACTTCGTCTCAATCTCCTTTCATTGAGGCATATTTTGTTTTATACACAAATTTATTTTATACAATGTATAAAAACCTTTTACTTTTAAGTTTATTCAAATGGAATATTTTTTATATGAAGATTTTACTAAAGGACAAAAGGGAATGTTTTTTTTGTCGTACGTATGCGGCGACAACGACTCTCCACCACAGTGACCATTATTTGAGTGTCGGCTTCCTCTACAAGCCATAATTTTTTTAAATGAAAAGTAAATACCAAGTTTTAATTTTATTTTATTTTGGTATTGAAAATGGTTTTCATAATGTTTTTATTATATCAATGTGTGGTATTGTTATCTTGTTATTGAAATGTGGAAATGTTATGTTTCGTTTATGCATGCTTCATGTGATACGATTATGTTATGGTTCTTGGGAATTATTATGAAGATGGGTGGTTCTGTGATAAACTAAGGGCGGGTGAGCCCGATATAGATCTCCAATGCATTGGGTAACGCGAAGGAGTCAAATGTTAAGGTTTCTCTAAAGATATTTAGGGAATATACTATGATGGGTATTCTAAATGTAAAAAAGAGGGTTACTCCCTACGTAACAATGTTATGAATGCCTCAAGTCACCTTTATGTCTTATCATTTCTATGATTTACTCATTATTTGATGAGGTAAGTTAAAGTTCTTATGTTTTATGAATAAATTATGATTTCATGGATTCTTATGTATATGTGTACTCATGTTTCCTTTCCATATTTTTATATCCCTTACAGAGCTTTTTATGCTCATCCCACGTTTTTGAAATGTTTTTCACAGGTCAAGGGAATGGTACATGATATGATGATAGTGTTAAGGAAGTGCCAAGAAAGAATCCATGTTTTATTTTAAATATGTTTCCGTTGATGGGAAAAATGAATACTATATTTTATGTAACCAATTTTTTTAAATGTGGAATGTAATTCATTATTTATGTCCTAAGTCTCTAAAACTCTAAACCTGAAAAGATCCTCAATGTGAATTATTCATTTAATTCAATATTAAGTAAGGTTTAATGCCAAGGCCATATAGTTGGTATCAAAGGTCAGTTTAGATAAATTTAGGAGTTAGAATTCTATTAAATGCTTATCCGAAAATATATTTTTTTATGGTCAAATTGAAATGATATAGAATTTGAAGATTACCATGTTGGTTCATCTAAGACATGTTAGTTCAGAATGGTTTTCTGCAGAGGAAACAGGGAAGAAGTTCTAGGAAGGCATACATAAGGAAATAACATTCCGAATCAGCATCCTGAGATGTTCCGAATTGGAACTGAACAGTTTGTTGCAGTAATGACGCAATTGACTCAAGCGATTAATGGTGGCGGTATCCATGCACGAGATTAGCCAGATCAACCGCATAGGAACATGTCAGTGGTGGAACATTTCATGAGGAAACATCCCCCATCATTCAGAGGATCATATGACCCTGTGCTAGCTGAGGGGTGGATTAAAGCACTAGAGAAGATTTTTGATGTCATGGGGTGTTCAGACGATCAAAAGGTTAGTCTTGCAATTTACCATTTGGAGGGTGAAGCAAATAAGTGTTGGTCGATGGTTAAAAATATCAGGGATGCTAATGAGATTGATGCTCTCGACTGGGATGAATTCAAAGGTATGTTTATTGAGAAGTATTTTCCTAAGGCTGTTTGACTTAGGATGAAAAAACAATTCTTGGAATTGAGGAAAGAGGAAGACTCAGTGGCTGCCTATGAAGAAAGTTTCACTCGATTGGCAAGGTATGCTCCAAATTTTATCCGAGACCTTGATAGTAAAATCAATCGTTTTTACTCATGATTAAAGCCAAAATAATGAAGGATTTAGCTTCTCACGAGTTAAAGAGTTATGAAAAACTTGTTCGATGCGCTGATAAGGTGGAAATGGAGTTTTTCGATGATCAAGTGTTCTATAACAATCATCAGATGAAGAGACCGAGGTGGTAGGAGAAAGGAAATAATTCTTCAAAAAGGTATGATGGTAAGAAAACTATGTTTCCAGTTTGTGATAAATGTGGTAAAAGGCATGCTGGGGAATGTCTTATGAATTCTAGAAAGTGCTACCGATGTTGTGAGATGGGACATAAGGCTCGTGATTGCACTGAAAAAGATCAAGGTGATGGTTAGTCCAAATTTGATTTACAGTTAGTGAAATGTTTTAAGGGCAATGAGATGGGTCACTATGAAAATGAGTGTCTAACAAAGAGCTTGAGTGATAGGAAGCAGTTAGACTACAAGAATAAAGGAGTGGTGAAATCCTTTGCAACTACTTAAGCAGATGTCAGGCCATCAAATGAAGTTGTATCAGGTACTTTGTTTGTTTCTTCAGATTCTGCTAGTGTATTGTTTGATTCTGGGTCTACACATTCTTTCATCTCTAAAAACTTTTCTAGTAAAATGGGAATACCATCTCAAGAAATGACTCCTGAACTTGTGGTAAAAACACCTGGGGGAAATTTTGAGGCAAAAAGAATTTATAAGAATCTTCCTATCCTTATCCTTGGAAAGAACCTACTTGCAAACCTTATTATTTTACCTCTAGTAGTGTTTGATGTTATCCTGGGTATGAATTGGCTCTCTATTTACCATGCTAAGATTTACTGTACAGATAAAGAAGTTTCTTTTCAGAAAGACTTTTAGTTTGTGTACAAGAATGAACCCTTACTGTTGATAACATATTAAGAGGCCGAGAAACTTGTAAAAGATGGAAATGAATGTTACCTTTCACATATCGTTGAAAGAAAGGTAACTATTCAGATTAATGATGTGCTAGTGGAAAATGAGTATCCTGATGTTTTTCTGATGAGTTGCCTCGAATAATAATAGATCGGGAAGTTGAATTTACTGTTGACTTATTTTCTGATGCTAAGCTAATTTCAAAACCCCCTTATCGAATGGATCAAACTATACTTTTAGAGTTGAAGGATCAATTGAAAGATTTATTAGAGAAAGGTTTCATTAGACCTAGCACATCACCATGGGGTGCTCGTGTTTTATTTGTTAAAAAGAAATATGGTTCAATGAGACTTTTCATTTATTATAGGGCCTTGAATAACATCACTATTAAGAACAAATATCCTTTGCCTCATATAGATGATTTGTTTGATCAGCTCCAGGGAGCTCAATTTTTTTCAACGATTGACCTGAGATCAGGGTACCATCAGTTGAAGGTAATGGATGCAGATATTCCAAAGACCACGTTTCACACAAGATATGGCCATTATGACTTTTTAGTAATGCCTTTTGGGCTAACCAATGCACCTTCTGCATTCATGGACCTTATGAATAGAATTTTCCCTGAGTTCTTGGATAAGTTTGTGGTTGTTTTCATTGATGAAATTTTAGTGTTTTCTAAAATTGAATAGTAGAATGAAATACATTTAAGGGTAATTTTTCAAACATTAAAAGAAAATAAATTATATTGCAAATTCAGCAAGTGTGAGTTTTGGTTGCAAAAAATTTCTTTCCTTGGTCATATTGTTTCTAAAGATGGAATAACTGTGGATCCTGTAAAAACAAAAGTTGTTGAAGAATAGACAAGACCCAAAAATGTAACTGAGATCCGTATTTTTCTTTTTTTGGAAGGTTACTACCAAAGGTTTATTGAAACTTTTTCACGGTTATCTAGTCCAATGACTAAGATAACTCCGAAGGGTGTTAAGTTTATCTGGACAAAAGAATGTGATGATTGTTTTCAGGAACTGAAAAGAATATTGGTGAATGATCCAGTTTTGGCACTACCTTCTAGGAATGGGGAGTTTTTTATCTACAGTGATGCTTCATTTAAAAGACTTGGTTGCACCCTAATGCAGAATGATCAGGTAATTTCTTATTCTTCACGTTAGTTGAAAACTCATGAGGTAAATTACCCAACACATGATTTGGAATTAGTTGTTGTTGTTTTCTCTTTAAAAATTTGGAGGCATTATTTGTATGGAGTAAAGTGTGAAATATATACCGATCACAAAAGTTTAAAGTATATATTCACTCAGAAATAATTGCACATGAGACATATGAGATGGCTAGAATTAATCGAGGATTATGATTGTACAATTCATTACCATCCGGGAAAAGCAAATAAAGTGGCTGATGCTTTGAGTCGAAAAAACTAATGCTTCATTAACAATGTTGTGTTTGGTACGTGATCCTTTGGTTAAGGATTTTATGAACTTAGGAATAAAAGTTTTTGGTGCCGGATGTCCTTCTGTTTTGTTTCATGTATCAGTGAAATATTTACTATCAGACAGAATCAAGAAAGCACAGAAGCAAGACAGTGAGTTGCAGAAAAAGATAGAGCTGGTTCAGAAGGGTAAGTTGCCTAAATTCAACATTGATAATGATTGTGTTTTGAGATTTGGGAAGAAATTGTGTATGCCTTATGACTCACAGTTGAAGAGAGAGTTGTTATGTGAATCTCATAGTTATCCTTTTTCAGTTCATCCTGGTAGTACTAAGATGTACAGTGATCTGCGGGAGTATTACTAGTGGGACGGAAGGAAAAGGGATATTGTTGATTTTACTGTGAAGTGTTTGGAATGTCAACAGGTTAAAGCAGAGCAGCAGTTACCGAAATGTATTCTTCAGCCTTTAACAGTACCATAGTGGAAATGGGAGAATATATCCATGGACTTCTTTTTGGGATTGCCGAAGACACCATGAGGTAATAATGCAATCTGTGTTATCGTTGATCGCTTGATTAAATCTGCTCATTTTCTTGCTATACGAGATACTTTTTACCTAGATCAACATTCACATTTGTATCTTAAATAGATAGTCAGGTTACATGGAGTTTCTCTCTCCATTGTATCTGATCGTGATCCAATGTTCACTTCTAACTTTTGGAAAGGCCTTCAGAAGTCTTTGGGTAATGAATTAAATTTTAGTACAGCTTTTCATCCTCAATCAGATGGGCAGTCAGAACGAACGATTCAGACTTTAGAGGATATTCTACGTGCCTGTTCGATGGATTATCAGGGAAGTTGGGACCAACATCTTTCTTTTGTTTAATTTTCATATAATAACAGTTTTCATTCCACTATACTGATGGCACTGTTTGAGGCATTATATGGGAAGCGGTGTCGAACTCTGGCTTTATTGGATGAAGTGGGAGAAAGGAAGTTGATGGGACCAGAATTGGTAGAAGAGTTTTCTGAAATTGTTCAAATGATAGAGAGACACATGAGAACAGCTCAGAGCAGGCAGAATAGTTATGCAGACAACAGGAGGAAGGATCTCTCTTTTGAGGTAGGTGATCAAGTTTTTCTCAAAGTATCTCCCTGAAAAAGTGCGATGTGATTTGGTAAGAAAGAAAAGCTGAGTCCAAGGTTCATTGGACCATATGATGTTCTAAAGAGAGTTGGATCAGTTGCTTACCGAGTGGATTTACCTCCGAATTTATCTCAGGTACACAATGTTTTTCATGTTTCGATGTTGAGAAAGTATATGCCAGATCCATCTCATGTTTTGAGCCCAGAGATAGTTCAGTTGGAAGAGAATCTCTCTTATAAAGAACAACCAGTCCAGATTCTTGACCATAGAGAGCATATGTCACGTAATAAAGTAGTTCACCAGGTAATGGTTTTTTGGAAAAACCATATTGTTGAATAGGCAACATGGTAATCTAAAAATGCTATGAGGGATAAATACCCCCACTTATTTTGATAAGTGAATAAAATTGTGAGGACGCAATTCCCATAAGGGGGGAAGGATGTAACATCCCAGGTAAATAAAGAATAAATCATTTTCATATTTATTAGTATTTATGAATTATATATTAATTTTACTTTAAAGGGGTTTCTATGTTCGATAGCGTACCCGATACACAATAAAGAGTTTCTTTGAAATCTTACGTTGCACACTAGTAATAAATTAATATTATTTTAAATGGTAATTAACACGTAGTCGTTGTATTGGTATGGATGAATAGAAATAACTAAAATAAAATTATATGTGTCTGTTAAATGTTTTTACATTTATCCAATAAAGGATAAAGGCTTAAAATACAAAAAAAAATCAATTTTAGGCATAGATACTCTAATTTTCACTAAAGGTCCACTTATCGCCTTTTGATGGAGAACTGTCATAAAATATAGTTTTGGTCACTCTTATACATTCTATTGGACCAAATAAAATTCTTCTTTAGAATTGGGACATCAAAATATACTTTGTGTAAATTTTTGGTATTTTTCCGATAAAGTTCATTTTTTAATGAATAGTGAAAAATGTTGTATTTTAATTCAAAACCTCTTTTTAATCGAATTTATTTATATGATTATATTATATTTTGAATTGGTTTTAATGTTGAATTATAATATATTTTGACCATTTAATCCAATTGTGGTCATTATTATTAATTTCACTTTGAAATTGGACTTAAACTAGTGTCAATCTTTTGATACATATTGTTTAATAAAAACACGCTTTTTGTTTTGACAGCGGGAATTAATTATTAAATTAATTATTGCAACATATATGTTTTGAATTTTGAAAAATAGACATCATTTTTGAATTTCGAATATCAAATATAGCTTAGGGTGAATTTTTTGTATTTTTCTGAAAAACATCAATTTTTGATGAACAGTGAAACCACTAAGTGGAACTTTAAAAAAATTGATTTTTCGTTTAAATGAAATTTTACCACCTATGTGTTTTCAATTTCAAAAATCTTACATACATGGTTTTCATTAGGAAGTAAAATGTGTTTCAATATGATTAAAATAATTTTTGGTGAATAGTAACTTTTAAGTTTTTAATCGCGATTAGAGGTAATTAGTAAAATTTAAGGTAAAAATAATTTTCAAATAATATGAAATGACCTTGACATATGTCCTACCCTTATTTAATGTTTCATGGAAAACCAAGACAATTCATGGGTCAACTTGGGGACCCCATGGAGAAACATTGGTAGTAAAATAATATTAATAACTTTTTATTTAATGTTAAAATGAAAATGTCACAAACATGTGTTGTTTTACTAAAACAATTTTTACATGGGATTATACAAGTCATAATTTTGACTATTAATATTAATTAGAAATCTAAGAATATTTCCTAGATCATGATATTTTTTTTATAATTTTTAGACATTAAATAAATTAAATTATTTATGATACCATGATGATGCAGCAATTACCTCATTATTTAACGATTTAAATAAAATGAAATGATAATGTAAAATCTAAGACCTAAACATGTCAAAAACCTATTGGATGGGTGGATTTAGAACTCTTATCACCCTATCCTATAAAAATATTATTTTGGGACCTTTAAAATCCAAAAAGCATTTTATAATAAAGTAACCTTTTATAACTTTCCAAGAGTGTCCCTCCTCTCCTCTTATAAAAGGCCCTCACCTCTACCACCTTACCCACCCCTCTAAAGCCTTTGGATCCTCCAAACCCATCCCATTTTTTCTCTCCACATCCCTCTCTTACTCTTAGAAGCCTCATGTTGGGCATAAGGCTTTCCAAGGAAGTCTTTGAGCTCAAATCAAAAAGAGTTACCCGTTTTGAAGGTAGTGTCTTCTCTTGTGTTCTTATGTTTTATTTTGCTTCTCAAACCCCCTAAACAATTTTTATTCCATTATTTTGTAAAAAAAGTATCCTCAATATACTAGGATGTTTTTATGATAAGTATTAGAGCTAAACTTACACACACCTTCATCTAATGATTAAAGAGCATACTGTTTCTGTGGATGGTGAATTTCTGCCTCACGAAACGATGATTGTTCAATATTCTTATAACACCTTCAAAGGTGGCCATTATGATGACACTATATTTATATATGATATATAATATGTTTATGGTTTCCTTAATCTTCTATATTTTTCATTTATGGCATACCATTATGGCTTCCATTATGGGTATACGCGATATGTTCATTTTAAGAAGTGCGGACTACCGCCCCCTCAAAGTGATTTGATTCGTTAATGCCATATGTGGGATGTATAAAGGATGGATTTAATGATATTATATATGAAATTATACTAGAAATATAATATACCTTTATTTCATTATGATTCAATTCCATAAAATACGAAATTGAAATGAAAGTAGCGTTCATGCGTACATACAGCTTATCGTCTCCTTGAACGGTGCATTTCATTTCATACCTCTATATGTTATGTAATATTATAAATGAATATATATACTGGATATATATGATATATATGATATATACATCTTGAATATAACTCTGGATATGATGGATATATGAACAACTTGTAATTATAAAGATTTCATTTTTGACTCAAGTACCAATGATTGTTAAAACGACCGTTATTAACTTAAATAATTACATAGTGTTCACAACATGGTAATAAGTGATATAAAAGGAATAATTAACTCGAAAAAGGTTCTTAAGCAAATATAAATTAAATAAAGTTTATTATTCAGGATGTTAAAGAATGATCGAGTCAAGTCAGACCCGAGGTAGGGGACTTCGTCTCAATCTCCTTTCATTGAGGCATATTTTGTTTTATACATAACTTTCTTTTATACAGTTTATAATCCCCTTTGACTTTTATGTTTATCCAAAAGAAATATTTTTTATACGAAGAGTTTACTAAACGAATGAAGGGAATGTTTTTTTGTCGTACGTATGTGGCGACAACGACTTCTCCGCCGCTGTGACCGTTATTTGAGTTTTGGCTTCCTATACAAGCCATAATTTTTTTTAAATGAAAAATAAATACCAAGTTTTAATTTTATTTTATTTTGGTATTAAAAATGGTTTTCATAATTTTTTTATTATATCAATGTGTTGTATTTATATCTATTGATTGAAATGTGGAAATGTTATTTTTCTTTTATGCATGTTTTATATGAGACGATTATGTTATGGTTCTTGGGCATTGTTATGAAGACAGGTTGTTCCGTGATAAACTAAGGGCGGGTGAGCCTGATATAGCTCTCTGGTAACGTGAAGGAGTCAAACGTTAAGGTTTCTCTGAAGATATTTTGGGAATATACTGTGATGGGTATTCCAAATGTAACCAAGAGGGTTACTCCCTAAGTAAGAATGTTATGAATGCCTCAAGTTACCTTTATGTATTATGCTTTCTATGATTTACTCATGATTTGATGAGGTATGTTAAAGTGCCTATGTTTTATGAGTAATGTTTTATTTCATGGATTATTATTTATACATGTACTCATGTTTCCTTCCATATTTTTATATCCCTTACTGAGCTTTTTATGCTCATCCCATGTTTTTGAAATGTTTTTCACAGGTCAAGGGAAAGGTACATGATATGATGATAGTGTCAAGGAAGTGTCAATAAAGAATCCATGATTTATTTTAAATATGTTTTTGTTGATGGGAAAAATGAATACTATATTTTATGTAACCACTTTTTTTAAATGTGGAATGTAATGCATGATTTATGTCCTAATTCTCTACAACTCTAAACCTGAAAAGATCCTCAATGTGAATTATTCATTTAATTCAATATTAAGTAAGGTTTAAGTTTGGGGCCTTATAGGTGCTCCGCCTCATTCATCAACAAGTGAGGAAAAACAAGGATGGAGGTTCGGCCCATGTTTGTTCGGTCTAGGCCCTTTAAGTTATGGTGATATCAATCAGCAAAACATTACCCATGATTAAACGACGTAGAATGGAAGAATTTCAAACTCAAATTTCCTACCTCGTATCATTGTTCATTGATGATGACGTAGAAAGGGGGACATCGACTCCTTGACGTCGAAAATGAAGAAGCCAAGGATGGCGTCGTCGGGGTTCTTCAAGGACAGCGCACCCTCCTTTGTTCCGGTTGAAGAAAGAAAAAAGTGTTTTTCGTTCCTCGGTGGTCATTCCTCATTGGAGAGTTCTTCCTTCCTTGGCGTTATACCTCCAAGAGCTCCTCAATTCTCCCCTCCAACAAAATAAAACATGCCAACACAAAAGAAATAATAGTTTTTCTATTATTTTAATTATTGGCATGAATTCAAATGGAGAACTAATTAAGGGGGGGCTCCACTTAATTAATTCTTGTGTGTGGGAAAAAATTAATTAAGGGAGTTTAAGAGGTTTCATGGGTGGTGGCTCCATAAATGGGGAGTTCAAGGGTTTCATCCTTGTGTGGTCCCCACCACTTTAATTGATAATAGGTGTTTCGACCTTGGGTGGGCCCCACCACCATAACCTCTCATGGGAGGTTATGGTGTGGTGGCCCCCACCCATAACCTCCTCTTGGAGGTTTTAACCACCAAACACCCAAAGGTGGATCAAATAAAATAAATTTGTTACACACTTTATTTTATTATTTTTATAAAAAGTCAAAAACTATCTTTTTTTCTTGACCAACTGCCACCGAGGTGAAAGTCTTCTTAAGCGAATATCGGCGCTGTGAGTTCAACAGTGCCCTCAGATTTCAGTTTCGAACACCGGTTCAAAATTTATAAAAACTCGCTTGTATGTTTATTGAATGCACCTGAAAAAAACTATAGAAATTGATTCCAGGCACACCGGGGCTCGGAATCAAGCACCATAAAATTTAACGGACTCGTAAAATTCCCATGTATTTAAATAGAATTCCATGGGATTTTTGGGTCTTTACAATATTAATCTTATTAGACCAAATTTTACTTATTAATAACAAACATTTATATTATATTTTTGAAATTCAGTTCACATAAGTGGTGAAATTTCATTTAAATGAAAAAATCAGTTTTTAACTACTACTAAGTGGTTTCACTATTCATCAAAAATTGAAGTTTTTCAGAAAAATACCAAAAACTCCGCCTAAGATATATTTGGTTTTCCAAATTCAAAAATGATGTCTATTTTACCAAATTCAAAATAGATAATTTTCATTAATGAATTTAAAATTAATTCCCGTTGTGAAAACAAATAGTGTGTTTTTAAGAAACAATATCTATCAAAAGATTGACACATGTTTATGTCCAATTTCAATGTGAAATTAATTCCAATGAAAAACATTAGATTAAATGGTAAAAATATAATCTAATTACACTTTAAAAACAATTAAAAAGATAATATAACTATTAAAATAAATTTTATTAAAAGTCATTTTTGAATTAAAATATAGTATTTTTCACTATTCATAAAAAATGAATTTTATCATAAAAATACCAAAAATTTACCCAAAGTAAATTTTGATGTCCCTATTCTAAAGAAGAATTTTATTTTGTCAAATGGAACATATAAAAGAGACCAAAACTAGATTTAAAGAGGGTTCTCCATTAAATGGTGGTAAATCGACCTTTTAAAGCAAATTATCTCTAAAATTAGATTCATTCACATTTTATGCCTCTAAATTTAATTGAATAAATGTAAAAACATTTAACAAATATATATAATAATTTGGTAGTTAGTTCTGTTCATTCCTGCCATTACAACAGCTAGGTGTTAACTACCATTTAAAATAATAATATTATATTATTAGTGTGCAACGTAAGATTTCAAGGAAACCCATTGTTACGTAAGGGGTATACCATCGAACATAGTGTTCCCTTTAAAGAATAATTCATATTTAGTTCACAAATATTAATAAATATGAAAAATTTCATGTTCTTTATTTACCCGGGATGTTATAGTACCAACAAATATTGAGTCTTGACCTAGTTCATTGATCTTCTCAAAGCAATCCCTAGAGGTTCCCCACACTCTAAAGTTACCTATGTCTCTTTCTCGACACACCCAATGACCCTAATGTTCATTTTTTATCAAAATAATTTCCAAAACCATTCTCACTAGTTATAAAAATATTTTCAAATGTAATCCAATATTCTTAGTCATTTAAACCCCATTTATAAATAAAACCCACCCTTAAATAATTTAATCAAGCACCTGGTGTGAAAAAATAAGTTTTACAAGTAAAACCTAGTTTAAAACAGTTATCTTTCCACGAAATTCATTGAAACCACAAATATATTCAATTAAATTAAAAAACGGAATTAAACAATAGTAATAAAAAATAAATAGAATTACAAAATTATATTTAAACACCTACCTCAAAAAGGAGGTAGCACAACCTGCCCTCGAAAATGGTGACTAGGGAAGGATAGATCATGTCCTCACAATACTAAACCCTTAATAAACAATAAAAATACTCCATAAAACCCATTGTATCTTTAATACATAGCACATATATGTTCTAAAAGAGGAAAAGAGAAGGGATCTAGCATAGATCTACAAGGAAAATGGAGAAACCATAACCGAAACGCAACAAACCTTGATGTGAACCGTCAAGAAAAAATTATTTCCTCCTAGAATAAAAAGGGGGGTACCATTAATGTGATGAGGAAGTATAATGAAAATATAATATTATATTAGGTTTTATTAAGATTAAAATCACTCAATGGGAAAAGGGGAAAATACCTTTTTTAAATAGTCCATTAGAGGATTTCACAGTTTCATAGAGGAGGATTCAAAGATATACTAACCATGTTCCTTAACTGTGACCCCCTACTATCCATTCTGCATGGGGGTCCCACAATTTTCACTAAGGTCACATGGTTAAACTAACCAAGATCCTTAACAATGTTACACCCCTGGAAAAACACCAGAACCTTCACAGTTCCATGGGTAGGTCACTCTATTTTTTTAATCATACGCCAGTCATGTGAGGCCCCTCCATTCGAACACATAACAAACTCTATGGAAACTACACGGTTAAACTTATCATGCACCTTAACCATGTTCATTTCAAATTTTTTCTAAAAGCCCTTGTTTTCAGTCTTTGATCCCCTAAATATGTTTAGACATGAGAAGAGAAAAATAAAGACTCAACTAAGGAATACTTTTGACCTGGAGGGAATTATATAATGGATATGGAATTCCATACTAACTAACTGTGATTAAAATTCATAAAATTCCTTATTTTCTATTTGTAATTTTGGGAAATGGAGTTCTATATTAAATATTCCCAATTAGTTCACATTATTCCCATTATTTTTATAAAATAAAAAATGTTATGAAGCCTTCTATATTAGTATGAAGTAGATATCATCCAATGAGTGTTTGTGATAAACCTAAAGAGACCTAGATTATATTTAGTTCATTTACTACTTTTGTAATTATTTCATACACACTAAATCATGGTGTATTCACAGACTAGATAGAACATGAAACCATGGTTGGTTCCCTACTGTATTTTACTCACACATTACTAAGAATTAAATTTTATACATAAAGAAGCTTTATGGATGTAATTAGGGACAATGGGAAGCATCTGATGATGGATTCCTAATTTTTTTACTATGAAAAAGTATGATAGCAGATGTCTAAGCCAATTATCCTGATGTTATTGGTTATATCCTTTGGTATTTCTTGAATTTTCTTATAGCTTGTGTTGTGTATGCCTAATACCATATTCCCATCATACTTCCCTTTTTTTTTAATAGCATCATTGACATCATTTTGTACATATTACAATAAGTTGTTAATCTTATTGGTTATGCAGGTCTATTTACTTTCTTGAATATTTATAATTTATTTCCACATCTTATTCACTTCTTATACTAAATTACTACACTCTGATCCCAAGGGTACAGTCTACCCACCATACTATCATACACCCTTGATGCTAGTCGAAAAACCTTGGCATATAGTGAGGAATTATTGAACCTATATGGCTCTCTAGTTTTGTTAATTATTAGTGAACCAGAACTGGGATGTCACAAGTGGTATCGGATAATTATCTTCATTTTCTTACAATTTTGGTTTAGAAGAATGGTGACTTGGATATGTTACAATTTTTTAATGATCCTACGGCTGGAAGTATCTAACCCACATACAAGAGAAATACAAATTACAAGGTATGGGGCTATTTGTTCTAGATTATGCCTATTATAGATGTCATTATTTCACTAATGGGTAATGAAGATGATTTTTGGTGATTATTATAATTATTATTATTGCTTCTCTTTTTACCCTTGTCCCAATATGGAAGGGAAGATATGTAACATGCTTAATCATAGGCACCTCATGATTTATATGTCATCTATTTGATATGTCATGATTTTTTTATTACATTACTTTTCAGTAGAATGTTTTAGAGACTTCATTATTATATTGATAAATTCCTGATTTTTCCTATAGGAAGTGGATAAATAATTCGTTATTTAATGTTTCTATATCAATCAAATTTATTTTTCCTATATATCATAATTTTGAAACCTTACCTAAACCATTATTTAAAGTTCGACAAATGTACATTGAGATATATGGATTTAAATGTTAGATTCTTTTTATTAAATGGATTCTAATTTTAATTTATAAATCTTGTACTTTTACAAATTGAGAATGGTGATCTCTATGATAGGTTGATCGCATATAAACCTATTACTTTTTTAAACTATATTTAATGGACTTGTTATAGTTATAGGAAATTCCAATTGAAGCTTATAAAGTATGGGTGTTTATAATTTGGGAAAAGTAACTTATATAATATGACCATGATGTATATAAATATGAAATTGTTGATTCACAATAGTTAAAATAAATGGTTTCCATCAAATGTGGTTTTCAATTTCAACTTAAAAGTTTTTTCATATACAACATTCAATTGAAACTCTATATACTGGAACCTTGGTGTGAGACTTGAACATTGAACAAAACTGTACTATATTAGTGGGTAGTTGGCAGTGAGTCTCAGGTAGGATGAATTTTTACATATCGTATATATTTTATCTATGATTTATTATAATATAGAGTCTCATATGGAGGCATTTTTTGGTATTATAAGAGTATACCTCCATGACATCCTCTGGTCGAACACAAAGAAGGTGTTTATTACCATTCACCGAAGGTGGTGGGCCTTGAGACATTGGTATTACCTCCTTCAGTATAACTTGTCGAACCTCCTATTATACCTAATGTAGGAACTGATGATCAATTTCAAGAGAGTTTCTTCTGGTTAGTATATTATATACTTGGACCTCCACAACCTTCCCCTTTTATAGAAGATTTGACTAGGGAGTTCAAGTTGTATAATTGTACAACATTTGTTTGGGTAAGTTAGTCCCCAAGATATTGAATCCTGGATGGAGGCCATTTTATCTAACATCGAGCACCTTGAGACACCTCCTGAAATGATATTGGATCTCACTGCATACATGCTTCATGGATCTTCTAGGAGGTGATGGGATGCAATCCTCAAAGCATATTGTTGTGTGGTTATGGTCTAGATTGGAATTCAAAAAATATTATACAATTATTTATATCCCAAGACTTGGAGAGATGATCAAGCTTTGGAGTAGATGCACCTAAAACAAGGAATTATGTCTGTTATGGCATATTCATCTCACTTTACTGAGATCTAGTGCTTCACACCAATGCATGATATATAAAGGGATATGTGATTTGAGAATAGGTTTAGGTATAAAATCTGATCATAGGTGAATATAATAAATTTGACTACTATATCTATATTAGTGAACTACGAACCCATCACTGTGTGAAATCAAAGGGAGGATAAATGTGTGAACTAGAGTTGTTTGGCACCTAGAATGGTAAGTACTTAGAGTAGTGGTATGAAATTCCCCTTAAAGGTTTCTCATCATGGTTTTGGTTGTGAGAGTATTAACATTGGTTTCAATGGTATGTTTCATCTGTGAAGGAAGTGAGGTCACCCAATGCCTTAGTGTGACAAACACCCCATTGAGTGTTGTGAATGTGGTATGATGGGGTATCTTCATAAATTTTCTAGGACATACCCATCTATACCTAGTGAAGAGGATCTGAAACAACTCTTCATTTAATAGAAGAATCAATATCTCCTCAGTAGGTAGGTATATTGATTAATACCAGCCACATATGACAACTAGATGGTCCGGGACAAGGGATCTTGATACTAGATTTATAGAACTATAATATTAGAACTTTCCATGGTAGTCATTTTTATCCAAGGGGTAACAATATTTATAGATATTTAAAGTATATCCTATATCTAAGGAGTATATTTTCAGGCTATATATAGTCATAGGTAAAATTTTTGTAACCTCTACTTTAGTGTCTTTTTAATTTGAAATAGGTGCTTCACATTCTTTCATATATATATATAGTAATTATTTATTTCATTATTCTTGATATCATGAATTTTTTGTAGTAATTTCTCTCAATACGCCATTGCAAATTCGATCGGAGTGCATACGCTGATGAAAGGAATACCCCTTGAGATAGGTGGTTATTGTTTCACATAAAACCTTTTCATTCCCAAGATTAAAATATTTGATATCATTCTAAAAATTGACTAGTTAGTGACTTATTATTCCCATGTTGATTACTATCATTGATTGTATTCCTTCACCTTAAAAAAGGTTGGTAACAATATTTACAATGTATAAAGGTATTTCCAATAAAGTCGAGTTGGTCCTAAGCATCATGGGATAGGCAGAGTGATATCCTAGATTTCTAGTCCTTTTTTGAGTGTTCCAAGAACATGTTGGACATATTTCCCTCCTATGGTGGATGGTTTTGGAGATTTTTTCCCTTGATTAATTTTACATGCTACCTCTTGAGAGAGATGATGATTTTACTATAGATATAGTTTTGAGATACGGGTTGATATATATCATACCTTCAATGATGGATCCTTCTAAAGTTCATGGACACAAAAGTCAATTAGAGGACCTTAATACTAATGGTTTTATATTACTGAGTAATTCACCATGGGGTTCACCTATGCTTTTTCCATGATGGAGGTTGTAACACTTATAGTATGTATGGATTAATGAAAATTCAATCAATTAACATTAAGAACTAGTATCCACTTCCATGAATAAAATATCTCTTTCATTAACTCCAAGGGACTAGAGTCCTCTTGAATATATAATTTAGATATTTTTATCATGAGGAATGTGTTAAACCCTCAAACATACCACATACAACATTCTATAGTAGGTATTTTTTTACAAGTATTGGATATGTTATTCAGCCTAAGAAATGTACCCTCTATTTTTATAGCCATGATGAATCGGGTTTCCACCCAAAACTATATTATTAAATAGAGGTTTTCAGGGATAATATCTTATTGTATTATTGTATATGACATGATTATGCCAAAAAACATGAAATCGTTTCAGTATACTACTATAGAATAGGTTGAATTACAAACTCACAAAATGACAAATCAAGATTAATAAATTTAACTTCATGGGTTATATTATTTCATATACCACTGTATCATGGACCCAGGTAAGGTGAGAGCCATGGTTTATTAACTTCATCCTAATAATTTCTCTATCATTAATAGTTTCTTGGGGTTATATGTATATTGTATGTCCTTTATTCAAGTCTTATCATGCAAAGATGATCCCCTTTTATGATTAAATATGGAGGGTGTTATTTTTTCATGGTCTAACCCCTGTGATAAATATTTTAAATAGTTGAAATGAAATATTCTATCAATATAGATATAGATTCTACAAGTGCCGAGTAGAAACAACATAGTTTATTATGACTCATAAAGTGTTGATATGGGATCAGTACTGATGTAGGATAAGTGATTCAGATCATAAAGGTCTTTTTATTTGATGCCTCATTAGAGAAATTACATTTTTCATGACCTCGATCAATCATGTGTGGTTCATGCCTTGCATTTTTGGATGCATAATCTGGTGGGAGGGTTATTCATTATATAAAAAAATCAAAAATTCCCTAAAAACATATTCTCTCTGAATAACGGGAATCTTACACAAATAAGGTAGGTTGACTACCTACATTATTTTGAATTTGAGCTTGTGAGTACGCCTATAAAAGGAAACTTATTGGTTGATGATCTAATCCAGAAGACAAAGGTGAAAACAGTTTAGGTGGTAATTAGTGAATGAAAGTTGACGTATTTGTTTTTTAATATGAATTTAGAGGTGCATGACCATATAGAGTATCTTGTACCCATATCTTTATAGGATAAAACATCACTACAATATAGATTGAAGAGGTTAAAGAATTTTTATCCAGAGGGTTTAGTCATAAGGGAGAGTGTTTCAGTTGAGGGTCTACTGCCCGGTTGGTTTGTTGAGGGGGATGAGATATTTTGAATGTATGGGTGTGTATGGGTTTTATAATACATATGAGAGTACTTGATGAAAGATTCTCATGAATCAACTTTGTTATTACATCCTTGACTAATGAAGATATGTCGTGAATTATGCTATAATTTTTGGTGGTCAGGGATGAAAAGGGATATCACGAGATTCGTTACTCGGTGTTCCACCTCTCAGTAGGTTTAGGTGGAATATTAGCATCCAGTGAGAATTTTATAGCTATTACCTATCCATAAATAAAATGGTATTATTTAACTATGTATTTCATGATGGTCTTTCCAAAGTTCCTTGATATTGTAACATGCCATAAGTTATCATGGACATACAGATGAAGGTCACCCACTTCCTACCTAATTGGGAGACCTTTTCAGTGGATCAACTCGAGAGGGATATTTTCCTTGTAGATCCTATGAATTCATGGAGTTAATTAATTTAATCGAATAAGGATTATCATTTTACATCATGGTTCTAGTAGGGATTGTATGCAGCTTTGGGTTCATAGGTGCTTCTGAGTACATCTTACCAACTAAAAACTGACATTCAGTCAAAGTGTATGATATAGGTGTTGGAGTACATGATCCAAGAACAAGTCCATGGTTTTAAATGATCTTAGGAGAAACACTGACCACTTTTTAAATTCATTTATAATAATATATTTCAAGAAACTATATAGATGACTTTTTATAAGGCCTTATAAGGTATGTCATGTCATTTATCCATGATCAAGTTAGAGGTTAGAGAGTCAGCTCTACTAGAACCATGGTGTATTTAAGAAACACCAAAGTAGGTATAACTTATTTTGAAGTGCATGGATATAACTCATTCTAGGAATAAGTATTATTTTTATCTTTATTTACAACCACTAGAATATGACATTGGTGATTAGGTCTTCTTGTGTGTTTTCAAAAGAATGGGACATCATTATATTAAGATAAATGGTAAGATATCACCATGGTTCATTAAACCTTTCATGATTTTGTAGAATGCTAGATAAGTGGATTATTATATAGAACCCCCTCAAATATATAGGGTTATTTATTACTTTCTGCATGTTTCTCAATCACATCATTACTATTTTGACCTATCATATATTTTTTAACTATATTATGTAGAGTTAGATATTGATTCATCTTTTTAGGAGCTTTATATTCATGTCATTGATCGAAGAAAAAAAGGTTCTATATGAAAGAAAAGTTATCTAAATAAAAGTTAACCAAATTGTATGGAAGGTGTTGGAGGATATCAGACTCATTCTATGCCCAAAGATATGAATTTTGGAATTATAGGATTAGGAACATGATTAGTTAATGGTTAGTGATAATGGTACAACTCTGTCATGTGGTTCATAAGGGATCATGTAGGGTTTCTTGAACTATGTGAGGGAGGTTGCATGAAAATTTAAAAGGTTGCATGCTTGTTTTAATGATTAGTCACACGGTGTGCCCAAGTATTTTCAAACCATGTGAAAAAATATAAAATTTTTCGTTCCACTTAAACCATGGTGGCACACTATTTGGCCAACCATTTATCCAAACCTTGTTCCCTTTAAAGAATCTATAAATTAATTAATTTCCCATAATTCCTTAAATTTGCCCCCCTCTTTTTATTTCCCAATTTTCATGCTAGAAACCCCACATTGGAAGCTCCCATTCCTCTCAGACTGGGATTTGATCCATCTCTTCATTTAGTGACTAATTAATTTTTTTTCATCTCACAAAATATCCCTCATTAAGACTATGATTCCTCTTAGATCTTTTTCCATTTTCTCTCTCTATATTGTCGAATATTTTCTGTAAGATAAAATATTCTATTTTTTTAGTGTATTTGTCTATTTCTCTAATTTATCTCATTCTAACCCAAATTAGCGGATTATACTAGAGGAGGGTCCTACTTACAAGATAAGGTAGCATGTCTCATAATTTTCCAAAAAAAGATTGGATCTATATATAATGTTGTCATTGTGATGCATGAAGGACACTACAAGAATTTCACCTAGAAATAATAAACCCTTAAATTAATTATTTAAACCTTGTTATGGACATTCTTAGAGACCATTATACTTGGTGCGATGTCAAAAACCATAACCCAAACCACCCCTTGGAAGGGATTGATCATATGCCTTAATTACTTACATTTCCATTATAACTAAAACAATACAAAGGTATGTTTGGGTTGACATTGGTTTGTGATTGTTTATAAAGTGAGTTAATGGGATAATGTAGTGGTATAGATTATACACCTTTTACACTTCATATAACTTATCGTATATATGGATTAAATGATGAAATATATTAAATAATAGAAAGATATGTATTCTTTATCCTTGAATGAAATTTGACATGGATGTGATTACATAATGTTTACATTCATTAATGGATAGAATGTTTCTCATTGATGTTTGGAATTCATGGACATAACATTCCTTATTGATCAATTGGAATTTATGGAATTGATGTTCATTATTGTTAATTGTAATTACTGTGCATGATGTTCTATATATTTTATTGGCAATTAATGTTCATGATATCCCTTATTTTTAATTTATAAATAATGTAAAGGAGTTTCTATACTTACTAATTGAGATTAATGGATATGATGTTCCATATTTACTATTTTTCTTCTACAGACATGGAATTCCATATTGAATATTCCAAATTAATGGAAATGACTCTAATTATATTTTAAAAATAATAAATGTTAAAATAAATTTTAGATTATTCTAAAGAAGGTAGTACCATAAGGGGGTTTTTAAAGAACCTGACCCAACTTGGGTTTTATTCAGTTAATTTAATACTTTTGTAATTATTAAATGTACACTAATTCATAGTATATTCACAGACTGGTTAGTACTAGACACCATTGGTGGTAGCCTACTATGTTTTACTTACACCCTTTTTAGGCCAACATTTGGTACCTAGAAAGACTTCCTGGATGTAGGTAGAGACAAAGGGAATCTTCTCGCCATTGAAGAATAGTTTTATTACTTGGGAGGAGTACATGAGTAGAGAATTGAGCATGTTTTTGTGATTCTATTAGATATAAAATTTGGAATTTTATATTTTTTTATAGCTTGTGTTGCGTATTTCATTTATCCTATTCTCTCATATATCCCATTTTTGGTAGAGAATCATGATCATAATTTTGTATATGTTACTGGATATGGTCAGGTTTATTTTTTATTTTTTTGTATTTACTTTTCCAGATATTTATCATTTATTTCTCTTGCTTATTCACTTATTATACCATTTTTCTTTAATTGATTCTTAAGGGTATGGTCTCCCACCATATCATCACTGACCTTCACAGCTAGTAGGCAGTTGCTCGAATATAAATATGTGTTATTGAGGCTATATCAATCTAATTTTTTTTTATTAGTTAACTAGACTCAAGAAATAAAACATAGTAAATTACATAATTAGTTAAGTTCCCATCATGTACTTTGAGAATGTTCAGTCCATAATTTCAAAATAGCATTGGTATATTGATTTTGTCCAGTGGATTAATTATTCCATCATCCCTAGAAGAATAATAATGAAATAAATATCATTTTTATACATTAATAATTATTTTAAAATAAACCATTCAATATAGTTATGATAAAATAATTACATTACAATCATGGAGATGGCTTATCGTATGTATGCATGAGTGACATTTTAATTTTTCAACGGTCATTATGGAAGGAATTATAGTATTATTTTTTCTTTAAAAATAATAATAATATAATAAATACCATATTATTTATTTTAATAAACTTATATATATCATCCAGCTGATGTTGTGGTGACAAATGAATCGCATTGCTTCATGCACGTGGCAGTACACAAGTATGCACGAATGGTGATATCATTTTTCTGTACAAGAAAAGATAAGAAAATAAATGATATATTACTTATGAATAATGATAAATCTATCTTTAATTTCATATATATACATTAAATCTATCATGATAACTATTTTTGATATGTGGTGATGCAAAATGAGTTACATCAGTCTGTGAGGTGGTAATCCACCACACACATGAACTATGAATTCCATAAACATTTGATTGATGTTTGAGATGGATATAATTTATGAAACTAAAAAAAATGAAATCCCTTTATATATAATGTACTTAATTTATTGTCTCATAATGGTTCGATAAGATTTAAAATAGGTGGAAAAATAAATGAAACGAAAACTCAAAGTTAAGAAATATTGTAACGCCCCGACCCTAGTTGCCTAGAGTCGGTGCATTATTACATAACATTGGCATGATCACAAGAAAGATCAAATCTCGAAAGACCGATTGGTTTAGTAGCCTTGGAAACACTAGATATATTCATAAGTTTTACATTACATCATAAAATCAAAAACTACTACAACAACATAATGTTTCCACAGTCCACACTACAATCCCCTTATAATATCCCTGCAGGTCATTCATAACTTACATCTTCACTTCCTGGGAAAAATAAAACATAGAAAAGGGGTGAGCTCAAATGCCCAGTAAGGATAACAATATAGCGGAAACATTCATCAATAAGAATAAATATTTAAGGCAATGTATAACTAAAACAAAAGCCTTTTAAACATGAACTTTCAACATGGTATGACATAAATAAAATGAAATAATGCCATTTACTTATTCACATGGATATTCCACTAATCGAATAATCACATGCAAAAATAAATAACCACTTTCATAATGTTGGAATGCATAATGCCAGACTATCATAACCACATAGCCAAGGCCTCGTGCCAAGACTACAAATAAGATTTTGTCAAGGCCTTGTGCCAAGACACTAGTTTGTCTCATGAGACCTACCGATGCATCGAGGAGCTATAGCGGGCTCCACCCGTCACTTATTAAGTCCAATGCATTCCCATATGAAAAGGTTTAAACATAACATAAACATTCGTATTAAAACTAGCATACGAAATGTCAATACTTTCACAATAAACTATGAATGGTATAAAAATAGCACATCCACAGTCAAACATATCACAAAACTTTCAATACAATATAGAAGTTTTGTATCATAATAAATCAACTTCAAATAATCTTAAAATCCATCAAAGGATGTTGACATAGATGAAATCAAAATTCTTTTTAAAGAAATATCTCCTTTTATTTTGAAATCATTTAAGATCCATATAAAATAAAACATTTTCTTTGAAAATATTCTTATAAGCTTGTAAGGAAAGCTTTGAAGATTTTATAACGGCGTAAAATAACCGCACCCGCCGTATAAGTTAAAAAAAACATTCTTACCTCAATTCTGTCGAAAAGGTTAAAAAGGACCTTGTTTTGAAAACGACGGAAAGATTCCTTTATAAACCTCTTATAAAAAGTCAAAAAAAGGTATAAATGACTTTAACCCATATTCTTGTAAATAGTAAAAATTTTTTGAAATACATTTTTAAGAAACATGGATGTGGATGATAAAGAGATCCCAGTAGATTATTACATATAAACAACCTCGGATAATGAAAAGATTGTGAAATAACCCTTACCTTGTACTTTTCCTTGGTTGGGGTAGGTTAACCTCCTGTATAATGGTGAAATAGTTGTTATTAAATTATACAAGAATCATATATATTAATATGATATCATATATGATCTTTTAACATTGATTTGTTAATAATATCTTAGAATTATCGTCGTTTCGGGAGTTAACTTACTCATTTTCTTTTATATGTTTTGTTACATAAGCCATGGTTGTTGTATCTTATTCATATCCAGAATGATATACAGTCCTTAAACATCATTTTTAAATCATCAAATGATAATTATACTTGAATGGATACGATGGAGAATGAATCTCATCGCGTTCGTGGAGACGGTAGTCCGTTCGTACGCACGAGCGACAATATCATTCTTTTGATATTAAAATAATATATAAATGGATGGTATATCATATATACAGAATCATTAACATGTTATATTTATTATATACATGAGTTACACATCATTATTATACCCATCCAAATAATATTATATTGAATAATAATTACACCACGACGTGGAGACGGTAAGCCGTACGTACGCACGTATGGTGACATGTTATTCAAAGGGTGGATAGAATACTGAATATGATTGTACCATATTTATAATAACATCACAGTATATGTGAGATACTGGAGTTATTATTTCAGAATGGTAAGAACAAAGGAAGAAGAAGTGGAAGAAGAAATGAACTTAGAAAAGGGTGGTGAAATCATTACCTCTTCTTCGGGTTCTTCCTTTTGATTTGATCAAAAGGGCTCCTTAGGTTGGCTTTCTGATCAAACTAAGGCCTCTAGGTTGTATTGAGGGATGTTGGGAGAGTATTTGGGCAGAGTTTGGCCGAACCAAAAGGCTTTGAAGGTGTGAAGAAATGAGAAGGAGGAGTGCCCTTTTATAAGAGGGGTGAGGGGCACCTTTGGAGAAGTTAGAAATATTAATTTATAATAAATTCATATTCGGTTTCTAATGGCTCCAAAGCTTATTATTCAAAGGTTAAGGTGGGGATAAGTCGAAAACCACTCAACCAATAGAATTTAGACAGGTTTGGGTACTTATATTAACCTTATCTTTAAGTATTAACTCTAAGTTAATTAGTTTCACTTTTACAATGTCTCTTTGTATTTTTATATAATATGGTTAATAAACTTACTATATACATCCAAGCGACCCCCAAGTGGTCCATTAATGATTAACCTATCATAATATAAGTCTCTTGGCCGAACCTTAGATTTTTAGGAATTTAATATCAATTAATAATATAATATTTGTTTTAAGAACTCTTTTATGTCAATTTTGACACTATTCAATAGTTGATTTTTGTGAAACTCATAACAGATTGATTACTTCGAACAAAGTCCATTAAATCAATCCTAATATATCATATTAGCCTAGAAAATTAGTTTAATTCATTAAAAGTTTCATATTATATTTATTTGGGTATTTATAATATCAATTATTTTAATTTTTCACTATTATATTAATTACTGGATCATCATTGTGTCATAAATAAAATAACTTATTTAATGTCTAAAAATTATAAATAAAATATCATTATGTATGAAATCTTTTTATCTTTCTAATGAATATTTATAATCTAAAATCAAACATGTATAACCCTATGTAAAAATTGTTGTTCTAAAAGATATATGCTTGTGTCATTTTTGTATTCATTTTGACTTAATTAAAATAAAGTGTCATTATCACTTACAAGTGGATCCATGGGGTCCCAAAATAGACCCAAAGATGCCCATGGTCGACCATGTATCAACCAATAGGGTTAAGACACGTTTTAGGGTAATTTAGTATTATTATAATATTATTTGTTTTAACCTTTATTTACCGGATTTACCCTTTAACCATGGTAAATAAAATATTTACCGCAGTAATTATTCAAAATGTCTAAAAATAAAAGTTACATATTTACACAATTTGAACATCCTGATTCCAAATATGGAATTCATTTTCCTAAATTCAAAACACAGAAGTGGCAGAAATTAATTTAAAATTAATTCCCGCTGTCAAAACAAAAAGCGTGTTTTTAAGAGATAATAACTATCAAAAGATTGACACTTGTTTATGTTCGGTTTAATTGTAAAATTATGTCCAATGATAAACATTAAATTGAATGGTAAAAATATATTATAAATATACTTTAAAACCACTCAAATTCATAATTTATCACTATTAATTATTTTGATTAAAAAAGTTGTTTTTAATTAAAATTTAGAAATTTTCACTATTCATCAAAATATGAAAGTTATCCGAAATGTACCAAAACTTCACCCTAGGCAAATTTTGATATTCCGAATCCAAAAATGAAGTCCATTTTGAAATATAGAATATATATGATTTCAAAAAGTAGGTATTACTATTCACAACGGCTAGTTTAATTAGTTGTGGTGTGTGTTAGAACTCGAGGTTGCGTACAACACACGCTATCGCATTATTCGAAGGGAAACGTACCGTAGAAGCTTGGGGTGTTACATTCTCCCCTCCTTCAAATAATTGCATCCTCGCAATTTCTAGGGTATTACTGCATAAAAAGACTCGGGTGGTTCTTCATCATAAGTTCCTCAGGTTCCCACGTTGCCTCTTCCATCTTATGATTTCTCCACAAAACTTTTACCAGACGCGTCGTCCGGTTTCTCAGTACTTGTTCTCTTGTATCAAGAATCCTGACGGGCTCTTCGCAATAAGACAGATCGGGTTCCAGTTCTAATTCCTCATAGGTGAGTACATATGTTGGGTCAGGCATGTATTTTCTCAACAGAGATACGTGGAACACATCGTGAACTTTGGAGAGACTTGGCGGCATTGCCAATCGGTAAGCTACAGCCCCAATTCGTTCTAGAATTTCGAAAGGTCCGATGTACCTGGGACTCAATTTACCTTTCTTACCAAAACGTATGACTCCGTTCCACGGAGATACCTTTAGGAAAACATGATCACCGACTTGAAATTCCAAATCCTTCCTTCGATTATCGGCATAGCTCTTCTGCCTACTTTGAGCTGCTTTGAGGTGATTTTGGATTACCTTTACCTTTTCCATCGTTTCCTCCACCAGTTCTAGACCTACAAGTTTTCTTTCACCGACGTCATCCCAACAGGTTGGTGTACGACATCTCTTTCCGTATAACGCTTCATATGGTGCCATCTGAATACTCGAATGGAAGCTATTGTTATAGGAAAATTCTACCAGAGGTAAATATTGATCCCACATACCCTGAAAGTCAAGTGAGCAAGATCTCAACATGTCTTCTAAGGTTTGAATAGTCCGTTCTGATTGTCCGTCTGTCTGAGGGTGGTAAGCAGTGCTCAAATGAAGTTCAGTATCCATGGATTTCTGAAGACTTTTCCAAAACCTTGAAGTAAAACGGGGATCACGATCCGAAACAATTGATAGGGGTACTCCATGAAGTCTCACAACTTCATTAATGTATAGTCTTGCTAGACGTTCCAGGGGTAGATCTTCTCTTATAGCAAGAAAATGTGCTGACTTGGTAAGACGATCAACAATAACCCATATTGCATCGTTCCTTCTAGGAGTCTTTGGTAGCCCCATGACAAAGTCCATTGTAATATTGTCCCATTTCCACTCCGGTATGGGAAGCGGTTGCATGACTCCTCCAGGCTGTTGCCTTCCAGCTTTCACTTGTTGACAAACCATACATCTTGACACAAAATCAGCAATCTCCCTCTTCATGTTGTCCCACCAAAAATGTTCCTTCAAATCTCTATACATTTTGGTGCTCCCAGGGTGTATAGAGAAATTGGAACTATGAGCATCATCCAGCAATTCCCTTTTTAGATCAGGTATATTGGGAACACAAAGTCTCTTCCCGAATTTCAAAATTCCATCTTCATACACAAAGTCTCTCAATCTCCCATCATTCACAGCTTTAATCTTCTTTTGGAATTCGTCATCATCGGTCTGAGAACTCTTAATCCTTTCTAGTAAAGATGGTTTGGCAACCATTTGAAAAAGCATTGATGTTTCACCTTCCCTGGTTATTCCCATGTCCATTTTCACTAGATCCATGAAAATTGGATCCCTTTCAATTCTCATATTGTTCAAAACTCCATGGTCTTTTCTACTCAAAGCATCTGCCACCTTGTTCGCCTTCCCCGGGTGGTAGTGTATCGTACAATCATAATCCTTGAGTAATTCAAGCCATCTCCTTTGCCTCATGTTGAGTTCTTTTTGTGAGAAAATATACTTCAAACTCTTGTGATCAGTATAAATCTCACATTTTTCACCATAGAGGTAGTGCCTCCATATCTTCAAAGCAAAGATCACAGCTGCTAACTCAATATCATGAGTAGGATAGTTTTGTTCATGAATTTTCAACTGTCGTGATGCATAGGCAATAACTCTATCATTCTGCATAAGGACACAGCCAAGTCCTTTCTTTGATGCATCACTATAAATAACGAACCCATCATTCCCCGATGGTAGAGTCAATATAGGAGCATTGACTAATATTCTCTTCAGTTCTTCGAAACATTCTTCACACTCTTTTGTCCAAACAAATTTAACCCCTTTACGTGTGAGCTTCGTTAATGGGTTAGCCAATCGGGCAAAATTCTGGACGAAACGTCGATAATAACCTGCCAAACCAATAAAACTACGTACCTCAGTTATACTCGTAGGTGCTGGCCATTCTTGGATTGCCTTGGTCTTAGAAGGATCAACAGAGATTCCATCTTTAGAGACAATATGGCCAAGAGAAGAAATCTCCTGAAGCCAGAATTCACACTTGCTAAACTTCCCATATAATTCATGCCTCCTCAGAGTCTTCAAGATAATGCGCAAGTGATTTTCATGATCTTTGTAGGTTTTGGAGTATACCAAGATATCATCAATAAATACCACCACAAATTCATCGAGATACTCCTTGAAAACTCTATTCATCAGATCCATGAATACAGAGGGTGCATTAGTCAATCCAAACGGCATTACAGTAAACTCGTAATGCCCGTACCTGGTTCGAAATGCTGTTTTCGGAATGTCTTCCTTCTTTACACACAACTGATGGTATCCAGATCGAAGGTCAATCTTTGAAAAGTATTGAGCTCCATGCAGTTGGTCAAATAAATCATCAATACGAGGTAGGGGATACTTGTTCTTTATCGTTATAGCATTGATCTCCCTGTAGTCGATACATAACCTCATAGATCCATCTTTCTTTTTAACAAAAAGAACAGGGGCTCCCCATGGAGAAACACTAGGGCGAATAAATCCCTTATTACTCAATTCCTCTAGTTGTTTCTTTAGTTCGACTAACTCTACAGTGGCCATTCTATAAGGGGTCTTCGATATAGGCCTTGATCCAGGAATCAAATCAATGGAAAACTCAACTTCTCGTTCTGGAGGATGTCCAGGTAAATCTTCCGGAAATACATCTACAAATTCTTTCACAACAGGTACACCCTCTATTTGAACATTCCTTTCCTCACCGATAGTTACTTCATTCTCTTCCTCCCCAATAATTGAATTAAGTTGAGCTACTGGGGGTGGGTCTAAATAAGAATTAGGTGGTGACGATTCTGCTCTAAAAATAAGGTGTTCCTTATCATTATCATCAAGAATCGTAACCTCTTTCTTCTTACAATAAATCTTCGCATCATAGTCCGAAAGCCAGTCCATACCGAGGATTATATCAAACTCAATCATAGGTATGACGATGAAATCAGCAGATAAAGAAAATTTATGTGCTCTAATGGGGACTGATTCACAAAACTTTGTTGCAACGATACTTCCCTTAGGAGTTTTAACTGAAAACTCCCTTATTAAATCAAATTGGAAATATCTAATTTTCTTAGCAAACTGGGAAGATATGAAACAATGCGATGATCCAGAATCAAATAATGCATTTGCTAAACTTGAGGAAACCATTAAATTACCTGCCACCACGTCTTTCGGAGTTTCTACCTCAGCAGTAGTGATAGCATAAGCCTGGCCTTGATCCCTTGGCCTTTTCTGAGGTAAGTTCTCCTGACGCTTAGGACATGCATTTGCATAATGCCCCATCTCCCTGCAATTGTAGCACTGAACGTTGGTAGCTTCCTTCTTCCCCTTGCAATCATGAGCTTGGTGGCCTTTTTCACCACACTTGTAACAGACTCCCATTCCCTTCAGGCAAGCACCGGGGTGTTTCTTCCCGCACTTACCACAAGATGGATATTCAACCTTTCCCTTCTTCCCCTTATTTCCATTCCCAGATTGATCAGAAGGTCTCTTCTTCTCTTGCTTTGCTTTAAAGTCATAAGACTTAGAGAATTCCTTTTCGGTCTTGATAGCACATGAGACAATGTCTTCGTACGATGAAAAGGATTGTGAGACTAATGCTCGACGGAGAAATGGTTTTAACCCATAAAAGAAACGATCAATCTTACTTCTTGGGTTGCGAATATAATCTCCAGCATACCTCGCTAACCTTGTAAAGTTAGCCTCATACTTTGTGACATTCTCATCCTCCTTTTGTCTCAGACTCAGAAATTGCCTTTCCACATCTGCTCGATGGTCGCGAGGAAAGTATTTTTCTAAAAACAGATCTTTGAACTCCCTCCATTCCATGTTTGATACTTCATCATCTTCCTTCATGTTTTGAATCAATGACCACCATTGATCAGCATCTCCAGTGAGGCGGTAAACTGCCATGGTAACTTTTTCCCTTTCACTACTCCCAAAAGCCTGAAATATTTTCTCTAGGGAAAATATCCATTGCTCAGCTACTAAGGGATTTGTACTTCCATTGAACGTTGGTGGTTGTTGTCTCATGAATCGATCTAACATTGATCCTCCACGCTGCGGATCAGGGTGCTCCATACGGGTAAGGTTATTATTCATAACCTGAGTAAGTTGTCCCAGTACGGTGATTAGCTGATCAGCACCAGTTGCATCACCAGCCCCACTATAATTATCTTGAGCAGGAGGGCAATCCCTACATGGAGTGCGTGCATTGATACAGTTTCCATTTCTTCCACTAGGCGCCATTTCTAAACAATGGCATAAACTAGATCAGTTTATGAATCAAAATACATAATCCCATACTTATAAAACACTTAACATAAATTGAACTATCTATGGATATAATCCATAATCATAAATATGTTTTCTTTGAGGAAGTATATACTCATAAACCCTTCATAATGATTTGTAAAGAAAGTGAGAGTTATCCTAAGCATATCCCCCGGGAGTGTCGTAACCAAGAGTGAAGCAAGGCCCGTTGTCGTGCACCAGTTCCCGTTCGAGTCTAGCTCAAAGCGGTGTTTTCGGGTTTTACCCCTAGGTACATCTGTGCCAGAGCCGCCTCTACCTGCTCGTATCCAGACAGGGATGTATTGCTCGGAAAACTCACAAAGTCTCTACAATACCAAAATTCTAGGAAGTTCTTCTATACTAATCCTCAAAGTTCATCTTAGGTCTATGTGCTCTAATCAGAGTTTATCTAAATCTAGCTTCCAAGGTTTGTACTAAACTTCCTCTGATACCAACTGTAACGCCCCGACCCTAGTTGCCTAGAGTCGGTGCATTATTACATAACATTGGCATGATCACAAGAAAGATCAAATCTCGAAAGACCGATTGGTTTAGTAGCCTTGGAAACACTATATATATTCATAAGTTTTACATTACATCATAAAATCAAAAACTACTACAACAACATAATGTTTCCACAGTCCACACTACAATCCCCTTATAATATCCCTGCAGGTCATTCATAACTTACATCTTCACTTCCTGGGAAAAATAAAACATAGAAAAGGGGTGAGCTCAAATGCCCAGTAAGGATAACAATATAGCGGAAACTTTCATCAATAAGAATAAATATTTAAGGCAATGTATAACTAAAACAAAAGCCTTTTAAACATGAACTTTCAACATGGTATGGCATAAATAAAATGAAATAATGCCATTTACTTATTCACATGGATATTCCACTAATCGAATAATCACATGCAAAAATAAATAACCACTTTCATAATGTTGGAATGCATAATGCCAGACTATCATAACCACATAGCCAAGGCCTCGTGCCAAGACTACAAATAAGATTTTGTCAAAGCCTTGTGCCAAGACACTAGTTTGTCTCATGAGACCTACCGATGCATCGAGGAGCTATAGCGGGCTCCACCCGTCACTTATTAATTCCAATGCATTCCCATATGAAAAGGTTTAAACATAACATAAACATTCGTATTAAAACTAGCATACGAAATGTCAATACTTTCACAATAAACTATGAATGGTATAAAAATAGAACATCCACAGTCAAACATATCACAAAACTTTCAATACAATATAGAAGTTTTGTATCATAATAAATCAACTTTAAATAATCTTAAAATCCATCAAAGGATGTTGACATAGATGAAATCAAAATTCTTTTTAAAGAAATATCTCCTTTTATTTTGAAATCATTTAAGATCCATATAAAATAAAACATTTTCTTTGAAAATATTCTTATAAGCTTGTAAGGAAAGCTTTGAAGATTTTATAACGGCGTAAAATAACCGCACCCGCCGTATAAGTTAAAAAAACATTCTTACCTCAATTCTGTCGAAAAGGTTAAAAAGGACCTTGTTTTGAAAATGACGGAAAGATTCCTTTATAAACCTCTTATAAAAAGTCAAAAAAAGGTATAAATGACTTTAACCCATATTCTTGTAAATAGTAAAAATGTTTTGAAATACATTTTTAAGAAACATGGATGTGGATGATAAAGAGATCCCAGTAGATTATTACATATAAACAACCTCGGATAATGAAGAGATTGTGAAATAACCCTTACCTTGTACTTTTCCTTGGTTGGGGTAGGTTAACCTCCTGTATAATGGTGAAATAGTTGTTATTAAATTATACAAGAATCATATATATTAATATGATATCATATATGATCTTTTAACATTGATTTGTTAATAATATCTTAGAATTATCGTCGTTCCGGGAGTTAACTTACTCATTTTCTTTTATATGTTTTGTTACATAAGCCATGGTTGTTGTATCTTATTCATATCCAGAATGATATACAGTCCTTAAACATCATTTTTAAATCATCAAATGATAATTATACTTGAATGGATACGATGGAGAATGAATCTCATCGCGTTCGTGGAGACGGTAGTCCGTTCGTACGCACGAGCGACAATATCATTCTTTTGATATTAAAATAATATATAAATGGATGGTATATCATATATACAGAATCATTAACATGTTATATTTATTATTTACATGAGTTACACATCATTATTATACCCATCCAAATAATATTATATTGAATAACAATTACACCACGACGTGGAGACGGTAAGCCGTACGTACGCACGTATGGTGACATGTTATTCAAAGGGTGGATAGAATACTGAATATGATTGTACCATATTTATAATAACATCACAGTATATGTGAGATACTGGAGTTATTATTTCAGAATGGTAAGAACAAAGGAAGAAGAAGTGGAAGAAGAAATGAACTTAGAAAAGGGTGGTGAAATCATTACCTCTTCTTCGGGTTCTTCCTTTTGATTTGATCAAAAGGGCTCCTTAGGTTGGCTTTCTGATCAAAATAAGGCCTCTAGGTTTTATTGAGGGATGTTGGGAGAGTATTTGGGCAGAGTTTGGCCGAACCAAAAGGCTTTGAAGGTGTGAAGAAATGAGAAGGAGGAGTGCCCTTTTATAAGAGGGGTGAGGGGCACCTTTGGAAAAGTTAGAAATATTAATTTATAATAAATTAATATTCGGTTTCTAATGGCTCCAAAGCTTATTATTCAAAGTTTAAGGTGGGGCTAAGTCGAAAACCACTCAACCAATAGAATTTAGACAGGTTTGGGTACTTATATTAACCTTATCTTTAAGTATTAACTCTAAGTTAATTAGTTTCACTTTTCCAATGTCTCTTTGTATTTTTATATAATATGGTTAATAAACTTACTATATACATCCAAGCGACCCCCAAGTGGTCCATTAATGATTAACCTATCATAATATAAGTCTCTTTTCCGAACCTTAGATTTTTAGGAATTTAATATCAATTAATAATATAATATTTGTTTTAAGAACTCTTTTATGTCAATTTTGACACTATTCAATAGTTGATTTTTGTGAAACTCATAACAGATTGATTACTTCGAACAAAGTCCATTAAATCAATCCTAATATATCATATTAGCCTAGAAAATTAGTTTAATTCATTAAAAGTTTCATATTATATTTATTTGGGTATTTATAATATCAATTATTTTAAATTTTCACTATTATATTAATTACTGCATCATCATTGTGTCATAAATAAAATAACTTATTTAATGTCTAAAAATTATAAATAAAATATCATTATGTATGAAATCTTTTTATCTTTCTAATGAATATTTATAATCGAAAATCAAACATGTATAACCCTATGTAAAAATTGTTGTTCTAAAAGATATATGCTTGTGTCATTTTTGTATTCATTTTGACTTAATTAAAATAAAGTGTCATTATCACTTACAAGTGGATCCATGGGGTCCCAAAATAGACCCAAAGATGCCCATGGTCGACCATGTATCAACCAATAGGGTTAAGACACGTTTTAGGGTAATTTAGTATTATTATAATATTATTTTTTTTAACCTTTATTTACCGGATTTACCCTTTAACCATGGTAAATAAAATATTTACCGCAGTAATTATTCAAAATGTCTAAAAATAAAAGTTACATATTTACACAATTTGAACATCCTGATTCCTAATATGGAATTCATTTTCCTAAATTCAAAACACAGAAGTGGCAGAAATTAATTTAAAATTAATTCCCGCTGTCAAAACAAAAAGCGTGTTTTTAAGAGATAATAACTATCAAAAGATTGACACTTGTTTATGTTCGGTTTAATTGTAAAATTATGTCCAATGATAAACATTAAATTGAATGGTAAAAATATATTCTAAATATACTTTAAAACCACTCAAATTCATAATTTATCACTATTAATTATTTTGATTAAAAAAGTTGTTTTTAATTAAAATTTAGAAATTTTCACTATTCAACAAAATATGAAAGTTATCCGAAATGTACCAAAATTTCACCCTAGGCTAATTTTGATATTCCGAATCCAAAAATGAAGTCCATTTTGAAATATAGAATATATATGATTTCAAAAAGTAGGTATTACTATTCACAACGGCTAGTTTAATTAGTTGTGGTGTGTGTTAGAACTCGAGGTTGCGTACAACACACGCTATCGCATTATTCGAAGGGAAACGTACCGTAGAAGCTTGGGGTGTTACAAATATACCACTTCTTCAGACATCCTCCTTCTCTTTACACCTAAAGAGCTCTAAGGATTGTATTATACCCAAAATAAGAACTATAGGGTTTTTATAGGTATATTAGGAAGTTATTTGGATATATATTGGATTAATAAAATTTCTTTTGAACTCTAAAGAAAATAGGATACTAGGATCCCATTTATAATAGAGGAGGTGGCCAATTTTGGAATTTCAAAAGATATTAAATTAATATAGATTCATTTTCTTGATAAAATGGATCCATGAAAATAACATTAAAATATATGATGATTATATGTATAAATAGTCTCATCTAATAAAATTTGGAAAATTTTAGATATGTTCTTTACCCTTATCTTTTTTTAACTAATGTTAACCCTTTCTGTTGATTACCACAATAATAAAGTTTATACACTTTATGGGTGAATATAGTGATTAAAAATAAAAATTTGACCATAAATGGTCCATGTTTAATATTTTAACTCATATAAAAATAACGTGGCCTAATATATTATTGTTATAAATTTAAATTCTTTTAATAATATATTAGGTATTATAAAATATCATTAATTTCAATTTTGGTATAATTCACTAAATTTGACTTTAAAACACCATGAAAAATATTTAATTTGAATATACTCCTTTAAAACATCCCCAATAAGTTATTTTTTATCTAAATAATTCATGTAAAAAAATATTATTTCTAATTAGTTTACTTTTAATATTTTTAAAATGATTTATTTTGTTTTTCCATTACTTAAATAAATATTACATCAGATTCTCATATGAATTAAGGTTAATTATTTCAATACTAAAAATTATAAATAAATAACCATGATAAATAAAATTAATTATATTTCAGATGACTATTTAGAACGACAAATTACATCTTTCTATCTCATTTCTAGAAATTTGAAAATAATAAAAGAAAGAGGATGACATTTTTTACTTTTCTTTAGAAAAATATTATAACAGTTAAAATAATGAAAAAAAATGTAACAAAAGGTTATATATTCAAACATTGAATGATTATAGATAATATTTAATCATCCAATAAAATTAATTCATTTGATAGGGTTATTTTTTAGCCCTTTCCATTTTATTTTTAACCTTAATAACCCAATTTATCCTTACTATGGTGACAGAATGTTTATAATGTTTCTATTCATACAGACTAATTAACAAAAAATTATACCAAATTTGGGGTCCAAATTCCATATATGGGATCGTTTTTTATGATTCATAATAAAAAAATTCGTAATTTAATTTAAAATTAAACTAGTAAAACGTGACAAAAGGGGTTTTTCAAAAATATTTCTTTAAGTATAAAAGTATTTTTACACCAAATTAAAGTATAAAATTCATTCAGAGATTATATTATTTTAATTAAAATAAACTACTATTCCTTTAAAAATCATCCAAAACAGAATTTAACTTTTTATATAGTTTAGAGGAAAATATAATTTTCAAAAAAAATTAGTATTTTTCCATATTCATTGAAATATCAAACTTTTCAGAAAAATTCCATTGAATAAATTTGATAATATTATTTAAAAAAATATATTTATTTTATAAAATATAATTTTTATATTTTCAAAAATTAAATTATATTATTATCTCACAAAATGTAATAAAAACCATTTTGAAAGAAAACATGTCTTTGAAGAATAAAATGGATTTACTGAAAATTTATCACTTATTTTCATAGAATTAATCAATAAATTTGTATGCATTATAACCAGTATATATATTTTATAAATTATTTTACCCTATTCCTATCCTCCAATTTAAAAACAAGGTAATAAAAACCATGTTTTATAAATTTTATTATTTGAGACATTATTGAACATGTTGTCTCGTTTCATTCTTTGTTTATTTAATAAAATTCAATACTTCAATAAAAATATTAGAATATTAGTGGGAAGTGAATATATAGACATTAAAGAAAAAATTTATTTCAAAACAATGATATAGGGTGGAAAAGAACGTTTATCAAAATATCATGAATGATCTTGAGAATGTTAACGATGAAATACCATAAACTAAAGAGGAGTGAAATTAACGATCGATTTATAAAAAAATAAGATAATATGATCAACTTTTTATATCAAAAACATTTTAAAATATTTTAGTAATTATTTTACTATCTATACCGTGAACATATAAAATATAATTACGTACAATTTGAATTTCATCCCCTAATCAATTTCCAACACACTATAATATTTTTCTCCAAATTATTATTATTCAAGATGTATTTCTCATTCCTAAATCACTGGAATCAACATCTAATTGGTCCTATAATAACACAAAAGGATATCAAGTTATTCCTCATATTTTTAAACATTAACCAAATCAAAATTTTATAAACAGGTAAGATAACTTCCAAAATGAATAAATATTCATATTAATAAATAATTCATTAACCTCCAAAATTCAATAGTAATAGACAAATTTCATACTAAATAATTTAATAAATTAATATCCCTAAATTTATTCAAAATACAATCAAACTAGATTTAATAATATAAATCATTAAGATTGTTTAACTTATTCTTCAAAGATAAATTATATATTTATCTTCCAATAACATTTTTCACTCATTATGTTATATATCTAAAATGGTTTGTTCCCTAAACAAATAATCTCCAAAATATATTCATCGTTTCCACAAATAACTTGAATTTCCATAAATCCAATCTTATATTATATATTATTTAAATATATAATTCATCCTTGGGGTCTCAAATAATACTTTATGTAAAATCTAAGTGTTATATATACCTCAACCAAATAAAACGGCCCTCAAAATATCATTAGTCCCTATAAAATTACATCACATATAACCTAAAATTATTTTCCTTTGTTTCTGAACTTATGATCAAAATTAAACTCATAAAACCTTGTTGTTATCCATATATCATAAAATAAAAATATCATGAAAACATTATACTCTAAAAATTTTATATAAAATATTCAGATACCAAATGTAACTGCCGCAACCCCGCACACCCAGATCTTGTGATAAAAATGTAAAAATTCCATTTCTGGATTTGATACTATTAAAAGTGATCGAATTTTTCCATCCCAAGAATACTACATAAAAATTAAATATTATATCACTTATATACGCAAAGATATTTTTGGTTTAGATTTTCATAGAATTAGTATGAAAACTTACATATAAAAAACTCAAGACTTCAAACATTATATTTTCCACAATACCCATATTTTTAAATTCTATATTATGTATTCAATATCTCCCATAAAATATTCACATAAAACCCATAATAGACTCAAATTATTTATCATTTTTCTTAATAACCAAGAGAAAATTAAAAATATGAAGGGTGACCATAAATCCTGGATAACGTAAAACAAAAGAATTAAAAAATTAATTTCCTCAATGAGAATAAAATGGGAATAAGGGTATGATTAAATAATAAATTTTTATGATCGTAATATAAAAAAATTTACACCCAGCAATACCAGGATAATTAATCTATAAATAAGGTATAAATATTTATCAATGGAAATTGTCACAAGAATTAATAATCATGAGAATTTTAATATCATTATTTAATAAAGGAAATATTTAAAAAACATTGAAATAAAAAAAATGTTTTGTTGTCTTAGATAATTATCTTCATAGAACCCTAATAAGAACACTTACAATGGGAATAATAATACAGTCAACATCCTTACCTAATGAATTGGAGGTCTATCATAGACTTACCCATCCCTACATTATAACATAACCACTCTTCCTTGGTTTATAAGGGAACCACACATCCATGGTTTTTATGGATCCTCTCATCATCATAATAAATTTTATAATAAAAATAACATGAATAATGTATATAGATAATTCATTTAATCATAAAATTTATAGAAACAACCATTATTTCATTCATAACATGATTACCCCATAGAAAAGAAACGGGATCCGTGTCCATATCTTCAAAAAAAATGTAATGGATCCAGAAAAATAATTAAGAATGTCTAATTAAAACATATCCTTTTTAGATCATATGTGAAATCAATAGTTTTTTTCATTTATCAATGGAATCGTCATTAAAAATTCAAAAAAATCATTCGCAAAGGAAAATCCATTTTAAAAAACAGTAAGTTATAAAATATTGAAAAAATAATTTTATTTGAAAATGACTTTGGAAACATATAATTAAAGATTTAAATAAAATAAAAATCATGTTGGTGCAGAAATCCATTCAGGTAATTAATTTCAAAAATAAAAATTATTTTAAAACATTTCTGTATTGAGAGTTTAAAGTAACCAATATAAAAACATTAAGAAATTTCCTTTTAACATGGTTTAGAAGAAGGTCAAGGATCATTTAAACTATATTTAAGTTATCATTTATGTTTAGAAAATAATATTCTTGAAACCATTTTATATTAAATATATATAGAAGAGTAATATTCACAATCTAAAGAAAGATACAAGATCAGTTTCACATCAAAACAACTTTCTTGATTTTTATTCAATCAATAAGGGAGGAAATAGAAAATAAAAATTTAATCCACATTAATAACTAGATGAAGAATAAATATATTTGGTTTAAGAAAATAATATCATATAATTTCCTCTAAAAGGACTTTTAATATTAATAATCAGGGAAAAAGGAGATTGTAACATAAATACTTTACCACATTGGATGTATTTCGAATCCAAAGTAATTGAAAAAATAATAGTATAATATAGATCTATACATTCCATGAAATTCATGAAGTAATATTCCATTGTTATTTCATGAAGTATTATGTACACCATAAAAGTAATTCATAGTGCACAACATGAATCAGGTCTCATGAAAATGAGATTGAGACAAAAAAAATTCTTGAGACTTTTATTACATTTGAATCAATGTCCCATGAAATAGTGAACTTCAAAAAGAACTAAAAATATCATGAAAAAATATTCATTCATTATATACTTTAACAATACTAATCACATAAAACATGTAAATCAATTTAGGGTTATATTACGAGACATGTCTCAAAGAAATAAAATTTGAGACGAAAAACCCATATAAAGATCATATCATTGAGTTGAGAATTAATAAAGGGAGAGATTGTGTTTAAAAATTATATCCAAAAAAAGTTGAAATATTGCATAAATAAAATAAATTTCATTTCAAAAATAATATATGAATAATATAATAATTAAAGAAGTGATATACCTAATAAAAAGAAATTGTGTTATGAAACCCTTACCTTTTGGTAAGTTTAATGTAAAATCACGTTATATGAAATAATTTTAATTATAAATTAAAATATAATTAATTATGGAGGATCCAATGTATAACATGTAAAAATTTTAGTATATACACCTCGTAAAATTAGTTAGGTGCATTAAACTAAAATATTCCTCAATGAAAGGAAATTGAGACGAAATCCATTACCCCAAGTCAAAAATTGCTATATATATCCTTTAACACATGTATAATAGACTCAAATAAATTATTTAATTTTAAAATACCCTTTTTTTGGTTTAAAAACTTATCCTTATATCATTCATTTTAATTAAATAGTTAATTAATTAATAAATTAAGTCTATGTCATGTATATTGAGACCATTCAATACATAATTTTAAAACAGCCTCATTGTGTTGATAGTTGTTAAAGGGGTCACTATTCAATCATACCTAAAATAATAATCATGAATTAAATATTATTTTTTACATTAATTATTCAATTAAAACCAATAATTAAAAATTCTTTTGAAAAATTAATTTTGTTACAATCATGGATATGGTAGGCCTTACGTATGCATAAGTAACATTTCAATTTTTCAATGACCATTATGAAAAGATGATAATTATGATTTATTATTTAAATAATATAATAATATCATAAATTCAATATTATTTATTTAAATACAATTATATATATCATCCATTTGATTTCATGACGTAAAAACGAATTACATCGCTTCATGGAGGTGGTACTCCACACGTACGCACGAACAATATTAACATTTTTATTTTTATAGAATGTTAATAAAATAGATGATATATTACTTATAAATAAGGATTAATATGTCATGAATATAATATAAATACATTAAATCCATCATTATAACCATCTGTATGATGTGATTATGGAAAAAAAATTACATCGATCTCAAGGCGGTATGCCAATGTACTCATGAATGGTGAATTCAATTCACATTTGATAAAGGTTAGAGAATGTTATAGGTTCAAAAACATGCATAATAATATCTTAGTATAATTAATATACTAAAATTATTATCCTAAAATTGGTGGATAATATTTTATAGTGGTGTAAGAAGAAATAAAATAAAAATATTAGTTAAGAACTATACCTATTCTTCAGACAACATCCATTTCTTTACACCTTCATCCCTTTAAGGATGGTATTTTACTCAAAATAATACCTCTAGAATTTGTCAAGAGACATTAGAGAGGTATTAAGGAATATTTATACTGAAAAAAATTATTTTGAAGTGTGAAGAAAATAGGATAGTTAGTACCATTTTATAAGAGAGAGGTGGGGAACCTTTAGTATTTCAAAAAATATTAAATAAATATAAATAAATTTTCATATAAAAATGGATCCAAATTACTAACATTAAAATATAAAATAATTCTATTACACTCATCTTATAAAATTTTTACATGCTTAAATAAGGTTTTTACTTATATTTTTTGTTTAACCACGTGTTAATTCTTTTTGACGTTTACCATGACAAAAAATATCTTACTATTTGGGGTCAATAAAGTTTCTATAAAAAGGAAATTATCCCATAAATAGAACATAGATGATATTTTATGCCTTATCAAATTCACTTAGAAAATTATATAATTTTTGAGAAATTCTAAATCTTTTCATGAATTGTAATTTATTATAAAATATCATTATTTTCAATTTTGGAACAATTTACTTATTTTTAATTTAAAATGCCATTAAAAAATGAAATTCAAATATTATCCATTCGCAGTTCCCTAATAATTTATTTTTATCTAAAAAATTCTAATAAAATGATTAATTCATTCAAATTATATTGCTTTTAATATATTTAATCACATTTATTATATTTTTCACATATTTAATTAAATACAACGTCATTGTTGCATAAGAATTTATGGAAATAATTTCCTTACTAAAAATTATAAATAAATTAACATGATAAATAAATAACAATTAGAATTAATATTAATACTTTAACCAAGAATTCCTTCTTTTTACCACTTTGATAAAAATTTAATTGTAATAAAACAAGGAGAATGGAATTTCTTAATTTTATTTATATAATGTATTAAAATGGTGTAAATCATGAAAAGTGATAAAAAGGTAATATATTATATCTTTGAATGGTTATAGAAAATATATAATCACAAAAAAATTAGATAGGTTTTAGGGATGTTTTTTCATCCTTATCAAAAAAATTTGACCACAACAAATCGATTTACCCTTACTGAGGTTAAAAAATAATTACTAAGGTAATTATTCATAATGACAAAAATATAAATGGGGAATATTTAGCAAATTTAGATATCATGATTCAAAATGTTAAAATCATTTATCATTATTAGAAACATTTAATTTGTATAATTTAATTTAAAATTATACTGTAATAACATGACGAAAAATAGTATTTCAATAAAATTTATTTTTTAAGTATAAAAAAATTTTATACATATTTCATGTATAAAATTAATTAAAAATAAATAATTTGACAATTTTTATTCAAAATTAACTAATGAGATTCTAAAACTTATCCAAATTATAATTTCAATTTGTACGTATTTTAACATAAAATACATTCTTCAATTAAAATCATTATTTTTCAGTATTCATTGAGAAATCAATATTTTTAGAAACAATTAATAATTTCCCCATAAGATAAGTTTAATATTTTGATTTAAAAAATTAAATTTATTTTTCTTTATAAAATTTCTAAAATTTATAATAATTAATTATATTAATCTCTCAAAGAAAATCATTAAAAAAATTCTTGAAGAAAACACATATTTGATGAATTAAATGGTGTTACTGAAAATTCTATTTTTATTTACTAGAAATTCATCAGTTCATTTGTATTGATTATAAAATTAATATATATAATAGTGTAATTAACCCTATTAACACCCACGAATTTAATGGTACATTATATTATTCATATTTAAATAATAATATTTCAATTTTTGTTTAGGCTCAATGATGCATATCTTGTATGATATATAACATAGACATATCTAAAATATCATAACACTAAATTATCAACCTCCCTTTAATCCATTTGAAGATGAAAATGTCGCTCATGTTATGTGTGGACCACCACCTCCATGATTGTTGTTTTTCATTTTCCATAACCACAATATATGGATAGTTATATAAATGATTTAATGAACAACTATGATATTTACAAGATTGTTCAGTTTATTGAAATATAATCTTGACATTATATTTATAATATTAAAAAATAATGGTCATCATAATATTTTACTTTATAAAAAGATCTTGCAAAGACACTATTAATTAAAAACTTCTTAAAATTATCTTTCATTTATCTTCTTCATATAATTCTTCTTGAATTTCATTTGCTACGTTAATAAATGAAATTCTGAAATCAATAAGTTTATGTAAAAGTTATTTACAATTTTTTGGTTTAATTTGTTTTCAATATTTCATTATGGGTTTTTAGAGATATTTTTAGAAGGTTTTACTGGATTTGTGTGGGAAAAATTCCTTATGGAGATTAAGGATGATTCCTTTTTGAGGTGAACGAAAATTAACATAGGTAGTGTAAGAATGTTTAATTAGTAAGTCAAATTATTTTATATTTATATTCAAGTTCCCAACATTATTAAGATATTCATGATTCAATCTCAATTCGAATTTGGGAGATTTTTGATAATGGATGCAATCCACTAGTCTTATGTGATCAGACAATGATTATAGTGACCCAAACCATTCATATATAGATATCATATATATATATATATGAATATTCATTACATAAAATAATGATCCACTCAAAAATCATATTGGTTTAGTGACTTTGTAATCTTGTAC
The DNA here is from genome assembly GCA_963277665.1 of Viscum album. NCBI lineage: Eukaryota > Viridiplantae > Streptophyta > Magnoliopsida > Santalales > Viscaceae > Viscum > Viscum album. The sequence continues at coordinate 287,909,123 of OY728159.1, read as the reverse complement.
ATGTAACCAATTGGTTCATAAATGATATACATCAACACCCACTAAGATTATCATTACTATAACCCTTATTAGACATGATACTCAAAAAAAAATTATTCCTAACCTAGTAAGAGGAGACATAAGAAAGGGTAAGCTTTTGTGATCAGTAACGGTTTACATGGGAGATATAAATGATCACAAACACATAATATTATAATAAATGTATGATAACAATATAATAACACTTGAAATCTACACCCTACATATCATATATCATAATATAGAGTCATGTCATAAATCATGGTAATTAATAAGACATGAATTATAACATAATTAAATAACATGATCGATTAGAGAATAAAATTGGCATATGGCATGGAATTGTGAAATACACATAAAATTATATCATTGTATACATTTATTAATAGAAATATCTACACCCATTAAGTTAAGGACATGAAAATAGTCCCTCACATAAACTTATGGAAATAAAACTAGGTCCACTCATAAACGTATGGACTAGAAAAAATCCACATATAAACTTATGGACATGAAAGTTAGGTCCATGCATAAACTTATAGTCCTGAAAATCAAGTTCACATCTAATATTATAAACAATAAATCGGGTTCATGAAAAAAATATTTACCTCATGAGTTTTATAACCTTACCCAATTCATTGGGGGGAGATTTATGTCCCATGATTCACATAATGAAAATAATATAAATGTTTTCCACAAGATCATAAACCATTCATCATATCAATAACAAATAAAATAAATGGGTTTCATAAACCTTTTTCATTATAAATATAAAATATATAGAAAAATAATATGTATGGTCTCCTCAGATTATATTTTTAATAAACCTCAAATAACATAAAATTATTTCATTTTATATGTAAAATTATTTTGGAAATACAACTTGGAATAATTCCTAATGAAAATAACCATCATATTTTGAAATTTATTCTTTTTAAAAATATTTATAATTATAAAAATAAGTTTTTTTAAAAGAAACTTGAAAACTTGTAAAGGAAGCATTAAAGAAAAAATTATTCATAATGGTGGGAAATGTCATTCATGTATTATAAGTTAAAAAATTACGTCCATACTTTTTTTCAGAATATTCACAATGTACCTTCTTTGAAAAATTAAAAAAAATCATTTCAAAATTTCTTTGTAAAAAGTAAAACATAGTTTGTAATGACCTATGTTTTGAGCCAAGGTATAATTACATGGGAACTTGAATTTTTAAATTTAGTGGATGGTCCATTCTTAGAATTGAGTTTTGGAATGTTTGATTGAGTGTTAGAAACATTAAAGTGTTTTTTTGGACTTGAATAAAGGCATGAGGGGTTCCCCTGCTATCTCATTGAGTTTATAGAGTATTGGTACCCAAAAATCACAAGTTTGTGTGTTCTGAATAGGGGGAAGATTTTTCTAGAACCATGCGTCCTCTAGTAGTAAACTATGTAGCCTGAACCAAAGGTAAAGTAGGTGTCACACAAGCTATGTATGGTTTACCCAAATAGTGCAGTTATCCCTTATAGGTAGTTACACATATGAAGTAACTATAAACTATTCATTTCATGGTTGGTGTACAGTTAGGGAAAACCGTGGGGTATAACCATACAAGGTGGTCATCCGAAGTAGTGGGAGTTACATACCCGATTTAAAAAATAGAGAAACCCAGTTTTTAGTGTGAATTTACCAAAATCCCCTTAATGGAGTTAAATTTTCTTTTTCCTGGTCATTTTTCTTCCTCTAGCCATGTGAGGCTCCTCTGTGGCACATTGGGTTCCTCCTTCAATACATGGTGATAACTCCTTTGTATGATGCCCAAACTGAATGTCCTCAGTCTCTATAGATCCACATCAGTAATCTCTTAACTCCTTTTGAATCCTTATTTGTTTAAAATTCTCTTGACTAGGTTATAATGGTGCAAACTTATTTTCCCTATTTTCATGGTAAATATCTATTTCATCGATTTCTCCCAAATTGGGTCCATTCATGACTTGATATTGGATGAGAGAAGCATTCATGGTATAAGTTAGGTGGTATAAAACCTTTTTTCTCTTATTTACATTGTTTTATAAATATCATTGTTGTACCACATGCCTCATTTTATCACATGATTCCTTAAAAAAATTCAATCAAAATTCATGTACACACCAATTATTAGGCCTATCAAGCGTTATTAAGTAAATTTGGGATGTTAAACTCGATCACAAACACACCTTAGGTTTGATAGATTGTTGGACCATTTTAATCAGATGAATTAATTTCTTAGAATTCATTTTAATCATTAATATTGGATTATAAATGGTTTTTCCCTTTGTAGGTGATATCCCCATATGATAATGGCACCTCCTAAGTGCCACATTGAACTTTATAATTTTTTTTCATTGTTTGGTAGAATTATAAATTATTCCTTTTGGTAAATTGAGTTATGATATTTGAATGTGATTATCAATTGGTTAAATGACTTTCTTGTTGGGAAGGGCCATGCATCTATATAAAAACCTCCCAAATTAGGTGTGTTGTCTTTGAAATTACAAATTTATGGTTAGTGAATTGAATCGTTATTGGAATAATGGATTTTTTGTTTCTATATTCTTTTGTTAAAGATATACTTCTTTCATTTTTTGTACATGACCTTCTTTTTGTTTTCAAATATATTTTTTCTCCTTTTTATAAATTTTCATTTATTTAGTTCACCTCCTAAGTGAATGGCTTGATCCACACCTATCTAAATGACCAATGAAACACGATCCTCATAGGGATTGAATTGTTTAATAAATGGGATTTCCCATGTAGGTAATTTCCCATTTAAACCATGGTACCTCCTATGTATCTATTTGAGTCGTGTTGAATGAATTCTCGTGTTTTGATATATTTAATGGAATGTCTTTTGGATGTAGAATTCATGATGGTTGTTTTCATTAAATAATTTTTTGATATGAATGGAATGAAAATTAAAGGGTGACATTTGAACTCTAATCATTTTATTCTTATGCACATGATATAATTCAAATGTTATTCCATGATTGTAATGGATTGATAAATGTAAATCATCAGAGATAATGCCTTAGGGAATAAATTATTATTATAAATATGATTACATATTGATATAGGATGTAGAATGATGGTAAGGATTATATTGATCATGGTCATATCAATCTCTCTTACATCAAGTGTTGATCATGATGTCTCACACCATAAATACTCTTGGACAGTGGGAATGATGCACCACATCCCCTATGGATTGTTGGCATGATGACACAGTAACTACAATTTTGAGTGTTCACATGACGACACACTCACCATATTAAGTGACAAGACTTATGTCTACCACTCATTATGAGATATAGGGATTGTACCATATTTCTTGAGATTATTGGCTCATTTAGACTGGTTATGGATGAATGAGTTCTGCCATGGTCCATCCAGCACCTAGTATTCCAGGTATATGGCCACTTACATCAACACGTACTTGGTTTATATAGTTTTATGATATATAGATCTATAATTTATATAAATTATTACAATATATATATTTACTGATCAGAAACATATTCCAACCATAAACCAAAGAAGGTAGAGTCTTATAGGGTTCCTATTAGAACCTGGGCCAACTGGTGTTATTTTTTAGTCATTTGTGTTTATTTATTAATATTACCTACACAATAATTTACTTTATATTCATGGAATCCATTTGTTATAAATGTTGTGTGTTGTTACCTATAAGGATTTATATCCCACACCCTGCTCAGGCTACCACTGCACAGGGGGTACCTGAGTAGATCTCATCTTCACAGGACCATGGACTATTACTTGTGTCATCCCGCATGTACCTAAGAGTTAGGAGCATATGACTGAGTTTGAGCTCTAGAAGATTATGGGGTTCTCCATCATGGAGTTTTTTCTTTTATGTACTCATGTACATTTTTATATCATGATCTTATTGTATTTCTGTTATTTTAGTTTGTGTATCATCATCTGGATGTGCATGCATTGTATATAAGGAAGTTGACCCTATTTTTATTAATTTATTCATTTTATTATTCAATAGCTCTATCTATCATTTACTACTACTTCCACTAATGTTTCTTACTTCATTTAAAATATACATGTCTTCTTATCTAATCATGATGGAATAGTCTCCCTATCATCACCTCCTTCTACCCTCCACATTTTTCAATAGCCTCTAGCATACTAGGATGTGCACTTGAGTCCATGTGACCCACCAGTCTGGCTACCATTTTAGTGTTCATTCGGACCAGGATTTTAAAAAGTGGTATCAGAGTTGGTTTTTCCAATGTCTTACTATTTGGGGTTACTAGAAACGATACTATGAATGTTTTAGTACATGTTGAATAGCCATTTCTAGGAGTGATCACCCCCCAATGGGAAAAATTCCAAGTATCTAGGGATGGGGTTTTTGTTCATGTCGTTTTCTATTATAATTGATTTTGATTTTACCTTGTGTGAATGGTTTACTTTCCACTTCTTATTGATTTTTGATATTATAGTCTTTTACTCTTCACCTAGTATGTGAAGGAAAAAAAATAAATGCATCATTATAATCACATACATATTCACATTATATGCATATTCCATGCATGTAATTATATTTATATTCTAATTTCTAATTTTAATTTTGTACATTGAGTGTATTCCATGATTTTTTTTTCTTTAGAATTCTTGTTATATGAAATGTTAGGTATTTTAATAACATGTTTATACTTATAAATTTTTAGGTAATTATTTGCATGATTTCTTATATAACATGCTGATGTGATTTATTATCATGTTATCCTACTTACATGATTTGGTGACTCTATGCAATTTTGTCTCTGTATCGTGGTTATTTTATTATTAGTATGTTTTTATATTATTACTATTTATAATAGCATTCCAAGTTATAATGTTGTTATGAAATTGGTATCATGGGATGAATTTATGGGTTTCGAATAAAATAAAACATATTTTCAGTTGTGAGGTGTATGGGTGACTTATAATTGGTCAAAGTTGACCCATGTACTTGATCTATCATTGATCTTTATACATACTTAGAGATCGTTGTTAAAAATTAAAGGTTGTTAACGTTCAGATTTTAATTTATGTTGGTTTTGGTTAAATGGGAACTAGACAACCTTATATTATGTTTATAAACAATTTATTGGATAGGGAATGGAAAACCATGTAATCAAACCATAAAATATGACCTTTATAAATTTTTAAATGGTTACAAATGTGAAACCTGTTAGATTTTGAACTACAATGAATTGGTTTCCTCAATAATGGATTGTGAATCTAGAACATGGTCTTGGAGATCATGTGATTAGCTTATTAAATTCAAAACTACACACATTTAGGTCTATTGGGGAATTATTTTTATTACTTAACCCTCTATGGGTGTTTTGAAACATTAATAATTATGAAAATTCTATTGGGTAGCATTCTGATGAACATGGGTTATCTTAATGGGACCCTCATAGGTCACTTTATCTGTTACCAAGGGATTTGATTTTATAATTATATCTTTTGGATATATTTTAAATCTTTTAAATTTTTATATATTGAATGTGAAACTATTTAATTACCAATAATGGAACCATAGGTGGTATCATTAGTTTAAACCCTTGTGTATGGGTTGTTTGATTTCTATTTGATCTTCCTTTGAACAAAAATGTGATTGTTTCCCAAATGATTTTTTATCAAGGGATTAAATGATGGGAATAGGGTTAAGTGAGATTAGTTTGGTGTTACCTAGTGATAGGGTCAATGTATATGATTTTGTAGGGGGTGAGAATGAGGTAGGTATCACCCATGGAGCATAAATGCCTTGCGAGTTCCTATGAGTTTTTTGACTTATGGTTTTACTCAGGTGCCTTGTAATAAGTAGGGCATCCAGATTCAAGATGAAACCCTTGTTCATATGGGTGTTAATTGTATCCTTCCCATAAATATGGGTGTGAGCATCAGGTAATGCTTAGTTTTAGTAGGTTAGACATGCCTAGGTAATGGTCAGCTGCTTAGTAGTTCATGTGAACCTCTTTTCTTCCTCTTTAAAGGATGAATTGGTATGTCGTCATCCAGATTAATGGTCCTACGAGGAAATATGACTATGTGTTAAATATCTTGTACAAATTTCCTGATTCATGGATTCTTAGGGAAGAAAGCCTATGGATAGTATTTTGGATGGTTGTCTTTCTTTTTAAACCTTAGGGTAGTGTTCATTCTTATACTCTAAGCCCATGGATTTTCCAAATGATATAAGGAACTGATTGGGTTTGATGGAATCACTGAGCCTTGTGTCATTAAGTACATTTTTGGGTCATCTCCATAGTAGAGTTCCCTATGAGTTAATGGAATAAAACTCACCCTAATGCTTTGGATGATATCTAAGATGATTGGGAATTTTTACATGCTATCCCGGTTGGTTTTGGTTTTCATGCCAATTCTTATGACGTTGTGATCATGACTTGAAGCAGTGTCACATGTGTGTTTAAGGTTAATTGGGCCTAGAGTAATTATGAGTGGATTGTCTATATATTCATTCTATTATAAGTACCCTCCTATGGTGGGGAGAATCATGTCAGTTCTGGTGAATACATTCCCTTCCAAGTAGAAGGAACATGACATATGAGGTAAATTGGAAACGGGCAGTGTTTATGCAATTACCTTGAGGATTTTTTAGTTTGGAATTAGGTTGCTTCTTTCTCTCCAACACGACATTGATATGGTTTGATGATGTGAAACCTATTGAAACATTTTTCATCATGGATGGTCATTAGTGGTTAATTTTGAGATATCACAGGGCTTATGAGGTGGTAAATACATCATTCTTCAGTTAGTGATAATGTGTTACTAGGTGAAGATGAGATTCTTAAAAAATTCAACCAATTGTGGTCTGAATGTACTTATTTCCTTTGTTTGGGTATTGTTCATTGGTAACTATACCAAGCACTTCCTCTAGGTTATGATATAATTTTATCAAATATTCTAAACCACTTAGTTTACTCTTATTTAGTTATGATCATGTCCCCTATCTTGACATCCTCCCTAATACATTAAGATATCATTGGTCTTATGTTGTACTAAATTTTTAAAAGTTTTTGGGGCTTGATAAATGATTTCTATATGATTTTTTCACTAGATTGTGGTTTCCTTATCAAGGAATGGATATTATTATGTGATGTTTCGGTTCCCATGTTGGTGTTCCTCAGATAGACCCTTGGAATCCAGCCATTTTCCACTAAATTGACATCTAGGAAGATGCCACACATCGTGAAGGAGTTAGTGGAGAAGTCTAAGAACCCGATACTTATTGCAGTGTATGAAATATTGAAACGCGATCTGGGCGTGTGCAATCTAAAAGCATTGTCTTCCCAGGGTAGTTCAGAGATTATGGGCGCTGGAAGTGAAGGAGTGGTGACACATCAAGACACTGCTGATCCTTCAGGTGGAAAAGAGAAGATGAGGGAGGGCCATGTAAAGGACATGAAAGAGTCTAGGAATGGTGGCTCCAATGAAAACAGTGGTGAGAGGGTGAGAATTTCATCTGGGTTGAGTTCAATTCCTGGGAAGGAGTTTCCAAACATCGAGTTTTCCGCTGAAGGTCAATCCAGTCATGTTTAACCGCAAGGCAAGGGCTCGAAGGATACTAATAAGCAGCCTCAATCTAGGGGTCAATGATTCGAGCAGCATAAAATCCCAAATATGAAAGTACCCCCTTGCAGTGTTGCCCATGTGGGAGGAAACAACATGGAGGCCGAGGATTCTGAAATACCACTACAGGGGAAGTTTTTTTTGTTAGCTGCTACAGATTCACTTCATGGACAAGGGAGGCAGGATGGAGTTAGTGTCTTGGGTTCCTTGGACCCAAACTCTCCCATTCATAACTCCTCATCCTTCCATGTTGGGAGATAGGGGAAGAAGAATGGCTTGGAGGTCAAAGCAGGCAATGTAGATTTTCGGTGCAGGCCAAGGCCCCCCAAAGAAGACTCGGGGTCAGAGTTGAAAAACCGTTTTGAAGGTCTGACGGATCAAGAACAAACATTGACATTGGAGTAGGATGATTCAAGTGTTTATGGGTATATCCAAGTCTCAGCGGACAGTGTGGAACATTTCCAAGGGAAAGGCCCTCACAGCCCAAGAATGAAGAAGGGGCAAAAAGGAAAGTGTGACTCAAGGAAACTTATCGTGGTCCAGGGGAAAAAATACAAGGGATGAAAAGACTACTCTCACTTGCCTAAACCGATGGAAACCAGGTCGTCCAAGAAAGGTGGAAACAAGGAAATTAAAGGCCTATAAGAATGGAAAAGTGGAGACCCAAGCAAAGAACCAAGAGTGATGGAAAAAGAGGCAGGGGTGTCTGAAGCTCATCCTCCACTCCAAGGAACAAATTATTGAAAAAGGCCTTTGGCCCAACACCTCAAATGAGGACATTTTATGAATTTATGAAATAAGGTTGACTTTTGATTCCACAAGGGAGCAAGAAGTGTGGATAGACAAGCAAGACTGAATCATAGCATGGGGATTCAAACAATGCAAAAGCACCTTGGAGGAATTCATTCAGATAATGGACAGAATGCTTACTCATCTTGAAAAACTTATCAATGTGGATCTAGACACTCAGGGTAGTACTCTACACTGGGAATTATATAGAGTGTCTGACTCAAATAACCTTAGTCTTTTGTTTAACCATTTTGTGAGCTCTTTCAGTATGTGGTGGTTTTTGCTTTGTGAACCATGGATTCCCACTTGTCCTTAAAGTGGGTTTATAATAAAAATGTATATTAGAGTAGGATGCCACACTAGGTTAAGTAAATAATTTTATTTGGACTACTTGTCCTTGTACCAACCTCTCTCTATTAATAATGGAGTATGGAATACCTTGGGATAGTTCATTGGACTCTATTTTAATGAAACTGAGGTTATCCCAAACATGTTTTCAGGAACAAAGGTGGAGTCTGAGGGTGATGATTCTAGCATCCTGGATCTAGGTTACACCCTTATCTGTGCTGTGGATTGATAGATTAAATGTTTAGGTGGTGGTTTAACTAGAAAACATCACTAAAATTCAGGTATAGGCTTAAGTGAGCATATTGGTAGTGAATGTGTGATTCCTTGGAGGATGGAATTGTGGTTCATTTTAAAAGTTGATAGTCATCTAAGCTGAGAATCTTCAAGATAAGTCTTTTTGGGTAGACTTAATCTTTATAATTCTCGTTACGTGTGTATTATTGAGAGGAATCCTTTTTAGCACGTTTTCAAGTTAAATTGAGTTTGTTCTAAACGCCAACTGAGTATTTCAATGAATACTTGTGTGACCAGTTTCAGTTTAGTCAATCTAGATTCTAACGTTTCATTATGATGAGGCCCCTGATATGACCTTATATGTAATCAGGTTCACTAATTTAATGAAATAATGCTTGGAGCATCACTAGAACTCTTATATGCATACTATATAAGTCAATTCCAATAGGGGAGGTGATGTGGCTCAGAATTGGCACCTTTATAATGTTAAAAACTACAGTGGGGACCATTATTGGACTGATGGTTAAAGAGGTGATGAAATGATCATTTTTACAGTTGAATGGGTGTGTGTATTCTCTATCTCAGTGTTCTATTTGGAAAATGAGTGTTGGATCGAGTTTTGATGGCTTAAGTGGCATATTCATAACTGATGATGGATGGTGCATTGGGCGTTTAGAAACGCAACATGACCTTTCGAGCACGAATTTAAACTGCTAGTAGTTTAGGTGATGTTTTTATTGTTCTTAAAGTCTTCTCAGGGATAAGAATTTCTAATGTGGGGAGGTTGTAATGACTCGTGTTTGGAGCCAAGTTAGAATTCAATGGGAATTTTAATTTTGGCATTTAGTGGATAGGATGTTCTTTGAACCGAGATTTAGAACATTTTTCTGAGTGTTAGAACACATTACTGTATTGTTTTGTACATGGGTTGCAACACCCCAATATTTCATAGTACGTTCTCTCTTTAATGTAATTCAATAGCTTACACTACACGCAAAATTGAGTTCAAGCACCTCACGACCTATCAATCAAGTCGTTTTAAAAGTGGTTATGAAGAGTATTAAACAAATTTTGAATTTTAAATATATCCTATATAACTTTAACATTCATATTTTTTGTTTCTTAGACAAAATATAAGGACAAATTAAATTATACAAATAAAAGAAGTATTTTTCCAAAAATAATGTTTTCCAACAATTTAATGGTGAACCCTTTTTAAATCCAATATTTGACATTATTATATATTCAATTTAACGAAATAAAATTCTTTTTTTAAGCGGTAAATAAAAATTTCATTTGGATAAATTTTTGGTACTTTTCTAATAACTTTTATATTTTGATGAATAGTCAAAATAATAAATTTTAATTGAAAACAACTTTTTTAATTGAAATACTTTATTGTGTTAAATTATGAATTTGAGTGATTTTCAATTATAATTAGATTTTATTTTTATCATTTAATATAATTTAGGTAATTTTATGTAATTTCACATTTAAATTAGACATAAACACATGTCAATATTTTGATACTTTTTACATTTTAAAATGCCACCTTCTAGTTTTGACAACAGGGGTTAATTTTAAGTTAATTAATTCAAATATTATGTTTTGAATTTGGTAAAATAGAAATCATTTTTTAATTTCTAATATCAACATTATTATTGGGTGAATTTTTGGTATTTTTCTGAAAACATTCAATTTTTAATGAATAGTGAATAACACAACGTTGTAGATAAAAACTGACTTTTTCATTTAAATAATTTTTTTTTAAAAAAAATCTTAATGTAAAAATAGATAAATAATACATATATTAGTAAAATTTAATTCATTAGAGAAATTTTATAATAAGATTAGACTTATAAAATTTTGTTGAACTTTTTAACATCCTTTACCCACCTTCTAGGCACATTTGAAAGTTTGTATAAAAGGTAATTTTACCACTTGTGTGAATTGAATTTCAAAAATATGAAAGACACAACTGACATCATTAATTAAAATTTGGTTCAATAATATGAAAAAAAATTGGTGAATAATGACTTTTAATTTTTATTTACCACGATTAAAAGTAAATAGGGTAATTGAATGTAAGATATAATATTATAATTACCCTAACACATGTTCTAATTCTATTGGATGAGTTTATTTTGACCAAAATAAACCTTAGCAATAAAATATGATCCCCTTTGATCCACATGGATTACATTATGACATTTATTATTATTTTATTTAAAGAAATGTTAAAAGTGTTAAATTCAAATTTTAATAACTAGAACATTTTTAATATAGGGTTATACATAAGATAAATTCAACTAAAAATATTCATTGGAAATAGAAAAAATATTTCCTACATCATGGTATTTTACTTATAATTTCTTGAAATTAAATAATTATATTTATTTATGACACAATGATGATGCAATAATTACATTATTAATGAAAGATTAAAATAATTGATATTATAAATATCAAAATAAATGTAAATTGAGACTTTTGATGAATTAAATGAATTTTCTAGGTTAATATGACATGTTATAGTGGATTTATTGTATTTTTTCTAAGTAATCATTTTTTTTTACTTTCACAAAAACTAAATACTATATAGTGTCAAAATTGGCATAAATGAGTTTTTAAAACAAATACTATATTATTAAATGGTATAATATTCCTAAAAATATAAGGGTCACAAAAAGGACATATATAATTATAGATCTTTAATTAATGAACCACTTTATTTTCTCTTGTAATTTTATAGTAAATTTATTAACTATGTAATATAAAAATACAAGAAGACATATTGAAAGTTTAACTATTTAACTAAGAGTTAAATCTAAAAGTTAAGGTTAATATGGTGACCTAAACTTGTCTAAAACATATTGGTTGAGAATATTTAAACCCATAACTACCTTATCCTCTAAATAAATTCATTTGGATCTATTAGAAAACAAAGATGATTTTATAATAAAATAATATTGCAAACTTTTTCTAAAGTGTCCCACACCACTCTTATAAAAGGGTGCTTTCCATTATCTTAATTTCACACATCCAAAGCCATTCAGATCATCCAAAACATTCTCAAATCTTTTCCCAACTACCATCACTTCATCCTATATTCCATAATTTTATCCTAAATCCAACCTATGGAGTCCTTTTGATCAAATCCAAAGAATTCAGTCGAATAAGATGTAATAATGTCATCACCTCTTTCAGAGTTATTTTCTTCTTCCACTTCCTATTTATTTTTTGTTTACATACCAAAATAAAAACTCCCATAACTTATACATAATTTTATTTTATTATAAATATGGTACAACCATATTCATTATTCTATCCATCCTATGAATGACAAAGTCACTATATGTGTGTACGTACGGCTTACCGTCTCCACGTCGTGGTTTAGTTTGTTATTCAACGCTTAATTATGTGGATGGGTATAATAATGATGATAATTGATGTAAATAATAAATATTACATGTTATTTATTCTTTATATATGATATAACATCCAATTATATATGATTTCACCATCAATAGAATTATATTGTCACTCGTACATACGTACAGATTACCGTCTCCATGAACGCATTGAGATTCATTCCCCATCATAACCATTTGAGAATAATTTTCATTTTATGATTATAAATAATGATTAAGAACATAATATAATTATTTATATGATTCAAATACATCCTATCCATTACAAACATTACTTACATAACAAAAAATCTAAAGGAAAATGAATCAGTTAACACCTAAAATAATGATACTGCTGAAATATTATTAAAAATAAATAATAAAAGATCATATACGATATCATATTTATGTATGTGGTTACTTTATAATTTAATAACAATTATTAAACTATTATACAAATGGTTAATGTACCCTTGACTAAGTAAAATTACATGGTAAGGGTTAATTTTTCAATATCTTTATTATCCGAGGTTGTTTATACGTGAGTATCTACTGGGACCTCTTTACCATCCACATCTCTGTTTCTTAAAAATGTATTTCAAAACATTTTTACTATTTACTAGACTATGGATTAAATTCATGTATACGCTCATTGGATTTTTTATAAAATGGTTTTAAAGAAATCATCATGTCTCTTTCCAAACAAGGTACTTTATGACCTTTTAGACAAATTAAGGAAATAATGCTTTTTTAACTTATACGATGGATGTGTCTATTTTCATCCATTATAAAACCTTTGAAGATTACCTTACAAGTTGATAAGAAAATTTTCATATTAAACGTTTTCTTTAATAATTATATTACATTTAAATGATTTCAAAAATGAAAGATATATTTCTCTCAAATAGTTTTGATTTCATCTATGTCAACATCCTTTGTTGGATTTTGTGCTTATATAAAGTTTATTTATTATGATACAATATTTTATATTTTATTGAAGTTTTTTTTATATGTCTGACTATGGGTGTGCTATTTTTATTCCATTAATGGTTTATGGATAAAGTATTGACATTTTGTATGATAGTTTTAATATAAATATTTATGTTATGTTTAAACATTTTCATATGACGAATGAATTGGACTTAATAAGTGACAGATAGAGCCCGCTCTAGTTCCTCGATGCATCAGTAGGTCTCATGAGACAATCTAGTGTCTTGTCATAATGCCTTTACAAAATCATATTTGTAGTCTTGGCACGAGGCCTTGACTCTGTGGTTATGATGTCCAGCATTGTGCATTCTATCATTATGAAATTAGCTATTGATATTACATGTGATTATTAGACTAGAAGAATATCCATGTGAATAAATAAATGGAATTATTGTATTTATCTTTTCCATATTATACTGAATTTTATGTTTAAAAGGCTTTTATTTTATTCTTATACATATCCTTAAATTCTTATGATTATTTATGATAGTTTCAACTATATTGTTATCCTTACTGGGAATCTGACCTCACCCCTTCATTATGTTTTATTTTTTCTAAGATGCGAAAAAGAATGTTATGATTAAATTTCTGGAATAAGATATGGTATATGAGTGTGTTCAAATGGGACACAATGTTGTTGTTTCTCATTCCATAATTTAATGTAAAACTTATGTAGAAATATTGTATTTTTTGTCAACAGTTGTCAATGCTAGTAAAAATGAAAAAGGAGATGAGGAAAGACACTAATGATAATGGAGATCAATTGAAGTGAGGATACCTGGAGAATTTTTATGCAATCTTAGCATTGAATTTCATGCTTGGGAAATTCTCCATGAAGTAAAATCAGATGATTATGGAACTTATCCTTAGTTCAAAGAACTTTTTTCCAAGGTTAAACATTGTTTATAACAATGAATAATGGTGAGGTATTATCCATCTAATGATGATTAAAGAAGAATGAGGATTTGAATAAGACCATAAAATTCTTCAAGATTTTATGAAAACCATGAAATAGCTTACTTGAATAATAGAATAATATGATTTTCATTATGTGTAGAATGATTATTTAATAAGAATATAGAATGTGGAAGGGCTTGTCATTCTGATGTAGCCAAGCATTTCACATTGTATCAAAACCATAAGATGCATTGCAAATTTTTATTTACAAAATATCCTAAGTTAGGAGAACATGTGATGTAAAACTTATGAATTAAAGGGGGAGAAAAGATGATGGCATTCATATTCAGTTTTGATTGGAAAGAATGTTGTTGCTAGAAGACAGGGAAGTTGTAGTACTTCTTATTGAAAATCTGACGATGCTAAATCTGTTCAATCAAAGGATACATATCGCGATAGTGGAGTTCATGATGAAAGTTTTATAATGGTTATGGAATGTAGTGAAGAGTTCAATGACAATGTAACATATGATATGAAGGTGGCATAAAAGAACGTCTTAATGTGGCGCCATTTTCCAGTGTTTTCCAAATTTGTGGGGATGAAAATCGAGAGATGGAGAAATGTGATTTTGGAAAAGGATAATGTAAACAATTTTGAATATGGATTTGTAAATTTTGATCAAGTGGATTTCCATGACCTCAACATCAAAATATTAAAAAGGATAGGATTTTGTGAAAGATTTTTTTTACGCGCAAGATTGAAGGGAGTATGGAATGTTGCATGCAAGGTAAGATTTGAGGTCAAAAAATAAAAAAATGGAAATGTTATGGAGGGTAAGAAAAATTCAAGAAGTGAACAAAATATGAGTTTAGTGCGAAAGAGACTTACGTGCCCAACGCGAAGTCTAAAGGGGTATTGCTCGATGCATCAGGATCTTGTACGACACATCGGGGTTTTTGAATGCAGGGTTCAACTGGGTCTATAAATAAGAGGTTACCCCCTCACATTTCTAAAGCTCAAAAAATTGAAGAAATCAGAGCTTTGGTGTGTGTAAGAAATATATGTAAAGATATTTTCTCAAAATAATTTGGAGTTGCATGCAGGAAAGGATAGTTGTGTGCAATATTGAATTAGGGAACAAGAGGTCTTCCTTGACAAAAGTTGAATGTTGCATGCAAGTCGTTATTGTTGCGTGAAAGTTTCCCAAATAGTGTGTGCAGATAATTTTAGAGTACCACAGGCCTTCGATAGGTGAAAAAAATTCTCAAAGCATCTCTATGAATAAGAAAGTATAGTTAACCATTCAGTTTCGCTAAGAAAAGTTGTACCGTACTCACATGACTGGTGTTTATCACCCTTGTTGTGCTTTACTAAGTGAAGAATAACTGGACGTGCAACTAAACTCACATATACACAAATAAAGAAGGCAGTATACTGATACACTCATGTGTTGGTATTGATAATTGAATAAATAGATTAAAACATTGTAGTACAATTCCATATTATAATGTGTCAACAATGAAGAAGAGAAGAATAATAAGAACAGAGTATACCCAATTGAAGACTAATAATTATTCAGGGATGTTAAATTTGGATGATTCTAAGTTGAGATGGACTTCATTGGTTTAACAATCACAAAGAGAACATGTGATTCTATCAAGAAGAAGGAGAAGAGTTTAGTGTAGTTGGTTTTGCACTGAAATAGAAAATATATAGAATATAAGGTTTCAGTGTAGCTGGTTTTGCATTGAAGAAGTAAAAGAAGAAGTGTGGTTAGATTATAGGTTTTCAATAGAGAAAGAAGAGCTTGGTAACTTACTTGATACTAAGTAATTAATAAGTAGAAGAATAAGGTTGTGGAAGAACAAAGTAACAATATAACATCTAACAAGTCTCAACAGGTGGAAGATTATTTTGGTGTTCCAAACACTTGTAATAGAGAGAAGACTGTCTTCAGAGGTAGTACAATGAACCAGCTAGAGGATACAAGAGACGATCTACACTCGAATTATAAATAACCAGCGAGTGTAAGGGCATATCCTAATCATTTCAAGTTGGAAGTTTATTGTTTCCCTTTTCCCCTTCAAAGTGTAGGGACTCACACTGGATAAAAGATTGTTTTCCTAGCCACTCCATTATAACAACATGTCATATTATAGTATAGAATTCATGCCTGGTTCATACCCATGCATGGAAAGAATAAATCTACCCTTATTGAGTGGTGAACCTTGTAAAAATATCATGTACATATTTTTACTACTTTCTATTATTTCATGTGATAGGGAAAAGAGAATAAGATAATTAAGATCCTAAAATGTCAAGAGGTATAGGGGTAAAAAGTTGGAATTGGTAACAAAAGTCCCCAACACTGATTCACCTCCCCCCCTCTCAATGTTAGGTATATCCCAAACTGGTCCTCTCAATGTTGTTGTTTTTAATTTATTAATGTAATGTAAAACTTATGTTTTTATCTAGTACTTCCAAGGCTACTAAACTAATCAGTCTTTAGAGACTTGATCTCTTATGATCGTGTCATTGTTATATAATAATTCATCGACTCAGCGTAACTAGGGTCAGGGCATTACAGTTGGTATTAGAGGAAGTTTAGTAAAAACCTTGGAAACTTGATTTATAAAAACATTTATTAGAGAACATTACCTAAAGATGAACTTAGAGGATTAATACAGAAGAACTTCCTAGTATTTTGGTAATGTAGAGATTTTTTAAATTTTCCAAGAAATACATCCCAATCTAGATATGAGTAGGTAGAGGCAGCTCTAGAACATATGTATCTAGGGGTAAAACCATAAAACATCACTTTGAGCTAGACTCAAATAGGAACAGGTGCACAAAAATGGACCTTACTACACTCTTGGTTATGACACTCTTGGGGGATATGCTTATGATAATCCACATTTTCTTTACAAACTAATATAAAGGATTTATGAGTAAATACTTTCTCAAAGAAAAAATTTTTTATGATTATGGATTATATGCATAAAAAATTTATGTTATGTATTTTACAAGTTTTGAATTATGCATTTTGATTCATAATCTAACCTAGTGTATTCCATTGTTATAAATGGTTCCGAGTAGAAGGAATGATAACTCCAGTAATACGCATGATCCAAAGATTAAGAAGTATCATATCTTTAATGGTATTAAGACAACATTTAGAAGGGAAATAGAATCTCATGTATTCTCCACATATAAAGAAATGATATCATATGTTAATAAGATAAGTAAATAATTCACTGAGTCCTATGGATTTTAAGTGAATCCAGAGAAGAAAAGGATGGTAGAGAGAAATATGGATAAAGGGAAAAAGGGAAAGAAGTATTTTCTCAAATGTGACAAATGTGAAAAGAATAAACTTGGTAAATGATTGAAGGGAATGGGAGTTTGTTATAAGTATGGAGAAAAATAACATCAATTACCTGATTTCAAGGGTAAGAGGAAGGATTCAAATGTATAATGCTTCATCTGCAAGGAGTTGGGACAATATGTGAATCAATGTCCCAATCAGCAGAGTATACCCCCATGGATTCTATTAGATAATAATCATGTTATAATACTTCAACATACGAAGAGAATAATTTGTATTCTTATATTATTATTAATGAATTATGTCATTTCAGTGTTTATCAATTATGTACTGATTATATTAATTATGGAAATAAATAAGGATTGTACTGCAGTACTATTTCATTAAGGATTTGTGATTATTTGATACTAAGAAAAGTGACTCAACATCAAGTTAAACTCTTTGTAAAATAAATGGTTGAAGGAATGATAAACCTTAATATGGTCTTTATACTTAGGTAGTGATTTTGGAATAAGATAAGGTTGATTTTGATAAATTATATTGGATATTCTTGACTACCATGGAACTGATTAATGGTTGGTTTATTCCATCATAGTTAGAGTAGTCAAAATTTTTAGATATAAATAATATATCTAGTATTACATATGGAATAAGGGAGAATGAATGTAATCAATAAGGTTTTATTGTAATTCAAGGTGTTACAATCTTTTAAGATATTAAATGATGAATTTACTCACATGTTATTATGTGGAAAAAAGAGATCTTCATTATGTTATGTTGACCTTCCATATATATTTTTGGACTATGAGTTTGGACACAAGTATTTTGGATAAGTCTAAACATGGTAATGGATTAATTTGGACATTGGATACTATGGTTTAAGGTTAAAACATTTCTTAACATTATTTTGGTATTTTTTTATAAATTGGATAACCTATTGGTTTGGTGACAACTCGTCACGTCCGGTAAGGCCGCAAGAATTGAACCAGCCACCTGAGGGCGACAAGGTTGTATCACCTCCCACTGGCCTACCTGATGTCCTGGTTTGTATAATGTAGATTTTTATTAAATGATATGATAGATTAATTATAAATTCATTTATTTGAATCCATATATGATTAGGGAAAATAGAATATTTTTAAGTTCTATTATCTTTTGGAGTAAACGATGAGTTTGTGGTAGAAATTAGTGAAAGGATGGAACTATAATTGCAAAGTATTTTTTTCTTATTCTATGAAGAAATTAAATCTTAAACTTTCAGGAAGGGATCTTAAAACAAAAAAATTGTTATCCTAATACCATTTGATTTTATTAACCAATGATATTTTAAGTCATCATTAATTTATGGCTTTGAGGCCCTGAATTTTCTATTTATTGTTCACCTAGTTGTGATCGATGACCTAAATCAATCCCCATAAATATTTATGATTTTCCTCCAATTCTGTGTCAAATTTACATCAATGTTCTCCTATTCAATATCCTAATTTGGGGGTGACTTTTTCATTTCCATTTCACTCTCTTTAAGACTAAATTTTATTAACCATGTTTCCGATGTGGATTTTCCACAAAGGTATTTTATATTTTTAACATTTTAATTTTGAAGAACAATTTCAAATTGATAGGATGAAATTTCTTGAAGTAGGTTATAATGTAACATCCCAAGATATCATAGTGTGTTATCCCTTTAAAGTAGTTCAATAGCTTGCGCTACACGCAACACCGAGTTCAAGCGCATCATGACCTATCAAACTAGTTGTTTTAAAAGTCTATATGAAGAGTACTGACCACATTTTGGAGTTTACATATATCCTATATAATTTTAACATTCATTTTTGTTGTTTCTTAGACATAAAATAAGGAAAATTTTAGTTTTTTATATAAATGAATTATTTTTAAAAAAATGCAGTTTTTTCACCTTTATTGGAGAACCCTTTTTAAATCCAATATTTTATACTTTTATAAATTCAATTTAATAAAATAAAATTTTTATTTAGAAGCAAGAAATAAAAATTTAGTATGGATAAATTTTTGGTACATTCCTAATAACTTTCATATTTTGATAAATAGTGAAAAATACTAATTTTTAATTGAAAATAAATTTTTTAATAAAAATAATTTATAGTGTTAGATTATTTATTTGAGTGTTTTTAAATTATAATTAGATTATATTTTTGTCATTTAATATAATTTGGTTCATTTTAAGTAGTTTCACATTTAAATTCAACATAAACACATGTCAATCTTTTGATAGTTTTTAATTCTTAAAAACTCGCTTTCTAGTTTTCACAACGGGAATTAATTTTAAATTTATTAATGCAACTTCTATGTTTTTAATTTGGTAAAATAGACATCATTTTTTAATTTTAAATATCAAAATTTAGATTTGGGTAAATTTTTGATATTTTTCTAAAAACAATCAATTTTTGATGAATAGTGAAAAAACACTATGTTGTAGATAAAAACTGAGTTTTTCATTTAAATAATTATTTTTATATAAAACTTTATCATAAATAAAAATATTTACTCAATAAATATATTATTACAATTTAATTAATCACAGACATTTTATAAAAAGATTAGACGTATAAAATTTTATTGAACTTTTTAACATCTCTTGCCCTATGCACATTTACAAATTTGCATAAAACGTAATTTTATCACTTTTGTGAATTGAATTTAAAAACTTTTAGAGACTATATTGATATCAATAAGTAAAATTCTGTTCAATAATATTAAAATAATTTTTGGTGAATAGTAAATTTTCAATTTTATTTACCACGGTTAAAATTAAATAGGGTAATTAATAATAAAAAGGATATTATAATTACCCTAACGCATGTCCTAATTCTATTGGATAAGTTTATGTCGACCAAAATAAACCTTAGGAATAATATATGATCCTCTTTGAACCACATGGATTATATTAGGAAATTTATTATTATTTTATTTAAAGAAGAGTTAAAATTGTTAAATTAAAATTTTAATAACTAAAAAATTTAATATAGGGTTATAAATAAGAATATTTCCTACATCATGGTATTTTATTTATAATTTTTTTGAAATTAAATCATTAAATTTATTTATGAAACAATGATGATGTAGTAATTACTTTATTAATGAAAGATTAAAATAATTTCTATTATAAATAAAAAAATAAATGTAAATTGAGACTTTTGATGAATTCCACTAATATTATATGTTACTATGACATTTTAGGGTTTATTTAATGTATTTTGTTATGTAATCAAGTTTTTTTGACTTTCACAAAAACCAAATACTAAATAGTGTCAAAATTGACATAAATGAATTTTTAAAAAAAATACTATATTATTAAATGATATAACATTTATAAAAATATAAGGATCATCCAAAGGAATTATATAATTATATATATGTCATTATTAAACCACTTTAGGTTCTATTTTCATTTTATAGTAATTTTATTAACCATGTAATATAAAAATACAAGAAGACATAGTAAACGTTAAACTATTTAACTAAGAGTTAAATCTATATGATAAGGTTAATATTGTGAAACAAATTATCTAAAACCTATTTTTTGAGAATATTACGACCCTTCCCCACCTTATCCTAGAAATAAATCCTTTTGGAGCCATTAGAAACCGAAAATGATTTTATAAGAAAATAATATTTAAAGCTTTTCCTAAAGTGCCACTCGCCTCTCTAATAAAAGGGTACCTTCCCTTATCTTAATTTCACACCTCCAAATACATTTGGCTTTGCCAAACCCTTATCCAAACTCCTCCCAACTACTCTCACTACATCTTAGATTCCTTAATTTGACCAGAAATCCAACCTAAGGAGCCATTTTGATCAAATCAAAAGGAATCATCTAAAGAAGATGTAATAATTTCATCACCTCTTTCAATGTTTTTTTCTTCTTCCACTTCCACTTTCTATGTTTTTTCAATACCAAAATAATAACTCCAGTAAATTCTACATAATGTGATGTTATTATAAATATGTTATAACCATATTCATTATTCTATCGATCCTATGAATGAAAAAGTCATCATACGTGTATACGTACGGCTTACCGTCTCCACGTCTTGGTGTAGTTTTTTATTCAACACTTCATTATTTGGATGGGTATAATAATTATTTTAATTGATGTAAATAATAAATAAAACATGTCAGTTATTATTTTTATATTATATAACATACAATTACATATGATTTCACTATCAATAGAAAGATATTGTCTCTCGTGTGTACGTGCGGATTACAGTCTCCACGAACGCGATGAGATTCATTCCCCATCATAACCATTCAAGAATAATTTTAATTAAATGATTAAAAATAAATTTTAATAGCATAGTATAATTCTAGATATGAATCAAATACATCCTCTCTATAAAAAACATGACCTACATAATGAATCATATAAAGTTAAATGAATCTAATAACACCCAAAACAATGATACTACTGAAATATTATTAACAAAGCAATATTAGAAGATCATATATGATGTCATATTTATGTATGTGGTTCTTTTAAAATTTAATAACAGTGATTTAACTATTATACAGGAGGTTATCATACCCTCGACTCAGGAAAATTACAAGGTAAGGGTTAATTTTACAATCTCTTTATTAGCTGGGGTCGTTTTTATGTGAGTATCTATTGGGACCTCTTTATCATCCACATATGTGATTCTTAAAAATTTATTTCAAAACATTTTTATCATTTACTATACTATGGGTTAAAGTAATTTATACCCTTGTTTGACATTTTATAAAATCGTTTGAAAGGAATATTTTCATCTCATTCCAAACAAGGTACATTATGACATTTTTGAAAAATTAAGGAAAGAACTTTTTTTTAACTAATAAGGTGGGTGTGGCTATTTTCCATCATTATAACACCTTTGAAGATTCCATTCCAAGCTTATAAGAATGTTTTTAAATTAAATTTTTTCTTTTATAATTATGTTATTTTTAAATTATTTTAAAATTGAAAAGTATATTTCTCTCAAAAAAAATTTATTTCATATATGTCAATATTCTTTGTTGGATTTTATGCTTATTTGAAGTTGGTTTATTATGACACAATCTTTTATAATGTATTGAATATTTTTCATATGTTGATTGTGGATGTTCTATTTTTATACCATTCTTGGTTTATTGATAAATTATTGAAATTTTGTATACTATTTTTAATACTAATGTTTATGTTATGTTTCAACATTTTCATATGAGAATTGCATTGGACTTAGTAAGTGATGGGTGGAGCCCACTATAGCTCCTCAATGCATCAGTTGGTCTCATTAGACAAACTAGTGTCTTGGCACATGTACTTTAAAAAAATATTATCTGTAGTCTTATCACAAGGTCTTGACTATGTGGTTATGATATCCAGCATTATACATTCCATCATTATGAAATTCGTTATGGACAGTACATGTGATTATTCAACTAGTATAATATCCATCTGAATATGTAAATGGAATTATTTGATTTATCTTTTCCATATTATGCTAAAGTATACATTTAAAATTCTTTTGTTTTATTCTTATACATTTCCTTAAATGTTTATTCTAATTTATGACAGTTTCTGTTATATTTTTATCCTTACTGAGCATCTGAGCTCACCCCTTTCTTATGTCTTTTACTAAGATAAGAAGAAGTATATTATGATTAACCTACATGAATAGGCTAAGGGATATGACGGTTTTCAAAGGGTACACAATGTTGTTTTTTCATTTTGTAATGTAATGTTAAACTTATATATGTATCTAGTACATCCAAGGTTACTAAACTAATCGATCTTTTGAGACTTGATCTCTTTTGATCATGCCAATATTATGTAATAATGCACTGAATCATGGTAACTAGGGTCGGAGAATTACATGGTAAAGGACTGAAGGTTTCCTCGATTGTCTCATTGATTTTTGGGAGTGTTAGGCCCCAAAAATCACAAGTTTTTGTTGTCTGAACAGAGTGTACAATATTTTTGAAACTATGCATCCCCCAGAAGTAAACAGTGCATCCTAAATGAGAGGTGCAGTAGGTGTCACATGGGTCGTGCATGGTTTACCCAAACTGTGAACCTATCATTCATGTTTAGTTCCACTTAGGCAACACTTATACATAATTCATCCTATAATTGGCTTGTGGTTAGGGAAATAATGCAGCATAACCATGTGATATGTGTTTCCTATGCAGTGGGAGCCGTAAGGTTGGTTCATGGTTTAGAAAATCATGCGGCCAAATTGTGTGACCCCGTTTTGATGGTGAATTTACCAAAATTCTCTTAATGAGGTTAAATTTTATTTTTTCTCTTCTTTATTCTTCCTCCATCCAAGTATTCCTCCTTCATGGCATCCAGGGTTCATCCGCCTTCTTATTCTAGGAATGGTTATAACTCCTCCAAATGAAGCCCAAATTGAAAATTGTTAGTCTTTATAGATCTGCATAAGTAAGTTGTTGATTCCTTTTGAATATTAATTTTCTTAAATAGTCATTCAACTTTGTTATCATGATGAAAGCTCATTTTTCAAATCTTCACAGAAGTTTTCTAGTTCATCTATTTCTCCCAAACCAGACTGAATTAGATCTTGGGATTGGACAAGTGAAGAATCCATGGTATAAGGTTGGTGATCTGAAAATTTTTCCTCATGTTTCTATCATTTTATAAATATTTTCATTGTGATGTACAACATGTTTTATGCACAGTTTCATAAAAAAAAATTCTTCAGTCTAAATTGGTATGTGGACCTCGTATTACTCCCATTGAGCATTATTATGTAAATTAAGGATTTATAACATGATCATGGAGACCCCTTGGGAACTTCACACTTTTTATCCCTCTATAATTAAATGAATTAAGTTACCATAAAACCTTCTAAGTGTTCATCATAGAGTATAAATGGGTTTTCCCCTTGAAGGTGATAGCCCCAAATGACAATGGCACCTCTTAAGTGCCTTTCTAAACATTATATTTGTTTTTCCTTATTTCATAGTTTTCTAAAATTATTCACTTGGTAAATTGAGTTATGATATTTGAATTTGATTCTTATTTGATTAAATGAATTTCTTATTTAATAAGCTCATGCTTTTATAAAAACAAAATCCTACAAATGATGTTTTTTGTCTTCAAAATTACAATGTGATGTTTAGAGGATTGTATCATGCTTGGCCTTATGGAATTTTCATTTCCATATGATTTTGTTAAGGATAAAATGATGGCATGTTTAGTACATGGCCTTTTGTGTGTTCTCAAATGGATTTTCCCTCCTTTATTCATTGAACCATTACACCTCCAAAGAGAATGGCTTGACCCAGACCTATCTAAATAACTAATGAACCAAGATCTTCCTAAGAGCGTGAATTTATTAAAAAATCATATTTCCCATTTAGGTAATTTCCCAATTAGACCATTCTACTTTATAAGTACCTCTTTGATCCTTTATAAATTAATTTTTATTTTTTATAGATTCAGTGGAATTTTTTTTGGATTGTTTATTCATTATTTTTCTTTCCATAAAATGATTTTTTGATATAAATAGAATGAAAAGTTAAAGGTGGAATGATCATTCCAATCATTGTACGCTTATGTATATGGTATAATTGAAATTTTGTTCCATGATTATAATATCTTGATACATGTAATTATTGATAGGTAATTTCCCATGGATTAAATCATTATTATAAATATGATTATGCCTTGATATAGTTTATGGAATGATGGTAAGTTTTCTAGTTAGTATGGAAGTATCATGTTCCCTTTATATCATGTGTTGATAATGATGTCTCTCAACATAGATATTATTGGATGGCGGCATGACACTCAATGTCACCTATTGAGTGTTGTCATGACATCACACATGCTTCTATTTCGAGTGTTGACATGATGGCACACTCAACATATCGAGTGATGAGCATGAAGTCACCCACTATATATAAAATTTAGGGCATATACCCTATTTCATGATCTTATAGGATCATTTAGACTAGTTATAGATGATTGAGTTATACCTCGGTCCAGCCATGACCTAGTATTCCTAGTATATGTCCACTTGTACCCATAGATACTTGATTCATATAGGTAGATGAAATATAATACTATACTACTTATATTATTATTGTATATATATTTACCAATCAAAAACTCATTATATCAATGATACGAAGTAGGTAGAGTCATCCAGGTGTCCTATTAGATCCCAATCCAACTGATGTTATTTATTTATTCATCACTGTTTATTTCTTAATATCACCAACACACTTCATTACTTTATGATCATGGACTAGTTTAGTCATATAAACTATGGGTGGTAACCTATTGTAATTTATATCTCACACCCTAATTGGGACACCATTACATAGGGTACCTAATTAGATCACTTGGTCTCATGACAATGGACTATTTCGTATGTATTCCCACTAATACCTAGTATTTTTTAGTTCATGACTAAGAAGGAGTTCATGGTGCTCATGGAGTTCTCCCTTAAGGGTTTTATTTATTTTTTTCACTCATTTATTTACTGTATAATGTGCATATTTTGTGTCTATTTTTTATGTTTATGTATCATCATGTGGACATGCATGTACTATATACATTGGTATTGGCCAACTTTTTATTAATATATTTATGTTATTCTTCTGATGCACTGTCTTTCATTTACTACTACTTGTTCTAATGCCTGTTATTACTTTTCATATATGAAATTATTGTAATATAATCATTAGGGTATCATCTTTTCACTATAACTTTATTGTACCCTCATTTCAAGTTAATAGTCTCTAGCATATGGGGAGGTGTTTTTGAGAACATTTGACCCATTATTCTGGCTACCATTTTAGGGGTCAGTCAGTCTGGGTGTTACATAGATAAATTGACTATAAAAATTAAATACAATAATATTAAAAATATTTTCGAAAATATTTTTATAAAACATGGAATTGAAATATAAATATTACTCAGTGGATACATAAACATAAATAATCTTGATTATTTATGATATTGTTAAATAAAACCCTTACTGCTTTGGTAACTTATATATTGTAAGCACCATAAAAGAAATAAACTTATATGGATATGTAAATACCATAGTTTTAGTCATAATAATCATAAAATATATTCATTGGTAGTATGTACAAAACAAAAATGAAACCATATGTATATAAGGCATGTTCCCCCCATGCAATTAAAAGTGAGGTGAAAATCCCCTACCTCGAGTTCCACTTACTTAGAAAGTAATATAACCACATGTATAATAAATTTATATTTATTATAATTCTTTAACATATTAATATGTATTCTTATAATATCATATATGGTCCCTTTGTAACATTTCAGTATCCCTTTTAACAATAATTTGTTTTTATGGGGTTAACTACTGCATTTATTCAAGAGTGCTTCTGTTCAGTCATTCTGATCATCATAAATTTAACTTGGTTAAATTTACACTGGAATATTAATCATTATAGAACATATATATACTAATTATATACATATTTATAGTCATCCATGAATATAGAGATATAAAAATTATTTACACAATTCATGGAGATGGTAGGTCGTACTTACGCATGAAAGATGTTTTCCTTTTTCAACAAATGGAATAATTGAAGGATAAATAATAATTAACCTTTAAAGAATAATTATAGTGTTATATATATAATAAATTAATTAAATATATTCTTATTATCATCTATTTTTAATGGAAACAAGAAATGGATCACATCCCTTTGTGGAGGTGGCAATCCACACATACGCAATAACTACATTATCATTTTCCAGGATTTTGATGGTAAATTGATATGTGTTATATTTTAATAAAAAAAGTTTAATTATGTCATAATTATCATATATAATCATTAATCCAATCATAATACTCATCCATGAAATATAGTGATGAGGAATGAATTGTATTGCTTCGTGGAGACGGTAAGTCGTACGTACGCGCGAGCGATACTTTCAATTCTCATTTGATTGGAAAGAGGGTGTATAATGTTATTTTCATAATAATAAAAATATTTAATAATATTTATCATATTTAGTATATTATTTTATTATAAATACCATATATATGTGTTAAAGAATAAAATAATAGAAAGATATCTGTTTAAGTGATTACCTCTTCTTGGAAAAAACCATTTTAGATCTCCCCTAAAGAGCTCTAAGGTTGGTATTTTAGGAATATAAAAACCTCTATAATGTTTTTAGTAAATTTTATATTGTAATTTTGAAGTATTTTGTTGAGATATAAGGACCAGGTTTTATAATGAATTTAGTTAGGAGGTCCCCTTTTATAATTCAGGTGATGTACACTTTTCGAATTTCAGAAAAGAATTAAAATATAATAAGACTATTCTAGATCCAAAAGCTTCTTAATCACCTTTTATTTAAAGAAAAAGTGGATAGGTTTTCAATAAAATCATCCAATTAAATTTATACAAGTTTTGATAACATTTTAATCCTTATTATTTTTATTAACCCCTTTGTTAATCATTTTTTACCTTAACCACGATAACAAATAATTTAATCACAAAGGGTTAATAATGTTACTATAAATGAAAAAATGACACATAAATGGACCATATTTTTTTATAAATTATTATAAATTGACATGGATCAAGGTGATATTTTTATAAATTTTATATAATTTAATAAATTATTATTTTGATGAATTATTATTGGTGTCATTTTTGACACTACTCATTTAAGTTGGCATTAAATATGGCATAAAATGGGATGGGGATTTGAATAAAATGATTTAAAACTGCTATAATAAGTCATATAGATCTATAAAATTCGTGGAAAACATTAAATCCAAAAAAATTAAATAACATTTACTATTTTTAAAATCCATTATTTTATATTTCTATTAATTAATAAATACTATATTAGTGTTTCGCAAGCATTTAAGGTAATTATATAATTCCAAATAATTATAAATATATTTATATCATGAATTTAATTTAATTATTCTAAAAATATAAATTTAGTTTTATTAATATCATGTTTTTCCTATGTGGACTCCTAATAGATATTTGAATCCTCGAGTGTAACATTTTATAACATTCGTTGCATTAAGTATTTTTAGGTTCATTTTCATGGACATGTGTCCATTAAAAAGTATATATAGATCCTAATATGATAAATGTATAATTAACTTCATATAATAGGAATTAGTTTCAAAAACTATTCCCTTATCACTTAGTTTTAACATTGTTTTACCATTTTTACCCTTTATCAAGGTGATAAATTTTACCGCAGTTACTATTAATAATGCTTAAAAATAAAAGGGGTATACTTAGAAAATTTGGGACATGTGATTCCAAATAATGATTAGATTTTATAAAATTAAATACCTACAAATATTAGAAATTAATTTTAAAATAATTGTGAAAAACACTTTGAAAACCTCTTTTTAGAAAAATACAGTTTTTATTAAATATTTGTAATTGTATAAAAATATTTTTATACCAGGTTCAATTATAAAATTTATTCCAATGAATCATATTTTATTATTAATAATATATTATTAATAATTTTTATTTTTAAAAATTTTAAAATTGCTATTATAATAATTTGTTTCATAGTGCCTAGTTTGTTCATATTTTTAAAAATATAAAATTATGAAGGGGTTGTAATAATGTTTAATATGAATAAGTTTGAGTCATCGAGATAATGATAAGGTTCTATAAAGTTTAATGGATAAAGATAGCATGATCAGAAGAAGAAGGACCAAAGGTAGAACACAATGTATAATGTTATTCGATGGATATATGCAATGTTATTAGATAGAAATGTAAGTATTCTAAGTTGCAAAGTTATGATCAGTCAAAAGAATGTCATGAGGCTACATAAGATAAAGAATGGGGAGAAAAAAAGTTCACTATATGTGGGATACACATTCTATGATATCATCTAGATTAAACCCATGTAGAGAATAAGATTGAATTTTTTATAATGTTTTAATTATTATAGTTCTATCAGTCAGAAACTATAAATATTGATGGAATATAGACATATTAATTCATCATATGATACATGTGTGGGAAATCATAAAAAGAATTAAGATATTCATAAAAAAGACACACACAAATATTCTACAGGTATAGATTTTTTATATCGACATATAGAGAAATTACAAGGCCCTCAAAGTATTGAAGGGATTACAAATATTGAGATAACATTTAGCTTCACTAGATGATGAATTGTATGATGAATCACTATATAGATATATATATAAGGTATCATCAAATATAGAGAATCATAGAGGCTATAAGATAGATGCAATTTATTATCCATAATGTTCTAGTGGACAGGCTCTTGGAGATCTATGTGGACAATGATATGCTGAGTTTATCGGAATGAGGCTTCTCAAAAAATGGAAAAAAACATTTTACATTAAATAATGGAAGTTTTTATTTCATTGGAAGATAAATTTGGAAGGTGTATGATTATAACTATAATTCTTATTGTAGGAAATAGACATACATTCACCAGACAGAGAATCTTTAAGTATCATTAAATAAAGTGTGTAAACTCATTAGTTGTGATGATTATAATATGGTCATTTAACACTTATTATCATAATATAGTTAAGGAACATGTAATAAGTTTCTTAATGTTTGTTGAAGGAAGGTTGCAGAATTTTTTTATCACTTAAAATATTCCATGAATCATCTTGAAGATTCCAAAAGATTTGAGAACATCCTGGGAAAATAAATAGAGCGAGAAATTTGAAAGTCATATTTTTTTGAATTGATTTTTTTTGGATTCCCGTATTTTCTCATAGAAGTGAAAAAATATAATGGGTATCAACAATATGTTGATAGTGTTTTTTAGAAGACACTATTAATATACATGAATGAGTAAAAGTGCTGTATTTTTGTGTGTAGAGTGAGTTATTGACCACGTTTCTATTTTATTGAAGAATGAACATTTGAAAATTATCCTTTTGTTTATGAATAATCACAGTGAGAGTTACCAATTTAGGTATTTCTCAATCAAAGAAGAATAATTATATTTGGTTTCATTAGATAAATAATCAGTTACATCATATAGATTTTTCCTTATTTGATAGAGAAGTATCAGATGATGTTATTAGATAGAGCTTCTTTGAACACAACAGACATTACTAAAGCATAGTGAGTTGAGGAGCATCATATAGAGACCATTTAGATGGTGGGTACACATGATGAAGGTTTATCAAAAGAACTTTTCTAATGAACTATTTCAAACAAGTTCTAGAAAAGTTTTGATAGATCATATCGAGGACTTCCTAAGATCAATACGACATTTCAATTCCAGAAAACTCATAAAAGAGTTACTGAATATTTTCCATATTGTACACTAGAAAATGTTTTTAAACATTATTTTGGATAAATAAAGTGTATTTTAAAATGCATCAAAAAAGATAAAGTGAATATAATTTAGCTGTGGGTATAACCAATTACTAAAAATGATTATTTCTAGAGGAAAAAATAGCTTTGATGAAAGTTGATACATGTAGAATAGTTGAGGGTATAATGAACTCCGATATAAGAAATTTTTTCTAGGGTTTGAATCATTCTTATTTATAGGAAGGATTACGTGGTTCTTGAACAATTTTCTGGTTTTCCTTTTTAATTTTGAATTAAGTTAGTAAAAGAATCAATTTTAGGGGGATAACTAACATGGAAAGGAATAGGTCTTTGAATCAAAATATTTTAATATTGTGTATTAAACTCTATTTATGTTTGTTTCATATGAATGGTGTGGTTAAGATTTATATATGAGTGGATCATAACTCTAAAAAGTTTCAATGGTTATGAAATGTTTTCCTACCAGGTTAAGAAATATTTCTATAAAAATAAAAGTGATTATTGGTTTACACTCTCCCCCTCTAAGTGATCACAACTTTAGAGAACTTGAATCGGTACCAGAGGATGTTCCCCCTAAAATATGAAACTACTGAGTATGTAGAATATTAACTCAGTGAGTAGAATGGTTTTTTCTACATTTTATGGTAGAAAATATCACCATTTAATTAAAAGGATTATATATCTCCTTCTATATCTCGGTCTTCACATTATAAATTCTACAACTATGGGATTTCCATCCTTTAATGAATTTGATATGATATGTTTCGAAAAATATAAATATGGAGGTTAATGGAAAAAATATGGTTTCTATTTTGATGCATCTAGAAAATAATTCTTATACAAGGATTATTGGGTTTCCAAATGAAAAATAGAATTGGGATAATATGATAACTAGATATGAACGAAAGGAGAAATTTACAGAAGAATATGTATAATTCTGGGAAATCATGTTTGAATATTTTTATAAGGGTGATAAAGAAATTATTGATGAATACTTTAAAATATTCAATGATATTTTTTAGCAGTAAAAGAGTTTTCAGTGTGATGCAAGAATATTATATAACTAATAAGAGACTGATGAGAAATTTTCTAGATATATTTAATTCCAATGTGTGGGATCTAGAAGATAAGTAATATTTATCATTAGTTGAACTTCAAAATATTCTTTTGGAATATGAAACGATGGAAATAAAATTATTTATGAAAAATTACATAAAATATATGTCCTTTAAGGCTTTATTAAAAGCAATGTATAGGGATAAGAATGTATAAAAAGAATCAACTAATTAATATTCTAATGAAAATAAAGAGAAGTCCAATACAATCATTTCTATTCTTTCTAATATATATAAATAAGTAAAATTAAAAACTAAAAGGTAAATATTCTATTAAATGTTTTAATTTTGATTCTAAAGGAAATTTTTTCAATATTTTCCTAAGAAGAAGTACAAAGAATTCAATTCAGAAGAATAATATAAGATATCTTACCAACAAAATAGGAACAAAAATAAGAAATTATTTCCTAACAACAAAAATAAATGTTTGATGAGTGGATGAGTGAAATTTTATAGTTTATATATTAATGAATCTGATTTTCATGTCAATTTCTTAGATCATGAATGAAGATTAATTAATTCATTAGATAGTGTTGATGATATAATATAATGAATGAAAATTCAGAGGGTTCTTAAATAAAACATGGAATATGGTCTTAAGAAAATTTCACAACTCATGAAAGAAATTAATAAGATAAAGAAATATTTTAAGGTATAACATTTAATATTAGAGAAAATATAATAAAATTGGAGAAAACATTAATGTTATTAGTTCATAGAAAGTGAAAGTCGTGTAGCTTGAAATGAAAATGAAAAATTATGAATAAACATCACTTAGGTCAGATGATATTAATAGGGTAGAAACAATACATGTTGATTTATGTAAGAATAATAAGATAATGTTGGATAAATTTGAGAAGATGGTAAATGATCATAGGGAAATATTGGCTGATAAAGAATATTATATTTCAAAAACATAATCAATGTTTATTTAAACACAAATTATGTTAATAGAGAAGATAGAATAATTAATTAAATAAGTTGAGTTTGAAGGTGAATCTCCATAATATTATGAAATAATGTTTCTATTGAATCAGGTTGTTTCAATGTATAAACAATACTAATTTATATTATCTTCTAGTAATAATCAATGTTTAAAATTTATGATTTTATAGAAACCATATTCCATGATTAAGGACTGTGATTTATCAATAAGGTATCTCACTGAGAAAATACACCCACAGTTTATAAATAGAAAACAATAATGAACATCATATAAATTATACTATTAGTATAAGAGATCATGATTCAGAGATCACTTCGGTTGTTGTGGAGTTTTCAGGTACAGAGCATGCTCATCTTGGTAGAAAATTTCCTTACCATGAAGGAGGAATGAACCAAGGGGGTAGATAATGAGTATATATGAACTAATATTCCAATAAAGAAATGTGAGGAGGAAAATAATGTTTAGAAAGTGAATAATGTTAAATCTTAAATAGAGAAAAAAGAAAATGTTATGAAAGTTGGGAATGGAAAGGAGATTAAGAATGTTAAACATGTAATAAAAGATGAGTAGGTAAAGAAATAGTTCTTAGTTATTGGTCCATATCAAATGGACATGGGTAGAATAATAAAAAAATCCTAAAATTATACTAAAAAGGGAAAGAAACAAGTTTTATAAGATGATAGAAAAGATGATGAAAATTTATCAAAATATTGAAAGTTAAAGATTCAAATGAAATTCAAGATGTGTTAGTAATATGTACATGTTAAAACAATATATTACTACATAACTATCCTAATAGAAAATCATGAAATTATTGTTATAAACTCAATGTAATAAAGAATTATTGAATGTGGAAGAATAATTAACATACTCATCTATGTATCCTAAAATGATAAGAAATATGTTACAAAACATCTGATGAATGATAATAATAATGAAATAAAATCCAATAATTAATTTTAAAATAAGAATAATGATTTGAGACTAAGAGAGGATTCTTAGTCTAAGAATTACTTCTAAGGATCACTGAGGATCATCTTTATTCCCAATATTCTTTGTAATTTTTAATAATTTTCATGGAATTGATGGATAAAAAATAAGTAAGATGAATATGTGATGTATAGTTTTTAAAGGGAGATGATAAATCCATCCTGGAACATTTTTACTACCATAATAAATAAATTATATCCACCCTTGAGAGGGAGAAAAGATGAATCTAAGGTATCAGTAACTAATTTTTTATTAAAAGAGAATATAGGGATGATAAGAAAATGAGATATTGTGGGACTTATGTTTATAAACTTGAACTATTTTGATATGTTTTATAAAATGGATATAGGTTTTTTCATAAAACATTACTTCAATTTTCATTGAAATAAATATGCTATAAGAATCATGAGGAATATATTACATGGTAGTTGAGTTATGGACAACATTGATTCCCTTGATTATAAACTATTATTTTCTACATCAGGTTTTTCATGTAGGCTTCGACCTGTCTAGTTAAATTATCTTTATTAAGAAACTCATGTGATACTATTTTTCTCTTTAGGGATTCTTTCAATTTTATGAGATGATGGATGATGATATTTTATTATACAAATGATACCCTTTTCATTTGATTTCCAATAATATGGAGAAATAATATAAGGGGAGAAATAATTCAAATATAAAATGGGGAGAATGTATTGAGAACACATACTTACATTAAGGATGTTTTATGTTTTATGTTGATATTGAACCAAACACATATAGAGATATTATAGTGACAATGTGTGTTTTGTTTCATTTTATTTCAAATTATGAATTTCTGTTTGTTGACAAAGTTGATAGAATTTGTTTTTTTATTTATTTAGGAATTATTCCTTATAAATGTTAAGGAATTTTCTTTATTATGTGTAAGAAAAATTAAATATAGATTTATGAACATTTCCTTACCAAGTAAAATTATGATATTGTGATCTTTAAGTTCACTATTTCATGAATATATTTATGGTTCAATATTAATTCCAAAGGGGAGATCATGGATACCAAACATAGTACACCAGAATGATGTGATGGGATGCTGATAGTAATTGATCATGACTATGAGAAATAGATCACTTGACTTATGTGATTAGACAAAGATGCAGTTTTATGAAGACCTTGGTTTGGGGTTTGAGAAAATGGTTATAAAAATTTCATGATATAGTATACAAAATTTCTTCAGATATAACATGGATAATGTTATTAGATGATGAGTTAATAGAATCTTGAATTTTAGAGTGAAGGGTTTATATGTATTTGTATAAAGAGATAAATACAATGCGTGAGATGTAAAAAATGTAAAATTATTGAAAGTATGGGTCATGGATATGATGGTATAACTATTTTAATTTTTTATTTTGAAATTTTTTGATATTATTTCTAGATAAAAAATGATTGGACATAGAAAAATGAAAAGTTATCTAATGAAAAAATGTAATTTGATTGGACTGAAATGTATATGTTCAAAAATACAAAATTATGATTAGTATATGCCGTTTTATGAATTTCTGTCATATGAATAATTCTAGAGTAGAAAGTTTACTAGATGGATGATAGCTTGCCTATACTTTTGGCCCAAGGAAACCCACGTAGAGAAATTTATATAAACTTATATGTAGTTTCAATGGTTAAAGTTCTATTGATCATACACTAAAAAGATCAATCTTATAAATACATGTTGAGTCATTAATGGATACATGTGTTGATCATAAAAATAGGTTGAACAATTTTCATCATATAGAAACTCGATAGATCCAATAGACAGATATTTTTTGATTTCATCGAATGGATAAATGTGACAGTGCTCCAAACAGAGAAGGTAGTATAACAGTTTATAAGAAATTTTGTTTCATAGAATGGATAAATATATGAATTATTACCATATTTAACTTTTTATTAAGATTCTCTAGGTAAAGAGCGGCATGGATGCTATCATATTGATATAAATGATGATAAATAATGTTTTAGTTGATATTTTCATGGATTGGTCATCAGATAATGATATGATGAGATTATCAGGAGGAGGTTTTATAATAAATGGATACCAAGAAAAGGTCCATTGGATGTTAAAATTTTTGAGTTCATTTGTTATATAATGTTGAAGGTATACCATTATATAGATAATTCATAATGGGGGAAAAATAAAGGCATACACCAGAAAGAGGAGTAATAAGGATCTTTACAAAAACTATGAAAATTCTTTATCCATGATGGTTATAATGAGGAAATTCAATGTATTTTATATTTATATAGTTATCAGAGATATAATAGGTTACTTAAATATTAATTAAGGAAGTTTTAGGACGTTTGGTAACTCCTAAAAGGTTTCTGGAATCTTTATGAAGATTCTAGAAGAGTTGAGAAGCATCCAGTAAAATATAACTGAGTTCGAATTTTGAATGATAAATTTGAGTCGAGTGGGAAATTGTTTTTAACTTCCTTCCATATCTATTATAAGTGAACCTATAAAAGGGTATGAAACTATATGTAGAAAGTGGTTATATTGAACAATGTTCATACACATGAATGAGTTGAAGCATTGACATTTTTTTATAAGAGTGTGTTTTCAATAAAGTTTATACTCGATTGAAAAAGGTGTTTTGGACCATGTTCTATTGGTAAACTAATAAGTATATTGATTGGTACATATTTAATTCCTACACAATTGAATAATATTCATCTAAATGACTTTAATTATTAAATGAACTAGGTGTATCAGACTGAATTTTCTACATCAGATGGATATGAACCAAACATAATTATTAGATGGAGTTTATTTACGCACAGAAATACATAATGAAGCATGGTGAGTTTAGGAGAATTCGAAGGAGACCCATCAAAAAAAGTCTATAAAAAACATAGTTTGATTAGTTGATATTTTCTAAGGAATTTGTTTAAAAATGTTTTGGAAATGTTGTGACTGAGAATATCCAGGTCTTCTTAATATCCAAAGGATGTTTCATGCTCAAACAAATCTAAATTGATTTTTAAAGAACTTGAATATTGTACATAGTCTATGGTGATCCAACATACTTATATAGAAAGAGAATATATTTATAGAGTAGACTAGAAAATAATTAAAAAATATATTTTAGTTTGGGGTATAACTAGTTTCTTAAAAGCCATGTTCTTTTGGATATAATCGGTAGTGAAAAATTAAATATATTAAAGATATTTGAAGGTAAAACCAATTGTGGTAGAAGAATTTATTATTGGGGTCAGAACCGAGTTAGTTAGAGGAACAATTTATGGAGTTTAGAACATCTTGTTTCTTGTTCCTTTATCATCCTAATGAAAGTTAGTAAAAGAATCCATTTTGGGGGTGGGGGATAACCAACATTTCAAGGAGTAGTACTTTATACTAATCCTTATAAATATCATGTGATGATCACTCATTAATTTTATTAAATGTGAAAGGTGATATTTATATTTATATTTATATTTGAGTGCATCATAATTATAACATGATTAAGTGGTTAATAAAATATTACTTACCAAATTAATAAACATTCATGTAAAGAGAATGTTGATAACTGATTCACCCCTACCCCTATTAGTGATCATACACGATGTTATCATAATGAGATAATAAGACTCTTTATGAGTAAAAACATGTTAATATTATCTTTCATTTATCTTATTCATCTAAATATTTTTGAATCTGATTTATAACTTTAATAAAAAAAATTGAAATCATTAAGATTCTCTAAAAGTGATGATATCATAATAAAATAACATGTTCATACTCATTCAATTGTTATATCATGTTCTTTCACATAAGTTTTACCACCTACATGAATGATGTTATAATTTTTCATGATATAAATGATTAAGAAAACACAATTAATTGTAATAATGTGTATTAAATATTAATTTAACTTATTTTTATAACTATGTAATGGTGAAAAATCCATCATAATAATGGAAATAAAATTAAAAAATCATGGTTGTTTTAGATAGTCATAAATGATATTTTCAATGATGATTCCTGAAAAGGTGACTATTCCACAATCGATTTATAAGGACTAGTCCTTAAACATTATTTAATCTAGTTAATTAAACTATAATACACTTATCACATTCCCAAATATCTTTTGAGTTTATTATTTTTGAGAATTAGAAAATAATTCATACATATCAACCCACAAGCATACAAAATGGGTACTGCTAAAATAGTATACATTTCTTCCATAATAAAAAGGTTTTTAATAAAACATGATGTCTTTTCCTTAAAAATAATCACTGTATTCATTTTTTATTCTTATTTTTTCTTACACATCCTTAAACCATGTCAAAAAACTTTCAGAACATGGGATGGGCACAAAAACCTAAATAAGGGATATAAAAATAAAAAACAAAATTGTTAGTACATGAATACTTATAGAAATATGAAATCATTTCCCCAAATATATACTTCTCATCCATAAGTTATAATATACTTACTTTGTGAAAACAATTGATTTCCATAAAACATAAAAAACATAAATAAGAACATAAAGGTAACTTGGGGGATTACTCAATTAAGATTTTAACTCTCATGGATACATGTGATTTGTAACCCTCATGTACACCTTACAATATGACCCTCGTTTATACCTTATGATTTAACCCTCATTACTACCTTAGGGTGTAACCGTTACAGTTACACATGGAATAAGCATTATGGTCAACTTGCATCATAAAAATACCAAAGCATTGAAGAGAGATATAGGTCCACCCCTTCAACCTAAAAAAATACCAAATAAATATATAATAATAATAAATAGTAATACTTTCATTATAATTATTTTTTGGATTTTATATAAATTTAAATTTAAAAGAGGATTTTTAAAGAAAAGTCTCTTACCTCAAGTTCATCTTCTTTAAAACATTTTCAAACCTATTGTATCGTATGTTAAAGAGTGTTATTAATATATTTCATAATGATATTCATATTTATATTACCATATATAATCCTTTAATAAAAACATTCCACCCATTTATTATTAATATTTTGTTATTTCTATTGTTTCGGGTGTGTTCTTTCAGGGTTTCCATGGTTAGGTCATTATGGATTTTTCTTGTCAAATGGAAGAAAAACTACATAAGTGGAATGAAATGGTACTGATATGATTATATAATTTTTAATGATACCATATATCATTTAGTTTTCTAATATGAGGATTATTCATTAGATAACACATTAATGATAAATGTTTGGTTCATTTTCGGTGGGTTTTTCTGACCATCAAAAACTTATTTCATTATATTTAATATTTTGTCTATAAATTATATACACAACATTAAAAAAGTTATAATATACATATTTAAATTTCTTTTAACCATAATAATTTTTTTACTTGTATTGATGGAGGTAGATGGAAATGAAAATATTACATCCATGGAGGTGGTGAATCAACATGTCATAGATTATGCTTTAATTTTCTAGAATAAGATGAGAAGAGAAGAGGTTTGATGATGAATATTCCACAAGCACAATAACATTATAGTATATGTAAGATACTAGAGTTATCATGTCACTTGGATGAGTGTATTTGAGGATATAATAAGAAAATAAAAAAAATTGAAAAGAAAATAAAATGAAATGAAACTATATTTTACCTCTTGAACATCTTATCCTTGAAAAACTCATTAAGACCCTTGGTTTTGGCCTTTCGGTGAGACCAAAATGTCTTTTACATGGGTAAGAAGATCGTGAAGGGAATTGGGTTGAAATTAAACAATTGAAAAATCTTTGAATTTTGAGGATAAGAGGTGGTTATGGGTGGTATTTATAGTGGAGGAGAGGGGTGTTTTCTTGTTATTGTATTCATTAGTTTACAATTTTAGATCAAGACTATGAATAGATTAAAAATTATAAATATATTAAAATAATGATGGTATATTCTAGATTATTGTGATTACATCATAAATGACTCAATTAATAGTTAATTCAACTTATAACACAGACACATATATATATATAACGTAAATTACCATATATTACTATTCACCAAAAAAATCAAGTATTTTAGGAAACTCAAAAAAATTCACCATAAACATTTTTTGACTTATGGAATTCAATTATGAAAAAAAAAATATAAATATAAATATTATATATTTAATTATAAATTAAAATCATCATTTATTCAAAAAAAAATATTGATCTTAAAATTATAACTAATTTTATGACAAATTAAAAAATTAATTAATGTATCATAAAATTATCTTAAAATAATCATAAAATAGAATGTTTATTTATGAATCAGTTTTATGAAAATATATCTTCATTTAAATAACTATATTATTTATAAAATTTTAATTAAATATTTATGACTTACAAAAATACCAACACTTATTTTATCATTTCCAACAAATTTATTTACTTATTCAATGATATAAATATATCATAATTTCTCTTTTAAGATACAAAAACTTTATTTATACTCTCATATGTGAGGTTACTATACTATTAGTATAGATTTATTAATTTCTATAAATACCACTTAGTTCTTTAAACATTTACAATGAATTTGACTATTTATTTCTAGAAAGAAAAGAATTATTTTATAATTATCTAGGTTGTAACATTATCTTCACCTAATATAAATTGTTCCCTATTAGTTTTTATTTTATTAGTAATCAAATGAGGATACCTATTCCTCATATAATTTTTATATTTCCATGTTTCTTATTCTACCATATGGGTTTCCACAAAACCATAACTTGGTGAATTACCTTATTTCGTAATACTTTCTCTCTATGATCAAGACTCTGAATAGGTTTTTATTTATAGGTAAGGTTTTATTTTAACTGAACTACTTATGGGATCAAAATATGTGATGAATCAATAACATACTTTCTTAATTTTGAAACATAAAAATCAATGTGTACCTTATATAAACTCATTGGCATAACTACTTAGTAGGCAACTTCTCTGATTTTCTCCATACTTTCATAAGGTTTATTGAACTATAGAATTACCTTCCATTTCATACCAAAACTCATAACTCTTTTCCATGGATAGATTTTAAGGAAAACATGATCACCTACCTCAGATGAAAATTCTTTTTGCCTCTTATCTGAATAACTTTTCTTCCTTCTTTGATTTATCCTCATGTCTTGCTAGATCATATTCACTTTCATAGACACATCCTCTACTAATTCTTGTCCCATAAACTTCATTTCCCCTACTTTATCCAAAAATTCTATAGTTTGACACTGACTTCCATATAATGACTCAAAAGGTTCCATAGGTATACTAGAATGAAAATAATTATTATAAGAGAACTCAACTAAAGAAATATGGTGATCCCAACTTCCCTGGTAATTCATTGAACAAGCTTGAAGCATGTCCTCCATGGTATGAATTCTATGTGTGGTCTATCCATCAGATTGGGGATAAAATGATGTTTTGAAATTTAATTTTGTTCCCAAGGACTTTTGAAGGCCTTTCTGAAATTTATAAGGAAACTAAGGATCATGGTTAAATACAATGGAAAGGGAAAATCCATGTAACCTCACAATATATTTGAGGTATAGTTGAGAAATAAGATAAAAATACATAGAATCTCAAATAGGAATAAAATGTATAGATTTAGTCAAATTGTCTATAATAACCTAAATCATATTGTTACCTTGAGAAGTTTTCGGTATTACCACCATGAAGTCCATGAATATATTTTCACATTTCCGCTATGGCACTGGAAAAGGCTATAGTATCACCATTGGTAGTTTCTTTTCTTCCTTAACCTATTGATAATTCAAACATTTCACTATAAAATTAGCAATATCTCTTCTCATTCCATCCAACTAGTGTTACGCCTAAAGGACTCTATTTATATTGGTGCTTCCAGGATGAACTGAAAATGGAGAACTATGAGCTTTACTTAACAATTATTTCTTCAACTGGGAATCTGAAGGCACACATAATCTCTGAACAAATATCAAAACACAATCTTTGTCAACATTAAATTGATGCAACATACCTTTCATTACCAATTATACTTTTTTTTATAACTCACACTATTCCTTATGTGTGTTATTAATCATTTCTGATATAGATGACTACACTGATGCTTGAAAATAAAACAGATGATTTTCTTACACCAAAAACATCCAAGAAAAAATTCATCAAACCATTAATCAAGGGGTCATTTTATAAATGTAACATGGTTAATATAGCATTATGTTTTCAAATTAAGGCATTTACCACATTTTTTGATTTTCTAGCATATTAATTAATCACGCCATCATAATCATTTACCAGTTCAAGACATATTCTCTTCCTCGTGATCAATTCATTATAATTAGAAGATTCTAGTGCAAAGCTAACAAAATTAGAAGAATGAGTTTGTATGGAAATCTTCATTGGGACAAGGCACTATGCAGCTTTGCATGGGGAAATGCTAGTTGATCAGCAATGTGAGGTGGGGAGATAGGTTCCTTCAATGATGCAGATGTTGGGGAGGGGTAGTTCTTATGTAATTTGGTTGGGCCTTTAGTTCATGTATTGGGCATTTTTCCCTTGGGCCTTTGGGTCATGTACTGGGCTTTATACCACTGGGCCTATGGGTCATTTAAGGGTTCCCTCTCAACACTTTATAGATGGATTATCACAAATAAATAAAAATATAAGGCCTTCTAGGACAATAAAATATATTTTTCATATTAGGATCCATATAAATGATGCCTCTAAATTTTCAAAGTGAAAACCATAGGTAATAATTCCAAATCATCTATAGGATAAGTTATTTCATGAGGATTTAGTTGTCTTTAATCATAAGCAATTGCCTGATCATTCTCCAAAAAAACACAACCATGTCCCTTAAATTAATCATCACAATATATGTAAAAAACAATCATTTATGGAAGGAAGCTCCCAAACTGAAGCATTCACAAATCTTTTTTTTAGTTCATAGAATAAAAAATCACATTCTATCAAAACAAATTAACACTTTTTCATGTTAATATAGTTAGTGAGATAGATAATCATGAAAAGTTTTTAGAAAACCAAAAGTAATAGCCTTCTATTTCAGGAAAACTACTAATTTTATTAATTTTCATAGGTATTTTCCATTAATAAATCACTTTTTTTGACAAGATCAACTATTATTAAATCCTAATTTAAAATTTTACCAAGAAAATACATTTGTTTCAACCAAAAAGAAAATTTGCTAAATTTATTGTATAACTTATTTTTATTAAGGGTTCTCTAGGAAATCATTATATGTTTTCCATGATCCTTATAACTTTTTGAATAAAATAAAATATCAATAAAAAACAAAAAAATTATCCAAATATTCATGGAAGATCTTATTCATAAGTTCCATATATATAATAGGATAATTTTTTAAACCAAACTGCATAATAACCAACTAGCAATGCATGTATATTATCCCAAAATCTATTTTTAGAATGTCAACCTCCATCACCTTGAGTTGATGATCCTAAAAACTAAATTCAATATTGGATAAAAATTATAAACTCCCTAGAGATAAAAAAACCTCATTGGTTGGACCAACATCTACTGATGTAGTCACAATGTATTTAATTGAACTTTTGTACTTATTTCTTCTAGAGAAAACCATTCTAAACAGATATATCGTAGATTAAGAAAAATGGTAATATTCAAATACAATATAAATTCAAATTAAAAATAGGGTATAAATAATTTTTGTATTTAATAAACATCATCCTAACCCCTAATGTTATCTAAATTGTGCTCTGATTCCAACTATATGGACTTGGACTTAAACATTACATAATCTAGTTAATTCAACTATAATACACTTATTAAATTTTAAAAGAATTTATTAGTTTATATTTTTAGAGAATTAAGACATAATTCTTACATATCAACCCAAAAGAATTAAAAGTAGGTACTACAAAAACATAATCAAATTTTCCCCTAATACAAATCTTTTTAATAAAATAGGAAATCATTTCATCGAAAATCTTTACAATATTTATCTTGGTTTCTTATTTTCTCTTACCCATCCTTAAACCTTATAAAAACATTTTAAAACATTGTATTAGAACAAAAATCTAAGTAATGGACATAAAATGAAGGAAATAAATTTTTATTCCATGAATACTTATAAATATATGAAATATTTTTTACAAATACATACTTCTCACCCAAAAAGTATCATATACTATTTGAAAACAATATATTTCTATAAAACATAGAAAAGATAAATAAGAACATAAAGGTAACACGGAGAATTAGTTAATTATTATTATAATCCTTATGGCTATTAAATGATTTGTAACCCTCATGGGTACCTAAAAATTTAATCCTTGTAGCTACCTTATGATGTAACTACCATGGCTACCTTATGGTGTAACCATCGTAGTTACACTTGGAATAACCATTATGGTCAAATTTCAACATTAACATACCCAATGAATTTTAGGAATATATAGGTACCACCCTTCATAAAAACTACCCATGAACAAGATAATAATCATAAACATGAATAATTTCATCACAAAACCATTCCTTTTGAATTTTTTAAAAATATAAATTTAAAAGATTATTTTAAAAGAAAAGTCCCTTACCTCAGGTTTGTCTTACTAAAAACATATTCAAACCTCCTGTATAATATTTAAATATGGTAAATAATATATTAAATAACCATATTAACATTTATAATTCCTTATATTATCCATTAATATCTTCTTTCAACCCATTTATTAATAATATTTTTTTATTTACATTGTTTCGGGTGCGTCCTTTTAATGGTTTCTATGGTTCGTTCATAATGGATTTTTCTTGTCAAATGGAATTAAAACACCAAAAGTGGAAT
The DNA here is from genome assembly GCA_963277665.1 of Viscum album. Lineage (NCBI taxonomy): Eukaryota > Viridiplantae > Streptophyta > Magnoliopsida > Santalales > Viscaceae > Viscum > Viscum album. The sequence continues at coordinate 287,864,259 of OY728159.1, read as the reverse complement.
GAAATGGTATTAATATATTTATATAATTTATAATGATACTATGTATAATTTTTTATGATATAATTATGATTCATTAGGTAAAACATTAATGATAAAAGTTTGGTTCATTTTGGCTGGGTTTTTCCTACCATCACAAACTAGTTTCGTTTTATTTAATGTTATTTATATAAATTAGATATATAAAATTAAAATTTTATAATGTACATATTTATATATTTTTTAACTATAATAATTGTTTTTTACTAGCCTTTATGGCTCTAAAAAATGAAAATATGACATCCATGAAGATGGTGAATTGACATGTCATGGATAATGCTTTCATTTTCTAAAATAAGAGAAGAAAAGGAGAGGTTTGATTATGGATATTACATTAAAAAATAATATTATATTATATATAATATAATTGAGTTATCATGTAACTTTCATTAGGGGATTTTAGAATATAATAATAAAATAATTGTAATTGAAAATAAAATTAAAGAAAAAGAAAGGGGATTTTACCTCTTGAACTTCTTACCCTTGAGAGCCTCCTTAAGGGCCTTATCTTTGGCCTTTTTGGGGTACCCAAAGGTCTTGAACATAGTAAAGATACTTGGGAAGGTAATTGAGAATAAATTAAAAAATATAGAAGGCTTTTAGTTTTGAGGAAAAATATGTGGTGAGGGGTGGCATTTATAGTGGAGGAGCGGGTTGTTTTCTCATTATTTTATTCAATAGTTTATTATTTTGGCACAAGAATATTAATAGTTTGAGAATTATCACTAAATAAATTAAAATAATAAAATATATTTCTATATTATGGTTATTACATCATAATTTACTTAAGTAATAATGTTTTTAACTTATAATGTATATATACTGAAAATTACAGTATTTTAATATTCACCAAAAGTTCAAGTATTTTAGAAAAATCCCAAAAAGTCACCCTAAACATTTATAAACATGGAGAATTTAAAAATGAACACAAATTTATGAAAATAATTTTCTTTATATGGGGAATCAAATTTTTAATTAAAATCACTATTTATTCGAAAAATTAAGATTTTAAAATTATAATTGATTTTATGATTCTTTGAAAAATTAATTAATGTCACATAAAATTATCTTATAATCATAAAAAACAAAATATTGATTTATGAATCTATTTTATGAAAATATATATTATTTTCAATCATTATATTATTTATAAAATTGTAATCAATTATTTATGACTTATAAAAATACCAATAATTAATTTATCATTTCCAAAACATTTATTTATTTATTTCATTATGAAAGTATATCACAATTACACTAATAAGGTGCATAAATTTTATTTAAAATATCATATATGAGGTTACTATAATACTATTCTATATTCCTTAATTTCTATACATACCACTTATTTCATTATACATTTATAATGAATTTAACAATTTAATTCCAGAATGAAAACAAATTATTTTATAAGTACCTAGTTTATTCCACTATTTATCTCATTATTTTCTAGAACAAAATTAAACCTATAACTTTACACATATATATCTTATGGAACCATTTTATAGGGGTCTTTTTTAGTTATAAAGATACTAAAGCTGCTTTAGTAATTATTTATTGAATGATCCCAAAACATCTAACTTGGGCTAAAATGATTTATTAAATAAGTGAAACATGACAAAAAATTAAACAATATTATCTGTAATATGTAAAAACATGAAAATGGTTCTTAATAAATAAAACAATGAATATAATTCAATTACTCAATAGGGTATATGTGCATATGAAATGATTCGAGACTCAAGGTAAGAGATTCTTCTTTAAAACTTTATTTTCAATATTTTAAAGTTTTATTATAATATTTTCCTCCATATCTGGAATATTTATATAGTTTCAAGAATGATATTAACTATACATAAATGATTAATTATGTTAATTTTATATTTGATTTTAATTATTTAATGAAACATTGAAAGGAATATTTTTTACAAAAATATTATGGGTCATATATTACTTTCATTATAAAAGTGTCAAAAGAATGTTCCTATAATGTTTTCTGCATGAAGGTTTTTTAATAAAAAAATATTATTCATAATTAATATACCCTTCCATGTTTCTAGTGTTTTTCCAAATAAGTTAATATTATACTTGTACTATGAATTTTCATTTTTGAAGAGTTATCCAATGAAGATGATATTTATTCTTATTTGTATGAAATAACTGATAGTTCTTATACTTATTGGTTGAAATGTAAATTTAAATTAGTTTGATCATAAAAATTACATATTACTTGTGTTTTATTAATGTTATAATACCCGAGAATTATAGATGATTGTAGGTGAGCCTGAAATATGGTCTTCAATTTATTGGACAAAAATTTATCTCTAGGGATAAAATACTTGAAGTAATTGAGTAGGTTATTCCAATTAAAAGGGATATTTGAAATTGGTGGTGAATGTGCATTCCAATATAATTTTATTTTTTATACTTTATATATTTTTTAATTTTTTTTCTTATACAATGGTAAATTTTATATGTGTTTATCTTTTATTTATGAGTGTGAACATCATTATGATGCAAGGAAAACTTTATTTTATGTTTTCATGTTTTTTAACATACTTGCATATTTATTTATTTTCATATCTCTTACTAAACGTTTTTTCTCATCCCAAGATCTGAAATGTTGTTATAGATTTTATGGATGTGTAGAAAATATTTTAAGAGTGTAAACATAAGAACCATTTTTTTGGAAAAAAAATGTACATTATGAGATAGTGTTCCCTTTTCTAGTATAGTGGTTATCCTAATTATCTAAAAAATATAAACTTAAAGATCATTATATTGTATAAAATTGTAATCCTTGTTAGAAAAATTTTAATTTTTAACTGATTATGTCATTTAATATCCCACCTCTTTTCATTGGCTTGAGAGGTCAGTAAGACATTACATGGCCTTAAGCGATATCCCCATGATGCTAAATGATTCCAGTAAATGTCAAGGGCATCATTTAAAATTTTGGGGATGATTTTACATTTTAGGATAAACATCCAACCAGAAAACTCTAAACATTTAATACACTACATGATTCATGATAAAAATGAAATACAGGTCAAACATTTAATTCATATCAAACCAACCAAAGTGTAACACAGTGGAATATGAACTATCAAAACTCTAAACAACCAAATGACTCAAAATATTCACATTCTCCAACATCCAACTACACCAAAGAACCCACTAATCATGAAGTAGTAATAATAATGTGTGATACATTACCTTACCTGTATCTTGACAGACGGTATCTACAAAAGCACGAATGTTCTAAAGAAAGGTTGAGTAATAAAACTCAGTTGATTTTTACCCAATTACTTCCCTACTCATTCCCCAAGAATATAACATGTTATAAGCTTTTATATATAAAAAAATATTCAAAAATTTTTTATTTCAAAATATAAAAACACCATAATTAACAGTTTTCCAAAGAAAGTGATGAAACAATACATTAAAGCGTTTGATATTTTATTTTTCAATACCCATTCCATGGTTCAAAATACACACACACACATGAATTCTAGTTTCATAGTTACATACTCAAGATCGGACTATAGTCTAATCACCTTGTGCCCAACTGACACATTCCCTCGATCGAGGGTCATGTCCCTAGTACCCAACTAGTACATGTCTCTTATTTAAGGGCACGTCGAACATGAACTCACTAAAACCCCAAGTATTCCAAAATCATTTCAACCAAACATTTTCAATAAAACTTATTTTTATTTAAACCCATTATAATAAGACATTTAAAAACTCAAGTAAATACATATTTTAAAATAAATAAACAAAATCAAATGCAACAAATAGTTATCATGTTTCCATAATTTCACCAAAAACCATAATTTTTCACTAAAGAGGATTTATAACATAATTTACACCACAATATCACAAAAAAATAATATATTAAACCAATTTTAAATTAATCTATATTGTTCTAAATAGAGTATTCAAGATTGAAACCACAAACCACCATTTTTATGGAAAAATGACGAATGAAACTCAAACATCTACAAAATTGGGCCAAACTTCAATGAACCTTAATTAGATCTCTTCCCATATCAATAAAAACACAAAATCTAAATATATTTGGAATCCACAACCCTAGATATACCCACAAAAGTTTTATATATAAGAAATAGATAGAAAGGGAGAAGTATATCTAATAAAACTCATCATGAAATAACAATAATGAATGCTTACTATAAGAATCGAGCTGAAACGCACAATGGAATGGAATTGGATCGCTTAAAATTAATTGGGGAGAGGTTCTTCAACCATTAAGAGATAAAAATATTGAGTTGGTACTATGTCCAAGAAAAAACAAAGCCTTTAGAGGTTAAAATGCATTAGATCCATGATTTAAGGATCTTAATTTTAACTCGTGCATGGTTTTTTATATAATTAGGAAAACTGTGTGCCAACCCGGATCCTACTTCTACCTTAAGGGATACCTCACATTATTAGATCACACAGTTACCAAACCATACTACAACCTTGCCAAATCTCACTTTCCAACATATGTTCAACACAACATGGTTTCTCCTATGCTTTCTAATGGTTTGGGAACACCGTGCACTGCTCGTATGCCTTCCATTTAGCCCATATTTTGTTGTTCATTGTTTCTTGAAGGTATTTCATGGTTTTCTTAAACCATTCACCCATTGGAAATCCCAAAAAACAATCCCAAAGTTCCCAAAACTCTTCCAAAAATAAACCCAACACATTATATTATTACACTACATATATGCGAGGTTAATTACCTCAAACCAGTGGGGTTAAATTCTCCCCACCAATGGTATTTACATCCTTGGAAGGTAGAAAACTATCGTTGCCCCAAAATAGTTTTAGCCATTGATATTTTATTTTCTTCTTATGTTCCCAATTCTCTTCCTAGATCTGACCATGTTGCCTGAAAACCCACACTATACTATTATTTTTTTCACACAAGTCATTCTCTTAATTATCCAAAATCAAAAATTGAATGTGCATCAATGAATCATCTAAATCTAGGTAAAAATGATCCTATATGATTACATCGTCATAATTAGGATAATACTTTATCAAATGAGATACATCAAACACATTAGGCATCACACTGAACCATAGTGGTAATTCTAAATGATATGCCACCTCAACAACCCATTCCAAAATCTCGAAAGGGCCTATATATCAAGGAGATAATTTTACCTATTTACTAAAATAAAAATTTACAGGACTAGGAGATATCTTCAAGAACACATGATCACTCACTGCGAACAACAATGGTCTTCAATGATTATTCTCATAATATTTCTGATGACTCTATGTCATTTCCATCTATTTAATAATAGAATGAATCTTTTCTATTGTTTCTTGGATGAGGCTCAGCCCAAGTAGTGAAGTCTCACCTATTTCCACCCAACAATGTGGATAATGAAATGAACTCCCATACAATGATTCAAATGGATCCATTTGTATTTAGACATGATAGTTTGTGTTATACAAGAACTCCACTAACAGTATGTACTCTTCCCAGGATCCACCAAAATCTATTATATAATCCCACAACATATCTTCAAGAATTTGTATCATCATTTTAGATTGCCGATCTGTCTAAGGATGATGTGTCGTACTCATGGTCAACTGAGTCCTAAGGTCTTTCTATAATTATTTCCTGAAATGATATTTAAACATCAGATCTTTGTCTAATACAATTTAAACTGGTATTCCATTCCTCTTTAAAACTTCTCAGATATAGATTTTTGACATGTCCTCCATCATATTATATTCTCAAATAGAAATGAAATGAGATGACTTTGTGAGACGATACACTATCACAAACATGGAATCATGTTTCTGAACTATTACTGGGAGACCTGTTATGAAATATATAGTTATCGGCTCCCACTTCCAAATAGGGATAGGTTAGTATAGAAGCATACCTACTAGTCACCTATGCTCTTCCATAACCTAATAACAAGTTAATAATCTTGAAACAAACTCATCCACATTTCATTTCATGATGATCTATAAAAACTATTCTTTAAACACATTATAAATATTCTCTATTCATGGGTGAATAGTCCCTCTTGAGTGGTGGTAAGAATTAAGAAGTTGTTCCTGATAGGCCATAGGTATAACAATCTGATTTTTGAACCGTAGGACTGAGCTCCCATCCAAATTCTATCCCTCAATGGTCTCCCCACTATTGAGTTTTGAACTCATCACAACACATTCTAAATTGGACATTTCTGCCTCTTTAACCATCTTCACCAAATCATGAATGAAAGAAATAGGAAATAAAACAATAAAATTAACTTGTTCTTCACATTAAAAACACATATCATCTAAGAATGACATCAACTTCCACTAATCTGAAGCTTTTTTTAAACTAACTATATGACTTTTTTTAATGCATCGACCACCAAATTTCATTTACCCAATGTATATATAAAGTCAAATTTGAAAATTTGGAGATACTTCATAAATAATATTTTTCTTATATTCAAATCCCGTTGTGAGAAAATATGTTTCAAGCTCTTATAATCCATAAACACAATAAATTTCTCACCAAAGCATTAATGACTCCATGTATTCAAAGCATAGACAACATTATCTAACTCCAAATTGTGTGTTGGGTAGTTGTTCTCAAGAACTCACAACTTCCTTGACCAATAGACAAAAACATTGTATCCTTGCATGATAACAAACCATAACCCTGATCCGGAAGAATAATATTACACCACGTACCCTTGTCCTCATTCTGGAAAAATCTTGATCGGTGAAGATGTATAGAGAACCATTATCCCTTGAAAATATTTATTGAATTCCTCACTCCATTTGAATAGAACATTATTCTTTTTCAATGATTTAATAGGAAAAGAAAGTCATGATAATTCATGAACAAATAATTTTTACTATCCAACTAAGCCATGAAAATCATGTATCTCAATGAAATTATTTAGTGTTCACCTAGAGATAATAGGTTTTATCATATTCAGATCCATTAAAAAACCTCTTTCAAAAATGAAATGGGCTAAAAAGAATGCCTCGTATATCCAAAAATAGTTGTTTGATAATTTGGAATAGAATCTAAGATCCCTTATGATTATTGACATTATCTATATGTGTTTCTCTTTCTTAGAACATGCCCTTGAATACACCAATATGTAATCAAAAAACACCATAATAAAAGAATCCTAATATCACTAAAATATATGATTAATAAATATCATAAAGAAATCTATTGTATTATTATAACAGAAATGAATTACCACATATTCGTAATGGTGATATCTTCTTCTGAATGTTTCCTTCGGAATATCCTCATTCCGAACATGAAATTGGTGATATCCTTATCGAAGTTCAATATTTTATAACCACTGAGATCCCCTCAATTGCTCAAATAGGTCATAAATATGTGGAAGTGGATACATTTTCTTTATCATGTATTGGTATAGCTTATGATAATCCACATCCAACCTTATAGTTTTATCCACCTTTTTTGCCAATATGATTGGTGCTGCCCATGGAGATGTGATTGGCTGAATGAACCCTTTTCTTTCCTATTATTCTAACTACACATTCAACCCACTTAATTTTATTGGTTCTATCTGATAAGATATAAGTGAGATATTAATTTTCTATGAGAAGAGATCAATCATAAACTCCACTTCCCTTACCAGTGGTAATCTAGAGAAAATTTTGGGAAACACCTCTAGAAGATGAACAACCACTACTAGAAAAAAACTATTCTCGATATCTTCCATTGATGCCAAAGTCAACACCTCCAATTGGTAAGAGACTATTCCAATTGTTTGTTCTCACAAGCCTACTTAAATTTCCATTACATTCATTTCTCTTATAAATATATGCTCGACTCCAACCTTAGTTGTGAGACTAAGTATTATTATTTAATAGTCAATGTGAGGCTTGAACACTGTCGAGAAATCCCGACTTAGGATTACATCATATAAATTCAACTCCAAAATAGAGAAATCCCATTTCAGCTCAACTCCATCAATAGTTATAAAACGTTCTCTTCTTAGAAAGGCTTTATATTCTCTTTGACCTAGAGGATTTTTAACTTTATCATATAAGACCTCATAAAAATTATTAAACACGATAAATAAAAAACACAAGAATAAATAGATGAATGAGATGCACCAGTATCCAAGTAAACTTTTATAAGGGTAGAATTAAAAAGAATCATACCACTCACCATATATGGTCTAGAATGATCATACATAATCACCTGCTCAGCTCTTCATAATTTCTTTTCCACTGCACTTATTTATCTATTGCCTTGTTGAGGTTTCCCTTAATAATGATTCATGGTATTCCTAGAATCCCCACAGTTTTTCTGTGGATGAGGATTGTCCTACTTCCTTTATTTCATTAAAACATGTGACATTTGTGACATAAGAGGAATTTTTTGAACACCCGACCATGGAGAACTGTGACAATAGCACTGATGATTCCATATCTTATTGCAATTGTGGCATGCTCTAGGTGTTGTAGCACACTTTCTCTTGATGTAACTCAGGGAACAACACTAAAAGAATCTTTGCCTATTATTGTGTCTTGTAAGATGATTACTTTCTCCTGTGGTCTGATTCTGATTTGTTCCACCACCTTTGAGAATAGGTGTCCCTATTCATATTTCTCTTAGTGTTAGAGTTCCCACCTCATCTCATGAAGAAAACCTTGCTTCCTCTATATAGATTTACAATAGTGATAGTTATCATAAAAAATTGTATATGGTTGCATTCATTACTCAATGGTTTGAAAATCTTGAGTGATTCTTTGAACCAAATATTGGTTCACTTGTGGTTTAGGTGAAACCACATTATCAATGAACTCTTATATTATGTTCCTATGACATCTATCAGGTTCCATTTTCTAAAAACATAATGAAACACCCTAATTATCACTCTATGTTAACTAAAGGCTTCACAATTTCAAATTATATCATTGAATATTATCAAAAAATTGTTATCCAAAATCATCTTTTTCCATGTTCAGACATTTTTGAAAAATGTCACCATTATTTTGAAAATAGATCCATTTTCAAAATCATTATTTCATGCCTTTCTCAAAATCAAAAATTTGAAAAAACATTATCAATTTTCAAAAATTGATAGTTTTTCATAAAAAAATTCATCATTATTCAAAATAATGTATGTAATCCCAATGGGAATTCATTTTTCTAATGAATTTCATGCTCTTATCATTTAATAAACCTTTAACAATGGAATTTCAAAATCCTATAAGTGTATTCAAAACACTTATGTATCCAACACTCTAGTAACATTAAGGTCAACATAAAAAGGTTATATATGTCTTTTTATGCTCCACATTTCATGTATGTACAATCCTTTTATGTTATATGATCCCAACTCAAGGAATAGACTAGAATGAATTTCAACACCAAGACCAAGAAAACCAATGACCACTTGTTTCACAAAGGAAAGACCAATCTACTACCACTTGTTTAAAACATATTTTTTTTACTAAAAAAATTGATACAACTTGTAATTTACCACCCCATCCCATTGGATTGAGGGGGCAGTGGGATGTTATTTAGCCTTTAGAGACATCCCCAAGATGCCAAAGACTGTAAATAAATTTCTTGGGCATCATTTAAAATTTTGTGGGTTGATTTTACCTTTTAAGATAAAAACCAGCCAAAAATCATAACCAAATAAAACACTACATGATTCATGATAAAAAATAAAATACAACTCAAACATTTTATTTATTTCAAACCAACCAAATAGTTCCATAGTGGAAAAAAACTATCAAAATTCAAGACAACTAGATGAACCCAAATTTCCAGAAGCTCCAAGATCTGTCCCCACCAAACTACCCACGTATCATGAAGTAGTACTAAAGAGGAGTGATACATTACCCTTTCCCATATATCAATAGATGATATCTAAAAAATAAAAAAATTTACAAAATAGGGGTTAGTAATGAAACTTGGTAGATTTTCCCCAATGAGTTCTTTAAACATAGCACATAAACCTCAAACCAGTTGGTGAGGACTCAGTAGGTGCATCCAATAGACTAGAGATCAAATCTGGGTGGAGGCGTATTTTCTAGGTACTGTAGTAGTACAGTAGTAGGTACTCTAGAAGGCATTATAGTAGGTATTGTAGCAGTTAATATAGCTGGAACTATAGCAGGTATTGTTTGGTACTGTATCAGCCGGAACTATTCATCCATCTGGGCCTTTGGGCAACCGGTTTGGTCCTCGGGTCCTGTATGGTTTTTGGGCCTCCCAAGGCCCTCGGGCCAGTTGATTCTCAAGGCCTTTGGGCCACCTTAAGACCTTAGGGACACCCCAAGGCCTTCGGGCCAGATGAATGCAGATGTACCAGTTTGACTACAAGGGAAAAGGCTTCAGATAAAGATTCAAGGCAGGCCCATTCACTTGAGCAGAGCTAACTGGAATTGGAAGAACAAGAAGGTATTGCTTTTCCATCAGTACTGGGCATGTGCATCTTTGCATTGGACAGCTAGAAGACTATCCCTACGAAGGTGGAGTGCTGATATCATGACATATGCTGGGGAGGAGCTGTTCTAAGTGTCTTGTCTGGGTGATTCCCTCTAAGACCTATGGGTCATGTAATTTTCTCTATGTCTTTGGGCCTTGTAAGGGTTTCACCTCACCCCTTGAAAGGTGGATTATCAAAAATAATAAAAAATTAAGTCCTTGAGTCCATTCATACCGACCCTACTCATGCCACTATAATAGAACATGTTAGAAAAATTTATATATAAAAAACCTTTAAAATAGTCTATATTAAAATATAAATAAAATACACAGTAAACCATTTTCCAAGGAAAGTGAAAAACATTTCTTTAAATCATTTGAAATTCTATTTTTTGGCATACCCATTCCATGGTTCACAACACACCAACACATGCCCGCTTGAATAAAAGTTCCATTCCCTTGATTAGTCTCTATTCTAATCACATTATGTACCACTAACACTCACCCCTGATCCAAGGTCAGGTCCCTAGTACCCCACTGGTACACATCCATTATTCAGGGTCATGTCGAACATGAACTCCCACAAAAACCATGTATGTAAAAACCATTTCAACCAAACAATTTTAATCCATTTTAATAAAACATAATTTTATTGAAATGATTTTTAATAAACCATTTAAAAAATAAAGCAAACACATGTTTTAAATAAAATAATTTAAAATCAAGAAACCAAATCACTTTTCAGAAACAATTACTATAATTCCACAATTTCACAAAAAAATTATAAATTGTCACTAGAGAAGTTTTATAAGATGATTTACACCAAAATATCACAACAAAAATAAATAAATAAAACCAATTTAAATATGATCTTTCAGGTTATAAATAGACAAGTCAAGAGTGAATGAACCTACCTCAAGTTTTATGGAGACAATGAAGAAAGACACTCAAATATATACAAAACTAGGCTAAACCTATACAAACCCACCTTATATATCTTCCCCTATCAACAAAAAACCAAAACTAAACCTATTTTAAATCCACAACCATAGATCTACCCAAAGTGGCTGTAGATCTAATTACTCGAGACAAATGGATAAGTAAATATAACAAAACTCATTAATGAATAACACGAACAATGTCTTGTCGCATGAATCAAGTTTCAATGAACTAAGGAACGGCTCTATATCACTTCCAATTCAATGGGGAGAGGTTCTCAAACCATTTAGAATGATAAATTCTGATTTATGAAAATGTTTGGGGTAAAAAATTCTTTAGAGGTGAAAATGTGTTTAATATAAAATTTGAGGATCTAACTTTTTACCCACACATGGTTTAGTTGAATGGTTAGGAAAAATATTAACTAATTATTCTCATGCATCTAGCTTAAGGGATACCTCTCATTATTTTATCATACTGTTACCAAAATATGTGCCAATCATGTCAAATCTCATTGTCCAACATATGCTCAACACATTACAATTTCTTTTAGTTTTTCGCATGGTTTGAGAAAACCAAGTTCCACCTGAGAACCATCTATTTATCTATTTTTTTATTGCGTACAGTTTCTTGTATGTGTTGCACAGTTTTCCCAAAGAGTTCAATAACCATGCACCAGAAAATCCTCTAAAACACTTCAAAATTACTTCGAACACTCCCAAACATAACCCAAACACATTATATAATTAAAATATATAAAATAAAGGTTAATTACATCAAACCATGGGGTGTATAGGTTATTTTTTATAGTTGGTATCAAATCTAATGTGTAAAGAAAAAATGTATTCTAAGCAATGAATAGTGGAGTACAGGTTTCATGTATTATAGTTAGTATTAGAGACGAGTTTTTGATATATTATGTCATTTAGTAGAGATTAATGATATTTTGGAAAAAACAGATCTTAGGAATAATACATTATTAGGGTATAGAGGTCCTTTTGGGTGTGTATGTGATTTTATGTTGAGGTAAATTTTGTTAATTTTTATAATTAGTTAATTGATATAGGTAGTATAATAATACAAGTATAAAAATACCTTACGAATTGAAAATTAATTTTGGGACAAGTTGATCAATTATTTTTATAGAAAAAAAATCATGTGGAATAATTACATTATTAAGGCATAAAGAATTATTTAATAGTTTTTTATTTCTTTTCAAATATGTTGATATTATTTTTGGAATAAAAACTATGTAATTATTCTGAAGGATTTATGTCAAGAAGATTCAAGTTATATTGGTAAGGGATTAATCTATTTTGGATAGAAATATATTATGGAAATTTTTTGGTGGTTGGGGCTCAATAATATTTGGTATAAAGATAAAGTTTATTTTTGAAGATAACATGTGATATAGGTTTTCCTGATTTTGATATTTAATTATAAGTAAATGAGGAATTAGTAGATAAAATAAAAAATGGTATAATTTGAACTCGTTTTATTTTTTATAATGAAGGTCTTAAAGGCTTAAGTTTTATAGATATTCATTATGTATTACCATTACTTACATGAACCATTTTATTTTTTTGGTTAATCTAAAATTTAATAATCCATTTCATGTTTTATTATTATTATTTTCAACAAATTAAATATTTTTATCAATATAGAATGAATAATATCTAATAAAACATTATTATTCGATCGAGGTGATATAATCATCACTATCATTGTAAAAGAAAATTAAAAATATTTTTATATCTTTCAATTATCCAAATCATCTTTAAGAAATTATTTTTTTGATCCAAAATCATCTCATTTTACTAAATTTATATAGACCATTATATATTTTCCATTTCATTTCAAAATTTCCAATCTTTTATATCACTCGAAAGGATAAATACCACAAAATAAATTACCATTTATTTTCAGTAGTCATGAAATTTATTTCAAAAGATATAGAGAATATCAACAAATTAAAATAATCCCATGATATTTAGATTTAAGGAATGAATTATTTTCTTTTATCTTATTTATTAATGATAAAAAAATTTAAAGCACTCAATTTCGTTATGGGGGTGAATGTTAAAACCCAATTATTTATAAAATATCACTTTTATTGTTTATTAATATTTTTTAAATAGATATATATATATATATATATATATATATATATATATTAGTATAATGGATTAAAGGATATTAAATATTTAATTTGATACTTATAATACATATAATATTTTTATTATTTTCCTTCATCTTATAAAAAAAATTTATTTAAAGGTTAAGTAAATTTCATTAACATGATGTCTTATTTTGAACCTATTAAAAGATTTATTTAAATATTAAAAATGCTATTCATGTCAATTCATATTTATTTTAATTATGATAAATAATTGTATCATGGTATGAAACAATTATTTGGTTTACATTTGAAAAAATTGGATTTATTTTTAAAAAACTATTTTCCTAAGTATTTTGTGGTTTTATTTAAATGTCGAATTACAAAATTTTATAATTTTAATTTGAACAAAATTAGATTCATTTTTTGAGTCTTTATGTAAAAAATATCTAAGGGTTAATTTTTGGGATTTTTCTAAAGAGGTTAATTTTTAATTGAATAGTGAAAATTTCATTCATAGATATATTGTGACTTTTGGGACACTATTAGGGTATTAGAAAAAATTAAAATTTTATAAAACAATTTTCTAGTATAAAATTGTATTTAATAAAAAAATAATGAATTTAACGTTTTAAGTTGAGTTTAGATACTCATGCTTGTGATTTTGGAACCAACATTATATTTTTTTTTAATGAAAACTATTCATGGGAAATTTTTCTTCAATTAAATATTCATAAGGTACCATTTATTTTTTGATAGATTTTAAATTTAAATAAATCACCTTTTTAATTTATAAATGAATCAATTTCATGAGAATGAATAAAATAATAGATTTTGGTGAAAATGCGTTTTTATGCTTAAAAGAAATTTTTTAAAACCCATTTTAATTATTTAAAGTGTAATTATATTAAATTTGATTTTGTCACATACTGGAATTTAATATCATTAAATTTTATTCATATTTGGAATTTGAAGGATCAAATTTTCTAATAACTTAAATTTCATATTTTCCATAAAAATAAGTTGCCATTGTAATTTTTTAACCATGGTAAAGTTTAAAATTGGTAAATATGTTGTTAAAATAAGGTATAAGGCATAAAATATCACAAAAAACATTTTCCTAAATGATTATTTTAGTGGATTATAAATATATATTAACTTATATTTTAAATTTTATTAATTCTTTCCACTTGACTTGATTAAAGAATTTATAATATATTATAAAATCAAATATTTACAACTTTCGCTCCTCTTACTAATAAAAGGTTCTCTTATCCACCTCACTTCTCCATACACATTTTGAACCATAACTAGGCCAAGACCAAAAAATGCCACCAAAATTCTTGTTCCCACATCCTATATTTTTTCTCTCTAAAAATATCAATCTAAGAATGCTTAAGAATAAGTTTAAAGGAGGATATCCAAATAAAAGGAAATTGTTTTAACTGATTTCATTCATGTTTCATTATTTTTCCACCTCCTTTAAATATATTATAACAATTCAAATATATTTACAACAATATGAATAATATACTTAAATTATATTATGTTAATGTAAGAACCATTATCTACCTTCATTACATCTATTGGAACATTAAAACGTCGCTCATGTTATGTGTAGACTACTACCTCCATGAATTACGTAAAAACATTTTCTTATTAATTGAATTGGTATAACATGTTCATGTTTGAGTCAGTTGTACCACATACATGAATGATGTTAAAATTTTTATTTCATGAATGATTTGGAAAAAATAAATATTTTAAATAGTATATAATAATGAATAAATTAATATATTTTTAAAATAATATAATTTTTAAACATTCATCATAACAACTTATATAAATGTAAACAATTGTGGTTATTTTAATCTGTCAAAAACAAGTTTATCAAGGAATATTAAAAAAAGTAAATATTTTTGACATATTTAAATCCTTCATTTATGGAATAATATGAACCCCATATTGAAAAATATAGATTTAACAAAACTATTTTACAATTAATTTTGGACTTTATAATGATATTGATGTTTTTTTGTGATTATGAACCCAAAATCCCCAAAGAGAATAATATCAACTAAACTGATTTAGAAAAAATGAAACATGATTATAAATTAAATAACAGGAATCATAATAATTTGATGAAAATGAAAAAGGTTATTAATAAGGTAAATAAATAATATAATTTCATTACTAAAGAGGGTATACACTTGTAAAAAAATGACTCAGGACTTGATGTAAGATATTTTTCTTTGAAACCTTATTTTAAATGTTCTAAAATATCCCATTCAAATATTTTTCCTCCACATCAATGTTCATTTTTTTTCAATAAGGTTATAATCTATACTATAATTATTGATAAAGTTCTTTTATTATTATATTTTACTTTCTTGGCATAATTTTTAAGTGAATATTTTTAAAAAATTTCATATGGGTCATTTTTGACATTTTTTGTGGAACTGTGAAATGAATTCTTCTTTAACCTTTTATATATGACTACATTTTTCCCCAAACTATATAGTTTCTTTATTATTAATATTAATTTCCAAGGCTCAATGTAATATTTTAATATATTATTCACAATATTTTTTGCATCATTAATTTTTAATGATTAAAAAATATTTATTGTTATTATTGTTATGTATCTAAAAGATCTTTTTCATATTGGTTAAAGTGAATTTTGTATGATTTTAATGATCAAAATACAAGATTAATTTTGGTTTTTTCCATGTTATGGTACTTGAGAGTTATATATAATAATAGATGATCCTAGAATATAGCTCTCTAATACATCAAGTAATGAATTAGACTTCAAAGATAATATATTGGAAGTAACTTAATAGGTTGTTTCTATTTAAAGGGTGATATGAAAGTGTTATTTTGAATTGTTGATGAATATGATACCCCAAAATACCTTATTGATTTTTCTACACTATTATGAGTTTTAATAGTTTTTATAAACCAAGGTTTATTTCACATGTTATTTCGTTTTATTTATGATCTCAAATTTATTTATGAGAAAAGGCAAAGTTTCTTTTGAATTTTAATGTTTTAAAATGTTCTAATCAGTTTACCTTCCCATTATATCCTTTTTAGAGTTTTTGATTCTCATCCCACATTTTCAAAAGATTTTATTGGATTCAAAGATTTGTAGAAATTATAACAAGGTGAATATTTCAATTATTTATACATTTCAATAGTGAAACAAAAGAATCATGAATTAAATGGGATTTTAAACCTAAGAAAAAAATTGGAATAAAATTTAAAATATGTGATATACATTGAGGTGAATCAAGCATAACATAATTAAATATTATATAATTTTAGATAAATATTTGGAAAATCTTGAAACTATAAAAACCCCATTTAACAACCCATAAACTTAATAGAAAAATAATTATGATATATTTATGAATTATATTTTATAAAGTTATATTCATTATAAAAATATTTGGTAATTTTTCAGTCAAACAGAAAAAACTCTTATTTCTAACTAAATTAGTTTTTTTAGAAATTATATGAAGGAGTGAGCACCAAATTATATAATTTTAATTGTATATAATTAACATAATTTTTAATATAATTTGATATAAAATCTTCTTAGAGTGTAATTTTTTTCTAAAAATATTATTTATTTAATGAATAATAAAAATAATGATTTTTATTGAAAACTGTATTTTCTTTTCAATTATTTACACAGTAAAATTTTATTTTTTGATTCCTTTTATAAAAAATATTAGTATATTGTGATGAAAAATAATCCAATTATGGTATTTTAAATTAATTTTATACTATAATTTTCTATAATAAATTTTTTATACTTAAAAATCCTTTTTATGATAAAACAATTTTTCATCACATTTTATGATTTTAATTAAAAATTAAATTCAACCAATTTTGTGAATTGAATTTTTAAAAACCAATTACTTATTTTGTAATTATTATGTATAAATTTAATAATTATTTCCATTTTATTTTTAGGTCATTATGAATAGTAACCATTGTAAATATTTTTAAACTTGGTAAGGGTAAATTCTTTAATTAAGGATACAAATATTACAATTAGGACAATAAATGGACCTAAACTTGTCTCTATTTCATTGGATGACTCTATCTCACCCATTAGCATCCAAACTTGTAAACTATGACCTTTTTTGAAATTTAGCCTCGGTTATGACCTCTATGATATTTAATAAAAGTATACACTCAAAAAAGACATTGTCTTATTTTTAATATCTATAGAAAATTTTGATAATGATAAAAAAAATTATTTCACTTTGGAATAATTCTTTTAAAGATAAATAATTTTTTACAATTTAAATTATTTCTAATTTTTTGTGATGAAATAATTACCTAAAATTATTATGCAACACGAACATATTATTTATTCAATAAATAGAAAAATAATATAATTAATTTTACTAATATTAAAATTAATATAATTGGAATTTAAATGTTGTCTTACTAATTTTTTTAGAAAAATATAACATATTAGGGATTTTTAAAATTATTATAATTGAATTCATTTTCTATGATGTTGTTTTAAAAATTAAATTAAATGACTAGTTCCTAAAATGTCATTAATGATATTTTATGATAAATAATGCTTATTTAAAAGATTTAAAATTTAAAAAAATGCCATATTTATCCATGTGAAAGGTTTATGGATTGATATATAAAAAATGGTCCATTTATGGGTCACTTTTTCTTTTATGTTAGCTTTCTTGCCTCTTTTATTGTGAAAAACTTTAATATAGTAGGAAGTGTCGTAATGGTTAACATGGGGTTAAAAAAATAGATAAGGGTAAAATATTATTCTAAAAAACTTCAAATTTTATTAGATCATATTATTTAGAAACATCCCCATCTTATTGTGTAATTAAATCATTTTTGAGATTTTTTATGTGAAAAATACTTTATATTAATTTAATATTTTTAGTAATTCCAAGACTGGGTCTCCCGTCACTTATAAAATGGAACATCCTCTCCTCTATTATTCACACATAAAAATTATTTTGGTTCATCACAATCCCTACAAAAATATCATATATATATCCCTCCCCACATTATAGAGATATTATTTTGGAAATAATACCAACCTTAGAGGGATTAATGTGTAAAGAATAGGAGGTTGTCCAAAGAAGTGGTATTACTTCTAACATGATGTTTTATTTTTATTTCTTCTAATACCTCCTTCACATAAAATTCATCCATGATAAAATAATTACTTCAGTATCCAAAATATAATGACGTGTTATTATTTTAATTTAAAAACCTATATCCATATTCTCTTCTATCATGTTGGAAATGAGACCATCATCTGTGTGTACGATGAACTACAGCCTTGCGAACTGATGTAATTATTCTTTAATCACCACCTATCATGGATTATTATTATGATATTTTTAATGTATATATATTATATTCATGAAATTTACATGATTTTTAATAATTAACATATCATATATTTTCTTAATTTCCAGTTCATTGGAAATGATGACATCGTTCATGTGTACGTGTGGATTATCACCTCCACAAGGTGATGTGATTCTTTTTTAATTACCAAATCACATGGATATAATATATAAGTGTATTTAAGGAAATAATATTGTATTTATGATAAAATAATAATTTCATAATGTTAAAATAATACTTACCTTCATTTTATTATGATCATTGAAAAAAGGAAACTTTACTCATGCGTATGTACAACCTACCGTCTCAGGGATTACAACATAGTTCATTTTTAATTAACATCATTCATGGTTCGTTTTAAAAGTTTAATTAATTTATAAAACTATAATTATTTCATGATTAAAATTTTGGATATTATAAATCAGTGACCACATTGACCATTGTAAACCAACCAAAGTCATTTTGGACATTTGGTCCAAAACCATTGATGCGAATTTAATTAATTATGTAAATTAATATGTCATGGTAAAAGAAATAATGAACATGAAAAATGTTCATAATAAATTAAATAATTAACATAATTTTATTATCAAAGAATATATGTAAATCACATTATGAGTTAAACTCGAGGTAAGGGACACTTCTCCAAACAGTGTTTTAAAAAGTTTTAAAATTTTATTATCTAAATATTTTACATCCATGTACATATTTTTTAAAATAAATTTTAAAAAAATTTATATGAACATTAACAAATTATAAATTTTTATTTTATTTTAATTTTTAATTTTCGTTAACATTTTTCATAGGTAAAATTTTTATGTATTTTATATGGACCATTTTGAAAAAAATAATGTTTTATTTTCACATAAACAACATCGATGGTTTTTCCTTCCGCTTTAACTGTTTTTTGATGTTTAGAGTAATTTAAAATATTTAATATTTTATTCAAATAAAAACGTGTTTGACATTGTTTCCCAAATTTTGAAATTATTTTTTAAATGGAATAGATATTTTAACATCTCTAAATGTTTTTGGTTTGGGTGCAAAAAATATTTTTATGAGTGTCATCTTCAAAATTTTCAAGATTTTATGCATTAAGATTCTATTATTGTTCTTGGGAATTATTTATAATTTTGGTTGGTTCCATTATAAACCTATTATGTATGGTTCCATTATAATCCACGTATGGTTGTTTCACTTATAAATCAAGGATGGGTGGGCCCATGATATACTTCCAATCCATTGGGTGAGGATTATGCTACAAGTTAACTTCATTAGTTATTCCACTTATGATAAATATTGTTATAGTGATATAAAAATTATGTCACATGATACCTATATTATTTATCTATGTTTTCTATAGTTTTTTAAAACGTTATTATGATTTTAAAGGGTAATCTAATGAGATTATGTGAAATGAAAATTTTATACTACTTCATAAGGTTGAACTGTATAATTTTTTTGAAAAGGTTTTAATAAGAGTTTCATTATTTCAAAGGAACCCTTGTGAGTTTCATTTCTCATTTTATATTTATTATAAAATTCCTTCTGAAAATAATTAGGAATAAAATTTGATTTCATTGGTAATAAAATTTTTATTTTGCGTGAAAAGTTATTTTTTGGAAAAGAAAATATTTTTATAAGTATTCATAAACTAAAATGTTTTTTTATTTATCTTTATATATCTTCTATTACAGTTTTGGGACCAATCCAACATTTTAGAAGGTTTATCACAGGGTTTTAAGGATGTGTAGGGACAATTATGAGGCTAATATAGAAATTGAAAAGATATTTCAATAAATGAAAAAATATTATATTTTAAAATATTTTTATTATGGTAAAATGGATACAAAGTAAAAGTGTACAACTTTGGATTTAACATTTATTTATCAATGTTTGATGAAAAAAATATATAAAACTAAAAAATATAAAGATCCAAAAAATATAAAAGAGTGAATTATTGACATAAAACTAAAATTATTTAATGTTAAAGGTCAAAACCTTATAGTAGTTATCATAACAATAGTTTTGATAACTTTAGAGATAAATGATAAATTAATCTTGGAAGAATATGTAATCAAAATCCTTCTGTTTTTTAGGTTTCAAACCTATCGTATAATATTTTTGTAATATTTCTGGTCATTAATATATTAAATGATCGAGTATGTACTTTGGGTTATCATTCTCAGATAGATAGTTGAGAAAAAATGTTTTATTTAATAATTCCATACCTTTCATAACCTAAGAAGAAGTTTTGAAATTGATTTGATAAGGTAGTGAAATTTACCATACTCGTGTTTTTGAAAAGAAATAAATATTTAAGATTATTTATGTCTTATTAGTGAATGAATATTTTGATTCATTTCCAATTTATTTTCCTAGTGTTATTCATGACTATTATGTTGAGTTAACTATTGAATTAGTTATTGATTCTAATACTAATTTCAAAACCCCTTTATTGAATAGATGATTTAGAACATGTGTAATTTAAAAAGCTATTTCAAAAGTTACTAGATAAAGGATTCATTCTTATTAGATCTTTACCATGGTTTAATATGGATTTATTTGTTGAAAATAAATATTGTTAAATGATAATTTCAATTGATTAGAGAGCTTGAATAACATCATGGTTATTAATAAGTATCATTTTTCTCATATAAATTCTTTTCTTGATCATCTCTAGGGAGTTTTGAATTTTTTGAAGAGTAATCATTGGTCAGGATACCATTAATTTAATGTTAATGATAAATATATTATGAATACATCATTTTAGATTATATAATGGCATTATGACTTTATAGTTTTTCCATTGGGTTTTCTAATGAACCATTTTAATTCAAGGATCTTATGAATAGAGTTTTCCATGACTGTTTAGATAAGTTTATGGGTGTGTTTATTGATGATATATTGGTATATTGTAAAATTAATGAGTATAATAAAATAAACCTTTGGATTGTTTTTCAAACCAGAAATGAAAATGTGGTATATGGAAAGTCTATTGTGTTTTGATTTTGGTTGTATAATATTTTTCTCCTTGGACATATTATTTCTATATATGGAATAATTTATTACCGATTTAAAACTGAATCTGTTGAAGAATGTACAAGACCAATAAATGTCATAAAAATTCATAGTTTGATTATATTAACAAGTTAAAAGGGGTGTTTTGTTAAAAACATTTCTTAGTTATTTATCCCTCTATAAAATTTAACAAGAAGAGGAGTTCAATTCAACTCGATGAAAGAATGTGATGATTATTTTTATGAACTAAAAAGAAGATTGGATAATGATCTATTTTTTACATTCCCTCTATAAATGGTTAATTTTTCATCTATGTTAATTCTTAACTAAAAGGACTTGTTTTTTCTGATGAATAATTATCAAGTAATTGATTATCATCCATGTCAACTGAAACCACGTGAGTTAAAATATTCTACACATGATATGGAATATTTTTTTGTTTTTTCTATAATTTCTTTTTAGAATCATTTATATGGATTAAAGTGTGAAATATATAGTAATTATAAAATATTGAATTATATATTCACTTATAAATAGTTGAACATGAGGAAGAGTATATTGATATAAATCAATAATTATTATGATTGCATGATTCATTACTATCCTAGAGAATAAAACAATGTTTCTAATTCTGTGATTTGGAAAAATATTGCAAAATTAACCATTTTATATTTGGAACATGGCCCTTTATTTAATGATTTGATAAATATTTTCCTAGAAATTTTGAATAGAGGAACATCTATTTTTTTAACGGTCAGTAAAATCATCTCTGTCAGATAAAATTTAACATGATCAGAAGGAGCGTCATGTTTTATATGAAAATTTAGGATTTATTAAGAATATTAAGATTCAAGAGTTTAATAATGGTGAAAAAAGTGTAATTATATTTGAAAAATTATTAGGTGTTTCTTGTAATTATTAGTAGAAGAAGTATTTATTGATTTAATCTCACAGTTCCATGTTTTCCACTGATCTTGGAAGCACCAACATAAACAGATACCATCAAGAGTATTACTGGTTTGTTGTAACAAAGAGTGTTTTATGAAATTTACAAAAAAAATGTTTGAATTTTCAATACGTTAAAGTATAATGAGAATTATATGATGGTGTTATTCATCCTTTTCTAGTATCTAAGTAAAAATGGGAAAATATATCCATAGAAATTTAAATGGGGCTACCAAATACTACTAAAGGTAGTAATGCAATTGGGGTTATTTTTTACCGAATCTATAAATATATACATTTACTTCCCAATAACGATACTATATATTTATATCAGTTTTCTTGATTATATCTCAAGGAGATATTCTGGTTATATATAGTTCCATTATCCATCATATATGATGGTGATCCCATGTTCACCTCTAGTTTTTAAAAAAGGACTTCATAATTCTTCATATGTTGAAATATATTCTGTACAACTTTTTATCCTCAATATAATGGATAGTCCAATAGAATGATTTAAACCTTATAAAACATGATTTATTCATGATCAATGGATTACCAGGGAGGTTTGAATTAACATATTTCATTGGTTGAGTTTTCTTATAATAATTTTTTTAATTCTATTTTTCATATGGAGCATTTTGAGGAAATATAAGGAAACAACGGTCAGACTTCTTCATTTTGGGAAGATATAAGAGAAAGGAAGACGTTGCGACTATAGTTAGTAATGTAAATGGTTATAAAGTTATAGATGATTCAGTAGCACCTAAAGATAGCTCAGAGAAGGAAAATTAGTTATGTGGTTAATCTGAGGAAAGATATTTCTTTTAAGGTGGTTCACTATGTTTTTATTAAAGTATCTCCTTGGAAATTTGATAAGATTCTTGATAAAAAAAAGGTATGAAAATTCCATGGTTCATTAGACTATATGAAATTGTGGATAAATTAGGATTTTTTTTCTATTGAGTGTCTATGCGATGGATTTTATCATAGTTACATAATTTAATTCATGTTTTGGTGATTAAAAATATGTTAGGGATTCAACTCATGTTTCAATCCAAAAGGTAGATAAATTGGAAGATAGAAATTCATATGAAAAATAACCAGAATAAATTCTTGATCATAGAAATCAATTTTAGTGGAATGAGATAACTCCTCAAGTTAAGGTTATTTGGAAAACCCATATAGTTTATCAATCAACATAGAAATATAAAAATGTTATGATGGAATGATATCCCAACTTCTTTATGTAATGATTAAAATTATTTGGGAAAAATTTACAAAATGAGGAAGAATGTAAAAACCATGTTAATTTTAAGATTAATTATTTTCATATATTTGCTAATTATATATTTTTTATAATTATATTTATAAAAAAATATTAGGTAAATTTTTATTCAAAAAGAAAAAAACCTAATTTCTAACCAAATTTGGTTTTCATGAATTTTATGAAATTTTTATTTCAAAATTATAAAATTTTATTTTAACATAATGAATTTAATTTTTGATGTCATCATATCCAAATTTTCTTAGGGTGAAATTTTTGTAGTCTTTGGAAAAAATACTTTTACAATGAATAGTGAAAAATAATGATTTTTATTGAAATCATTATTTTATTTTATATAATTTACAAAGTAGAACTCTATTATAGGCTAATTTAAAAATTAGTTAGTCTATTTTAATGAAACAGAATGCACCTGAAATTTATTTTATAATTTAATTTTGTATAAGAACATTCTTATTCATAGAAGTAATTTTTCATAAAAACCATTTCAATCACATTTTGTAAGTTAAATTTTAAATTGAATTATATAAATTGTGTGAATTGAATCCAAAAAAATGAATTAAATATTTTTAATCATGATTTCTAAATTTAGAAAATTGATCCTTTTTATTTTTTATCACTATGAATAGTAACCATAGCAAATATTTGTCACCTTGGTAAGTGTAAATCGAGTAAATATGGTTAAAAATAACATGATAAGGAATAAAATATGGCCCTAAAATTTGAATCTATTTCATTTTATGTGTATATTTTTTCCATAATAATCCAACCATCAAACGTAATACATTTCTCTATCATTTAGCCTTGATTTTGACCTTTCTAATATTTAATCAAAGTATAAAGTCAAAAATGCCACTCTCTTGTTTTTAGTATCTAATTTTTTTTGATAAGGATAAAAGAGAATTATTCTCTATTAAAAAAATTATTTTAAATATAAATAATTTATTTTATCATGGTAATTTATTTGAAAATTTTATTGATGAAATATTTACCTAAAGTCTTATGCAACACCGAAGCAGTATTTATTCAATTAATAGATGACTGAAATAAAGGAATTTAGATATATTAAAAGTGATTTAATTTGATTTAATTATTGTGTTGCACAAATTTTTTATAGAAATATAAAATATTAGGGATGTGTGAAAGTATTATATTGAAATTAATTTTCTATCATGTTTTTTTTAATGTCAAATTAAATGAACAGTTCCAAAAATGTCATTAATGATATTTTATAATAAAAAAGGTTTTAATAAATTATTAAAATTGATAAAAATAACAGCTTCATCCATGTTATTTATATATATTTTATAATATCAATGGTGGTCCATTTATGGGTCACTTTTCATTTAATGTAAATTTCATGACACCATTACTTTAAAAAACATTGATATTAAGGTAAGTGTCGAAATGGATAACGGGGGGTTCAAACAACTAGATAAGGGTAAAAAAATGATCCAATGTTATCCAAATATTATATGATGATATTATTTCAACCAATAAATATCAAATATTTTTATTATATCATTTTGGATACTTTTTTTAATTTGAAAATAATTTATATTAATTTAATATTTTATGTAATTCCATGAGCTCCCCTCCCCATTCTTATAAAAGGGAACCACCTCTAACATTTTATTCAAACTTAAAATGGATTTTTTCATCCAATACTCTAATAACCCAAGATTGAAATACAAAATAATTACATTTCTTTTTCAGAATACCTAATACATTACACAAATAGACACCCGAAGACCATATTAGTTTAGTGTCTTTAGAAACTCGGAACACATTCCCCTAGCTTGGTGAAAGATCCTCAACATCTCCCATAAAAATCTTCCCGATTAGTTTTCCTACCTAAAACCATTATTTCTATTTTGGAGGAAAGAAAAAATAAAAAGGGGGATCTCAAATTTTAAGTAAGGGTAAACATGGAGAACATCAAAAAAACATATATATAATAATTTAATAATATGAACATATATTTTGAATATCAAAATATTGAGTCATAAAATAATTCTTGGCCTTACGTAAGGAATAAATAATAAAGAAACATTAACCCTTACAAAATAACATTGGAATAAAACATGGAATTGTGGAAAAATCATAATCATGGAAAATCATTTCCATATTTTCCAATTCTCCTTGCCAATACCATCATAGTGAAAAATGTTTATTACTAAATCGATTTCAATCCTTATTCCAACCTTGTATTACTGAACCAGATATACTTTCCATTTCAACCCTGTATTATAGAACCATAATTATGTTCCACTCTAGTCATGTGTAAATCATGATATATAAATCTTTACCCAATTCATTGGAGGGAGATATAGGTCCCATCATTCTCATAATAAAATCATTCTTATGTGTTCCCAAAAAACATAAATCA
Source organism: Viscum album (assembly GCA_963277665.1). Taxonomy (NCBI): domain Eukaryota; kingdom Viridiplantae; phylum Streptophyta; class Magnoliopsida; order Santalales; family Viscaceae; genus Viscum; species Viscum album. Next base: position 287,837,642 of record OY728159.1, on the reverse strand, counting down.
TTCACCATAGAATAAACCAAGGAATAAAATGGGTTTCTTAAACATCATTCCATCATAATTTATATAAAATAAATGTATTTCATAAAAATCATTCCATAATAAACATAATAAATTCATATTAATAATATGGATATAAATATAACCCTATTTAAATAATTCTTTATTAGAAGGAAAATAATATTGATAAAATACTTGAAATTAATTCTTGAGGAATACATCATTTCTTGTTCAAAAACATTTTCTTTTCTCAAAATTCCACAAAATTTTAAAATAAACAAATTTAATTGAAAATAAAATTGAAATATTTTCATGGAATATTCACAAAAATAAGGTACTATGAAAGGGTAAAAATGAATTCATTCCGTATAAGTTAAAAAACATTTTCCTCATACTTTTTCCATAAAAGTCAAAAAGTGCCTCAGGTAGAAAAATGACAGAAGATTGCTTCCATACCATTAAAAAAATGTCATCAAAGGGTAAAATCAACATTGAAAATTTTTATAAGAATGGAAATAATATTACATATATAGGAAACATTTATGTGGATGGTAAATATACCTTTTTAAATACTTACATATAAACAATCTCAAATAATAATGAGATTGAAAAATTATCCCTTACCCTAGGTTCGCTATACTTCGTTTGTATCTGAACCTCATATATAATGATTTAAATAATTTAGTTGAATTATTACAGAATAATATTAATTTTTAAAATATCATATATGATCATATTATCATTCATTTGGTTATATTATTTCATTATTACTCGTTATTCGTGTATTAAATACATTATAATCTTATGTGTGTTTTGTTGAATAAGATATGATTATCCATCTTAGGTCTGGGTTATATAATTAAGAAATGATATTAATATAACATATAACATATTTATTCATTATTTAAATTTATATAATCATTCTTTAATTAAGATCTTGTGGAATTAATCACATCGTATCATGGAGACGGTAGATCGTACATACGCACGAGCAATAGTATCATTCCTATTTGTTGAGTGGTGTTGATTTGGATGGTGTATAATATTTAAGAATTAATATAATGTTATAATAATCATATATAGTTATTATTTCCATCATTATACTCATCCAAGAAAGGTTTTTGTGAAAAACATATTACACAACAGGGTGGAGACGATAAGCCATACGTACACACGCGTGGTGATTTCGTTTTTTCATATGATGAATAGAATGTGGAATATGTTTGTTTCATAATTATGATACCATCTCAGTATATAAGAGATATTTTAGTCAGTAATTTATAATTAAACAACTCATTAAGAGGTAGTATAAGAAGAAATATGTTTTAAATAATCGGTAGAGAAGATTGCCTCTTTTTCAACGTGCTCCCTCTAAATCTCCTCTTAGAGAACTAGATTTGGTCTTTAAAGAAGACCATAACCTATATAATGTGACTATAAAAGTTTATAATGTAGAATGGAAGGATAAGGATGAGATTTAAGGATCAAATTTATGTGAATAATAAGGGAGGATGTTCCCTTTTATAATTACGGTGAGGGGAACTTTTGAAAACCTCAAAAATATTAATTTATAATAAAATAAACAACAACTCAAAGTCCTCTAAAATGCCCCCAATTTTAAATATTTGATGATATGGTGTTGTAATCACATCAAAAAAGAACTTTTATAAAAGTTTTTATGTCAATTTAAACATTATCATTTCAATTAACACTAAGTTATTCAATTAAATTTTAATTAAGATAACAAATATTTCAATATTAAAAAGGTAAAATATTTATTTATTTGATGTCAATTAGTCCCTAAATAATTAAATTAGAAACTTTTGGCCAATATAATAATTATTAAAAAATTTTTTTAAAAAAATATGATTTTAAAATAATTTAATAAAATATTATTTTGTCAAAACAACAATAGTGTCAATTTTGAAGCTATTCAATTCATCGATTTTTAAAAATATCATGATATGATGCTATCATCTAAAATTTTATTTTATTATATCCTTATGGGGTCTAGATCATCTAGAAAAATCATTTTAAATATTAATTAGCTAAAATTATATTTATTTTAATATTTTTAATAACATTAATTTGATATTTCCATTAATAAATTAAGTATTACATCATTATTTTATAATTATTTAATATACTTATTTATAAGGTAAAAAATAAAAATAATTTAATTTAATTAATATTATTAAACTATATTTCATAATAATTCTTTTATTATAATTTATATTTTTTAATATTCAACATTAAAAAGTTTACACTTATTAAATTATAAATGTGACAACTTTAACATCACATTAAATAAAATAATATAAGTGTCACAATGTCTTCAATATGGATACAAATGGTTAATAACATGAACCATTGATGATTATGGTCTATTTATTCTCAGTAAATAATAATTGGGAAATATTTTAAGTCTTTTAATGGTAATTATCATGTTAATAATAATTGTTTTATTGATTTCTCGTAAATTAATTAATTTGTACACCATAAAAGTACAAGCCTTTAGGATAATTATATATTTAAAAAGAAATTACCATGATAAATAAAAGCTTCAAAATAAGTATTTATAATCAAATTTATCTTCTGTATAAACTTATATAAAAAATAGTTTAATTATTAAAATTTGGGTGAGACGTATTTAAATTTTCTTTAAATAAAATATATTAAATTTCCTCATCTAATCCATATGGATTCCAAAGGGTATAATTTCTAACCAAGTCTAGTTTAGGTCTAAAATCACTAATACATTCATATCTGGATAGGTGATAAAGTGATTTTAAAATATTAAAGTTACCCTTAATTACCTTATTTACCTTTTTAATGTATTAATAAAAATTACTAATGTTACTAATCATAATTCCCAAAAATAGAATAATGATATTAATATAATTTTTACCTAATAATTCCAAATATTTAATTCATTTTAAAAAATTAAAAATAATTAATTTTCCATAATTATTTTAAAATTAATGTCATTGTCAAAATGAAAAATAGGTTTTTAAAGGATAATACATTGCAAAATATTGAGATGTTTCTACATCTGAATTCAATGTAGAATTATTTTCAATTACCTATATTATATTAACTGAAAAAAATATATTATGTTTATAAATTAAAACCATTAAATATTATAATTTCATCTTATAAATTATTCCAATAAAAAATTGCTTTTAAATAAAATTTAGTGTATTTTTACTATTCATCATAACATTAAATTTATCAGAAAAATATAATAAAATCATCCAAAGTAAATTTTTATATCCTTATTCTAATGAAGTTTTTTTGTTAAGTAGAATATATAAAATTTTCAAACCTATATTTAAAATGGGTGCCAAATCAAAATGTGGAAAAACATCCTTTTTTGAAAAATTATTCTTTTATCAAAAAAAATAGATTTTATTCTTATATCATATCTAGAAAACATTTAAGATGGATTTTAAATATTAGATTAAATCCACAAATAGCGATTTTATTATTTTATAACCTCACTTATTTTCATCTAAATAGTTTTTTTTAGAATTATGTTAATAATATTCATACATACCATTGTAATGAATAGGTTATAATATTTAGTTGTTCACTTATACTGAGTCTTGCATGAAATGAATTTGATAAAAACTACATAAAATTGTGTGTAACATAATACAAGAATAATGTTGCATATATCACAAGGTAATAAAATTTTGTGTATATCACAATCTAATATTTTTATAGAGTACTATGCAAGACATCAAAGAAATTAAAAAAGAATCAATCTCATAAAATCTTGGAGTGTTGCATTCTACCCCCATTAAAATTAAATTCTCCCTCGAAATTCTTTAGTGTTACAAAAGTTTTACTACATTAATGTTTCTTTCATAGAACCCCACAACATAAAAAAGGAATACTAAAAGATCAATTTAAAGAAGGAAAGTTATAAACATAACGGTTACCCAAAGTAACCCCACATATGGTTTCTATATAGATGAAAAAGGTGGGAACTGAAAACATGGATATGAAAGAAATTTATAACCATAAAGTTATGATTTAGAGTGATAGAGAAAGATTTTTGGAGAAAGTTAAAAACCAGAAATCCGTAAATCTTTGATGATTTAAGAGACTATATGATTAATTAGATAAGAAAGTACTATGATAACATTTTTCCTTTTCAAGATCATTTCCTTAAAGTTAAAGAATTTGGTATGAGAATAAATACTTACTTGATTTCATACAATCTCACCATTATTAATTCCTTGAATAATTTCCACTTCATTTATTATTCAAAGAATTGAAGATTAATATTTCATTCCTGAAGTGTTAGTAGATCATGAAATCCATAAATACAGTGAAATTTCAATCCATTTGTCTCAAAAAAAGGTTATAATATGTTATAATATATGTATAATTCCACCTATAGTGATATAATACATTAATCTAACAAAATGAAACCAGGGTATAACTTATACTATCAATAAATGGATAACATTAAAATCCTTCAAAAAACTAAAAATATACAACTTTAGAAAGAGGTGAACAAAATCTGTTTAACATTTATCTCCAATATCTTATAGGGAATTTCATGGTTATAACATTCCAAACATGCGAATACCTTAATCATGTATTCTCTTGCAACATGGTAATAAATTGAATTACCATAGAAACTTATTGAAAACATTCTTTCTGTAGAAAATTAACTCTTCCAACATACCAAAAGTCACAAAAATTCTATATACTCAATCCATGTTATCACTTTGTCCTTATATCATTCCTGAGGACATTAATACTATCAAACATCTCATTATCACATTATCCAGTCATTATGCACATATCATCTATTTGCAAAAAAATATTTCAATCACTTTTCTTAGTTACTAGTACCATATACTTATAGAAAATAACAATAGACCAATACATAGATATTTCAATATTCCATAATACTATAAAAGATATTACAAAACATTATTCTAGAATCCCTTTACATAAACACTCAATAATTCCATAACTTCAGTTTTATACTCAACATTTCCAATAGTGATCATGTGTGACTTTCCTTTTTCGTTGGCCTTCGGATATTGTTGACATCGTTCATAATTTATAACCATTAGATTAGGGAATTTGTTATCATAATTAAACATTTCCTTGCACTTGTAGAATTGATGTGTGGGTGGCGCATTCTCTATAGCATTTTCCCCATTCACATCATTTTCTACCTTTTTCTCATTACTTCATCACTCAGATAACTGATAACCTTATTTTATACACATAAAAAATTTTCTAGTCCCTTTAAAACAATCTCCACCATGCTTCTTTCCACACATGGAGCATAAGAAAACAATCATATCCTTTTAACCAATGTTTTAGGATTTTTTTTTGAACACCATCTTTTGTTTCTTATCAAAACCAGGAGATTGATATCTAACACCAACTATCATTTTTACCTCAATGGAATAATGCACAATCTATTCATAGCTAAAGAAGTATCTTATAGATAATTGCCTTTAAAGACTTGTTTTTAAGCCACTGAAGAATCAACCAAATTTACTTCCAGGTTAGAAGATAAATCCAGAAGCATACCTGTCAAGTCTGGTAAAATTTACCTCTTATGTACCAATGGATCCATCATCCTTTTTCTTAATCTTAAAGTACTCATTTTCCATATTTTTTGAAATAATATGAGGAATGTACTTATTTTAAAACAATTTCTTTAATTTTCCCAATCCATGTATTTAGTTTCATCTTGCTTCCCTGTTTTCTTGATTAGATTCCACCACAAGTTTTCTTCGCATTATAAATGATAAATATCCAAAATGACGTTTTCATGTTCTGAACCTAGAAGGATGGATAATAACTTTTCAATGGTACTGATCCATTGTTTAGAAATAAGTGTATCATAAGACCCACTGAAAGAAGGTGGACATTACCTCATGAAGGACTCAACAGAATGTTGTTCTCTTCCCTACTCATTTGGAATCCAGAATGATTCATAGATTTTATAATAATAGAAATATTATTTTTCATTCCATCTCCCATAACATTTGATTGTTCAGGTGTAAATTGTTTTTTCATTACCCATTTCACTGATCATTAACACAATTCCTTCAGGTTCCATCCATTGTCTACAACCCAAAATGAATAGTGTGAGAGGCAAAATCATACAAAGAAAACAACATTATCAAGGGTGAGTACTTTGAATATATAACATCTTAGGTTTAATCATAGGTTATTCATGAATATGACCATAATTAAATCACTTTAAACTATAGTAAAACTTACCCTTAGGTACATCACTAGACGTATCCTTATAAATATCTCTAGGGATATCACTAAATTTTTCACATCCTAGTTTCAAAAGGTTAACTAAACCGTCACTTTGATACCAACTCTAATAACCTAATATTGACATACATAGACACTACATTTATTCTGAGGAATACATAATACATTATACAAATAGATGGTTAAATTCCATATTAGTTTAGTGTCTTTTGAAACTCTGAATACTTTCTTCTAGCTTGGTGAAATATCTTCAACATCTCCAATAGAAATCTTCCCCTTTAGTTTTCTTACCTAAAACCATTATTTATATCCTAAGAGATAGAAAACATAAAATCAGTGAGTTCAAATGACTAGTAAGTTTAAACATGTATAACATCAAATAAAACATAACCATAAGAATTTAAAAACATGAACATATATTTTGAATATCAAAATCGCGAGTTATAAAATAAATCTTGGTAATATGTAAGGCATAAATCATAAAGGAACATTAACCATGATAGAATATAATTGGAATAAAAAATTGAATTATGGAAAACATATAAGCATATAAAATCATTTCCATATTACCCAAGGATAATTTCCAAGACCATCATAGTGGACAAATTTCATTACTGAACTTAGTTCACACATCGTTCCATCCTTGCATTACAAAACCGGATATACTTGCTTTTTCAGCGTTGTATTTCTGAACCATATTTACATTCCACTCCATTCATTTCGATCTCATGAGATATATATCATTACACAATTCTTTTTAAGGAGATTTAGGACACACCCATCTCATAATTAAATCATTCTTATGTGTTCCATAAAAACATAAATCGTTCATCATTGCATAACCCATGGAATAAAATGTGTTTCCTAAACAGCATTCCATCATAATCCTTATAAAATAAAAGTATTTCATAAAAATAAATCAATCATAAACACAATAAAATAATAGTAATAATAGGTATATAAACATAACCCTATTTAAATAATATCATCTTATATGGAAAATAATTTTGATAAAACACTTGAAATTGTTTCATGAGGAAAATATCATTTCTTCTTCAAAATTGTATTCTTTTTTCAAAATGACGCACAATTTTAAATGAAAAATAATTTAATTGAAAATAAACCTGAAATATATTATATGAATATTTGTGGAATAAATCCCTCATAAAATAATAAAAAAATGTTCATGCTATATAAGTAAAGAAAACATTCTCCTTGTACTTTGACTAAAATGTTCAAAAGTACCTCATATCGAATAATGAAAAAATATTATTTTAATACCATTTAGTAAAAATTCACCAAAGGGTAAAATTTAATTTTAAAAATTTTATACTAATTGAAATAATATTACATACTTAGGAAACCTGGACATTGATGATATATATACCCTAGTAAATACTTACATATAAACAATCTCAAATAATAATCAGATTGGAAAATTATCCATTACCTTATGTTCGCTTTCCTTTGTATATATCCAAACACTTGTATAATGATTTAAATAATTTCTTTGTATTTTTCCAAAATAATATTCATTTTTATGATATCATATATGACCATATTATCATCATTTTGGTAATAATAATTCATTATTACTCGTTATTCAGGTATTAACTGATTTATGTTCTTATGTGTGTTTTATCGAATAAGATTCGATTATCCTTCTTAGGTCATAGTTATATCATATAAAAATGATATGAACATAATATATACCATATTTATTCATTCATTAAATTTATATAATCAATATTTAATTTATATCATGTAGAATTAATCACATCGCATCGTGGAGACGGTAGGTCATACGTACGCACCAGTGACGATATAATTCCCATATTTATTGAATGGTATTGAATTGGATGGTGTATAATATTTCATAATTAACATAATTTTATAATAATAATATATATTTTTTATTTCCATCATTATACCTATGTATGTAAGGTGGGGGTGAAAAACATATTACACCACAGCGTGGGGACGGTAAGTCGTACGTACGCACGTGTGGTTATTTTGATTTTTCATAGGATGTATAGAAGGTGTAATATGGTTATTTCATAATTATAATAACATATAAGTATATAATTTATACTTTATGTGTTACTTTATAATGAAACATATCATAGATATGAAGTAGAAGAAAAAAGAAGTTTGAACGAATTGGTAGAAGAGATTACCACTTCTTCAACGTGCTTCCTCTAAATCTCCTCTTAGAGTGATAGAGTTGGACTTTGAAGAAGGAAAAAACCTCTAAATGTAACTATATAAGTAAATAATGGAAAAGGGACTGGGATAGATTAGTATTAAGGCTCAAATTTATTTAAATAATTGAGGGAGGAGGTTCCCTTTTATAATTGGGGTGAAGGGCACATTTGGAAACCTCAAAAATATTAATTTATAATAAAATCAAACCCCACTCAAAAACATTAAAAATGTGCCAATTTATAATATTTTATGATATAGTTTTGTAATATCATAAACCAGAATATTTTAGACAAGTTTTTATGTCAATTTAAACATTATCAATTAAATAAACACTTAGTTATTCTATTTATTTTTAATCAAGATAACACATATTTTAAAGTTAAAAGGGTAAAATATTTATTTATTTGATGTAAATTAGACAATAATTAAGTATATTATATAATTTTAGATCATATAATATTTATTCTATTTTTTTAAATGTTTTATGATATTTAAATAATTTAATAAAACAATGTTTTGACAAAACAATAATAGTGTCAATTTTGACACTATTCAATTGATGGATTTTTAAAAATATCAAGACAAGATGTTATCATTAAAAAAAATTATATTATTATATCCCTATTGGGTCTAGTTAATCTATAAAAATAATTATACTTATTAATTATCAAAAATTATATTTATTTTAATATTTTTAGTAACATTAATTTGATATTCTCATTAATAGAATAATTACTACATCAGTATTTTGTAATTATTTAATATACATATTTGTTGGATAAAAATTAAAAATAAAATACTATGATAAATATAAATATGGAATATTTCATAATAATACTTTTAGTCTAATTTTCCGTTTGTAATATTCATCATTAAAAACGATAGACCTATTAAATTATAGATGTGACAACTTTAACAACACATTAAATAAAATAATATAAGTGTCAAAATCTCATCCATATAGCTTCAAATGGTTAATAACTAGACCCTTTTATGATTATGGGCTATATATACTCAAAAAATAAGAATTGGGAAATTTTTTGGTCTTTTGATTGTTATTATCATGTTAAGAATAATTGTTTTATTGATTTCTCATCAATTAATTAATTTTTACACCATCAGAGTACAAGTATTTAAGGTAATTATATATTTAAAAATAAATTATGATTGTGAATAAAAAAATTATATTTAAAATAATTATTTATAATCAAATTTATCTTATGTATAACCTTATATAAAAAATATTGTAGTTATTAAAATTTGAGTGAGACATATTTAACTTTTCTTTAAATAAAATATATTAAATTTTCTAATCTCATTCAAGTGGCTTCCAAAGAAAATAATTTCAACCAAAGGCTAGTTTAGGTCTAAAATGACTCATAAAATCATATTATTGCATATTTTAAAGTAATTTGATAATTTTATATGAACCCTTAATAACCCAATTTACATTTTTACCATATTAATAAACATTACTTAAGTTACCATTCATTATGCCCCAAAATAAACTAATTTTATTAATATAATTTTTTATATTGATTTAAAATATGGAATTCATTTTTAAAATTAAAAAACAGATAATTTTAAGTAATTAAATTATCATTAAACCTGTTTTCGGAATGAAAAATGGGTTTTTAAAAGTTAAAACATTGCAAAATATTAAAATATTTTTATATCTGAATTCAATGTAGAATTAATTACAATTACCTAAATTATATTAAATGGAAAAAACATATTCTATTTATACATTAAAACCATTGAATATTATAATTTAACCATATAAATTATTTTGATGAAAAATCTTTTTTCAATTAAAATTTTGTGTATTTTTACAATTCATCAAAACATTAAAGTTATCAGAAAAATTTAAAAAAGTAATAAAAAATAAATTTTTATATCTATATTAATGAAAAAAATTGTTTATTTTGTTAAATATAATATATAAAATTGTGAAAAACTATATTTAAAATGGGTGCACCATCAAAAGGAAACAAAAATGCAATTTTTTAAAATACTTCTTTTAACCAAAAAATTGAATTTGTTCTTATATAATGTCTATAAATCATATAAGATGTATTTTAAAAATTATATTGAATCTATAAATAGTTATTTAATTATTTTATAGACTCACTTATTTTCATCTAAATAGTTTTTCTAGAAGGATGTTTATACTTTTCATACCCACCATTATAAAGAATAGTTTATAAAATTTAGTTTTTCACTTATATTATGTATTTCACGAAATGAATTATAACAAAATAACTTTAAATTTTGTGTAACATAATCCAATAATAGTAATATTTATACTGAAATCTAACACTGTGTTGGGTATAGCGCAAACTAATCTTTTTGTAGCATAAAATGCAAGACATCAAAAACATTAAAAAGAATATTTCTCTTAAAATCTCATAGTGTTATAAATACCTACCAAACTATATTATGAAAATACCTCCTTACAATATATAGAAATTATTTTGTTCAGATTACCAACCTTAGAGGGATTAAGGTTTAAGTAAAATGATGTTTTCCGAAGAAGACATTTAAATTTTCACCAAATGTTTTTGTTTTAATTATTTTCATAAATCATTCTTATATTGTTCAACCATGAAGAAATATTAACATAATTATAATAAATTTAATAATATTTAGTTATGTTAATATGATAACCTATATCTGCATCATGTTACATTAAATGAGAAACAAAACCAGCATTCATGTGTACGGTCGACTACCAACTTGCGAACCAATGTAATTTGTTTTCAATCCCTACCTATCAAAGCTATTTATAATAATGGATTTAATGTATATATTCTTTTATTTATGACATATATATAATTATTTTAAATTAATATATCATATAAATTCTTACCTTTCTATTATTTTAATATTTATAATAACGTTCGTGCATACATGTGCATTACCACCTCTATGAAGTGATGTGATTCATTTTTTATTACTGCATCATGTGGGTAGTATATGTAAGTGTTTTTAAAATAAAATATATTGTATATATGAAATAATTATAACTATTTAATGATAAAATAATTTTTACTATATTTTCATAATTATCATTGAAAAATGGAAATCTTACTCATGCATACGTACAACTTACTGTCTCTAGAACTATAACATAGTTAATTTTTCATAACCATCCTTCATGGTTGTTTTAAAAAGTATAATTGATGTATAAAAATGATAATTATGTAATTATTATTATTCTATATATGATTAAATAATTACCACTTTGACCTTAGTCAACCTATGAATGTCAATATGGACATGTGGTCCAAAACATCTGATGTGAACTTTACTAATTAAGTAATTGAATATAACATGGTAAAAGGAATAATAAACATGAAAAATATTATTAAGAAATTAAATAATTAACATAATCCTATTATTTTAGAAGATACATAATGTACTTTACAATTAAAACTTGACGTAAGGGACACATTACTTTAAAATCTTATTTTAAATTTTTTTAAATATTTATTCTCTAGAACTATTTCTTTCATGTCCATATTATTAAAATAACTTTTTATATGTATTTATATATAAATTATGGAATTAAAAAGTTAATTTTATGTAAATTTTTAATTTCTTTTAAAGGAAATAAAAATAAATCTTTTTAAGTATTTTATATGGAACATTTTTACCAAAAGACAATAGGAATGTTCTATTTTAACTTGTATAAGGACAATGTATTTTACCACTATTGTAACTGTTATTTTATTTTTGGATTATTTTAAAATATTTCGTGTTTTCTTCAAATAAAAATCCTCTATTCATTTTTTTATTATTTTCAAAACATGGTAGATGGAATGGATACTTCAATATATGGAAATGTTTTCTTATGGGTGAAAATAATGTTTTTATGAGTGTAATTTTGTGAATTTATAGGATTTTCTATGTTATGGTTATGTTATGATTATTTGGAATTTTTTCTAATGAAACATTTTTCTATTATAAACAAAGGACAGGTGGTTTGTCCATAAACCAAAGATGAGTGGTTCCATTATAAACTAAGGAAGGTTGGGTCGGGATATCCCTCCAATGCATTGGGTAAGAATTATGTTGGTTGTTGACTATATTGGTTGTTCCACTTGTAAGAGTGATTGTTAGAGTGATATGAAAATGATGTCCCAATATACCTAAATTATTTATCTATTCATTCTATATTTTTTATAAAAATATTATGATTTCATAATCTATTCTAATTAGAATATGTTTAAAGGAGAGTTTATGTTACCTTATAAGGTTGAAATGAAAAAAAATCAAAAAAAATAAGTTTTTCAGGATTCTAGAGGAATATTTATGAGTTTTATTTTTTATTTAATATTCCATAAACCAATTTAAAATGTTTTGGTAGAAAATATGATTTATTAGGTAAGAAAATGATTGTTTTGAGCCTATAGTTTATTTTTAAAAAGGTGGATTTTTTATAAGTATTCATGAACTAACAACTCTATTTGTTTATTTTTATATGTCCCTTTCTAATATTGTTTTTCTCATCCCATGATTTAATATTGTTTTCTTATACTTTTATGTTTGTTTAGAGACAAGGATGGGCTCAAGATGAATGTTTTTAAGATATTATAATAAATTAAAACTTGTTACATCTTAAAAGTTTTATATTTTGGGAAAAATAGATACTAACTAAATCAGTACACCATATGATGTAACATTTATTTATGTAAGTTTGATGACCTAATTCACTAAAATATTAAACCATGAAGACCATAAAAAAGTAAAAGAGTAAATTCATAACTTAAATCCCAAGATTATATAATGTTTAATCTCAAATCATAATACCCCAGAACTATAAAGTTTTATTGACTTTGGACACTATATATATAAGTTACTTATTTTATGAAATATTTTTGACCTCTCCAAAAACATTCTTCTAGCATATTACAACTCTTAGATATATCCTACTTAAAATCATATCCTTTGGAATGCAAACATAAGAAATGTGTGGTCTTGGATGCTCGATAAGGGTAACATGGAAGAGATCAATTGATGATTATATAGAATCATAAAATATACATAAGAGTATTATATCATGATCATAACATAAAAATTTCATACCCAATATATTATTAATCATAAATAAGAGTCATTACATAAAAATATATCATTTAAAATGACATGAATCATAAGAGTGAGGAATCATCATAAATTAATCATGAACTATGGTTTCATATCATAAGAATTTGAACATGTTATATGAATTTTTAGGCACAATCATAACCATAATCATAATAATATATTGGGAATAATAATTTCCTCATTGAATTACCTAAACAGTATAATTAGAATATTATCTTAGGCATAGCTTATATCTATTTTACTCTATTATCTCTTAGGATTTATTAACTCAATCATCTCTTGGGAGTTTATTAACTCTTTCTTCTCTATCCTGTTTCCGAACTCCATCATAACTTATGAGTTTATAACTCAATCATGTCATAATATTATATTAAATCCATTATCATTATCAAATTCAATGAAGGGATATATAATTCCAGGCCCACTCATCATATAATCACAATCCATTCATATGTATGTTATAATATCATAAAACACTCATCATATCATCATAACATACCCATTGTAAAATAAATGGGTATAATAAACATCTCTTAATCATAACCACAATACATCTAGAGAAGTAAAAAATTTGGTATAATTTTATAATATCCCATATAAGATATATGTATCATTAAAGGATCCTATAATAGATGAAAAATGACTTTAAATGATCACTATAACATTGGTTGAAAAAAATAACCTTTTCATTTTGAAATTACTTATTTTAAATATAAAAATTTTCATAAATATTATAGAAAATACTTATATGGAAATAACCATGTCGAATTTTAATGTAATCTTCAAATCGTTGAGCTTCCTTGAGAGAGCTAAATTATTTTCATGTTGTGATCATTTAAAATAAAGATACTTTTCACACCTTCATTAAAAAGTACATAATTCAAAAAATGATAATAATAATCTTTTTAAAAAAATTATATAAATTAAAATAAGGTTAAAATGAATTTAAATATTACTTTGATCATACTTAAAATATTATTGATAATATTTTATAGAACTTGAATATAGAGGAGAAAGATTCCCAAACAAAAGATGAGAAATATTGTTTAATTGTCTTAAAAACATTTTATGAACCATTTTGAGTACCAAAGGGATGAAAATAGTTCTAAAACATAAAAAACATAAAAATAAATATATTATAAGAAATTAAAATTTGTTTTATCATATAATTCTCTCAATGTAAATTCAAGTGCAAATAATCTCGGTTAAAATCTAATTGAACTAAAAAACACTTACCTCAAGTCTTTTCTTGAATTTTACATAACTAAAAATACTATATTATAAATTTAGATTTATTATACATATATTATAGAAAAATAATCATATATTTCATATAATATATTATTAGTTATAACATCTTATCATATATTTATTGATAAATATTTATTAAAATCACTATTTTAGGTAATAAATGCTTTACCTTTCATGCCTGTTTCGATTTCAAAGTAATGGACCTTATACATTGATCATAGTTACATAATATATGGAATATAAATATTTTAATTAGTATAACATATAATAATTATATACACTTTTTTAACTATTCATATAAAGTAGTGATGAAAAATGAATTACATCACATTGTAGAGATAGAGTCTATACGTACACATAAGTAATGTTTCCAATTTTATATGGATGAAAAGAAAGAAAATTAAATATTAATTCACCATTATAAAATTATAATAGAATCACAAATATTATATATATTTATTAATTCTATCATTAAATCAATAAAATTTATGTGGTGATGAAAAATGAAATGCGTCTATTTGTGGAGGTGGTGGTTCACACATACACACAAAAGATCTTTTATTTTACCATAAGATAGAAATGAGGTGGACAATTTTTGTTCCAACATCTTAATAATAATAATGTATATTTAATATGTTTAACTAATTATTTAATATTGTATAATATATATTTATTGGAGACATAAGAAGTAATAAAATTGAAAGTACTTAGTTAAGTGTTATACAACATCATCAAGAAAGCTCCTTTTACTTACACATTAAGACTTGAAAGGTTGTTATTTTATAAATACCAAAAAATCTATAATTCTTATATTCAATATAGGATGATATTATTTTTAGTATTAGAGAATATATAAGTCTAAAACATTTTGAATTATAGAGAAGAGGTGGTGGACCTATATAAGTGAAGGGAGGGTGCCCTTTGAATTAACTGATGTAATAAATTAATAATAATAAATTTTTATCATCATGGAGAAAAAAAATTTATATTTTTTTAATATATAATTTTATTAATTCTAAATTACCTTTTATAATAAAATCTAGAAATTTATAATTTATTTTTTAACCCTTATCTTTTAGTTTTACAACACCCCCATTAACTGTTTTGATGATTACAGAAACAAAAATATTTTTTACTTTTCAAGGGTTAGGAAAGTTTCTATAAAAGGATAAGTGACCCATGTGTGGTGTATAGTTGATATTACAAACCATAATTTATTAATTTTTCCAAATATATTATTTTTATGAATTTTATATAATTTAAAAAATATTATTTAACATAAGGTACCATTAATGTCATTTTCATGACAATTCACATAGTTTGACATTAAAAAACAAGATAGAAATTGAATTAAAATAAAAATGTATAAAATAACAAAAATGTATTAAAATTATATTAAAAAATCACAGAATATTAAAAATCATTTAAATTTTATTACTTTTAATATTTTTGAGCATATTAATTCAATTTTTCTATTATTTGCTAAAATCCCTTTTTTTCATTTTCTGAATAAACCACTTTAAGGGTGAGTGGGAACCTCACAATACAAGACGCCAAATTTCAAACACCAAAAGACCAAATTTCAAACATCACAAATATCCTCCAAATACACCCCAAAACATCAAAACGCAAATTCAGATTTCAAATTCTCCTCCTCAAGGCACGCTGCTGGATTCGCACGCTCCTGGATTCGCAGTCCACCCCTCGTCGCCATCGCATCACCATAAATTTGAAGCCATCTGGAAGGAATCATTTCCATTGTAAAAAAACATAAAAACATCACAATGATGCGTCAAAAAACCTCCATCGTCCTCTATCCATCTGAAATAAGAGAAATCAACAAATCCAAATCAAGAAGGAACTAAACAATACACAAGCTTTGCAGATCACAGATTCAGCATATGAAACAACTAAAAACAATGCACTGTAAAATGGAAATGATGACCCTGCCTCATATCGACTCCATCAAAGCCAAATGACCAAAATGTGGTGATCTCCCTAGGCAAAAATACAACCCTTTCTCCATATAAGGGTCCATCGATTGAGATTGTGTCGCTCCATCTCTCCTAACCACACGAGCCACTCCGTCGATCTTGACCGCATGCGTCAATCCACCGAAGGGGGTTGCTCGACGACATGCCACTCTCTTTGAATAATCATTTAGTTGGTGTTTTGTAAGCATTTAAAAAAACTAATACAAAAATAAAAATTTAAAAATAAATTACCATAATAAAAAACTTATTATATTTCAAACAAAAACTTATAATTTAATATATCCTCTTATTGTCCTTATGAAAAAAATATTAGATATATTAAATCTCAGAGAGTGGCATGTTTTATTTATTCTTTACCTAAAATAATATTATTATTATTATCATAAAATGGAACCAGGTTTTTATATCATATAATAATAAATAAGGATGTTCTAAATAAACTCATATAATATAAATAGTGTAGGTGTTAGATATATATTTACAGTATTATCAAAATAGTTTTAACCTTAATTACCAAATTTACCCTTACCGAGGTGATATATATTTACAGTGGTAACTATTTATTATGAAAATAATTAGTTAGAATTATGAAATAATATTAATTATTATGATACAAAGTATGAATCCATTTTGAATGTTTAAATTTATATAGGTTTTCGAAATACATTTTTTTATAAGGGAAGAAAACTCAACAACCTCATTTTTTTTGCAAATTCATTTTTAATCATAAAATAGTGTTTAACTTCATTATTTTCCAAGTAAAAACTATTATATGAAGGTTAAAATATTTTATTGAATATATTACCAAAACATTTAAATAATATCATTCATCAATAGATATTAATTTAATTGATTAATATTAAAACACATTGTGTGCAAAAAAACATTTTCCCATAAAAACATTTCTATTTACAATTAAAGGATTTTATTTTAATTATTATATAATTTATAACCAATATATTCATTTTATAAATTTATAAACAATAATTTTTCATAATTTATTTATCCTTATTCATACCATTAAATCTAATGGCTTGGTAATAGCTGTCACATTAAATAATAATATTTTAATAGTATATCTATATTTTTTTAAACTTGGTGTTGTCTGTAAAGAAATCTATCAAAGAAATTAAATATATTTAAAAATAAAAATATCAAAAAATATTTAGGTGTTATATTATACCACATTTTATAAATTTATCTATTGAAATTATATCACTCTGATATAAAAAACTATAGATACTTCTACCTCACCACATCCTCATATTCCCAAGTAGATTTATCAAAATTATGGTTTCACCAAAAGAAAATTAACTAGGTGAGTATTATTGTTCCACAACCATTTCAATCCTAGATACATAATCTCACTTGTTTGTTCTTCATAATAGATATATTTCTCTAGTGATATGACCTCTAGGATATGTATATGTGAAGGATCAGGTATGTACTTCCCTGTGAGACAAACTTGGAACACATCATGAATGTAAGAGAGATTTAGTGGAAGAAAAAAGTGGAAATATGGCATACAAATATGATCAATATTTTTTAAGGGGCTAATATATCTAGGGATAAACATGCACATAATTATAAATATCATAACCTTATTCCAATAATATCTTCATATTAATACTTTGTCACCAACTTCATACTCTAGATCTCAATAGTGATTATTAACATAGCTTTTCTATTGACTCTGAGGTTACCTAATATGTTACTAAATAAATCTAACCTTCTCTTCCCTTTCATCGGTTATATTTGGCTCCATTAATTTTATTTCTCTATATTCTTCTCAAAAATTTGGATTTCTTCACTTTTGGTTATATAAGGATTCATAAGGATCCATCTAAATGCTCAACTTAAAGCTATTACTGATAGAAAACTAAACCATCAGAATTCCCAGTAGTATCAATGTATCACTGAGAGGGGGTGGGTGAATTGGTGATATCTTTTTATTTTAAGTTTCATTTATTTTAAAATAAAATTTTCCTCATATTAATAATTTTTTACCTTTCTAAAAACAACACACACATCCATATGAACAAAATAATTTACAATGTTCACTACTCAAAAAGAGTATCTATGTTCATGATATGGTATAGAAACACTCTGATTCCACACAATCCAATAGGAAACAACCCTTTTTTATAAAATATAATGAGTAGGATATTCCTTTACACTCATGTCACACAATGTTCAATACAATAGTGTGTGTGATCTCTCTAGAAAAAATTATATAATTAAAAGTTTTTATAAAAATTTAAAAACATATTATTGTGATGATTTTTCAACTTTCACTAATAAGATCTTTAGAAAAAAAATATTTACTTTCTTACTCAGAAATAGGAAATAAAATCTTCTAGAAATTTTAATAAAACTCAGTACAATTTCCCATTATTATTACTCAGTCTAATTTCCCAATATTAAAATATAATTATGTTAGAATTACACAGAAACAATACTAAAATGCTTATATTTTAATATATAAATCGTAGTCCGATTTTTGAGTCCGGATCTAGAAACCCTGATTATAATCATGACTCTTCTTCTTTCTTATTCTGTCCAAATGTTTCTGACAATTTTTGTCAGTGTGTGTCTACCTCACATGTCACCACACTCTAATTTTACTTCTACTTCCTAGCATTCCCACTTTCTAAAGGCAGGCGGCATTCATCACTTTCTCACTGATTTTTTATACTTGATCTAAATTGGATGATATGATATTCGTTCATCCTACAATGGATCCCTCCCCAAAATTCATTACCTATTTTTTTCTCCCTCAAATATTAAGATGTGTTCATGAAACTCATTCCTAGTTCCATCTCTTTGGGAAAACCAGTTAATTACACTACTTTTATCTATACAGTCTAAGGGGTCTTGTTAGGGAAGAAACCATCAATCTGTGCAGTAGCCACATTGGGTATCACTATCTTGTCTGAGTTCTAGAAAATTGTTCACATGTATTCTTCCTCATGATATGGATCCTCAATGGCACAGAACCCGAGGCATCCCACATCAATCATGGGGTATCTTATTCAACTGTCATGTCTTCTAATGTTTTCCATTAGAATCCCTTGTTTAACATGGGGTCAACCTTGAGTTTAATATCTTACAAATATAGAGTGTAACTGATTAGAATGCATCATGAAGGAGGATTAAATATGTAAGACTCAATGAGGGAATATATGGTAGGTTTACTAGATGGATGTATTGTAATTATCAGTGAGAATTAACCTAGGATGGAATGTCCTATAAAGGGAATATTTCACACCATGAAGGCTGATCTGGACACCACTATATGTGGATCAAATAGGTTTATCCACTATGAGGGGGACACCAAATTTTACCATTGGTTGTGATTGAACCTCAAAGAGAAATTCTTTGTACCCTTTTTAGAGGATAGGGGTCAAAAACATGTAGTTCGAGAGGGTATGGTGTGGGGATTACACATGGTTATATTCCCTTAAAAAGATGATTTATATTGGTTGGATGATGGGTGATGTGGTGCTTACACATTTTTAGCTTCTCGAATGTCACTAAGAGCAGCAATTATGTGTATGGGGCTTACATGTAGCAATGGCCCAGATGGATCGAATGATTTTAATGTGATGTGGTGGCACAAGTACGAATCCAGATGTATTATTGATGGACTGAGTGAAACGGATAGAGAGGTTGGATTGTAGAGGATATTGGTCTTGAACTTGGGGAACGTTTATTATGTATCCCTACTGGTTGGAAATAAAATTCCATGTAGTTTTGTGCATAACTAGGCCTAATAAAAATGATACATATGGTTGGTGATTATTCATGAATGTTTCCCATGGAATCCTGAAGGAAATATGACCTCCAGACTGGGGCATGATCTCACTAATATAAGAGTGAGGTGATAGAGAGGATCTTGGGATCTGAGAGGTTCACCCATAGGAGGAGGAAATATATTATTACTATTGGTATGGATTTAACCTTGGGGAAGCATCCTATGAACCTTGTTTACAATATGGGTATCAAAACCGAAATAGTTTGGAAGGGATAGGGCTTATGCATGGTTAGAATCCCATGAAGGGAGAAACTATGGCTTAACCTAGAAGGTATCATTTGAGGTAGGAGGTTTTCATGGTCACTACTGACCTCTAATCCCATATGATTCATGCTCGGTCTGAGAAACAATAGGAATCAATAGACCAAAATGATGTGTCGTGAATTATAAGCCAATGAGAGATGGTCGGGGGCCTACGCGTAGAAGCTGTATGTGGAAAAAATCTCAAAGGGATATGGATAGGGTGTTTAGAGTCCCTGATTCCCATACCCTCTCTATTATTTATGTCTAGAGAAGGTAAAGATAAGAAAGAGTGCTTCCTCCCATAAGAAAGGATGGGTGCTTACTCAGGTAGGGATTCCCTTCTCTGTGGGTTGGATGTCATCCTGTATGGGGAGGATCTCATTATATGTGACAAAGATCTCACTCCCATGTAGAAGAGTGGTCATGGATAATTCATGAGGTGGAATACCCAATGTGATTCGTATGGGGTGAGTATACATTTCAACATCATGTTTTGATGACAACAGTGCTTGGCAGTTTTATGTCCTACAGTATAGATGGGGAGGGTTCACTTTTATCCCCTTAGAATTACATAACTGATACCCATCCAAACATGTGGAAGGGGAGGAATAAGCAATTCTTGAAGGGAGTGGTACAGAGGATTGGTTGATCATGGGGTCTATGTTCACATAGCTATACAAAAAATATCCATTATTGTACTTGTGTGAAAAATAAATAGGTATGGAAATGCAACACGGGACACCTCATGATGGATGAATAAATCACAACATGTGATCTTAGAGGGACGTAAGGTATAGGGTGTCACTATAAAAGAGGTTTCACTGATTGGGCACTCAAAAATGTTGGTTGATTCATGAAGGACATGGGATTTCTAGAGGAAAGAGCTTCGTGAAACATGGGGCCCTACCTCGGCATGGCTTCCTAACTAAGTTGAAGAGAGCTTCACAATGATGGAATGATTTCCAAAGCCATGAGTAACCCAATGGGTCTCCTTCATATGTGATGGTCATGGAAGTTTACTAAAGGAAACCCTACCATAATAATGGTTACTGAGGAACAAAGGAAAGGGGTATCGCGATGCTCCAATACCTTTGGTGATTAATTATTCTCTCAAGTTCATGGTGACCAGGAGCTTCACAAAATGGGAGATTGGAAGATGAAAGGATGGGTAATACATCACTTTGAAGTGGGGGAGACAAATATTAATAGATGATGGGGAGTCATGATTCTTGAAGGGTAACCTCATATCAAAGTGTGCTTTGTAATCCTCCAAGGCTCTATCGGAGTTATGGAGCCATCCATGGAATTCCCTATCACAGTCACAGAGCAGGTCAGACTCGTGAGAGTATCATCACTTTACTTCACACAGTCACGGAGGGTGTAGGACTCACAAAAGTGCCATTAGATTCATCCATGAATTAGTGATGTTGCTAAACTCTGTGAAGGGGCCTTGTGAAATAGACTTTATTTATGGATTTTGGGACCATTGGAGATTTGAATGCATCCTAAATTTTCATGGTTCTAATCGACCAATCTCGAGGCACCAATTTTGATGCAAAAAAATGACCCCATCATAATGGTAGATAACTAGAAAAGGAGGGTATGATTCATAGAGTATGTTTCTCAAAAACTGGGAAATTGTGAATCTGGTTCGTGAAGAAGTATGTGTGATGCACGCTGGTACAAAGATGTTTTGAATCTCATGATTGAAGACCGTGGGAATCTTGGTTTCCCCACACCTATAAATAGTACAAGTGGGGACCATTGTCTATATAGGATCTCTACAAACCATTACCCTAATATCTCTTTTTGTGAAGCTCTTTCACCCCTGTGAACACATCTTTGCAAATTGGGTTCCTCAGACCATTGCTCTGTGACCGCTACTTAGCAAAATAAAGCACCGTTATCCATCATGGCTTTGTGAACCATTCTGAGAATATAGCATTATCGTGATCTAGTGCTCCGTGAATGAACATCGTGAGAAATCCTGGTGAACAAACATATCAAATCAGCTAAGTCCAGAAAATAATGGATACTCAAGAAGCTTCTCGAGAGGTCCTTGCGGATGCTTCCTTGAGAGAAAAAATGGCCAATAACATCATGATCGAGGAGTTTTTCTAGAGTCACTCCAATCACAAATTTCAATCAAAATTGATGTAGGAGGCTCAGAATGACTATCCTTTATGAAAGATATATTTTTTATGGAATTGGTTTGAGTTATGACCTCTTCATACCAATGGAAAGAAGATATGAACCATACAACTAGTTATGAGGCACACTGGGCTGTAACGACCCAAACTTATATTAATAAAAATAACACTGGATCTAAATAAGTGTCTTATTTTGTAAAATGGTTATATAAAACATATTCACTTCCTTGGTTTTATGTTTTTGTATTTTAAAATACAATTAAGAATTTTTATCACTGATAATATAGTGTTGAACAGTGATCACATGATTAGTATAAATATAGGGCTTTAACAAACCCAATTTAGTCAGAAAAAGAAACTGATGGCCTCGTCTAGTAGAATTTATCCATATGAAGATCATTTGTCAGAGCTCGGAAAGGAGGTGGCGTCACTGGGATTCTCTCATGACAAATCCCAATTTGAGCTTCAACACGTTAAGCTTGATCGAAATCGCATACAGGAGATGTGGAAGCTAATAGAGATTACCACCCAATCGATATTATCTAAGCCACACCAAGAGTCTGTCAACATCGCACACCTTACCTTTCTATCTTATGTAAATGTTATAAGGGGTTACATAACAAGATCCTAGCACTATAATTATGTGCATTATTTTTGTATAGAACAAAAAATATATATTCATTTTATTATTGTTACTTTGTAAATAGTTTTTAAGGAAAAATAGTATTTTTAGTTAATATTCAATTAAGAAATCTATTTTGATGAATTAATGGATTTTGTTAATTAAATAATATTTTAATATAATATTATTACTAAATTAATTTTTATTAAATATAAATAATCTTATAAAATTTATTAATACAATTTTAATTTCTATTAAGGTTTGAAAGTCATTTTTATCAAAACTAATGAATTTTTGATAAATGTCAGTTTTTATTTTAAAATTAAAAAATAAAATATTTATAAAATTATTTAGATAAAATGATTATTATTTTTTTAATCAGGACATCTAAATTATCCAAAATTTTTCATAATTTTCTACGACAGACAATTTTTTTGGTAAAAATTAAATACCGTTTAATTATATAATGTGTTTTATGACATTATAATGACCCAATAGTGATATAATAAAACACTATAAATGGTCTTTTCATCCAATATATGTTTTATCATTAAAATAATATGATTTTAGGTTGGTTTTATTTATTTTAATAATCTTTAGTGGACTCTCCAAGACTTATAAAACATTCTAACTTTTTAAATTGATTCCCTTGAGAGTGGGAGTCACCTCCACATAAGCAAACCTAATATTTTAATAATTTCGGCCATTGGGCTTATAAAATAATTTTTTCCACTCCCTATTTTCAGAAACCATTAGCGAAAACCATGGGTTGGTTTTTGGTTTTGATTAGTTTAATGCGGTGTGTCCAAGACAAAAATAATAAGGAATTCCCCCTCTTTTCCTATAAAAACCTACCCAAACT
The DNA here is from genome assembly GCA_963277665.1 of Viscum album. NCBI lineage: Eukaryota > Viridiplantae > Streptophyta > Magnoliopsida > Santalales > Viscaceae > Viscum > Viscum album. The sequence continues at coordinate 287,813,128 of OY728159.1, read as the reverse complement.
CCCACATCCTCTTCACTCAAAGATTTTAGAGCTCAACCAACCTATTCCATACTATCTCTATAATCCTCCCAAGGCACCCTAATCATTCAATAATCCTCTATCGATCCTCTCCCAAGCCTTTTGGATCACACTTCCAAGTAAGGGACTTCTTCCATTCTCATTTCCGTCAAATTTTCATAATGTTCTTATACCCTTTTAATTTAAATTAAAAAATTTTGGGGTATGATATAACACCTCCCCTATACTTTCATTCTTATGTTTTAATGATTATATACCACTTTATCTCTCATTAATCCTTCCCATGTACACCCATTACCATGTTGAAATTTTGTAAGGGATTTCTCTCTCCTCAATTACATTCAAGCAATTATTTTGTATAATGAATCTAAATTACCTTAAATATGTTGGTAAATGTATCTATATGATCCCATTAATTTCAATTTCCTGTAAATATGATGATACAACCCTTTCTCCCTCATCACCTATTTTTTATGAATTCTTATGTCACGCCTTTGTGCTGCCGAAATTGCACCATGATTTTATAAGCCAAAGTCACTGTATAGTGAATACCATGCCCATTTATCTATCAAGGGTATTCACATTTATGAAAATTCACTTATTTATTATATAGTTTCATGTATCAATTATAAATTACTTTGTCATGTTATAAATGGTGATGTTTAATGATTCCATGTTATATGATCCATGTGGCACAGTTATGTATGAAATAGAATGATTAAGAAGGGTGCACCCTAATAGATGCATTGGATAAAGATTAGTATCATGATAAGTCAAGTTTAATGATGTTTTAATCATTATAATTCAATTGAAATGGGGGTTTACTCTTGCTCCATGTTGAATGAGCCTTGGCTCATGCTAATATCATGTTAAATGTTTTTGCCACATTTCCATGTTATGATAATCATGTTGTAACATACCTTTATGTTCATGTTTCTCTTATGTTCCATTGACATGCCTATTGTCTAACATGTACTGTATTTTTCATAGTATTCCTTGTTTACTCCCTTACTGGGCTTTATTGCTCACCCTTTTCATATGTATTTCCTTAGGATATTCCATGCAATGCTTAGTACGAAGTAATGTTGTGGTCATGTAAAAAAAGATTTCAATAAAGTTGTTTTGTTTTATATTATAATTTGTTATGTAATGTTCCTAAGCCCCAAAAACACTAGACCTATTGATATTATATCTTGTATCCAGTGAATATTTTATGCAATAAATTATTTTTAGGTGTACAATAAATAGCAGGGTTGTTATTGTTGGTATCAGAGGATATGTTTTTTTTAGGGATTAGGATTAGAAAACCCTAGTTAAATCCATAGGGATAAGACTAACTTTAATAAAAACATCCCAAAATTTTTGTGAGTATTGAATAATTGTTTTATCAAGAAAATAAATCCATTTCCTTGTAGGAGCAGGTAGAGGCGTCTCTGCACGAATGTATCTAGGGGTAAAATCCAAAAACACCATTTTGAGCTAGACTCGAACGGGAATAGGTGCACAAAACAGGCCTTTCTGCACTCTTTGTTATGAAAATCCTAAGGGATATGACTTGGTAAATTCATAAGCTTAGTATGAACTGTTATTAAGGGAATTAAATAAATTACTTATAATATATGTTGGGAGTAGATCATGGATAACATAGATTGAAGCCTATAAATTCATAAGGAAATAAAATTAATTTATAAGTCATCCTTTTTGCCTTTGGATTACCCTTTATGTGTTACCCTTAACATTCCATTTATTTTATCCAACGGCTGATAATAGGAGGAATTGGGATAACAATCGATGTGAAGATCAATGTGACAACTGTTCTAATGCGATTCCAAATCCAATGGGAGAAGGAATCGTGATCTTGGTCATGATACTCTCTAAGTTAAGTCATGTTATGAATAGAAAAATTGGTCAAAAGTAACATCCATCCCCCCTAAGAAAGAACGAGTCTCAATTTAGAGCTTCATGAGACAAAGTCCTTTTAATTTCAATGGATCATCTGAGCCCTCAATTTTTGTACAATGGATCAACTCCATTGAAGAGATCTTCACCATCCTTCAATGTTTTGAACAAGATAAGGTTCTCCTTACTTCTTATCGAATGGAAGGTGAATCTAATCAATGGTGTAAATTAATTAAAAATACGAATCCTGGGGAGGAGATAGAGGCATTGGAATGGACTGATTTTCCAACAATGCTTTTTGGAGAATATTTTCCAAACACCCTCCGACTTATGATGGAAAGATACTTCCTTTCCCTCAAGAAAAAATATAAATAATCCATTAGAGCATATGAGGAAAACTTCAAAAGTCTTCCACAATATGCCTCCATCTTTGTCATTACCCCCAAATTCAAGGTTTTCCTCCTCTTTGGTGGGATACAATATAGCCTACGGAAAGCCCTAGTGATCCCTGACTTCGAGAGCTATGAAAAAATTGTACGATGTTCCCTCAAAGTCGAAATGAAGATCGATGAATCTCATGGGTATCATGCGGATTGGAATCATAAGGTAGAATTTAATTCTAGTAGTCTAATGGATAAATCCAATGGTGCTAAGATAATCCATCACCCCACATGCAAAAGGTGTGGAACAAAGCACCCAAGAAATTGCCTAAAGGGGATGAGGAAATGATTTAGGCGTGGAAGAAAAGGGAACTTGTCCAATAAACACCGACAAAAGAAACTATGGATGCGATAGAGGAAAGGAATGCTCCATTTGATGCTCAAAGTGTCATTTATTGCTTCAATTGTAAATAACTGAGGCACTTTTCAAACTAGTTCCCTATGCCAAGGGTTTTCGGAGGCAACCAACAACCTCCATGCCAAAAAGGGAAAGATTTTTCCATCACTATCACCAAAGTGAACCCAAGAAACAAAGTGGTGATATGTAACCTAGTTATTCATTCAATAATAGAAAATGTGATTTTTTATTCTAGTTCTACATATTATTTTATATCCAAAATGTTTAGTAGAACAATCCCAAAACCACCACAAACATGGAAGTAAAGATGTCAGTGAGAACGAAAAATGGAGAAATCATTGAATCCCATGAATATAACTCCTCCCCTATCATAATTTGTGGATTGAAATTACCATAGAACCTCGCCATACTCCCTCTAGTGGAATTTGATGAAATTCTTGGCATTTCTTAGCTTTCTCTATATAGAGCAAACATATATTTCTGTGAGAGGAAAATCACTCTCAATATGTAGAATCGACCCCTGATTCTATATAAGTTCAATGAGGAAGATGAATCTTCTTTAGCACCATCATCTCAAGTATGGATATTACTACCCTATAAGCATGTGTATCTAGATCATATGATTGAGTCTAATGAATAAACCATCCTTGAATACATGCCTATTGAAAGGGAATTTTCTGAGGTGTTTCCTAAGTAATTTTCTGGTCTTCTTCCTAGAAGATATGTTAAATTCTCAATAGATCTTATACCTGGGGCATTGCCAATATCCAAAACTCCATATAGAATGGTTGTTGTAGAGATTTAGGAGCTGAAGAAACAACAACAGGAGAATCTGGATAAAGGGATTATATGCCCATATTCTTCACCATATATAGGGTGCACCAGTCCTCTTCATCAAGAATAAGGATGGGAAAATGTGTCTTTGCATTGATTATCAAGAGATCAAAAAAATCACGGTGGAGAAAAAGTATCCTCTTCCCTGAATTAATGACTTGTTCAATAAGCTATGTGGAGAACAACACTTCTCCATGGTGGATTTACGGTCGGGATATTACCAAGTAAGGGTGAAGAAGGAGGATACCCCAAGACTGCTTTGTGTATAAGATATGGGAACTATGAATTCATATTAATACCTTTAGAACTCACTAATTCTCTAGAAATATTCATGGAATTGATTAATAGAGTCTTTAGAGTTTACCTTGAAAAAAATTGTAGTCTTTATAGATAATATTCTAATATACATAAAAACTAAGGAGGAGAATGAGGCTCATATAAGGACTATACTATAGTCCTTGCGAAAGGAGAGTCTCCATATAATATAAAGCTAGAGTGAGTTCAAGTTTAATGGGGTCGCATTCTTGTGCCATACCATCACAAGTAGTGGGATATCTATGGATCCCTCCAAGACAGCTGCAATTGAGGGATGACTGAGCCCAGCATTGATAATGGATATCTGTAGATTCTTGGGGATAGATGGATATTATTGACAATTTTTGATAAATTTATCATGATTTTCAAACCCTCTTACTAAGATAACTCGGAAGGGAGTCAAGTTTTATTGGAGTGATGAATGTGAAAATAACTTCAAGTAGTTGGAAAAGATTCATGTCACTGCACCAGTGCTCACACTACCCACAAGTGGAGAACTTTTTGTTGTATTTAGTGATGCTTCAAAGAAGTTCCTAGGCTGTGTATTGATTCAAAATAAAAATGTTGTTACCTTTTCTTCATGGAAACTAAAATTTCATGAGAAAAACTATCCAACACATGATCTATAGTTGGCTATAGAAATATACTCTTTAAAAGTTTGGAAACATTAACTCTTTGGGGAGAAGTGGTAAATATATTCGAATCACAAAATACTCAAGTATATATTCACACAGAAATAGTTGATCATGCACCAATGAAGATGGTTAGAGCTGATCAAAGACTGTGACTGCTCAATCTATTACCACCCTGGGAAAGCGAACAAGGTGACGAATTCTCTAAATAGAAAAGAACCCAGTGATTCTATCATTGTTGATAATCTAAATAGATCCTATCTTAATAGATTTGATGAATATGGACATGGGACTCATAAATAAGGGAACATCATAAATCCTTTCACAAATGGTCACTCTATCGTCTCTTTTAGAAAGGTTAAATGATTCTCAAATGGATAATGTGGGAATTTAGAAGAATGTGGAAGCTATCAGAAAAGGTAAATCCTTATAGTTCAATGTCAATGAAGAAGGGATTGTGAGATTTGGGTCTAGACTATGTGTTACATAAATTATGGAATTAAAGAAAGAACTTTTGAATGATGCACATAGTTTTAATTTCTCCATTCACTAAGGAAACAAAAATTTATATTGAGATCTCTAAAAGAATTATTGGTGAGATAACATGAAGAAGGATACTGTTGAGTATGCATCAAAGTGACTGATATGTTAGTAAGTGAAGGCTGAGAGGCATAAGTCTAAGGGGATGATGCAACCATTACCAAATCCAATGTGGAAATGGGAGAAACATACCATGGAATTTTTTACCGGAAATCTGAAAGACCTCCAATGGAAACAATGCTACTTGGGTTGTTGTGGATCGTCTTACAAAGACTGCACACATCATTGTAATTTAGGAGGATTTCTCAATGGATCAACTCGCATAGATATATATTAGAGAAGGGGTAAGGATGTGTGGAGTACCACTATCTATTTTATCTTATTGAGATCCAAGATTCACCTCTATGTTTTGGAAGAGTCTTCAATAAGCTCTGAATATTGTGTTGAACATCAGCATGGCTTATCATCCTCAAAATAATGGTCAATCTGAGAGGATTATCGAAACACTTCAGGAAATGGTGATATCATGATCAATGGACTTCAAAGGAGGATGGGATCAACATCTTCCTCTAGTTGAGTTCTCTTACAACAACAGTTTCCACTCAAATATCCAAATGGCTCCTTCCGAAGCCCTCTATAGGGAGGGGTGTAGAACACCGTCATGTTGGGATGAAGTTTGGGAGAGAAAACTCCTAGGTCCTAAAATGGTCAAATAAATGGTGTATAAGGTTAATACCATCTAGAATCACATTAAAGCTACTCAGAGTCGAAAAAATACCTATACGGATAATCATCGATGAGACCTAGAGTTTAATGTTGGAGACATGGTATTCCTAAACAAATCATTGTGAAAGAGATTTATGAGATTTGGGAAGAAGGTAAAGCCTAGTCTAAGGTACATCGATCCATTTGAGATCCTTGATCGCATTGGAGCAGTGGAATATTGACTAGCACTCCCACCAAACCTATCTCAAGTACATGATGTCTTCCATGTATCACTCCTGAGGAAGTACATACCTAACCCATCGTATGTACTCAATCTAGAGTTGGTACTATTAAATAATTACAACTCTAATGAATAGAATATATTGATGATCTTAGAGAATAGGGAAAAAGTTCTACTAAATAAGACAATTCCCATCATCAAGGTGTTGTGGAGAAACCACAAGTTTAAAGAGGAAACATGGGAATTGGAGGAAGTGATGAAGCAGAGTTATCTATATCATTTTTACTATGGGAAAAGGAAGTTTTGAGAGAGAAATTTTTTAAAGGAAGAAGATTTTAATGACCCAAACTTTTATTAATGAAAATTAATATTGATCTACTAAATGTCTTATTATTTAAAATGGTTATATAAAACATATAAACATCCTTGGTTTTATATTTTTGGATTTTCAAAAAGCATTAATAATTGTTACCATTCCTATTATATCCATTGAAAAGTGATCACATGATTATTATAAATATAGGTCTTTAACAAATCCAATTTACTCAAACAAAGGAAGTGATGGCCTCATCAAGTATAATTTCTCTTTATGAAGCCCATTTGTCAGAGCTCACAGAGGAGGTACCATCACTGGGCATCTCTCTTGACCAAGCCCAAGCCGAGCTTCAACATATTAAGCTTGAATAGAACCACTTATGGTAGAAGTGGAAGTTAATAGAGATTACCACCCAAGAAATGTTTTCTAAGCCACCCCATGAGTCTATTACCATCTCACACCATACCCTTAATTCTTATGTGGGTGTTATAAGGGTTTATGTAACAAGACCATAACATTATGATTATGTACATTATTTTTTTATAGAATAAATAATATGCATTCATTTTATTATCGTTACTTTGTAAATAGTTTTTAAATCACAAATAGTATTTTTAGTTAATATTTAATTAAGTAATATATTTTGATGAATTAATGGATTTTTTGATTTAATATTATTTTAATAAAATATAATTACTAAATTAATTTTTATTAAATATAAATGATCATATATTTTTTAGGAATACAATTGTGATTTTTATTAAGGTTGGAAAGATGTTTTTATCAAAACCCAAGAATTTTCGATAAATGTCTATTTTAATATTAAAAGTAAAAAAAATAACTTATTTAGAAACTTATTTAGATAAAATGAATATTATTTTTGGAATCAAGACGTCAAAATTATCTAATGGTGAATTTTTCATAATTTTCTGAGACAATCGAATTTTTGGGTAAAAATTAAATATCGTTTATTTATATAATGTGTTTTTTGAAATCATAATGACCCAATAGTAATGTAATAAAATAATATAAATAATTTCTTTGGGTAAATATATCTTTTACCATTAAAATAATGTGATTTTAGGTTTATATATTTTTTTACAAAGCTTTAGTGGACTATCCAAGACTTATAACACATTTTAACTTTTTAAATTGATTTCCTTGAGAGAGTGACTCCCCTCCACATAATCATGCCTAATATTTTAAGAATTTAGGCCATTGCTATTATAAAATAATTTTTTCCAATCCTCTTTGGAAAAAAAACATGGGCAATAAACTTGGTTTGGTTTCTGGTTTTGATTAGTTTAAGGTGTGGTGTCCAAAACCTAAATAATAATGAATTCCCCATATTTACCTGTATAAACCCACCCAAGCTCCCACTTCCTCTTCACTCAAAGATTTTGGATCTAGACAAACCTATGACCAAATCTCTCTAGAATCCTCCCAAGTCACCTCAAGATCCCAATAATCCTCTCTTAATTCTCTCTTAAGCCTTTGGGATCACACTTCTTAGTAAGGGACTTCTTCCTTTCTCGTTTTCATCCAAGTTTCTTAGTGTTGTTATAACCTTTTAATTTCAATTAATAATGTTGGGGTATAATTTCTAACCTCTCCAATACTTCCCTACTTATGTTTTAATGATGATATACCCATTTATCTCTCATTAATGCCTCCCATGTACACTTGTTACCATGCCAAAATTCGGTAAGAGATTTCTCTTTCCTTAATTGCATTCAAGAAATTCTTTTGTATTATGAATATAAATTCCATTACATATTTTTGGAAATTTATCTATATTTCCCCATTACTTTCCATTTAATGTAAATATTATGAGATTCCCCTTTCTCTCTCATCAACCATTTTTTATGAATTCTTATGTCATGTTGTTGTGCAACCGAAATTGCACCGTGATTTTCCAAGCCAAAGTCATTGTGTAGTGAATACCATGCCCATTTCTCTATCAAGGGCATTCACCTTTATCCACATTTAATTATTGATTATAGATATTCATATATTAATTCCACATTCCTTTATTTTGGAATAAATGATGATGTTTAATAATTCCATGTTATTTGATCCATGTGGCACACTTATGCATGAAATAAAATGATTAAGAAGGGTGTGCCCTGATAGTGATCCAATGCATTGGGTAAAGATTAGTATCATGATATTTCAAGTGAAATGAGGGTTTACTCATTATAATTAAAGTGAAATTAGGGTTTACTCATGCTCCATGTTCAATGACCATTGGCTCAGTCTAATATCATGTTTAGCATTTTTTCCACATTTCCATGTTATGATAATCATTTTGTATCATGAATTCGTGTTCATGTTTCTATTATGCTTCATTGATATGACTATTGTCTAACATGTACTGTAATATTCATTTTATTGTTTGTTTTCTCCCTTATTGGGCTTTATAGCTCACCATATTCTTATGAATTCCCTTAGGTTATCTCATGCAATGATATGTATGAAAGAATTTTGTGGTCATATAAAATAAGTTTTCAATAAAGATGTTGTGTTGTATGTTAAAAGTTGTTATGTAATGTTCTTAAGCCCAAAATAAACTATAAATCTCGATCTTCTATCTTGTATCAAGTGAAAATTTTATGTAATAAATTATTTTTATGTGTGAAATAATGAACAGGGTTGTTATTGGGGCAGTACCAGTGGCATAGGGATGTCGATGGTCATATCTGGAAGGATCACTCCCCCATCACAACCAAATGCCTTTACAACTACACTAGTGATATTTATGGGAAGGTTATGTTGGTTGAGGTGTACCCATCGAACTACATGAAAATTATCAACAATGGCCATAGAAACTTAGAGAATGGGTGTACCGATGATTGGGATCTACGCTAGGGTGGTAACTTTATAGAGGAATGGACTTATGCCAATAGGGCATGTGCATCCAGGGTAGATATTGTTGTGGATATGATGTGAGTAAGCCTCAATGAAGTAGTGTGGGACTATAAAGATTTCATCTACCTACCAAAGGACATCATGTTAGAATTACTGATCTGATAGTCGTCAGAAACCAACACATTCAATCTACATCATGAGAAGGTGAGCATTAGCTTCAGGGATATCCATCACATTTTTGGGATCCCCATCTTGGGGTAAATGTATAATGAGTTCTTCCCCATGAATAATTCATTAGAGAATTATGAGAAAATTCTATGTATGGAAAGAGGGTTGTTTGATCCGGTATTGGGAACTGTGAAGGAAAAGAAATATTAGAGATATTTCCACTTCAAAGATTAGTTTGTTTACTTTCTAAAATTCATGGAGGAGGATCCCGTTGAAGGGGAAGAGGAACCCAAGAAAATTTCCACAAGGAATTTCACTTTGTCAAGGGGGTACTATTTGGTAAATGAAGGTTCCTATTGGTGGATCCTGGAGGATGTCCTAGAAAATTGTGGCGGTACAGTGTCAAGATTCATCCTCAACTAATATTTAGATTAGTTGGTTCATATCATCACTAATATATTTGTGGATGATTCCTATGAGAGATGTGCACAAGGGGGTGTGGATGGGAACGTTTTTCATTTTGATGATGCTTTAAATAGGGCGGCGCATCAACATGGGGATCCCTATACTATCAAAGTTTTACTAGGTGTTGTGGAATATCAACAAGGGAAAGAATCTGATGTGCATGTGCGTACCTATTTACTTCATGTACAGATAGGTGTGTGCACATATGGGAGGCTATGAGTATTTAAATATCATTTATCATCCTAATATGAATTTATAGTCAATAATTATAATTTTTTTGGAAGTTTCCCATTCAAACTGGGCTTAATGGACATACTAGAAGTGTTAGTCAGGCAAAAATATTTACTTTTCACCTGTTCCATATACTGACCAGGGTGATAACTGATGATGGAACGAGTACCACATAGAAGTATCCATATCTACTTTCCTTTTGAGGTTGAGGTATGGTCTCGAGATTGGATTTTGGGTCGATATGTAAATCGTATCACCCATACCGATTCACAAGGAAATTCAGGTGCTTACAAAGACTAGATCAAAAGGTATACATGGGAGTGTCCATGGAGATCACCCATGTGTGGTGAGGTAGATATAGATCATGTTCATATGTAGAGATAAAAATATAGGTAATGATATACCTATATCCACCATGGAATATGGGTTGGTCCATACATACGGAAAGAGCTGGTATGCAACCTATCCAGGATAAATACAAAAGTAGGGGACCATTTGAGTCCACGAGGAAGTGGATCCTCTACCTAGGGGATGAGGTTGGATGGTGTGAATAGTGAATCGTGGAAGAAAGGATGAAGGAACAGGAAGAGGAATAGTGGTGCCAGTACCAGTGTATCCAGTCAATAAAATTCAGGAGGAAGGTAAACCATCAATAGGTTTTTATAGGAGGCCCACTCAAGACCCTAAGAAGTGATTAAGAGACATATAAATTTTTGAGGATGTTGTCTACTCCAAAACATGGGAAAACCAGGATTTCAACATGTAGTTCCTCGATACTAGAAGGACATAGGACTGCATAAATAGGTTCTAGATGGAATGGGTGGGGATCCTTTACACTAAAAATGGATTTTTTTTGTCCTAGAGATAGGGGAAAGGTACATGATAGAGATGGAGGATCTAGTGCACCCCTGAGGCATTGAGCATTCAATGACAGGTTGAGTGAAATTATTTCTGTATCAAAAGTATCTCCCACTAATGTTGTTTGTCAAACTAGTGATTTTCCATCCTTTTCATGATGAATCATATGGATCTTGTGGGTAATATGAAAATTTTGGGAGCCCCATAGTTTAACATGAGGTCATAGCCTTAGAGGAAGCCTCTATGAAGGAAGGAAAGGAATCATATTCAATGAAAACTTCCTTGGAGGATTCATTCAAGCTCTTGAATTATGTATTAACTCATTCTCCTATTCTACTAATTTCTCATTCTTAGTCAAGACTCCATGACTGAAATCTATTTCATGTAGGAGGAACATGCACAAGACACCCCTATAGATGGGGATAGAGGTGAACCCACAAGTGAAAATGAACATGCTCTTGACCTTGTGTCTGGGGAAGAAGTGGTTATAGGGTCAACTAGAGCTGAAGAAGTCGAGGTAACCACTATGAAATATCTAGAGACCTCGGTCATATATGGTGGGTATATGTCCTGATAACCTGATGGTTACAACCCAAGGGGGCGATACACCACCACTCACCATCTGCATGTTTCTTTCCTTGAATAATCATGTCTATTTTTTCTCAATTAGGTTAAGTGACATGTTTTCTTCCTCAATATTGTGGTGATTTGTGGAAACTTGGCTATGGGATATGGTTAGAGGACTCACGATCCATTTCCCAACAAGGGTTCCCATTCATATGGATCCGACCACTCATGTTGATAATGCTACGACCTCTGGAGATTGGTCAGTTATGGATGCTAGTAATGCTACCGGTGGGGCGATACCTAGGGCAGATAGGGATGACATTATTGAGGTGAAGCCAAGTGAAGATGACCAACCTCACAAAATGAGGCCCAACCCATCTAAAAGTATGATGGAGGAGGATCCTACCACTCGACTCTTGGTTGTATTCCTGGTGTACAAACCTGTATACCCTGAAGAACTGGACAGATCTGATTCTAAAGAGGCCAAGAAAGATACACTGCCTGACACCAACTATGTAAATGAATCAAGTGTTTCTTTGAGGCCCCATAGGAACAATGGGTGATCCAAATTGGGTCACTCTTCCAATAATTTCACTATATGTTCATGAGAGTGGTGGATGCTTTCAATCATCATGTGTTGATCTCTGATTACCTTGTTGATAAGATGTAGTAAGTCAGTTAGTAGATAGATGATTCTTGGTTCCAGAAGAGGTCAGATAGCATTCAGAAGCTTCGTGATGCTGAAGAATATTTCTATAACCTTGAAGAATGGGAAAATGAGAAATAATATTTTTTTACCACTCATTCAGAACTTATCATATGATTGAGGGTCCATTTGGATGAATCCCAATAGCAGGTGAGATAGGGGGCACGTCAAGTGGATAATCTCTATTCTAGACTGGATCAAGTACAAATCAGGGTTGACGACCTATCCTCTATAGCTAATGATGATGATCAAGAGATCTGGTGGACGCAGCAGATGTTGGAGGCCACATTCTAGAAGGTGGTGGATCTGAAGTGATTCAATGAAGGGGAGGATCCATTGGGAGAGCCTTCCATAACTCATGAGAGGCTCCAATATGTTGATTACCCTAATGCTACCACAATCCGATCTTGATTTCAAACATCTTTTTTGATGGACACATCTTTGATTAAATTAATTATTTCATCTCAATTATATATGTGAGAAAACTAATGGTCAATCCCTAAGCTAACATGATTCATGCCCTACATGAGAAATAAGGAAATACCACAAAATTTTTCACTTTGTCTGAGAGTTTTAAATAATTATTGAACACTCAGGGTCTATAATTATTAACAATCTATCTAGATAATTTGGGTTGATAGAGTTTGTGGATATAAAATAGGGATCTTAAAATAGCCAACTTTCATATCCTAATGTACTCCATTACACGAATGGGATAAGTCCAAGAGATTTGGAATATATCCGAACAATGGTGAATAAGAAGTGTGATTAATTATTACCCAAAATTTAGAACAAAAGGAAAGAAGTGTCATGATATAGGATGACTACTGATCTTGTTCATAACACAGTGTCCATAATTTCTTAGCCTGAAATGGAGATAAAAAACAAGGTTCCACTACTATGAATGTTAGAAACATGATACCTATCTTGAATTGTAATTAAAATTCATTAGGAACATTGTCCCATGATATTAGGTGATCCTTGTCCATACATAATTCCATTAGGGGGTCCCTTCAGATGTGAAAGAAAAGAGGATCCAAATAAAGGGGCACACAAAGCTTGGGATTTGAGTGGTGGAATGTTTGAATGGATTCCAACACTCTTGGTATTACACCACCATGGATTAGAAAACACTAGTGTGAGTGTATAGGTCTGAACAAAGATCAAACCTATCTTCTAGGGAATTATCATCTCATATGTCAAGCAATAGTTGGATATGCCAAAAATATGGTAGGTGACCATCATTGAGTGATAAAACCTCTCAGGTGTAGTCTGAGGTGCTTTGTAGTTCTACGTAATGAATGTTAATACAATTAACATGTATTTTAACATAATAAAGTGAAGAAGATGCATGGTATAGTTTAATGTCACTTGATCGAGATGTGTCCCACTATTTAACTTTATGTTATTAAAATGTTGGATATAGTTTTAGATTATACTGACCAGACCATAGAAAATCATTTAAAGTCATTTTATAGAGACTATGAAATTTTTTGAAGTATTTTTGTGGTATGAAGGTAATAAATCTGACTTGAATGATCCCAAAGAGGCTCTCATACTACACAAATATCAAGGAACATATGGGAAGGAGGTTTATGTGATGTGGCAAGAGAAAAGCCTGACTTGAATGGCCTAGGAGGCCTAACACCACACCACATATCCCGATGAGGCTCCTAGGTTAAAGTGATAGAGTTTGGGCCGATGATCCCTTATATGGATTGACCACATCGGTACCCACCCTACAAAAAAACTCCTAAGCCTAGGTGATCCATGATCGGTGTAGGAAACAAGGAATGGTACAGGGGGCTCACCTAACATGTGGGAGTTCACATTAGGGGTGAAATCAAGGATGAAATACAACCATGATACGAGAATTTGGAAAAGATTTAATTTCATAAATTCAAGGATCATATGAAGAGGCAACTTGTAGGTGAGGGATGGATTTTGGCTATGTTCAAAACATAAGCACTATAATAGTACCATCCAAGAGGGGGGAAAGGAAATAATTGACTATTAACCAAGTTTGAAACACTGAATTCACCATTTTATTCCAAATATCCATTAGGGTGTTGGCCCGGGATAAAAGGTGATCCATTATGGCTAGAACACATGTAGTTAGGGGGTTCATCGAGATTTTAAAGATGATGGAAAACCCAAACCAAGGAGGACTCGAATTATGGACTGAATATATCAGAGAGTGGGATTCAAAACTGGGTGTGAATATAGTTTATGGTCATATTTCATGGACCATGAAGGAATCATTCAATATTAGGGAATGAACATAGCAAGTCGGAGGAAAATACTGATGTAGATAAGGTCAAGGAGGCACATGTGATGTATACTCACTAGAAGATAAATGAAATAAAATTTAATGCCGCTATGCTTGGGCTGTAACTGCTTCCAAAGGGACAAAGAGGTTAATGAACCTGTGGCTAGACCCAATGAAAAAATGGTTGGGAATCACTACATATCCCATGGAGATGTGAATCAATCCACACATAGTTCTAAAACATAATTTCGTAAGAGGCCAACACTGGTAGGAAGAATCCTATTTGGAAAGGAAGTTGAAGCATCCCATAATTATCATGGGACATTATGAACTAGTTTAGGGAAGGATCACAGTTAAATGTCAGGCATTCAGGATGTTAACTCTTAGTTTAAGGACATAGAGTTCAGTCTTTAAGGGAAGGAATATCAAATGGGTATGTTCGGTGTGGTGTTATGATAAAACTGATGTGAATGAGGGCCTAGGAGGCCTTAACACCACACAAAAAATCCCAAAAAAACCCTCATACAGTTTCAAGTCGTCATTCTTTGACAAATCATTAGTTTTAAGGTTATTTAATTTGGACCATAAGGGAGGTTCTCCAATATGATAATGCATAATGTGGTGGCATAAAAATATAATGTGAATGAGGACAAGGGAGTCATACACATATCACATTTTAATTCATAAGGGTGCTCATATAAAGTGTAAATCCATGTTTCTTACACTAAGATGAGGCTAGAGGGGCCAAAGTTGAATGCTCATTCCAAGTATATGCATGTGATATGCAAGAGATATAACCCAATGTGAATGAGGGACAAAAGAGACCACTTATCACATAGATACCTTAAGATGAATTGTATATAGTTTAAGGTCATGGATCTTAGACCGTAATCAAGTACAAGGGGTTGATGGCTTCAAGGGGTTTGAAGATGGTCCCAAAGATAGAGTGTTTGGGAATCACTAAATATCCTATAAGGATAGTAATCAATCCACACATAGTTCTTGAATTCATGTCACAACTAGAGTTTAACCTCATGCGTTGAGGATGTTGTATATTAGTTTACGGTTGTAGAGATTAGACCATGGGTGATGGTGTCTCAAATGGGTATGTGTAGAGTTGTGTCCTACAAACCCGACATGAATGAAGCTAAATATGCTTAACTCCACGCCACATTTTCCATATGATACTTTTGATATTAGGTCTAAAGAACACATTATGTCATGGATGGAAGGAACATCTATCATGAGTGGACCAAAGAGGCATGTGTTCTATAGATTGGGCCAAAGAGAGAAGAAAATCAGGGGAATTAAATTTGTGGCTGGGCCCAAAGACAAAATGTCTCAGCCTCACTATGTATCCCATAAGGATTCGAATCAATACTCGTGTATTTTTTAATGAGGGGATCTATCTTCAAATTTATGACCCATATAGAGAGAGGGAGGGAATATTTTTTTTCTTTTACATTTTGAGTGGATAGACATGGTTGGAAAACCTAGGGGTCACTACATATCTTGTTTGGATAATAATTAAGGCATATCTAGTTCTTGATAGATGGCATGGTGGATGACCAGTGCCTTAGATAATTCCCTCTCTGGTGATAATACCACCATGATGTGTTCTTTTTCATCATTAGTTCATGGTTATTGTGTTATAGTTTAAGGTCACGTGATTGGACCGGTCCATAAATTTTATCATTGTATGGTAAGGACACTGGTTTCTATACATTTAACGTTGTGTAGCTAGGAAGCTAGTTGTAATGTAGTATATTGTTATGTGACTAGAAAATTTGGGAAGAGAAGTGTCCCCAGGGGGGGAGTTCATATAGAAACAACCATAACTTTATTTTAATATGGACCGAGGAGGACTACATTACACCACACACTCTAGAGGGGAACTCAGGCCAAGTGGCAGAAAGGATGAAATTTCAGCTGGGCCCAAAGACAAAAACAATTGGGCATTCGTATGTATCCCATGAGGATGGAAATCGAGCCATATATAGTTCTTGATCATGACATGGTAGAATACCAATGCTGAAAGTGATATCATCATAGATGATGACACCATGATTGAATTTTATAGTTTATAGTTGTATATCTTGGATTTTATGATTTATATTTTTGTATCATAGAATTTGGATCATCATGTATGCTTCTCATGAAAATATATGTAGCAAAGTAAGGTGGTGAATCTATCATGGATGAGGGCCAAGGAGGCCTATCACCATGCTACGTATTCCTGAGTAGATTTGAATACAGTTTAAGGATGTGATTCTTGGACTATCGGGGTTGTAAATAGTTTATGGTCATAATTCATGGACCTACTATAGATAATTTATGTTTAAGTCACCTAGAACCTAGGCTCTTAGTTTATGGTCATGGATTTTGGACCAGATGAAAAAATGGGATTCAATTGGATATGTATAGCATGGTGGTATAGAAACACAATATTAATGAGGTCCAATGAGTCCACAACACTTAGAAACACAATCCAAATATAATCCTATATAGAGTTTAAAGTCATAATTCTTGGAATCTGGAGCCTAGTTTATAGTCATGTCCCTATGATGTAAAATTTTATGAAGGTTACTAGAAAGAAACCAAGATGATGAAGAGAAGAGTATTCTCAGGGAAGGAATATGGTGCATCCTTTATAACCCAATGTTCCTGAGGTCCAAGAAATCCACATTCCTCACCATGTAATTCCAAGAGGAACTCCGTCCAAGGGTTCGGAAGGTTGAAATTGTAGCTAGTCCCAAAGAAAAAATGTATGGGCATTCCTATATATCTCATGAGGAAGGGAATAAATCCATGTGAAATTAGTGATCATGGTAGGGTAGATGACTAATGTCAAAATTTATATCCTATTAAACGATAACATCAATGTGGTGCGATAAATTTTAGATTCATACATCCTGGACCATATGGTTCTTAGTTTAGGGTCATAGAATTCCGACAATGGGGTTGTGCAGCTCCCCTATGTTGGTAAGGTCCATCAAAAAACATTCAATCCCACGTGATCCATGCTTGGTGTGGGGAATAGGGAATGATGTTAGGATTTCTCTATCATGATGAAGATCATATCAAGGGTAAAGAAATTCTAGGTGGGAAATTCTCAAAGATACTGACATTCCTACTCAATGTCTGTTTATGCTCAAAGGGGTAACACCAAGGGTGTAGGGGTTTCGTAAAAATAAAGGGAGATGTAAAATAGGTAAATCAATACTTTTAATATCCGGATCATGGAAGGGGAAAATAATGGGTAGATACCAATGTTGACCAAATTCGAAACACAAGATCAACAAGAACACTATTCAAGGATGGGGCATGAAATTGTAGAATTGAATTTTGACCATGTCTGAAACACAAGTTTCATCATTGATTTTTAGAGATCCATTTGTGTGTTGGACCATGACGAGATGTGAGACATTGTGTCCTATCACCTTACTATTAGGGGCTACATCTATATATGATAGATTGTGGAGATCTGAATCCTAGAAGACTCGAAGTATAGTGATGGATCAAGGAAGTGTCCATGTAGATACTAACCCTTTAGGTTTCTTACCCCATCGCATTAGATCATGTAAGTGGTAGGATGTAGCTAGAATCAGGTTACAAGACCCTAGTATCACAAATAGTTTAAGGTCATATTTTTCAAAACAAAGGTACTTAGTTTATGTTCGTAGAGTTTGGACCATTGGTATCCAATATAACGTCATGTTCATTGGATGTATCCATACAGTTTAATGTCATGTGGAAAGGATGATGAATCATTGTTTAATGTCATTTTATAGGGACATAAGGTTTTCAAATGGAATGTGTGTTATATGGCACCTATAACCCATCGTGAATGAAGACCCAAGGTTTTCGGGCTACACAACACAATTTCTATGGAAATCCATACATAGATTAAAGTCATGATATTAGGAATTTAACTCCATGTTTATAGTAATAGAGTTTCGACCTTTGGGATTGTGAAACTTCTCTATGTGGTTATAAATCCTACCAAGACTCCTAAGCCTATGTGAGTCATTCTTGGTGTGGTAAACATGGATTAGTGATATGATTTTCTTGAAAAGTTGAATCTAATTGAAGGGGCATAGAGATGATGGGTCAAGAATATCCCAGCGACACTGGACCACTTAATCAAAATGCATGGGTTCACAAAGGAGTAACACCAATGTTGTTGAGATTCCATAAAAACATAAGTATATGGAAAATGTGAATCACAATTCCGGATATTTGGATCATAGTGGGGATGGAATGAGGATACAGAATAAATAATGACCCTATTTGAAATATATCATTAATATAATGTTACAGGGGATGGGGTAAATGAGGTTTGGATTCTCACCATGTTAGAAACTCAGCACCTATATCAAAATGTAGTCTAAAATCTTCTAGGGCATTTTCCCAAGATGTTTGGTGAGCCATTGTGTCCAGAAACCATGCCATTAGGGGTTTTCTTTAGATGTCGACGAAGTTGGGGATCTAAATAAAGGGATATTGTGGAACAAGGAGATGGATCAAGAGAATGTACATGTGGAGTACAATACTATATGTTCTACACCACAACATATTTGAGTATTTCAATTGGGAGTATCAGATAGAGGGATTCAAACACCTTCTCAAGGATGAGTGTCTTGAGGTAGTTCTTTGAATATGGCACAGTAGTGGACTGGTACTGAATGTAGAGTGATCTCGCATTTAGGAGCTCATGTAATTAACTATTGCATCATATAATTTAATGTCATGTGATTAGCTCAAATAGTGGCTATCATTTATGGTCACATAGCTTTGTCTATGGTTGCTACATTTTCAGGTCTCATTTCTTTAACCATAATGACGTAAAATTTAATGTCATGTGACTAGGATTTTGTCCTATAGTTTAACATCATATGAATAGGATAATGGATGTTTTGTATTTTAACATCATGTAGCTATGAAATTTTTATTATTGTACAAGTTAATTTCCTACAGGTAGGATGTGTATTGTTATGCAATTTAACATCATGCAACCAGGATCTGATATTTCATGTAGTTTAACATTATGTAGTTGGGTTGTGGGATCACAGTTTAATGTTTTTGGTTGAGGACATTGGTAATTGGTAGTTTTATGTGATTCAATATGGATGTGGGGCCCCATTCATGTGAATTACTATTTTAGGAACTTGGCATTGGTGGGAGGAGTGATGAACTCCCCATCCATAGAGACCAAAGATTATACATCATTGGGATAGACCTTATGAATGATGTGTGGTCCTTCTCACATGGGTTCTATGTTTGGTGGATTCATTCTAGGTATCATTAGCATCCTTAGGGCCAGTACTGTATCACCTTGAACGAATAAATAGAGGTGAACCCTCTTATTGAAAGATCAGGCTATCTTTTTCAGTTTCTCAAGGATTATGAAGGCTTTGGGCCTATTCTAATCGAGGGATTCCAATTCAACTAGATGCACATCAGCAATTCTATTTAACATCTTCTGATCATATAATTTTATTCAGAGTAAAGGTAGATAAATCTCTATAGGATGGACTTCCCCCATTTTGTACACTAAGAAATATAAGGCCACTTGGGTGGAATTAAGATTCATCATTTGATAAGCCCATAGAGCATTGGAGAGATTGTCTGGCCATCATTTCTTATTTTTTCCGACCATCTTATTTAGAATTTTGGAGAGTTTTTTGTTGAATGCCTCGATCTATCCATTTTTCTGTGCATGGTAGTGGAATGGATGGTCGGACTGGATGTAGTACTTACCATACAACTTCTTCAGCTTGGCTACCCAGAAGTTTTGTGTTTTTGTCAGTCATA
Organism: Viscum album; assembly: GCA_963277665.1. NCBI lineage: Eukaryota > Viridiplantae > Streptophyta > Magnoliopsida > Santalales > Viscaceae > Viscum > Viscum album. The sequence continues at coordinate 287,792,884 of OY728159.1, read as the reverse complement.
ATGGTGTGAGAGAATCTAAATCAATAGATGATGTTGAATCTCATGAAATCAATAATATATTAAACCTTAATTTCATTAAGAAGAATCTCCTCTACCCAATTGAAAAAGAAATATGTCATGGTTATATGGAACCTGGATAGGAAAGCTGTCTCTTGTGGATATAGTTCCACAACATTGATTCCCTAGATAGTAAAGGGACAATAATACTTTGTAGTATAGAGGGGCTCTAGTGGTCAATTCAAGAAGTTATAATGGATCAAACATGATTGGAAACTCTTTGAAAACTTGAGGTAGTAATGGATTGGGGTGGAGAAAAGTATCACAGCCTATGAATCTGATGTGAGAGTCTCGACCCTGCCTAATGATCTCTACAGAAACTGGTATGAACTTCCTGCATAACATAAGGAGTCTCATCTATTTGAATACATAAGATAAAAATTCAATCAAATACACATTTTTAGAGAGTCTTCTCAAGACTAGGACCACTCTATAGGGTGAACTATGCCGCGTGCCGATAGATTCTCTCTCATTCTGCTTGATCTAAAGGGATAGTTCCATGGTAGAGATACTAGATGAAAAAAGTATTTCAATCTGAGGTTTCTTCAAATGAGGGGGATCTATAGGTATTGATGTGAAGGAACTGATGTTAAAGTTACTTTCCAACTATATTTCATCTTTGTATGAATTGATGGGGGTTATAACTCTTTCATGCCCCACATGGATGGATAATTCATCCTATTCAAGCTCTGTAAGAGATCCATTTAGAATGGATCGGGAATAGGCGTGACCATTCTATGATTGGGGAACAATATTTACCTATAGATAAGAATGTAACTATTCCATCATTTGGTTAGTGTCTTCCAAGAATAGAATGAGTTCTATATTCCTGACGATATAGTCACCATTGATCTTCTTAATGACTAACTAAGAGTCCCCCCTTGATGTAAAAGTGGGGAACATCAATATCGATGGATAGATCAAGACCAGTGATGAGATCCTAATACCCTGCCTCATTATTGGTGTAGAATTCCAATGTGAGGAATGAATATGTAAGGACATCCCAGGTCACGGTGATGAAGATAATCCTCATTCCTAATCTATTGAATATGGGATCATTGAGACTTCTACCTATTGGGCTCCAGGAGAGAGCATCGAAATAAATTTTCCAACATGAAACTACCGGATACACTAAGAGGATATCCTTTTCTAGGAAATCATGATCATGGTACTACTCTTTTTGGGCCGAATGGTGTTTTGAAAATCTTCTAGATCTTGTCCCGTGATGGCCTTCTATGGAACGAATATGATGTGGAACTGTTGAAGATTCATCTCCCATCATACTAGAAAACCTTTCAACATAGAGTGGATCATGATATACTTTAGTGGGTCCATTATGGATACCATTTATGTCTCATGGTGTTTCATATAGTTTCATACCTTATGCACAGTGAAATCTAGTGCGAGGAATCTCTTATCGATAGGAGATTATCTGGACTCTCTGTCGAGGATCATGTGGCTGAGATAGTATAAATTTTTTTATCCCTTCATTGCTCTTCCAGAAGAGTAGGGAAATGAGGGATCATTCAAGTGTGGTCATATATAGGACTAACTACTTCCCTAAGACAAGTGGCATTTGAACCGGAGGTTGTGGCAGGTACTAGTTTATCTCCTCAAATGAGTTCTTAAACACTTCATCCCACTAGTAAATGGTGCATTTCTTCATGAGTATGGAAAAATAATTACACTAATTGGACAGGTTTGTCATGAATAGTTGTATGTATCCTAAGTGTCCTTGAAGGCCTTGAATCTCTCAGAGGTTACTTTGAGGAGGAATCTAACTGATGACCTTGATCTTCTTTGGGAAAATCTTGATACCTCTATATATGATGATAAATAAAATAATCTTCCCATAGGTAAATTTAAATGCATACTTCAAGGGGTTCGTATTTATATGGTGTGAGAGGAGGCAGCCAAAAATCTTCTCAACATCCCTGATATGGTCCTAAAGATTGTGGGAATTGACCACCAAATCATCCTTTTATAATTACACTAACATCTTGAGGATCAGTTTGAATATGCGGTGCCTGGAAAACTGATAGGTGTATTTTACATTCTTCAAACCAAAGGGTAATAACTGGTAAAATAATGTTCTTTGTAGTGTCATGATGTTGGTGGAATCTTTATCTCCAGGTTCCATTCAGATCTGATTGTATTCATGTTACCCATCAATGAAGGATAGTTCTCAGAACCTAAAGGTGTCATCGATTAACAACATTGTTACCAGTAGAGGAAAATCAACCTTTGGTTAATGGTGGTTTAGATCCCATAAGTTGATGCACACTCTGATATGTTTTTACTTCTTCCTTATCAGATTAATTTCTCAAACCACATGGGGTAATGAACCTCCTTGATGAATTTGGATTTGATTTGATTATCACCTTTTCCTCTATCATATAACTATGAGGTGGGTTCCTTTTTAAGGGAGGTTCTAGAACACATGATGACTTACCGGAAGACTAATATTGTGGATGGAAACTTGAGGGTCTAGTATAAGAAAATATTTATAAATCCATGAAAAAAACCATGATGAAGCTTTAGGAAATCCACATACAATTGTTGTTCCTCTGCAAGCATGGGTGCACTAATCATTGTTGGCCTCAAATTTGTCTCGGTGCCAAGATTCACCTAAACCTATTCGTCAACAATGGTGGAGATTCTTTATTCATATGTAGGAATGGATTCTCTCAAATCATCTTCATCATCCGAGTTAGGGTGATCAGTGGGAGGAGATGGTTCATCCAAGTATACTGATCTCAGAGGAACACGGGTGCCCACTTGGCTAGCGATGGAATACTCATTAGGGAATTTCTACTCTACAAAGACCATAATGGCAGTGGTTGTTGACCTGATTTCATCAAGCCACTGACTGAGGGTTCCATGATTGATGTCAAAGAAATTGTGATAGGTATGTGTGTGTTGGCTCAACCAAGATCAGTAGAACAGAAAAGTATGTCATACAATTGTAGCCATGGGGTGAACATCCTGGTACCACACAGGGTTAAGGGGTTACAGTATCACTTAAGCATGACATGTATATGAGTAAAAGCTGATCTTATGATGTTAATTATACTTATGAATGCATATTCACCTATTTTTGGAAATAAATAATCTATTTCCTAGGTCTAACATTGTGGTCTCCAATTGATGATTCGAAATGATGAAAGTTTCATCTAAGTCTTTCCATGGGTTAACCATAGTGGTAGTGTTCTAAACCTCATTAGTCTAATCCCATTTTTCTTTACTCTTATAATATCCAGCATCTAGGTAGTGGTATTCTCAAGAGTAAAAGAGAGATTCATCACCTTGGATCACACCCACTTGACCATTGAAAAAGTACTTGAGGCATTAGTGATATAATGAAGAAACTACTGCATGTAAATGGATTCAGGGTCTACCCATCAATGCATTGTATGTGGTATCTTTTGAGACAACTATGAATTTAGTGCTTGCAACTAGGCCACACAAATGAAGTCTTAAAATGGATTTTCCCACACAGCCTCTGTTATGTCCTATCATAACCCTATATCTCCATGTTAGAGGGACTTAGATCTTATACCGTTAATCCTGGCTTGTGGAGAGTCCAGGTTGGTATAATATTTATCATGAAACCTGTGTCAACTAGGTAGTGGAATACTTCCATGCTATTTAACTAGATGATGGAATACATCAAGTGAATATATCCTTATACATGGAAGCCTTCTTCTTATCTTGAGAATGAGATGATGGCTTGGCATTCTTGTCACTCGATTTCCTCAAAATGGAAGGCTTCTACGATTGCTGCCATTATTTCAAACTAGGTAGGGATCCTCAAAGATTCTACAAGGTCCTATCTCATGGATTCTAATAGATGGAGGGAATCATGGATTGAAATCGTTGTAGGAATGTTGGTGAGGTGCCAGGTCACATCATAAATCTGTGTTAGATTCACATTTCTACCCATGGGAGTTTCTATTTGGCTGGGTTTATGATTGGTACAGCTGGTCAAACTAGTGGATTCTGACTGGTGTTGGTAATATCCTGTTGCACATTAGATAAACCATGAAAGGTCACTACCAGTGGACTATCTAATGGATGATCCCCATCCATAGCTATATGTGGAAAATCATGATGTGGTCACAGCTGTTCATCCTGATCGAGTAGCTCGATTGGTGGTGGTAGAGAATCTGTAAAGAAGGTCTGAGAGGATTACACCTATTAGGTCTTTTGTGGAGTATACTTACATATCTCAATTGCATTCACATCTTGGATCGAATCATTATCCTTGGCATCCTGATGATTAATGTATCATTATCTCCTTCAATGATGGCTTCGATTGAGGAAATTTAGAGAATTACCTAATCATATTCATCATTGGGAACCATATAATGATCCACCAACTCTATAGTATTCAAACAAGCATACTCTTAGTCATCATTAGAGGGATATTATAATACATGATGGATTTTAGTGGCTATTATCATCTCTAGAGGCATGAAATCACTGAGAGTGAAGAATGAAATTGGAGCTGGTGAGGAATTTTTATTTCCCTGACATTTTTATTGTAACTCTCTTAAGAGGTGGAATACTACGAACTGGATTCCATGGATGTAGAGGTGGTAACTAGATGAGGTTTAGCAGATTCAAGAAGTTTAGACAGATTCAAACTGGTTCGAATAACACCATGGGTAGGAGTGACTAATATGTGAGCCAACCAGTCATTATAATTATAATTTCTATGGTTAGAGACCTGCTACCACTCACCTAAATTGCCATTTTCTGGATTTGTAAATACACACACCACTTGAGCCATAGTAGGAAAATAATTTACCACATTGTTATCTACTTGGTCTTGGATCCAATCCATGAACACATATCATTTTTTAGTGGTATGTCCAAGGATTCTGTGATAAGGTCAGCAGTCATGGTGATCAATGGGATCAGCCTCCTGGGGTTTCCTACATTATGGAAGCTTCATAATTACTTACTCTAGAGAACTTCATAAATAACCAAGAAACTGAGCCTCATTAAATGTTTAGTTTTGGTTTCTCATGTCTGGTGAGGAAGCTCTTAGATCTTATCCCTGATGAGGGGTTGTAACCTCCTAAGGGGGTGGAGCCTGATTCTCTCGCTTAGAAGGCAGTGGTGCATTAGGGGTGGTGTCTTCCAATTCTATATTGTCCATTGATGACCCTGAGGCTGTTTACCTTAGCAAGTATGTGGATGAATCTCTATTGGTAACAACTCTAGTGTCCTAGGGCCCTATATCTATGAGACGGAAGAAGTATCTACCTTGAAAGTTCTTCTTACCGGACCAGGGAGAGGAAACAAACAAGCCTGGCCTACTATAATAATTCCTCTAAGAACTAGGTCTCATTAGATAAAATCCTAAAAAACACCTAGGAAATTATGAGTGATGAGGGAGAGGACCATATCAGTCTTAATGTTCTTGACGCACATCATCAATAGATTCTCTTAGGTCAGTTTCATGTCCATCGAATATTTAAGTCCCTTCCACCTAGAAACAATGTTTGAAATGTGCTATTCTGGATGTTACTTGAACTTAAATAGTTCTTAAGTACTTTTATTCTATTTTCTAGAACTAAATTGATATAGAAAATTCCTTCTATGTTATTCCCAACTTGTAATGGACCTAATGGGTAACTGTATATACCAGACGAACGTTGGCCTCCCCAATCTCTAAAAAAACCATAGATCTTGGTGGCCTATTGATGTTTTGGAGTTCCTAACATTAGTCCAAACCTTGAGATGAAGTGTGTGAGAAGAGTTACCATGCCACCCATCCCATTTAAGGAGATTAAGGTAAGATTCTTGAAACATAGTGGTGCCTACATATCATCCACCCATGCAGGATATGACTTTATATCAGGTGGGATTTCCACATATCACATCTCCTATGATTTCAGATGAATAGGGAGAGAAGACATCAGGTTGTCCAATTAGGGGTTCCTATATCATTGAGTATTCCTAACCACCAGTGCATTTACAAGCTCATAAACATGATATTCAGGCTCAATGACTTGTGGAATGACTAGTGGAGGAACTGGTTGAAACGACATGGGGAGCGACCTGATCTAGGTCCAGAGGAGGGTTATCATGTCACTCAGGCAGATTCAGTGATGCATGCCATGGTTTTTTGCGGTAAATTACAGCATCTACCCTATCAGGGTGTAAAGGATTGTCGATATCAATAGGAGGAAACTTACCTGGATGAACCTACAATTTCCCCTACTACCCTAGTGGATGGGAAATAATGTATTGGGTATCACCATGTTTTGGATATTTTTTAGTAATGTGCTCATCAAGGAGCATGTCAATGAACATCCTTGGATCTTCAAGGTGCTGGAGAAAAGAGATCATATCAATATTGACCTATTCCTTTTTCATGAAATCAGACGAGTCAGTTGTCTTGGAATTCTCGCTCCAATCATGACCCTTATTAGTGTTTTGACTGACAAGAAATTATTTATAGGGGTATCCAAGTCCAATTAACTATATTTTTAATGAGTGTAAACACATTTAGGGTCCACCTAATGATGTGTTTCCCTAGATGGTGGTCCATCTTCTTCAGAACCTACACCAACGGCCCCTTCTAGGTGTATCTCAGGGACAACCTTGTTTACCATGATAGTTCTAGGAGGCATGTCCTCAATATCACTGGGTAGGTCTGGCTATTACTGGATGGGATTCAAATGAAGAGTAGTGTACTTTACCCAACCTTGGATCTACACATAAGGGGACACCTCTTCAATAATTCAACAGAGAACACTGAATCTCTAAAAACATCTTTTTCTATGATTCTAGAGGTATTCTAGTGATTTAGTGTGTTGGGCCACTGGAATCACTACTAACTCAACCATGTGGCACTACTATTCGATGTCATAAAAATTATTTGAGCTCATTGGGTAGACCTCTTGATGGAAATGGAGGCAGAAATGTGTCACCCATATTATTCTTCAAAAGCACATAACTTCCTATCGGTAGAGGGACTCCATAATGTTGAATTTGAGAACTTCAATCGGCAATAAAATCTCAGGAAATTGATCTATGGCTAGAGTTTTCCAAAAGATTCCATACTCAGATGTAAGCTCTGACTCTGAGCTTCATGAGACTCTGGTCGATGATGGATCAGAAACTAACAAAACACAGATGCAGACTGATGTGACAGCAGACTAGATGATGGAGATACTGTAGCATGCATTGACTAATCACTATATATTGGGTCATATCTCAGAGGTAGCATCGACTGCAACATCACATCCTTGTAGGATGGGGTAATGACTGCTACATCATGTGTGAAGGAAGAGGATATAATTTTTGGGTTTATTGGTTTCTCACAGTCTATCATGTCCCATAAAGACTCTCTGTGATCTTTTGTAGAGGTATAGAATGAATTTGGGGATGATAAAGATGACTTCACTTTGAGATCCTTAAGGGAACCAAATATTGCTCCATCTATATACACCTATGAATGGATTCAGGTATTTGGTGCATCTGACCTTTTTGAATAGATAAATTCACACAACAGGCTGCTACCCCAAACTCTGATGTAGATGACCGGGTTAAAGGATCCATAATTAAATATCATTCATCATCATAATATCTGAATTTTATTGTATTTAAGACGACTTAGAAATTCATAGAGTTATTACTTTAGTGAAGATGAATATCCCTTCTACCCTGGGATAGCTCATTAGGGTAGGGAACTGTTTTTTCATGAATAGGACCTTCATGATGTGGGTTTATTTTATGGGTAAGACCTTCACTTTTATTTTTGGACATACATGGAGGACCTCCATATTAGTTGTCACTAGATCAAGGGGAGCCCAACCTATAACTATGGGTGGTGCGAGGAGGACCTTCAAGTAGCGGGTTGTTGATGTGGTGGGGAGGACCTTTTTTGAGTAATTAGAAACCTAAGTAGGCCCTCTGTGTTGGTTGTTGGTGGGGAATTTATTACCTCTACTTTGGTGAGTTTAGGTGTGAGGACCACCTCGACATATGTCAAATGGGACATGGGGAGGACCTCTCTGCTGTGAAATGTGATTATGGGGAGGACCTCTATACTGATGTTTGGATGCATAGGGTGGACCTCCATGGTAATGTGTGCTGGAGTGGGGAGGACTCCAATTGAGTTAATGGAAATATGGAGAATACCTCCATGTTGGATTCTTGTAGTATGTGGATGACCTTTGTGTTGGTTGGCAGTGATAGAACAAGGGGTTCTTTGTACTAATCATCAATGAAGCGGGTAGGGCCTCCTCTTTTATCATTGATTAAGTATGGATGAAATACTCTTGAGATAGTGGATACACTAAGTGAACCTCTATGCTGACAATTGAGGGAGTGGGGAGGACCTCCACACTGTTTAGTTGTAGTATGAGGAGAGCCTCTTTACTGGATGGTGAAGAACCAAAAAGTACCTTCACTTTAGTCGATGCTGCTACATGTAGGATATCCTCATGAGCTAGATATTATTTGAGGAGGACCTTTACATTGATGTTCCATGACATGGGTGGAACCTACATATCAGGAACCATAGGCACGGGGAGGACCTCCATGATGGAGGTCAATAAGACAGGGAGGACCTCTGCTTTGGGTAATTCTGGGAACATGGGGAGGGCCTCTACGTTGGGTGTGAGAGTGGGGAGTACCTCCACTCTTACTAGACATGGTATGGGGAGGACCTCTCTACCAGATCTCATCATCACAATTCTGCACGTGATGGATATCAATGGTGCCAATGATCTAAATATTCATCCCGACCTTCTTGTGACGTGGTAGAGGTCATGATTCTAATAGGGCACTGATGGGTCCCCACTCTTGAGTGGTTGGGGTCTGGTAGAATGAACCATTGGTGGAGTATGCCACTAGATCCATGGAATATGATTCCTCCTGATGAGAATCCTCATAATACTAAGCCTATCATTGGAATCCAATCATCTGAATTGAGACCGATGGAGAATGGGTGTAGTCCACCTATTCTTCGATGTGAGGGACTCGTAGTTGGTGGAATTTATGTATCCTAGTGGGAGCCCTCATTGGAAAATCCTAGGTGGTAGTCATAATCAAGGTTACCTGAGAATCATCTACATCCTAATCATTGTGGAGTGATTCCTGATAGCACTCTAGAGAGAGTCCCCTGAAGTGATTTTAAATCAGAGTGGTAAGAAGTGGCTCCCTACACGACCCTTGGGGGAGGCGGTGCTGGCAAGGTACAAAATCCTCCAAGTCCTGAAGGGAAATATCCCTTGTAGTAATGACCCCCTTCTACTCATATATGAATATGTGGGTGTCCAACTCCCTCTGTTGAATTATTTTAGTGGGTGAGACGGGCCATGGGCACCCAACAGCCATTATCACGGCTGATGTCATGGTGGTGGCAGAGTCATGCGGGGTTTCTGCATTATTAATTCTCTTTTCACTACATCTACATATAGGGGTGATTGTTTTCCAATATCATGGGTTCTATAAAGTAGGATAATTCAACTATCAACAAAGATATTAGGAAATAAATTCCCAAGTCCACAGTGCTGTCCAATCTTCAATGACTGGAGAGAAATATCTACATTGATGATGTTGGAGACATGAATTCCAATGATTAACTACCATAATATTTGGTGAGTTCTATGTCAGACCCACTATTTTCCTGGAAATACCTGGAACTAGATATCAATATCTAATGATAGTAATATCAATGGATTTCTAAAATGCAACTAATCCCCATGTTTGAGGAGAGTATTTCACTTTAGGTTCACCATTCTTATTTTTGACGCTATCCATTGGGGCATGTGTGCCTCGCACATCATCATGCGCTGGTGACAATTCTGTTTCCCCACATTCCTAATTTCCAAAGGCAGGTAGCATTGATCAACTTATTGATTATGTTTACTCCTTGATCAAAATGGGATGATGGTATGTTTGATCCTCCTTTCATGGATTCCTCCTAGAAATTCTTTACCTAGTCTGGTCTCCCCCAAATATTAAGACATGTTCATGAAACTCATTCCTGGTTCAACCTCTTTGTGAACACTTTTTAATTACACTGATTCTATTTAGAAATTACAAGGGGTCTTAATAGGGAAACAACCTTTAGTCAGGGAAGTAGTCATGTTGGGCATCGTTGGTATGTCTAGACACTAGAACATTCTCCACCTCTATTGTTTCTCATTAGAGGGATTCTCAAGGGAGTAGAACTTGAGTAATCTCACATTTATTATGGGGTATCGTATTCCATAGGCATGTTTTATGAGGTTTTTCTCAAGCATCCAACATCTATTATGAGGTATGTTATAACAACACTACTCTTTATTACACACTTAAACATGACTTATTACATAAACAAGAACTTAAGACAAATCTGATGATCAAGAGGTCTAGTGTATTGGGAAATTAGGGACATTACATTACATCTTAAGACCTATAAATACAACATCTTTATTGAGAACTTCCTTTACATTACCACAACATTCCCTCATACTTAGCATTACATGGGATAACCTGGGGACATGTATGTGAAAAGGGTGTGCTATAAAGCTCAGTAAGGGAGTAAACAAGGCATAAAATGAATAATAAAATACATGTTATGAAATATGAATATCAGTGGAGCATAAGAAAAACATTAACATAAAGGGATGATATATCATTATTATCATAACATGTAAATTTGGAAACAACATTTAACATCATATTATCATGATCCAAGGCTCATTGCACATAGAGCATAAGTAAATCCTAATTTTACTTGTATTAGAATGAATAAACTATCATTTCACTTTAATTAGCATGAGTAAACCCACATTGCACTTGATGTATCATGATACTAATCTTTACCCAGTGCATTGGATTGCTATCAAGGCACACCCTTTATAAACATTTCATTTCATACACAAGTGTGCCACGTGGATCATACAACACGGATTCGTTAAAAATCATAATTTATTCCACATATAATATATATGGAATATATAAATGTAAGTCCTAAATAAAAAATTACATGTTTATAAAGGTAAATACCCTTGATAAATAAATGGGTATGGTATTCACTTACACGATGATTTTGAAATTTAAATTTTGGTGTAACTTTGGTAGCATAACTACATCAAATAGAAATCGTAAAATGGGATGATGAGAGATAAAGAGGTTTATCATAATTTATACATGAAATAGATAGTCAGGGGGTCACTAATCATAATATCCAAACATATTTAATGAAATTTAGATGCATAATATAAAATAATTTCTTGAATGTAAATGAGAAGAGAGAAAATCCTTATGGAATTTCAGCACAGTAATTTGTTTACATGGGGGGAATTAATGAGTGAGAAAGAGGTATATCATCATTAAAACTTAAGGAAGGAAGTATGAGGAGGTTTGAAATCAAACCCCAAAAGTTTTATTTGAAAATAAAAGGGTATAACAACACTATAAAATTTGGACAAAAAGGAGAAAGGAAGAAATCTTTTACATAGAAGTATGATGCCAAAGGCTTGGGAGGGGCCTGAGAGAGGATTCATGGGAGCCTGGGGCACCTTGAGAGGACTCTAGAGAAATTAGGTCAGAGTAGGGACATGATACATGGGTTTTGAGTGAAGTGAAGTGGGAGATTTGGTGGGTTTATATAGGAAAAGAGAGAAAATATTTATTATTTAGGTTTCGGACAATACACATTAAAATAATCAAAACCAAAAACCATCCCATTGTTTTTCCTATGGTTTTTCCAAATGAGAGTGGAAAAAATTATTTTATAAGGATATTTAATGTACTTATTAAAATATTAGACTTTCTTATGTGGAGGTGAGTCACACACTCAATGAAATCATTTTAAAATGTTAAACTATTTTATAAGTCTTGGAGGGTCTACTTAGGCTTTGTAAAATAAATCAAAAAAATATAAAATCACATTATTTTAATAGTAAAACATATATTATCTAAATATACCTTTTATATAACATTATTACATCACTATTGGGTCATTATGATTTCATAAAACATATTATATATTTAAACGGTATTTAATTTTTACCCAAAGATTCGACTATCTTAGAAAATTATGAAAAATTCCCCATTGGATAATTTCAACATCCTGATTCTAAAAAATAATATTCCTTTTATCTAAATAATTTATTAAATATGTTCATTTTCAATTTTAAAATAAAAACCAAAATTTATTAAAAATTCATAGATTTTGACAAAAAATGTTTTAAAACCTTAACCAAAATTATAATTGTATTCATAAAAATTATATGATCATTTATATTTAATAAAAGTTAATTTATAAATAATAATATTTTATTAAAATATTAATAAAAAATCCATTAATTCATTAAAATATATTTCTTAATTTAATATTAACTAAAAATACTATTTGTGCTTTAAAAACTATTTACAAAGTAACAATAACGAAAATAATGTATATTATTTACACACACAAAAAATGAAAATAATTATAGTGCTAGGTTATTGTTACCTAAACCCTTATAAAACCTGAATAAGACCTAAGGGTATGGTCTATGATGGTGATTGAATCTTGGGGCTGCTCAGATAACATCGCTCGGGTGCTAATCTCTATTAACTTCTACTTCTACCATAGGCGATTTTATTCAAGCTTGACGTATTGAAGCTCAGCTAGGGATTGGCAAAGAATGAAGCCCAGTGATACTACCTCCTTTCTGAGCTCTGAAAAATGGGATTTATATGGATCAATTCTACTAGATGAGTTCATCTCTTCATTTCTTTGAGTAAGTTGGATTTGTTAAATACTTATATTTATACTAATCATGTCATCACTGTTCAACAGCTATATTTGCAATGGTAACAATTCTTAATGGTATTTTAAAATCAAAAAACATAAAACCAAGGAAGTGTATATGTTTTATATAACCATTTTATATAATAAGACATTAAATTAGATCAAGAATATTTTTCATTAATAAAATTTTGGGTCATTACAATCATCCCCCATTAAGAAATTTCACCCTGGAAATTTCCATTTCCCACACTAAAACAATTGTGGGTAGCTCTGGTTCATCACTTCCTATGATTCCCATGTTTCCTCTTTAAACTTTTAGTTTTTCCACAACATCATGATGAGGGGCATTGTCTTATTTCATAGAACTATTTCCCAATGATCTAATATCTTCACATGCTTCTCTTCATAAGATAGTTCATTCTCCAATGGTACCACCTATGGATTGAGTACATGTGATGGGTTAAGTATGTACATCCTCAAGGGTGATACATGTAATACATCATATACATGAAATAGGTTTGGTGGAACTTCTAGTCGATAGGCCAATGCTCCAATGTGATCAAGGATCTCAAAGGGGTCGATGTACCTTGGACTAAGCTTTCCCTTCTTCTCAAATCTCATAACTCTCTTCCACAGTGATGTGTGGAAGAATACCATGTCTCCAACCTCAATCTCTAGATCTCATTTTAAATTATCATCATAACTCTTTTGTTAACACTGAAGAGAATTAATATCATGTCAGATGGTCTTAACCTTCTCTTCCATTACTTCATCCATTTATGGACGTAAGACTTTCATTCCCAAACATTATAAAAACATGTCGGCGTTCTACACCTCTTCCTATAAAGGGATTCATAAGGAGACATTTCGATGGTTGAGTGGAAACTGTTATTGTAAGAGAACTCAACTAGAGTAAGATGTTGATCTCATCCTCCTTTGAAGTCCATTGAGCATGATTTCCACATGTCCTCAAGTGCTTGGATATTCCAATCAGATTAGCCATCAGTTTGAGGATGATAAGTCATACTGAAGTTCATCTCAGTATTCATAGCGTGTTGGATACTCTTCTAGAACATAGAGGTGAATCTTGGATATTGATCAAATAAAATAGATTGCGGTACTCCATGCAAACTTACTACTACTCGGATGTATATATGTGACAGTTTATCCAATAAGAAATCCTCCCTAATTTCAATAAAGTGTGAAATCTTTGTAAAATGATTCACAAAAATCCAGATAGCAATTTTTTCTTGGGATGTGTTTGGATGTCTAGTGAAAATTCCATGGTGATGTTCTTCCATTTCCATGTCGGTATGGGTAATGGATCCATCACCCCATTAAACTTCTACCTCTCAGCCTTCACTTGGTGACATACCAGGCACTTTGAGGTATACCCAGTGATCTACTTCTTCATGTTATCCCACCAATAATTCTATTGGAGATCTTGATACATCTTTGTGTTTCCTAGGTGAGGGGAGAAATTCGAACTACGTGCATCATAAAAAAGTTCTTTCTTTAACTCCGAGTTTGATAGAACACATAGCCTTGTCCCAAATATCACAATTCCTTCTTCATTAACATTAAACTTCAAGGATATAATTTTTTTGATAGTTTCCACTTTCTTCTGAATTCCAACATAATCCTTTTGAGCATAATTTAACCTTTCCAAAATAGATGGTTGAGCAATCATTTGTGAAAAGATTGATGATGTTCTATTCTTTATGATTCCCATGTCCATATTCATCAAATCTAAGAATATTTGATCCTTTTCAATTATAATCAATGATATAATTGTTGGGTCCTTTCTACTTAGATCATATGTTACCTTGTATTATTTCTTAGGTTGGAAATTGATTGAGTAGTCATAGTCTTTGATCATCTCTAACAATCTTTTTTGTTGCATGTTTATCTCTTTCTATGTGAATATATACTTGAGGTTTTGTGATCTGTATATATTTTACACTTCTCCACCAAGAGGTAATGAAACCAAATTTTTAAATTGGGGATTATGAAGCCAAATATAGATCATGTGTTGGATAGTTTTTATCATGAACATTCAATTTACTTGAAGCATAGGCAATTAATTTTTCATTTTTTATCAACACACAGCCCATACCCTTATTTGAAGCATCACTGAATTCCACAAAAAGTTCTCCACTTGTGGAAAGTGTGAGAACGGGCACAGTAATAAGCCTCATTTTCAACTCCTTGAAGCTCTCTTCACATTCATCAATCCATGAAAACTAGACTCCCTTCTGAGTTAGCTTAGTAAGAGGGTTTGAAAACTGTGATAAATGTATCAAAAATAGGTGATAATTTCCAACTAACCCATGTAATCTATGGATATCTATCATAGATATTGTCCTCATCCATCCTTAAATTGCATTTATCTTAGAGGTATCCATAGATATCTCATTGTTTATGATGATATGACCTAAGAATGAGACTTACTTCAACTAGAACTCACACTTGTTATACATTTCAGAGAGATTCTCTTTTCCCAAGGTGTCTAGTAAAGTGCTTAGATGCTCCTCAAGCTCCTCCTTGGTTTTGGAGTATATTATAATATCATCTATAAGGAATACCACAAATTTTTCAAGGTCATATCTAAATACTCTATTCATAAATTCAATGAAGATTGATGGATCATTAGTGAGTCTGAAAGGAATTACTATGAATTCATAGTGCCCATATATTGTACGAAAAGCAGTCTTGGGGATATCCTCCTTCTTCACCCTTGGTAATATCCTGACTGCCGATCCACCTTGTAGAAGTATTGTGATCCATATAGTTTATTGAACAAGTCATCAATTCTTGTAAGGGGATACTTGTTATTTATCGTGATTTTTTTGAGATCATGATAATCAATGAAAAGGCACATTGATCCATCCTTATTCTTGATGAAGAGGACTAGGGCACCCCATGGTGAAGCACTTGGGCATATAAAACCTTAATTCAGATTCTCTTATAGTTTTTTATTTAGCTCCTCAAACTCCACAACATCCATTCTATATGGATTCTTGGATATTAGCAAAGCCCCAGGTATAATATCAATCGATAAATAAATATCTTTTCTAGGAGGAAGACTATTAAATTTCTCGGGAAACACTTTAGCGAATTCCCTCACAATAGGCATGTCTTCAAGGATGGTTGCTTCCTTAGACTCAATCATCTTAGAAAGATACCCATGCTCATAGGGCAGTAATATCTATGCTTGACATGATGGTGCTAAAGATGATTCATCCTCCTCCTTTCACTTGTACATAATCGGGGGTCGATTCTCCATATAGAGATTGATTTCCATCTCATGGAAATTTATGTTGGCTCTATATAGGGAAAGTCAATCTCTGCCAAAAATTGCATAAAATTCCACCAAAGGGAGTATGATGGGGTTCCACGGGAAGTTCAATCCAAAAATTGTGATAGGGAAGGAGTTATATTTATGGGATGTAATGATTTCCCAATTTTTCATTCTCACCAACATATTTAGTGCCATGATTTGTGGTGGTGTTGGGATTGTTCTAAAAAAAATTGCGGATATAAAATAATGCATAAAACCATAATCCTAAAGCATGTCCTCTATTCTTGAATGAATAACTAGCATACCTATCACCACTTCATTGTTCGGATTCTCTTTGCTGGTAGTGATGGAAAAATCCCACCCTTTCTCCTTTGGAGGTTTTTGGTAGCCTCCAAAAACCCTTTTCATAGGTCACTAGTTTGCAAAATTCCATTTTTCATTGTAGTTGAAACAATTAAAAATGCATTGATGGTTGATTGGAGAATTCTTATCCTCTATCGCAGTAGTGAGTTTTTCTTATCAGTAGTTAATGGCCAAGTACCCTTCTCTTCTACACCTAAAGAATTTCCTTGTCCCCTTTAGGAAATTTTTGGGGTGCTTCTTTCTGCATCTTTGGAAAGTGGGGTGTTTTAGTTTTGTAGGACCATTGGATTTATATATTGGAACATCATAATTAAATTCCACCTTATGCTTATTATCCCCATGATACACCTGAGATTCATTATGTTGAGTCAATAAGGTTTTCCTTATGACTTTTCCTTTCTTTCTTGTTTTGAAAATCACAAACACCTTATTCTTAAGAAAATATATATTTCACTTCTCTAAGGAAAATTTCCTTAAGGAAATTTACCCTAACCTAGATTTCCTTATACATATCAATATTTTTCTTAAATATAAAAATCGGATTCATACCCAAAATCATGTAATCATATGATGCTAAGATATAAAGCATTCTGTTTTAGGATCTGGATTCTGGATACGAACTCAAATAATGTTCCACTCCAAATTCTGGATATGAACTCTAATAAAGTTCCACTCCGAATTCAAGATACGAACTCTAATAAAGTTCCATTCTGAATTCAGGATATTAACTCTAAAAAAGTTCCATTCCGAATTCTAGATACGAACTCTAACAAAGTTCAACTCCGAACTTTTACTAGTTCGACTCTAAACTTCAATAAGTTCGACTCCGAACATCTATGAGTTCGACTCCAAAATTTTACTAGTTTGAATCTGAAATTTTATGAGTTCGACTCTGAACATTTACTAGTTTGACTCTGAACTTCTACAAGTTTGACTCCAAACTCTGTAAGTTCAAATTCTAAACTCTAGTGAAACGAGACTCCGAATTTCCTAAGAAATTCAGACTTCGTATTTCTATAGAATTCAGGTTCTGAATTTCTACAAGAAAGAATCTGAATATCTCTTTATTATAGACTCTTAATTCCATTTTGGTTAGACTCTGAACTTTTATTTTCTTACATTCCAAACTTCAGTTTTACTTATACTTACACTCGTTTCATTATAAAATGACGTTGTACCTTTAGTTACACATGTTTTTTTATAAAATGATGTCGTCCATTCTGTTTTTAATTAACTGTTGGTTGAGTGACATGTGTACAGGTCCCTCCGAAATTCAAGGAGAAATATGACCGTTGGAGGAGGGAGTCAACCATTGGAGCTTCGCCTATAAATAGGAGCTCATTTGAAAAGAAGCGACATCTTTGACACAACTTGTGCTTACATGCTTTTGAAGTGATTTATAGAGAGAGAGAGAGGCTCTTATTAACTCTCAAGCCTCGTGAAAAAAGTTTGAACGACTTGTTCAAAATTTTCCTTGTGCAAACATGCTTTGTGCGACTCTATTTTTGGTGATTATAATCGAGGGTTTCCTGGGATAGGAAGACAGAGGTTCTAACAACTTGAAGTTGACGGTTCCTTGCTGAGGAAGACAGAGGTTCCAACTACCTTGAAGTTGAGGGCTTGCAGGGATAGCAATACAGAGACTCTGATCTTCGTATTGAGGGCTTACCCTGGTGTGGGTAAGACAAACTTACTTGAAAGTATAAATTAAGGGACCTTTATCCAAGGTTGTTGGATACCCTTCTCTTTGGGTTAAAAGATTTATATCTTGTTACTTGTTTTTGTTACAAGTTTTTCCACTACATTTGGTATTTTATGGAAAGTATAACCTTCTTATATTTCCTTACACTTGTACTCTGATTCATTTAGATTCTATACGCTTTAAGGTAGAATCTCATTTTGTAAAATTTGGTTAAGTTTCAATTTCTGGATCCATATTTCCAGAACCAGTTTTTCGGAATCACATTCCAGATTTAAGCAAGTGTATTGAACTAGAAGTTTGTAACTTCATAGTTTTTCCCAATCTTTTAATTGGTGCTAGAGGTGTTGTGAATTTTCATAGTTTAACTTTGTTAAACATAGATCTTTCCTTGTTTAAGGAAATTCTTAAAGTGTACAATTCACCCCCCCCCCCTCTTGTATATTGAGCATCTACATTATTATTTCGATCCTAAAATTGGTATCAGAGGAGGTATCTAAAATAATTATACTCACATATATGTTTTTCTTGCTCAGTTTTTCATTTTTCTATAATTTTCCTTGCTTAGGAATATTCTCCTTGAATACAAACTTTTGTTATTAACAAGTTTTTGTGTAGAAAGATTTTTTTTACGATGACAGGAATGAATATTGGTTCTATCGACAACCTAAATCCTACTAGACCACTGATTTTTTATGTTAATGATTATGAGTATTTGAGAGATCGAATGAAGACTTTCGTTATCAACACTATAGTATAAAATTTTGTTATTCTTACTAGAGGTTATCAAATTCCTGATAAGGAAGTTAGTACTTTCACCAACCAAGAGAAGCATGATTATTAACTCAACTACAAGGTACACAATAATTTACTATGTTCAATGACTAGGAATATATATATCCAAATTTCTTCTTGTGAAGCAGCTAACTATATATGGAAGAAACTATAAGTTACACATTTTGGTACATCTAAAGTGATTGAGATTAGAAGATCTATGCTTAGAGGAAAATACCATGGTTTTAATTTTCATTATAGAGAACCTATTAGCAAATTATAGTAGAGGTTTATGACTATCGTGAATAGCCTACAATCAATGGGAGAGAAAGGTCTAGATGATGAAACTCTTGTGGATAAGATTATAGATATTATGCCCAATGAGTGGGAATCAAAGAAGACAGTAATTGATGAGAACAGGAAGGTTACTCAAATTTCCTTAGATGAGCTATTTTGAACTCTTCTCTAACATGAAATAAGGATGAAGAGAGATGATGAAAACATCAAAAAGAATAATGGGAATGGTATTGTTGCTTTTACTACAACATCAAACCACATGAAAGCTAAGACTCCTGAGAGAGTAACTAGATCCAAATCTAAGAAGGTTTTTATCCAATCTGAATCTAGTTAAAGTGAAGTCTCAGAGAATGAGTTAAAAAATCTTGCTCGAACGATGAACAAGATAACTAGACAAAGAAATTTCCAATCCATGTATAAGAATAAAGAAAGGAAAGATAAGAAAGATTCAGAAGTCGCATGCTATGAATGCAAGAGAGATGGACACATAAGACCTGATTGTTCTTTTCTCAAGAATAAAGAAAGAAAAGAGAGGCATTATGAATTTAATAGGAATAATTACTATAAAGATAAAGCTAATAAAGTTCTCAAATCTAATGATACGTGGAGTACCAGTGGTGGTGACTCTTTAGATGAATATTCGGATTATGAATCTTAGGGATAGAAGCATCTTGGTCTTATAGCCTAATTACCTATTGTCAATAATTATTTTATGGATAAGGTACACAATGTTGAATCATTGACCAATATTTCTTTAAATTCTAATGATAGTAAATATTATAACTCTTCAGATGAAGAATCCTCTTCTGATGAAGAAAATACTTTACCTACCTATGAAGAAGTTTCTAGGTTTGCTGAACTTCTTGATATTGAGAATTCAAAACTAAATAAAAAACTTGATAAGGAAAATTATATAAATATTATTCTTACTAAGGAAATATGACATCTTTCTAAAGATATTGATAAGAAAAATGCTGATTTTATAAGTATTTCAAAAATTCTTGAGGAATTAAATTTTTAGAAGAATATAATTTCTAAAGATCTAGAAAAAGTAATTTCTAAGAAAAGTGTTTTTGAGCCTATCTCTATTTCCAAATCTAATGATTTTGAAGATAAAAACTTGGTTATAAAACTCAAGTCCGAAATATTTTCCTTAATGAATTGTTTGTTGAACTTTACCTTAGGTAAAGAAAATTTTGATAAGATGTATTCACAAATATGACCTTTAAGAAATAAATCTGGATTTCATTATACTCATAAAAAAACCTACTTTTAGAAAAAACTATTTTGTTCATCAAAGTGCCCCATTTTGTAACAAGTGTCAATGTGGTGGTCACTTGTCAAAGAATTGTTCTTTAAACAAAACCCAATATTTAGTTTTTCATAAGGCTTATTTTTCTAAGAAGATGTGGGTACCCAAAATTTTGTTATCTGAAATTCTCGGATCCAAGCAAGTCTATATTCAGAAAGTCTAATTCTTTTATTATTTTTAGGTAGATAAAGGAAGTGCCAAAAGAAATACATGGTACATAGATAGTGGATGTTACCAGCATATGACTGGTAACAAAAACTATTTTGAAAATATCATCAAGACTAAAGGAGGAAAAGTAACTTTCAGAGATAATGCTCGGGGAGTAATTGTTGGTATAGGTAATATTTTCCTTCTTGGTAAAACCTTGATTTCAAATGTTTTAATTGTTTAAAAGGAGATATTATTCTTCAATTTATCGGAACACAAGATCAACTTGCTGACATTTTCATAAAATCCTTACCCACCGATAGATTTGAATACATTAAACAGAAGTTAGGAATGATAACTGTAAGGTAATATTCCTTCATTAACTTCTGGTTGAACAATTCTCCTTATAGTAATAAACTTCTTTTCATAGGTGGAGTACAGTTTTTTTGTAATCAAAAATTTTTGTAATCAGTTTTTTTCTTTTGTAATCAAAATTTTCTTAATCATTTTTTTTTCTTTTGTAATCAAAATTTTCTTAATCAGTTTTTTTTCTTTTGTAATCAAAATTTTCTTAATCAGTTTTTTTTCTTTTGTAATCAAAATTTTCATAAAAACTTTTTTTTTGTTTCTGTAATCAAAATTTTCTTAATCAGATTTTTTTCTTTTATAATGAAACTTTTCTTAATCAGTTTTTTTCTTTTTTAATAAAAATTTTCTTAATCAGTTTTTTTTCTTTTGTAATCAAAATTTTCTTAATCAGTTTTTTTTTCTTTTGTAATCAAAATTTTTCTTAATCAGTTTTTTTTAAGCTTTTGTAATCAAAATTTTCGTAATCAGCTTTTTTAAGCTTTTGTAATCAAAATGTTCGTAGTCATATTTTCAAACTTTTGCAACTTAAATTTTTCTTAATGAGTATTTCAAAATTATCATATTGAAATTTTCGTAATAAAAATTCCGTACTAGAAATTTTCGTAATGAATTTTTCGTACTGGGACTTTCATAATGAATTTTTCATAGTGGAACTTTCGTAATGAAATTTTCGTACTAGGAATTTTGTAATGAAATTTTTGTACTGGAACTTTCGTAATGAAATTTTCATTCTGGAACTTTCGTAATGAAATTTTCATACTAGGACTTTCATAATGAAATTTTTGTAATCACACTTTCTTAATGAAACATTCATACTGGAACCTTCGTAATGAAATTTTAGTACTCGAACTTTCGTAATGAGAACTTTCGTACTCGGATTTTTCATAGTGAATTTTTTTTGAACTTATACTTTTTGTACTAAAATTTTTCGTACTCATACTTTTCGTACTAATATTTTCGTACACATAATTTTCATACTGGAGTTTAGGTACTCAAAGTCTTTTCAACTTTGTGTTTTTCATTGTTAGTTTTTCGTAGTCAAATTTTTCTTCAGGAAGAATATCACCTATTATGAATAAACTTCTTGGCTATTCCGAATGGTATGATTTTCTTACTTAAGTTTTCATAGTCATATTTTGCTTGCTGGTATTTTCCTATGAGTTTTAAAATTTCTCGGATTCTAGTTTTCTTAAATCCGATTGTTTTTCTTAAAACCTCAAAAGATCGGATTCAATATTTCCTTGTGGGTATATTTTCAACCGTCAGATCAGATAAAAGAGTTTTTCAACCGTTAGATGGTTTTTGGAAGCTCAAAGGTCACATCCATCGTCTATATAAAGGGGACACCCGATGGTTGTCCCATATCAATCTTCAAGCTCTTGCATGTTGAAGTTCTGCCTCCCTTATTAAAGCCGTTTTGAATCTTTCAGAGCTCATCATTCCGAATGTCTTCTGAAGCTACTTCTCAGGATATGTCAACTACGAATCCAATCTCAAAATGGTTAGCTTATAGGGAGAGGTTAGTGCATCCGAGTTTCTGCAAGTATGATTGTCTTATATATAAGAATATCAGATTGAATGGTTGGGAGGATGTTTTCTTATCAAAGTCAGTGAATCAGGATCCGGTTTATACAAATTTTCTTATTGGGTTTTACGAGTCTGTTTCCTTCTTTAAGGAAGATGGTAGAGAGAAGTTTTCGTTCAAGTCTTATGGGAAGACTTATCTGGTTTCTTACACCAAGGCTGTAAGCTTGGTGGGTCTATCTTATGAATTTTAAGCTGTTTTTTGTTCAAATAAGCTTCTGGATGAGCAAGGAAGTTTCAACAAAGTGAAGGCATTGAAATTCCTTGGACTTAAATATGCCAAGACTGCTATGATTTCTCATCTCTCTTCAAATAATCATATTCTACATCTGTGGGTACAATGTTTTCTCGTACCAAGAAGGGGTGATAAGGATAATATCAAGAAGAGTGATATATACATCTAAGATTTTTTGGAAAATCTATGGAAGTTGAATTTGATGAGGCATGTTTTGATTACAATTAAGAATATTAAAGAAGGGAATCTAAAATATCAGATCATAATAAATCTGGCCTTGCTTTCTAAGCTTATTATCATATGTCTTGATTCATTTAAATTTTCATGCACTTCCAAGAAAAGAAATTTCAAGGTAATTCTGGTTAGTGATGATACATTAAAGAGGAAGAAGATAGTTTTTTCTGATGAATCCGAATAATTCTACCCTTTACTAGAGGAAGAGGTTGAGGCAGCTCAAAAAGATCAACAAACTCTGATACCATCTAAAAAGGCAGGGAAGAAGAGAAAGTTTAAATAAGTGGTGGCTGAAGACAAGACTCATAAAGCTAAGGAAACTCAATCTACACCACCCAATCCAAAGAAACAAAAATCATACCCAGATGAAGTGGCTTCTAAGTGGAGGGAAGACAATGAGAAGTGAAAAGAAGGGGACCCTCAATTCAGATTAGATCCTGCTGAGGCTAAGGCCTTAAAAGAGAAACCTTCTGATGAGTTGGAAAGACAAGAAAAAGAAAAGAAATTGAAGAAGAATATGTCAGAACAAGAGATTGTTCAATCTCTTTTGAAAGCAACAGAGAAGGATTCTGAGCAGATTCTGATTCCGGAATCTTTCGTTACCAAACCATTACCAGAGACTCCTGGGAAAATGTACTTTACTCAGGAAAATCTTAGAGAGAAATAATTTTTTTAAATAATAGAAGAAGAAGTTGTTGAAAGTGAAAAAAATGTAGTAGATGAAGAAGAAAAAGAAAAAAGGAAGTGCTAATCTAGATGACTTGATTAAACAAGTTGAGGATTATCAAGAAAAGGCTGAATCCACAAAACATGTCACTCTAGGTAAGGGAGTTAAGAAAGAAGGTAGGAAGGATGATGATAAGCAAGAGGAAGAGAAGGAAAAAGTTTTATCTGAAGAAGAATCCTATGAGAATAATTTTCTTAAAGAAGGAGTATAAAAGGAGAAAATAGATGAAGACAAGATTGTTAAACTGTTAGAGAGTGAGGAAGAATCTTCAGATGATCAAACCATTCCAAAAACTGATAAAGGTAAGAAAGTTATCATGGATACACCAACAAAATATGTTATCAGGAAGAAATATGTTGGTGGTTCTTCTAAAAGTAAGCTGGTGCAAATTGAAGAAGAACAATCCCCAAGCAAAGTGTCTGATTTGGAATCATCATCACAGGGTCATGACTTTGTGGTTGAGTCTTTGAAAAAGTCAGTGGACAACATTCTGATATTTCCCACTATAGACTCAAGGTAATAAATGCTTCAACATAGTTTAAATCAGAAATCAGAATCCGTATCCATGGTGATGGATAAGTGTGTGAATATTGAAGCTGACCATATAAATTTTGTTATCGATTATGATGTTCATAGAAAATCTTGCAGCAGAATCACTCTTTGGTCAATGAAGGTGGATGATGACTTGGTTGAGTTTGATAATTTTCAGAATGAGGTAAAATATTCTTTTGATATCGAAGATTCAAAGATAAAGAATCTTCAGGAGAAGTTAATCCTTGATCAAAATTCTCAGAATCAACAAGTGAAGGACTTGAATGATAAGGTTAACTCTCTTCTTCAAAATTATATAAGGGACAGAGATCTCTGGATTGAACTCCAAGAAACACTTTTAAAGCATGATGAGTTATTGAAGATGTGGGAAGAGGACATGAAGGCTCAGACAGAGGTGCAAATAGCTCAACAAGAAAGGATCACACCTTTGGAGAAGCAAGCTGAGGAGGATCAGAATGATTTGAAGAAGCTGAAAACTCTCTTGAAAAAGTTAATTCCAAAGGATAAGGAAGACAAATGAACTCAATCTGATCTATTGTTGAATTTTTCTTTCCTTGTAAAAATTATTTCAACTCTAATGAAATTTTTGGTTGGTTGTATGTTTTGTTGTTATATACTAATGTTTCAGGTACTCTATTTTTTTCCATTCCCTTAAATTATTTTTGAAAATCACAAAGGGGGAGAATTAAAAAGAACTACTCAAAAGGGGAGAATGAAAAATTTAAAATGGAGAAGGAAAATTTTCTAAGTGAATATATCCTTAAATTAAGGGGGAGTTTCTCATTACGAAATTTTTCATTCCCATGATAATGAAAAATCCATTCCAGAAATCCTGAATACAATCCTTAGAGTTTCAATTCTTGAGGGGGAGTTAGTTGTATTCATCATCATCTATGAACAAAGGGAGATAAGTTTTAATTTCAAAGTCTAATGAAAATTTTTAAAGTCCTTATATTCTTTTTCATAAGGTTGTTTGTGCATTCTAAAAAGGGGGACATTGTTGAGTCAATAAGGTTTTCCTTATAACTTTTCCATTCCTTCTTGTTTTGAAAATCACAAACACCTTATACTTAAGAAAATATATATTTTACTTCTATAAGGAAAATTTCCTTCCTTAAGGAAATTTACCCTAACCTAGATTTCCTTATACATATCAATATTTTTATTAAATATAAAAATTGGATTCATAGCCAAAATCTCGGAATCATATAATGCTATGATATGAAGCATTCTGTTTTAGGATCCAAATTCTGGATACGAACTCTAATAAAGTTCCACTCCGAATTCTGGATACGAACTCTAATAAAGTTCCACTCCAAATTATGGATACGAACTCTAACAAAGTTCCATTCAGAATTCAGAATATGAACTCTAAAAAAGTTCCATTCCAAATTCTGGATACAAACTCTAACAATGTTCAACTCCTAACTTTTACTAGTTCGAATCTGAACTTCTATAAGTTCAACTCCTAAATTTTATGAGTTAGACTACAAACTTTTACTAGTTTGAATCAGAACTTTTATGAGTTCGACTATAAAATTTTACTAGTTTGACTCTGAACTTCTACAAGTTCCACTCTAAATTCTGTAAGTTTAGATTCTGAACTCTGGTGAAACCAAACTCCAAATTTCCTTAGAAATTTAGAATCCGTATTTCTACAGAATTCAGATTCCTAATTACTACAAAATTGAATCTGAATATATCTTTATTATAGTCTCCGAATTCCATTTTTGTTAGTCTCTAAACTTTTATTTTCTTAAATTTCGAACTTCAGTTTTACTTATGCTTACACTCATTTAATTATAAAACAATGTTGTTCCTTCAGTTACACATGTTTTGTTATAAAACAATGTCGTCCATTCTATTTCTAACTAACTGTTGGTTGATTGACACATGTACAGGTCCCTCTGAAATTCATGGAGAAATATGACCGTCGGAGGAGGGAGCTCACCGTTGGAGCTTCATCTATAAATAAGAGATCATTTGAAAAGAAGAGACAACTTTGACATATCTTATGATTACATGTTTTTGAAGTGATTTCTAGAGAGAGAGGCTCTTATTAACTCTCAGGATTCGTGCAGAAAGGTTGAATGAATTGTTCAAACGTTTCCTTGTGCAGACTTGCTTCGTGTGACTCAGATTTCTAGTGATTACAATCGAGGGCTTCTGAAGATGGGAAGATAGAGGTTCCAACACCTTCAAGTTGAGGGATTCCTTGATGAGGAAGGCAGAGGTTACAACTACCTTCATGTTGAGGGCTTGCAAGGGTAGCAATAAAGAGACTCTGATCTTCATATCGAGGGCTTACCCTGGTGTGGGTAAGACCGACTTACTTGAAAGTATAAATCAAGGGACCTTTATCCAAGGTTGTTGGATAGCCTTCTGTTTGGGTTAAATGATTTATATCTTATTACTTGTTTTTGTTACAAGTTTTTCCACTGCATTTTGTATTGTAAGGAAAGTATAAACTTATTATATTTCCTTACACTTGTACTCTGATTCATTTAGATTCCATACGCTTTAAGGTAGAATCTCATTTTGTAGACTTTGGTTAAGTTTCAATTTCTGGATCCATATTTCTGGAACCAGTTTTTCAGAATCACTTTCTAGATTTAAGTAAGTGTATAGAACTAGAAGTTTTTAACTTCATACATTGTCCCAATCTTTCAATTGGTGTTAGAGGTGCTGTGAATTTTCTTAGTTTAACTTTGTTAAAATTAGATCTTTCCTTGTTTAAGGAAATTTTTAATGTGTACATTTCACCCCCCCCCCCCCTCTTGTATATTGAGAATCTACATCATTATTTTGATCCTACACATTGATCTTCATTTTAACATTGAGGGCACATCGATCAATTTCCTCATAGCTATCGACATCAAAAATTTCCATGACTTTCTATTGGATAGGTTCTATCCCACTAAAGAAGCATCCAACCTTGTATTTGGAGGTAATGGCAAAGATGGAGGTGTATCATGCAATCCTTGTGATTTTTTTCTTGTATGATTTCATGGATTCATCATCTTTTTTCTTGAGGTCAATGAATTCCCTTTCTATCTTAAGCCGGAGGGTGTGTGGATGATATTTATCGAAAGACATTTCCCAAAAATATTCCCCTTCCAAATCCTCAATCTCTTTCTCTAGCTTCATATTTTTTATCAATGTCCACCAATGATCACCTTCACCTTCCATATGATAAGCATCTATAAGAACCTTCTCTTTTTTGGAACATTTAAGTATAGAGATGATCTTTTCAATGGAGTTGATCCATTGTTTCAAGATTAAAGGATCAGATGATCCATTAAAAGTATAAGGCCTTTGTCTCATGAAGATATCGATTGTGGATTGTTCTTTATTATGGGGGTTTTATGTTCCACTTGACCCATGTTTCAATTCAAAACATGAGTTAACTTAGAGATTATTGTGACAAAGTTTGTAATTCATTCTCCCATCAGATTGGGAATCTCATTAGAACTGTCATCACATTGATCTTCGCATCAGTTTTTAGCCTGAGTCCTTCTATTACTGGCCATTTTCTAGAATAAAAAGAAAATTTAGGGGTAACACATAAAGGGGAATCCAATGAAAAAAAGGGGTAACATATAAATTACATTTTTTTCCTTAACTTATGAATTTATAGGATTCAATCTATGTTATCCATGATCTACTTCCAAACATATATTCTTAGGAGAGTTTTTTTATTACCTTAATAATGGTTCATACTAAGTTTATTAATTTACCAAATAATATCCCCCAGGTGTTTCATAACCAAGAGTTCAGCAATGCCTGTTGTCTTGGACCAGTTCTCATCTGAGTCTAACTTAAAGCGTTGTTTCGGGTTTTACCCCTAGATACATCTATGCCAGAGTTTCCTCCACTTGTTTGTATATAAAAAAAATATTTTTTTGATAAACCGATTAATCTATACTAAGAAAATTTAGGGATGTTTTTATTATACTTAGTCTTATCCCTAACTCCTTCACTAGGGTTTTCTAATCCTAATCCCAAAAATAGCTAAATATATCCTCTAATACCAACTATAACAACCTTACTCTTTATTACACACTTAAACATGATTTATTACATAAACTTGCACTTATGAAAACTCTGATGATCGATGGGTCTAGGTTCTAGGAAAATTAGGGATATTTTATGACCACTTAAGACATAAAAAAACAATATCTTTGTTGAAAACATCATTTGCATGACCACAACATTCCCTTGTACTTAGTATTTCATGGGATAACCTGGAGACATACATATAAAAAGGGTGATCTATAATTCCCAATAAGATAGTAAACAAAGAATAACATGAATAATACAATTTATGTTAGGGAATAGTCATATCAGTGTATCATAATATAAATATGAACATAAAGTCACGATATAGCATGATTATCATAACATTGAAATGTGGAAACATCATTTAACATGATATTAGAATGAGCCAAGGCTCATTGCACATAGATCATGTGTAACCCCTCATTCCACTTGTATTAGAATTAGTAAACCCTAATTGCACTTGAATAAGCATGAGTAAACCCACATTTCACTTGATGTATCATTGTACTAATATTTACCCAATGCATTAGAGCACTATCAGGGCTCACACTTTATAAACATTTCATTTCATACACAAGTGTGCCACATGGATGATACAACATGGATTTATTAAACATTATAATTTATTCCATGAATAACATATGTTTAATACATAAATTTATTTCCTCAATCAAAAATTAAATGTGCATACAGGTGAATACACTTGATAGAGAAACGGGTATGGTATTCACTTACACGATGATTTTGGTGTGGAAATTTTGGGGTAACATCTGTAGCATAACGACATCCAATAGAAATTGTAAAATGGGTTGATGAGATATAAAGTAGTTTATCATCATTTATACATGAAATTTATAGTAAGGTGGTAATTGAACATAATATCCCAACATATTTAATGGAATTTAGATGCATAATGTAAAATAATTTCTTGAATGTAAATGAGAAGAGAGAAATTCCTTATCGAATTTCGGTATGGTAACGGGTGTACATAGGAGCAATAAATGGGAGAAAAATAGATCTCCCATCATTTGAAAATAAGGAGGGAAGTATGGGGGAGGATATAAATCATACCCCAACATTTTTAACTAATAATAAAATGGTATAACAACATAATTAATTTGGAAAAAAATGAGAAAGGAAGAAATCCCTTACCTGGAAGTGTTATCCAAAAGGATTCGGAGGGGTTTTAGAGTGACTTATTGGGAGATAAGGGAGCCTTTAGAGGATTATAGAGAGATGTGGGTAGATTAGGGACGTTCCCCAAGGGTTTTTAGTGAAGAGAAGTTGGAGCTTGGGTGGGTTTATATAAGAAAATAGAGGCAATTCTTCATTATTTAGGTTTTGGACACTACACATTAAACTAAACAAAAACACAATCCTTCCTATGATTTTTCCCATATTGTTTTCCAAATGGGAGTGGAAAAAATTATTTTATAAGTCCAATGGCTGAAATTATTAATATATTATACTTTCTTGTGTGGAGATGAGTCAAACTCCCAAGGAAATAATTTTATAATGTTCAAATGTTTTAATATCATAGAGGGTCCACTAAGGCTTTGTAAAATAAATAAAACAAATATAAAATCAATTTATTGTAAATTTAAAACATATATTGGCTGAACATACCTTTTATAGTCTTTTATTACATCACTATTGGGTCATTATGATGTCATAAAACACATTATATATTTAAATTTGTATTTAATGTTTACCCAAAAAATCGACTGTCTTAGAAAATTATGAGAAATTCACCCTTGGATAATTTTGACATCCTAATTCCAAAAATAATATTCATTTTATCTAAATAATTTTCTAAATATTTTCTTTTTCACTTTTAAAAAAAACTTACATTTATTGAAAATTCATGGGTTTTGACAAAAACAATTTTCAAACCTTAATTAAAATTACAATTATATTCATAAAAATTATATGATCATTTATATTTAATAAAAAATAATTTAGTAATAATAATATTTTATTAAAATATTGTTCAAAAATACATTAATTCATCAAAATATATTTCTTAATTGAATATTAACTAAAAATACTATTGTTCATTAAAAACCATTTAAAAAGTAACAATAACGAAATGAATGTAAATTCTTTATACGAAAAATAAATCACATAATAATAGTTATAGGGTATTGTTACATAACACCTTATAACTTCCTCATAAGACCTAAGGGTAAGGTGTATGATGGTGATATAATCTTGGGGAGGCTCCGATAACATCACTCGGGTGGTAATCTCTATCCTCCTCTAATGGCCCGAAGGCCTTCATTTTTTATTGATTTTTGATAATCCACCTTTTAAGGGATGAGGTGGAACCCTACAATGCCCATAGGCGAACGATTACAAGCCCGTAGGCCATAGAGGAATCATTTCACGTAGGCACAAACATTACATGCAACCCAGACTAACAACTTGGAACTGCTCCTCCCCAGCATCTTCATCATGAAATCAGCTCTCCACCTTTGCATGGCTATTCGGCTAGGCATTCCCGTGCATGCACAGGCTTGTCCCAATGGCAGATGTCATACCCTCTCATTCTTGAAATCCGTTTAGCTTCTGCTGTGGTGAAATCTCATTTGCTCATCCTCCTTGTAGAGCTTGTTCCTAGTAGTTTTTTTTGTCTAGTTTGTATCTGCAGGTGGCCCGAAGGCCTTATGATGGCCTGAAGGCCAAACTGACCCGAAGGCCTAGGTGCTTGAAGGCCAATAAAGGACTCGGGGACTAAATCTAAGGCCCGAAATCCCAAATGGGGGCATATTTCCTGATGCAATAGTGCCAAACAGTGCCTGCTACAGTTCTCGCTACAGTGCTGCTACAGTACCCCGGAATTTCTGCCTCCGCCTAGATTTGATCCCCGGTTTCTTGGATGCACCATCGGCTTGGGCTTGGTCAAGAGATAATTCCTGTGATTCTAACTCCTTTTCAATCTCCTACAAATGGGATTTTTTTGGAGAAATTCAACTGGATGAGGCCATCACTTAGTTTTTCTGAGTAAATTAGATTCGTTAAAGACTTATATTTATACTAATCATGTGATCACTATTTAACGACGATATTAACAATGGTAACAATTCTTAACTATATTTTAAAATCAAAAAATGTAAAACCAAGAAAGTGAATATGTTTTATATAACCATTTTACAAAATAATACATTAAATTATATCAATACGAATTTTAATTAATAAAAATATGGGTCGTTACATATGTTATGCCAAGGAAATGTCTTATGAGGTTTTCCTCAGACATCCCATGTTTAATAGGTGGTAGGTTGTGAGTTTAACATCTTAAAAAGTCAGAGCAGAACTGATTATAATGCCTCATGAAGGAGTATCAAATCTGTAAGTACCTATGAGGGAATATCGAGAAGGTTTACAAAATGGATGGATCGTAATCGTCAATGAGAATAGACTCGGGATGGTGTGTCCCATAAAGGGAAGATTTCACACCATGAAGGCTAATCTGGACACCACTGGAGGTGGATCAGAGAGGGTCCAACCCTATTAGAGGGACACCAAATTTTACTATTGGTTGAGATTGAACCCCAAGGAGGCATCCTACATACCCTATTTAGATGTCAGGGATGAAAATCCACATAGTTTGAGAGGGAATGGTGTGGGGATTGAACATGATTATTTGCCCTTTATAAGAGGATTTATCTTCATTGTATTATGGGTGATGTAACGATTACACATGGTTAGCTTCCTATATGTCACTAAGTGCATTGATGATGTGGATGGGTCTTACATGTTGGAATTAACCAGATGGATTTTAGGATTTTAACGGGATGTGGTGGACCGGGTAAGAATTGTGATGGATTATCGAGAAAAAGAGTGAAGTTTATAGAGTGGATGGACTGATGAGGGAGTTGGTATAGAACCTGGGGAAGGTTTCCAACCAATTCCAATTAGTTTGGAGTCAAAGTCCTTATAGTATTAACCCGGATCAGGCCCAATAAAAATGGGACATGCGGTTTGAGATTATACGTGAATGTTTCCCATAGAAACCCAAAGGATATATGACCCCCAGGTTGGCGAATGATCTCACCGGGATAAGAGTGAGGTTCTGGAGTGGATATTTGGTGTGACACCCCAATCTTCCATGGTACTTTTCCCTTTGAATAATGCAATATCTTACATTGTATACAACTTCGAGATTTTAACACACCACGACCAATCAAACTAGCCGTTATGAATAGTAATACCCACTTTTTTAAATTTTATAAATTTTATTTTTCAAAATGGATTTCATTTTTGAATTCGTAATATCGAAATTATCTTAAGGTGAATTTTTGTTATTTTTTAGAAAACATTCAATTTATGATGAATAGTGAAAAACATTACGTTATTGGATAAAACAAACATTTTATTTAAATAATTATTTATTTTATATAAATTTATTTTAGGTACAAATAGATACATAATACTGATATAAGTTCAATGTAATTCATTGGATTCATTTTATAATAAGTTTAGATATATAAAAATTTTATTTAACTTTTTACCGTCTTTTACCCACCTCCTAGGAATATTTGAAAATTTACATAAAACATAATTTTACCACTTCTCTGAGTTGAATTTAAAAATCCGAATGAAATTTTTAATATCAAGAAGTAAAATGTGGTTCAATAAGATGAAAATAATTTTTTGAATAGTAACTTTTGACTTTTATTTACCACGGTTCAAAATAAATAGGGTAATTAAGGGTAAAAATTATATCATAATTACCCTAAAACATTTTTTAATTCTATTGGAAAAGTATAATTTGACCAAAAACAAACTTAGAAATAAAATATGATCCACTTTGATTCACTTTAATTAGATTAGGACATTTATTATTATTTTATTTAAAGAAGAGTTAAAAGATTTAAATTCGAAGATTAATAACTATACAATTTTTAATATTGGGTTGTAAATAAGATAAATTTGACTGTAAATATTCATTAGAAATATAAAAATATTTCATACATAATGGTATTTTATTTATAATTTTTAGACGTTAATTAATTTAATTTATTTATGACACAATGATGATGCAGTAATTACCTTATTAATGAAAGATTTAAATAATTGATATTATAAAAATAAAAAGAAATGTAATTTGAGACTTTTGATGAATTAAACTAATTATTATTTTAATATTACCCGTAAGTTTTGATTAAATAATTTTTGTTTGAATTATTCATGATGTTCTGATTTTCACAAAAACCAAATACAAAATAGAGTCAAAATTGACATAATTGATTTTTTAAAGAAAATACTATATCATTAGTTGATATAATATTACTAAAAATATAAGGTTCGGCCAAAGGACTTATATAATGTTATATATATTAATAATTAACATCTTGGGGGTCTATTGTCTTGTTATAGTAAGTTTATTAACCATATAATATAAAAATACAAAGAGACATGGAAAATGTCAAACAATTTAACTAGGAGTTAAATCTAAAAGATAAGGTTAATATGATGACCTAAACCTATCTAAAAGCTATTTTTTGAGAGGTTTTCGACCCATACCCACCTTATCCTCGAAATAATTCATTTTGGAGCCATTAAAAACCGAAAATGATTTTATTATAAAATAATGTTTCAAGCTTTTCCTAAAGTGGCCATCACCTCTCTTATAAAAGGAAACATCCCCTTCACTTAATTTCACACCTCCAAAGCCTTTTGTCTCTTCCAAAACCTACCCAAATATACTCTCAACTATCCTCTAATAAACCTAGATGCCTTACTTTGATCATAAATCCTACCTAAGGATCCCTTTTGATCAAATCAAAAGGAAGAACCTGAAGAAGAGGTAAATATTTCATCACCTCTTTCATGTTCTTTTCTTCTTCCACTACCTCATTATTTTTTGTTTCTATTATAAAATAATAACTCCAGTATATTCTATATAATGTATTTTATTAAAATTTTACAACCATATTCGTTATTCTATCCATCATATGAATGACAAAGTCACTATACATGCGTACATACGACTTACCGTCTCCACGTCATGGTGTAGTTTGTTATTCAAATGCTTCATTATTTGGATGGGTATAATAATGAGTATAACTGATGTAAATAATAAATATAACATGTTATTGATTATGTATATAAGATATACCATCCAATTACATATGATTTTACAATCAATATAATGATATTGTCGCTCGTGCATACGTGCGGATTACCGTCTCCACGAACGTGATGAGATTCATTCCCCAACATAATCATTCGAGAATAATTTTCATATTATGATTAAAAATAATGTTTAAGAACTTAATATAATTATGTATATTAATGAAATACATCATATCTATAACAAACATGGCTTATGTAACTGAGAATATAAAGGAAAATGAATCAGGTAACACCCGAAACGACGATACTAATAAAATATTATTAACAATGAAATATTAGAGGATCATATATGATATCATATTTATGTATATAGATATTTTATAATTTAATAACAATGATTTAACTATTATATAGTAGGTTAACATACCCTCAACCAGGGAAAAGTACAAGGTAAGTTTTAATTCCACAATCTCTTTATTATCCGATATTATTTTTACGTAAGTATCTACTGGGACATCTTTATCATCCACAACCGTGTTTTCTTAAAAATGTATTTCAAAAAAATTACTATTTACTAGAAAATTGATTAAAGTAATATATACCCTTATTTGACCTTATATTTTTTGAAAGTAATATTTCTGTCATTTTCCAAATAAGGTACTTTATGACCTTTTCCACAAAATTAAGGTAAGAATGTTTTTTTAACATACATGGTGGGTGTGGCTATTTTCCTCCATTATAACATCGTCGAAGCTCCCATTACCATATTATGAAAATATTTTCAAAATAAATATTTTATTTTATAATTATATGACTTTTAAATGATTTCAAGATAGAAATAGATATTTTTCTAAAAAAAAATTTTATTTCATCTATGTCAACATCCTTTTGATGGGTTATAAGCTTGTTTGAAGTTGATTTATTATGATAAAAATATTCCATATTGTATTGAAGGTTTTGTGATATGTTTGACTGTGGATGTGTTTTTTTATACCATTCATGGTTTATAGATAAAGTATTGACATTTAGTATGCTAGTTTTAATACGGATGTTTATGTTATGTTTAAACCTTTTCATATAAGGAATGCATTGGACTTAATAAGTGACGAGTGGATCTCGATATAGCTCCTTGATGCATCAGTAGGTATTAGGAGACAAACTAGTGTCTTTGTATAAGACCATGAAAAAATCTTATTTGTATTCTTGGCACAAGGCCTTGACTAGATGGTTATGTTGTCTGGAATTATGCATTCCATCATTATGAAAGTTATTATTTATATTTCATGTGATTATTCGACTAGTAGAATATCCATGTAATTATGTAAATGGAATTATTTTATTTTATCTTTTTTATAGTATTCCAAATTTTAAGTTTAAAAGGATTTTGTTTTAGTCTTATACATTGCCTTAAATATTTATGCTTATTTATGAAAGTTTCTGCTATATTGTTATCCCTACTAAGAATATGAGATCACCCCTTTCTATGTTTTATTTTTCCCTTGATGTGAAGAAGTATTTTATGGTTGACCTGCAAGGATAGAATAAGAATATAAGTGTGTTTAGAAAGGGGAAAAGTGTTGTTGATGTTTTTATTTCATGATGAAATGTAAAACTTATGAATGTATCTAGTACTTCCTAGGCTACTAAACTGATCAGTCTTTTGAGACATGAGTCCTTGTATCATGAAATTGTTATGTAATAATATATAGAATCTGGGTAACTATGGTCAAGGATTTACAGTTAGTATCAAAGGATGTTTAGTACAAACCTTCAAAACTAGATTTAGAAGAACTCTGATTAGAGAACACAACCCTAAGATAGACTTTGAGGATTAGTATATAAGAACTTCCTAGAATTTTGGTACTGTAGAGATTTTGTGAGTTTTCCAAGCAATACATCCATTTCTGGAAACGAGCAGATAGAGACGGCTTTGGCATAGATGTACCTAGGGTTAAAACCCGAAAACACCACTTTGAGCTAGACTTGAATGGGAACTGGTGCACGACAAATGGTCTTACTGCACTCTTAGTTACGACGCTCGTGAGGGATATGATTAGGATAATTCGAATTTTCGTTAAAAACCATTATGAAGGGTTTATGAGTATATACATCCTCAAAGAAATTTTTTTTATGATTATGGATTATATCCATAAACTATTCAATTTATGTTAATTGTTTTACATGTTTGGAATTATGTATTGAGATTCATAAACTAATTTAGTTTATTCCATTGTTTAGAAATGGCACCTAGTGGTTGGAATGGAAACCGTATCAACCCACATAATCCATGTAGGGATTTCCCTACTACTCAAGATAATTATAGTGGAGCTGGTGATGCAACTGGTGCTGATCAGCTTATCACCATACAGGGACAACTCACTTAGGTAATGAATAATAACCTTGCCCGTATAGAGCACCCTGATCCACATCGTGACATATCAATGTTAGACCTATTCATGAGGAAACAAACACCACCATTCAATGGGAGTACAAATCCATTAGTATCTAAGCAATGGATAAGTTCCTTAGATAAAATATTTCATGCTTTGGGGAGTAGTGAAAAGGAAAAAAGTTTTCATGGCAGTTTATCGCCTCATGGGGGATGCAGATAAATGGTGGGAATTAATCCAAAACACAAAAAAAGATAAAGAAGTATAAAACATAGAATAGAGGGAGTTTAAAGACATTTTATTAGAAAAATACTTTCCTCATGACCATCGAGTGGATATGGAAAGACAATTTATGAGTTTAAGGAAAAATGATGATGA
The DNA here is from genome assembly GCA_963277665.1 of Viscum album. Classification (NCBI taxonomy): domain Eukaryota; kingdom Viridiplantae; phylum Streptophyta; class Magnoliopsida; order Santalales; family Viscaceae; genus Viscum; species Viscum album. Next base: position 287,755,574 of record OY728159.1, on the reverse strand, counting down.
GAATGTCACAAAGTATGAGGATAAATTTACAAGGTTAGAAAGGAATGTTGTAGACTATATATGTAATCCAAGAAGTAAGATTGATTTTTTCATTGATGGGTTAAAACCATTTCTTCGTCGAGCATTAGTCTCATAATCCTTCTCATCATATGAAGATATTGTCTCATGAGCTATCAAGATGGAAAAAGAACTATCTAATTATTATGACTTTAAATAAAAGAAATAGAAGAAGATATCTAATCAACACTCAAGTAATGGAAATACGGGGAATAAGGGAAAAGTTGAATATCTATCCTGTGGTAAATGTGGTAAGAAACACCCTTGTACATACCTTAATGGAATGGGAGTCTACAACAAGTGTGGTGAAAAAGGTCACCAAGCACGTGATTGCAAAGGGAATAAAGAGGTTGTCAATGTTGAATGCTATAATTATAGAGAAAAGGGGAATTATGCCATTGAATTTCCTAATTTCCAAGAGAACATACCTCCGAAAAGGCCAAGGGAGCAAGGATAAGCTTATGCGATCACTACTGCTGAGGTTGAAGATCCGAGAGACGTGGTTGGAGGTAATTTAATGGTTTCCTCAAGTTTATCCAATGCCTTATTTGATTCTGGATCATCACATTATTTAATATCTTCCCAGTTTCCTAAAAAAATTATATATTTTCAATTTTACATAACAAGGGAGTTGTCAGTCAGAACAACAAAGGGAAGTATCATTGCAACAATGTTTTGTAAATCAGTTCCCATTAGAGCATATAAATGTTCTTTATCTGTTAATATCATTGTCATACCCATGATTTAATTTGATATAATCCTTGGAATTGATTGGATTTAGGACCATGATGCGAAAATTTATTGTAAGAAGAATGATGTTACAATTTTCGAGGATGATAAAGAGCACCTTACCTTTAGATCAGAAACGTCACCACCTGATTCTTATCTATATCCACCCCCTATAGCTCTACTAAACTCAATTATTTGGGAGGAATAGAATGAAATAATTATGGGTGAGGAAAATAATTCTCGAATAGAGGACGTAACTATTGTGAAAGAATATGTGGATGTGTTTCCAGAGGATCTACCTGGACATCCTCCAGAACAAGAAATTGAGTTTTCCTTTGATTTAATTCCGGGTTCAAAGCCCATATCAAAGACCCCTTATATAATGACCATTGTGGAATTATTGGAACTAAAGAAATAACTAAAGGAATTGATTAATAAGGGATTTATTCTCCCTGGTGTTTCTCTATGGGGAGCCCCCGTCCTTTTTGTTAAGAAGAAAGACAGATCTTTGAAGTTGTGCATTGACTATAGGGAGATCAATGATATAACAATAAAGAACAAGTATCCCCTACCTCGCATTGATGATTTATTCAACCAAATTCATGAATCTCAGTATCTTTCAAAGACTGACCTTTAATCTGGATATCATCAGTTGTGTGTGAAGAAGGAAGACATTCCGAAAAATGCATTTCGAACTAGGTATGGGCATTACGAGTTTACATTAATGCCTTTTGCATTGACTAATGCACCCTCTGTATTCATGGATCTAATGAATAGAGTTTTCAAGGAATATCCTGATGACATAATAGTGGTATTTATTGATGATATCTTGGTATACTCCAAAAGATATTAAGATCATGAAAATCACTTGCGCGTTATTTTAAAGACTCTTAGAAGAAATGAATTATATGGGAAGTTTAGCAAGTGTGAATTCTTGCTCCAGGAGATTTTTTTTCTTGGATATATTATCTCTAAAGATGGAATCTCTATTGATTCTTCAAAGATCAAGGAAATCCAATAATGTCCCGCATCGATGAGTATAACTGTGGTGCACAGTTTTATTGGTTTAGCAAGTTATTATTGACATTTCAACCAGAATGTTTCTTGGTTGGCTAACCCATTAACCAAGATCACACGTAAAGGGGTTAAATTTGTTTGGACAAAAGAATGTGAATAATGTTTTGATGAACTGAATATAATATTAGTAAATTCTCCTATCATGACTCTACCATTAGGGAACGATGTGTTTTCTATTTATAGTGATGCTACAAAGAAAGGAATTGGTTGTGTCCTTATGAAAAATGATAGAGTTATTGCCTATGCATCACAACAACTAAAAATTCATGATAAAAACTGTCCTACACATGATCTTGAGTTAGCAGCTATAATCTTTGCTATTAAAATAGGGATACACTATCTCTATGGTGAAAATGTGAGATTTATACTGATCACAAGAGTTTAAAGTATATTTTCTCACAAAAAGAACTCAACATGAGGAAAAGGTGATGGCTTGAACTACTCAAGGATTATGATTGCACTATACACTACCACCTAGGGAAGGAAAATAAGTTAGAATATTCTTTGAGTAAAAAGGATCATGGAGTTTTGAACAAGATGAGAGTTGAAAGGGATATTATTTTCATGGATCCAGTAAGGATGGAAATGGGAATAACCATTGAAGGTGAAACATCAATACTTTTTCAAATGGTTTCTAAACCATCATTACTAGAAATTATAATGAGTTATCAGACGGATGAGGAGGAGTTTCAAAAGAAGATTAAAGTTGTGAATGATGGGAGATTGAGTAACTTCATATAAGAATATGGAATTTTGAAATTTGGGAAGAGATTTTGTATTCCTGATATACCTGATCTAAAAAGGGAATTATTGGATGATTCTCATAGCTCTAATTTCTCTATACACAATGGTAGCACTAAGATGTATAGAGATTTGATAGAACATTTTTGGTGAGACAATATGAGGAGGGAGATTTCTGATTTTGTGTCAAGATGTATGGTCTTTCAACAAGTGAATGCTAGAAAGAAATAGCCTGGAGGAGTCATGCAACCTCTTCCCATACCTGAGTGGAAATGGGATAATATTATGATGTACTTTTTCATGGGGATACCAAATACTCTTAGAATTAACGATGTAATATGGGTCATTACAGATCGTCTTACCAAGTCATCACATTTTCTTTCTATAAGGTAAGATTTACCACTTGAACGTATAGAGAGACTATATATGAATGAAGCTGTAAGACTTCATGGAGTACCCCTATCAATTTTTCCTGATCGCGATCCCCATTTTACATCAAGATTCTGGAAAAGTCTTCAGAAGGCCCTGGATACTAAACTTCGTTTGAGCACTATATACCACCCTCAAACCGATGGACAATCAGAATGGGTTATTCAAACCATAGAAGACATGTTGAGATCTTGCTCACATAACTTTCAAGGTATGTGGGATCAATATTTACCTCTGGTATAATTTTCTTATAACAATAGCTTCCATCCAAGTATTCATATGGCACCATATGAAGCATTATATGGAAAGAGATGTTGCACACCATCTTTCTGGGATGATGTTGGTGAAATAAAACACATAGGCCAAGAAATTGTTGAGCAAACGATTGAAAAGGTGAAGGTTATCCATACCCACATCAAAGTATCTCAAAGTAGGCAAAAGAGCTATGCTGATAACTAAAGGAAGGATTTGGAATTTCAGGTAGGAGATCATGTTTTCTTGAAGGTATCTCCATGGAAGGGTGTTATACATTTCAGTAAAAAGGGTAAATTGAGACCTAGGTACATATGACCTTTCGAAATTCAAGAATGAATTAGATTTACAGCTTATCGTTTGGAAATGCCTCCAAGTCTCTCTAAAGTTCATGATGTGTTCCATGTATCACTATTGAGAAAATGAATGCCTGACCCAACGCATGTACTCACCTATGAGAAAATTGAACTACAACTTGATCTGTCTTATTGTGAAGAGCCTTTCAAAATTCTTGATACAAGAGAACAAGTGCTAAGAAACTGGATGACTCGTCTGGTAAAAGTTCTATGGAGAAACTATAAGATGGAAGAGGAAACATGGGAACCAAAGGAACTTATTATGAATAACCACCCAAATCTTTTTGTGTGGTAGTATTATAGAAATTTTGCGGATGAAATTATTTTAAGGGGGAATAATGTAACACACCAATCTTCCACAGTACATTTCCTTTGAATAATGCAATAGCATGCATTGTATGCAACTTCGAGATTATAACACACCATGACCATTCAATCTAGACATTATGAATAGTAATACCCATTTTTTGAAATTTAATATATTTTATTTTTTAAAATGGACTTCATTTTTAAATTTTTAATATCTAAATTAGATTAGGGTGAATTTTTGATATTTCTCTAAAAACATTCAATTTTTGATGAATAGTGAAAAACACTGCGTTATTGGATAAAACCGACTTTTTATTTAAATAATTATTTATTTTATTTAAATTTATTTTAGGTAAAAATAGATACATAATACCTATATAAGTTCAATTTAATTCATTAGAGTGATTTTATAAAAAGTTTAGATATATATAAATTTTATTTAATTTTTTACCGTCTTTTACCGACCTCCTTGAAGCATTTTCAAATTTTCATAAAACGTAATTTTACCACTTTTGTGAGTTGAATTTCAAAAATCTGAGAGAAATAGTTAATATCAGTAAGTAAACTTTGGTTCAATAAGATGAAAATAATTTTTGGTGAATAGTAACTTTTGCCTTTTATTTACCATGGTTAAAAGTAAATAGGGTAATTAAGGGTAAAAATGATATCATAATTACCCTAACATGTGTCCTAATTCTATTGGATAAGTATAACTCGACCAAAAACAACCTTAGGATTAAAATATGATCCTCTTTGGTTCACATGGATTAGATTAGTACATTTATTATTATTTTATTTAAAGAAGAGTTAGAAGACTTAAATTCAAAGTTTAACAATTAAACCATTTTTAATATAGGGTCATACATAAGATAAATTGGACTATAAATACTAATTATAAAGATAAAAATATTTCCTACATAATGGTATTTTATTTATAATTTTTAGACTTCAAATAATTTAATTTATTTATGACACAATGATGATGCAGTAATCACCTTAATAATGAAAGATTAAAATAATTAATATTATAAATATCCAAATCAATATAGCTCGAGAAATTTGATGAATTACACAAATTTTATAGGTTAATGTGACATTTTAGGGTAGATTAAATAATTTTTGTTCTAAGTAATCATCTTGTTATGATTTTCACGAAAACCAAATACTAATTGTGTCAAAATTAAGATAATTGAGTTTTTAAAACAAATACAATATTATTAATTGTTATAATATTCATAAAAATCTATGGCTCAGAAAAATGACTTATATAAGGTTATATATATTAATAATGAACCACTTTGGATTCTCTTGGCTTCTTAAAGTAAGTTTATTAACCATATAATATAAAAATGCAAAGAGACATGGTAAATGTCAAACTATTTAACTAAGAGTTAAATATAAAAGATATGGTTAATATGAAGCCCTAAAGAAATATAAAAGCTATTTGTTGAGAGATTTTCGACCCATCCCCACATTATCCTAAAAATAATTCATTTTTGAGCCATTATAAACCGAAAATTATTTTATTATAAAATAATATTTCAAAATTTTCCTAAAATGACCCTCACCTCTCTTATAAAAGGGCACTTCCCCTTCTCTGAATTTAACACCTCCAAAGCCTTTTGTATCGGCCAAAACCTCCCCAAATATTCTCTCAACTATCCTCCCTAAATCCTATAGGCCTTACATTAATCATAAATCAAACCTAAGGATCCCTTTTGATCAAATCAAAAGGAATAACCCGAAGAAGAGGTAAATATTTCATCACCTCTTTCAAGTTGTTTTCTTCTTCCACTTCCTCTTTCTTTATTGTTTCAATTATAAAATTATAAATCTGTTATATAATATATAATTTAATATTATTAAAATTTTACCACCATATTCACTATTATATCCATCATATGAATGACAAATTCAACATACGTGCGTATGTACAGCTTACCGTCTCCACGTCGTGGTGTAGTTTGTTATTGAAACACATAATTATTTGTATGGGTATAATAATGAGTATAAGTAATGTAAATAATAAATATAACATGTTATTGATTATTTATATATTATATACCATCCAATTACATATTATTTCACCATCAATACAATGATATTGTCGCTTGTGCGTACGTACGGATTATTGTCTCCACGAACGCGATGAGATACATTCCCCATCATAATCATTCATGGATAATTTTCATTTTATGATTAACAATATTGTTTAAGAACTTAATATCATTCTGGATATGAATAAAATACATCCTATTTGTAACAAACATGGCTTACGTAACCAAGCATATAAAGGAAAACGAATCAGTTAACACCCGAAACGATGATACTACTAATATATTATTAACAAAACAATATTAGAAGATCATATATTATATCATATTTATGTATATAGTTATTTTATAATTTAATAACAATTATTTAACTATTATACAGGAGGTTAATATACCCTCTACCAAAGAAAATTACAAGGTAAGGGATAATTCCACAATCTCTTTATTACTGAGGTTGTTTTTACGTAAGTATCTACTGGGACCTCTTTATCATCCACATCCATGTTTACTTTAAAATATATTTCAAAAAAAATTACTATTTACTATAAAATGTGTTATATTTATTTATACCCTTATTTGACCTTGTATGTTTTGAAAGGAATCTTTGTGTCATTTTCTAAACAATGAACTTTATGACCTTTTCGACAAAATTAAAGTAAGAATGTTTTCTAACTTATATGGCGGGTGCGGCTATTTTTCACCGTCATAACATCATCAAAGCTTCCCTTAAAAGATTATAAGAATATTTTCGAAATAAATTTTTTCTTTTATAATTATATTACTTTTAAATGATTTCAAAATAGAAAGAGATATTTCTCTTAAAAAAGGTTTTGATTTCATATATGTTAACATCCTTTTGATGGATTTTAAGCTTGTTTGAAGTTGATTTATTATAATAAAAATCTTCCATATTGTATTGAAGGTTTTGTGATATGTTTGATTATAAATATGATATTTTTATACCATTCATGTTTTATGGATAATGAATTGAAATTTCACATGCTAGTTTTAATACAAATGTTTATGTTAGGTTTAAACCTTTTTATATGGGGAATGCATTGGACTTAGTAAGTGATGGGTGGAGCCTATTATAGCTCCTAGATGCATCGGTAGGTTTTAGGAGGCAAACTAGTGTCTTGACACAAGGCCTTGACAAAATCTTATTTTTAGTCCTGGCACAGGGCCTTGACTATGTGGTTATGATGTATGGCATTATGCATTCCATCATTAAGAAAGTGGTTATTGATATTGCATGTGATTATTAGACTAGTAGAATATCTATTTGATTAATTAAATTCCATTATTTGATTTTATCTTTTCCATATTATGCTGAATTTTATGTTTAAAAGGATTTTGTTTTAGTCTTATACATTGCCTTAAATGTTTATGCTTATTTATGAATGTTTTCGCAATATTGTTATCCTTACTGAGAATTGGAGCTCACCCATTTCTATGTTTTATTTTTTCCAGGATGTGAAGAAGTATTTTATGGTTGACCTGTATGGATAGGATAAGGATATAAGTGTGTTTAAAAGTGGGACAAAATGTTGTTGATGTTTTTATTTCATGATGTAATGTAAAGCTTATGAATGTATCTAGTACTTCCAAGGCTACTAAATTGATCCGTCTTTTGAGACATGATTCCTTATATCATGCCAATGTTATGTAATAATGCACTGAATCTAGGTAAATGGGGTTGGGGAATTAAATTTGGATCCAATATATTCACCCCTTGGAGAAGTAAACCAAGGTTTAATATTGGTTAGGATTGAAACTCATAGAGGCATCCTACTACCTTGTTTGGTATACACGGATTAAAACCCACATAGTGTGGAAGGGATGAGGCGTATGCATGGTTAGTGTCCCATGAAGGCTAAAAATTGGGTCTTACTCTAAGAGGGATGCCTGGAAGGAGGAGTTTGTTATATTCACTACTAACCTCTAAGCCCACATGACTCTTGCTCAGTGTGAGAAATAAGAGGAGGAAACATAACATATGATCATGTCGTGAAAGATGCATTAGCGAGAGATAGTGTGGGGCTTATGTGAAGAGGCTTCCCATGGAGAGAAATGCCAAAGGGAGAGGTATTGGGTGTTTAGAGTCCCCAATTCCCATCCCCTCTATGGTCTTTGTGTCTAGAGGAGGCAAAGAGGAGCAACAGTACCACCTTCTACAGGAAAGGATAAGTTCTTACTCCAGGAGTGATCCCCTTCCCTGTAGAGTACATGTCATCCCATGTGAGGAGGATCTCTTTCCATGTGAGGATGATATCACTCTCATGGAGACGATTGGGTGTGGAAAATTCTCGAGGTGAGGCACCCCACGTGCATTGCATAGGGTGAGGCTACAGTTTAACATCATGTGCTAAGGGTGATGAAACTTGTAAATTTTACATCCTGCAGCTTGGATGGGGAGGGATCACTTCTCACCCCTTGGACTTACATAAAGTATACCCACCCACACTTGGGGATGGAAAGGTATCATCAATACTCAATAGGTGGTGTGTGTAGGAGTTATTGATAGTGGGGTCCATGTTATCCTACCAATGAAAAAAGAAATAACCATTAGCATAACTATATGAAAAAGAAATGGGTTGGGAAATGAAACAAGGGACAAATCACGAGGGACCATGAAATCACAATGTATGAGCTTGGAGGGACGCATGAAAGAGGGTATCATGAAGAATGTGCTTCACTGAGTAGGGCCTCATGATGGTCGGGTGCTTCACTACGGGTAGTGGATTTGTGAAGAAAATAACTTCACGAAACAGGGGGGCCATTCCACTAAATGGGGTATTGGCTTAGTGGAAGAGAGAATAATGAATAATAGATGATCTATGAGGCCTGTAGTAACACAAATGGTCTCCTTACTCCATGATGGGCATGGGCCTTCATGAAATGCATCCATACCATAGGTAGGGGAATGGAGGGACAAAGCAAAGGGGATATCATGATGTTCTAATACTTTGGGTGATTCAATTATATCTCAAGTTCCAAGTACTAAAGGGCTTTGATAAATGGAACATTGGATGTCTGAATCTCAGGTTATCGTTCAATTTTATGTGGAGGAATTGGATATTTATAGGCGATGGAGAGTCACGATGCTTAGAGGGGCACCAAAGATAAAAGTGGGTTTTGTGATCCATAGTGGATCCATCAAACTCATAGATCCATCTATCGAATTCCATATTGAAATCATGAATTGTGTCATCTTTATTGGGATATCATTATATACTTTCATGCATTCAAGGAAGACATCAAACTCATGGGAGTACCTATAGCTTCCTCTGTGATTTTGCAATGCTATTGAGGATTGCAAAGTGTCTTTTAAAAATAGACTCTTTTGAAGGATTTTGGGCTCGTTGGATCTCATACTGCATCTCAAAAGTCTGTGGTGATTCTCCACCTATCTTGGGGCATGAATTTAGAAACCAAAACTGGTGAAACATCCTTAGTTAAGCATGATACTGAAACTCTTTCTCTGTTGAATTCTTCAGTGCTCTTCCTTCTTTCTTCTTTACCCATGTACAATACAAGAGTCTAGAATGAAAAATGTACCTCCTCTATTTATATGTGGTCTAAATAATGGTTGGGAAGGATTTGGAGAACTTTTCCCACTCAACCAATATCTATAAACTTTATTTTACCTTAAATTTTGGGAATATATTTGAATATTTAAACACTTTTAAGCTTTTCTTGAAACTTCTGAAATCTTCTCACAACTTTATCTCACATCAGATATTCATAAAAAAAATAGTCCAATTCCAATTTCCCCATTCGGATTTATTCATTATGATGAAGATATTGGATTCTTAATTATGTTTCTATACGAAAAAAACATACACCAATTCAAAGAAAACAAGAAGACATATGAAAAACAATTATCTTCTCATTATGATCATCAAAACCAACTACTCATTCTAAATTCTTCATTATGATAGAGTGAGAAGATTATTTATTATGAATCTCTACACCAATTGAAGAATATGAAAATCATTCTTCAAACCTATTCAAACGCTTCAATGATCCCATAGATAACACTTTGACATGAATCAAGCAATTATCCTTTTATTTTGTCCCAAACTGATGATCCTACATTTGATGAGGTGTATCAGAATAATCTTGCATCATATTTACCAGTCACTTCTTCCTTCCAATAAATTAGTGCCAATGCAAATCCAATGTCTCTCAACCCAATTGTCACAAAAAAAGATACTTCTTTTCCTCTTCAACCATTTGAAAAACAAGATAATAGATATTTTATCGCATGCCCAAATTATTAACTAAAAGTATACAAAAATTTATCGTGATAAAAATGGTTGAATACATTGTTGATTGATCACTAATTTCTTTATTTTTATTGGGAATAAAAATATTCTTCTTTGATTTTATTTTTATTAGTCCCAAAAAATCCCAATTTATTTTCTTTTCATTAGTTCAAAAAATTACCTATAAAGAATTATGCCTCTGATAGAACTATACATATTACATACTAAAGATGCCAATAAAATGAATCGGTGTAAGATTATATTATAATGGATTAGTGTCATATTGTATCCAATAGACCAGTTCCAATAGTGACTTCTTTTCTTCGGTAATATCATTAATTCCATGATTATGACACTGATTAAATTATATCATTCAGCTTATTTCTCTGAAAATGTTTATCTTATGGATTATTGGTCTGACTAAAAACCAGCATCCTACTAAATTCACGTTTTAATGAACATTATCAGCCTTTAAATATTTCTATGTCCCATCATCTCGCATTGATGAACTGAGACTGGAAATATTATTCTTCAAAAACATTCTTCTCTTCCAAACATCAGTTTGTATCATGACTTCCTTGTGAATTTGAATACATTTAATATCAGCTTTATCATCATCTAAATTTTAATGAAAAGTTTTATAACTTCCTATACTTCTAGAAAATTCTTTATTTCTAGCCCGCAATATAATTAGATTCCTTCCCCCTTTCTTACATAAATCATCCAATAAATGTTTTTCAAACACTATTAATTTTTTAATTAAATAAATAGAAAATAATCATCATATTTTCATCACATCCATGCAAAATCTGATTCTCTTCCCCATTATGATCATAAACTCATTATAGCCCCAAGGTGAGTCCAATGATCCTTTTCTTCTAGCAAAAAATATTCCCAATGTGATGTACATTCATAAGCACTATGAGTCTTATTTTCTAAATGTGATGTTTAGTCTGATCACAAACAAATATAGATTTTAGGAGATTTATTTCCTTTGAAAACAAAAGGAAATTATATTAAAAACAACTTCATTCATCGTCCAAAAACCTTCTCTAGTCAACTTTATTCCAATAATCTCCCACTTTGGATTTAATTGGAAAACTAGATTCATAAATCATTGAACTTTAAAATCTCAATATATGGATTACTTATCAATAATTCAATTCCAAGATAGAAAACTCATTCTAAGAAAAAAGAATTATTAACAACAAAACCATGCTGTCCAAAAGTAGAGAGTCATCAAAACCTCCTCATCTTTTGTTCACCTCTTTCTTTTCTTCTTCAACATTCCTCCAAAAAAATATTCCTATAACCACTCCAAAAAAAATAGTTTTAATAGTATACACATTTAAAATTATGGATTCACATATTACCAACAACTCCACCCCCACCTTTTACATTCTTCCATGAATGGTTTATCACATAACTGTGGATAAATTTATGAAACATTCTCCCCAATTGACAACACCATGCAAAGAAAATATGAGATATTGGAAACAATCACATACCTAAAACTTTTTGAGAAATAGTTTGAACACCCATTTTCATCCTCAGTTTATAAAAAACTTCATTTTGTAAAGGTTTTGTGAAAATGTCATCATCTTTTTTTGATATATAAACGTACTCCAGCTTCAATTCATTATTCTCTACATGATATTTAATGACATGATATTTGATATTAATATGTTTTGAACAAGAATGTTGTACCAGATTTTTGGTAAGGTTAATGTCACACTGATTATCACAACCCAAGAGAAGAGGTAACTTCACTTCAAGAAGTATATCTTCCAACTGAGTATCCATCCACCTAAGTTGTGTAGCGGCTTGATTTGAAGAAACATAGTCAGCTTTATCCATGATAAGGGATACTGAGTTTTGTTTCTTTGTATTCCAACTAACATTGATTTTTCTAAGAAATAAAACTCAACCATATGGGGATCTTCCGTCATCAAGATTTCTTGTATAATCAGTATCTCAATACCCAAACAATTCAACACATTCTCAGCTATCATACCTGATTCTTAAATTTGATGTGCCTTTGATATATCTGATAATTATTTTTAAATCCATCAAATAGGATTCTTTGGTAGCACTCTGAAATCATTCAAATAAGGTGACATCATAAAAAATGTCATGTATTGAGGTAGTCAAATAATGAAAATTCCTATAAGCTTTCAAAAATCATTCTGATCAACTTCCTTACCTTCTACTTCATTAGTCAACTTGGTTTTCCTAGATATTCTTGCCAAAATATTTTTCTATTTCTCCCTAAAAAAATCTTAAGAAGTTCATTATCATAATTTTATTGGGAATGAAAAATTTATTTCTTCTTTTTTAAGATTTTTAACCTGAGAAATTATTTCTTTTTTTCTATCATGGACAAATCAAACAACCTTTTTATCTATTCATAAAATATTTCACAAGTTCTTCCATCATTGCTAGTAAAGATGATTTCAACAACATAAAAAAATTATGATGAGGGAAAAATTATGAAATTCTTTGATATATATATTTTTTCAACTCTTTATTTCTTAAAACTCATCATTATTAAGTAAGAATCCAATTTGTTATATCATTCCTTTAGAGTTTTTTATCCCATACATGGCTTTATTAAACCTGCACATATACCATTCATCCTCCCAATATTAAATCCATATGGTAATTCAATGTAAACTTCCTCAATGAGATCACCATTAAAAAATGTTGATTTCACATACATTTGAAAAAAAAATTAACTTTGTTGTGCATCAATATCAATAAATATATTGATTATTTCTAACCTTTCCACTGGTGAAAAAGTTTCCTCAATGTCAATACCTTCAATATATGAGTAAAATTTTCACACTAATATTTCTTTGTTTTTTTTCACTTGACCATCTTCATTCAACTTGTTTCAGAAAACCCATTTTGTACCAATAAAATTTGTGTTCTTTGGAAAAGGTATGAGTTCCCACATATCATTATTTTCAATATGATCATGTTCTTCATTCCTAGACTGAATCCATTCTAGATCCTCAAAATCATCATTCATGTTTTTTCAACTCAACTATTGAATACAAAGAAGCATGTGTAATTGTTCTTCTTGTTTGAACACATGGATCTTAATCACCAATAATGTTTTGAGCTTTACCTTACTTTCTTATCCTAAGATGAGATTTTTGATATTCATCATCATCGCTAGTAATAGATAAGCCTTGTTATTCTTCTTGAGTATGGTTACCATTATTGATATCCTTATCATAATTTTAACCATACATTATTTATTCATTTTTATCTTCCTCATCAGCATGAGTCTATCTATCTTCTTCAAATTTATCAAAAAATTCACATCAACAGAGTCAACTAATATTCCTGAATCAAAGATGAAACATCTATATCCTCTGCCATCTTGAGCATATCTATGAAAATTTCCATCTTTAACTCTCTTCTCAAACTTTTCATGGTTTATACCTTTGTTCATTATGATGTATAGACTCCCAAAAACGATTAAGTGTTTCAAAAATGGACTTTTTAGATAAAAAATATCATAGAGAGTCATATCTAAACATGGTCTGTAGAAACATTGATTTTGAATATAAAAAACAGTGCTCATGTATTTCCTCAAAATGTAATGAGATATACCATGTTCAAGTAATGAAGTTCTTACCATTTCAACTAGATTTATATTCTTCCTTTCAGAAACACATTTTTTATGAGTGTATGGTGTACTAAACTCATACAGAATTCAACACTTTTCAATATAACATTAAAATTATTCTTTTTTATATTCACCACTATTTTTAGTTCTCAAATACTTCAAGGAATACTCATATTCCTTCTCATATTTCCTCCTAAAACATTTAAACATTTTCAGAGTATCTAACTTATGTTTGATATAAATAACTCATGAGATTCGAGTAAAATCCTCAATGAATATGATTAAGTACTTATCTCCATGATTTTTTGTTTTCTCATTGTCCCACAGATATCATAATGAATAATTTCCAAAAATTTTCCTGAATAAATGTCATATTTATTATGCACAGAATTAGTAATCATTCCTTTCTAACAAATTTTGCATCACCAATATCTCTTTGTTGACATATCAGGAATTCATATAACCCTATCTCGCTTTGATAACTTTTCCATGTTTCTCTAACACATGTGTCCCATCCTTTTATTCAAAAAATTATTTTCTTCGACCATTCTTCATAAATAATTGTTTTTTATTTCAGAAACATGAAATAAGTTTCATTTTTCATGTTGTCCTCTTGTAATAATCCTTCCATATTTCTATCTTTTATAAAAAAATCATCTTTTCTGATAAAAAAAATTTATTCACTTCATCAAAATGTTTTGAAACACTTATCAAGATGTGTTTTCTCCATCAAGAAACAAATACTTTATAGATTTCAAATTTTCTTCCCCAATAATGACTGATCTAACACTTTTAATTTTGAATGATTTAACAATACTAAATTTCATAATTCCTTATTTGAAATCATTCACATTATTTATCAATTTTAAATATCCTATCATATGATAAGAACTCCCATGGTCCCAAATCTATTTTTTTTCTCCTTTTATTACTTTAAGAGCAGTTTCAACAATAAGAGAATTTTCAATCCAATTATCTTTCTCAAAATAAAACTTCTAAGAATTGATAAAAAACTTTTATTTTGATGTAAAAAAACAAGATATTATTTTTTATGGTTTCTAAGTTGTTCACATCTTTCAAAAAAAAGTTTCCAGAGTTTGGAACCTATTTTAAAATTTTAAACTAGTCTTCTTAGTTTTTTTCAAACATTCTTCTTATAATCATCCTTTGAGGGGATTGACCCCCCCCTAAAACATTGAAATTTTTATTTTTTGGAATAATAATAATGTTTTTGATTAAACCAAAACATATTAAACGTGTTTCAGACTCCACCACAATACCAATATTATCAATAGAAATAATTTTTTCTAATGTAACTTATATATTTACTGATGTTCTGAGCATGTTTCTTAGAAAACTTCTTATCAGAACATTGTTGACCATAAACCTTTTTATTGTCATCCAGAATCTTATTTTTCGACTTGATTTTATTTTCAGCTATATCAGAACCAAAAGAAAAAGTAACTTTCTTCACACAGGATTTTCAGAAACTTCTTACATCCAAACTTTTTCGGTCTTGGAAACATACATAACTTTCCCATCTTTTTTCTTCTTAGAAAAAAATTCAGTTTTCTTCTCAACCTTTGATAATAATATTTTATCCTTCACATGGTTACCCTTTCCATATATTTCACCAACTTCATATATATAATTATTGAAACATGTAACCCTCTTCTTGACTCTAGAAAGTTTTTATTAGAAAAGTTCTGAATCCTTTTTTTCCTTCAACTTTACTTCCAGGTGTTCATTATGATTCTTTTCTTTATCAATAGATTTCTTCAAATCATCAATCTCTTCCAGCGTCATGAATTTCTCATTATTAAAACCTTCATGATTTTTTATTGAATATTCTTCACTTTTCATCTTCTTGATTTAACTCTCACATCTCTCAATCTTTCTTAGAAATGATTTCAATTATTCTTTCAAATGAAATTCTAATTGAGTATTTTATTATTCAGAACAAGTTCATATAAAATATTTATTGTTAACTATTGTAATAAAATTATTTTCAACCTTATGGATATAATTTTCATATTCAAATTCACTATATTCTTCTTCATCATCTTTTTATAAGAAACTTCTCCTTTTGGATTTAAAAAATTATATATCCTTTCCTTTGAAAAAATATTTAGATTTACCACATGATTTCTTCCAAGATCTTCTCTACCTTATATTTCCATCCTCACTATATTATTCTTTATTTATTGAAGGAAAATTGTCTGAAAAGTTCCTGATAGCTCCACATTCAAAATATTTCAAGGGAAGTTGCCCCTAATATTTATCGATAGCACTTTTATAATTTTTAGAAAACAAGGATAAAAATTCATAAATATTTTTAAATACCTAATTTTTAGAATCAGATTCACCAGATTATTATTAAAAAATAATTGTCTCTGACTTTTCCTTCTTGGAAGCCATGAAATTAATTTCTCTATCAATTTTTTTTATTTCATAACTTTTTCCCTTATCATTCCAAAAGTAATGAGAGTACTATAAAAATCATCCAGAGATATTGTTTTGGGTCTCTACCTTTCAAAGAGGAAAATTTAGAATCAAACTTGTCATGAAGAATTCTCAAGATCATTTCAACAACTATAGAATCCTCTATATTTTCACAAAGACATCTGATAGTGTTAATAATGTCATTTACCCTGTTAACGAAGTCACCAATATATTCATATTCACCCATATTGATATCTTAAGACTTAAACCAGAATATTATTAATTTTTTCTTATTTACTTTTGTATTGCCTTTATAAATTATTTCACCTTATACCAGATACCTTTGGTTATGGAAACACCCTTCACTCTTAAAAAATCACTTTCAGAAAGTGATGAGAGTAAATAACTGTTATCCCTTATATCATTCTCAAGATTATTCTTGTCAATAAATATACAAATAAATTTATCATCAATATGAGTAAATCCATCTATTTCAACTTCAAGAACAACATACCCACTAGAAATAAGATAAAGAAACATGTTATCATTCCAGATATGATATTTATTACCATATAAGACTATAATTACCTTACTTTTCACAAAATTGAGATTCCCCGTATAAAATTATTCTTTAAACTTCTGAAAAGAGTAAATTAAGGGAGCCTTCCCTAGAATACCAATTCAGAATTCCAGGTATGATCAATGTATTAATAAGAGGGTCAGAAGATGAATTAGTGATATATTTTTCTTTAAAGCTTCCTATATTTTGAAATAAAAATCCTCCTATTAAAGAGTGGTTACCTTAAAGAAAAAACACCAAACACACATCCATAGAAACACGAGAATTTACTATGTTCACTAATCAACAAGAGTATCTACCACCTTGGTATGGTATGGAAACAATCTGATACCACACAATCCACTAGAAAACAATCCTTTTTTGTGGAATAAAATTAGTAGGATATTCCCTTACACTCGTGTAACACTACTTTCAATAAAACATTTTTTCTTCTCTCTCTAGAATAAATTATGAAATTCAAATTTTTTGTAACAAGTTACGAAACATGTTACTATACTTATTTATCAACTTTCATAAATAATTTCTTCAAAAAAATATTTACTTTATTATGTAGCAATAGGAAAAAACTTCTTCTAGAATTCATAATGATACTTAGTCTGATTTACTTATCCAATTACCCAATACAATTTCTCAATAGGGAAATATAATTATATCAGAATACCATGAAAACAATACTGATCCTCTTCTTTCTATCGGTTAATGATGTTGTCTCTTCTCCTTTATTATTCTGTCTGGTGAAACTTCCTCATGTAAGCACAATCCGAAAACTCCTTCTCTCAAGAATTATTTACTGCTCTATATTCTCTCTTTATCATCTATGAACAATACATGTTTTGGGAAAGTAAAAAAGTATATTCTCAATTTATAGGTGATCCAAATAAGGATTCGGTGGATTTGGGAGGGATTTAGAAAACTTTTTCTACTAAACCAAATTTCTATAAACGTCAATTTACCTTAAATTTCGGGAACATATTTGACACTTCCAATGCTTATAAACACTTCTTGAAGCTTCTATAATCTTTTCCCAACTTTATATCACATCATAATTTCTTAGTAATCTCCGATCTAATTCTGATTCCCCTTTCAGATTTCTTTATTATGATAAAGAGATTGGATTCTTCATTACATTTCTTCGAACCAAAAAGTTTACACCATTTGAAAAATGAACAATAAAACATATGAAAAACTAATTCCTTCTCATTATAATCCTTGAAACCAACAAATCATTCTAATTTATTCATTACGATGGAGTTAGTATATTATTCTATAGCAGATGAAGAATATGAAAATCATTCTTCAAACATCTTCAGCCACTTTTTTGATCCCCTTGATAACACTTTGATTACATTCAATAAATTATACTTTTCTTCTTTTCCCAGACCGATGATCCTGTATCCAATGATGTTTTTTGGTATCAGCCCTTCTTTAATGTATCATTCTCCACTTCTCTCTGATAAATCTTTGTCATTTCTAGTCAAATGGATTTGGTCCCAATTATCCCAAAAAAAAGACTTCTTTTTCTCTTGACCTAATTCAAAAACAAGAAAACATATTTTTTATCTCAATCCCCACTTATTATATAAAAAACCAAAAATTTATCTTGATGAAAATGGTTGACTACATTGTTGATTGATCTTTGATTTCCTCTTTCATATTGATCATAACAAACTTTTCTTCTTCTCTAATTTTCTTTTGATTAGTTCCAAAAAATCCCAACCAATTTTCTTTTCATTTCTACCAATAAATTCCCCATAAAAAATTTCTACCTCTGATAATACACAATATATAATATACAAAAAATATAGATAATATGAATTCGGGTAAGAATCAATTATGATGGATCGGTGGCATACTACCTCTGATAGACCAATCTCAGAAGTGACTTCTTTTCTTCAGTAAGATCATTCCTTATCTGATTATGATACTAATGAATATCCATCACTCAACTTATTTCTCTAAAGATTTATATATTTCGGGTAATTAATCTGACTAAAAACTAGTATTTCATAAATTAACATTTAGATCAACCTTCTCAACCATCAAATATTTCTACGTCCGGTGATCTCACACTGATGAATTGATACAAGAAATCTTCAACTTCACCAACATTATCCTCCACCAATATTTGTCTTATATAATAACTTCCTCAAGACACTGAATACATTAAGATTAGCTTCATCATCATCTGACTTATAATAGAAAGTTTTGGAACTTTCCACCTTCCAGAAACTTATTTTATTCCAACACTCAATATGATTGGTAGCACTACCCCTTAATTACATAAAGATTATATCATAGTTTTTTCAAACTCATATGATTTTTAATAATTAAAAAATATAAAATTATCTTTCTATTTTCATTATATCCATGCAAAATATGATTCTCTTCCTCGTTACCATGAAAAAAACATTCTATTTCCAAGGTGAGTTTGATGAACCTTTTCTTCCAACAAAAATCTTCCCAATATAATGGAATTTATTAAGAATTGCGAGTCTGATTTTATCAATATGATGTCTAGTCCAATCACAAAAAAATATCAATTTTAGGTGATTTATTTCCTTTGAAAACTACATATAATTACCTTCCCTAGCCAACTTGGTCCTAACAGAACAAATGAAATGGTTGACCTCAATAACCTCTAAAATCCATATAACTATAACTCAACATTTCTTCTATAGTTTTAATTGTACTATGAGTCTGAAAATATTTTTGAGGTTGATATATTGTACTAAAACTCAACTCAATATCAAGATCCTACTAAACAATTCTCTCTAACATAGAGGTAAACCTTATGTCCCGATTAGATTCAATAGAATATAGTACTCTCAGAAATCATTTCACTTCATTAATATATATCCTATTAAACTAATCAAGATATAATTTCTTTTGATAGAAATAAGATTTACTGAATTCATAAGCAAAAAAATTACTACCCAATTAGAATTATTACCTTTATATGTTTTAGGGATTCTAATAATGAAATTTGTGGTAATGTTTTCCCATTTCCATTATTGTTTGGGTAATGGTTGATTCATACCCTTATATATATATCTCATCCTTAAATTGTTGAAATACCAAGTGTCAGGATTCATACTCTATTATATCTATTGTCATATTATCTCAACATAAATATTATTTCTTATCTTTATAAATATTTTTACATCAGAGATGAATAGAGAAGGATGAACTATGATATTTATCCAATATCTCTTTCTAATCTGGTATTGATGGGACAAATACTTGGTTTAAGAATGTTATCATTCCATCATAATAATAGTTGAACCCAGGAACATTTCTCACAATCTTTTTTAATTCGGATAATATATAAATATTGTATTCTTATCAATCCTCACCATGGAAAAAATAGCACGGTATTTATGACTCAGAGCATCATCCACCATGTTCACCTTCTCAGGTTGGTATTGTGTTGAGAAATCATGATATTTAATAAAATACAATCATTACCTTTATAACATATTAAACTCTTTAAATTTTAGTACATACTAAATGATTTTATGATCAATATATATATATATATATCACATCATTCACTGTAAAGATAATGCCTCCATATTTTCATTGAAAAAAATTAATACTCCCACATCAAAACATGAGTCTGATATTTTTTATCATGAATTTTCAATTGGATAATGGAATAATATATCACTATATCATTATAAATTAGGAGGAATCTTAATCCATTCTTCAATGAATCACCAAAAATCACAAATCCTTCTATATTTTAGGGTAGTGTTGGTACATGTCTGATTAAAAACCTTCTTTTCAACTCCTTGAAATTTTATTCACATTCATCTATCCAAAAGATCATGGATGCCTTTTGGGTCAACTTTTTTATTAGATTATATAGCCATGAAAAATATTTCACATTACATAATTAATATCCATAAAATCCAATAAATCTATGGATCATAGTTATCTCGTGGGTATAGGTTATTTCTCAATAACATATATCTTTGAAGGATCCAATGATATACCCTCACTTGAGATTATATGACAAAATAATGAAAATTTATGAAGCTAAAATTGAAACATAGTAAATTTAGAATTCAATATCTCCTTCATCAAGATCTTCAGCATAATTATTAGGGTATTATCATACTCTTCCTTTCTCCATGAGTATATAATAATATCATCTATAAATAATACCACAAACTGGTCAAGGTATTCTCTAGAGACTTTATTCTATAAATACCTAAAGTTGGTAGGATAATTGGTATGCCCAAATGGAATTACAATAAATTCATAATGATTATACCTCATACTGAAGGTTACCATGGGTACATCATCCTTCATGACTCTCAACTAATGATATGCATATCAAAAAATAAATCTTGGAAAAATATTTATCTCTTTATAATAAGTCAAATATATCATCATTATGGGCTTGTGGATGCTTGTTCTTAAAATTGATCTTGTTATAATCTTGATAATCAGTGCAAAGACACATTAAACCATATTTTTTCTTTAAAAAAGAATATTTGAACACCATGGTGATGTAATAGGGTATATTAATCCCTTATTAAGATTATATTTTAGAATCTTCTATAATTCTTGAAACTCAATTGGTGACATTTTAAATAGAGTCTTTGAAATGGGTGTGGCACCAGGTATGAATTCTATTAAAGAATTAACTTCTTGATTCAAGGGAAATCTAGGCAATTATTCATGAAATATATCAATATAATCCCAAATAATAGGAATATCCGAAAATTTTATTTTCTCCTTGACCATTTGAGATAAATATCCATCATGAGTATGTAGTATGACCCATACAACATAAGTAATGTTGTTATATTTTCATATTCGTTCATACACTGAGATAAAATCCTATGTTGATTTAGAAAATCAAAAATGGAATATCTTCACAAACAATTGATATTGGAAATATATAGAGAGAGATAATTCATTCATAACATCTCATCAAATTCCTCTTGAGGGTGAATCACATGATTTTCATGCAGAATATTCCCATAAACTTTTATTAGAGAGGAGATACAGACTTGAGATACAATCCCAACCAATTATTGAGGTGTAAATAGGATACCATTATCATTTTTTTAAGATATAATTGAGTGGTTAGGTCCAAAATCAAATAATACATCTTTAGTTCTAGAGTGGATGATATGTTTTCCGTTCACCGCTTTGTTCTCGTAACCAACTATAGCAGTGGTTATCATGTGAGTTTTCCCATTATCTATTGGATTAATAGGTTAATGATGTTTATTTTGATTATTAAACCTTTTATTCATGCACTAATTGGTGTAATATCCATACTCCTTGTAATTATAGAACTGGAGTTTGTGTGGTGAATTTGATTGATATGTTTCATTGTTCCTTTCATTGACTGAACTCTTCACATAACATCATCTTTCTATTACTTGAATACCTTGTATTCCACACTTACTAAGACATATAATGAAATTTTATTCACGATTCCATACACACATATAATATAAATGAATATTAATTTTCATTCCTTTGTAGTTTTATTTATTACAATTTCCTTGAAATTTCATCTTTCCCTAGATGTCCCAAAAACCATGAGAACATTGAGAGTATCTAATTCCCATTTCTAGCATGAGAGATCATCATATCATTTCATCGTAGCCATAAAAGTCTCTTATATTCAGTTCATTTTTTATAAATATTCCCAATAAAATAAAGAATCTATCAACATTGATTTTTGGATTGATGATAAAATAGAATGTATACCTTTCAAGTATAGTGAAATTTTACCCATATGTAACAATGGATTATTTGTCTTTATTATTTAGTTCTAGGAACTCCATTTCTATTTTCATTGAGGAGTTCATGGAAAATAATTACTGAAAAATACCTTCTTCAACTATTCATATTTTATGGATTAGATTTCCTCCTCTTTTCATGTATTATTCATAAGAGTTCATCATTAATCTGCATGACCTTGCAAACAATATACTTATAGAAAACAAAATCATATTCTAAACACTAGATAATGGAAAATATCTTTTCTTTTATAACATCTCGTCTCAAGAGCCACTAAACGGTGCCTCAAGATGGTGGGTCACATGGCCTCAATTTCACCTCCCCATATTACTGAGGCTTCCAACTAGCATCGAGGGTCTAAGGTGGTATAGTGGGGAGACTATAACCTAATAATCAAAGATTCATAGTGGTTCATCATATGAAAGAAAATGAATTATATTAAGAAAAATCAACGATAGAAGGTAAACATCCATGAGGATATAGTAATAAATAATCCAAATCCAATGTCATGAACAATATATTTATTTCATGTCTCTATACAAAAATGAAATAAATACTTGGAAACATGAATCAAGTACAATACATGTATCAAAATAAAACAAATAACAAAGAGTACTATATCTATATGGAATCGTGTCCATAATTCGGTCAATTGTGCCCCTACTTCTATACACAACTAATCAAGCATCATAAAGTGGGTGCTTTCCCTGGCCCCTACATAAATCTATGAAGTCTGTCTGAGTATCCAATGGTGTCCTGGAAAGGGTGTGAGTTAACACTCAGTAGGCCACCATCAATGTTGTCTATAACAAATATAGCCTATGTATATATTTTGAATTAGTGTTCACTATATTACAATAATATATATTAATAAGATGGTGTGGTATTATCTTGCTTATAGGGAACCTTGTAACCAAGAAGTTTTGATCTTGGGATAACTATAAAGAATGGTAAAAATATTTGACATCCAATGATAAGTAATCCATTTACAACCCCTCATAGGCCAGATCCCAAGAGTAGAAATTTATTAGACATCCTCAATGTCTTATGTCATGTCATCAAGTATCAGGAAAACATGGTCTGGATCCAAGGTGCACCATGAACATGGAATCCCATAAATTTTTTGTATATTATATATATATAACTCATTAACTACTTGAGAGGATCCCAAAAAGCATTTCCATATAGAATGTCCCATGTGGCCCAAAGAAATCCAAATTCTGAAAGTAGAAGTCTCACAGACATCCAATGTAACCAAGATCCATAGAGTAGAAATGTCTATAGAATATGATGTAATCAACTCATAATCAATTCAAGGGTCATTAATTTTCTATTACCATTATCAATTAAACCATTTAACCATTTATGTAACATGTGATTGCGAGGAAAAGGTGGCATAAACTCTTTATGGATATATCATTTAATTATCTATGGCTCACATAAGGAAAATGAGGAATAAACTCTCACCTAATATCTCATTTAATTACTTAAGGATCTCACAATGATGGAGAGATGATATAGACACCTAATGGGTGGAAACTCATGGGATGATACATACAAAAACCTCATGGGTAGTCTTAGTTGAGGTTGATAACCTCCAACCATGTCATGGTACTAAGTAAGTAACCTAAACAGGTTCAAAATATTTAATTAAATATTTTAATTATTTTTAGGAGAAAAATTGTAAGGTATGGTGTAAAGAACAATATAAATAGGGTTTAAAATAGCTAGGAATTGGTAGAATAGGTATTTACGTATCAACTATAAAAGTAGCACAAATTGGAAGAAAATTTAATAATGGATGAACACACTGAAATGGGGCTTAGGATCATGTACTAAAAATAACTCTGTTGAGTATAAGAGAATTTGTGAAGGTATAATAGGCATATATTACACATAGAAATGGATACAACAAGGTCATCAATGTTCAAATAATAGGTCGGATGATAAAATAGGATCATATCCCACCTTGAAGTCTTGGAGAAGCAAATGTACAAGGGAGGATCTTATGGAGAAAAAAAAAAGAAAAATGGTGTGAGCCTCTTTAAAATAATGAAAGGATAGAGAATATAAAATAACCTTTTAAAGGGAATATAGTTTTGTAGCATGGTTGACCAAACCCAGAACCAATCATGAACCTTCCATTTTCCAAAAGGAGTGGCCCACATGGTTGGAGAATCACGGTTTTCCAAACTGTTCTATACAAATTTGACCTCATTGTCCTAGGTTTCACACACCACACAATATACATCACATGGTTAAAATAACCATGTTCTGCCCATGTACTCCCCCATGTGGATCCTTACCACATCGACACACCGTTTTTCCGAAGCGAGCTGCCTCTAGTTCATAGTCTGGTCAAACTATGTACCTCATATTTTCCTCCAAAAAACTAGATCTATTGGATATGAACAATAACCAAACACTCCCTAAACCTTATTTAGGTGATTAAGCACGTTTATAAGGATACAAAAGGATTCATCCAAAATTAAATAGATCTATACCACAAGATAAACCCATGATCGTACATCTGTGGTACTAATCCTTATCAAATAATTAGTTTATTAAAGGAACCATGGAAAGAATTTGGATGTTTCCCCAAAAAAGTCACAAAATAAAATTGTTCAATCCTTTGTCCATTTAGAAGATCAATATAAATCATGTTATTATTCATATTTTGAGAGTTCTGGGTGAGAATATCCATCTGATTTCGCATCCTAGGACCCTTTTCACTTGTTTTCTCATGAGTATTGTGTTTATGACTATCTTAAGCATTAAAATGATTTCTCTTGGGTACCTCCATTGTCTAAGATAAAAAATATAGTGGGAGAAATAATAATCATAGCGAGTAATTATGTAATCAAGAGAAATCAGTCATATAAATCTCTAAATAATTACACCTAATTTTCAATTGATGATACCTTAGGTTTAACCTTGGTCATTCATGGTCATAAACCATTTAGATCCTTTATAGTGGTCCACAAATAAAATATGAATTAACCTATGAATATTCCTCGGGAGTGCCTACCTAGGTGTTCAGTCTTAGGTTCATACATCATAAACCAGTGATGATCGAGTTATTACACAATACACCTCTTTCAAAGTTATTACCCCTATATTAATTTATACTAGAGCCACATTCAATTTTCACTATCCATAAATGATGTATTTTATAATAAAACCACACAATATCTAATTTAATAAAACATTAGGATGTTATCCTATACTTTGACTTATCCCCAGGGTTTTCATTGCTATTTTATAACACTAATATCAAAAAACTAACTAAACCATTCAATAATACCAACTGAGGTGACCCAAGCATTAAATACATAAATATTACATCATTTTAGATAAATTTTAAATACATATAAGAATAATACACACCCCATAACCATAAAGGTTTGGTGTCCTTTGAAACTATATATATAAACATCTTATTTCATAAAGTATTTTTAATATATCCCACAAGGTTATTCTCATATAGTACCTTCTTAGACAAACCCTACTTAAAACCTTTCTTCATAACCTTGGGAAAGAAAACATATGAAAATGGTGATCCTAGATTCTCAATAAGGGAAACATGAGATATATTAATCAACCATAATATGAACTCATAAGATAAGAATAAGTGTATGAGATCATCATCATAAATTAATAATTTCATAACCTATCTATAAATGATCCTAAATATGAGTCAAGTAATAGAACATTATCATGTACAAATAAATTAATCATGAGATTTAGGAATCATCATAATTTAATCATGAACCATAATGACATATCATAAGCATTTGAACATGTCAAATGGTTTTTTTCTCAGTCACAAGCATGATAATAATAATAATAATAAAAATATATTGGGGATCATCCATTTATCATGGGATTTACTAAATAGGTTAATTAAAATATTATCTAATGAGTAAATAATATTTACTTAAATTTATCATCTCTTATGAGTTTATTAACTCTTTTCTCTATTAAAAGTTTATTAACTTCATTACCTCATAGGAGTCTTAGGAGTTTTTTAACTATATCATGTCATAGTTGTTTCTCAACTCCATAATCCTTACCTAATTCATTAGTGTGATATATAATTTTGGGTACCCCAATCACATTATCAGGATCCATTTATATTTATTCCACAAGGCCATAAAACATCCATCGTGTCAAAATAACATAACATATGAAAAATAAAAGGGTTTTGTAAACATATAATCATCATAATCATAAAACATAAATAGAAATAATAAGTATGGTATCATTGGATCATATCCCCTATATATCCCAAGTGACATAAAATCATGGCATCATAGATGAAAATTTTCATTAAAACAACATTAGAATATTTCATGGGGAAAATAAACTTTTGATTTTGAAAACAATTATTTAAAATCTAAAAAATTATATAATATTATATAAAAAATTTTAGTTGAAAATAACCATAAAAAATTATAGTATAATATTAAAATCATTTAGTGTTCATGATGATGACAAATTTGTTTCATGATATAATCATTTAAAATAAAAATCCATCCACGCATTGGGTAAAAAGTTCCTCATCCGAAAAATGAAAACAATATTCCTTTTAAAAAATTTTATATAAAGTAAAACATTAGAAATAGTTAATTTAATCAATCATTTCACCATGTTTAAAACATTATTGAAAACATTTTAGAGAACTTGAATATTTGGGAGAAAGATTCCTGACCAAAAGGGGAGAAATCAGGTTGGATTTTCTTAAAAATATTTCTGAACCATTTTGAGTACTAAAGGGAGTAAATGGTACTAAAAGATTAAAATTTATAAAATTAATATAATAATATAAATTAAAATGGTTTTATTATATAAGGATAAAATAATTTACCATAATGAAAATTGAAATAAAAAAAATCTTATTAAAATAATAATGAAACATAAAAGCCTTACCTCATGTATCATCTTGATTAATTTGTGTAAGAACCACCTGTATAACAAATATTGATTTATTATTAGTATATTATATAAACATACTCATATATATCATACCATATATGATTTACTTATCATATCTTATCATCTTTTTATTAACAATTCTTTATTAAAATCACTCTACAAGGTTATAACTTCTTCATTTTTCATGAAGGTTTCAGTTTTGGAGTCTTTGTCCTTATAATTTGATCATAGTTTTGTTGTATCCAGAATTTTAACAATTACATGAGTTTTTCATGAAATAATTATATAACTTTTTATAGCAAATCATATTAATAGTTGATAAAAAATGAATTACATCACTTCATAGTGATGATAGTATGTACGTTTTCATGAGTGATGTTTCCATATTTTGAGGGAATGAATAAAAAAAGTAAATATTAATTCAACTTTAAAGAACTATAAAAATATCATATATATTATATATATTTATAAATTCAATTATTATAACCACCAAAGTAAAGTGGTGATGAAAATTAAACACGTAGATTGTGGAGGTGATAGTCCACACGTATACACGAGCGATGTTTTATTTTCCATAGGATGGAATGAATGTGAATAATAGTTTTTAAATCATAATAATAAATATTAAATATATTTAATATTATCAATTTTTTCTCTTATAATGGATGCTAAATATGCATTTTTTGTAGGAGAAAAAATAAAATTTAAAGTACAAGGTTAATATTCATACATCTTCATTGAGAAACCTCATTTAGATTCAAATTTATGCCTTGAAAAGATAGTGTTTTGAAAATAAAATAAGATCTAAGATGTTTTGAATGAAAAAATTATGGAATTATATCATATCATTTCAAATTTATAAGGCTCTAACTTTGTTAATAAAGGAGAAGAGGAGGTGTCATTTATAAGTGAGGGGAGGAGCAACCTTAGAATTACCAAATGTTTTAAATTAACATAATTTAATTTTCATAATCATGTGGTGAAGAATTTATATAATTTAAATCTAGGATGATTTTGACTTTAAATTCTATCATCCAATAAATTATAGACGTGTTTAGGTGAACTTTTAACACGTGTCTCTAAGTTTTAACCCCTCATTTTCACTCTTTTGGGTTCAAGAAAGTTACTATAAAAGAAAAATTAACCCCTAAGAGGACAATATTTTATATTATATAAAATATACTATTAAAATGGATAAATATTGTATTTATATGGGTTTAAAACCTTTTAATATAATATTATTTAACATAAGATACCACTAAATTCATTTTAGGGACTATTCACATTGTTGGAATTTATAAACAACTAGATTGAAATGAAATTAAAATGAAACTATTTAAAACATCACTAATAAGTAATATTTATTTAAAAAATTCATGGTACACAATAAATCATCCATATATTATTAATTATATTATTTTTAAATTATTTTTTACATTTTTTATTATGTAAACAAGCACTATATCGATGTTGCGTAAGCATTTAAGGTAGTTATTCCATCACTAAAAAATTAAAAATAAATTAAAATAATAATAAAATTAATTAATACATAAATTAACCATTTATAAATGAAATTAATCTCTTTATAACCTTTGAAAAAATATTAAAGATATTAAAATAAATAGAGAGACAGTTTATATTTTCTCATTACATAAAATAATGTTAAGGTTGTTATCAAAGAAAAATGGCACAAAGTTTCATTATATTCGAATATTAGTGGTCTATGTTCAACATAAACTCATATAATAAAAATAAGTTAGGTTTTAGATATATTTTTAATTCCTTGTCACATTATGTTTTACCATAATTACCAGATTTACTCTTACCACGGTGATAAATAATTACAACGATTTTATTCATTATGAAATAAAATTAAGATTACCATATTAAATAATAATAATTTTGATGATTCCATGTATGGAATTCATTTTAAAATATTCAATATATATAATTGGTAGAAATTTATTTTATAATAATTGAGTAAAAGGCAACAAAACCATTTTTAGTAAAATTCATTTTAAAGCATGAAATTTAGTTTACCTTCATTCCTTTACATGTAAAAACTATTAGCTGAATGGTAAAATATTTGATTAAATATATTATATCCATAATTAATTAATAATATTAATAAATATAGTTTAATTTAATTTATAAATATGAAAACATATTTTTTGTATAAAAGTAATTTTTTTAAAAAAACTTCTCTATTTACCTTCAAATGAAATTATTTTTATTTATAACGAGTTGATAACCAATGATTTCATTGTACGCATGTGTAAACAATACTTTTTCATAATTTATTTTGTACAATTAATTCCAAACATAAATTAGTTATCCCTATTCATAACTTCCAATCTATTGGATAAGCGATAAGTGTCACATTAAATAATAATATTTTAATAGTATATCGTGGTTAATTTATACTTAATATTAGATGAAAATAAAAATATAAAATAAAATAAATTTATTTAAAAATAAATATATCATAAAATCATAGTGTGTTATAGTGTTCCATTTTATAATTTAATGGTTATCTCAAAAACTCTAAACCTAATGTTTCGTGGGAATGCATAAAAGTTAAATCCTTATTGTTAGTATTGTAATTATGAAGTGATTATGTCATGGTTGTATAATTGGTATCAAAGACATTATGTAAGGAATAACTTTTTTGAGCTAAATCTGAGTATACTAGTCTGGGGTATTATATTTATAAAGGATATAATTCAAACAATGATCATTTATTTATGTTTTATTATCTATGATTGGACTACGGATGAATATCTTGATGCATAAAACATATACAAGACATATAAACCATTTATCTTGTTATCATTGATTGATTTTACAACTGTTATTATTTATTTATTGGATTATTTTTTATGTCATGAGGGTTCATGGTTTAATGAATGGGTGAATTATTAAGGGATTCCCTACAGTAATCCCTTATTTATTTTTATTTTTTATTTTATC
Organism: Viscum album; assembly: GCA_963277665.1. NCBI lineage: Eukaryota > Viridiplantae > Streptophyta > Magnoliopsida > Santalales > Viscaceae > Viscum > Viscum album. The sequence continues at coordinate 287,724,972 of OY728159.1, read as the reverse complement.
ATTATAGTTATAAAGTGAGTAAAACCCATCCCTTAAAATTTTAGTATACTTATAGCATTAATATCTAGAATCTAGGAATTTGAGGATGTTTCTATGGTCTTTTGGTGCTTCAATATAACAAAACTATCCTTCTATGGTGGGTTATAAATTGAGGACAAACCATACCTTATTATATAATAACTGTATAATATAGTGTATTTTGTGCATTTGGGATGATAATAAATAAAACAAGGATATAATCACCACCTTGTGGTAGTTTCCTTTAAATACTTTAGGCTAAACTATGACTTCTTTATTTCCTTGCTTCTTTTTTTCACTTTTGATAAAGAAAAAAACACATATCCAATATTTTAATTGGTTATAGGGATTAATTAATAAAATATTACAAAAATTGGGTATCATTGAATCACCCTTATCTTAGTGATACATCTATTTCATACCCTAGGAACCTCAATTAGAATCATAATCCAAGTATCCCTCAATTTTATATTATAAGATAAGTACATAATTTTACCTACAAATTTTCTATATATTCATTATCCTTAATTTTATTGATTAAATATGGAGCTTTAAATACAATTAAAAAAAATTTATTTCAACCCTTTCTGGAAACAATTATCTTGTTTATATGGAAAAGAGGCTTTTATATTCATTTCCATTAGTTTGGAAATTTATGGATTCAATAACTATGTGATTTATCCCTCTTGATAAAGGTATTATTCGGTTTATAACAAAAACAATTGAATCTTGAAAATGGTGGAAGATAATGAAATGATATTATTGAATAATTATATGATAAATTGTTTAAAATATTTATGGTTTATCAAAGTGTTAAATAAATTTGGGATAAATAGCACCATATTTAAGAAGAAAATAAAAAGGTCAAATATGAAAATATATAAATTTGGAGACTTAAATTTGATGAATAAATAATTCTAAAATTTGAAAAAAAAAACTGATTTCATTGAAATAATAAAAGAAATTGTAGACACTATTAATCATTATTATGAAACATTATAAGATAAATATGATGTAAAGAGGATTATGGTAATATTACATGATGGATTTGAATCAATTTTCGTAGACTTAAATGATAAAGATATAGATTAGATTCCTCTGTCTGATCTATATGGTACATTTATTTCTTATGAAATGATAATATGACTATTCTTTTATAATATAGTGAAAATAAAGAAGGATATTTCCTTTAATGAAATGGAAATTTTAAATCCAAATGTGAACTGATATGATCTTTTTATTATACCTGATGAGGAAGACTTTGATGAAAATTTTAATCAAGTAATGTCATATGTTTCTAGAAAATTTGTGAGAGTAATAAAGAAAGTATAAGGGTAATTTTACAATGAATTTTTATTATATACATTGATATTGATAATTTTTTCACATAATTTCCAAAACAAAGGAGAGGAATTAAAACTAAAAAATAATATCCATTGATTCCTATGTCAAGAATAAATTTAAAAGATAATATAAGGTCTGAAAATAGAGGAAATAGTCTACTAAGAGGAGAAAATTATCTAAAATAAAAGGCGAACATTCGTGATTAAAAAAATGAATATAGGTTTAATTAAGAATGTGATTCTAAAGATTAATCCAATTCTAAAAAACCAAATAATGTTTTTGTATCATATCAATAAGAAATACAAGTCTGAAAAAATTAATAAGTATAATAGGAATATTATATAAATTATATAATTAAAAAACAACTTAAATTATATCAAAATAAAAATTCTAAAAAATGTGATTCTATGAAGATAAAATATAATATGAAATTATTGAAAAAAATGAATCTATATTCCTGAATAAGGTATTTGGTTTATTAAAAGATATAGAAAAACTAAAATTTCATGTTATTGAACTTGATAAGTTCTTGTAGGAACTTGACTATAAGTATATTGATGAGGAAAAAAAATTTGGTACTATAACTAAATCAATTTATGTTGAAATTATTTTTAAAAGGATGGTAACTGATTTTGAGAAATATTTAGTGGTTAGTATAGAATATTTAAATGATATAAAAAATGTATTGTTTTTACAATAAGTTCAATCATTTTATTAGATATTAGATAACTCATTTTTTGAAAAATAAACCCTTGGTATTTTATAATTAAATATCCAATACAATCATAAATATTAGGAAAATTCATTCTAGAAAAAATAAAAATAAAACTAAATTATTTTAAATACTATATGTTTAAAATCATTATTTGGAATAATATATAATGATAAAAATGACAATAACCCCACTAATGTTCCAAAAGAAGTTAAAATAATATATAAAATTTTATTTATACAAAACTAATAAAAATTTTGAATCAAAATACTAAAAATAAATTTTTAATAATATATATAAAAAAAAATTTATCAAGATTAATGTTCATATTCAGTAAAAATTTTGGGTGTTGTAGTATATATAGACAATAATATATTATTTTATTTAATAAAATGTTGTTTTTAATGATAAAAAAAGTGACGAGACAATCGGGACTCAATTTGGAATGAAAAAAATCGAATATAATAAAGAATAATTTAGATAATAAAAACCCAATTCTTAAAATATAAAATATATATGAAAATGATGAAGAGGTATATGGGATATGTAATAAAAAAATTACTATAATAATGATTTTTTAACAATTCTCCTAACAAAGTTACACTAATCATGATATTCTAAGTAAACTCAATGAAGAAGAATAATTTCTATGTCTTTTGTTGTGGATTTTTCATTAAAAACATCCAAAAATAGAATCCAACGATACCTAATAGTGGATATTAATTACATGAAAAAGATTTAAAAATTTTATTTTAGGGAACAATATAAATTAATATATAACAAATTTGGTTAAAATATTTTTAATTAAAGTGATATAGAAAAATATCTGGATGTTTATACCAACCTATAATTTTAATGATGATGTTATATTTAAGAAATATTAAATCATAATAAGAATATTAAAGTCTCAAAACATTTTTACTAAATTAAAAAAAAGAAAATTTATTTCAAATTGTAAGAAAAAAACTATTATTACTTCGCTATAAACAAATAAAATAAATTTTTCTATAAAAGGATTTTCCAACTTAGAAAATAGATTGTGAATAATATCACAACAAAATAAGTTGTGGCACACTTTCCTTATAACGCCACTATAAAAAGAGTCTTATAATTTTAATTAGTTTTACCTAATTAAAAAATGTGCACCTTTCTTTCTAGAATCCAAAAAAACATTGCTAAGTATGCTTGGATTAGAGTTGTCTCATGATTTTTGACCTCATATGATGTTTCCAAAGGTGTGTGATATTGAGTATAAATCAAAATAAAAGAATAAATATTGCCCTATGTGAATATTCATTATACTAGTGAGTTCCACGATAGGGTAATATCATATGGTAGGGTGGGAGGGAAACTAGGGAATTATAATAGGATCCATGGTTTAGATGGTTAGGTTTATGTTTTTATGGATCTATGTCTTTGAAAATGGTATCATAGATAATACCCAACCTAGAGTACATATGTACTATCTATGTTTGACTTGTTGTGTCCAAAAGTGGTAATTCTACTTTAAAGGTAATTGTAATATATGTGAAAAAGAGATATTTAATGGCCTAGTCTAGCATATGATCATGATATTGTCCACTTTGGGCCTACTTTATATGGTTTTTCTTTCTCTAGGCTCTGGCCCTCAGGAATCCCCCATGAAATGGCTTCATGATGGGAGAGGTATCCACACCACATTATAAAGGGGATATTTGTGATCCTCCTCCTCCTTTGATGTGGTATTTCCATGATCTCCCCTGAAAGGGAAGAGTGTCCTCACTAGCACATCGAAAGGACACTGGATCTAATACCATTTCTAATTGCCCAGTCTAGGCCATGATCATGATATTGTTTTCTTTGGGACTAGACTGTATGGGTTTTTTTCCATGGGAGCGGTCCCTCATGAATCCCCCAAGAAAAATGCCTCATGATGGTAGAGGTATCAACACTATCTTATAAAGGGGTTCTTCATGCTCCTCCATCATCGATGTGGGATGCCATAACAACCCGTGTTTTGAATCATATTAAAATCTTAAAAAAATGAATTTTTTATTTTCTGGGTGGACCGTTTTTTTATCGATCATCGAAATGTATTTTTGGAGATTTGGAACAATGTGAGGTGTATTTTTAAAGAGGACAAATTAATTAAATTAAAATTTAAAACGAATATTATTTTAATGAGATTAAATGAAATAATATTATTATTATCTTTAAAATATTTATTTATTATTTATTTTAATCTCATTGAAATCGATTTTGGTCACTCTATCACCTAGAGAGGTTTGGTCGAACCCTAGGCCGATGGGTTAATATATTTTTTTTGTTTCTTATAATTATTTGGTATGTGAAGGGTCTCTCGGGTCATTTTCATGTGTGTTCAAGAAACTACCACTGAAGGTGAAGTAGATTGGGTTGATTCGGATCATCATCGCCATCTGAGGTGAGTTTATTTCTACACTATAAATTTTTTCACCTTCTAATTTATGTTCTGTTGACACTCATTTTTAATAAAGGAATAAAAAAACATTATAAATCCCAACTTGGATATGTTAAGTATCAAGTTATCTTCATATAATCCAAGATATATGTCCAAATGGACCTATACGGTACACCAGCACGCCAAACCGCCAGTGCAGCTCCTGCCAGGGCAACCCAAAAGACACTACCCCCCCCCCCCACCCCACCCCACCCCACATCGAGGACCTACACCACTGACCTACATGATGGACCTACACTAGGGACCTATGCGGTTGTGTTATCCTATAGCCCTATGTGGGAGACCTGTGCCACAGACCAGTGCAACAGAGCTACGCCAATGAATCCATTCGACTAGGTCCCCTTTTTGTCTATAAATAGAACCCTTGGGTTCATCATTTTAAAAAACCGATAAATCAGAAGAAATCCTATAGCTCTCATTGTGTATCTTCTTCACCCAGTTCTCCCGAAATTTGTCATGTAGCTCTCTAAAATGAAAGATAAGAGATTATTAAGGGAATAAGAATGATCAAAATCCCCTTAGGGTCTAAATACATAAGACGCCTTCACAAGGACCATCCTCCCCCAAGGAGAAACCAACTATGTGAGGTCCCTCTCCATAATCAGAGACCTATGTGAGACCCTATTAGTAATACCAGAGGAGACCCAGGGGGTCATTCCCAAAGCCTCATCCAAGTTCTGTCACCCTAGTATCCTATAAATCTAGGTTTATACAACTTGCACATCCCTTTTCCCATGAACGAATCCCTATTCAGTTCCTCCTAGGACCTGCGTGGAACACCAACGCTTCCCACCTGCGCAATACACAATCTCCGAGAACCTACACTCTTGACCCTACATAATCCAACCATTAATCCCTCTTAAAAGGAACCCATGGTAGGGCCTCTCCTTCCTTGGACCCCTTTTCTAAAAGGTACCATGTTGAAACCTTCACTAAGACCTCCAGATTTACAAATCCTTGGGAATAGTCACATATGTGTGTATCCCATTTGGATTTGGATTTCTATGTTTAGTGGTTTCCCATAATTTTCCTATTAGAGGGTATGTATCCTTATGGAATCTATAGATTTGGATATCTACAGTCACATGGACCTTTACCCCAGTAACAATGTTGAGAAGTTCCTAATCTTAGATTCTGAGGATAGGAATATATTTGTCCCTTATCTTCTCTAAGATCCATATCCTACACTCTGTAGTTGGGAGGGTGTGAATTACACTTTCTTTTCCTTTTTATAGGGAATGAAATCATCCTTCCTCACTACGTGGCCAATTTTAAGTATAAAATATTGGTGTAATCCCCCATCCATTCATGTAAGAGGTTCCAGTCTTACTCCTCTCTACATCCTTCACCTTCATTCCTTCCTTACCTTGGACTCTCATCCAATGTAAAGTGAAGAGTGGGAAGGGTCATAGATTTCACCTCTTCCACCATATCCCCAGCCTCTTCCCCCAGTGAATGAAGGAATGTGTGTGGTTTTTCAAATATTCTTCTTCCTCTTGTTTCTTACACTGAGCATGACTCATGTGGGATTATAGGTTAGTAATGTTCATGACAACCACACAATCCAACTGAATGATTGAATTAAGATAACCCTAATTTCAGCTAATCGGTATATGTAGGAATCCCACTTAGGGCCCATGCTCAGTGGGAATCCACTATAGGAATAAGTCTCAATCATAATTTCTTTAATCTGGGTATCCTCTTCAAGAGTAAACCTCTAGTTAGCCCCCAAATCCCCATGATTGAAAGCCTCTCTCATGATCCCTTCAAAGGGGGTATAATTGTTTGGATTAACCCCTGATATATCATCTCAAAGGGTCGTACACCCCTGCAATACATACTCTTGAGATACATCATAGCCTTTGGTCATCACCAATAAACTATGTGGGATTTCATTCCCAACCAAATGAGATACCTAGGAATCCTCCCAATGGTTCAAACTGAACATCCTAAACCATCCATGTAATTTTGGGCCACATTCCCCATATGGTCAAATTCAACTTGGAAACTCAAATACCTTCCATGTTCCTGGGGATATTTCAGCATAAGTCCCACAAGAATCACTGACTAGGAACATTTCACTTAGACAACCTTGTCACATTAAATTAAATTGTACAGTTTTTTCCTCATCACACATCCTTAAAAGTTATGGTGTGCCCCATCTAGTGGAACCGAACTGCGTGGATTATAATTCCTTTCACAAGGATACATAGGAAGCCCATTTATGGGTCTAATCCCAATAATCAAAACAACTTTCATCTCCCTATATAATGATAAATTCTAGAGTGATATTTTTCTACCTGGATGACCATAAACTCTAGAGTTGCCAACTGTGTAGTTAGAATACCATCATTTTAGTAATAACAACCAAGAAATATCTAATTATTATATGTGTATATACCATTAATGGAGAACCTCGGATAAATATAGATTTCTCCAATCAAAGATGAACCTCAAATACAAATATATGATTCTGAATTCCACACATGCTAATGATTGATTATTAATATTGGTACAACTCACATAAAACATGGGAATTTTTTAAGGATTTATGAACATATCTTATATATATAAGAAATTATAAAAGTAGGAAATAATTCCCTCCAAAACAGTGTTATGATCCCTACCTCTCATCCTCTCGACCAATGTGAGTTCTTTAGAATCATGGGTCATAATCCCTAATGAGGACCTTCTTTTGAAAAGAAGGTTCTTATGGATACTGAACCATTAGGTGTTTCCAGTTCGATGAACAAACCCATTGGAAACAATTTATAAATAATGATTTCCCTAATGAAGTAACATTTCTTATGGAAACAAAAATTATTGAACCCAACGTGAATCATTAACCAAGACGAGAGTGTCACAAACCTATTAAGACCCTTCTATTATTAATAGAAATAAGGTTCGGATATGGAAATCAATCACACATGTGTTGATCCAAAAAGATGCCAATTTAATAAGGTTTTTCTGATTATGTTTTTTATTTATCATCAGGAACTTCCATCCAAAAACTCCCTTAAATCCAATGGATTCTATCAAGTTTAGCCCCATGAACGCCCCTTCTGCTGCTTAGTCTAGATCCTCATCCACACAAAACACACCATCACTAACTCAATGTCTTAAACACTGGGTATCTAATGAACTTTTTTTAGAGTATCATCAGTATGGTACCATACTGACCCTTCAAGCTTCTCGACAGGCCCTCCAGATCAACAATCACCCCTGTTTATCTGATCAACAATGATTTATGGTCCTGAAGCAGATGGTGTGGACCGCCATCTTCATACATTTCAGGATCTTATCCTCAGAATGTGATGAACAATCCCTCCCATATTTCAGGGAGATGGATCAGGAGGCCACCTATGGACTCACCCCAAAGAAACATGGGTCTTTCTCAATGGATCCTTCCAATAATCACCATCATGAATTCCATGTTGTAGTAAACCCACAACTTGATGAGGGTGTCACCATCGATTCTCCATCTCATGTCCCTCATACCTAAGCATGCAAGATATCCAGTTGGGGATGAAAATCAACCAATAGGGAGTAGGTTCACACCTTTTCTCCTCAAAAGAATCCCACCAACCCAATTTTGTACGAAACAGTGAGCAGAAATATACACTTGTCTGCCTTCACATGGCTTGCTAGAAAACTCACCTAGTGGAATTCAAGGAAACCCACCAACCAAATCTGATGGAAACCTATAATCTAGAACATACACATGCCTACGCCCCCTAGGCATGCCAGTATACTCACATGGAAGTGGTCAAATAAGTCATCAAACCTTGTTTGGTGGAAAATAGAAAGCATGCACATACACCTACTGATATTTTTCAACCATTCCAACAACATCATCTAGCAGCACATGGATAATTCAATAAAAAAGTCCTAAAGACATACAAGGGTCATAATCAACTCTCTTCCCATGAGTACTATCAATATCTTCTTAAAGTAGAGGGAAAACGGGAGAAGAAACATACACCTACTTGAGACACATAATGGATGTATATCCATGTTCCGGTAATTGAAGTCACCATGAATATCTTGAAAATGGTAAAAGGAAATAAAAAAATCACAGCACACATCCTACATTCTTTCCAACATATCATCACAGCAATGAAAGTAGTTTCTGCAGGATAGGTACGTAAATCTATCCCCACAAATGGGGTGTATAATTAGTGTAACACCCTGGAGTAGATACATACATTTGTGCTCATCTAGGAGGTTCATGGGGAAAAATCCCCCATAATTTATGGATAGTAGGATCAGGAATATACATATGCTCCAATCGAAGATAATTTGACCATTCCAATGGCCACTCCAAGGCATGCACGAACACCTACCCATGATGATCACTTCTCCCAGCAAGTGGCCCCAACTGCTTGTAAGAATACTTTCAAGAAGAAGTCTCATCAAGTAAAGTTGGAGAACCAAGAGATGATCTAATATTAGGCTATCCTTGATGCTAGAGTTCTTAAATCCCTTATATGTTTATCTATTTTAGCTCAAAGTCCTACCATCATGTTACCAAATTATGGGAGTAGTATCATTAATTCTTATAGCCCCAATTAAACACTTCACCATAAAGTCTTGCTTCATGGAAACAATTTGGTTTATCTTGAGATCCTATCTCTTGACGAGATCTACGACAACCCTCTATGTGGCCAGGTGACCAAGGAGAAATAGGGTATTTCCATTGCTATAATTCATCATGAGGGTCCTCCCCATGAGGGAAATTGTTTTGAAAGTTCACTTTGCATTAGTGATTCACATTTTCAGAAGAAGTTTGTGATTGATAATGTAGTAATGAGAAAACCCTCTTATTGTAAGGAACTTGCAAGTAAAAGGCCATCCATGTTTGATTCCTTTTCACTGTTAGGTGAAATCCTTTCTCAACCAGAAGATATCGTGAGGCGGCTGTTATTTTCTGAACCTCCCATGGGTAATTTTTTCCCAATATAGCTGAGGAAACCCCAGCCAATCTCATTTCTTGTGTTAAAACAATTTGGAATCACCCACCTTGGTCAGACTAGGATGAGGATCCTCTTGTGAAATTTGAAGAATATATGATAAATATAGGTAAAGTGCTAGCTAAATAAGATATAACAATTCTATTTTAGCCGTTATCCACCTCCCAATACAGCATTCTAGAGATGTTGGTGGAAGATTGTATGCATGAAATCCACCTCAACTTATATAAAAATATTCAACACCTCTTATGATGAGTATCGAAATCATGTCAAGGTATGTATACACCATGAAATGTGTTCCTTGAACTTTTATATAGAGTGAAGATATTATTCTCATAGAGACAACAATTGTCAAGTATGAGTAAAGACGTTTTCACCATGGAGAAAGAAGATGCAGGCAGGATTTCTATGTGCCAAAATACTACCCCACACCCGATGAATAAGTTGAATGATTCCCCCTTCTAGGAGTATGTGGTGGATCTCCAGGATCGATGATGAATAGGTTTCAAAACATTAAATTTAATTTCTGAGTTTTTTTTAGAATACATGGTGTATTTAAGATCTAAAGAAGTGTATATCTCTTCAGTACCTTCAATTTGACTAGTCACATAACCCAAAAAGACATACGAATCAAACGTTATGCCCCTTGGAAGATGGATAATTTTACAATGGGACCTACGTGGAAGACCTACGTATAGGACCGACGCAGAGGATCTTCGTGGAGGACCTACGTGACAAATAAATTTTCACACCCCTACGTGGAAGACCTACCTAAAAGTTCTACGCAGAGGACCTACATGGACAACTTTCCTTCACCCAATTCCCCCTCCTAGTCAATAAATAGGAGCCTAGGGTTCCCCATTTCAAAGACTGAAAAAGTTGGAAGAAGTCTCAAATCTCCCATTGCATATCTATTTTTCCATGAACCCTCAAATTTTCTTAGGTAGCTCTCTAAAACACGATAGAAGATAGAATTAAAGAGGAAAGGTGGTTCAAAGTCTCATCAGGGTCTAGAATATATGGAGCTTCACAAAGCACCTGTGCGGAGCACCTATGAGGAGCACTTGTGTGGAGAACCTACGCGGCACACCTATGTGGAGAACCTGCATGACGTACCATGGTAGAGATCCTATGCGATGCACCTTGGCAGAGCACCAGCATGACGCATCATGGCAGTGATACAATGTGACACACCTTGGTGGAGCACCTGTGCGATGCACCTATGCGATTCACCTTGGCGGAGCACCTGCGAGATGCACCATGGCAGAGATCCTACGCGGCCCTACTGGTCCATACCATAGGGGTTTCACTGTAAAGACTTGGAAATTTCAAGGAAAATTTTTTCTTAATTTCTTTGGAATTTTATTAGTCTGCAGTTTCTAACAGTGTCTGATTCCGAGGCCCGGTGTGCCCGGAATCAGTTTCTAAAGTTTTGTTCGGGTATGTTCCGTAAACATATGAGTGGTATTTTTCTATCTTTTTAAACGGTGCTCGGAATTCAAATCCAAGGGCATCGATGAACTCGCAGCGCCAGTAATTGCTTAAGGGGACCTTTACCGTAGTTGCATTTTATGCGGGTTTGAAGTTATATTTTTGAGTTTAATCTAAAATTAAATAAAAATTGTGTTGCATGAAATTTTATTTTGAGTTGGTTATATCCTACAAGGGGGAGGTTGTTGGTGGGTCCCACACCCACATAACCTCCCATGAGGGGATATTTGTGAGATGGGGACCACACGAACCCCCAACCTTTCAACACCCTTAAAACCCCTCTTTAACTCCCTTGCATTTAATTCTTTGACAACTCTCCTCATTTAATATGAGGAGCCTCTACACCTCCCTTTTATTATGGTTAAAACCCCCATCTCCCTCTCTCCCTAATTAATATGCCAACACCTCTTAGTTAATTAATTGATCAACAATTAATTAATTAATTCAAGATTTTGAATGTTGAAAAGGCATGGCAATATATTATATTGGGGAAACCATCACATAATTTTGGGTTGGAAAATATCCTATTGGGGAGGCTCCTAAGAAATAGAAGAGAAGGTTTCTTCCCTCAATGAAGGACCACTGAAGAATGGCGATAGTATCCTTTGATCTTTGGCCAAGCCAAAGGATAAGGAGCCACCCGCAAGAAATGCCGACGATGTGCCCACTTCGGTTTCTTCTTCCTCAACGTCAATGAGTTGATGCCATCTCCCCACAACTCCATTCTAATATGACGCTGGTCCTCTTTCTGTGGCTTGACAACATGAAACGTCATAATCAAGGTAGGGGGTTGTTTTGTATATTTTTTTATGTGTGATTTATACCCTCGAGTATGGGCGTTTAATTGGTTGGATGATTACTTGACCCACTAACGTGGTGGGTATGGACTAATGAACAAGTTCAGACCCATCTTCGTATCGTCTTCATGCGCGAGATGTTTCATGATGATGAAACGGGACCACAAGGCGGTTTGGAGCTTTCGCAGTGGAGTTCGGGCCCCGAGATGACTGCCGGTGCAGATAGAAGCTAAGACGGACCACCAGAATAACTCTGGTGGCCCGCGGAAAACCGCGGCGGCGCGGGTCCCCAGCGCGGCGGTGCCCTAGCGTGCCGCCGGTGGAAGTCCGCCGCGGAAACAGCTGCGGCATAGGTGGAGCAGATCTCGCGGCCGCACGGGATCTAGGAAGGCGGGGCGGCACCATCCGGTGCTGCAGGTTCCAATTAACGCCCCCCCCCCCCCCCCCCCCCCGCTCGGCTGGCCTGGCCGCAGGCTGGACCACACCCCATTGGGCCGGACCCGGACCCGGTTCGGGCCGACCCAGGGTGGATTGGGCCGGGTCGGACCGGGCCCAGACCCCCTTTTTCGGACCGTTTTCAGTCATTCACCCATAACATGAGCTACAGATCTCCGATTGACACATCGTTAGTTTTGTAGGATTCCTAGGATCGAGATAGTCATTTTGGTATATTACACTCAAGGTTTTGGCAAATTTTGTGTATGACCGGGTTGGTTCGAACCTGAAACCAACCGGGCCCTCGGAGCGGAAACACTTATAACTTAAGGACTGGACGTCCGATTGACGTTCCATCAATTACATTGGATTCATTATGATGAGACGGTTCTATTTGAATACTCCACTTGAGGTTTGGATTCAGTTGGAGTATGGACGGGTTGGTTTTAGCTTAAAAACCAATCAGGCCCCTGGAACGGAAAAGTTAATAACTCGTAGACCGGGTGTCCGATTGATGTGTCGTCTGTTGGGTTGAGACCCCTTTGACGAGGCGGTCCTTATTGATACTTCTACGTGAGACTTTCTGACACTTAGAGTATCAACTTGTGGCTCATGGAGCAGACCCTCTCGGTGACGAGCGAGCAGATTGGAGAGACCTAATAGCTGGCTGAGACTTGGCGATTGGTGATCGATCGACTCGGAGTGATTCGGATGGACGAGTAGGGTGCGCTTGGTTGTAGCAGTAGACCCACGGTGGAGGAGCACTTGGCTGTAGCGGCATACCCGTGGTACTTGACAAAAGGAGTACCTCTATAGGCTATGAGGGGGTGCTCTTGGTTGTAGCGACAGACCCATGGTGGGAAGCTCTTGGTTGTAGCAGCAGGCCCACAGTACTCGACAGTTGGAGTACTTCAGCAGTCCAAGGTTAGTGGGAAGCGCTTGGTTATAGCGGCAGGTCCACTGTACTCGACAGAGACAGAGGAGGAGTTCTCCAGCAGCCGTGGTTTCGACACCGTGAATAGAAATCCTAGTTTGAGCTGAGTCAATGACCATTGTGTTTTCCTCATGATTGAGATGGGTTACTTTATAACTTAGGTAGATGTATGGGCATATACCTAAGTAAAGGTTATCTATTGAGATCTTTCTTGTGGTTTATCCTTGTTGGATTTCGTGAGACCTTGAGGGTCTCAGGGTCCCTACTGAGTATCGTTATACTCACCCCTGCACGGGCTATGCCCGTACCTCGTTGTGTTGGATGCAGACGAAGGACAGCGCTGACCGAGGAAGAGTGTACGAGGACCGGATGGTACCCGGAGGTGGACACTCGGTGTGATGGCACATGGGTGAAGAGGAAATTTGTGACTACCCTTCAGGAAGGAACCCGGAGGACGATCCAGGAGCTGCTTCACCATTCACCTGTTTGTCTTTTCAGTTTTACTTTATTTTAGTTGTAGCTGTACCTTTCCATTGGGCTTGTATTTCTGGCCCCTTTGTACTTTTAGCACACTTGTTAATTCTTTACTTAGTGTTTTCTTTCACTTGTACTCTGGTTGTGTGTGTATTTATGTTTTATAAAGGTAATGCCTTACTAGTTTTTAGGGAGTTACGCCTTTGGTGCTAGTCTCCAGCCCCTGACCTATGGAAGGCGGGCTTGGGGTAGTCACGATATGGGCCACAGGGGACGGGTCGTGACATGCGCCCTCGCACCTTTTCTTTGGTTCACTGACCCCCATGAAAAATCGACAGTCGCACCACGAACTTTCCAAATCTGGTCGACAACATTGTCCACTACGCCCTTTATGTGTCCCAATTTCCAACCTTGGAATTCCATAATTTGAGACACTCCATCACACTCAATTAAGTTCCTTGAGTCAACTTACTCCTCTTGGTTCCTTTCACATTTTATGAGTTTTGACTCTCCTTATGGAACCCTAGAGTGCCTTGAGTCGATACACTCCTCAAGAAACTCCTCAAACTATATCACTTGACTTCTTTTCCAGGTTAAACCTCAAATGGGTATCCTATTTTGGAGTAAGACCCAACCAATCTCAAATGAGAATCCTCTTAAGGAGTAAGCCCCAACAAATTCCAAATGGACATCATCCTTAGTAGTAATCCCCATGAAATCTCAAATGGGAATCCTCATTAAGTGTAATCCCCAACCAATCTCAAAAGGGAAGCCATCCTAGTATAATCCCCTAAACTTCATCCATTCCTCCTTACTTTGGACCCTTGTCCAATGTAAATAGAACATAGGTAAGGTTCATCGCATTACCCTCTTTCACAGTCGACGAACCCTCTTCTTTCAGCGGAGGAGGAAAAGTGTGAAGTGTCATTGTTGAATCTTTCACATCCTCTTGTTTCTCACACCAAGCATGACTCGCGTGGGCTTATAGATATTTGATGGTTACAACATGTGCACAAACACTAATTGTAAGGAACTACGAGAACTCTGATTCCCACCATAACTAGGATACGTAGGAATCCATCTTAAGACCCGAGCTCATTGGGCATCCTCCTTAGAAATAAGCCCCAAATTAAACCCCAAAACATCAAGGAATCCTTTTCAGGATGTAAGTCTAAACTCATCTCTCTCAAAGCACCATACTCTCCAATGAGACTTATCAAACTACGTGGGATTTGATTCCCATTTTATGGGATATGTAGGAATCCTCCCTGAGGTTCAAACCCAAAACTTAAAATAAACCCTGTTCTCCTAGGGCCATATTCCAAATAGGGTCTGATCCTACTTGGAAACCCATATCCTTTCCAAGTTCCTCGAGTTTCTTCCGCATAAGTCCCACAATATGTTTTGACCAAACATCTTTCGCTTAGAGGTATTTATCACATGACCTTAAAAGGTATGATGTGTCCAACTAAGTGGCACCAAACTATGAGGGTTCTGATTCCTTTTACAAGGATATGTAGGTAGCTCATTTTATGGGAATGATCCCATGATCAAAACAAACCTTCATCTCCTGGGATGATTATAAATTCTAGAGTGCCCCACTGAGTTGCTTAAAAACTAGTATCATCACTAACGATGATTAAAAGAATCTCTAATCGGTATTTTAGAGGATACCATTGATGGAAAACCTCGAATACACATGTATGTTTCCATTAATGAAGAACCTTGAATGCATACAGATGATTCTATATTTTACACATGTTAATAAGTGATTGTAAATCCCAAGGGATACTTATGATATACTTAGTAAATTAATAAGGATTTATAAAAATATCTCAAATTTAAAAAGAGAGTCCCATAGTAGATAATAATTCCCCCCAAAAGGGTATGATGAGTCCGACCTCCCATCCTCTTGACCAATGCACATTCTTAATTATCATAAATTTAAAACTTAACGAATGCATTCCTTTGGAAAGTAAGTCCCTTTCAGATAAAGAATTGTTGGAAGTTTAGATTTCCATAAATAAATCCAATGGAAACCGCTTGGAAATAGTGATTCTTAAAACTAGAACACATGATTCAAGGAACTACAAAACAAAAAATGGTGAACCTAACATGAATCCTTAACCAAGTTAATAATGTTACCCACCTGTTAGGCCTCTATCAATTGATAATGGCATTCCAGACAAAGGAATTAATCACACATGTATCCATCTAAAAAGATGTTGTTTTAATAGATCTTGTTGTTGTATTCAAGTTTCCACAGAACTCCCTTCAATCTGAAGAATAGATTTCTCCAAGACAACAACTGTGAACTTCCCGATCGCTTCTCAAGCTGGATCTCTATCTACAAGAAGGGTGTCATCACCGACCCATTGTATTCGACATTGGGTCTCTAATGTGCCGGTAAACTAATATCGCCAGAATGGTACAATCCCAACTTTGGAGGCTACTCTACAGTCCCTCTAGGTCAACTATAATCCTCGATCATCTGGCCAATGACGACCAATGATCATGAAGAAAATGGTGCCAACCACCATCTCTAAATGTTTTTCATATTTATCTCCAGAACGTAGTAATCAATTACTCCCTTACTATAGGGAGGTGGATCAAGAGGTTATTCAAGGACTCAATTCAAGAATACAGGAGTCCTTCATGAGGACTCCCACCAGAAATCGCGGCCAGAATCATGTGGTAGTATACCCCCAACATGATAGGGGTGTTGACTCAGGACATTTGGCCCAGGTCTCTCAGACCCAGGAACGCAAGACAAACTACCAGGGACAATGTCTGGTCAATAGGGAGAAGGTTATCACCTCTACCTCCTCCAAAAATGTCCATCAATTTAACTTGATGGAAAACAACGAGCAGGAACATACATCAGTTCGTCCAAATTTTGTTGCTCAACAGACTCATCTAACAACAACCCACCAATCCCACCAGATATACCCAGTGGAGCACCGTGAATAGTCACATACACCTATTTACAAGTTATAATCCAGTCAACAAGCTCTTATAACTTCATTTAAATTAGTTCACCAATCTAATGTGGTGGCAACTGGTAATCAGGAACATACACCTATTTACAATCTCCAATTCTGTTAGCAGTCTCGTCTGCCAGTATTGGAGGAAGTATGTCAACCATACTTCATGGAAAACAGCTAGAAAGAACATACACCTGATAATGTTCATTAATCCTACCAAAAATCTCATTTATTAGCACTCTGAGAATTCATTCGGAAAGCTCCAATGAAAAATTTGCGGTAGACCCAACTCTCTCCCCCCATGTGTGAGTACTATCAATATACATTGATAGGAAAAGGAGGACAGGAGCAGGAACATACACCTACTCTATATACAGAATGGATGTATATTCTTGTTCTGGCTGCTGAAGTCACCAAACACATCTTATTAATGGTGAAAGGGCAGACGCATATCCCTGCCCATATTTTGGAAGCATTCCAAGATATTTTAACAACTAACTCAGTAGTATTAGGGAAACATACACATAAATCTATCCCTACACATGTGATGACACATCGGCATGCCATCCTGGAGTAGATACACACCTCTAATCCAGTCTAGGAGGGTCAAGTAGTATACTCCCCCATATCATATGGACAACAGGATTGGGAACATACACCCTTTCCAATTGGAGGTAATCGATTCATTCTGGTAACCACTCCAAGGAAGGTACATACACAATCCCATGATAACCACATTTCCCAAAAAATGGCCCCAACTAAGTATAAGATAAAATCCAATAAAAATTCTCTCCAAAAATTGTTGTAAAATCAAGAGTTATGCTGGGATGTGGATCCTCTTAATTATGGAGTTCTTGAAGCCCTCGGACATTTATCTTTTGCTGCTCAATATCCTATCCTCTCATTATCAAATTATGGGAGTGGTAGTTGTAATTCTGAAGTTCCTTGTCAGAAACTTCATCATCAAGGATTTATTCAAAAAAATTTGGTTAACCCAGAGTTCCTATCTCTGGATGAGAGCCACGGAAACCCTCTGTGTGTCCAGAAGACCAAGGATAAAGAAGATTTATCCCTTACTGTAATCCATCATGATAATTGTCCCCATGATGGCATTCGCTGTGAAATTCCTCTCCCAAGTAGTATTTTACATTGTTAAGACAATTCCATAATTGACAATGTAGCAATGAGAAAGACCTCCTATCTTGAGGAACTTGAAAATACAAATTCAGTCATGCCTAATGCCTTGTCATTTACGGTTGAAAAACTTTCTCAACTAGAAGAAATCGTAAGAGAACAGTCATTCTCTGAACCTCCTTTAGGTCATTTATCTTCTAATATAGAGCATCCACTCTGGTCAGATCAAGTGGAGAAACCTTTTGTAAAAGATGATGAAAATGTGTTAAACATGAGGAAACAATTAGCTAAAGAAGAAATCTCAGTCATGTTCTGGCCTTTGGAAAATTCTCAGTATAACATTCCAGAATTTATAACATAAGATTGCATTCATGAAATTAATCTCGACTTATAGAAAACTCTTCGTCTTTTGAAAACCAAAGTCTTTCCATATGATGAATATCAAAATCATGTAAAGGTAATAGAAGGGTTGCACTACCAAATTGACTTGGCATCTCTCCTAGTTTCTCAACATCCAAAGGTTGAAAACTGCAGAGAACCCTTTAGGGAACATGTCTCAATGCTCTAAAGAGGCTATGCCAGTTAATTTCTAATTCTCCATCCAATGTTTGTATCAGAGGATGGGGTGCATATGGAGAATTGCATTTCACTGCACTCCAAAATCATCAATGTCTTCTAAAAGTGGTTTTATGCAATGTTATTGTCCACAGGTGGCCACAATAAATAGGTTTTTTATGTAATAAAATTTACACCCAAGAATAAGCCTCAACCAGTTCTCATCAGAATCAAGTCCAAAGAAGAGAATTTGTTGAGCTACTTTTAAAATCTTGAATTTGAGAATCTTGAGCAGGCATCTTTCTTAGACGATGTCAGGAGTCATAGAATGGAAATGTCTAAAAAGGCAAAGCGATCTTCTAAAATAGGTGATTTAAGGGATTGTCGGATGATACACCCAACTAACGTTTGAATCAAAACCTAATAAATTAGAAGATCAGTTGCACGAATTTCCACCATAGTAGTTCCAAAATCACCTCAGCTTGAAAGGTTGGGGGCTCATTTAATTCAACCTTCAAATCCATTAAAAATGTTCAAAGATTTGAAGAAGAAGAAAAAGAAAAACCCCAGCCTATAGGACTGGGGGATTTTCCACATCTTCAATCCCCTCCTCAATAAAGGTCATTTTTCTCCCGATTAAGGAAGAAGCCACAAGGAAAGAGTACAGCTGAACTATCCAATGATTCCATTTGGGTTACGGTCCACCAAACAGTTCTATGGAATTCTTCATATAAGATAATGGAGTCTCATGAAAGACACAAAGAGACGATCTAGCAGAAGCACTGACAGAATTCCATCAATGCATTATGAGTCAGTGAATGTTATTAACACCATTGCAGAAGATCCTCTAGAAAATAAATCCAGTTTAGGGGAATCAAAAGATGAAGTTCTTGTCCAGAATACGGTACACACTGAGGCAACTGATGAAGGTGTTCATACCCAAAATCAGAGGATTACCCAGAATCTAGGAATGCCTTCAAATAACCAACTCCCCCTCTCCGAAAGGCATCTAACAAGGGGAAAGGAAAAAAGTCAGATTTCATCTCACTTTTCCACTGGAGATGGTCAATATCTTTCACTTGAAGAGAGATTTTAATAGAAATAAGAGGAAATAAAGGAGTTGAAAAGGCTCAAAACATAGTTACTTCGAAACAAAATTTATGATAGACAATATCCCCAGGCAAGTCCCCAACTTGAAAATCCTATAGGAGCTCCTCAGAAAAGAGGATTTGTAGTAACTACATATGAAGATAATGAATTCCCTCTATTGAGTATACAACCAAGGCAGGTATCAGCACCACCATATGTGGTTTTATTGGTTGCTACACCATCTCAAGCTCGAGGTGCTATACCTACACAGGTTCCAGCTTATTTGGATGTTCCACAAATGCTTATGAACACAATTGAGGCATTAACGGATCGATTGGAAGCTATGGAGGAATGACGTGCACCAGTTTAGCTGGAAAAGAGAGCTTACCCTGAATGGGTGGATGCAATTACTCCCCCACCAAATTTTTTGAATACCACATTCCCAATCATTAATGGTTAGAGAGATCCAAAAAACACCTAACACATTTTTTTCTCATTGTGATCTCATGATGGGAACATCTCAATAATAAGAAGAAGTTAATTTTAGGTGTTTTGTGAAGTCATTACAAGGACTAGCTTTTTTCAGGTTTATAGGTTGGCAATCTCAATCAATTACTAGATTGAAAGATCTCTATCAGAAATTTATTCATCAATTTATCTCAACGCTACAAAATATGGTAGTTTCTGATCTTACTAATTGTAAACAAAGAGATAATGAAAGAGTTTCAGATTTCATTGCATGATGGAAAGGATTAACATATTCCTTAAGTCTAGCACTCCCTTAAGAAGAATTTCTACTAATCTCTATGGCAAATCTGTGTGACGAATTACGCACACCATTGATCCCTATGAAATATACAAGAGGGTTTTGACACCTTACTTAAATCGCTCAACAGATAGAAGACTCTATTATAGAAACTAAGGCTACAACTTGTGTAATTCCATCAGTTATGGGGAGGAGGATAGGAAAAGCAGAAGCTACTACAGTCACCCTCAAACAGGAACATGTACCTGTTTATACTTCAAGACCATCATCATATCGAAGGGCTCCGCTTCCTGAGCATCAGCAGTAACAACTGCCTTGTCAAGATGATCAAATGGATCAAAGGTGTAAATAGTTTGAGGAATTAATGAATAAAGTTTATTCTTTCAGGAATGAACAAGTTCCTTGTTACTTCGTCTCAACCTTAGAAAATAATTTGGTTCAGTTACCAAGGATAAAAAGGCCAAATAAGGATGGATATGAATATCGTTCGAATTATTGTTCCTTTCATCAGATGTTGGGACACCCCATTCATGAGTTCTTTGTTTTCAAATACCTTATGCAAAAGATGGTATACTCTGGGAAAGTGAAATTGAAAAGTTCATCAGCTCATGTAGCATGTGTTACTACTACAAATCTAAAGTAAGAGGGAGAATGGAAAGAGGTTAAAAGTAAAAATGTGCAAAAATATAATGATTGGATGATCAGGAAAATGATCAACCGAACTCATGCTATTTTATGTACACAGTTGAAACAACCAATTGTGTCTTCTTCCACTCCTACCATAGCAAAACCATATTCATCAAAAGTCCATTTCTCAAAGAAGAAAAGTGAATATAAGGACAAAGAGAGGTCAAAAAAATAAGAGATCGTGTCAAGGAAAAATTTGTCCTTGAACTAAGAAGATTTTATGCCATCTATTTCAAAAGCACGGGCACCGCCCCTCCAAATAGCACAACCAAAATTAATCTGTCAACAAGAATCTTCATCAGATGAATAATTGATCTTTGGTTCTGTTAATGTTATCCATTTAACAGATCCTTATGCCAATTGTGATATGGATTATAATGATCCATAATTCCTTATACCCAATTGGGGAACTAGACGAATATTCCAAGGCCGAGGATACAAGAGAAGACGTGGTAATTCTAGAAACCACATTAGTCCTCACTACAGAACTCTAAACTGCACAGTACCATAGTCCTCACTGCAAGAATTTAAACTACATTGTACCATAGTCCACACTATAAGAACATAAACTACACAGTATCATATCCTGGCTGCAATACTTAAAACTGCACAAACCCTATGTCCTATTTAAAAGACATTAAACTGCATAACAACCACATTAGTCCTCACTGCAAGACTTTAAACCGCATAGTACCATAGTCCTCACTAAAATACTTTAAACTGCACAGTACCATATTCCCCACTACAAGACGTTAAACTACACAGTATCATGTCCTTACTGTAAGACTTAAAATTGTACAGCCCCCGTGTCCTAGTTACAAGGCATTAAACTGCATAACAACTGTCAGCATCCTTGCTACATGACCTTAAAATGCATAGCATCTCCATCCTTGTCGCATGACATTAAACTGCATGACATCATTTGTACAACTAACATTATTTCTATTTGACATTAGGAGCTTCCATAAGCAAATATCATTGACATCATCACTACTCCATAGTAGTATATGAGTCCCTTTTTTTCCTATGTCTGAGTCAGATCTGCATAGAGACCATGTTTCAAGAAATGCGTATGGATTGATTCTCATTTTCAATGAGATACGTAGAGACACCTAAATCTCTAATTTTGGGCCCATCCACAATTACAAAATCTTCTTATTTTCTTTTCTCATCCTGTATATGAATCATATCTTTATAGAGTGTTTCCTTAAGATATATGATTTGGTCCTTATACCATTTTATGTCTTAAGATTTACCATTCTCTCAGAACATGTCAAAAAGCCCCCATTCTTCATGTCAAACTCCATTAGCATGAGGACTGATTGTTTAAAGAACTACGTACAATTTGATTCTCATCTATTTTGAGATATGTATAGACACCTAGATCTCCAATATTGGGCCCATCTGTGATAAAAAAACCCTTTATTTCTTGTATAAGAATCAAATATGCATAAATAATGTTTTAAGAATAATTTATGAACTGATTCTTTCCCCAACAAGACATATAGTGACACTTGGATTTTATCCTTTAATCTAGTTACAATATTTATTTCCTTTCATATCATTTCATTTTCATCCTTACCACATGACGTTAAACTATATGGAAATCTGATAACCCTATTATTTATCTGTGTCACCTTTTTATTATAGAAAAGACCCTTACTACTCATTTCTCACAATGAGCATAGCTCAAGTGAGCTTAGGAATTATTTAAATGGATTCTTTATAGAAATAAGGTGTCTCAATTTATTATGGGATTATTAATGTCCTCATTGTATGACTTAAAAATTCATAGAATAATGTCCTCGTTTCATGAAATTAAACTAAATATCATAATATTCATTCAGAGGAAACAAAGAATGTCTCCATTTTACATGTGAGTCAGATCTATGTAAAAGACATCAAACTCATGTTCAATATTGGTTCAAATATTTCTCATATGCATTAGAAATAACCCTTTTCCATATTTCAAACTCTTAGTCTTGAATATTTCCAAATCCTCATAATCTTTCTTATAGTTTTTGGTGATAGAGTTTCTAATATCTGAGAGCTCTTTTACTAAATTATGCAGCACGGGCCCTTAGGTGTCCTTGCATAAGATGCCTACATAACAGGCCTGTCAGTCAAAAGATGCCACTATTTGGCTATACAGTATACGCCCTAGTTGGCTCTGTATAATACAACCCCCATAATGGGATTTTCAAAATATATTAACTTCGTTCTTGGTTATATTATCTTTATCCCATTTAATCTTTGATGACAATATACAAGAATTTTTATTTTAAAATAGTCATTCAATTATACTCATCCCATTATATTTCTCACAATCTGAAAGTCTTCAAGACCATGGTTTTCACATTTTCCTCACCATGTGTTCGATGCACTATGAAATAACCTTGAAATCACTTAGCCACATGTTATATATTTTTTCTATTTCTGGTCCTAGTTGTATGACCTAAAACAACAGACACCATACCTCTTACATTTGGGTCAGACCTTCGTAAAAGTCTTATTCCTATGATTCTTTGGACACTCTTGTTTGGAAATACCCCTTCCATATTTAGGTACCTTTCTCCATAAATCAAACTCTATGCTTTGGAAAATATGAATCTCCGTAAACTTTCTTCGGCTTGTAGTAATAAAACATTAAAATTCTAAGAGTTCTTTTGATTGACTGTGCAGTGTGTTCCCTTAGGTGTCCTTTCTTAAGTTGCCTACATAATAGGCCTTTCAGTCAAAAGATTCCACTATTTGGCTATGTAGCATATGCCCTGGTCGGCCCTGCATAATACAGCCCCCATAACAGGTTTTTCAAATAATGGTAACTTCATTTTGGGAAAATAATTCCTCTAATTATTGCATCCCTTTTCTCATATCATTCCTCGATTTTAGAAATTCCCAAATCACAGTTTACAATTTTTCCCTCCATACCTGAATATGATAGTATGTTTCTAAACAAATTGTCAAGAAATTGGGAGACTTTTCCCATACCTTTGATCAGAGCTAAAGAACTTAAATTAAATCCACACAATGACCTCACTACATGACTTAAAATTGCAAAAAACAATTTCCTCACTACATGACTTAAAACTACAAAGTACAATGTCCTCACTGCATGATTTAAAACTGCGCAATACAATGTCCTCACTACATGACTTAAAACTTTATAGTACTAATGTCCTCACTGTATGACTTAAAACTACACAGTATAATGCCCTCGCTGCATAACTTAAAACTGCACAGTATAATATCTTCACTGCATGAATTAAAACTATACAGTACAATGTCCTCACTGCATGACTTAAAACTTCACAGTACTAATTTCCTCACTACATGACCTAGAACTGCACGATACCAATGTCCTCACTGCATGACTTAAAACTGCACAATATGATATCAAAAATTCCCCTTTTGGATGAATTTCAAGTATTACTCATACACAAAATTTGTATAGAAATGGGTTTCCTATTCATGACTTATGTCGGTCTAAAATAGCCCTTTTTCATTCTTAAAATTCCTTGGAAAAACCACCCACTATGGTCTTGAATCACCCAAATCTTATTTTCCACTATCTAACAATAGTAAAATATTAAATTCTTACAGAGCTCTTTTTATTGAATATGCAGCACATTCCGTTAGGTGGCCTTGCATAAGTTGCCTATACAACAGGCCTGTCATCCAAAAGATGACACTATTTGGCTATGCAGCATATGCCCCACTTAGCCCTGCATATCAAAACCCCCATAATGGGTTTTTGAAATAATGTTAACTTCATTCTTGGAAGAGACTCCCCTTATGTTGATACATGTTTTAAATTTGGTGGCCATAAAAATCATGGCTCAAGATTCCCCTTGGAAATTTTTAATGAATATTAAAGAAATTCTTAGTCACAGAGTCTTGTTTAGGAACTAATTTCAAAATTTATGGTCAAATATATTCGACCTTAAATATTATCCCTTTATAGTCTGACATGCATGACTCTAAACTGCCAACTACAAGAGACGTGGTACTCACCAGATAAGAAACCCACATAGGGAAATCTGGACCAAATTCAAGTCCTAGCTCACTAAACCTACATTTTTGTATAGTTTAGGTAATAATGTAGGGTTGTCCATATAACCCTATAAATATTCAAACTCTGATCTCTAGGACCCATGGATTAGGAAAAACATTGAGCATCCTTCCAAACTTGACATAGCTCCAAATGTAACCAAATGATGTTGGAATTCATCAATGTGCCCTAATTTTATCTTAGAATACGATTCTTTTCATTCTGAACGAATCAAATTCTAGGGGGGGCTTCTGTAGACACCATGAAATGTGTTCCATGCACTTTTTCGTAGATTGAAAATTTTATTCTCACATAGACAACAAATTTCAAGTATGATTAAAGATGTTTCCACCATGAAGAAAGAAGATGCAGGCTAGATTTCTATGTTCCAAAATACTAACCCACACTCGATGAATAAGTGGAATGATTCCCCCTTCTAGAAGTATGTAGTGGATCTCCAAGATCAATGATGAAAATTTGTCGACACATTAAATTCAATTTCCAAGTTTTTTTCAAGAAGACATGGCATATTTATGATCTCAAGAACTGTAGATCTCTTCAAGACCTTCTATTTGACTAGTCGCAGAACCCAAATGGACATACAGTTGAAAAGTTATGCCACTCGAAAAATGGATAAATTTTATAAAGGGACCTATGCGGAAGACCTACGTGGAAGACCTACGTGTAGTACCTACGCAGAGGATCTACATGGAGAACCTACACGACAAAAGAATTTTCACACCCCTACATGGAAGTCCTTCATGAAAGTCCTACACAAAGGACCTACGTGGACAACTTTTTTTCGGCCATGTCCCCCTCCTTATCTATAAATAGGAACCTTGGGCTCCCTATTTCAAATAATGGAAAAGTTGGAGGAAGCCCCAATGCTCCCATTGCATATCTATTTCCTCAAGATCCCCAAAATTTTCTTTGGAAGCTCTCTAAAAAATGAGAGAAGAGATAATTAAAGGGGAAAAGTGGTTCAAAGTCCCATCAGGGTCTAGAATTTATGGAGCTTCACACAGCACCTATGTGGAGCACCTGCGAGGAGCACCTGCGCAGTGAACATGCGCGACGCACCTCCATGAAGCACCTCCATGACGCACTGTGGAAGAGATCATGTGCAACGCCCCTTGGGGGATCACCTGTGTGATTCACCTACACTATGCACCTTGGCAGAGAACCTGCATCATGCACCATGGCAGAGATCCTATGTGGACCTACTTGTCCATACCGAAGGGGCTGCACCCCCACACCGCTGCTTCGGTTCAGTTCCGGGTTGCGGTCCCGGACCTTCGGGCCGGTCCCTTCCCTTCTGTCACTGACCCCCATCAAAAAATAAGGGTCGCACCATGAACTTTTTGGATTCAGTCGACAAGATTCTCCACTACACCCTTTATGTGTCCCAACTTCCAACCTTGGAATTCTATAATTTGAGATACTTCATCACACTCAATGAAGTTTCTTGAGTCGAA
Organism: Viscum album; assembly: GCA_963277665.1. Taxonomy (NCBI): domain Eukaryota; kingdom Viridiplantae; phylum Streptophyta; class Magnoliopsida; order Santalales; family Viscaceae; genus Viscum; species Viscum album. Next base: position 287,698,577 of record OY728159.1, on the reverse strand, counting down.
TTACTCCTCTTGGTTCTTTTCACATTTTATGAGTTTGTACTCCCCTTATAGATTCCTTGAATACCTTAAGTCAATACACTCCTCAAGAAACTCCTCAAACCACATCACCTGACTTCTTTGCCAGGTTTAACCTCAAATGGGCATCATCCTTAGGAGTAATCCCCAACCAATCTAAAATGGACATCCTCCTTAGGAGTAAGCCCCAAAAAATTCCAAATGGGAATCCTTATTAAGAGTAATCCCCATGAAATCTCAAGTGGGCATCCTCCTTAAGAGTAATCCCTGACCAATTTCAATAGGGAATTCATCCTAGTATAATCCCCTCACCTTTATCCCTTCCTTCTTATTTTGGACCCATGTCTAATGTAAATAGAACATAGGGAAGGATCGTCGCCTTACCCTCTTCCATGGTCAGTGTGCCCTCTTCTATCCGAAGAGGAGGAAAAGTGTGAAGTGTCATTGTTGAATCTTTCACATCCTCTTGTTTCTCACACCGATCATGACTCATGTGGGATTAGAGATACGTAATGGTTACACATTGTGTACAAACACTCATTGGAAGGAACTACGAGAACTATGATTCCCACCATAACCAGGATACATAGGAAGTCATCTCAAGGCCCGAGCTCATTGGGCATCCTCCTTAGGAATAAGCCTCAAATTAAACCCCAAATCATCAAACTATCCTTTTCAGGAAGTAAGACAAAACTCATATCTCTCAAAGGACCATGCTCTGCGATGAGACTTATCGAACTATGTGTAATTTGATTCCCATTTTTATGGGATACGTGTGAAGCCTCCCTGAGGTTCAAACCCAACACTTCAAATCAAACCTATTCTCATTGGGCCATATTCCCAATAGGGTTTGATCATACATAGAAACCCATATCTTTTCCATGTTCCTCAGGTTTCTTTAGCATTAGTCCCACATTAAGTTTTGACCAAGCATATTTCTCTTAGAGGTCCTTATCACATGACTTTAAAAGATATAATGTGTCCTATTAAGTGGCACCAAACTATGAGGGTTCTGATTCCTTTCACAAGGATACATAGGCAGCTCATTTTATGGGCACAATCCCAAGATCAAAACAAAACTTCATCTCCTAGGATGATAATAAATTCCAAAGTTCCCCACTGAGTGGCTTAAAAATTAGTATCATCACAAACGATGATTAAAAGAATCTCTAATCGGTATATTAGAGGATACCATTGATGGAAAACCTCAAATACACACGGATATTTCCATTAATTAATTACATTGAATGCATACTGATGATTTTAAATTTTAAACATGTTAATAAGTGATTGTAAATTCCAAGGGATACTTATGATATACTTGGTTAATTAATAAGGATTCATAAAAATATATCATTTTTACAAAGAGAGTCCTAGAGTAGACAAAAATTCTCCTTAAAAGGGTGTGATGAGTATGACCTCCCATCCTCTCGACCAATGCATGTTCTTAAGTATCGTAAAGTTCAAACTTAATGAATGCCTGCCTTTGGAAAGCAGGTCCCATTAGGATAAAGAACTCTTGGAATTTTCCAATTCCATGAATAAATCCAATGGAAAATACCTCGAAATAGTTATTCTTAAAACTATAACACATGTTTCAAGGAACTATGAAACATGGTAATATAAGGGTTACAGTTCCAAATTGACTTAGAATATCTCATGGCTTCCCGACAGCCAAAGATAAAGAAGCCACATGGAACTCTTCAACATGTATGCCCCGATGCATTAATGTGGTTGCAAAAACTGATCGCAGATACCCCATCTGGTGTTCGTATTATAGGATAGGTAATACATGGATACTTTCATTTCATTGTGATCCCAAGCCAAAAAATCCCACCAATGGTGGAATCATGAAATTTAATTGACCCAATCTGGCTATAATAAACAGAATTTGTTCATGACTAGAGGTATGCTCAATAAGAACTGGCCTCGACCAACACTCACCAGCATCAGGCTATAAGAGGGAAATTTTTCAAGATTCTCTTCTATCAATCATATGAGAACATTGATAAAGAATCCCTCTTATAGGATTTTATCCATCTAAATTGAGAAAATATCAAAAATAGTTCAATGATCTTACAAAATGGGAAATTTAAGTGAGTGGTGAATAATACACTTGACCAATGCTTGGACCAGAATCCATAAAATTAGAAGAGAGACTATAGTAATATCATCCACCATAGTTTAGGAACAACCCCATCCCTATAGGGTAGTAATTTTTTTTAACCCAACCCTTGGGATCATCCAACCAAGCCTGAAGGGTTATGGAGGAAGAATAGAAACAACCCCATCCCTTAGGGTTAGAGGGTTTTTTGACCCCAACTATCCCCTCCTCAATGGGAATCAGTCTTCTCCCAATTAAGGATGATTCCATCAAGTGAATATTTTCAATTTTTCCTATCATGTGATCAGGTGGAATCACATGGAGAGCACAAGACTGAACTCTTTTCGGATTCCCTTCGGGTCATTGTTCATCAAAAAAACCCCAGAGACCGAACAAAAAAGAGGAACAGTTCTCATGTAGGTAACCAAAGAATGACATCTCTCATAATTTACAATAGAGTGCATGTGATACACTACACATCTATGAATTTCATCAATGGCATCATTGAAGTACCTTTATAACATATGAACAATTCAAAGGATTCTGAAGAAGAATTTCTAGTTCATGAGATGGTCCACACTGAAATGAATGTATAAGGTATGCATGCCCAAAACTAGAGGCTCACCCAAAATTTAGGTATCCCCTAAAGTAATCTAGATCTACCTCCTATAAAGGCACCTAATAGTGGAAAAGGTAAGGTTTATACCATGTCTCACCTTCCCCCCAGAGAAGGCCAATCCCTTTAGCTAGAGGAAATATTTTCTCAGTAAGAGGAGAAAATGAGAGAGTTGAGAAGACTCAATATAGAGTTAATCTAAGGCAATCTTCCTTCCAGATATTCCCCGCAAGCATATCCTCAACTCTCCCTTCCAGTTGGTGCACCTCAACAAAGAATGTTTTCCTCAACAACTGAAGTATACAAGTAATGTACACTCAACTTGATACATCATCCAAAAATATATTTGAATCCTTCAATAGTAGATAAAGAATTACCTCCATTGGGTACACAACCAGAACATGGTCAGGAAGATTCTTACAGGCCTTCCCCTATTGGTTACCCTTGGAAGATACCAATTGTGCCCCCACCAGTGGTCCTGCTAATTGTCACACATGTTCAAAATCTAGTCACCATATTTATTTATGTTCCATCATAGCCAAACATTCCTTGAATTCTTATGAACACCATTGAGTCATTAAAAACTCAATTAGAATCAATGGATGGATTGTGTGCACCAGTACATCTGAAAAATAATTCTTATCTTGAATGGGTGGATACTAATCCTCCTCCGTCAAACATTAGGAATCCTACATTTCTGATTTTCAATGGATCTAGTGATCCCAAGAAACACTTATGGGGTTTTTCTCTAGTTTTGATCCCATGATGGGAACCCCTATGAAATAGAAAGCAGTGAAACTTATATTCTTTGTACAATCATTACCGAGTCCGGCCTTTGTATGATACACAATTTTGCAGTCCCAATCGATCACGGGATGGGTAAATCCCCATCAGAAGTTCCTCTTCCTATTCATGTCAACGTTGAAGAATACAACAGTCTTTGATCTCACAAATTTCAAAAAAATGGAGAATGAAATAGGCTCATACATCATTTCTTGGTGGAAAGTATTGACATACTCCTTGAATATACTACTCCCACAAGAAGAACTGTTCCCTATCTACATAAAAAATTTCCATGATGTGTGGTGTACACCGTTGATTCCTGTGAAATACATAAGAGGGTTTGGCGATCTGAACGCAATTACTCAACAGTTACAAAAATCCATCACAGATACCAAATCCATGTCTCGGTTGATCCCATCAACTCAAGGAAGAAATATAGGAATGGAAGAGGCTACTACAGTTACACCTAAGTCGGCCCCTATACCTGCTCCTACCTCAAAACGTGCATCATAACATAGGGCTCCACCTCTTAATAGTCAACAGTAACGAATGACTCATCAAGATTATCAAAGAGATAAAATGTGAAGATAGTTTGATGAGTTTAGGAACACGGTCTATTTCTTTATGAATTACCAAGTCCCTGGTTATTTAATCTCATCTTTGGAAAAAATGTTAGTCTAGTTTCTAAATCCCAAAAAGCCTAAAAAATTGGGTGATGAGGATTTCCCAAACTATTTACCTTTCCACAAAATGTTGGGGCATCCCATCTAGGAGTGTGTTTTTTTCAAGTACCTCCTATAAAAGATGGTGGATTCTAGGCAAGTGAAACTGAAAAATTCATCGTCCCTGGTAGCATACGTTTTTGTTACTGATCCAAAGGATGAAGGTGAGTGGAAAGATGTTAAAAGTAATAATGAACAAAATTTCAGTGATTGTATTGTTAAAAAAATAATCAATCAAACTCATTCCATTCTACAAACATAGTTGAAACATCCAATTGTGCCTCATGTTGCTTCTGTTATAGTAAATCCAGCTTCATCATAATCCTCATCATCAGAATTCAAATCTTCAAATAATCCACATGGATGAAATTATAAGGAACAAGTATAATAAGATGAGTTCATTTCGAGGAAAATGTTTTCCATGATCTTAGTATATTTCTTTCCAAACATCTCAAAATCATGAGAACCACCCCTCCAAATGGTATAACAAGAGTCGACTCCCAAGAAGAATTTTCCCCCGATTAGGAGTTTATATTTTTTTATGTTAATTTTTTTCATTTAATAGATCACTACTCAAATGGTGATTCTGATTATAAACCTAATTTACCTACACATGATTATGGAACAGGGGTAATACATCATCATTGTCATGGATACAAGGGAAGATGAGGTTGTGATATAATCTACTACTTTAACCAAACCCATGGCTGAACCATCTTCATGGCCAAAACTCATGGGAAATATTTCTAGCGAGCTCATATAGAACAAGGGAGTTATTCATCCACACATGACAGCATTTGACCTGACATAATTATCTTGGAGGACCAGTTAGAGGATACCCCTCCACCTCCTCATTAGATGTGCAGACCTATCCAGCCTAATCCACTAAGAGCATAAGCACTTCTGGTTCCTTCTTGAGAGATGGTCTATCCACATCAAGAATATCTGCTCCAAAGATTCCTAAAAAATAGAATATTCATTCTAGAAAATGTAATCCTATGGATCAAAAATATGTTGTCTTGAAGAAAATGTCCCAAGTACTGGATAAGTTTTCAATCCAGGATGCTCTGAGTTTGTCAAAAGTGCTCCAAGAAGAACTCATTGGGGCATTGTCAAGCCCTCAGGAATTTGAAGTTGAGGTCACTTCTACTGAAGTATATCATGAAGAAAATAATCCTATAGAATTCTATGTGGTCATTTACTTCGCTAACCAATGATGAGGATGTTATCATACAAGGACATGTCAAACCCTTGTATATATCTATCATGTTAGATGACATTGATGTCTAAAGAGCCTTCATTGATAATAGATTAGGATTCAACCTCATCCATGTTCGGGCACTTCATCTACTGGGTCTCAGTGAACCTCACTTATCTTCCTCCACTCTGATGTTATAGGGTTATGACAAGAAAGAGCAAGATCTTGTCGGTGAGATTACACTCAGGACTTAGTTCATAGATCTTGTGTCTAACTTAGGGTTCATGGTGGTCTGTAAGGACACAACATTAAATGTTCTACTGGAAAGACCTTGGCTACATCATCATGCGGTCATTCATTCGTCATACCACCAATGTCTCAAATATACTATCAATGGTCAAATTGGGACATTTTATGGTGACAAGGCCCCATTAAAATCCTGTGAAACATAATACATAAATGCAGGGATCTATCCCAATGAAGGGGAATAATCAATGGTTATTGATGTCGCCTAAATCAATGCCCCAAATTGCTTGGAGATGATTTTAGATAACCTTTTCCAACAGATCATTGTAAATTACATGATGAATATTAATAAAATTGAAAGGGTGGGCTAGAATTCATGAATTCATTCAGCAGATTCTATAATGAAAATCACAATAGTTGATCTCAACCGTGATGAATAAGTTATCAACACACTAAATGATAAAGAAATCTTGAATGAAAATTTCACCATTATATCCCCCATTCTTCAAAAAATCCCAGTTTTTTAGATGAATTGGAAGAAGCTATTATGAATATAGAAGAAATTGAAGATAAACATTCTCAGTCCCTTGTTTCCCCTTAAGGACTCCACAAAGGCTATATGCCAGCAAGTGTGCTCAAAATGATTACCTCATCCTCTAGATGTCCAAATGGCTACTCCCCTCTTTCCTTTGAGGAACATGTTTGATCATCTCCTCTTGGGAAAAAGAACAAATAGTAGAGAATGATGAAGATGGGGAGGAAAAAAGAAGAAGATATCAAGGACACTCCTCCAACATTTGAGGAAGCTATCTCAACTACCATGGATGAACTAAGAGAAATAAATTTGGGTAAAAAAAGATCCATGCCCCACTCTAATTAGTGTGTCCTTGACTCTTGAAGAACATGAGGAATACATCTCCTTATTAAAGAAGCGTTAAGATGTATTTTCCTATAATTACACAAAGATGCTTGGTTTTGACCCCAAAGTGGCCACCTGTAACTTAGGATTTCCAGATTATCATTGGGGATACGATCAAGCAGTTAGGAGGACACACCCGAATCACACCTCCAATATTGAGGTTGAAGTAGACAAGATCTTAAAGGTTGACTTCATCTGAGAGATTCAATAGCTAAAATTTATATCCAACATTTTCTCTATGAGAAAGGAGAATATGGAAATCAGTGTTTTTATTGATTTTGAATATCTCAACCAGCATTATCCCAAGTATGAATTCTCGGTTCCAATCACAAAACACTTAATTGATGAAATAGCTAGAAACCAAACCCACTCCTTCATGGATGGATACTCTAGATACAATCAAATATGGATTGCCCTAGATCAAAAATATGAAACACCTTTTAGAGCACGTCAAGCCATATTCTAGTATTTAATTCCCATTGGATTGAATAACACTAGTTCTACATACCAACGTGATGTGCATCACATCATTAAACTATTCATGGGAAATTTTTTTAAATGATATATTGATGATCTGGTGGTCAAATCCTAACAATTCTATGATCACTTGGATGACCTAGAAACCATATTTAGTAAGCTTCAACAACATGATATGAAGATGATCCCCTTAACATGTGGTTTCAGGGTAACCTCAAAAAAATTTCTTGGCTTCACTATACATAATCGTGGCATCAAAGATGATCCTGATAAGAATAAAGATATCCTGGGCATGTCACCACCTTGGAACTTGAAAGAGTTAAGAGGACTTAAAGGACACTTGGCCTACATTCGACACTTCATATCCAACCTCTTAGGAAAGTGTTTACCTTTCACCAAATTTATGGATAAGGGTGTCACTTATTAGTGGACCAATGACTATTTGGAATAATTTGATTCCCCCAAGAAATAACATCTGATCCCATCGGTATTGATGCTACCTATCTAAGAAAATACTCTCATTCTATAAATTATAGCCTTGGAGTGATCATTGGTTTCCTTCCTTGTACAAAAGTATGATGTTGGAAATGAAAATAGCCTTTATTAGCTTAGTCGAACCATTCTCGATGCAGGGAATCGATATTCATATATTAAGAAGAGTTGTCTGGCATTATTATTTGTAGTTCATAAGTTGAGGAAATATCTACAACATCAAGATATCTATATGTTTTCTCTCAATAACCCAATCAAATTTATCCTCAGTATTCATATGTTGTTAAGAAATCATGCATGGTGGGATGTTATCCTACAATAGTTTGATATATTGTTTGGGACTCTGAAAGTAGCGAAAGGAAAAGCCTTAGAAGACTTACTCACCGAGAACCCATTTGAAAAAGAGATGTCATTAAATACTAAACTACCTGATTAATAAATCCTCTATATTCAGGATATCCCCCAAACATGAGAGATTTATTTTTATGGTTCTTCTATAATTCCAATGGGAAATTTGATGGAAACCCTAAGCTAAATAAATTTGGGTTAGGAATTGTTATCATCTACCTAGAAAAGGCAGTATTATCATACTCCATTGTGTTATCATAAGTTGGTACCAACAACGAGGTGGAATATCTGGATCTCATTGTAGGCCTAGATTTAGAACTCTAAGTACCAATGAACCACCTACAGGTGAAGGGTGATTCGAAATTTATATTCAAGCAGATCAATGGGGATTATTCCATTAAAAAAGAGTACCCAATTCCCCTGTGTAATTATGTATGAGGTTTAATGGAATAATTCCCCTAAAAGACAATATTGACTCATGTCCCATGATCACAAAATTATCAAGTAGATTCATTGAAAAATGTGTTGGAAAATGTAGCTATAGCTTTGGCAGATCCAAATCAGGATGAAACAATCATTAGTATTGCCCACTACAGAATGGTTTTGCCTTTTGTTTGGATCAGAGAATAATAGATCAATGAAATTAGGCTCATCCCTAAGTCAAATATCCCTTCCATGAGATGGATGATACCCATATTATAATATCTACAAGATAGATTACATCCACTAGATAAAGATGGAAGAAATAAGATCAAGTGTAGAGCAAGTAATTTCACTTTTTATGACATCCCAAATCACTAGAAAGTAATTTACAAGTGAGGATATGATGGAGTCCTTATCAGATGTGTTGATAGATATTGATTTCAGCTATTGTGGAAGAAGTGCATGTAAAATAATGTGGTTCCCACCAGCCAAGGTATTGGATTTATGATAAAATATCAAGTCTTGGATACTTCAATCCATCGATGACGTACGATTTCACAAAATTATCTAAGAAATGATATCCCTTACAAGTGTATTCCAATTTCATCCATTAACCCCCATAGTTACTACATATAGCTAAATAATCCTTTCTATTTTCCACATGGGTAATGAATGTTGTTGGACCATATCCTTGTATGATCGAAATAATGATGTAGATGCTCAATATACAAGAGGGTAGGTGAATTGTACACTTTAAAAATTCCTTTGGAACCTTTAAAGTTAGTTACGAATAATTATGTTTTCCTTAAACAAAGGAAAGGGCTAAGTTTAACAAAGTTAAACTAAGAAAATTCACAAAAACTCTAACACCAAATAAAACTTGGAAAAAGTAATGAAGTTATAAACATCAAATCCTATGAACTTTCTTAAAACTGAAAATAGATTCCGAAAGTAGGTTACAGAAATATGGTTCTGGAAATTGAAACTTAACAAAAGATTACAATATGATATTCTACTTTAAAGCGTATAGAATCTAAATGAAACAGAGTACAAGTAAAGAAGTATAAGAAGGTTTTACTTTCCTTATAATACAAAATGCAGCGGAAATAAACAAGTAGTAAAACTACAAGTAACTAGATATATGTCTTTTAACCCAAAAAGAAGGGTATCCAACAGCCTTGGATAAAGGTCCCTTGATTTATACTTTCAAGCAAGTCTGTCTTACCCACACTAGGGTAAGACCTCGATACGAAGATCGGAGTCTCTGTCTTGCTATCCCTACAAGCCCTCAACTTCAAGGTAGTTGGTAACCTATGTCTTCCTCAGCAAGGAAGCCCTCGAACTTCAAGGTAGTCGGCACCTCTGTCTTCCTATCCCCAGAAGTCCTCAAATGTAATCACCAACATTCGGAGTCGCACGAAGAAAAAAATGAACGAGCGGTTCAGTACGAACAAGGCATGAAAAAATTTCTCTCTCTAGAAATCACCTTAGCAGTGTGTGGTCTCTAGATTGATCAACTAAATTCTTTTCTCTTTTGAGCTCTTTCAAATGAGCTACTATTTATAGGAAAATTCCAACGGTCAACTCCCTCTTCCAACGGTCATATTTTCCATGAAATTTGGAGGGACCTGTACACGTGTAACTTAGCCAATGGTTAGTTTATAACATAATAGACAACATCGTTTTATAACAAAATAGGTGAAACAGAATGTATGACATCGTTTTAAAATCTAACTAAAAAGTTCGGATTGAATATTCGGAGTGAAAAAAATATTAAAGAGTAGATAGATTATAACAACGTAAGCAAGATGAAAGTTCGGAGTCTAACCAAAAATAATTTTCGGAGTCTAAATAAATTCGGAGTGTATAAAACAAATATGATCATATTCTGTTTAATAGGTGAATTCGGAATGAGAATTCGGAATGAGAATTCCTCATCAGAATTCGTAATGAGAATTCCTCATCAAAATTCGTAATGAGAATTCATCATCAGAATTCGTAATGAGAATTCATCATTATAATTTGTAATGAGAATTCATCATTAGAATTCGTAATGAGAATTTGTTTTCGAACTTCATAAGTATTCGTATCCTGAATCTGGAATCGAACTTAATCAGAGTTCGTATCCGAAGTTCGGAATGAAACTCTATCATAGTTCTCATCTGGATTTCGGAGTGAAACTTTATCAGAGTTCTTATCCAGAATTCGGATCCTAAAACAGAATACTTCATATCAAAGTTTCAAGCAATTACGAGAAAATAGAAATGAATCCCAATCTTATACTTAGAAAAAATATGGATGAAAATATGATAAGGATAATTTTTCTTACAAAAGCAATTTTCCTTATAAACGCGATTTTCCTTATAAAAACAATTTTTCTTATAAAAGAAATTTTTCTTATAAAAGTGATTATCTTAAACATAAGGTCTTTGTGATTTTCAAAACAATAATGAATGGAAAATATATAAGGAAAACCTTATTGACTCAACAATCCTCTAGCTACAGCTAAGCAATTTAAGTACATCCTTACTGCCATTGATTTCTTATCAAATTGGGATGAGGCAATACCTCTCAAAGAGGATGGAGACAAAATAATTTTTGATATGTTAAATATATCATCATTACTAGGTTTGTTGTCCCTCATACCATTTTGATGGAAAATGTCACTAATTTCTGTTTTGCTAAGGTGGAGAAGCTATATTAAGATTACAATATCAAATTCAATCATCCATCTTGCTATCATGTTGTGGCCAATGGACAGATATAGGCTTTTAACAAGACCCTATCAAACTTACTATAGAAGGTGATGGATAAATAAAATAAATATTTCCCTGATAAGATCTTGAATACCTTATGGACTCATCAGACTACTACCCGTACTTCAATGTGAGAAACCCCATACTCGTTAGTGTACGGAACAGAAGCAGTATTTTCCATTGAGGTTCAATTTCCATTGTTCCGTATTTTAATTTTTGACCAGCTATCCATAGATGATGAATCCCAAAAATTGATGGATAAGCTGGATTGACTGTAATAAAAGAGATTTCACACCTTTCATCACTTAGAGAATTATCAAAACCAGATATCTCAAGCCTTTAACAAGAAGTTCCATCTTTTTTCATTCCTTCAAGGAGAATTGGTATAGGTCTTTAGGAATATAATGATACTAGTAAAAAAACTGCAAATCTTGAGCCAAACTGAGGGATACCTTACTTCATACATAAGTCCCACTCTAATAGAGATTATTCCTTAATCTCAATGGATGGAGAACTCACTATGAACCCAACCAATGAGAGGTTCCTGAATAAGTACTTTGTGTAATCATACAAAGTTCATCTTAGTTGTAGGACATTAAACAACATAGAACCATTTGTATCCATGTTGAATGAAATTAAACTAAATAACATCATCATCCTTGTTCATGATGATAAATTGTCCAACATGTGGTCCAAGATATAATACCTTAAACTGTATAGCACCAGTTTTCCTCGCCACATGAAATTAAACTATATGGTTAATGTCTCCTTTATTTCACGTTAATAAATCCCCAAGATACCATGATTGGAAACTAATTTTGTTACCTAAAAGGATTATTAGATTTCATTCATAAACCTCACTCACCTCATTGACACTCTCTAGTGGCACTTGAGACCCATTTCTCCCCGTGTTTGGATCAGACCTAAATAGGGAATAACTTTCAAGAACTGCATGTGTCTTGATTATTTCAACAACAAGATACAAAGTGACACCCATATCTTCTATCTCGGGTCTATCCAAAATATTTCTTTCATGTCAGGTGACCTCGTGTCCTTGCTACATGATGATAAATTTCATAGTTCACCAAGAACTATGTGTGGTATGATTCTCATTTTAATGAGATAGGTAGTGATGCCCGGATCTCCAATCATGCCTCCATCCATGAACATAAAGAAACAATTTCTCATTTACTTGTGTATGAACCAAATATATACTGGGAATTCCTCCAGAAAATATGGTTTTATTCTCATACCATTTTATCTCTTGAGATCAACCATTATTTTGGAAAATATCTAAAAAAATATTAAATCCCCATTCCTCACATTAAACATCAGTTGGTGTGGGAAACTTTATCAAGAACTATGTGTGGCTTGATTCTTGCCCCAGCAAGATACGTAATGACACACAAATATCCTATCTTGGTTCCAGCTACAATGTTTTAAAAAATCCCTTCACCCCCTATGTTCATGAATCAAACCTATACAGGGATAATTTTCAAGAATTATGTGTGGATTGATTCTCATCCTATTGAAATATGTAGTGACACCTAGATCTCCAATCTTGGGTCCAGCCATGATTTTAGAAAAGAAAATTTGTGTTCCTTTCCCTCGTGAATGATTCAGATCTGCACATTGACCCCTACCAAAACTTATTCCTTGATTCTCATTATAATGAGATGCGTGATGATGCCTAGACATCATACTTTAGTCCCAACCATCAGTCTAGAAGTTATCAAAATTCCCCTTTCCCACATCAAAGTATGATTGTTGTAGGAAAAAACATTCAATAACAATGGGTGTCCTGATTCTCATCCTATTGAGATACATAGTGACACTAGGAACTCCAATCATGGGTTCAGCTATGATTAATCACAAATCCCCTTTACTTTGTTTGAATGAATCAGATATACATAAGGGGTCTGTCAAGGATCACGTGAGGATTTATTATCACTCATATGAGATATGTTGTGATGACCATACATTCATTCTTGGTCCCAACCAAAATATTTCCATCACTTTGTATTAGTTCACCTTCATCCTTAACGCATAGTGTTAAACTGCATGGAATTCCAAAAACTATGTGTGGATTGATTCTCATTCTATTGAGATATGTAATGATACTTGGGTTATATCTCATGGTCTATAAGCAATTTAAAATCCCCCACTCTATATGTATGGATCATATATGCATGGGTTACTTCTTCAAGAACTACATGTGGCTTGATTATCACTCATATGAGATACGTAGTGATGCCCAAACTCTCACTATTGGGCCCAGTCACAACATGATGAAAATAATGCCTCTTTTATCCCATATATGATTCAAATATATGTAAGAAGATTTAATACGAGTTTGAATCTTATGTATGAACCTGTATTAAAAAAATCCCCATTATCCTCCACTTATGAATTCAATTAGGGTGAGGGACCTTTATTTATGAACTATTTGTGGCTTGATTCTCATCCCATTGAGATACGTAGTGACATTAAAATCTTCAATCATGGGCCCAGCCACATCAAAACATAAAAAACCCCGTACTCTCCCATGTATGAGTCAGAACTATATGGATGAGTTCTCAATATACGCATGAACATGTATCTTTTAGAACTATTTATGGATGGATTCTTGATATGAAAATATGTGTAGGGACTCTTGGGATCTATACCCTAGAAATTCATGATATTCCTTTTTCATTTTGGAATCTCCCATATCCTTTCTATAAGACATTAAACTACACGACCAATGTCCTCTCTTCAAGACTTCAAACTTCATGGTACCACTAGAACTACATGTGGCTTGATTTTCATATGATTTTAGATATTTAGTGAGGCCTAGTCCTTACTCCGTAGACACATCCATCGGGTAAAAGAAAAATACCCCTCTCTTACATACAATCAAAAATCTATACATCATCATTTATTTGGGGTCCTCTCTTTAGAGATCCCACTAAGGAAACAAGATATGTACCCATTCTACATATGAGTCTGATCAATGCATGGGAGTCCAAATTCAAAGTTAATATCATTCCAAATATTTTACATGTGTATTTAACATTTCCCCTTTAACATGGAATAATTCTAATATTGAATACTTTTAGATCTTAGTAATCTTTCCTTATCTTCTAGTGGTAGAATGTCTAATACCAGAGAGCTCCTTTACCTAAATATGAAGTATGTTCCCTAGTTGGCCTTACATAAGTCACCCAAAAAATGGTCCTGTCAACCTAAGGATTCCACTGTTTGACTATGTATTATGCACCCCGTCTGGACTTGCATAAAATACCAACCATAATAGGTTTTTCAACCAGTGCTAAATTTATTGTTGGGAGAAGCCCATCAAATCCATTTAAGATTTGATGAAGGTATACTGGAACCCGTAAATCAGCGGTCGTCACTTGCATATTTGTCCTATATATTTTATCTAGACCTGAAAGTCTAGAAGATCCTATTTTAAATATTCCCCCATTCACTTTTTCAAATAATACTCGAATAAAATTGGACCATTTGACCATATATCATCCATTGTATCCATAATTTTATGCTCTTAGTCATATGACTTAAAACTAAAAACACCATACTTCCAATTCTTGGGTTATACCTAAGTAAATAATCATCAATCTCAATTCATTGGAAATTTTGACTTGAAATACCCCTCTCATATTCAGTTACTTTCTCCACAAGAGAAAATTTGTGCATGGGAAAATCCAAATCTCCATAAACATCCATTTCCTTTTAATGATAAAATGCTAGAATTATTGAGAGATCTTTTACCCAACTATGCATTATACTCTCTAGTTTGTCTTGCATAAAGCCTCCCACATAATGGGAAAGTCATCCAAAGGGTTCCATTATTTAGTATGCAGTATCTGCCCTAGTTGGCCTTTCACAAAATCCCTCATAACGGGGTTATCAATTAGTGGTAACTTCATTCTTGAGATAGAAATATTCTAACATCATAAGACCTTTTTACTATACCACCATTCGGATCCAAAAATCCTCAAATCATAACTTACAACGTTACCCTTCCATTTTAATCCTAAATATAGTAAAACATTTCCAGTAAGATTACCAAGAATCATAGAATCATTAAACATTTGTTCACATCCAAAGAACTTAATTTATAGTCACATAATGTTCTTACTACATGACCTTAACTACACAGCCCCTAATGTCCTTGCTATATGATTTTAAACCACACTGCCCATAATTTCCATGTTTCATGAATTTAAACAACACAACCACTGATGTCCTTCCTACCTAACTTAGAATTGAAGATCCTCCCAATGTATTTCCTATATTAATTTAAACTACATAGCACAAGGAACACTAATTAAGAAATAGGGTGTCTTGGATAAAGCCTTATCCAACTCTTGTCACCCAAATATCCAACTAATCAAGCTTTATCGCACTCGACAACCCATGTTCCCCTACCTGAAGCCCATTTCAGTTCCTCTTAGGACTAGCGTGGTACACCTATGTAGCCTACCTGCATGGTGCACCAGCGCTGAGAACCTATTCTCAGGACCTATGTAATCCAAACATTAATCCCACTTCAAATCCACCCGTGGTAGGGCCTCTCCTTCCTTGGTTCCCTTGTCTAAAAGGGACCAATTTAAAACCTCCACCAAGACCTCCTAATTTTAAAAAGCCTTCGGAAATAGAACATCTTCTTATCTCCCATTTGGATTTGGATTTCTACAGTCACAGGTTTCCCATGCTTTTCCTATCTGAGGGTAAGGATCCTCGGGGAATCTATAGATTTTTATATCTATGGTCACATGGACCCTTACCTCAGGGACAGATTTGAGGAGTTCCCGATATCATATTCAAATGATAGGAATCTATCAACCCCTTCACATATCTGAGATCTAGAGCCTCTGGTCTATATTAGAGAGGGTGAGGATTAAACTTTCTTTTCCTTTGGATAGAGAATTAAATCCTCCTCCCTCACTATGAGACCAATTTTAGGGAAACCATCTAGGTGTAAGCCCCTATCCATTTATGTGAGAGGTTGTAGTTTTGATCCTCTCTATATCCTTCACCATAATTCCTTTTTTAACTTGGACTCTTGTATAATATAAAGTGATGAGAGGGAAGTTTCGTAGCCCTAGCCACTTCCTCTGTATCCCCATACTCTTCCTCTATAGCCTTGGCCTCTTCTGCCATAGCCCCGACCTCTTCTATTGTAGCCCGGAACTCTTCCACAAGAAAATGAAGGAATGTGTGTGGTTTGTCAAATATTATCCATATTCTTATTTCACATACCAAGCTTGACTCACATGGTTTTAGAGGTTTGTAATGATCATGACAACCCCATAGTCCTCCTGAAGGATTGAACAACAAGAACTTTAATTTCTACTAACTAGGATACATAAGAAGTCTACTCAGAGCCTAAACTCAATTGGAATCCTCCTTAAGAATAATCCCTATTAATAATTCCATTTATATGGGTATCCACCTCAAGATTAAACCCCATGTTAATCCCTGTATCACCATGAGTGAAAACCTCTCTCATGGTCCCTCCATAGGGGATATACTTCTCAAGAGTAACCCCCAATATATCCTCTCAAAGGGTCATCCTCCCCTATGAGACATATCCTTGAGATCCTCTATAGGCATAGGTCATCTCCAAAAAACTATGTAGGCTTTGATTTCCATCCAAATGGGATACGTAGGAAGACTCCCAATGGTACAAATGAAACATTCTAAACCAACATTGTTCTTTTGGGCCACATCCTCAGTAGGGCCTAATTCAACTTGGAAACTCATATACCTTCCAAGTTCCATGGGGTTTTTTGGCATAAGTCCCACACAAAACATTGACTATGAACCTTCCTCTTAGATGTCCTTGCAACATGACATTAAACTATATGGTTGAGTCCTCAACACAAAACATTAAAAGGTATGATGTGCCCCATTCAGTGGCACCAAACTATGTGGGTTCTGATTCCTTTCACAAGGATACATAAGAGTCCCATTTGTGGGTTTTATCCAAAAAATCAAACAATTTCCATCTCCCATGATAATGATAAATTCCAAAGTGATGTTCATCTACCTGGATGACCATAAATTCCATATTTCCCCACTGTGTGTCTAGAAAAACAGCATCTTCGTAATAACAACCAAATAATATCTAAGTATAACGTGAGTATATATCATTGATGTAGAGCCTCACATACCTCCAGATGTCTCAAATCAATGAAGAACCTTGAATACATACAAATTATTCTAAATTCCATACATGCTAATAATTGAATGGAAATATTTGGATAACTCACATCATATTTGGGAATTAATGAATTATTCATGAACATATCTTAAATCTATAAGTGAGTACTAGAGTAGGCAATAAATCCCCCATAAAAGGGTATGAGGATCCTGACGTCCCATCCTCATGATCAATGCAAGTTATTAAGAATTGTGGGTCAAAATCCCTAATGAGCACCTACCATAAGAAAGAAGGCCTCTATGGATACAGAACCATTGAGTATTTTCAGTTCCACAAAAAACCCCATTGGTAACTGTTTAGAAATAATGATATCACCAATGAAGTCACATTTCAGAGGAAAACATGGTCTATCGGTTTTTATGAGTTCTTAGTGATTTTTTTAGGTGTGTTGAACCTTTCTGTTGAGTTTGTATGGTTCTTGTAATTGTTTTAATGAGTTTTTATTATCGGTGATGGTATGCACACACATACATAGGTGTGTGTGTGTGTGTGTCTTTCATGTAAGAATTACCTCATGGACAGTGAATAAGTTCATTGGATTGAAGGATGTATAAATATGTATATAAGTGTATGTGTGTACGAGTTTTGGTAGTTTGGGGTGGTTTCAATCAAATCTGATAGGTGTTGAGTGTTAGCTCAATCCACTGCTTTAGGTAGGGTCCCTTTCATTTCCCCTTAAATTCTATGAATATTGTAACTAATTTACTTATTTCACCTTCCTTTGTTTTAAATTATGCATTATAGTATTTAGATTAAATGCCTCATAAATGTGATTTTAGTATGATTCAGGATTTATATATTAAATGTGATACATAATTACTTGATAATAAATATCATGATTTTATAAAAAAAACCCTCCAATGGAGGTGTGTTTTCTTTAAGCTAAAAAGTATAAATTATAATTTTATTTCTTGCCTGCCTTATTGCCTTGGTTCCCCTTTTACACCTTGATTTTATGGTTTGGAAAATTTCATGTTGAGACATGGCCTTCATTGAAGTTCTGAAATGTGATTCTCCTTGTTAATGAAACCTATTAACAAGATGGCATGTTTTATAAACCGAATAGCTTGATTTATTAATGGGAATTACCAGTGCAGGGTGCCTATCATTTTCCTGTCATTTTGTTGCATTTTTAACGTCGTACCATTATGATTTTACACAGATACATCTGTAGGAGAATTATTTTAGCATATAAATTTAATTTTTAAGACTTTTAGTGTCATTTGTTACCTTTTGTTAGGGAAAAACATGTTCGTGGTGTTCAACTTGGCCTTCCCATTTCTATTACGAGTTCCATTCCAAATTGGCCTGGTTTTCCCATGGCACCTTCTAAGTACCACTTGAACATTGATAAATGAATTGTCTTGACTTGTTTAATTAAATATAATGAATTGAATAGAATTTATTGACATGGTTCCATACCTTCCGAAAATATATTAAATGAATTAAATTAAATGTAATTATTTTGGATGGTCTAAACTAAATCCCTTTTAATCTTCTAAAATTATTTATAGTAATTATGACATGTGTGTTTGTGTCATCATGCCATGGACACAACAAGATAAATGGGATAATCTATATTAAATTATAGTATTTGTTTTAATTTCCATTAAATTATTTTTGGTCTATATGTAAGGAGACTGAGACCTATAGCCACCTGATAGGTTTTACAGCCTGTGACATTATTAAGACTACATCTATTTCACTTTAAATCCCTATAATAATTTTGATAAATTTTTTGATTGATTTCTAAGAAGTTTGAATTGGAATAATAATAAATTGTGTGACTTCTTATGGTAAAACAACCTTGGATAAAATGGTTAATTAATATTAATAAATATAGGTTTGGTTGATTAATTAAATAGTTCTGGTATAACTATGATGATAATTAAGAACCTAGATTAATGAAATGAACTCTTTTGACTGATGGTAATTTTTTTATTAATTTCTTGTTGTGTCTTGTGATGATAAATTTGGTGTGTTTGATACTAGAATTGTGATTTTTATTACTTAGATTTTTAGTTTATGTGATATTGATGTGATTGAAACATGAGGGTCTGATGCAGTTTGGAATGTTGAGTTTGTCTATATACGACTCATGTTTAATGTGATTCATGAGGGATTGGTGTATGTTTTTGTACTGCCTAAGGTCTTGGTACACTAGTAATTAATTCCTGAGGGAATATTATATGTTTATTTTGGATTCCTGAGAGCTATATGCATAGTCACATGATGCCTGAGGGAGAGATCCTAGTTATTCCTAAGAGTGAAATTTTGGATAGACTGAGGGAAATATACTAGTTATTCCTAAGGGTGAGGTTGTGCTCACTACTAGAAATTGGTATATTTGTGATGGGGCATTTGCGATAGGGACCTATCACAAAAAGTTGTTTATGATAGGGTCCCATCGCCAATTCCCCATTATAGAAAAGGGTGTCGTAAAAAAACTATTTGTGATGAGTCCACATCCAGTAACTAATAGTTTTCCCAAGGTTTTTTCAAAAACCCCTATTACAACTAGACATAGACCTATCACAAAAAAACCTTTTCTATAATGGGGAATTGGCGATGAGACCCTATAATAATAATAAAATAATATTAATAATATAAAAATATTATTATTACTAATATTAATGAAATAATATTATTAATATTATTAAAATAACAATAAATTAAAAAATAATAAAACCTCAATATTCTCAAAAATATAAAAATAATAATCAAAACAAAAAAATAAAAAATAATAAAAATATAAAATAATAAAATATAATAAAATATAAAATAAAGTAATAAAATAATATACAATTTACTAAATAATAAATAATTTAATACTCTCAATAATACAACAAACTCACTATATATTAATGTAAATAGTTAATATTATACAAAAATTACAGAAAATTAAAACAATATCTTCTTGTAGTTTGCTTAGTGCATCATAGTTTTTTGTTGCCGAACAAATGTCTCAAAAAAAATATGATATGTCTGTTATCATATCCCAAATTATAGAATTCAACAAAACTATTAATCCAATCACCATAAGTTTTTCTATTATAATATGAAAGTCATGCCTTTTTAAACCAGTAATATGACCATTTCTGACACATATGACCAAATTGGAAGCATAACCATCTTAAAGTCTCAAATCTATAATCCATTGAAAAAATAATAATCAATTTTCTTGGGATAGTGTATAAGTTGATTTTGGATTCATTAACTTATATTATCTAACATTTTCATACAGTTCAAGTTGTAGTCACATGTAAATTTGGGCAACATCCAATCATGCCATTACATTATCTTTGGTCTTACTAGGTGTATCGGAAACATTATAAAATAAATTATCAAAATAGTTCTTCTTAATATGCATGAAATCCAACATGTGATGGACCAATAAATCATACCAATAATGCAGATCCCAAAAAATGCTTTGTTTTATCCAATTGTGTTCTTTCCCAATATAATCAATTTTCTGTTAATTTATTATTGGTCCAATTATGATGGTTAGTAATAAAAAGACAATTTATTTTAACTTGATACCTAAGATCATTGTTGTAGTTCTATCTCTTTTAACTGTTACTTTTATGAAGTGATATTTTTTCCTCTGAAAAGAATGATCGGTTGGAAGTAATCTGCAATGACAGTCGAAAAAACAAGGGTTTTTACAATTGATGAGCATAAACACTTTGTTATCTCTCATAAATTACATGCATGATTTTGGACCATGTGTACTCCAGCAAGATAACATGTCATATGCTCATAATTCACTAATTTTCTATGTCAATCCATCTTTCATTATGAAATTTTGTTTCACAGTAACATCATGTGTACTGACACCATTATTCTATAATGAATTTAACTCATCAATAAATGGTTTCAAATGAACATCAATATTCTTTTTTGGATATACTATAATTAATAAGGTCTTAAAGATATAAGGATCCTTTATCAACATCAAAGGAGGTAAATTATACGAAGTTATTAACACAGTCCCACATGAATTCTGACTACCGTAAGAACCAAATGGAGAGAAACTATCATTTGAAAGACCCAATCGCATGTTTTGGGCTTCATAAAAAAATACAGACGCACTTGGTCAAAATATTTCCATGAATCAACTTGAGAGGGATGATTTAATCTTTTATAGGTTGAAATATTGGTTTTGTGCCATGACATCAATTTTATTGTCTTCAAATACATAAATAAATGCTGCAATCTGGGTGTATGTGGGAAATATCTCAACTATTTTACAAGAATCAATCCAAACTTTCCTAGTTGAGACTCTTTATACCTTGATTTTCTATATGTGGTAAAACTATCCAATGACTCATTTTCACCATAATATAAGATGAAATCATTTTAACATTCATTATTCTTCTAATAAACAAGTCCCAGATTACGAAACAACCATTTTCTCTCAACGAAATTTATAGGAAATGCATTTCCTTCATGTAATAGTGTTTTAAACAAATAGAATATCTGATCAAAATTGCTATTTGACATTATATTATATGATTTAACAACCACAAAATTTTCAGCCACTTTACATTTTCTTATTTTGCAACCAGGCTATAATGCATCCTCAACGGATCTCAACAACTTATAAAATTGAGATAGTTCGAGCTCAGGAGTTAAATCAATATCATCCTGAGTTTTAGTTTTTTGAAAATATGGACCTACCACAACATGAAGTAAATTTTGAAACCATGATAGATCTGGAACCAAATTATTAGTATCTTCTCTAGAACTATAATCACCATGTTGATACCAAAAAGCATAATCTGGTTGAAAACCAATACACAATAAATGACCCTGAATGTTGTCAAAGGTTTCAAACATCCTTAGAGTACATTTTTTACAAGGACACATAATTTTTTCTTTTGAAAAAAATTCTTGTTGTGATGATACAAATGATAAGAAATATGTAACACCCTCAATATAGATAGGATTTAAACTAGAATTTTTTGGATTCTTGTACTAATTTATCCAAGTGTGATTGTCAAATAATGAATATTTCCAACTCCCATTTCCACTTTTCTCTAAAAAAATATAAACTAATTTGATTATTTGAATAATTTGATATAGTAAAAACACTATCCAAAAAATATAAAAAATCAAATTCCCTTTTCTAGAAATTTATAATAATTTCTATTATTTCATAGTGATTTAGTGTATTTTTTAAAAAATTATACAAATCTATACTAATTTGTGAAAATTTATACTAATTACCACTAATTATTAGTAATTACATCTAATTTATATTAATTTATGCTAATTACAGGTGGCACAATTTCCAAAAAATGGTGGTATCTCTTTTCCTCGATGGCACATCTCCTTGCAACTTTCTCTGACTAAAATCACTATGAAAAATTTGCTCTGATGTATGAATATACATTTTCATATTCATGGGAATGGAAGGAATAGAGGTCTCATTGCGCTACTCTCCATTCTCATGTATACGAAAATGGATGTCCATACATCATAGAAAATTTTTCATAGTGATTTCAGTTGGAGAAAGTTACAAAGAGATGAGTCGTTGGGAAAACGAGCCTCTCGTTCCCAATAATTCATCTCCTTACAACTTTCTTAGAATGAAATTAGTATGAAAAATCTATTATGACATATGCATATCCATTATCGTATGCATGAGAATAGAGAGTAGGGAGGCCTCGACATACTGCTCTGTATTCTCATGCATACAAAAATGGATATCTGTTTGTTGGAGAAGATTTTTCATAGTGATTTTAGTGGGAGAAATTTTCATGGAGATGAGTCATTGAGAAAAAGAGATACCGCAAATCTACTAGCAATTTTTCCAATTTATTACTAATTATTACACTACTAAAAATTATGCAAATTTATTCTAATTATTCTAATTATTGCAATTTATTCTGATTATTGAAAATTATTCTGATTATTTATATTTATTACTAATTATTACTATTTATTACTACTTATTATTATTAATTACTAATCATTTCTATTTATTTCTAGTTATTACTAATTATTCCTAATTATTACTAATTATTGCTTATTATTACTATTTATTAATATTTATTCCTATTTATTACGGATTATTACTAATTATTTATAATTATTACTATTTATTTCCAATTATTACTATTTATCCCTATATATTTGTATTTATTACTATTTATTACCGTTTATTCCTATTTACTACTATTTATTACCACTTTTTGCTAATTATTACAAGTTTTTGCAATTTATTACTAATTAATACAATTTATTACTAATTATTACAATTTATTACTAATTATTACAATTTATTACTAATTATAACAATTTATTACTATGTATTACTAATTATTACAACTTACTTCTAATTATTACAATTTATTACAATTTATTACTAGTTATTAATAATTATTAGAATTTATAAAAACTTATTACTAATTATTATTAATTATTACAATTTATTACTAATTATTACAATTTATTGCAAATTATTACTAATTATAACAAATTATTACTAATTATTAGTAATTATTAAAATTTAATACAATTTAATAATAAATATATCTAAAAATTACTAATTATTAAAATTTATTTGTAATTACCACTTATTATTACTTATTCTTGCCAATTATTACTATTCCTGTTAATTATTACTTATTCCCACAAATTATTACTTAATACTAAAATTTATTACATTCTATTACAATTTATTACTATTTATTACTATTTATAACTAATTACCACAAAATATTACTTATTCTCGCTAATTATTACATATTCCTGGTAATTATTACTAATTTTTACAACTTATTACTAATTAATACAATTTATTACTAATTGTTACATTTTATTACTAATTATTAGAATTTATTATTAATTATTACAATTTATTACTAATTATTACAATTTATTACTAATTATAACTAATTGTTATTAATTATTACTAATTATTAAAATTTACTACAATTTATTATTAATTATTACTAATTCGTAAAATTTATTACAAATTATTACAATTTATTACTAATTACCTCTAGTTATTACTTTTTCCTGCTATTTATAAATAATTTTTAATGTAACATTGTTTTATATTTGGTATAAGATAAAAACGATGAGTGCAGGTGGGAGTGCAGTCATGAGTGCTGGTGTTCTTCCTCTTCCTTCCTTGAGGGATCAAAAGGGGCGTTTTTGTTCAGAAGAAACTCCCCCTAATGGGGGTGTTTCTTCCCTTTGGAGTTCCTTTGGTGAATAACCAAGGGAAGGATCCTATTAAGGGGATTCTCAGCTCTTACAAAGAAGCCACCTTGGGGTTTCTTTAGGGGTTTCTATTTCCTCTACATGTATTCCTCTGATAAGGGTGGAGCGCAGATCCCCAGAGAGTCGTGAGGGTTTTCCCGTGGTTGTGCTTGTGGAGAAGGAAATTTAGGATGTAGTGAGGTTCCATGACCTTTCCTTGGTTGCTCGGTTTAGCCCCTCAAAACCCTCTCTGGAAGTGTTTAAATCTCTTGTTAACTCCGGGGGCCTCCACCATCCAGCGACGATCTCTGAGATTTCAAGATTTTCATTCGGTATCCATCTGTTCAGTAAGGAAGACTTCGTACATGCCTGGGCCCAAGAGGATAGACATTGTGGATCTAACAGATTCACACTTTCTCACTGGTCTTAGGCATGCCACTATGGTAAATAATCTAGTATGGTGGTGGTGTGGATTAAGTTGTCGGGCCTTCCCCTCCCTCTTCACAACCCTTCTATCTCGGCAGCGGTTGGAGATTCTCTATGGAACTTCCTTTGCTCAGATTCGAACACGTCTCATCTAATAGACTCCGGTAACCCCTAGATATGTGTAGAGTTGAACCTCTTCACTCGTTTTCCTCCTTGGCTCCTTATTAGATCTTCGGAGGGTTTTTCATGGTGGCAACGTCTAATCTACCAAGTTCTTCTTGGGTTCTGTTCACTACTAGAAAAGGGGGATTTTGAGCCCCCCAGACACGGGCGACCGCTATTGGTGGTCGCTAATCTTAAAAAAAACCATTCATCCCCCCAACCCCCTGACGCTCGAACCCCCCCCTCGCACACCCCACTCAGGTCACCGGAACCCAAAGTGTCGACCGTTGCCGCCCTCGCGCCGACCTTCGCCTCCCCCATGCCCGTCCTCCCTTTCCGCACCACTGACGTCATCCTCCTCCACCCCGCCCTCCCTCACCCCTCGCGGTCAAACCCCCCTTGTGCCCAAACCCTACCCATAATGCATGTTCTCCCTCACCATACAGCCGCCACCTGTCACCGGTCACCGACAACCCCGCACCGCCAACGCCGCGCAACAGCCTCCCCCCCCCCCTCCCGGTCGAACCCCCCTCGCACCTGAACCATACCTGCAACTTCTATTCTCCCTCGCTGCAACGCCGTTGCCTGTCACCAGTCACTGTCAACACTACGTGACCACCTCCATCTCCCCATCGTTGCCCATCCCCTCCCTCGCCGCATAACCTCAGACTCCGGCTCCCCTCCACTACCCCTCCTCTCTCTTACAGCACCACCTCTGGCTCCCCTCTCATCTAGATTTGTAGCGCTATCAGGTATTCCCTAACTTCTGTTTAAGAGTCTTTATTTTGGGAATTTTACAGTACAAAGTTGACATGCATGAATATTATATGAATATTGTGTGTGAATAATTTTTTTTGAAACTGATGTTCATGTGTATACAGACTTGTGTACATGAAGAATTATGAAACAGTGTTTGTTAACAGTGTTTGTATAAGAACACATCACACTTTACTTGATGTTAGAAGTTACATACAATGTACAATCCATGTGTATGATGATTGGATTAATATTAAGTTGTGTAGTAATTTGATTTGTAGCATTCTTGAGTCTATGTGTGTATCCCATGAGAAAATGTATGAGTCTTGATAACATTTGTGTTAATGTTTTGCACGATCGCTTGAATGTCAGGGGAACAGGCAGCAGATCCATATCATCCATTTGATCCATCAACGTCTCAGGGTCGAGGTATGTTTGAATGTAACTGTTTCGAATTATTTATGTAATTTCTAAATATATATATATATACACATCTGTCAAATTATGTATAAAATTGTTTTCAACAGGATCGAACTCGACTGCATCTTCCTATCGCAAGAGAGGCCCTGGTTGTGGCATTTTATCATGGAATTCCGACACGATCTATAATGTTTCATTTGAACATAGATTTCATCCTGTGGGACTGACTACCCCTGAATTTATACATTATCTGTGTGTATGAGAAAATGTCATAAGATGTGGAATGATTATAAAGGCAAAGTCAAGAGGGAGCACTGGGTACCAAATATGGGTGCGCAGACATTCTAGAAAAAGACCCGAGAAGTGTTCTCCCGTCTCAGTGGCATGAATTAGTTGCAT
This sequence comes from Viscum album, assembly GCA_963277665.1. Taxonomy (NCBI): domain Eukaryota; kingdom Viridiplantae; phylum Streptophyta; class Magnoliopsida; order Santalales; family Viscaceae; genus Viscum; species Viscum album. The sequence continues at coordinate 287,671,874 of OY728159.1, read as the reverse complement.
ATTGGTCTACTCAGGCTTCTACAGTTAGTATATTTATTTTGGTATATCTTTTTTCAATAATGTGTGACATTATATTTGATTGAAATTTGAATTAATTGTATGTAGGAGGTGTCATCATGCCATTCTGAGAATCGAGCGTTGCAGGGACCACCTCACAGGCTCGAGACTCGTCATGTGTCTCAGATCTAGCATGACGTATTTATTATTCATTTTTTATTATTTATTATGGTTTTATGTAATATTATTATATTTTATTAGTATACAGTTACAGGAGCAAGGTGCATTGACTGTTAAAATGTCGGTGTGGATGAGGATTCATGATCAAAATGATCCTGAGGCTCTGTATCTTATAGTAAGTGTTTGTACTCATTACCAATACTTACATGAATCTGTATATAAACATATATATGTATATATATTTAAATATTGCACAGGATCAATTTGAAGCTGAGTTAGAACAGCTGCCAGAGGATCAATGACAACGTCTCATGTGAAGGGATGAGATATTCCATCATATTATAGGTTGTGACCGACATGGATATAGTTTGACCTATGGAATAGGGATTCCTCGTTCTATAGTATCACGCACTGAGGTTTTCGGTCCTTTTTTTTCTCAGATGACACTTCAAATTTCCAATTTCGAGGCACGGTTGCACGTTTCCGAGGAGATAAATGCACTATTGATCACTGAGGTTCGAACACTGTGGGAATATGTGTGTTTGGGTACTGGTTTAGAAGATCATACGACGCAGGTTCATACTAAATTTATTCATTTACTTTATATTATTTTCATTATTAAATCTTTAAAAATTTTAATTGTTGTAAGACCCTAGCACACAGGATGGAGGTATCAGCCATGACCGCGCATGATGCATCATATTCATGAGGTGTGTTTCTTTTATATTTATTATTGAATTAATGTTATATATTGATTTATACTTTAAATGTCAATTTTTTTAAGGGGGGTTGTATGGGGGTGAGGGGGCTGTTTGGGGGGTGGTAGGGCTGTCCGGGGTTAGGGGGTGCTGTCTGGGGTGATGGGGGGCTGTCCGGGGGTGAGGTGGGATGTTCGTGGGGTGGCAGGGATGTCCGGGGTTGGGGGATGTCTCGGGGTGGGGGTTGTCCGAGGGTGAGGTGGGATGTTCGGGGGTGGCAGGTCTGTCCAGGGGCGGGGGGAGGGGGGTGCTGTCAGGGGTGAGCAGGGGCTGTCCGGGGTGGGGGTGGGGGTGGGGCTGTCCAGGGGGGGTTGTTCGGCGGGTGGGAGAGCTGTTGGGGGGATGTTCGGGGGGTGGCAGGGCTGTCTAGGGTTGGGGGTTGTTCGGGGGGTGTGGGCTGTTCGGGGGTGAGGTGGGCTTTCCGGGGGTGGTAGGGCTATCCGGGGTGTGGGGGGCTATCTGGGGGTGAGGTGAGTTGTCTGGGGGTGAGGTGGGATGTCCAGGGGGTTTTCCGGGGGTGTGGGATGTCCGGGGTGCAGGGGGGCTATCTGGGGTAATGGGGGGATATCAGGGGTGAGGGGGCGGTCCAAGGTGAGGGGGGCTATCCGGGGGTTATTTGGGGGGGGGGGGTGTCCAGGGTGGGGGGCTGTCTAGGGTGAGGGGGGGTTGTTCGAGGGGTGGGGGCTGTCTAGGGGTGGTAGGGCTGTCTGGGGTTGGGGTTTTGTATGGGGGGTGGGGGTTGTCCAAGGGTGAGGTGGGCTTTCTGGAGGGTGGAAAGGTTGTCCGTGGTGAGGGGGTTGTCTGGGGGTGGCAGGGCTGTTTGGGGGGGGGGGGGGTTGTCTAGCAGGTGGGGGGTTGTCCGGGGTGGGGGAGGGGGCTGTCCGTGTTGAGGGGGGCTGTCCGGCGGGTGGCCGGGTAGTCCGGGTTGAGGGGGGCTTGTCTGGGGTGATGGGGGGATGTCTAGGGTGATGGGGGCTGTCCAGGGGGTGGGGGATGTCAGGGGTGAGCGGGGGTTGTCTGGGAAGAGGGGGGGTTGTCCGGTGGGTGGGGGTTGTCCAGGGTGGGGGGACTGTTTTTGGGTGAGTGGGGGGATATCCGGGGTGAAGGGTGGGTGGGGGTTGTCCAGGGTGGGGGGGGACTGTTTTTGGGTGAGTGGGGGGATATCCGGGGTGAAGGGTGGGGGATGTCTGGGAGAGGGGGGCTGTCTGGGAGAGGGGGGCTATCTGGGGTGATGGGGGTGTCCAGGGTGAGGGGGGCCTATCCGGGGTGATGGGGGGGGGGGGGGGGGGTTGTCCGGGGTGAGGGGGGCATATCCAGGGTGATGGGGGGCTGTTCGGGGGTGGGGGATGTCCGGGATGAGCGGGGGTTGTCCAGGGTGAGGGGGGCTATCCAGGGGGGTTGTTCGAGGGGTGGGGGGATAGTTAGAGTGTGTACTAAGATGATTTTGTGGTTGTAAATTGTTGAAGCACTATGAAAGAGTTATTGGAATTAGTCATAATAGGGAAATATTATTTTCCTAGAATCCTGTGTTTTAAATTAAGGAATATCGTATTTGTGGTGATTATCTGAATGGAAGAATTTTTAAATATTTTTATATAAAAAAATCAATGGTCTAATGTCTTAATAGTTTGATGTTCATTATGAAATTGTCATAAGGATATAAAATTTAGAGATGTTGTTCTGATCTTTCAAATTTCAAAATATCATGAGAGGAATATCCGTAATTCTCCCTTAAGGTAATGAATGTTTTTTGAAGACATTGGATACTTGAGTTTACATGATGTTTCAAGAATACTCTATAATCCTTATGAAGCATCCATGTAAAATTTATTAAGTGATAGATTTGTGTTTCATTTTATCATTGAGTGGGAATGTAAAATTGGAATCCCACCTTTTCTCCTACTCACACAATTATAAATAGGATTCAAGTATAATATGGGGTAAAGTGTAATTTAGTAGTGTGAAAAAACTAGGGCTTTTAGAATTTGTTTCACCCATGCAAACCACGTGTTTGAATGATGTGTAGAGTATGTTTTCAGTCACTATGGTCACACGACACCTCCAATTGACTTGTTTTCTACCCAAACATTTTACAATTCACCCAAAAATTGTTGTCGTCTGATTTCATAGCATTCTGAGGTCGTTCGTCCGGTTTTGACCACCCCATGCACGATTTTGAAGCACGCCGAACACCTAAAAAACATATATTCAGCTGTGACGTGAAAACTCACTACTACAAACATGGCCTTTATCAGCGCTAAAAATGGACTTTATCGGCGCTAGAAAAGCGCTAATAAATCCATCGTAGATAAAGGGGGTGTCCCCTTTATCAGCGCTCCGAAAAGCGCTGATATAGGACCCCTTTATCAGCGCTAAAAAAAGCGCTGATAAAAGTACCCCTTTATCAGTGCTTTTTTTAGCGCTGATAAAGGGGTCCTATATCAGCGATTCCTTTATCAGCGCTCTCATTTTAGCACAGATAAAAGTTAAAAAAATTAAAAAAATTAAAAAAATTTAAAGAAATTTAAAAAATACTGCCAATCGGGGGGGCTTTTATAGCGCTTGAACCCCCCCCCCCCCCCCTTTTACAGTGCTTTTCGGCCCCTATACAACACCCCACGCACCCCCCTCCACCCTTTAACAGCGCTTTCTCCAATATTCCCCATGCGCGCGCACCCCTACCTCCACCAGGATTTGAACTCGAGACCTCCCCCCTACGTGCCTAAGCACTTACCACTACTCTATTTTGATTTGCTTTCCAATTCATGATATCTCTATATATATATATTTATATATTTAATTATATTTACTCGTATAGTAATATATATTTATATTAATATATATATATAGTTATATTATAATATATATATATAGTTATATTATAATATATATAGTAATATTAATATATATATATAGTGGTATTAATATATATCTATATCTATATATATATATATTTATTTAGTTATATTTATTCGTATAGTAATATATATTTATATTAATATATATATATAGTTATATTAACATATATATAGTTATATTAACATATATATAGTTATATTAACATATATATAGTTATTTGAATATATATTTATATAGTTATATTAATATATATATATAGTTATATTAATATATATATTTATGGCGATATTAATATATATATTTATAGTAATACTAATATATATATATGTAGTTATATTAATATATATATAGTTATTAGATTAATATATATATAGTTAGATTAATATATATATATAGTTAGATTAATATATAGGTATATAAATATTCATATATTGGTATTTTAAATAAAATGGATGTTATTTATTATTTAGATAAAGCTAATATATTTTATATGTAAATATATTTTATTATTTATATTTATAATTAAATTTTTAGGTGTGAATATTTAAAACATATGAATATATTGTAATATATTTGATTATAAATAGCAGTACGTTATAAAAAATGATGAAATTTCAAAGACATAATATCAATATGAATGTAATACCTTGGAATAAATTCATACCCCACCAAAAAAATCCAATAATACCCCCTTAAACGAGGGTGAAAATCCACAAAATGTTAAAAAATCAGGGTATCCCGACTAAAAACTCAGTTTTGGAGGCCTTCTGGGCCTCTTTTGGACTCGAAAATCGCTTGACTGGGGTACCCCGCAGTTATAGTGACGTAAATCTTGTCGCAGGCTTTGATTTGATATGTGGTAGAGCTCAAACGGACACCCGGATCAAACGTTATGGCCGTTTGAAGTTTGAGTTGCGTTTTCAACATATTTTGGATCTTTTTTAAATTTTTTTAATTTTTTTAGTCCTCAAATTGTTATTAAATGACTATTACTCCATAATGATTATCAAAATATTAATTAAAAATATTTTTTAATTTTTTAATAAGTCATTTTCACTAAATATCTTATATATTAAGTATAATAATTGTAAATGTACATTTATAATTATCTAAAATATATTTAAAAATTATATATTATATTTATATAACAATATAAATATATTTATATATTAATATATGTTATTTTTTTTTTGAAGCCGACCCTTTATCAGCGCTAAAAAAAAGTGCTGATAAAGGGGGGGCCTTGATCAGCGCTAGTAAGCAAGCGCTGATAAAGGGGGGCCCTTTATGAGCGCTAACAAAAGTGCTGATAAATGGGGGTCCCTTTATCAGCGCTTTTTCGTTAGCGCTGATAAAGGGGGGCGCTGCGAAAAACTGTTTTTGTGGTACTGACTGCACATCTAAATAATGTGTTGTCTCCTCGTACACCTCACCAATAATATTTAGGGAGATCTTGTGTGATTTCAAGTCACACCAATGTCGTTTGGTATCCATTTGACCATTAAACGCATGTTTTGGAAATTTACGTCACGCGGAGTGCATTTTTGGTCACCGCGGTCACACGACAGCTCTGATTGATGTGATGTTTACCCAAAAATTTCCAAATCCACCCAACCTTTTTTGTTGTCCGATTTCATGGCATTCTAAGGTCGTTCAGCTGGTTTTGACCACCCCACGCACGCTTTTGAAGCACGCCGAACACCTAAAACACACATATTCAGCCATGCCTCACAAACCGCACATCTGAATGATGTGTCATATCCTCATACACCACACCAATAATAATTAGGGTTCTATTGTGTGATTTTAAGTCATGTTGATGTCATTCGGTATGCATTTGATAGTAAAACGAATGATTTGGCCATTTACGACGCGTGGAGTGAGTTTTCAGTTACCACAGTCACATGACACTTCCAATTGACATTTCGTCTGCCCGACCATTTCACAATTCACCCACCCTTTGTTTTCGTTCGATTTCATGGCATTTCGAGGTCGTTCGGCTGGTTTTGACCACCCAACGCATGATTTTGAAGCGCGTCGAACACCTAAAAAACACATATTCAGTAGTGCCACGCAAACTGCGCATCTGAATGATGTGATTTCTTCTCGTACATGTCAAAAATAATAATTAGGGTGATCTCATGTGACTTAAATTCATGTCGATGTCGTTCGGTATGCATTTTACCGTTAAACGCATGTTTTGTCCATTTACGTCGCGCAGAGTGCGTTTTTAGTCACCGTGGTCACACGACACCTCCGATTGATGTGTCGTCTGCCCGAACATTTCACAATTCACCCACCCTTTGTTTTTCATCTGATTTCATGGAATTTTGAGGTCATTCAGCTGGTTTTGACCACCCAATGCATGCTTTTGAAGTGCACCGAACACCTAAAAAACACATATTCAGTCACGCCGCACAAACTGCACTTCTGAATGACGTGTCGTCTCCTCGTATACATCATCAATAATAATTAAGGTTCTCTCAAGTGATTTCAAGTCATGATGATGTCATTAGGTATGTCTGAATGGCCCGAAGTCCTTATTTTTATTTTATTATAGATAATCCCCCTTTTAAGGGTTTAAGGGGAACCTATACATGACCCGTAGGCCCAAGGCATAAGGCCCGACATGACCCGCAGTACATGAACCGAAGGCCCAGAGGCATACCATGCCCATTACATGACCTGTATGCCCAGCCCACTTGAACTGCCCCTCCCCATCGTCTTGAATCATTTATCTCCTTAGCTCCCCACCTTGCATTGCTGATCGGCTAGCATTGCCCCGTACAAAGCTACGCGGTGCCTGGTCCTGATGGCAGTTGTCATACCCTCTCATTCTTCCAATCCGGTTAGCTCTGTATCTGGTGGCTGCTACTCTTATTTCTCTAATCCTCTTCTGGGGCCTGTTTTGTGTGAACTGGGCTACTCCATAGTCCACGTGACCCGAAGGCCCTGTGGCTTGAAGGCCTTTGATGACCCGAAGGCCCTGGAGAACCGTAGGCCCAAACCGGTGGCCTGAAGGCCCAAATCAGGTGAATAGTTCCCGGCAGCTACAGTACCGAACATCAGCTGCTATAGTGATTGCTACAGTACTGCTACAGTACCCATGGAAATTCTCCTCCACCTGGTTTTGAACCCGGGTCTCTTGGATGCCAATCAAGATCCCTTACCACTCGGGTACCGGCTCGTTGGCATGTCATTTGGTATGCATTTGACCATTAAACGCATGTTTTGGCCATTTACGATGCGCAGAGTGCATTTTCGGTCATCGTGGTCACACGACACCTCCGATTTACGTGTCGTCTACCTGAACATTCTACAATTCACCCACCATTTGTTTTCATCTGATTTCATGGCATTCTGAAGTCGTTCAGCCAGTTTTGACCACCAAACGCACACTTTTGAAGTGCGTTGAACACCTAAAAACACATATTCAACCATACCGCACAAACTCCAAATCTGAATTATGTGTCGTCTCCTCGTACACATCACCAATAATAATTATGGTTCCCTCGCGTGATTTCAAGTCATTCTGATGTCGTTCAAAATGCATTTGACCGTTAAACACATGTTTTGGCCAATTACATCGCACAAAGTGCGTTTTCGGTCACCACGGTCACACAACACCTTCTATTAACGTGTCGTCTACCCAAGAATTTCAAAATTCACCCACGCTTTATTATTGTCCGATTTCATGGCATTCTGAGGTCGTTCGACCAGTTTTGACCACCCAACGCACGCTTTTGAAGCGCGCAGAACACCTAAAAAACACATATTCAGCCGTGCTGTGCAAACCACACATCTGAATGATGTGTCGTCTCCTCGTTCAAATAACCAATAATTATTAGGGCTCTCTCGTGTGATTTAAAGTCATGTATTTGTTGTTCGGTATGCATTTGAATGTTAAACGCATGTTTTGGCAATTTACGTTGAGCGGAGTGCATTTTTGGTCATCGTAGTCACATGACACCTCTGATTGACGTGTTATCTACCCAACCATTTTAAAATTCACCCAACCTTAATTTTCGTCCAGTTTCATGGCATTCCGAGATCGTTCAAGCAGTTTTGACCACCTCAAGCAGGCTTTTGAAGCGCACCGAACACCTAAAAAACACATATTCAGCCATGCCGCACAAACCACATGTCTAAATGATGTGTTGTCTCCTCGTAAACATCACCAAAAAAATTAGGGTGCTCTTGTGTGATTTCAAGTCATGCCGATGTCGTTCGATGTGCATTTTACCATTAAATGCATGTTTTGGCCATTTTATGACGCACGAAGTGCGTTTTCGATCACCGATGTCAGACGACACCTCCGATTTATGTGTCGTCTACCCAACCATTTCAAAATTCACCCACCCTTTGTTTTCGTTCGATTTCATGGCATTCCGAGGTCATTCGTCCAGTTTTGACCACCCCATACATGCTTTTAAAGCGCGATGAACACCTAAAAACACATATTCAACTATGACACACAAACCACACATCTAAATGATGTCTCGTCTCCTCGTACATGTCACCAATAATAATTAGGGTTCTCTCATGTGATTTCAAGTCATGCTGATGTCGTTCAGTATGCATTTGACCATTAAACGCATGTTTTAGAAATTTACGTCGCACGGAGTGTGTTTTCAGTCACCGCGGTCACACAATAATCTTGAATGATGTGTTTTCTGCCCAACCATTTCACAATTCACCCACCATTTGTTGTCGTCCGATTTCATGGCATTTCGAGGTCGTTCGGCTGGTTTTGACCACCCCATGCATGCTTTTGAAGCATTTCGAACACCTAAAAATTATATTAAGCCATGTCACACAAACTGCGCATCTGAATGATGTTTCATCTCCTTGTACACCTCACTAATAATAATTAGGGTTCTCTCATGTGATTTCAAGTCACAACGATGTTGTTCGGTATGCATTTGACTGTTAAACGCATGTTTTGGCCATTTACGACGTGCGGAGTGCGTTTTCAGTCACCACAGTCACACGAAACCTCCAATTGACGTTCCATCTACCCAAACATTTGACAATTCACCCACCGATTTCTTTCATCCTATTTCATGGCATTCCGAGGTTTTTCGTCTAGTTTTGACCACCCAAAGCACGCTTTTGAAGTGCGCCGAACACCTAAAAAACACATATTTATCCATTTTGTGAAAACCGCACATATGAATGATCTATAGTCTCTTCCTCCACATCACCAATAATAATTAGGGTGTTATTTTGTGATTTAAAGTCATATCGATGCCATTCGGTATGCATTTGACTGTTAAATGCATGTTTTGTCCATTTACGACGCGTGGAGTGCGTTTTCGGTCACTGTGGTCACACGACACCTCCAATTGACTTGTCGTCGACCCAACCATTTCAAAATTAATTCACCCTTTGTTGTTGTCTGATTTCATGGCATTCTAAGGTCGTTCAGACAGTTTTTACCACCCAATGCACGCTTTTGAAGTGCGTCGAACACCCAAAAAACACATATTCAGCCGTGCCGCGCAAACTGTGCATTCGAACGACATTTTATCTCCTTGTACAAGTCCCAAATAATAATTAGGGTTCTCTTGTGTGATTTCAAGTCATTCCAATGTCGTTCGGTTTTCATTTGACCGTTAAACGCATGTTTTGGCAATTTACGTCGCGCAGAGTGCATTTTCGGTCACCGCGGTCACACGACACCTCTGATTGATGTGTCGTCTGCCCGACCATATAAAAATACACCCACTCTTTGTCATTTTCACAATCCAACCCGTGTTGACCCTGAACCAGTCACCCGAGTCGGTCTGCGACATGACCCGAGAGGCATTCTCGATCCTCCCAGGATGGCGAAAAGCACTAGGGCATCAACAGAGGTTGTGGGAACGATTTCACCCATATAAATAAATAATGCAGAAATAATACAGAGCAGTGCAAAAAATAAATAAACCTTGTAAAGTAAATAAACAAGAACAAAATAAAATTAAAGTAACCGAAAGATAACCACTATCTATGTGTGACCTCGTGGGTCACTCTCGAACTCATGACCAAATTTTGCCCAAGGCGAACGCACCCAAGTTGTAGCCTGCAAAATCACTAAAAATAGAAAACAAGGGCAATAGGGCCATAATCCAAACATATACAACACAAAGAGAAATCCCTTTTCCAAAACTGTTATTTCTTTAAAATTTTCAAAACTCACCTATGGCGCTTTATGAACCATCACATGTGCATTCATTCAATCCCACTCACATCATCTATGAACAAGTTCCCTACACACTTTCCATACATACCCACGCATGTGTGACCCTCCATAAGGAGTGCCAAGGTTCAAAAACTTCTTTTCCTCACCAAATCCAAACACATACCAAGTTTTTTTTCCAAACCAATACACCTCTTTAAAAAACACACTTTAGTAATTTCAAAAATAATTTGTATGAAACACTTTTCCATTTCAAAACAAATTTTACTTTTCACGCACTCAAATCAACTGATATTAAAACAAAACACTTGCAATAATAACCCACTAGAATGGGGAACTAGTGCATATGTCTGACCCAATGACATGGTGGTGAGCCATGCCCCAAGTAAAGAAAATCACTAAGAGGACCTTAAACCAGACACTTGGACTCCACATGGGTCACCACCCCATGTGAGGCCTCAAAGTGAACCGATTCGCCTCTATTGTCATCCCTCAATCCAAAACAACCAAAGGAAAAAGATTCAAATCCCGGACTAACCCTGGTAACTCAGGTATCGTCATGAGCAGTGGTGATCAGGAACCAACCTGTAACCTACATCTTGAGCCCCGCCAGTCCTAGTCTCCATCTACCAGACATCCCAAATAACAAAGGGTGCTCTGAAAAGTGAGGTCTGGAGCCAACCTCCTCTAATACCATTTTGTCATGAACTAACCTGTGTCGACCTTGTACCAGTCACCCGAGTCGGTCCGCGACATGACCCGAGAGGTGTTCTTGATCCTCTCGGGCTGGCGACAAGCACCAGAGCATCAACATAGGCTGTGGGAATGATTTCTCCCATATAAATAAATAAAGCAGAAATAATACAGAGCGGTGCAAAAATAAATAAACCAAGTAAAGTAACTAAACAAGATCAAAATAAAATTAAACTAACCGAAAGAGAACCACTATCTCTATGTGAACTCGTGGGTCACTCTCGAACTCATGACCAAACGTCACCCAAGGTGAATGCACCCGAGTTGTAGCCTGCACAAACACTAAAAACAGAAGAAAAAAAACTATAGGCATGAGTATTAAAACTCAGTAGGCTAGCCCGATATCTATTACCAATGCACTACCTTTACATAAAGAAATTTACAAATTCCTATTTTGAACTAAATTATATAAAATATTAGTTTCCACACACACTTTCATTTATAAAACAAGTCTCAGTCCATTGTCCTTTTTAATTTAAAAACAAGTTTAATTTTTGAAAGGAATAGGTACATTTCATTTTAAAACATTTTCTGTGAACAATTTAGAAATCCAAACTTCATTTATTAACCAAAAGGAAAATCACACATATCACACAACACACACCAAGGGCAATGGAATGAGTGGAACACAGGGGCCAGCAACCGAACTAGTACTCTCAATCGCCCACCACATAAAAATAAACACTAAATAAAACATGGGTCGAACCTAGGAGATCATGAACAATCCAAAACGTACTATATATGTGACTCATCCTAAAGGCATGCCCTAACTTGATGACGTCATAACGCACTAATGCTCGGCATAGCCCTATATAGCCTAACCGAGGGGCCCATTCCCCATAGCAGTAATAGCTCAGTATTCCCCTGCTATGGGGCCACTAGCCAGTGCATAATCTAAACTAGTGTAGTAATTGTTCTCATAAGATTCACTCACTATGCTAGGTTCTCATGTCAACACATGGAATAAAAAGGGGTGTGTCCACAATGTAAATCAATCAGTCATGAGGCACAAATATTACACACAACTCACACAATCAACGTACACCAAATGCCGCCCCTGAGTCACCACAAAGAGAGTTTTCCAAAATAATATTTTTTTATTAAAGTGCCAAACAGGCCTTCACCAATTTTAAAGAAAAACATCATTTCTCAAGAAAACCCGAAACACTTGCTCAGAAGAAATAATTTATCTTTAAAACCAGAACCACATTTGAAGTTCTGTGAATTATGTTTAAAGGACGAACAGGCATTCTTTCACTATTGGGTGTCTTCTTGTCAAGAAAATATTTCAAGAGTCGTGTATAAAATAAATGGCACTTTTTACACCTAATAATCATTTAAAATTTAATTATCTTATATTATTTTATATTAATTAAAATTAACAAAACATCAAGCAATTAATAAATTCTAAATTTTAAGGTGAGTGCAGTGGGGGACCTACCTCAACTCATAGCTCGGTTACGACGACAATGCGGTACGTCCCAACTTGCACACAAGCACGCGCCACTTGCCGACGACCGTGGTAATGCGGAGTTACCCCGCCAACGCGCTGCAACAAAAGTAAAGTATCTTAAAACACAGAAAACCTGACCAGAAGTAACCCGAAAATTAAACATCGGAAAGATAACTACAAAAAAACATAAACATTAATTTAAAATAATCAAAACAAGAAACAATGCATACTTCACCTGAACCCCAAAGCAGGCGAAACAGTGCAAACCGAAACCGATTTCCTTCAGCGGCGGACGCTCGTCGCCCAACCAGTCAAGAACAAGGAGCGCGACTGGTCATAGAAACAGAAGTGGGATGAGAGCTGACAGAATTGGTCGTCCCTCCCTAGAAGGTCGGCGAGAGGCTGTGGAGAGCCAAACAAATCACTGGTAGGGGGACGCACGACCGAGAAGGGTGCGCGGCCGATCAGAGGGTACATGATAGGTCAAAAGACGTGCGACCAGAGGGCACCGACTGGTTGGAGTTACGCGGCGGACGGAAAGATGTCCCTCCAGGTCAGAGGAAGGTGCTCGTGGGTGTTGCAGTGCTATCGTTGGGTAGGAAATGGTGTTGTCTTGATGGGCAGTGCGCAGACAGCGGGTGTAGAAGAGTTTCTCGGATGGGGGAGGCAGTACCGGAGATAGCCAGAGTGTATGGGGGGAAGGGTCCGCTGCCGCTGGCCGGACGAAGCAGGGATGAGGTGTAGGGAGTTGCACTGCTGTGAGCGGCTGAAGGCACTGCAGGGGTGCGCAACGGCGGGATGAGGCCATCAAGTGGCATACGGCGCGGTGCAGGGCAGGAGGGAACTGGGGTGTCGGGCAGCAGTTGTGTGGCGTTGGGGGGTTGGGTTACTCGCATGTCGCAAGGGCTAGTTGTTATGCGCTAAAAGGGAGCAGGCCTGGAGGGTGGTGCGGCACTGTGTGAGGTAGGAGGCACAGGGCTGGGCTTGGACAAGGGAAGGTGACAGAGCAGAGGTGCGACGGCTTGCTCGGGAGGCTGGTCCTGAGACAGTGCGGAGCTGCTCCGCATCTGAGCGGCGTGCATGGTGGAATGAGGGCGGTGCTATGGGGAAGAGGCGTAGGGAGGAGGCCTTTCAAGAAGCTGGAGCGAGGGTGGTGCGCCAGTGGGTCGTGAGGCGGTCCTGCTGCGGCAAGGAGGCGTGGCTGGAGGAGTGCACCGAACCTGGAGGCAGAAGCCAGGGGCACTGCAAAGGGGTGTGGGAGGCCAGCGTTTGAGCAGGAGGGAAGACACTGGAGATTCGCACCACACCAGGAGGAGGCGGCGTTATTGGGTGCGTCGGGAAGGAGGGGAGAGGCGCATCCAGGGGAGCACTACTACGGCTATGCGCGTTGGAGGAGTGCAGATTGGAGGAGCGGGGTGCTACGACAAAGTGCAGGAGGGAAGCTTGGCTGCGGTGCTGCGGATGGGTGAACAGAAGGGGGAAGCATGGTGCGGGGAGAAGAACAGGAGGATGGGTCACTGCATAGGGGACACACGCGTGGAAGGAGAGAAAAAGATAGAAGATAGAGAGAAAGGAAAAAAGAATAAAATAAAAGTAAAAGTAAAAATTAGATAAAAAAACATATTAATAGGAATAATAATAATAATAACAATATTAATAAAAATAATAATTACAATAATATTAGTAATAATCATAATAATAATAATAATAATAATAATAATAATAATAATCAAAATCGGTCAGCTGCACAGTCTCCGGGACTGAACACAAGGTCGGTACTAGCGATGCGGTGACAACGTACCCACCCAGACCGAATGCGCGGTGACTGCTAGCAGTGCGGTGACTGTGCACTGGCCCGAGACCCACCGAAAACATCAAAGCTTCAAAAATTCAATCTCGAACCCAAACCCGACTCCACCCATAATCGCGGGACCGAGAAAAGAATAAAAACACAGATTTCTGTGGTTGGGGTGTGATAGTCTTCATCTGATTTCATGGTATTCTGAGGCCATTCGACTGGTTTTTACCACTCAACGCATGCTTTTGAAGTGTGCTGAACACCTAAATAAACACATATTAAGTCATGTCATGCAAACCGCGTGTCCAAATGGTGTGTCGTCTCCTCAAACAAATCACCAATATTAATTAGGGTTCTCTAGTGTGATTTAAAGTCATGTCGATGTTGTTCAGTATGCATTTGACAGTTAAATGCATGTTTTGACAATTTACGTCACACAGAGTGCGTTTTTGGTCACCGCGGTCACACAACACCTCTAATTGATGTTCCATATGCCCAAACATTTTACTATTCACCCACCCTTTGTTGTCATCTGATTTCATGGCATTCTGAGGTCGTTCGACTGGTTTTGACCACCCAACCCATGCTTTTAAAATGCAGTGAACACCTAAAAAACCACATATTCTGTCGTGTCGCGAAAACCACTCATCCGAATGGAATTAAAACTCCTCTTACATGTCACCAATAAAAATTAGGGTGTTCTCTTGTGATTTAAATTCATGACGATGTCTTTCGGTGTGCATTTGACCGCTAAACGCATGTTTTGGCCATTTATGACGTGCGGAGTGCATTTTCGGTCCTCGTGGTCACATGACACCTCTGATTGATGTTACGCCTACCCAAATATTTCACAATTCACCCACCCTTTATTCTTATCCAATTTCATGGATTTCGGAGGTCGTTCGACCCATTTTGACTACCCCACGCACGCTTTTGAAGCGCGCTGAACACCTAAAGAAACACATATTCTACCGTGCCGTGCAAACCACGTATCCAAATGATGTGTCGTCTCCTCATACGCCTCACCAATAATAATTAGGGTGCTCTCATGTGATTTCAAGTCTTGTCGATGTCATTCAGTATGCATTTGACCGTTAAATGCATATTTCAGCTGTTCACGATGCGCGAAGTGTGTTTTCATTCACCACGTTCACACAACACCTCCGATTGACATGTCATTTTCACAACCATTTCACAATTCACCCACCCTTTATTTTTGTCCAATTTCATGGAATTCGGAGGTTGTTCGACCAGTTTTGACCACCCAACGCACACTTTTGAAGCATGTTGAACACCTGAAAACACATATTCAGTAGTGCTGCGCAAACCGTGCTTCCAAATGACATGTCGTCTCCTCGTACACTTCACCAATAATAATTAGGGTACTCTTGTGTGATTTTATGTCATGAAGATGTCATTTGGTATGAATTTTACCGTTAAATGCATGTTTTGGCAATTTACCTCACGCATAGTACATTTTCGGTCACCGCTGTCACACGACACCTCCAATTGATGTGATTTCTACCTGACCATTTTAAAATTTACCCAACCTTTGTTGTTGTCCTATTTCATGGAATTCTGAGGTAGTTCGGCCAGTTTTGACAACCCAACGCATGCTTTTGAAGTGCGTCGAACACCTAAAAACACATTTTCATCTGTGCTGCACCAAACACACGTCCTAATGATGTGTCGTCTACTTTTACACATCACCAATAATAATTAGGGTGTTCTTGTGTGATTTCAAGTCATAATTATGTCGTTCTATTTTCATTTGACTGTTAAACGCATGTTTTGGCAATTTACGTCAGGCAAAGTTCGTTTTCAGTAACTGCGATCATACGACACCTCTGATTGATGTGTAGTCTACATGACCATTTCACAATTCATTTAACCATTGTTTTTGTCTGATTTCATAGCATTCCGAGTTCGTTTGGCTGGTTTTGACCACCCCACGCCGCTTTTGAAGAGCGCTGAACACCTAAAAAATGCATATTCAGTCGTTCCGCACAAACAGCATGTCCAAATTATGTGCTATCTCCTTGTACACCTCACCAATAATAATTAGGGATCTCTCGTGTGATTTCAATTAATTTTTATGTCGTTCGGTATGCATTTGACCGTTAAACGCATGTTTTGGCCATTTACGACGCGCAAAATGCATTTTTGATATACGTGGTCACACAACACCTCTGATTGACGTGTCATCTACCGGACCATTTCAAAATTCACACACCCTTTGTTGTTGTCTGATTTCATGGAATTATGAGGTTATTCGTCTGGTTTTGACCACCCAACACATGCTTTTGAAGCACGTCGAACACCTAAAAAACATATATTCAGTCGTGTCGTGCAAACTGCACGTCCGAATGACGTGTGGTCTCCTCATGGGGGGGTTTCAGGGGGTGGGGGATGTCCGGGGGTGGGGGATATCTGAGGGTGAGCGTATGTCCCGGGGTGAGGGGGTTGTTTGGGGTGAGGGGGGATGTCCGGGGGGTGGGGGCGGTCCAGTGGTGGGGGGCAGGGGTTGTCTGGGGTGGGGGGTGTCAGGAGTGAGGGGGGATAATGTGCTAATTCTACCCTAATGCCCTAATCGAATATTAGTGCAACACCGTAATGACCAAATGTCCTAATGGAATATTAGCCTATTGACCTAATGACCCAATTTTATTTTTATATATATACTAACTTAATAAATATGCTCAATTTGCATTTATATTGTTTAGTTGTTTCTTTTGTATCTTATTGTAGGTTTATTGAAACATAAGATTGGAATGGATTAGAGCTATTTGGGTTGGTGTTTGTGGAGAAGTATGAACATCATTTATTGTTTCTGAGGAACCTTATGTTTTTGATGTTTTGAATTGTTTTTCTTGTCATTTTAGCTGTGTTTCTTCGGTTCGGAAATAGTTTTTGTGATTGCTGGAAATGTGATGTATAAATGATTTTTTTTAAAAATATTCTAGATTTGCGGCTGCCATTGGCAGTCTCTATTGGTCAATACCAATAGTGACTTCTATTGGTGATCTTCACCTATAGCGACCCCCAATGAAGGTCGCTATAGGCCAAACCAATAGTGTCCGTCAAGGGGTCGCGGTGTACCGAATTTCCAGTTACATATAGAAAATACCATTGGAGGTCTCTATAGCCCTAGAGGGTCGGGCCAAATGCGACCGCCACTGGCGGTCGGAAGGCGGTCGTTGTAGGGCTAGAGTGACTTCTAATGGTAGTGGCTATAGGCCCAGTTTCTAGTAGGGGTTCGTCGTGTGGTTTACAAGGCCACTCACTGGACTTCTGTAGGAGGGATAAATCGAGCGTGAGAAGACAAAAGACTCCTCTTTCTTAGGAACCTCAGCAGTCCTCCGAGGATTTCCCTAGCTCTCTGATGTACTCCAGCGAGGGGTATTCATTGAGGCTTTTTCCAGTCTCCCCTGTACCATTGTAAGAAAGAGAAAAAATTTCCAAAGAATCTTTTGAAAAGGTTTTTGGGCATGTATAAGTAAAAGATAGGAACCTTAGTGAGAGGGCCCAATTGGTCAGACATATGTCGGGGAACATCTTTGCTCCTTAGAAGTTACCATTGGATATTGGCTCATTGGCCGAAGTTTTTCTTTACGGTCCTATGAAGATGGCTTTATCATCCTTGGAGGTGTCTTCCCTAGGTGGAGGAAAGTCTCTTAATGTGCGTTTTCTCATGCATGTTCCAAGATTTCTCTCTTCTCCTTCCACTAATCCACAGATCTCTTTGTTCCTTTCCCCTAGATCCCTTAACATATCTTTAATGGCTTCGGTACAGATATCTAGAGAAGCTCTTGATACCAGCCTGAGGAGCTCTTTCTCAGAGGGAGTGAGGAGGGAAATTGTTTTGATGCATAGTTATCCCTCTCGTAGGGTGCTAGACTCTCTCCTTCAGGAGGAGGCGGACCTAGTCACGCTGAAATCTCTGATGGGAAACCGAATATCTCTTTTAGAGGAATCTGACAGCCTGCTAAATCAGAAGATCCTGATGCTAAGGAGGTGTCTCTCTGCGAAAGGAATCTCTAGACCAGTTACCCGCTCCATGTCAAAGGAAGTGTTTTAAGGAGTCTGTTTTTTCCCAAAAGCAGGTCCAGAGGGCAGAAGGGTCATGAATCTTCTTCTTTAATGTTCTCAATTATCACCCGGAATGCTCTATGACTAGGGATTCATGAAAAAAACATCCCTTTTGTCTTCTGAAGTTCATATAAATAGTGAGTTCTTGGTTTCTATTATTGAACCAAAATAAAATCCCTCCAAACTCAGTTACTTCTCAAAAAAGATGGTCTTTGGATGACATCTTCATAACTACCCTATAAATAACCACATCTGGATTTGTTGGAAAATAAGCTGTCAGGTCCATTTGGTTCATTCTAATGACCAAATCATCATGGTTAAAATAGGATTTAAGGGTTTGGAAATCTTCATCTCCTTCATTTATGCCAACAATGAGGCTCTAGTAAAAAGATCCTTGTGGGAATCCTTGGATTCTTTGGATTCAATAGGGCTCCCCTGGTTTTTTGGTGTCATCTTTAACATGATTTTGGATGTTTCGGAGAAGAGAGGAGGCTTGTTAAATCTTAACAACAACATGCTCGGTTTCAAATGTTTTTTTTCAAGTAAGGGACTTTTTGATCTGGGATTCAATGGGTGTAAATTCACATGGTGAAATAATCGCCGGGGTAATTGCAGGATCTGGAGCAGACTGGACAGATGTCCCTCGAACTTACAAGGGTTGGAAGCCCTCTCAGGTAAGTCGGTTTCCCACTTTTCAAGGGTTTTATCAGATCATGCTCCGCTTTTGATTGAGCTTAAACCAGGTAGTCATACCAAGATATCCTTTATATACTCCCCGAACTGGCACTGTTTGGAAGGATTCATTCAAATGATGAAGCAGTCCTGGGTGCAAGAGGCTGATGGATGGGCCTAGGTCTGTCTATCCAGATGACTCCAATGACTTAAATCGGACATTTGTAGTTGTCTTCTTTCCAATCCAGTGGTGGATAACTTGTTGGAATCATTGTAATTTGACATATATAGTTTGGAATCCGAACTTCACCAGGGTTGGGATGAAGACATCTTTCTGAGGATTTGTGGAAAACATAGCTTGCTCACGGAAAGGCTTTTGGAGATTGAAATGAGTTACAGACAACATTCCAGGGTCAAATGGTTAATGTAGGGAGACCATAATAATGTGTTTTTTCATGCATTTATTAATGAAAATTAGGCGATGAAGATCAACCTCAGGCTTGAAGATTGATCTTTCTCTTTTGACATTGATGTGGCTTGAAGGATGGCTTCTAATCATTTCGAACAACATCTTACAGGATGACCCATGGGAACCTCAAAAAATGTGTTGGAAACAGAGAAGCAGATGAATTTCATGGATAGTATTCATTGATGAATTGAAAATGTAACTAATGACTTCCTCATGGACATACAATCGGGTGATGAGGTTTGGGATACCATATGGGATATGCCCCTAGAAAGTGCTCTAGGTTTGGATGGGTTCCCAAGGGCTTTCTTTATGGCATCGTGATAATTTGTGGGGGGTCATGTCTCTAAGGTAATACAAGACTTTTTTCATGGGGGTAATCTTAATAGAATTACTTTCTCTTCAAGAGTGATCCATATCCAAAAATCTAGATAACCCTCCACTATTGATCAGTACAAACCTATTTCTCTTTATAATGTCTCTTACAAGATTTTGGAAATCATAATTTCAAGAAGGCTCAATAAGGTGATCCCAAAAGCCATTTCACATGAGCAACATGGTTTCATCAAGGGTAGGGGTATCAAAGGGGCGATTGGGATTGGTAAAGAACTGGTTGATGATATTAATAGAAAGAAGATTGGCTCTAATATTATCATGTAGGTTTATAGGAACAAATATTATGATAATTTGTAGTGGATCTTCATCATTCGGACCTTGAATAGACTTGTTTTTCATGAAGGGGTTTTTGATCTTTATTTTAGGTGCTACTCATCCCCTTGGGTCACCATATCTCTAATGGGAAAATGTTTTGGTTTCTTCAAAATCATGCAGGGTGTGAGACATGGGGGACCCCCTTTTACAAACTATTTTTTTCATTTATCAGGAGGCTCTTTCCCAAAATCTACACAAAGGCCTGGCTAAAGGGAGGATACTCTCGTACCACTCCAAAGATTCAATTGGAACCCTATTTCATCCTATGTTTGTGTATGACACTGTGATTTTATTTAATGTAAGGAGGTATTCCCTTCAAAATATTAATGTAATCATGTCTACATATGGATACCTGAGTAGCCAACATATCAATAATCATAAAAGAAACATTCATATTTCTAACAAATGTTGCAGAAGAAGGGTGTGGGACATTCAAGTTATCCTAAGAGTTCAGCGAAAACACTTTCCTATGATGTATCTTAGTGCTCCTATCTCAAATGGTAGAGTGAAAAAGACCTTCTTTGATGACCTCATCAGCATGATGCTTGGGAGGATTCTCAGCTGGAAAAACAGATTCTTATCCTTTAGCTAGTAGGTGTCTCTTATCAATAGTGTCATGGTCTCAATTTCAATGCACATCTTCTCCATCATCAACCCCCCCAAAGGGATCATTATTATGATGGAAAAAATGTTGAACAAGTTTCTTTGGGATGCAAATGATACAGGTCGGTGCAGATGGGCTGCTTCGAGTTGTCTGGCCAAACCAATTGAGGAGGGTGGAGTGGGCCTCGGGGATTTATCAATTACCATGCAAACCATATAGGGTCGGCTGGATTGGGATTTTCTTAATGGAAATTTTCTTTGGGCCAAGATGCTTAGAGTAATATATGGGTCACGTTGGGAGGAATGTGATGATCTCAAACGTTCCAAGTTAGCCAAAACCATTCATTTTCATCTAGATATCCTTCAGGGAGATACTTGTTGGGTAGTTAGAAGAGGAGACATTAACCTTTGGAATAACAACTAGATCAGTGAGAAGTTGTTCTTCCCATGTTTTCTAGTGTCGGATATGTCTATCAAAGAGGCTTGCCTCTTCTCTAGTCTTTTGGAGTGCATTCTGAATAAAGAACAAAAGGAAATGTTTTCTGGAATAATTTTTTCAGAAGAGGATGATAGGTGTTGTTTCAAGGGATCCAAGACTGGTGAATTCAGAGGTCAGGATTATTGGGGTCTCCTTATTCTTGGGGGCATGCGCATTGAATGGGACTTTCATCTGTGGTACAAATAGATACCCACAAAAATGAATTCTCTGGTCTGGAGAGTGCTTAAGTAGGCAATCTCAATGGAGGATAATATTCAGAAAATGGGATCTCGCTGGCCTCGCGATGCCTTTGTTTCTTGCATCCCAAACAAGAATCGACCTTCCACCTCTTTTTTAGGAGCGAGTGGGTAGTCACCCTCTGGTTAGTCATGGCCCTATGGGGACATTACGATCCTGCATGCGATTCCATGCAGATTTTTATCGTTATTTGGATCTCGATCCCGGGCAGTCTAGAGATGACTATCAAGGTACATGACCTCATTTTAACTACTATCTTTTGGATTCTGTGGGAAATAAGGAATAAAGAACTGTTTGAAAATCGACTGACGGTTTCAATTATACATATAGGAATGAAGGTGCTGATACATGACCTCTGTTCACTTGTGAAAGATGTAATCTGCTCTCCTCTTATTTTTAGTCTTCTCAACATACCATTTGAGACCACAAGGTCCCAATGTTGTTGGATTAGCTGGCGTCCACTGGTGTGCGACTTCTAACTCAATGTGTATGGATCCTATCTGAATGGATATATGTGTGGGAGGGGGTATGCTTCGTGATGTTTATAGTTTAGTGTTTATTTCTTTCAGCTGCTCGTATGGTACGGGGAACTCATTAGAAGCAGAAGTGAGAGCCTTACTTTTTGGGCTTGCGCTTAGTAAGAATCATGCACTAGTTGTCTCAAAGGTTGAATCAGACTACAAAGATTTGGTCTGTGTTGTACATAGAAAAGTGGATCCTCCTTGCCATCTAACGTATCTAGTACGTAGATGCTCTGTGGGGATTAGCCAGGGTTGTTCAGTGTGTCATGTTAAAAGAGAGGCAAATTATGCTACAGATTCCCTTTCATGAGGGTGCAATTCACAAGACCACATGATTGTCTATTTTAGTTTGGGTTCCCTGCCCATGGAATACAGAATCATTGTCCAAGGGGATTCCCTTGTACTTCACTACTTTAGACCTCCATGAGATCTTATGGTTTTATGGGGTGGATCCCATATTTTATAATAAAGAAAATCAATTATCGATCGATAACTAATTTTTAAAATTTATTACAGTTTATTACTGATAATTAAAATTATTAGCGAGAATAAGTTATAATTAGTTTATTTTAGTGACATACATCACTTTTTTTTATATATGTAATTGATGTCATGGGCTAAATTTATTGGTTGCGATTAAGATGGAAGCCAATTTTTAGTTGCAAGGTGTATGGGAACCTTATAAATGGGAAAATGTAACCTATATATTCAAACCATTGTAAAATGATGTGAAAATTAAAATTCTAATGTAAATTGGTTTTGAGTAAAGAGAGCCCAAATCAAATCTATAAAGTGTATGGGCACTTTACAGGTTGGTAGGTAGCCATCCATATCACCATACTATTTTTTTAAAGTGTGTTTAATTTTGAAATGAAATTAGTATTGATTAATGGGATGCAATATTCAATTCATGAGGTGTATGGGTGCTTCATGAATTGGGAAATGTCAACCCATTTTAAAATTTAATGGCATGATGTATTATGAAATTCTTATAAATGTAAAAGTGTTTTAGTTTTAATTTGAAGTGAACTAGTTTCCTTTTAAAATGAAACTTGACCTAAGTGGGTCGGTTGGTGAAAAGTTTTTATGGGATGACCCAGTTGGGTGTTTATGGAATTTTATATGCATGAAACAACTATTGGGTTTCTTTTTATAGAACCCAGGTTGACTTGATGGGACCTTCATATGATTCCTTTTCTATTAAAAGGAATTTATTTTAATAAATTTTCTAATTAAGACGAGATGTCTCGAAATGTTTAACGTTTTAAAAAGAAAGTTTGTTGAGACTTTCCTTCTTTTCCTTGATGTGTTATTGAATTTTTTTATGGTTAAAGATTAAAATTTAAATAAATGTAATGGATTGAAAATGGAACCCTAGGTGGTTTCCTTTTTCAAAACCCTCATGTAAGGGTATCTTGATATTTACTTTTTATGATTCCTTGGAATGAAAACATGAATTTTTTTTGTAGGAATTATTTCTTTTTAGCAATGGCTAGATGGTAGGCTCTTGAGCTTGGTGACCTTCTGTTTTGTACGACCCGGTTATAGATTCGATTCTTATGCTCTCATAAGGGGCTAGCCCATAGTAGGTATCACCCTTGAGTTTAAATTCCTTACTAAATCCCATGAAATTTCTGATGATTGGTGTCATTCTGGTTTCGTTGTCCCTTGTAGGACTCTTACCTTTTTAATGAAACATTTGTTCAGATGGGTTGGTCATGTCTTTCTTGGCTATTGATACGGGCATGAGAACCGAGTAATGTTCAATTTTAGTTGGTTATACATGGCTCGTGTATGGTTGGTTGTTTTATAGGTTTATTGACTCTCTCTTCTTCCTCAGTTATGGATGACTTGGTATGTCGTCATCCTGGTTATCGGTCATATGAGGCAATGTGACATTGGGTTAAATATGTTGTACGGACCATCTGATGCTTGAATCCATATGGAGGAAAAACTATGGATGGTATTCAGGATGTTTCATTTTCTTATGAATTCTTTGTGAAGTATCTATCGGTATACACAATACCTATTGAGGGTTTAATGACATAAAAAATCAGTTGAGATTGGTAGGATTG
Source organism: Viscum album (assembly GCA_963277665.1). Lineage (NCBI taxonomy): Eukaryota > Viridiplantae > Streptophyta > Magnoliopsida > Santalales > Viscaceae > Viscum > Viscum album. The sequence continues at coordinate 287,648,022 of OY728159.1, read as the reverse complement.
TTGAGACTTGCACTGTTGGGTAAGGTCTTAGGTCATCTCTAAGGTAGAGTGACAAGAGAATAACGAAATCAGGTTTATCCTAAATCTTGGGATAAATTTTAGGGACTCTGGTGTTTTGTCACACTAGTCTGTTTAGTTTGTTTTTTCATTCCAATCGTTTAAATGTTTTCGTTTATGGAGGTTCTGACCTACTGTGCTTTTGAGAAGCTAGTCTATCTCTTCTATTAATGACTGTGACACTTCAAAGGTAGGGATCATTGTGTTGATTTTATTAAATGTTTTTCCTTCTGGGTAGAAGGAACACAACCAAATAGGACCATTGAAGAATGGTTCGGCTTTCATAAATGCTTGTGATGCTTGTGAACTTTAAATCATGTTGGTGCTTGCTCGGTAGCATGATGTTGGTTTGGTTAGTGGTGTATGAAACCTTTGAAAAATGATTTCGGTTGTCGGTGGACTTCGGTGGTAAAGATTAAAAGATCACGGGATGCCTCAGGTGGTAAGGGATTGGTGATCAGTTAATGACAGTGTATCAGTAGGTGAAGTTGGGCTTCTTGTAAGGGAATTTGATCAGTAATGATTAGACTGATCTTCCTGGTAATCTTCTAATCCTCTTAGTGTACTCTTCTTTAATGGATGAGCATGTACCCTATCTTGACGTTGTCCTTGATGGACTAAGAGACCTTCGGTCTTACACCATTCTGAAGCATTAAATTTTGTTGGGAGGCTTAAGTGGTCTCCATGTCATTCATATTGAATGCATGGTTCTTATCATGTAGTAGTTAGTCTTGAGTGACTATTGGATTCCCATGTAGGAATGGATTGAATTAACTCTTATACACTAGCCATTTCGTCTGACTTGACCACTAGGCCGATGCCGCTTAGGGCTCTGTCTATGTTCTGATGTGGACATCTTGGCTATGTACCAAAGTCTCCCTGATAAACATGGAGCATGGACTACCTTGGGTTAGTTTGTAACGCCCCGACACTAATTACCTAGAGTTGGTGCATTATTACATAACATTGGCATGATCACGAGAAAGATCAAGCCTCGAAAGCCAGATTAGTTTAGTAGCCTTGGAATAACTAGATACATCCATAAATTTTTACATTACATCATAAAAAAACATCTTGTCTTCATATCCCCTCATACTACCCCTGCAGGTCATTCATAAATTACTTCTTCATAATCCTGGTAAAAATAAAACATTGAAAAGGGTGAGCTCGGATGCTCAGTAAGGATAACATTATAGCAGAAGCTTTCAAAAATAAGCATAAACACTTAAGGCAATTTATAACTAAAACAAATGCCTTTTAAATTTGAACTTCAGCATAAAATGGAAAAGGTAAAATGAAATAATTCCATTTACTTACTCACATGGATATTCTACTAGTCGAATGATCACATGAAATATCAATAACCACTTTCATAATGATGGAATGCATAATGCCAGACTATCATAACCACATAGCCAAGGCCTCGTGCCAAGACTACAAATAAGATTTTGCCAAGGCCTTGTGCCAAGACACTAGTTTGTCTCATGAGACCTACCGATGCATCGAGGAGCTATAGCGGGCTTCACCCGTCACTTATTAAGTCTAATGCATTCCTCGTATGAATAGGTTTAAGCATAAAATAAACATTCGTATTAAAACTAGCATACGAAATGTCAATACTTTAACCACAAACCATGAATGGTATAAAAATAGAACATCCACAGTCAAACATAACTCATTTGATACAATATGGAAGATTGTATTGTATCACATTAACCTCAATCATGAATAATGAAGGATGTTGACATAGATGAAAATAATCATCATAACTATTTGAGAGAAATATCCCCCTTTTCTTGAAAACTTTTAAAAGTCACACTATTTGTCAAGAAGACATTCAAAAATAGATTTTTGAATCAAAGTGTCCCATACCACTTTGAAACTTTTAAAAGGATTTTTAATTTTAAAACTTTAATGTCCATATAAATAAATCCTTAAAATCATTTTTAAAATATGGACATTAATGAGCGTGATTTAGAAGAATAATTCTTTAAAACATTTTAAAATGGTATTTTGGTTAGATTTTCTAACCAAAAGAGAGACACTTGAATACAAATAATAGAGGTAATCAAAAAAATTGTAATATCATGAGAATAAAGGAATTCATGATATACTATGTCAAAGTACATTATATACACCACATGAAAGTGATTTGGTGTATATCATCAAAGAAGTCTCAATGGAATGTAAATTGAGATGAAATATCTCATAAAGGTTGTATCCTTAGGTTAAGGATAAATCAACGAAATAATAATGTGTGACAAATATAAATACACTAAATATGATTGGATATTCAGTGTAAATCAATCAAAGGATATTCACACATATCCTTGTAAAAACAATACCACCGAATTGGATGTTTAACTCAACAAATGGAGAATGAGTTAAAATTACTCTTATCAAATTCATATCAATGACTTGAGAATTATCAATGGAGTGATTATGTGTATCAAACTTATATCCACAGGAAGGGGAGTGGAAATTATGACATAATCAAATGAATAGTGATTCCACACATAATCTTGGGGTAATATAATCAATGAAATATGCGTAAAGCCAAATGAGTGGAAATTGAAATCTCAAATTCCCTTATTGATTAGGTAACTTAAGAAACATACACCCATGAAAGAAGTATCATACCATGATGATGTAAATACCCATAAATAAAAGTATATAACACAATGAATACAATCATGGGCAGTACACATACACCACATGCAATAATTAAGTGGTGATCAATGGAATTCTCACGGAATTAAAAGTGAGATAAGAAAATCCCTTACATTGTACTTTTTCCTTGGTCGATGGTAGGTTTACCTCCTGTATAATGGTGAAATAATTGTTATTGAATAATACAATAATCATTTACTTTAATGTGATATCATATATGATCTTTTAACATTGATTTGTTAATAATATCTTAGAATTATCGTCATTTCGGGTGTTAACGGGTTCATTTTACTTTATATTCTTTGTTATGTGAGCCATATTCTTTATTAATGGGATGTATATTATTCATATCCAGAATGATATCAAGTCCTTAGATACTATTTTTAAATCATCAAATTATAATTATTCTTGAATGGATATGATGGACAATGAATCTCATCGCGTTCGTGGAGACGGTAGTCCGTATGTACGCACGAATGCTACTTCCATTTAATTTTTCATTTTAAAAGAATTGAATCCAAATGATACATAGGTATATTATTATTCCAGTATAATATTATATTTTATATATGTTACTTCTGTTCATTAACACCATTCTTTATACGTTCCATGTGTGGTATGAACGAGTCATATCATTTTAAGGGGGCGGTAGTCCGCACTTCCTCAAATTAAATTATCGTATGTATATACAACATGAAACGAATAATGGTATGAAATAAAATGGAATTACAGAAGCTTATATATAAAATATGTATCATTAATATCACACTTAATTACAGTGCCATCATAATGGCCACCATGAGAGGCGGTAAGATGTATTTGAACAATCATCGTTTTGTGAGGCGTTAGTTTGCCATTCACAGAAACATTATGTTCATCATCCATTAGATGGAGGTGTGTGTATGTGTAGTTCGAATAATTCTTATAAAAACATCCTAGTATATTGAAAATACTTTTGTTGTTACAAAAGAAAGAAAATAAAAAGAGTTTGGGGGTTGGAGAAGCAAAATAAATGAAAATAATTTAAGAGAAATCGTTACCTTTAATTTAGGTAACTCACATTGGTAGGAACCAAAGGACTTCTTGAAATGCTTTATTCCTAAGGTGAAGCTTCAAGGAGGAGGAGAGGGATGTGGGGAGCTTATTTGGGCAGAGTTTGGATGAGCCAAGTGGCTTGATAAGTGTGAGGAATGAGTAGAAGTGGTCTCCTTTTATAAGGGAGAGGAGGGGCTCTTTAGGAAAGAGTGAAAGTATTACATTATAATATAATTATATTCGGTTTATAATGGTTCAAAAATCATTGAGGTCGAAGATAAGATGACTCGTATTCTAAATAACATCAACCAATAAGAATTGGACAGGTTTTAGATAATATTTTAATCATTATAATCTTATTTATTTAAATGATTTATTAATGAGGTAAACATTGCATCATTATTGTGTCATTAATAATTTAAATTATTTGAGGTCTAAAAATTATAAATAAAATATCATTATGTAGGAAATCTTTTTAGCTTTCTAATTAATATTTATAATCAAAAATACAACATGTATAACCCTATGTAAAAATTGTTCTTCTAAAAGATGTAAGCTTATGCCATTTTTATTTTTATTTTAACTTTATTAATATAATGTGTCCCTACCACATACAAGTTGCTCCAAGGGGTCCCCAAATCGACCCAAGGATGCCCATGGTCGGGTATGTGTCCACCAATAAGGTTATGACACGTTTTAGGGTAATTTTGTATTATTATAATATTATTTTTTAACCCTTATTTACCGGATTTACCCTTTAACCATGGTAAATAAAATATTTACCGCAGTAATTATTCAAAATGTGTAAAAATAAAAGTTACCTATTTACATAATTTGGAAATCCTGATTCCAAATATGTAATTCATTTTTCCAAATTCAAAACACAGAAGTGTCAGAAATTAATTTAAAATTAATTCCCGTTGTTAAAATAAAAAGCGTGTTTTTAAGAGATAATAACTATCAAAAGATTGACACTTGTTTATGTCTGATTGAATTGTGAAATTATGTCCAATGACAAACATTAAATTAAATGGTAAAAATATATTCTAAATATACTTTAAAACCACTCAAATTCATAATTTATCAATATTAATTATTTTGATTAAAAAGGTTGTTTTTAATTAAAATTTAGTAATTTTCACTATTCATCAAAATATAAAAGTTATCTGAAAAGTACCAAAATTTCACCCTAGGCTAATTTCGATATTCCGAATCCAAAAATGAAGTCCATTTTGAAATATAAAATATATATGATTTCAAAAAGTAGGTATTACTATTCACAACGGCTAGTTTAATTAGTTGTGGTGTGTGTTAGAACTCGAGGTTGCGTACAACACACACTAGCGTGCCGTGGAAGCTTGGGATGTTTCATTTTAAATTTTTGATGTCCCCATTTAGTCAAAAAGTTTAAAATATAGTATTCTAAAAAGGGTTCACTATTAAAATTTGGTAAAATTGCAATACTGAAAATGAATTTGTTCTTACATTATGTCTAAGAAACTCATAATATGGATTCTAAAATTATAAGGATTATATAAAGTTTAAAATTTAGTTAACACTATTCATAACCTCTTTTGAACAGCTTGTTTAGTAAGTCATGGTGCGATTGAACATGGTGTTGCGTGTAGTGAAAGTTATTGAATTATTTTGAAGAAATAACACACTATAAAATCTTGGCGTGTTACATTCTCTCCTCCTTCAATAAATTGCGTCCTCGCAATTTGAAATTGTTTTTTGAAAATAAAAGGTTGAAAATAGAAAATATCTTTGTGGGAAAACCCACATCGGAAATTGGGTTACTAAAATTTAGTCTTAATATGAGGAAAAGAGAAATGAAAGGATCACCACCAAATTATGATCTCTATTAGGAGAATATTGGTGGCAATTAGAGACATATAATTGGAGGAAAAACGTAAATATTTATAGGTAGTGATTGAGGTCATCAATCACAAACAAGTATAAAATTGAGGTCCTTAAACTCATCAATCTATGATGATTTGAAGTACCATCGGTTCAACAAAATATAGGGTATTGGGATAACATATTTTTGACGTTTCAAAATATCTTAGTTGAAATCCCACATCGAAAAATGAATTAATAAGGCCTCTATTTAAAATAAAGAGTGGAAAGTATGAAGATTACCGAAAATAACACATACTAGGGTTCCATGTAGGAAAATATGGATATGGAAGAGAAATCTAACCATCAATTATCTGATGGAGAGTGGTAGAGAACATGGCTATGAAAAGGCCAACAATCCCAAAACCATAAATTAGTGATGATTTAATGTACCATCTAGGACAACATTTTTTTTAAAGTTACATTACATAAGGAAGAGGAATTCATTTATGATATTGACTAAGAACATTCTGAGATATACTTAAATTTTAAGTAGATTTTCATTCTTTAATAAATTTTCACCACTAACTCATTTTTTTTTAAACGATGAGTATTCAAGAAGACTTGGTCACACTGGAAGAGCTAGAATAAACTTCTATAGAATCACATGACCCATGTAGGATAAACCATATATTTACATTGTCTTTGAAGATTAATCAAAACCAAAATGGTTAGTGAATGATCTAATGATCCCCCAAAAGGATATTCATTGAGATAAATGTGCACTAATCTTAATTTCTAAAATTAAACCAACAATACCCCAAAATTAAATAGATACCATTCAATAACGAATTGTCCTTAAAATCCTTTAATATAATCCAAACTAATATTGAAACCCAAAACATAGAAGAATTTGATTATGTAGTCTCCCATGTTACATTGTATCTCCAAATGACATCAAATACTCTTAAAGTCACATACTTAAATGTAATTAACATCATCACATATTCTCTGTTATAGGTTAATCATTTCCATAAATAACCCAAATCACTATAAATCAACAATAAAAACGTAGATAAAAATCCACCATTACTCTACAAATGAAACCTCATTGTATTCTATTTTCCTTTGGCATATAGTGTTCCTAACAAAACGAACATCTTCCAAAATAACATTTATCACTTAATCACCAAATCATTTTCCTATACCAAGGGTATTCATTTGATAAGACATAAGAACCAAAATCATCTTATTATTGATCAATAAAATCATTTAACAAAAAAAATAGTCACACTAACCAGGGACTTCACGTAGTCCAGTGGTAGGCGATAAATCCCAATCGCACTTTGGTTGTGGGTTCGATTCCCAAAGCTTTGTCCGACGCGACGGGTTGTCAAACGGTCTACGTGTTGTCCTTTTTCAAAAACTATATTTTATAATATTACCAAAATGAGATAAATTCCTCAAAATAACATTATTTAACCACAAATGTTATATCATACTTTTCATTTTCATCCCAAATTATAAAAAATTATTATTTTATCAAACCCCAATGATCATATAAAACCAAATGGATATTTATACCTATATCCACAAGAGAAGAGACAATTCTTCCTCAAATATCATTCTCACATGGAAAACTGCGGGGTTACAAATACAAGAGAAAATTATTCCAAAGTAAACCCATCAACAAGGAGTGCTAATACTTTTTAAATTTTTCTCCAACCATTTATTTCCACATAGCTTCTTCTTTGACCAAGAAAATATCCTATAGAATAGGACATTCACTCGGGTAATGGCCAGGTCCCCTACATTTGCGGCAAATGACTGTAAATGGACTCTTGGGACCATTTTTATCTTCTTCCATAGTACTCTTCATTTTTCTTCGGCAATTCTTCACTTTATGTCTTTCCTTCCCGCATGTAAAACATTTCGTTGTCCCATTGAGACAATTTCCTGGGTGTCTCTTTCCACATTTCCTGCATGATGAAAATTGAGGTTTCTTTTCTCCATGGTCTCCATTTCTGGAGATCTCATCATTTATCACCTTTATCTTCCTTGTTGAGTCTGGGAGTTGGTTAATATATATGTTGTTGATCATATTATTGGAAAACTGATTTGGCATAAAGACGATATCTTTTACGCCTATCAACATTCCATTTTGTTGCTCATTTACACCACTGTTCCCACTTTGTACATCATTCTCAAAGTCACTATGACTTCCTTGGAATCCAGCCATTGACTAAAACCAGAAAGCATTGTGTGAGTAATAGTAGTCGTAAAATCATTTAGAGATTAAAATGTCACCATATTCTCAATTTGAAACATATTAGGATTAACCAAGGTCATTTACTCTCATCTTATGTATATATTACTTAAATCGGTTTGTAAAAAAAATGTAAATTATCCTAAGCATATCCCCCAGGAGTGTCGTAACCAAGAGTGCAGCAAGGCCTGTTGTTGTGCACCAGTTCCCGTTCAAGTCTAGCTCAAAGCGGTGTTTTCAGGTTTTACCCCTAGGTACATCTATGCCAGAGCCGCCTCTACCTACTCGTATCCAAACATGGATGTATTGCTCGGAAAACTCACAAAATCTCTACAATACCAAAATTCTTGGAAGTTCTTTTATACTAATCCTCAAAGTTTATCTTAGCTCTACGTGCTCTAATCAGAGTTTATCTAAATCTAGCTACCAAGGTTTGTACTAAACTTCCTCTGATACCAACTGTAACGCCCCGACCCTAATTACCTAGAGTCGGTGCATTATTACATAACATTGGAATGATCACGAGAAATATCAAGTCTCGAAAGACCGATTAGTTTAGTATCCTTGGAATAACTAGATACATCCATAAATTTTTACATTACATCATAAAAAAACATCTTGTCTTCATATCCCCTCATACTACCCCTGCAGGTCATTCATAAATTACTTCTTCATAATCCTGGGAAAAATAAAACATTGAAAGGGGTGAGCTTGGATGCTCAGTAAGGATAACATTATAGCAGAATCTTTCATAAATAAGCATAAACACTTAAGGCAATTTATAACTAAAACAAAAGCCTTTTAAATTTGAACTTCAGCATAAAATGGCAAAGGTAAAATGAAATAATGCCATTTACTTACTCACATGGATATTCTACTAGTCGAATGATCACATGCAATATCAATAACCACTTTCATAATGATGGAATGCATAATGCCAGACTATCATAACCACATAGCCAAGGCCTCGTGCCAAGACTACAAATAAGATTTTGCCAAGGCCTTGTGCCAAGACACTAGTTTGTCTCATGATACCTACCGATGCATCGAGGAGCTATAGCGGGCTCCACCCGTCACTTATTAAGTCCAATGCATTCCTCATATGAATAGGTTTAAGCATAAAATAAACATTCGTATTAAAACTAGCATACGAAATGTCAATACTTTAACCACAAACCATGAATGGTATAAAAATAGAACATCCACAGTCAAACATAACTCATTTGATACAATATGGAAGATTGTATTGTATCACGTTAACCTCAATCATGAATAATGAAGGATTTTGACATAGATGAAAATAATCATCATAACTATTTGAGAGAAATATCCCCCTTTTCTTGAAAACTTTTAAAAGTCACACTATTTGTCAAGAAGACATTCAAAAATAGATTTTTGAATCAAAGTGTCCCATACCACTTTGAAACTTTTAAAAGGATTTTTAATTTTAAAACTTCAATGTCCATATAAATAAATCCTTAAAACCATTTTTAAAATATGGACATTAATGAGCATGATTTAGAAGAATAATTCTTTAAAACATTTTAAAATGGTATTTTGGTTAGAGTTTCTAACCAAAAGAGAGACACTTGAATACAAATAATTGAGGTAATAAAAAAAATTGTAATATCATGAGAATAAAGGAATTCATGATATACTATGTCAAAGTACATTATATACACCACATAAAAGTGATTTGGTGTATATCATCAAAGAAGTCTCAATGGAATGTAAATTGAGATGAAATCTCTCATAAAGGTTGTATCCTTAGGTTAAGGATAAATCAACGACATAATTATGTGTGACAAATATAAATACACTAAATATGATTGGATATTAATTGTAAATCAATCAAAGGATATTCACACATATCCTTGTAAAAACAATACCAACGAATTGGAAGTTTAACTCAACAAATGGAGAATGAGTTAAAATTACTCTTATCAAATTCATATCAATGACTTGAGAATTATCAATGGAGTGATTATGTATATCAAACTTATATCCACAGGAAGGGGAGTGGAAATTATGACATAATCAAATGAATAGTGATTCCACACATAATCGTGGGGTAATATAATCAATGAAATATGCGTAAAGCCAAATGAGTGGAAATTGAAATCTCAAATTCCCTTATTGATTAGGTAACTTAAGAAACATACACCCATGAAAGAAGTATCATAACATGATGATGTAAATACCCATAAATAAAAGTATATAACACAATGAATACAATCATGGGCAGTACACATACACCACATGCAATAATTAAGTGGTTATCAATGGAATTCTCACGGAATTAAAAGTGAGATAAGAAAATCCCTTACTTTGTACTTTTTCCTTGGTCGATGGTAGGTTTACCTCCTTTATAATGGTGAAATAATTGTTATTGAATAATACAAGAATCATTTACTTTAATGTGATATCATATATGATCTTTTAACATTGATTTGTTAATAATATCTTAGAATTATCGTCATTTCGGGTGTTAACAGGTTCATTTTACTTTATATTCTTTGTTATGTGAGCCATATTCTTTATTAATGGTATGTATATTATTCATATCCAGAATGATATCAAGTCCTTAGATACTATTTTTAAATCATCAAATTATAATTATACTTGAATGGATATGATGGACAATGAATCTCATCGCGTTCGTGGAGACGGTAGTCCGTACGTACGCACGAACGCTACTTCCATTTAATTTTTCATTTTAAAAGAATTGAATCCAAATGATACATAGGTATATTATTATTACAGTATAATATTATATTTTATATATGTTACTTATGTTCATTAACACCATTCTTTATACGTTCCATGTGTGGTATGAACGATTCATATCATTTTAAGGGGGCGGTAGTCCGCACTTCCTCAAATGAAATTATCGTATGTATATACAAAATGAAACGAATAATGGTATGAAATAAAATGGAATTACAGAAGCTTATATATAAAATATTTATCATTAATATCACACTTAATTACAGTGTCATCATAATGGCCACCATGAGAGGTGGTAAGATGTATTTGAACAATCATCATTTCGGGAGGCGTTAGTTTGCCATTCACGGAAACATTATGTTCATCATCCATTAGATGGAGGTGTGTGTATGTGTAGTTCGAATCCTTATTATATAAACATCCTAGTATATTTTTTGTTACAAAAGAAAGAAAATAAAAAGAGTTTGGGGGTTGGAGAAGCAAAATAAATGAAAATAATTTAAGAGAAATCGTTACCTTTAATTTAGGTAACTCACTTTGGTTGGAACCAAAGGACTTCTTGAAATGCTTTCTGCCTAAGGGGAAGCTTCAAGGAGGAGGAGAGGGATGTGGGGAGCTTATTTGGGCAGAGTTTGGACGAGCCAAGTGGCTTGAGAGGTGTGAGGAATGAGTAGAAGTGGTCTCCTTTTATAATGGAGAGGAGGGTCTCTTTAGGAAAGAGTGAAAGTATTACTTTATAATATAATTATATTCGGTTTATAATGGTCCAAAAAATAATTTAGGTCGAAGCTAAGATGAATAATATTCTAAATAACATCAAACAATAAGAATTTGACAGGTTTTAGATAATATTTTAATCATTATAATCTTATTTATTTAAATGATTTATTAATGAGGTAAACATTGCATCATTATTGTCTCATTAATAATTTAAATTATATGATGTCTAAAAATTATAAATAAAATATAATTATGTATAAAATCTTTTTCTCTTTCTAATGAATATTTATAATCGAAAATCCAACATGTATAACCCTATGTAAAAATTGTTCTTCTAAAAGATGTAAGCTTATGCCATTTTTATTTTTATTTTAACATTATTAATATAATGTGTCCCTACCACATACAAGTGGCTCCAAGGGGTCCCCAAATCGACCCAAGGATGCCCATGGTCGGGTATGTGTCCACCAATAAGGTTAGGACACGTTTTAGGGTAATTTTGTATTATTATAATATTATTTTTTAACCCTTATTTACCGGATTTACCCTTTAACCATGGTAAATAAAATATTTACCGCAGTAATTATTCAAAATGTGTAAAAATAAAAGTTACCTATTTACATAATTTGGACATCCTGATTCCAAATATGTAATCCATTTTTCCAAATTTAAAACACAGAAGTGGTAGAAATTAATTTAAAATTAATTCCCGTTGTTAAAATAAAAAGCGTGTTTTTAAGAGATAATAACTATCAAAAGATTGACACTTGTTTATGTCTGATTTAATTGTGAAATTATGTCCAATGACAAACATTAAATTAAATGGTAAAAATATATTCTAAATATACTTTAAAACCACTCAAATTCATAATTTATCAATATTAATTATTTTGATTAAAAAAGTTGTTTTTAATTAAAATTTAGTAATTTTCACTATTCATCAAAATATAAAAGTTATCCGAAAAGTACCAAAATTTCACCCTAGGCTAATTTCGATATTCTGAATCCAAAAATGAATTCCATTTTGAAATATAAAATATATATTATTTCAAAAAGTAGGTATTACTATTCACAACAGCTAGTTTAATTAGTTGTGGTGTGTGTTAGAACTCGAGGTTGCGTACAACACACGCTAGCGTGCCGTGGAAGCTTGGGATGTTTCATTTTAAATTTTTGATGTCCCCATTTAGTCAAAAAGTTTAAAATATAGTATTCTAAAAAGGGTTCACTATTAAAATTTGGTAAAATTGCAATACTGAAAATGAATTTGTTCTTACATTATGTCTAAGAAACACATAATATGGATTCTAAAATTATAAGGATTATATAAAGTTTAAAATTTAGTTAACACTATTCATAACCTCTTTTGAACAACTTGTTTGGTAAGTCATGGTGTGATTGAACTTGTTGTTGCATGTAGTGAATGTTATTGAATTATTTTGAAGAAATAACACACTATAAAATCATGGGGTGTTACATAGTTCCTCACAATCGAGTTATTCCAGTCCGAGGTTATCCTAGACTTTTTGTCAGACTTAGTGATTCTAAAATCAAGGAAAATCATCGAAAGTTAGGTATGGACTTCGGTGGACATGTTCGTGGTGAATGTGAGATACCTTGGAAGAAGACGTTGTAGTTCTATTTGCAAAATTATCGTTCATATAAGCCAAGAATATTCTTCAAAGGTCAGTTGAAGTGGCTCAATTAGTTGTTTCTCTTGTTCAATGGAGTAGTTAGTGAAGAAAAATTTATGGAATGTCATTAGGTGAGACGAGTGCAGTTTTTATCAAATATGGATTTTCATTAAAAGAAGGCATAACTTGGGATTTGAGGTTGATGGTTAATCAACCATTTTAACCGTTTCAAAAATCACGTGAGAAGCATCGCTAGAACGTTTAAAGGAATTTCTTATATGAAATTCCAATGCTGGAAGGTGTTGTGGCTTGAAATGTTTCCCTTTTCTAATGATAAATCATATGGTGGGAAGTACCTTTGTCCAGATGTTTAATGAGATGATGATGTGATTTTGTCACTAGATAAACAATCTTGAATAAGATAAGTCTCGATGTTTTTGTTTGAGAAAGAGGGATGGATTGAGTTTTTGACAGCTTAAGTTGTCGTGTGCTTAAATGGTGCTCTGAGGTGTGTTGAGTGTTTGGAAATGCAACGCGATCATTTGAACGAAGCTTCACAATCCTTATAGGTTGTTTGAAGTGTTTTCTGTTCCTAAAGGCTTCTTGAGGATGATAATTTCTAAGGCATAGAGGTTGTAACAACCCATGTTTTGAACCAGATGAAAATCTAAATAATATTTATTTTTTTGCTGGGTGAGCTATTTTTTTTAAATGAGCATCAAAATTTACTTTTCGAGAGTTAGAACACTAGGATGTGTTTTTTTAAATAACTTAAATTAATTAAATTAAAATTTAAAATGAAAATTAATTAAATTATATTAAATGAAATAATAGAGAAATATTTTAATGATAATAATAATAATAATAATAATAAAAATAAAAACATTGTTCTTGTTATTGTTATTATTAATTTTATTATTTGTTTTAGGTTAAGAAAACATGTGGTTTCCCCTATCCTTGTCGTTTTACCCCCTTTTTGAGCATCACAAGCCCCTCCCTGGGATCCACCCTGGCCGCATGAAAAACTCCCCCACAACACCCTCTATTCGTTGATTCTCTCCACCGTTTACTTAGCGATTCTTCTTTGATCTGACTAGGTAAGAAGGTTTTCCTCTTTTAAATCCTTATTCCATCCAATTTTGGTCTCTTCATTGCCCGTAGAGGTTCATCTAAACCCTAGGTCAAATGGGTAATCGTATTTTCAGTGTTTCTTTCAATTCTATGGTATGCGAAGGGTCTCCCGAGTCATGTTCGTGCATGTTCTTGAAACCACCACTGAAGAAAAAGATGATTGAGTCGATTCTGTTCACTACTGCCATCCGAGGTGAGGTTATTTCTATGCTTCCCAGTTTCGCGCCTTCTAATTTATGGTCATAAGGTGTTTGTAGGATCATGGTAATTTTATAAAGGTTTTTTGAACCTTTGTTTTAATTGTTATTGTAATTGTTGTAGTATGTTTTGATTTTCTGTGAAGAAAAGCACACAGGTATGTGTGTGTAAATATATATAAAGATATTCCCAGTGAGCATTCCCTAATTGGGAGGGGATTACATGCATTTATTAAAGGATAAATAAATATGTATATAAGTGTATGTGTGTACGGGTGTGGGGAGGATTCGGGTGGTCGCTGCCAAATCTGTCAGGTGTCGAGTGTCGACTTGTTCTACTGCTTATAGTGGGTCTCTTTCCTTTGCCCTCAAATTTTATGAATGCATTAATTAATTTAATTATCTCACCATCCTTAGTTTTTAATTAATGTAGTAAGGTATTTAGAGTAGATTCTTCTTAAATTTTATTTTAATATGTTTCATGGTTTATATGTTAAATGTGATAAATACTTGTTTGATAAGAAATATCATGATTTTATAATAAAACCCCTCCAATGGAGGTGTGATATCTTCAAGATAAAAAGTAGTAATTATAATTTTATTGCATTCCTGCCTTATTATTTTGGTTCCCCTTTATGGATTGATGTTATGGTTTGGTATATTGTATGTTCAGACCTGGACCTCGTTGATGTTATGAAATGAGTTTCCCCTTTTTAATGACACCATTTAAGCACATGGATTGTTTTATAAATTGAATATATTGGTTTATTATTGGGAATTATCATCTTAGGGTTTCTCTTCTCTTTGTCATTGTTTTGTTGCATTTTTGACGTCATGTCGTTGTGCCGCTACCGGAATCCATCATTCAAAGGCTAGTTTTAGCATATAAAATTATTTTTTATGCCTTTTCATGTCAATTGTGACCTCCTCTTAGGGAAAAATCCATTCGGGGCATTCACCTCAGCCTTAACCATCTCTATTGGGTGTGCAATTCCAAATTATCCTTGTTTTCCCATGGTACCCTCTAAGTACCACTTGAACATTAATAAATGAATTTCCTTGACTTTTTAATTAAATGGCATGAATTGAATGGAATGGATTGACAAGATAGATTGTCTTTCTTAAATTTTTCAAATGAGTTAAATTAAATGGATTTATTTTGTATGGTCTAAAATAAATCTGTTTTTATCTGATACAATTATTTATAGTAATTTTGATGTGTGACCACGCCGTCATGTCGTGAACACGAATAGATAAATGAGATAATCCTTATCAAATTATAATCTTTTATTTTTGTCAAACAATTGTTAAATTCCTTTGGGTATATATGTCATGACCCGTCCTCAGGACCCGTGCCGTGACTACTTCAATTCTGCCTTCCATAGGCCAGGGGATGGCGCCTCGCACCAAAGGTGTAAATCTCTAAGTTGTGACGGCATTGACTTTATAAAAGTAAAAAAAACACAACAGAGTACGCAACATGAACTAAAAACTAAGTAAAACTGAATACAAAGGAATGTGCTGGAAAGTAAATGGGTCAGTATACAAATCAAACTTAACAACAAGTACAAGAAGAAAGGGACAAACAACTGAAAGTAAAGAGCAGCTCTTGGATCGTTCTCTGTGGATTCCTAACTGAAGGGTAGGTACAGACGACCACCTCAGCACTCACGTCTGTCAGTCTCCTCTGTGTGCCAACTCGTCGCAAGGTTCACCTCTGAGTACCATTCAGTCCTCGTACACTCTGCCTCGGTCAGCGTTGTCCGTCATCTGCATCCAATACAACGAGGTGCGGGCATAGCCCGTGTAGGGGTGAGTATAA
Source organism: Viscum album (assembly GCA_963277665.1). NCBI lineage: Eukaryota > Viridiplantae > Streptophyta > Magnoliopsida > Santalales > Viscaceae > Viscum > Viscum album. The sequence goes on along the minus strand of OY728159.1, from coordinate 287,631,924 downwards.
AGATACTCAGTAGGGACCCCGAGACCCTAAAGGTCTCACAAAATCCACAAAGTATAAACCACAGTAGAAATATACAGACATGAAGTATCAACCAACCCTACTTAGGTATATGCCCATACATATACCTAAGTTATCAATCACAGTCCGACTCCAACTCTCGAGCCCAAGCCCAAACCAAATCCACAAAGGAAGTAAAGTCAGTCACCACAATGATAATGGTTGAAAGACATGACTCAGCTCACACATGTATGCCACAATAGTAGAGAGATATAGATGATCAGATGTAGCCACTGGATCATCTAAGCTGTCGGACCCACACAGGATATAGGACCAGCTAAGCTGTCAGACCCAGACAAGATACAGTCCAGCTATCTCATCTAAGCTGTTGGACCCACACAGGATACAGTCCAGCTATCGTTTCTAAGCTATCGGACCCACACAGGATACAGTTCAGCTATCTCGTCTAAGCTGTCGGACCCACAAAGGATACAGTCCAGCTATCTCGTCTAAGTTGTCGGACCCACACCGGATAAAGTCCAGCTATTCTAGAGTAAAAGAGATGATCAGATGTAGTTACTGATTCATCTAAGATGTCGGACCCACATAGGATACAGGACCAGCTACTCTGTCAGAACTGTCGAACCCACACAGGATTCCGGTACAATTGTCGTCGTCGAACCCACAGAGGATTCAAGTAAGGTAGTCATCATCGCAGTTGGGGTTCCCGTGCATAGCACACTCGATTCTAAGAAGGTCCTCTCAAGAAAAAGGTGGTTTGATACATCAACTATCATGAAGTCCTAAGTTGATGTATCCTAAGGTTCCGTCTCATCATAAGGAACCCAACGCCATAGACGACATGTCAATCGGATGCCCGATCTGAGAGTTATTGGCTTTTCTGTTCCAGGGGCCCGGTTGGATTTACGCTCGATCCAAACCCAGCCATTTTCCAAAGTCATCCAAAACTCACTTAGAGTATCGCAAAAGGACCACCTCGTCGCAAGGGTACCAGTGATGTAGATGGCGCGTCGATCGGATGCTCGATCTAGAAGTTATTCACATTTAAGTGAAACCGGCCCGGCCCGTCAAGCCCAATGGGCTCGCGGGTCGGCTTGACCTGGCTTGGGGGGGTCGGCCTTTCCCGGTTTGGTTGGTCCGACCTAGCTGGGGGGTCGGCCCGGTCCGGTGGGGCGCGGCCCACCCGTGGACCCGGCCCACAGATCGGGCCAGTCTGGTTCGCCTGGCTGCGCGAGCGGCACCGCCTCTCCCTACCCGGCCTGCTGAAGCCGGCTGGTTTTGTCAAGCGTGAGCAGCCCGCACAGTGGGCCGCTGATCTTCCCACGCGGCACCGTGGTTCCTTCAGCCCGACTGGATCTACAGCGGGTGTCCCGTGGTTCCTCCGCCATGCGACGCCTGCGGGCGTCGCGAATATCCAGCCCAGCCAGCCATAGCCGGCCGGTTCGCCCAGCCAAGCGGCCAGCGGATGCGGGCCTCACCTCCGCGCAGTAGCTGTGGGTGTCGCGGTCCACCAGCCCGGTCGGTAGTAGCCGACTGGTTCTTCAGCCCGAGCGGCCTGCAGTTGCAGGTGGTTTTCCTCCACGCGGCTGGCACACGACCGCCACCGTCTCCAGTCGCCGTCGACTTCGGTTGCCGCCACCTCTTCCGACTCCGCCTCCATTGCAAAAATAATCAAGAATCAACGGAGGTTCGTCGGGCCGTGTTTGTTTGGCCCACACCCTCCGCGTTAAACGATAACAAAGGCCAACGACAAACCATATCATTTATCAAGAACGATGGTATAATTTTTATTCAATTAAAATTATACAAAACTCCCTACCTCGTAAATGGTGCTCGCTCGGTGGAGTCGCGGGAAAGAGGGCAGACATCGATTTTGTTGACGTCAGAAAATGTTCGAGGATGGTGTGTCGTCGACGTTCCTTGCGGACGGCTTCTACTCCTTTAACGCGGAAGGAGGTCGAGGAAAGAAAGATGACACGTCGTCGTTCTTCGGTGGAAACAACGTTCTTTGTCGAGAGGATGTCGTTCCACATTGTAGATGTTCTTCGTGTTCTTCATGGGAAGAACGCTTCCTTTCTAATCCTCCAAATCCTCCCAAGATAATATGTCCAACCATCATAAATAAAAAACACACCACTTATTTAAAGGATGACTTAATGAATTCAAAGGGATTCAAATTCATTAAGCCACATCCATTAATTAATTAAATGTTGAGTTGGCTCATTAAAAGGGGAGGGAGGAGATGAAGAGGCTCCCAATTAATAAAGGAAGTTTCATCCTCCTTAATTTGGGAGTTCAAGGGATTAAGAAGTTAAGGGGGAGTTGAAGAGTTTGGAACTCGTGTGGGCCCCACCACATAATATCCTCCCATGGGAGGTTATGTGGGGGGGGGGGGCACCTCCAACTTCTCTTTGGAGAAATTAACCGCAACTTAAAAATTATGTCACACATAATTTTTAAAAAATTGGGTACAACCGCGAAAGCGGCACACATGCAAGGAAGAAAATTACATTAAATTGCATTCCCGGGGACTTGACCCCGCGACCTGCCCCTCAACCCCCCCCCCCAAACCATTACCACCCCACCACCAACGATGGGGCCACACATAATTTTTAATTTAATAAAAAATCCCCCAAAATTTAACTTATCCTCCCGATAAAATGACACTACAGTAAAGTTCCCCTTAAGTGAATATCGGCGCTGCGAGTTCATCGGTGCCCTCAGATTTCTATTCTGATCACCGGTTCAAAAGATATAAAATCCCGCTCGTACGTCTACTGGACGTACCCGAACAAAACTTCCGAAAATTATTATCAATCATCCCCGACCCACTGCGGTCGAGGTTAGGCTCTGCCTAGGTGAAACACACCCCAACGAACTCAATGGTACTCTCTGATTTTCAATCTGAGATACTGTTTAGAAGTTATGACTTCTACAATAAAATAATTGTCACTTAATTATTTTATTTGAGGTCAAAAACTAACTTTTTCTGATGGCCTACATCGGAAAAGGTTAGTATCTTCTTAAATAAAGCATACCCTCACGAGTTCAGCGGTGGTCTCAGATTTTAAATCCGAGCTACCGTTTTTGAGTTATAAGCATTTGAAAAATAAAATAATTTATTTAATTATTTTATTTATGGTTATGCCATTTTTGGAATTTCTCACAGGAGGTCTGCGCCGACTAAACTTAAGTCGCGCCTATAGTAAACTCGCCCTCCTGAGTGTGACGGTGCTCTCAGATTTATGATCCAAGTAACCGTTTAAGAGTTATTCCACTTTTTCAGGAAAATTACTTATGCGCATTAATTAAGCTTAACAAAACTTCCGAAATTGATTCCGGGCAAACCGGGCCATGGAATCATGTTCCTTTAGAAACTGCGAGCTCATAAAATTCCAAAGAATTTAAGAAAAAAATTTCCTTGAAATTTTCGGGTCTTTACAACATAGTTAAAGAGACTGAGACCTGCAGACATCCAATAGGTTTTCCATCCTTGGACATTATTAAGACTTGGCCCGTTTAACTTTAAATCCTTATAATAAATTGTATCGTTTGTTTGATTTCTATCTTAGAATGTTGAATTGGAATAATAATAAATTGTTTGATTTCTTATGTTATAATCACCTTGGCTAATCTTGATAATTAATATTAATGACTATAGGGTTGATTTATTAATTAAATAGGTTTGATGTCATTATAATGATAGTTCAGAACCTGGATTAATGAATTGAAAGTGTTTGAAAAATAGTTATTTTTTATAAATTGGCTGTTGTGTGTTTTGATGATAAATTTGGTGTGTTTGATACTAGAATTTTTATTTTCCTCCAATTGCCCGAAGACATTCATTTTTTATTGATTTTTGGTAATCCACCTTTCAAGGGGTGAGGTGGAACCCTTACAAAGTCCGTAGGCGTAAGTATTACATGGCCCCTATACCTTAGAGGAATTCATTACCCGTAGGCTTCAAACATTACATACAACCCAAACTAACTACTTGGAACTTCTTCTCCCCAGAATCTTCATCGTGAAATCCGCTCTCCACCTTCGCATGACTGTTCGACTAGGCATTCCCTTGCATGCAGAGACTTGTCCCAATGACAGGTGTCATACCCTCTCATTCTTGCAATCCATTTAGCTTCTACTATGGTGAAAGCTCTTTTCTCATCTTCCTTGTAGAGCTTGTTATTTTTTATTTCTTATTTTTGTGCTTCTATGATATCGATGTGGTTGATACCCGAGGGTTTGATTCAGTTTGCGATGTTGAGTATTTCTGGATATGACACATGTTAAATGTGATGCTTAAGGGCTTGGTGCATTTTTTCATACAACTTGAGGGTTAGGTTCACTGGTACTAAATGCCTGAGGGTAGATTATATGTTTATATCTGATGCCTGAGGGCTAGATGCTCAGTCACATGATGCCTGAGTGAGAGATTCTAGTTATGCATGAGGTGGAGATTTTTGGATAGCATGAGGGTGAGATTCTAGTTATGCATGAGGGAATGGTTTTGGTTAGCCTGAGGAAAAAAGACTATGTTTATGGTATTTTCAGAATGATTCATCTTAGGTAGTATAATCTTCCACCAATTTGGGTGATCCTTCGTGATATAGGAGGATCTACACAAAGACATAGATATTCGTCTTAGTTTGAACTGGGTGGTATGGGATGAGTGTTCGTTTAGGAACCCAGACAAAGTTTCTATTATTTAACTTATTATCACTTTGCATTTATATTGTGTGGGACACTTTAATTTATTATTAATTGCACTAAATGGATTGGGCTAGACATCATGGGTGTTGGCCTGCTGAGATTATTATCTCACACCCTACATGGGTGTCGTTTGGCACCCGAGTAGATATTCTTACGTGAAAATATTTGGATTCATTTCTTTTGATATTCTGTGCACATGGGAGCTAGGGATCCGAGGACTGGGATCTTTCTTATGATGCTTGAGGAGTTGATCATTGGGTTTTTTCTCTTCTCTTGTAATTTTTTACTGCTTCTACCTTATAGTAACACCTGAAATTACATGTATCATTATATAGAATTGGTATTGGCCATTTTATTTTTATACATATATTATTTTATTCTACAACTACTATATTTCTTCCATTTATTATACTATTATCATTGTTTCTTGCTATTTATTATCTGATAAATCATTATGAAACTCTGACATGAGGGTATTGTCTCCGTGTTATCACCTATTTAGACCCCTACTGCTAGTTGACAACCTCTAGTGAACGAGGAGGCACACCTGAGGCCATGTGACCCACCAGTCTAACCACCATCTAATTGGTGATCTAGGCTAGGATGTTACAAGATACTTAAATGAAAATAATATATTACCCATGTCTGTAAGATAAACCTTCCTTCTTATGATCCAATTGGATAAGAACTCTACAATTAAGCATGCTTCGGTTAGGTTAGTATCAGAAAGGGTGACCTCATAATATTTTTATTGAGGTGTGTGTGTGAAAGAGAGAGAAACCAAATCACATTGAAGAAACACGTGTTATTATTGTGATTTCCATTATCTTGATAAGTAACCTCACAAGGTAATATCAAGTAGTGGGTCAGGAATAAAACTAGGGTATTATGAGAGGACCATGAGGTTGGGTGGTTTGGTTTATCATTCAGGGAGATCGGTTCAAGATATAGAAGAAATATAATGAGGCAATTATATGTTCTTCTGTCTTGGTTTTCACTAGGCCCAAAAACCAAATCTTGTTTAGGATCATTACTAATATCTTGGTACCCTCTCTCAAACAATTTTACAAAACCCATTCCCAAAAAACCAACCCACCCAACGGGTCCCACATTAATAAAAATCAATAATTCAAGCAATACATTTCCCTTATTCTAGTAATCTATTTAAACCCCATTATTAAATATCAAAAAAAATTATCTATCAAAAACCATTTTTTACAAAATAATGATGAGTTACCAATATAATTTCCCCTTAAACTTTTATTTTTAAATAAGTTAAGTATTATGAAAAGAAAATTAAATGCATGTAATAAATTTAAAAAGATAATTTAAATATATTTTGTCAATATATTCCACTAGAACATTAAATGATTAATCACCCATGAGATATGATTGAAGACACATAAGATTTCTTATTTTTTAGATAATAATATTCATGTTTCTTAATCATAAAACCACTAATTGACACCTAAAGAAATCAATTAAACACAAATACATTAGAAACATGAAAAATGGTCGTGAAGGTATAATAATGTACTATATAAATATATTAACCCAAAACTCATTCCATACTATCATGTTTATTTTTCATCCCATAGTCTAGAATAACTCCTTTAAACCCCACTTTCAATTCAAAGGTTTTTTCAAAACTTTTACGAACCCCTAAAATTACAAATCCCAAGAAAAACAAAAAACATCCCTCATTACATGGGAAAAATAAGAAGGGGATAAGGAGAGGAAGTGATTATAGATCTACCTCTAATCCATAATGGTATGAAATGGAATATAAGAAATATCACTATAGGAGAGGTGGGGAAGAAAGATAGTGATTAATTCCCACTATATGTGTTGTGTACATAATCATGAAAACATGGGGGTTCTCTCCTCTTTTATTTATTAAACATTAATAATAAAAACAATAAAAATAATTTTATTAACTAACTCTTTTTAAACCCTTTAACATAATCTATATTTATAAATATAATTATAATCAAAATTTACTCATCCCATACCATTCATTTTGACATAACCCACCCCATCGATAACCCTCTTAAACAAGAAGTGAGAATGTGGGTGACCCTTGAAACCCATCTCAAATTGTTCATGGGTTGAAGACTAGAAGTAAGTGTATGTAAACAATGACATGGGAGATATTACCCTCATAATCCAAGAAATATGAACAAATCCATGTTGAGATCCATATAAAATAAAACCAACATCCCATAATTCATGTAATGGCATACATAAAATAAACATTGAAATAAAATACCAATAGAAAATATGACAGAAGTAACCATAAACAAGTTCCATGAAATCCATGAGCTATTAATTTTCATCAAATTAATTGAATCCCTATTGTAAATTTGAAAATAAAAAATTTATTAAAAGGGTAAGAATACACATATACTCTATAAGATCATCCACAAAATAACTCATGAAAGTATGGGAGAAGTATACTAATGCCTTGGTGAATAAATAGTATATCCAAATCCTTACCTATACCAGGTCAACTATCACCAAAACTCACCAAGTCCTACACACTAAATTTTCAAAAAACAGTACAGTAACATAATATTAACAGAATATATCAAGACGTTTCTTCACAAATACATGCCTACTAATTACTCTCATGCCTAAATATCATATGTATTATACGTCAATACCTTCCATATCCATGTATCTATATAACCACATAACACATGAAAGACATAACCATATATCTATTAACTCATGTCTTATCACAACTGTACATCACATCCTCATCAGAGTAGGGTAATGTTGAAATGAATGATATCAACCTTGTTCCCTCCTAATACTATGCATATCTCCCACCATGTATCTATATCAAAACCAAGAAACCATGTCAACCAGAATATATATACTATAAACTCAAACCATTACATCCCTTGTATATATAACTAAATCCTTACACCATCATAACCCATACTACTTCTGATGGGACGGTAGGGAAGAGGGACCACTTAGTTATTTATTAACTCTACAATCAGGATGTTTAGCAAGACATTTGGACTCCATTTCCTCATATGGGAATCAGAAAGTTTTCTTTACTCTGTTGGTGGCTCATGTGAAATAAAAATAAAATAAAAATGATATAATAAGGAACAGAAGACTAATATAAGGTTCCACTCACAAATAGGTTTACATTTATTACTATAAATTTCTTAATCCACATCATACCATCTTTCTCACACTGATAATAACTTACACACTACAAAAAAAACAATACCCAACCACACCAAACTATAAAAAACATGTAAACAACTTAACATTTAATCGTGTCATTATTAAATTCCATGTTTTCCATTTACCAACCATATTACATTAATTTACACATATTACATGTCAAACAAATAATTATTCCTAATTTATATATTTTTAGTATTTCTTTTTTCATTTCATCAAACAAGTTACCAAATGTCATTTATCCAATTCATCAAGTAATATTATTAGAATCTCACCAACTAATCAATCCATTTTATCTTCCATCAGTTACTCTATCATTCTTTCATTTCATCATCAAACCACATTACTAGGAAAAAATGAGAACAATAACATCATCCCCTCATAGGATCACATTAACCCTCCTGTTATACCATGCCAATATACATTATAACTATGATATATCCACTATTACAACCACAACCAATCCCCTTCCCCCCAACAATCCAGGCCACCATTGTAATAATCATGCAACAACCATTCATCCCCTACCACAATATAAACCACACCTCATTATCCCATATATCAACCATAATAATCCATCATTACTTAAACCGTAATAATAAAGATCCCAAATACAGTACAAAATGATTTAATCATAGTATAAAATCATATTGGTCCACCATTTACTAATCATTCTCCTATTTTGAATCAAAATTGCATGTATAAATATAAAAACATCAAAATTAAATATTAATAAGATAAAATTTCATTAATATGTTTATATAGTTAACATTTTAAAAAGTGATTCAATCATTTAAAGAAAAAAAACAAGGTTTCATAATAGTGAGCAATAATTTATTAGGACCCCAAAGCACCCTGAGAGGGGAGGGGTGAATCAAGGTGTCACCTTTTTCTTATAAAGTGATGGATCTTGTTCCCAGATTGGCAGGAACTCGTTAAACCTATATAATGGATTAGATCGTCAATCAAACATTCACATGAAGAGTGAAAACACAACAATTTTACTTGGTTCACCACTAAGGGCTACTCTAAGGAGCATACACCAATAGTGTTTTAGTCATACCTAAATCCACTAATATTCACTTTTTATGGAATAAAAAAGTTCAGACATAGTAACTCTATGCCAGGAACACTTCCTTTACAAGGTTTTAGGGATATATCACTACATCCCTCAGAACACTTTCGTTGACTCCCCCCAGATCACTACTTTAAGAGAAGTCTAACACAGTTTATTGACATGAAGGTCGCTTCAATGGTTTGACATTAAATTATTTATCACTAACTTAGCACAAGACTCTACTTGCACCATATACCTATGTGTATGCACATTGAATTCCCTATCCACTGAAAAACAAATATTCAAAATTTTCTTTCACGAAGCTCCTCCGTGAAGCTCACTGCCTTCACGAAGCTCCATGCCATCACAGAACAAACTACCTTCACGAAGCACCACTGCCTTCGCAGAATAAACACCTTAATAAAGCTCACTAAGTCAATTCAGTATACCCTATCATTGTGATGTACTCATTAACCAAAATAATTTCCATTATTTAAGATTCAACAAGTCTTTTTGTGATGCTCAAGATCGCATAGAATGTCAGTTTCACGGAGCTCCCCTAGCTTCGTGAAACTAAAGAGATTCCATATTTTCTTTGGAAGAATTTGTGTAAAGTGAAGAGGGTATCCTAATATTTATAGGATCAATTGTTCATGATGGTCCACCACCTCTACATGGATTTTATAGATCTTTCAAAACCATATTCACGTAGCTCCTTCTGTCGTGAAGCTCTATGTAAATTTCCCATTCGTGATGCTTGTCATAATCATAGTACTTTCCATCAAAACCTCTTCACTTCCACAAAGCTCCAATTATCATAATCGTAGAGATCACTATCACAGTTCATGATGCTCTAATTCTTCATTATTTGCGATGCTCATCATTATCCCGTAGATCACAATCATCTTTCTTTGTTCCTTCTCAAAACATAATTGGAAAATCCCATCTCTGATAAATTCACGACTTTATAATATTTTCATAAGGCCTTCAAGAAAATCAACTTTTCACAATGATAGAAATCCTCCAAATTTTGGACCCAAAAAATTGGCAAACACTGGGAAACGACACCACCATCAGTATTTTTGTCATCTTAAATAGTAGGATCCCTTTCCTTGAAAACTCTTTGATCTTCCATGTGTGGATTGAAAACAAACACAACCCATACACCATTTTCAGAAAATGACAGCCCTAGTTCCAACAATCTCCCTTAGGGTTAGTTGGAAACCTATAGATAAATTCAATGAAGCCCCAACCGTAATAAAAATATGAGACGTGAGAAAAAAAACATCCAACGCTCTACGTCTGCGTGAGAAAAGATTAGTGTAGAAAACAATAGAGGGAGCATGAATTGAGTTATTGTGTATGGTAATGCTTAAATATGTCCATGAAATTCTCTAACCATGTCATATAAGCACTACATGCCCTATATAGTTTCCTCATAAAATTGAATTCTCACCATGTTACAAAAGCTTTACATGCCATGAATTGATTCCTCATAACCCTAAATTCTCATTTTTCCCCTTTGAAACTCGTCACTATCCCCTTTGCAACTCATTATTCTCCTCCTTTGTAACATTGAACTTATCCATTCTCCACCATTGGTAATAAACCCAAAGACTAGTATTTTTACATTGTATAGCTCAAAACCACACTCCCCATTGATTGTATCTCCCCCATAAACCTGCATCAATTTAACAAACAGGTTAAAATGGTTAATTCAACTGGGGAGAGGGGACATTTGTAACCTCATCGTGCATGGGGAGGTGGATGAACACCAAGGTTCTCAAATGTTTCTCAAACAAAGTCACTACAAGTGGCTTATTCAAAATATAGACAACTTTCTCATCAGTTCCCAGATGTTCCATTTGAACCACGCCTTTTTCAACTTTTTCCATGATGAAGTAATATCTGATTTCCATGTGTTTCATGTGATAATAATAAACATGATTCTTCATAAGATAAATCGTACTTTTGTTAGCACAACAAATCACTATTGGATATTTCACCTCATCACCAATATTATTCAGTTGTTGCTTCATCCAAAGTAGTTGAGTGAAAGCCTTTGTAGAGGAGATATACTCATCTTCATCAATACTAAGAGAAGTAATTTCCCATTTATTACTCAACCATACCACAAATTTCTTTCTCCAATGAATTATCCACCACTTTTGGTCTTTTTATCAACAACATCTCTAGCCTAATCAGCATCTGAAAACATTGATAGTTTACTATCTCTTCTTGTATCAATGTATAATTCGTAATTGTGAGTACCTTGAATGTACCTCACGATTATTTTCACTACTGATAAATTTTTTTTCCTTCAATTTACTCTAAAAATAGGCCTCTAAGAATGTTGCAAAGATAATATTTGGTTGTGCTTATATTAGGTAAAACAAGCTTCTAATTATTCTCATATACATTGTGGGATCTACAGAAGTCCCATTCTCATGGTTTCCCAATTTTTTCCCAACCACATTTAGAGTCAAAATTAGTTTGGATTCATTCATATCAAATTTCTTGAGCATCTCTCTTGAATAATTTTCATGAGAAATGAAAGTGTAATCTATTTTCTAAATCACTAGTATCCCTATGATGCATGTGATTTCTCTAATCATATATATTTTAAATTTTTATTTCATGTTATTATAAAATTCTTCCACTGAACCTTTCCTGCTTCCACCAATAATAATATCATTAACATACTCAAGCACCATAAATTGATCTTACTATGAATTCTTCACCTATAGATTATGATCAACACCTCTTATTTTTTAATTGTAACTTCTTCAGATAAGAATACAGATAAGAATACCATGATCATGGTGATAGTCATTCAATATAGACTTCTTATTCAAGAACACCATTCCAGAATTTTTTCTTCAACATCCATATGAATATGTCCCTTGGTCACTGAAACTCATTTCCCATGACATAATTGTCATTTAAAATCTAGAATTATCATGTTATATTAAAAATGATATAATAATTCTGGATGCTTCTTTATCATTCTTCATTTGTATCCCCTTCAAGGGAAATACTTCTTAGATTCTTCATAATGGTGATTCTCATCAACAATGGATTACAAGAAATTTTATTATGTAGAAAACTCCATAATGGTTCTTCATCTTGTGACTATCCACATTGGATAACTTCCTCAAATTCACCAAGGATAATATTCTTGAATACATATTCATCTGGATGCCTGAAATAAGATCTGGTGAAGATGGTAACCTATTTATCCTAGTAATATAGAGTACAACATCTTCAACTTCATCCAAAAATGATCCTCTATCATATTTATATTTGAATATCAAATTTAGGAATCATTCAGTGATGGTAAATTTTTTATCTTGGAAATCAAAAATTTACATCCCAATATTCTTCTCAGATTCTCCACTTGAGAACTTTCTTCACCTTCAATTCCCTGCATTACAAGAACAAATACAATACAAAAAATGAGTAAGGGGATAATTTGGATCCTCCTTGATTCATCAATATTAACTACACAGTTAAGATGATCTTCTCAACCATGTTTCTCCACTTGTTCTAGTCTTCATGATTGCACATCTAAAAATATGTTATGATTTTTGTTTTGGTAGCATGGATCTCTTCAGATACTTTTCTATATTGTGTGGAGAATTTTTCTTATAAACAACATTCATAGATGACAAATTATTACTCCCCTTAAGGAATACTTCTTGTTTTAGTATTAATTTTAAAAAACCTTTTTCAACGTGACTAGATTTCTTACATCTCGCACACAAGAATCCTTTAACATGAGATTCTAATTTTGTTAGCAAACACTCATGAACTTTTCCCTCACAATGTGGGGCATTTTGTTTTCTATTTTCACTAGACTTAGGTAGTTAATATTTAAATTTACTCATTCTTTTTCCAATATTTTATCAAGATAACTAAAATTTCATTGGCAACTATCGAAGCATTATTGGATCTCTCACATGGATTCTTCTGAGGGTCATCTATATTAGTATTTCTCTTGGATACACTACCTATCAACTTCATAGATTTAGAATCCAAATTTTTTTCACAATCCTTCTTTGATACCTTCTTGGGAGGATTTATGTTCACAACACTCTTCTTCTTCATTCCCAAGGTTTCTTCTTCATTCTTAGAAAGATTTTGTGATCTTATTTTCTTATTAGATTTGGGCTCATGTTGATATGAGTATGTACCAACCTTGTGACCACTTCTATTTCATACATCATATATGTTATCAAGCATTTCAAATCTATTTGAAGTAAATAGATGATTTAGGACTTGTGGATGTTGTTTCTTCATTTCTATCTTTCTCCCCATGAGATAGGATTCCTTTTTGCTTTTACATTTTGATGATTGAACCAAAAATTTAATGCATGATGACCACATATATTGCAGCACCAACATTGACCCACAAATCTTGATCTCCTTCTCTCTTATTTATGAGGTTGTTGGATCATATTAATGACTTGTTATGCTCTTGGTAGGAAACTCGATGCCTTAATGCTTTTTCATATCCACCCTAATAACAGTGGTAGGTTTCTTATCACCTTTCTTCATTCATACTTTTCCAATATCTATCTTAGAACCTACACTCTTCATGATAATAGTTTTAGAGACATTAACAAAAGTTGTTTTGGATGGTACTTGTTTCTTCTCAACTGCTTGAGATAGATCATCAAATGATGTCATGATCTTCTTATCACATGTTAGTGGAATTTTAACTTTTGAATCCTCTAGTGAACGTTGAGTTGTTGCCAAAACGGTTTCTGTCTTCTTTGAAGTCTTAGTAAATGTCTTCTCAATATTGGAAAATTTAACTTCCAAATCTAGACATTTCATATTGGGGATGATTTTATGATCTTCAACCATAATAATCTTTTCTTCACAATAATTTTTCATTCCAATAGCTTATTCCTCATGCAGATTAATTTTTTTCTAAATCAAAGAGACATGTTCCTTGACATTCGTTGATATTTTATCTAATTGTAAACCCTTTACATCAGTTCTATTTTTCAATTTCTTTTCAAGAGCATGCATCTTTTCTTCAAGATCCTTTTTGACTCCCTTTTTCTCTTCACCATCTTTGATTTATTTTGAGAATCTTATTTCATGTACCCTATTTGTTTCATCAAAGATTACAACCTCTTTTGATACCTTATAACATTTAAAATCATTTATTTGTGATCCTACCTCCATTGAATATGCTTCTTTCCTCAATTGGGTGATTTCTACAAGCATACATTGAAATAATCCAAAAACATGGGAGGCACTTTCTTCCATAATTTCATGTAGAAAATTTCTTAATCTATCAAATAAAAATTCATGTGCGGTTTTAGATTGATCATCATAACCACTTGTGTTGGATTCATTATTCTAAAGAAAACATTAAAAGGTGTTAACACATACCTCATAGCCACTTGAATATTTTGATTTACATGAGGTGGAAGGGTTGCTGTTATCATTGGTGGAAACCTAAGACACCTTCTCTTTAATTTCTAAGCCTGAAATATCTTCATTTTCAGAAAGTCATGGAGTACTAGATACTACATCTTTTTTATATAAGATGGAATTATTTATCTGCCTCTTCTATTTTCTTTTCCTGTTCATCATGGTCTTGCTGGATACAAACTTTTTATCTAAATCTTCATCAAAAATACATTTCATTATTGACTATAAAGAGGAACTAAAATATTCAAATGAGAACAATTGTACTCTATAGAATCCAAAATAGGTTAACCTTCCCTCTGATACCACTTGTAAGACCCCAGCACACCCTGAGAGGGGAGGAGTGAATCAAGATATCAACTTTTTCTTCTAAAGTGACGAATCATTTTCCCATGTTGGTAGGAACTCGTTAAACATATATGATTGATTAGATTAGCAATAAAAAATTCACATGTAGAGTGACAACACAACAATTTTACTTGGTTCGCCACTAAGTGCTAGTCCAGGGAGCATACGCCGATAGTGTGTTGGTTGTACTTAAATCCACTAATGTTCACTAGTTGTGGAATAAAAATGTCTAGTCATAATAACTCTATGTCAGTCACACTACCTTTACACGGTTTTAAGGATATCTCATTACGTCCCTCATAACACTTCCATCGACTCCCCCTATCTCACTGCTTTGAGAGAATTTTAACTTATTTTGTCGACTTGGAGGTAGATTCAATGGTTTGGAATTAAAGTATTTTTCCCTGACTTAGCTTGAGACTCTGTTTTCACTGTATACTTGAATCGATTCACCTTAAAAGCCTTGTCCATTTAAAAAATGAAATTCAAAACTGATTTTCACTAAGCTCATTTGTGAAGCCCACTGCCTTCTCAGAACAAAATTCCTTTGCCAAGAACCCCTTCCATTGTGGAACAAACACCTTCAAGAAGATCATTGAGTCAACATGGTATACCCAATCATTGTGAAGTACGCATTAACCAAAATCATTGGCATCAGTTAATACTCAACAAGTTTTTTCACAATGCTCAAGATCACATTGAATGTTTGTTTCAGGGAGCCCCCCTAGCTTCATGGAATTAAATCGATTCAATATTTTCCTTGGACAAATTCATGTAATGTGAATAGGGGTAGCCTCATATTTATAGGATCAACTGTTCTCAATGCGACACCACCTCTTCATGGATTTTTTTGGGTCTTTCAAAAACCACTTTGTGTAGATCCTTCTATCACAATGCTCCATGGAAATTTCTCATTCGTGATGCTCATCGTAATCATGGTGATTTCTGTAAAAAAAATATGTACTACCATAAAGCTCTAATTCTTATAATCACAGTGATCACCATCATCATTCATGATGTTCGAATTTTTTTACATTCATGATGCTCATCATTATTGTGTAAATCACTGTCAGCTTCATTTGTTCCTTCAAAAAATGCAATTAGTGAATACCATCTTCTTGAAATTCTTGCCTTTACCATATTTTTATAATGACTTCAATAAAATCCACTCTTCACAATGATACCCATCCTACAAATTTTCGACCAAAAAATTTGGAAAACACAGGGAAACGATGCAACCTTCAATATTATTGTCAGCTTAAATGGTTGGATCACTTTCCTTGCAAACTCTTTGATCTTCCACATGAGGATTGACAAAAAAACACAAATCATACACTATTTCTAGTAAAGGGCAGCCTTGGTTATAACATTTATCAGTAGAAATATTAACTGGAAGACATCAATATATGGAAAATAACATGGAATTTCATAAAGAACATGAAAATTACCCTTTCCCATTTAGTTATTTAAGTATGGTTCATTATCTTCTATCGTTTAATCCAACTATCCACACAATGAATGTAAATGGGAGATTAATCCAAATTTTCACATAATTAAATAGTCTCAAATCCCCAATCTTAATCAAGGAATAAGATATTATTATATAATAATAAGAAGAATTATATTATTATAATTTCAGAAACTCATAAGGGAACCCCATATAACCCATTCTTATAAATCCCCCATCAACTACCCAATCAAACATCATAAAACCCAATGTCATTCTACTGCTATAGTAAGAAAGAACCTATATAAATAGGGAGAGGATCTCACCTTGGATAACAATGATTTTATCTTCCACTGTTAAGGGGAAAATCAACTAAAAGGATCGTAAAATATCATCAAATAGGCACCACTGATCTCCTAGGGTATAAAGGAATTTAGGGAAATGTATGAGAATTTGATATGCATAAAAAAATTTATAATTATTTTTGAAAATGAGTAGGTCAAAACATGATAGGTGTTGTTACTTTGAAATAAAAAACTGATATATAATTCATGAAATAATATTCTTAAAATGCATAGATTCAACAACATTAGATATTCATATGCTAATCGAAGTTTGTAATATAATATAGGTTGTCAAGTTGCAATGCACAACGACACAGAAATCATAGAGAAAAACCCACACCATCACTTAAAACCCTAGATCCCCCCAAAATAGAATGAAAATAGAATAATAATAACCACAAAAAAGTTTTATTAACATAAATGACTCTAAAAATCATTGGTGAACTCTCATGATGCAACGGAACCCCCTTTATGTCACGATACAAGACAATAAAATACAACAAACACCCCCAAATTAAATATAGGTACACTAAAATATCATAGCTAATATTTATACCATAACAAGAATCCTCATGTCATAATCATACCAAATAAAAAAACTCTAGAATTTATAAACCCCTCCCTATAAATCAACATATTACACTACAAGCCACATTTTTATGATGTGATCTATTTTAGTAGCTAAAAACATCATAGGATGAATCTACCTTCTCTACCTACAAAACTCGTCCTAATAACTCCAAAAACAAAAATTACCAATTTAAGGGTCTAGGAATGTCTGAGACTTTACATTATAAACCTCTAAAAATATTCTCATTCTTGATAATAAAAACTAAAACTGGGAGGAGAGAGATTCAACCAAAAACCAAACAACCTACAAAAGATACCTCTCAAACAAAAACCCCACCACTAACATAGAAATGTAAATCACATGGGTTGGGATGGGTGGTTTAATCCTATATGGGTTCGATCCCACCAGTCATGAAATTTAAAAATTCCACATATCACATATATGAATTTATTGATCCCGATCCACCTCACAGTGGATGTTGGAAGCCCACGTTGATTTTTTAACCCATAAATTGTTACATATTTTATATTAATTTCACTATCTCTTTTATATATTAATTATGTTTCAATAAAAATGAAAACATTATATCAAATCACTCAATAATGTTTTGTGGAAGTGTTTCCACAAAGTATATATTCACATGCAATTGTTTCTATGAAACCAAATCACCTAATTTTTTTTAACTCAAATAAATATCGTAAAGACACTTTCCCCTACCCAAAATAAATAATATTCTAACTCATTATATTTCTCTCTATATCAATATTCTCTGGTAAAACCTACATATTATCTTTCTCTAGGGCTTTAATATTCTTTCATACCTCTGAGAACTACCTCTCCTCCATGCCCTACTACCCTACATACTAGTGCACAAATGCATGCTACATGTGAATGAGAAAAAACTTATAGTAAATCTGGGAGAACAACTATGGAACACTCATGGAGTTGGAGGTAATCATACACTTCCCTTTGGAACTTCACCATGTCATTTTTTCATCACTATTGATAGTAAATAATAGATCCATCCCTTGAACCCCATGGGGAACTAGTCCATGAACTAGAAAATTATCCTCATTTTGATAGTGGCCACAACTGCATTCATATCCTTTGGATCCATGTACCCTAAATACATTAGATAATAGGCCATGTACCTTTTATGGTGAGGTTCACACTTCTCCAACATCAACGGTGGATCATAAGTACTTTGGTGATATCATGAATTGTGAGCGTCTAATGGGAGGAATTCTCTTGTAAAATTACTAGCGTGTAAGAATAACTCATGATGTATACATTAAATCTCATGAATGGAGTAAAATATTGAAGTTATATATTTTTTATTGTCACACTCCTCATCAAGACTCAATTGAGGGAGGGGTGTGTGCTCAAGGACTAGTCTTGGAACTTTGGGCTACATGTGTGGTGCACTGAAGGGGGGGGGGTAAAGGAATTTATAAATATATAAATCTAATTTTATCCATATATAAACATATATTATTTATTTATTTATTTACAATATAGTGTGTAATTCCATATATACATGATTTTACATGCATATTTTAACAACCTTTATAACTTATTCATTTGAGCATATTTTATATATAGATATATTTTATAATTCCTTCCCTATCCCAAACCCACTTAGTTTATGTTCCAACAACATGTTTTTCAATTTCTACACAAATAAAAAATAAATTTATTATAAAGGTAAGAATATCAAACATAATAACACCAAAATAATATTATCATCATTAAAATAACAATTTAAAATAAGTTACGATACTAAGATTTCTTTTGTGACTTACACTCTTACATAAAACCCTTTAATCCACCATGCCTCCATAAGACGCAAACTAAGGGAATGACATGCCCATCAAACACCTTATTTTCACGATACTAAATCTAATTGGGTATCTCTATGTACATATCATCCTCCCTGATATTTAACTTTCACCAATCAATGACATGGAAATCATTATGAATATTCTACTGAAGCTATGATGCATGGGAAATTCCATGGATCTAGTCTAGATATAAAGGAAGGGATAAATAGTATTCCACTACACAAACACACCTCAACACTTCAACAGGACCTATAAACCTTGGGGAAAGGTTACTCCCATGACCAAACTACTATTACCCATAATGATAAGAAAACCTTCAAGAAAACATGATCTCAGACCTCAAACTCCAAAAGACTCCACCTCTGATCTACATAAGACTTTTGGTTTCCGTGATTCACCTTCATCTTGTCATAAATTATATGCACATTATCATTCATTCTCTACACCAAATATGGTCCAATGACTACTAACCCTCTATCATCAGTCCAAAATGACAAAATGTTATTGATAAAACACCTTAAATATAGTCTTTTTAATTGAATAGTGATAGTTATTGTTATAATAATTTTCAACCAATAGAATGAACTTCACCCATTAACCTTAAAAATCCAAAACAAATTCACCCAACATGTACACTTTTTTCTAAAAGGTCCACTTCATATATTATCCATCCGAGAATGAAAATAATTTTCATGTTAGTGTTAATATCCAAAATCATGTTTAAGACCTCTCTAAAATCATGATGTTAAAATAGGATATTAATCTAGTATTATCATCCTAAAAACCCCATAAATATTTAGAATCTTATTAATATATAGAATTTCCATAACATCCACATCAATAAACTCCTTGATTTTCAAGAAATAAGTCAATTTCATCGACCAATCCATAATCACTCAAATAACATAACACCCTTCATGAGAATGGAAAAAATTAATGATGTGATCCATCAATACGTCTTCCCACTCTCACTTAGAAGAATTAAATTGATACAAAAAACCTCAAGGAATAGAATTTTATTCCTTCGCCCTCATTCAGACTAAGCACCATAACATAAACGCTACCACACACTAATTTATCCTTGGCTTCTATAACTGACTCATTAGGACGTGATACATATTGTAAATACAAGGATTCAAAACTCGGGGTGAGCTATAAAAATCAGGGAAAACCACTTCACACATCACTAATGGGAAAAATATCCTTCATTTAAATAGTACTCAATGTTGTTTATCCTATAAATATCCCTCAGAAGAATTATCAAAAATGATAATATCACACCAAACTTCGACCTCATGATCTCAAAACTATGAATCCTCAACCTACTATATCAAGGATAATGCTTCGTAATCTGATATAGAAAACCTCTACCCCCATCTTCACCCATATTATGACATAAGTATATAAACAATATTCCCACTACTACTAATGAAAATTCAAATCATGTTGGGAGAATAAACACCTCAGTCTTTTATAGTATTTGAAGACTATAAATCACTCATCAATGGGGTAATGAATCCAAATATAAAGAGAAATCACTACTATGTTTAACTCATGGTCATGGGTAACATAGTTGGTCTTATACAAAAATAATGTATAAGACCCATATTAGATAATTTTCCCATTCTGTATTAATAATAAACCCACGATAAGATGAGAAAAATCATAGAAAACCTAAAATATAACTACCACCTTTGGAAATGAAAGGACAAGAGCACTAATTATATTCTCCTTCAGGTAGTTAAAATCTTCCTGTAATTGATAATCCTATATGAGGTCTTCATCCTTATAGGTTTTGGATGTTAAAGGGGATGAAATATAAGAAACATTAATTTTGATTATTATCATCAATACAGAGGAATATGAAAACATCTACATCATTCATGGCTATTTCCTAATAAATAAATACTTCAATCTTAAAAGAATCCACTTCTACTTCTTGATGAGGCATGTTATTCCCAATAAAATGCACCTAATTTATCCAAATCCTGCACTTGGATAAAATCATATTGAGTTGATAATAACAAAGGAATTTTAGAATGGTCTTCAGATACTCAGTAGACCCCCCCCCCCCATTGACTTTGAGTACACAAGGATGTTAATGATTAACACTACCATAAACTAATTCAGGAACTCATGAATCATGGAGTTCATGAGTCCCATTAAAATAGTTGGGGAATTTGTTGTACCAAAACAAACAGCAATGAGTGATAAAGACCCATAAAAATACTTAGAGGTTGAATTTGATAAACCCCCCTCCTTCAATCTCATGTGATGATGTCAAAACCATAGATCGGTCATTGAAAAATATCGGAATCCCCTAAAATTATTGAATGGATCATTTTTAATTGTAATATTGTAACATTTATTTATTATTGGATTGTTCCACTACTAATAGCCTATGTATAACCTTATACTACCATTTTCCTATTTAACAAACAACACCAGATCAACCCAATGAAACACATTAGACTGAATGAAACCCTTTTGTATCAGAACATTGATATGAATCCTCAAATCCCACAACATAGAAGGCTTCATTTGTAAATATCCAATAAAATTAGAGATACACTAGGCTAAAACTATATCTCAAAATAAATGTCATGTAATGTGTGTAGGATCATATCCTCTTAAGGGAAGACATCCAAAAACACCTAAAAATTTATTCATAACATCATCATATGTACTTCCACTAAATAAAACAATAACTCCACCAGCTAAAGAAAAAGTTATTCTAAACAATTTTGAACCATCTTGTGAACTCTGTCACCAATGAACACTAGATGTGGGACTTTCACATCATAGAAGGAAACTCTACTCAGGAATCAATTAATAAATGTGTTAACATAGTACAACCTTTCTGTTCCCAGAATGGATTCATATGTTAATACCAATAGAAAAAATAAATCTTTTAATGACTAATGATTCACCATTATCTACCCATAATATTGACATGCATCAATAAAACTAGACTATCATTTAACTGGTATAATCCACACCAAAGTCACTATAATTATCTCTACCTTATGTACCAAAACATGGAATAGGGTAGGCACAATGAATAAGTTTGGAGATATAATTCAATGAATGAATACTTCATGGCATAAGATAAGAATATGATATCTTAAATGATCTCTATCCCTCTAAGTGTGGGAATCTCCAAGGCATATATTCGATCATACCCTACTCCACTACTATAATAATATTGATTACAATCATTTTCAATACCACATTTAACCCAAAGTCTTGGTGGATGAACTACATCACAGGACTATCCTCTAATAACCTCATATCCCCTCTACTGACCAAAATATTATTGGGCCTAATATTAATAAGGCCTCATATTCGACTGTTGTTGATGTATCAATATAAATTTTCCACCTACACACAACACTATCTACTAAGAATGCTTGGGCTCTAAAACTATTTATGACCATGAAAACTATAAGAATTATACAATATACAAGGGATTCCAGATGAAGTTTGGATACTCCATCTGAAAATAAGAATGAATAAATATGAGACTAACTCCCTATTAGAAAAAAAAACATGATTACCCTGATATCCAAGAACCTATATCTTTAAATAAATTCTCTCCCAAGAGGAACTAGACCATTCATAAATCTTCTCAATAACCTCTACCTTAGACAAAACCATTATATACATAGGTAACATAGATAATAAGAAATGATGTGAAATAGAGGGATGTGATACCTTATCAAAGTTTATAACTTTGGTCTCGTAGTCTTGGAAGAGGTGGGGAGAATATCAAATAAGTTTCTTGAACTATACCCTATTCACTCACACCCTCATTATCCCTTTCCAAAATGAAAGAAACTCTTACCACCTAGTTTTCTTCTGCATTTAAGAGAGAAATTCCATGTGAAACTATTTATGAAAACAAATCCATGATACCTTAAATTTATAATGATTTATAAAAAAAGAAACCAATAAAAATGAGTTACCCATAAGTATATTAATTTATAATATGATCCAATATACTTTCCATGCACATATCAAACTAAAATAAATATTGTACTCTTCCAACTACTAATATATCCCCTAATCGATGATAGTCCCCCCATACATTTCCAAACTATGATGCCAAAAATTGGATATTGTTTTCTTATATGTCTTGTCTTCCTTTTTTGGGTCAACCACCATATGGTATACTAGGGGATTCTATCATACCTCACCAATTTTAACCACAAAGAGACAATGCTCTCCGAATATATCTATAAAAAATATATGGGAACTACTAATCTTGAAAACATATAATTTTATATAATATCACTTAATTAAATTCCTTTCTTCACACATAATCACCATAATTAAAAAGAAATGACAAATAGCATTATTAATATACCATACCTATGCCTCTAATCCACAACCATAATTTTCTTACGTATATTGTCTAGTAATCTTAGGGTCATTTAATTGGGTCATAGAGGAACGAAACACCTATGTCCAAGATAGTCTCCCTTAAAAAATCATATAATATGTTGGAAGAATAGTATTTCCTTAAAAAACCATATATTCCTCACTGGTTACTATCATGAAACACATTTCTATCTTCTAATAAAATATTTAGTATGACTCTTTCACAATGTTTCCCCCATCAACGCCCCTCCAGGGTAGGTAGTGAAGAGAAGGGTGACCCCCAAAGCCTTCCTCTAATTGGTTGTGGGTTGTAGAGTAAAACCAAGGGTATGTATATTCAAATATGAGAGCCATTAGCCTCAAGATCCTATGAATACAAACAAAACCAAAAATAAACTCTATATAAAATGAATATAATTTTCAACAATGCATGTAATGTATTATATAAAATAATATTTAAAATAACATACAAATTCCACCTCCTATGGTGGAAACCCATGAATACATTCCATGAACTCCTAAGATAGTAATGTACATCCTAATCACTGAAACCATCCTATAAATCTAATAAATGATATATATATATATATAAAGATGTGATCAAATTCATATAATATGAAAATCATCCCCAAAATCTCTCATACAATTATTGATGAATCATAATAATACCTTATTAATTAAAAAACATAACCAAATGTTTGCCTATAAAAAATAAACTACAACCAAAAAACACCAAATATTGCTCAAACAATCATCATATAAAGTGTAGTTAAATAATATTATGAGGAAATATCAACAGGGTAGCCCACAACTACTTCCCCCTGATTTGGTCACTCTCCCACCCCAACGGCTTATGTTCTATGCATCAATCCATTTCTTATCCATATATTTTCATAACCACATTCCCCATCATAAAAATAACCAGATATAAACCACCAAATCCCTAATAAAAACTACACATCAGATCCTCATCATAGTAGGTAACATGAACATGAAGTAAATCAACCTCATTCCTTCCTCCTATTATGAACATCTCCCTCCATGAATCCCCATCGTAACCACAAAACTAGGTCAAGAGTATTTTATAACCTATATCAATTAAATACCTTATATATATATAAATTCTTGAGGCTTGATTATAACACCTTAATATTTTAGAATATATTTCTCTTTAAATAATTTTATTTCTTCAATATCTAGCATTACACACAACTTCGAGTTTAAATAAACTGCGATATACTATTAAAATATTATTATGTGCCAATTATCACCTATATATTGGAATAGAGATAATAAATATGAAAAAAAAATTAATAAAATACTATTTCTAAATATTTATAAAATTAATTAATTTTTTATCAATTAATTATAAATAAAAATAATAAAATCATTTGAAAATAAAAAGGCTTTTTTGGAAGAAAAAAAATTATGCGTCAAATGTATTATTACCTTAATAAATTTAATTGATCAGTATTAGTGAATTATTTTAATGGAATTTATATTTAATATATTCATACAATTTTTTAGTATTCATTTAATGTTTTTTCGAAACATGAAATTGGAACAAACCATGATTTATGATTAAAATTTACGTTTCTAAAAAACTATTTTAATCTTGTTTTATGAGTTTATTTTTAAAATTAATTTATTCCACCTATGGAAATTAAACATTGAAAATTGGATTCAATATTTTGAATTAGAAGGTACAAATTTGGTATATAATAAAATTTTATTTTATAACATTAGGAATAGTAACCATGGTAAAATGTATCACCTTAGTAAAGGTTAAATCATGTTAATTTAGGATAAAATCTAATTGTAAAGGTACCCATTTTTCATCTAAATTATTAAAAGTTAAAGGGAGTTTGAGACTTATCACCTTATCCAAAAAAATTATTTTTTATGGATACTTTTCTCTGAAAATGACTAATATAATATTCAAATAAAATAAAGATACAAAATTTCACCCTCTTAGTTTTAAATATTTTTTATGTGTTAACATAAGGGAAAAATAATGTTATGAATAAATATAAATGTTTATTTTCAAGATAATGAAATTATATTACTCATGGTTGTTTATTTATAATTTTTAGTGATTAAATAATTAGCTTAAATTCTTTCATAATGCTAATACAAAATTTATTCAATAAAAAAATATATTAAAAATATTAAAAGTAATATAATTTTAGTGAGTTATAGTGTTACATAAATTTTTTAGATAAATATAACATATTATAATTTTTTAAATAATTATATTTTAATCACACCATTTTATTAGCTATGTCTTCTATGTCAAATTCATGGAATAGTATCAAAATTGACATTAATGATATTTTATCAAAATAATATTTTATTAGAATATTTAAAAACCATAAAAATAATGAAATAGTAAAATGAAGATGATATATGGTAAAGGAGGTCATAAATTTTCTATTTAGGATCCAATTTTTACGTTATATGTTAAATTATAACCCTTTAAGAGTAAAAAAGATGTTAATACAGTTAAGGATAAAATAGGTTAACTAAGGGGTTAATCCAAAAGTTAAGGTTTAAAAAACAACATAAACCTATAAAAATATTATTTTTTGATGGGATTTAAACCCAATAAGACCTTATATTTCAATACCATTACATATAGAATAATTCTCTTAAATAATTACTTTATTATATTTTAATCGTTTTGAGAAATCCCAAGAGTGCCCCTCCCCTCAATTATAAAAGGGCACCCCTCCTTTGTCTTTTTTTCCACCACATTGAGCCTTATATCACCATAATAACTTGAAAAAATTCTGTATACACTCCCATAGACACATTATATAGGTGATTTTATTCCAAAAATACACACCCTATTGTTTATAAGAGAATATCTAAAGGAGTTGTTTCAAAGAAGTGGTAATCACCTAAACTGATCACTTATTTTTTTAGTTCTTATTTTACCCCTATAATATATTATACTTTTTATAAAATAATAAATTATGTTTACTAAATATACATAAATGTTATAATTATTATTAAAAAATCATTATTCACCCTTTTTTATCAAATGGGAGGTGAAAGTATCACTCGTGAGTACATAAAACTTATCATCTTCATGTAGCGTTACTAGTGATTCTTCATCAGAATATTTCATGGATGGTTATTATGATGGGTCTAAAGTTTATATATAATATTTATGAAATAATAATTACTATTTAATTATAATATAATTTATAAATTCTTACCTTCCTAACCTTTGGAAAATGGAAATGTTTCTCATTCTTATGTGTAGATTACCACCTCCACGAAGTGATATAATATATTTTTTCATCTCCATTATACATGGATGGTAATAAGGATGAATTTTATGAATTTATATGTTGTATATAATATAATAATTATTATTTAAATTTAAATTATTATTTAATTTTCATTCATTTCATCCTTCAAAAAGTGAAAATAGTATTCATGAGTAAGTACAACATATCGTCTCCATGAATGGTGTAATTAATTTTTCTATCTATAACTTTTATAGATGAATATATATGTATAAAATGAATATATATGATATTTATATAATTATAAAAATTATTTATATTATGTAACCATTTTCATAGTATAATTTACAATACTACCAAACCAAAACATATATGAAAAATGAAGCACATATCACTCAAAACACCAATTTTAATAAAAAATTGTTAATAAAGGTGTTATAATAGGTTATAATTAAATCATATATGATTTTGTTTCATGGAAATATTTATAATAAATATTTATTCATTATATAGTAGGTTTTAATTATTATTAGGAAAGGTGATACTTATGGTAAGAAATTTATATTTCAATTGTATTTTAATTGAGGTTGTTCATATTTAAATTTACATCAAGGAAATTATATGATTATTATTCGATAAATACCTTAAATTTTTATTCTCCTAGGTTTATTTACAAAGTATACATGTTATAATTTTATATTCCTCATTTTAATTACTGTAGATACTAAAAGAATGTTTTTAAGGGGAAACCAACTTTATTTCTCAATTCAGTTAGAAAAAATATCTTTTGTATCAATGTTTTCAAAAAAGTGTTTCCGAGAATATTTTGAAAATTTCTATATATTTGTAAAAATTAATTTTTACCCATGACTAATATTTTATAAAATGGTTTAAAATTATTCTTCTTATATTTTTTTGAATGAGGTACTTTTTGACCTTTTCTACAACAGTGTGAATGAAATGTTTTCTTTTAACTTATATGGTATGAACAGAATTTCCCACCATCAAAAGGGATCAATAATTTGAATATTAATCTATAATCTTCCAAGATTCATTTTGAATAAATTTTCTCATTACTATTCGAGAACATTATTATATTTTAAATATGTGATTTCAAAATAAAAAATTTTATTTTCCTCAAGAAATATTCTAATGATTATTTTAGAGGAATTTTCATCTATGATAACATCATTTGATGTTAATTATGATTTAATATGATATGATCCAATGATACCATATTTGTTATTTATTTTTATGGTTTATGATTATGATGATTAAATCCTTATGAAACCCATTTATTTTCCATCAGTTATACTGTGATGAGATTATGTAATGTTTATAAAACTCATTTTTTCTATGGGTTATAAAATGATGATATGATTAATTTTTTTTTGATATTGTGGCACACATATATATGGTTTTAATTATGTGATGGTTGGGACTATAATTTTATATCCACCAAATTCATTTGTGAAATTTTTATATTTCATGAGATAATTATGGGAAACACGTTGATGTGATTGATCAATTATGGGAAAAAAGTTGATGTACTTGATCAAATACTATAAAAAATTCAATATGAATTATTCATTATGGGAAAAAATTAGATGTACTTGATCTATTATTGGAAACAAGTTGATTTTCTTGATCTTCTATGGAAAACATGTGTTTATGCCGGATTCATTATGATTTTATAATATTGGAAGTCAACTGTGACATATTAAATAGTGTCTATACCTATGATGGTGACACACTTCTATGTAATTAACTTATGGTTCATGATTGATTTATGATGATTTATCACTCTTATGACTCGTGAATTTTTAAATAATAAAGCATTATTCCACGACTCATGTTTATGATCTTTGGTAGATTGGGTATGAATATTATAGGTTATGGTCATGACCTAATAACCTTATTCTTATGTTATGCTTTTATATGACCATAAATTTATATATACTATTTCACCCATAATGATCATATGATATCACCCATTATTATGATTTATTTCCTGAGTTTACGAAGAAATAATTCAATTATGCTATTTCTATGAAGAGTAATAAATGTGGAGATATTTGGGGGAGATGTTAAAGGACCTTCATGAAAAAATAATATTGGGTATCTAGTCACCAAAGACACTAAAAATTTATGTTACAAAGAAAGTATTTGTGAAATGTGTTAAATATTCATATAAAAATATAAAATATTTATGTATGAAAAGAATGGGACTTTAGAATCATAGCTTGTACTATATCTAAAGGGAGTGTGGTGAAGAGGAAGCAGTCAACCATTAATTCCCTCTAGAACCTAGATATTGTTGAAGACACAGAAAAACCATATTCTCATATGCGAATTAGTATGGTTACCCAACTCATGAGACGGCGTGTATGCATATAAAGAAAACAAAAGGATATAATAAGGCACACAAGCCCACCCTAAGGGTCTATTCATCAATATGTTTGCATTTTTTACTATTAATTCCTTAAACCACATCATCTAGACTTCCTCACACTGATATTCACTATCACACTAGTAAATAATCATACCTAACCATAAATAAATCACTACACAATAAATAAATAAAGTTCTTATTTAATCACATCATTATTAAATTCTATATATACATGTTACCAACCAAATTGCATTCATATAGCTAAATCTAGTGTTAAACCATTCATTATATTACTAATTCATATTTATTCCATTATTTTCAAGTTTTATTTCAATAGACCATTTATCTAATATCATTTACACATTTCATCAACTAATATTTCCAACACCTCACCAACCAATGAACCTAGTCCACTTTCATTTATTTACTCAATTATTCTTTTATTTCTGAATCAAACTAATATTACTAGAAGCTACAACACAAACCACATCAACCCCTCAAAATTACACATCAAACTTTATTTCATCCCATTCCAACAACCACCGAAACCATTCAATATTCTCCATAACAACCACAAAAATTTTCTTTTCTTAAAACTACCCATTCCATTTCTATACTAATCACACAATATCAAATCCTCCACTAACTAAAAAATAATTACACCTCATAATACCAACCATCCACCATAACTATCCAATAACACTTTTAATACAATAAGAAATACCCCACATATAGAATCAAGATAATGGGAATCATAGAATAAAATAACTTTGAAGAAACCTATTATTAATCATTTTACTATATTTGATCGTAATTTTATGTATAATCATCAACATCACAGCCCCATAATTACATGATACTATTTCATTACCATCTTTAAGTGTTTAAACTTTTATGGAAGGTGATTAAATTATTTTAACAGTAAAAAAGGCTTGATGACATTGAATATGAATTTCTTAGTAGAAATATCAACTAGAAAGCATCAATATATAGGAAATGTTATGGAATTTCATAAAGAAAAATTGAATTAACTATTTCACATAAATCCTTTAGTCTAGTTCATTATATTCTAAAGGTTAGTAAAATTATCCTGTAAATGAAATCAACATCTTATTTAATCTATTTTCAAAAATAATTAAAAGGAGAAGTATTGAATACCCTATATCAACTGGAGGATCAACAACTGTTGTGCATGAATAAAAATAATTGTTTAATCACACCACCATGAACATGAAAGAAAATCACATAGAACCCATTCCCATAAAACCCCTAGAAAGCCCACAATAAAAAATCAATAAAATAAAATATATACCATCGCTTAAGTCTTCAAATGATGAAATCAGAATAAAGTACTAGGAGAAAGCATGAGAGGATCTAATCCTAGACCACAAGGAGTTAATCTATTGAAGATAAGGGACAAAAATAACTAAAGGATTCCAAGGATCTCCAAATATGAACTATTGATTTCATATGTTTTGAAAGAAATTGGGGATATAATAGAATTTTTTAAGGGTATTAAATTTATAATTATTCAAGAAAAAAAGATCATTGTGTGTGTTTTCGACACTTTCACCGGGGCGTGCGCGTCTATCTACTTGAGTGCGACACGCGCGACTTTGTTACCCCATATTCCCTCTTTCTAAAGATGGAAGACATCCATTCCTTGTTTAGGGACATTTTCTCCATCATCGAAATGGCATGATGGGATGTTAGTTCTTC
Organism: Viscum album; assembly: GCA_963277665.1. Lineage (NCBI taxonomy): Eukaryota > Viridiplantae > Streptophyta > Magnoliopsida > Santalales > Viscaceae > Viscum > Viscum album. The sequence goes on along the minus strand of OY728159.1, from coordinate 287,601,194 downwards.
CTTCCGTGGATTCCTCCTTGGAACTCGTCACCTAGTCCAGGTCTCCCTCAAAGATTTAATATGTTGTTTGTGAAACTCTTCCTGGCGCCATATCATCATGGACACCAGTTAACTACGCTGCTTCTGTCAGGACATTACATGGGGTATGTTCAGGGCAGCAACCTTCAGTTAGGGGAGTAGTCACGTTGGGGCATCACTGGCCTGTCTAGACACTAGGGGATTGGTGTGTCTGTCTTCTGTCCCTTATTATAGAGATTCTAGAGGGCGCGGAAGCCCGAGGCATCCCACATCGAACGTGGGGAACCATATGCCATGGGAATGTATCTAGGGTTTTTCTCAGCTTCCTATGTTTAACACAGGGTATGCTACAAGTTTAACGTCCAACGGAGACAGATCAGACTGATCAGAACACTGATTAGAGTGGATCAGATAGAGGAACCCCATGGAGTGAACACCTATATTGGGGCCAGCATGTGGGCAGCTTCCTGAATGCTGTGGAGGGGGATGAGGTGTCATGTAATCACCAGTATGTGGTAGCCTGGGTAAGAATCAGGATGGTTGATGGTTTTGGGCTTGAGCCTTGAAGAGACTTCCTACGTATCCCCGTGGTAGGGAATCAAAGTCTGCGTAGTTCATCTGGAGACTGCTTACCGTCGAATGAGGTGGACAACGGCTTACCACTGAATGAGGTTGCAATGTATTACCACTAGATGGGATCACAATGGTTTACCGCTGTATGGGATCACAACAGCTTACCGCTGGATGGGATCACAACGGCTTACTGCTGGATGGGATCACAACGGCTTACCGCTGGATGGGATCACAATGGCTTACTGTTGGATGGGGTCGAATCGACGTGAAGGAGGTTGGAATGACCGTGTGGTGGTGGGATTGAACCCCAGGGAGGCTTCCTCTGTACCATGCCTTAACATGGATTGAAGACCACATAGTTCAGATGGAAAATACAGTTTAACATAATGCGGAACGGGAGCGAACCGACATGAAGATGGACCGGGAGTCTGATGAGTTTTGGGCTTGAACCTCATGAAGCTTCCTGCATACCATGCCTTGAAATGTATCAAAGAACACGTAGTTTAGAATGGGTGTGGGGCTTACACTCTAGGCTGCCCAATGAGTTTGGTGAACCGACGTGAAGGGGGTCGGAACGACTGGGCGGTGGGCTTGAACCTCAGAGAGGCTTCCTATGTACCATGCCTTGACATGGATAAAAGTCCTCGTAGTTCGAGATGGGTGTGGGGCTTACAATCTAGGCTGCCCGATGAGTTTGGTGAACCGATGTGAAGGGGGTCAGAACGACCATGCAGTGGGCTTGAACCTTAGAGAGGATTCCTATGTACCATGCCTTGACATGGATCAAATTCCTCGTAGTTCGGGATGGGTGTGGGGCTTACACTATAGGCTGCCCAATGAGTTTGGTGAACTGACGTGAATGGGGTTGGAATGACCGGGCGGTGGGCTTGAACCTTAGAGAGGCTTCCTACGTACCATGCCTTGACATGGATCAAAGTCCTATTAGTTCGGGTGTACAATTTAACATCATGCGGGATGGGGGTGATGTCATGGTCGATGCTTACTCTAAGCCCACATGAGTCATGCTCGGTGTGAGAAATAAGAGGCAGCAAAGTCCTGACGACAATGTCGTGAAAGGGGCATCCGTGGGAAGTGAAGAGGGGATTACGTGTGGAGCGGCCCAAGAAGCCGGGACTTACTCCAGGATGGAGGCCCGAGGGTGACAAAGCGCAGTGGGAGATGGATTTGGGACCGAAGAAAGGAGGATCCTCATTCCCTATCACCCCCTCTGCTGGCCTTGGCACTGACGAGGTAAGGAGGAGTAGGGGTGCTACCTCCTGCAAGAAAAGCTAGGGGCTTACACCATGGTGTTTCCCCCCCATGGACAAATGCCACTCCCAGAAGGAGGATATCATCCCCAGTGAAGACCAGGGGTGTGGAGAATTCCCAAGGTAGGGGGACCCTGCGTGCGAGGCATGGGGAGAGGTCACAGTTTAAAGTCATGTGTTGAGGATGATGGTGCTTGGCAGTTTAACCTCATGTAGCTCGGACGAGGTGGGTTTGCCCTGTACCCCTAGGACTCACATAATAGGTACCCTCTGCTCCTTGTGGGAGGGAAGGTACCGGCAACGCCGTAATGAGGGTGTGTCACAGAGCGAACCATCGAGGGGTCCACGATAGCGTGGCTATGTGAAGAATCAATGTCCATTAGCGGGCCTATTAAAAGGATCATTAGGTGAAGCAACGCAATGGGCGGTATCATCCAGGGGACTTTGAAGTCACAACATGCAAACCTGGAGGGTTGCACGGGAAAGGGATTTTCCAAGCAGAGGGGTCCATAGGCAGGGGCCTTGTGGAGCTCTGTTGATCAGCATGGCGGAGGGAACTTGCAAATGGGTGTGCTTTGCGAAATGGGGTGACATAGCCTTAGCATGGGGCGGAGGTGAAAATGGGAGGTTCTTCACGAAGTGGAAGGGAATTCTTGGAGCACATCTTCGCGGAGCAAAGGTGCCTTGCAAAGCAAGGTGTCGGGAAACAATGTTCTTTGCGAACTACAGTGACCCTGCCTTAGTATTTGGATCATGTGTACATGCATGGTGTTTCCTGAAGCGTAAATGCTCCACGACGACCCGGGTCCCCTTGGGGATCCCCTTCCTTCTTGAAAGCCCTTAGGCTTCACGAAGGGCATCCCTCTCAGAAGAGGTGATCAAAACGAGACAATGGGGAGGCACTTCGAGAAGCAGAAGTACCTCGCACATCTCATGGTTCGCAGAATGGAAGGATGCTTCATGATTCGGGAGCTAGGAAGCCAAAAGGTTGGATTGTCCTTCTGGAGCTCAGGGGGAGCCCAATATTTATAGGTGAGAGGCACCGCGGAGCGGAGCTCACACGGCACGAAGAGGGGATAGTGGATTCACAGCGGGCTCACGAATATCAAATGGGGTCGCAGAGCGTCCCGCCTCCTAGCTTCACGGTGGGTTCACGAACGTAAAATGCGTTCATGGAGCCTCCCACCTCGTTGCATTATGGTGGGCTTGCGAACGTCAAATGCATTTGCGGAGCCTCCCACCTCCTTGCTTCGCAGCGACTGCGGTGCTGGTGGAACTCCGTGAATAGACTTCACGAGGCAATTCTTTGGACCTTCTTTGGGCCTCCTCTTTGTCCCTAATTTTTGCGCCAATAAATTCATCCCTTATACTTGGAGCCGCGGAGAGATCAAGGGTCAAAGTCTGAGTGAAATCACCAAAATCATCGGTTATTCATGATGCTCACTCGCGAAGAGGGATCACGAGGCGGATAGGGTATGCACGGGCCGAGCGCGCCGCGAAGCTCTGCACGAACTGGACTCACCACGAAGCTCCAAAGCCCGTTGCCTATAAATAGGGGGTGTGCCCTCTTTTTTTTCTTTTCCCTTTTCTGCGATTTTGTCTTTTGGCACTCTTGATTCGTGAAGCTCTGCGTACACTGTGAGTGGTCTCTGCGAATCGAGTCTTCGTAGTGCATAGTGAGTCCTTGACCCCGTGTTTGCGCTCTACGATCTGGCTTTGAACGCTGAGGCAGTGCCCTGTGAACAGTCTTCATGAGTGGGCTTTGCAAATGCACATTGCGAATGATCTTCAGGAACCAGCTTAAAAAACATCACAGCTCCAGAATGAATGACCCACCAAGAAGCTTCCCAGGGGGTCCTTGCAGATTTCGCCCAGAGGGATGAAATGGAGAACAGTCTGGGGATAGGAGAGAGAGTCTGGAGCCACTTGGACCATAGTTCATTAGTGGAGCTGCTGTTAGAGAGCCATAAGAACTACCCGCTGTGTAGGAGGTTTCCCTTGTATGGCTTTGGGCTGAGGGATGACATCTTCATCCCTGGAGAAGGTAGGGATGAGCCAAATTACTGGTTCCGGAGCACGTCGTGTCAGCACCGATGGTTCAGGGCACCCGATGGTAATTCCCAGGAGGGCCTCATGCCTGTCATTGCTGACTTCTTGTACAATCATCTGAACAATGTCGATGGGAAGGAATTGTAGCTGAAGACGTCCCCTCCTCTATACCAAACCATCCTTAAGGCGGTGCTAGGGAACCTGAAGAAGGGGTGGTCTGAGGAATGGGACCTGCGCCAGGTCGACAAATTTACAGAAAAATGGGCTTGGGACTACTGGTTAGGCACCTCGTGCGAGGATTTCAGAGTGAAGCTGAGGAGAGTGGGCTTGTATGAGGCAGCTTGGGATTCCTAGTTCCATATCTACCGACCAAAGTTGTTAATGCCAGAGCTATTGAGCTGGTGGTCACTGGGGACCAATACCTTACACCTACATCACGAGGAGGTCGACATCAGCCTATGGGACGTGCATCAGATCTCGGGGGTCCCGATACTGGGGGCGATGTACGACGAATTCCACCCGGCTATGGTTGCATAGGAGGATCTGGATCAGATGCTGCATCTGTCGATGAAATTGATGGAGTTTATGCCCAGGGAGGATAAGGAGGTAGTGAGGGATGCCCACTTCAAGCATTGGTTCAAGAAGTTTCTGAACTTCCCAGAAAATAGGTAGTTCCTAGCGAGGCCTTGAACATGCCCAAAGGGGGCCTGGAGTAAGTAAAAATCATACTGGCGGTTATTGGAGAATAACCAGTGGAAGACCTGGGGGTTTAGTGTTAGCACTGAACAATAGCCAATAGTCAGGCTGACGACATTCATCGCATCTCTCATCTGTGGTTGGATCCTACTGGTGAGGGATACAAACATGGGAGTGCGGCCAAACACTTTTATCATGGCGTCCACATTGGCGACAGGAGGTCGGGTCAACCTGGGGATCCCAATGCTCGCCAAGTTGTACAGAATGTTGTGGCACATCAGTGAGTGGAAAATGCCACAGAGGGTGTGTGGGCCGTTTCACCTCCTGTATGGATGGATGGTGGTGCACATCAGGGGGATTTATGAGTATCTGAACCCCATCTCGCCACCAGGGTCAAACTTCCATCCCACTATCTTGAACGATGCGGGGAGATTTCTGACTAAGTTGAATGCACCATCGGTTCTAAACTGGGTGTGGAGGGTGGAGGAATTCAATTTCCACCCTTTCCTGCTACCAACGGGGGCCTTCACGGATGATGGATGGGGAAAAAAGAGCATCGAGCCTACCTCCTGGCCTTTCTAGGTGGGATCTTGGTGGACAAGGTGGACCGTGAGAGTCTCTACGAGCCGTACACCCCACATTGGTTTGCCAGGCAATTCCGGTGCCTGCAGCAGCTGACCCCATAGGTCTACCTGGGGGTGCGCTACGAGGAGCACTCGTGTATGATGAGGAAGATGTGGCTCATGTTCACATGGGAAGACAAGAAGATGTGGAATTTATTGCCTCTACTGACCTCCATCCTTGGGCTGATAAAAGAATGTGCCCAGAGCTGGGAGGCGGCCTATCCAGGGGAGATGCTAAAGCGGCCAACCGTCCTGGTCGGTGAGGGTGAGCTTCCCCGACCTCGTGGCCAAGGCCGGAAGGCGAAAAGGGCATCCCATAGTGGTGGGGATGCTGTAGCAGCGATACCCAGATCAGTTGAGGGTGGAGCAGCGATAGAAGATCCGGCAGTGGTAGCTTAGCCGATGGTCCCAAGAGAACAGAGTCATATAGAGGGGCGGCCACTGAGGGGATTCTGCAGAATTTCTACACAGGCTCTGAGTAAATGGCTATGCCACATTGACATACTAGAGAATTCTATCTTCTCGGAGGCCTGGGAAATCTGGGATGTCAACCGGAAATTCCTCGGCCCATCCGAGTTATGGAAGCACCTTAACCGCCTCGGGATGGACTTGCCAGGAATTGGCCCCATTAGGGCCGGTTTTGTAGTATCCCAGGCAGAGGCAGAGCAATACATAGCCGAGCTGGAAGACTTAATCCACTCCTGGAGCGCCCTACACCTGATGAAAGACTGAGTCAGGGTGCTTCTGGGTCGCACAGTCCCTCCACAATAGTCAGCCGCTGACCTGAGGGAGCACTTTCCCCTGCCAGAAGAATCAGATGAGTCCTCCTGGGGAGACAAGGCTGGTAGAGAAAGTCCGCTGGAGGATGGTGAAGTTTGCGATCAGTCCTCGGATCTTGAAGATTTCGCAGAGGCCCTCAAGGTAAAATCCCAAGTTCCTTCTTCAGAGTATTCCCTTAGGTTACTCTGGATTCTTTATCAGCGCCAGTACTGTGCAGGAGGACCTTGTTCATAGACCTTTTTCTCTCCCCTCAGCGGGTGCTGACGCGGGACCTTCAGGATCCATGCTTGTGGCTGCATCAGCTTTCGTGTCTAGCGGGGCTGGGACTGTTGAGGCGGCTCCCCCAAAGTCTCCAGACCTACCATCCATATACGGGGGGCCGCGTCTCAGAGTTCCAAAAACATCAGCCCAAGAGCGAGACCAGAGATTTGACCTCTGTAAGTCATCTCTACCAAATTCACAACTGCCATCCCCTAACCACGTTAATTGACATTCACATCCCCTTCTTGGTTTGTACGGTCCTTCAATTGGCCTGGGCTGCTGTGGAAAAGTTGGTCGGGGCTTCTGGTAGTTCCCATCCCTCTGGCATGCCAATGGTTGTGGAGGTGGACATCCAGCCTAACCGAACTACAGGGTTCCCGATCACTGGTAGAAATGCCAGTGGGACTGTACCCGAGATTATTGAGGTGGGATTCGATGATGAGGATCAACCAAATAGTCCAGGCCCCACCACGCCTGATCCAACGCCAGATGTGGACCCAACTGAGGAGTTCCTGGGGGCATCCCCTTCATACGAGCCTACCAATCGCGCCGACTGGGACGAGACGGCCTCTGACAAGGAGGACAACAAAATAGTCCATCGCCGATCATGGAAACTGATCACGCGCTTTATCAATGACACCCCCAAGTGCTATGGTTGGATGATATGGACAGACTTCGTTTGTGACTGCGCAAGCTATGTGTTGGGGGAGTGGATGCCCAGCGTCCTCACATGCTCGTCCGAGATCTTATGGTGGAAAAGATTCGGGAGTATGACCATGGCCTTGGCATGGGCTGGCAGTAGAGGAAGGCGATAAACATCAAGATGCTCCAAAAGGTTGAAGACAAGGTCCAGCAACTGCAGAATCGAGTAGACAAGCACTTGACCTCCCTTAATGCGCAATCTGAGCTAATATTACGATTGAAGGCCCAGTTGGAAGAAGTCGAAGAGGGCCTGAAGAGAGATTCTGGGTAGATGATCACCATCCGGGCCGATGTGGAGAGAGTCCAGATTGCAGCCAAAAAATTGCGCCCTCTCGCCGCCGAGGAGGAGCGGGAGCTAAACAAGCGGCATCAACTCCTGGACGCCACCAGCCAGAGGGTGGCAGAGCTGCAACATTCCTTTGGCGTGGTCAATCCGTCCATGGGGGGAGTCGACCTCCGGGTACTGTAATGATTACAAAACCCTAAACGTACTTTCATGCTTTGATTGTTTGAATGTTGTAGCATGCATGAGTTCCATTGTTTACATTGGTTTACTACATCCTTGTGATGTTTGCGGAGCGTCCAACGATCATTCCCTAAGCTCACGTGGGTTAGGCCTGATGTGAGAAACAAGGGATGGCCACATTATCAACCCATCCACACATAGGAGTGAAAACCAAGCTTCGACCATCCGGGGTTTGAAAAATCGATCCAGATTTCTAGGAGGAAATGGGAAAGACCTGACTAGAGAATTAAGCTCTCATAACAGCCGAATTACCATTTTACTAGCGTACTCTTGGGCATGAATGGGGTAACGCCAGGGGTGATGAATCGATCTGAACAGGTGGGAATGGGAGGTGTGAATCATGATACCCAGAATTCGGAATATAGTGGTGGTGGTGTGACAATGAGGAATAACCGTTGACAACATTCGAAATGGAACATTCTTATTGAATTAGCCTGGAGTGGGGATAAAAAATGAGGGTTGACCATTGACCATGTTTGAAACATAGGACCAAACTCAAGATGTCATCATTTAGTCTTCCGGAATGTTGGCCCAGGAAAATAGGCAGGCCATAGGCTGAGCATCTATACTGTTAGGGGTTCCTCCAGATGTGAAAAAGGACTAGGGTCTGAATAAGGGGCACGCAAAGCGTGGAATGTGAAGTGATGGTTTGTTCAAATAGAATCCAGCACTCCCAAAATCAAACCACCATGGTGGGAGTACACTAGATGGGTGCATCAATTTGATCATGGATCATTCGTTCTTTTAGGAAGGACCTCTCTGGTGAGGGAGCAGCTGCTTCCCAATGTCATTTTGTGGCATCCTGAACTTGTTCGGGGCAAAGTCACAGTTACGCGGTTCCTCATAAGGGGTCAGGACAGGGGCCGAAAATGAAGAGGAACATGACTTATGATTCCTGTGGCTGGACCCTAGGTGAAATACCAGGGTGTCTCTACGTATCCCATGAGGATGGTAATCAAGTCGTACGTAGTTATGGAAGCACGGTTTAACGTCATGTAGGATGATGAGAAGCCTGGATGTGCCAGTGCACATCCCACCAAAACTACTAAGCCCACGTGAGTCATGCTCTATGTGGGAAACAAGATGTAATGTGGGACTTTCTTGACATAGAAAGGGGCATGTTAGGGCAGAGGTACACTCAGTGAATGCCGACCCAATAATGATAACCCATCCATGTAGCGCACCTAGACGCGTGAAGAGGTAAAGCTGAGTATGTCGGAATTCCAATTGAACATATGGAAGTGGAAATGTATGAATCATGATGCTCAAAATCTGGATCACAATGATGGCGGCATGACAATGGAGGATAACCATTGACCGTGGAGGAAACGTAGCATCCACATCACGTTAGCCTGGAATGGGGACATACAAATGAGGGTCGACCGTTGACCATGTTCGAAACATGGGACCTGTCACAAATGTTTCCTGAGATCCTTAGGGATGTTGGCCCGAAATGGTAGGAGAGACCTTAGTATTATCATCCTTGACATACGGGGGCCCTTTTGGATATGGAATAGGATGAGGATCTGAATAGAGATCTCACGAAGCTTGGACACGGAATGAGGGGAATGTCCCCATGAAAATTCCACACTTTAGAATCTTTTTCTAACACATCTAAAAACAACAACAAGACATATTAGATAGAGGGAGTCGAGTCCCTTCCCACAGGGATATCTTATTTTAGGTTCTTATAACTCGGACCATAGATGGTAGGAAACACGGGAGACATGTGGCGGGGTAATTACAAAAACCCGACGTGAAGGGGAACCTGGGGTTCCGACCACCACGTGTTCCTCGAAGAGGTTTCAGGTCGAGGGACCGAAAACGAGAGTTGAGCTGGGCCTGAGGTAAAGTGCACAGGCATTCTTATGTACCCATGAGGATGGGGATTAAGCTGCACCTAGTTCTTGAGGTGGAACAGTATGGTAACAGTGCTAGGAAAAAAAGGGCGTGTGGGCATGGCCCTCAAACTAAGAGAAGAAGTATTTGATATATCTTTTTTTTCCTTTAAGGCGAGTGGTTTTTTTTGTGAAGCGACATGCCTAGGGTAGTTGGCCCTGGCGTCGCGAAAAGAATCAAGCCATAACAGGTGTTGAAAAATGGCATGGTGTGTGACCAATACCAAACATGGTGTCTCCTCGAGTGAGAACATCATGACGCAGTTCCGTTTTTCGTCATGCGGCCAGAATGATAATGTCACAGTTTAAGGTCATGTGATAGGACTAGGAAGCATAGTTTAAAGTTTCATGGCTTAGAAATGAAGGAATGTGCACGACGTGGTACAACATACCCGACGCGAGTGAGGAAATAATCCTACACTACACTATACGCAATTCTGAGAAAGGAGCCTCAGGCCAAGGGGCCTACATAGAGGTAAGGGGGCAGAGGGGGAGATGAAACTAGCTCCCAACTGAGCTGGACCCAAAAATGAGACATCTTGGTGGTCTTATGTATCCCATAAGAATGGGAATCAAGCCATATGTAGTTCTTGAAGATATCTTAGCTTATGGTCTTAGATCTCAGACCATGGATGGAGTGAAAATCCTCCAAGTAAGTACAAGCCTCAACCTGATTCCTAAGCCCATGTGAGTTAAAATCGGTGTGAGAAACAAGGGAGGCAGATGTCTATTGCAATAATTGGAATTCACGCCAAGGGGAGATCGGTGCAGAGCCCCGAATGATGCCCCTATCACGGCTTTGGTCCTCATAACGCGCGAATGCACACTAATGAATAATACAAAGAGTTTTGAAGTTCTACTTAGACATGATGAGGTGGAGAAGGATGTGAATCATGTAACTGACATTTTGGGCTTAATGGGGTTGGCGTGGCGATGGAGGATAACTGTTGACCATGTTTAAAACACAGTATCCATATCGAGTTAGCCTGAAGTGGGAACAAAAAATGAGCATCGACTGCTGACCATATTCACAATGCGGGATTTGTATCGGCTTGTTGTCCACGACCCTCGAGGACGTTGGCCCATAATGGTAGGAGGGCCCTTAGGCCTAACATCTGTACCATTCAGGGGCCCTTCCGGTTGTGAAAGGTGATGAAAGCCCTAATGAAGGGGAACACAAAGCCTAAAAAGTGGGTGGAAGCATGTCCGAGCAGAGTTCGACATTCCAGGTACTAAACCTAAGTACCCTTAGGCACATTGATGAACCACCGAAAAGGGGAGATGAGGGTGTTCAGGAGGGAGAGGTACATGGTGTGGTCATTATAAGCTAGACGTGAATGAGTACATAATCCCATGCCACGCCATATGCTCTCCTCTCCGGGGAAGGTTAGGCCAAGGGGCCAAGGTGAAACATAGATTTCCGAGAGATGGGGCTGGACCTGAAGTCTAGACATTCAGGTGGTCCTACGTATCCCATAAGGATGGGAATCAATGCACACGTATTTCTTGAAGATACCCGGGGGTAGGATACCCTAACGAGGGGGGTGTATGGCACGACGAGTAACCCAATGTGAATGAGGACATAATCCCACATCACACCATACGCTCTGGGTATGAACGTGGGCCAAGGGCCCAAAAAAGGTCGAGTGGCCTGAGACTGGGCCTTGGTCAGGAAGGCCCGACCGACTTGCAGTTTAACGTCTTACAGTGAGGACGAGGAGGGGAGTAGGATACCCCAAATAAGGGAGGGGTACGACACGACAAGTAACCCGATGTGAATGAGGACATAATCCTGCACCACACCATAAACTCCCATAAGAGAACCTGGACCGGGGGTCCAAAATCCCAAGGGGCCTGAGGCTGGGCCTCAGATGGAAGGCTTGACCAGTTTTCAGTTTAACGTCTTGCAGTGAGGACGAGGGATGGGGGCCCGAGAAGTCCAAGGGGCCTGTAGTACCCCCAGTTTCTAGTATGTAACCCTTACTTGATGCTTTTTATGGTTTTAAAACTTAAGGGTGTTGAATGGGAGAGTCGAGAGAACTTGGAATGCTGTTTTGAGGCAAAGAGGAAGTCGCACGGGAGGCGCACAGTTTGTCTAAACTGTGCGGCCAAACCGTGCGCAGTGGGTCTTGGAGGTAGTGGCTTCCACACGGTCGGTGCACAGTTTTCCTAATAGTGCATCCAAACCATGCGAGAAGGTTGTCAGAGACAGTAGCTAACGCATGGTTAGCGCACAGTTTGTCAAACCGTGCAAACTAACCGTGCGGCCACTTAAACGAGATCTTATAAAAGTGGACCTCACACGTTTTTGTCTCTAAGTGGCTCATTTCTCCTCTTAAGTGGCCCTAACTTGGGATTTTGGATCTCCTAAGGTCTAGGAGGTTTCTCACATAATTAAGAAGGCGATCTGAAGGCTTTTCTTGGTGAATCGAATCCGGTTTCTTGAGGTATGTGATAGTTCTTGATTGGTTTCTTAGATCTACTTAGATCTACTTATCCTTTTCTCTCAGTTTCATAGATCTACACCCATTTTGGGTAGATCTAACTGTGTGGATGCCAATTATGACAATATTTGGTCTTGTTTGTGCAAGGAAAAGAGATCTATGGAGAGTTTTTGGATACTTGACTCGGTTTTGTTGGAGTTCCTCGTTCGTTGGTTGGTTCCGCCTATTTTGTTGAGGTAGGTGGATTCAATCTCGATTCCTCTTTCTTAGAACATGAAGGCTTAGTTCGAATTGATTTAATCACTTGGTTTTTATTTTGAAATTTTGGTGTAAAGCATGTTATAAATCTTATTTAGTGATGATTTATGGGTTGTGATGGAATTATGGAAAATGAAAGAAGGGTTTGTGCAATGTGTTTTGGTTTCTTTATTTTAAAATTGTGATTTTAAAATATGCATTTTCTGGATTTGGAAAATGGTTTGCGGGAAAAAGGTTTTCAATTAAAGGGCTATTTTATTGAAATGGTTTTGGAATGGTTGGAATGGTGTGGTTTTTGGGCGTACTGGGTGTGTGCATTCATATTGCATTTACGAGGCTTGATTGAAATATGACCTTGTGCTCAGAGCCAAAAGTGTAATAGAACATGGGGAATAATTACCTTGTGATGACTTGGTAGATCGATGAGAAACCGCTCATGAGTATGGAACTGTCATAACGATGCATGCATGGTGGATTTCACGGGTTGTGAAATGGTTGGTTGTGTGGATTTGTGAAATGGAATGGTTATGCCAAAGTGGAAATGTGAATTTGATTGGAAACTTTGCTTGGTTTATTTTCTTGAGAAATATGGTTTTTGTTGGAAAATAGTTTTGACGTGGAACTTGTTATATTGTGAACTATTTTTGGAATTGTTTTATATAAATTGCTTTATATAAATTGTTTTATATAAATGTGCTAACATGTTTTATCCTAGAGGCATGGGTTGGGAAGTCATCGGGGAAAACCTACTGAGTTTCGTTACTCACCCCCTGCTTTGGCATGATGGTGCTATTGTAGATTTCATATATCGGGATGTTGGAAAAGGTAAAGTGTCACATGTTTATAGCACCACTTCTTTATACTTGGGCTGGTTTGTGATGTTGGAGCATGGAGCTTGTGGAGCCTCGGAGTCTTTGTTGTCTTTGAGTCTTGCCGGTTGTCTTTCTGCTGTTTACTCTGATTTATTTTTGGTTTCCACTATTGCACTTTGGTTGGTTTATTATGAAATAAATGGCTAAACTATCATGGTTTTAAATCATGCATCATATAGTGGTTTCTTGGAGATGTTTATCTAGTTTTCTTTGTTGTTGGTTGTCTTATTTTAAAGGGTAAATCGTCCCCCATTTGTTTTGAAACCCTTTGGAATTTATTTCCAGCCTTTGGCACCTTGGGGATGTCTCTTAGGGCCTAGTAATGACTTGTTGTATTCTTAAGCCAATAAGGGTAAGCGGGTCATTACAAATGTTATCATCTTGTTCAGTCCTTGCCTAACAAGTGGTCATTGATGTTCTTGGTCTTGGAGTTGAAATTCCTTCTTGTCTATTCCTTGGGTGGTCATATTAGACAAAAGTAGGATTGCCAAAACTTGAAATGTATAGCATAAAAGGATATAGATAACCCATTTATGCTGAACTTCAAGTTATCAGGGTGTTGGGTACATAAGTGTTTTGGATACACTTCTAGAATGCTGCAAATATCATTGTCAAGGGTTTAGCCAATGAGATGATCATGACATGCATTAGAGGATTGACTTCCCACTAGTATGGCATATCTCATTGTGAAGAATGATTTATGATTTCTGGCAAGGTGAAATTTTTTGAAAAATGCAGAAATTGATTTTCAAATGAATGATTTTGAAAAGTGCATATTTGGTATATTTTGAAAATGGGTGGATTTTCAAAAAGTATGTGGGATTTTTTCAAAATGGATGAACATGTGGAAAATCATGGTGGCTGGAAAACAATGATGTGATAGTTGATGTGATAGAAATTGAAATGCTAAGCCTTCAGTTGCTAGGAAGTGAGACTAACGACGTGCGTTGTTTTTATAGAAAATGGAACCCGTTAGGAATCCTAGAAACCAACCCGAAGAAGCTGTAAAGAATGTGGTTGCACCTGAGCCACAGGTGAAACAGCAGCTAGTAAAAAGTATACTTCAAGTGTTTCAGGCTGTGCACACGGGGAATCAGAGGGATGAGTCAAGGCATGTAGACCATTTCGCCCAGTTCCAGAAGCAGAATCCACCCACCTTTTGGGGTGATTCTGAACCAGAAAGGGAAGAGGTGTGGCTGAGTAGGATGAATTGTATCTTGGAATTCATTATCACCCCATCATAACTGAAATTATAGTTGGCGATGTATATGTGGGGGATCTTGCACGACAGTGGTGGGAGCTAGTGGTGCGGGCTAAGGTGGATCAAGGCCTGTGCTGGGAGGAATTTGAGGAATTGTTTAATAAAAAATTATATCCTTAAACATTCATGATCTTGAGGACAACTGAATTTTTCAGCCTGAAGTAGGATAATCTCTGTGTCACGGAGTATGCGGCTAAATTCATGAATTTAGTGTGCTTTGCACCAAAAGTTTCCGCAAGTACATTGCTGAAGGCGCACATCTTTGAATCGGGGTTGCAACAGGAGATTCATTCGAAAATACCTGTGCTCTGTGTTACGGATTATACAGAGATGAAAAACAGAGCAAAAATAGCTGAAAGAGACATCTCAGGAGTTATGGGAGGAGGAAGTATGATGATACCCATAGAAACGGGTGGGAACTCTAATGCTGGGAATAAGCTGAAGAGGGACACCTACTTCCAAGGTGGGAGTGCAAATCAGAATCAGACGGCTGGATCGCTGAATCTTCCTCCACGACCAATGATGAAAGATGGGTGTTTTCAATGTGGCGTGATTGATCACATGAAATGAGAATGTACAGCACCACCAAGAGCATGCCACAATTGCAACAAGATGGGACATCTTCAGCGATATTGTCGCAGTGCTCCACGGTCGGGTGTTCGTGACACTTCCCAGGCGTCGCAAGCATCGTATGCTTTGACAGGATGAGGACAGTAGAGTCAATCTCATCAGCATAACAGAGCTAGCCATGGTGATTCTTGAAATACCATGACTCCTCAACCAGGGAAATCTTAGTAGGGAAACAAGGAGTAAAGTGCAACAACAAAGAAATTGTATGGAGCGGAACAGGTGATTGTGGATGACCAGTCTGGACCGTCTACGGTGAGAGGTACGATTCTTTTGAATTCAACCCCCATGAAAGTATTGTTTGATACTAGTGCATCGCATTATTTTCTTACTTCTCGTATTGTTGATTTTCTGAACTTAAAACTTGAAATGATGCCTTCTGCGATAAAACATCAAACTCCTATCAGTGAAAGAGAATGTAGAGACTTCGTGTGTAGATCTTGTTCTATAAATGTTGATGGAGCTAAGCTGAAATGGGATTTCTCTGTGCTGAAGATGGATTTCTATGATATAATCTTGTGTATGGATTGGTTGATAGAGTTCAGGGCTCACATCGACTGTTATAGTATAACAGTCAGTTTCGTGACCGAGAATGGCATCGAGCATCTCTTTAGAGAAAAAAGAGTGGTGAAGGAAGGTGCAACGGGCTTTTTGGCACCAGTAGTGGCAATGATCTCTTTCCAGTTGGCTGCGTTAAACTTGGAATCGATGGATGAGATTGCGGAAAATAGTTTTCCTGCTGTGGTGGATCAATTTACTGATGTTTTTGTTGAAAACTTCTCGGGGGTTACCACCTGTGAGAGAAGTGGAGTTTATGATTGATCCCCTTCCAGGGACCAGTCCTATCTCACTTACATCTTATAGGATGGCACCAACAAAGATAAAGGAATTGAAAGTGCAATTGGAAGAACTGGAAAGCAAAGGTCTTATTCGGCCAAGCGTGTCTCTGTGGGTAGAACTGGTTTTGTTTGTAAAGAAAGCATACAGAAATTTGAGGCAATGTGTGGATTATCGCAAACTTAACCAAGTTACAATAAAGAATAGATATCCACTTCCTCGCATTGATGACCTGTTTGATCAATTTATGGGAGCTCAGTGGTTCTCTAAGATTCACTTGCGGTTAGGATATCACCAGTTGCGAGTTCAGAAGGAGGATATTCCAAAGACAGCCTTTAGAAGCATATATGGCCACTAAGAATATATAGTCATGCCTTTTGGTCTTATGAATGCACTAGCAGTCTTCATGGATTTGATGAATTGGATATTTGAGCCATATCTGGATTCTTCTGTTGTGTTTTTTAGGGATGACAAATTGGTGTATTCAAGAACAAGGGATGAGTATGAGCGACACTTGGCGATAGTGTTGGAAATCTTGATAGACCATAAGTTTTATGCCAAATTATCAAAGTGCAATTTTTTGATACAAGAGGTACACTTTCTGGGCCATGTTGTTTCTGAGAAAGGTGTTTCAGTGGATCCAGAAAAGATAGAAGCTGTTCTTTCTTGACAACCACCGAAGAATGTGTTCTAGATACGATGTTTTCTTGGTCTAGATGGATACTACCAACGCTTTGTGCATGATTTATCACAACTAGCGTCACCTATGACAACTCTGACAAAGAAGAATGCTCCATTCCAATGGAATGAGGAATTTCATAGATCTTTTCAAGAGTTGAATCTTTGCCTTACATCAGCACCCATCTTGATCTTTCCAAAATTAGAACAAGGGTATGTGGTGTATTGTGATGCTTCTAGAATAGGGTTGGGATGTGTTCTCATGAAAGGAGACAATGTTGTTGCTTATGGTTCAAGGCAGTTGAGGGAGCATGGGAAGAATTACCCAACACACGATTTGGAGTTAGCTGCAGTTGTGCATGCCTTGAAGACATGGCGTCATTATTTCTTTAGTGAGAAATTTATTATGTTTACGGATCACAAAATATTGAAACATATTTTCTCACAGTGAGATTTGAATCTGAGGTAGAGGAGATGGATGGAGTATCTTCAAATGTTTGAATTTGACTTGATGTATACACCGGGTAAGGGTAATTCGATGGCCGATGCATTAAGTAGAAAGTCGTATGCTCATTTGGAGAAAGAAGCTTCAGAAGAATGGTCGTTGATGTCAGTCTTAGCTGACATGCATGTGGAATGTGAAGACCGAGGTGATGTTGCAGTTTTCTTTCTAGTTTCGCTTGTTACTGATTTGGTAGAGATAGTAAAGGATGCATATGCATCAGATGTAGACTGTGTTTCAATGAGTTCAAAACTCAGTGGTGGGGAGATCATTGAGGGATGGAAGCTGGATGGGAGTTCAATTTTGTTGTTTTGAGATCGGATGGTTGTACCTTTAACTTCTCAGGAATAACTCCTTCATGCTTACCACCATTCAAGATGGGCTATACACCTAGGTACACAGAAGATGTATAAGGCGTTGAAGGCACGGTTTTGGTGGAGCGACATGAAGTAGAAGGTAGCATAATTTGTTTCAAGGTGTTTAACTTGTCAGCAAGTTAAAGCAGAACATCAGCGGCCAACGAGTATGCTGTAATCTTTACCTATCCCTGTGTAGAAATGAGATCAGATAGCAATGGATTTTGTTACAGGTCTTCCATGAATGGTCTGGAAACACGATTCCATTTGGGTGATAGTGGATCGTCTAACCAAGTCAGCCAATTTTATCCCTATTCGTGAAACTCATACGGTGGAAGATCATTCAAAAATCTATATATGAGAAGTGGTAAAGAGACATGGAATACCAGTTTCAATCGTTTCAGACAGAGATCCGAGGTTCACATATCATTTTTGGCGATCCTTACAGAAATCCCTGGGAACTCAGTTGAATATGAGTACGGCATATCATCCTCAAATGGATGGACAATCTAAAAGGATGATACAGATGTTGTAAGACATGTTGTGGGCTTGTGTAATGGATTTTTGGGGATCGTGGGAGGAGTATATACCCTTACTGGAGTTCTCATACAATAAAAGCTATCAAGCCTCGATATGCATGGCTCCATTTGAAGCATTGTACGGGCATCCTTGTCGTTCTCCACTATGTCGGGTGTAAATAGGTGAGACTTCACTAGTTGGGCCAAGACTTGTCCAAGAAACAACGTAGAATATTCGGTTGATAAAAAAAGGATGGAGACGCACAAAGTCATCAGAAAACTTATGTGGATCATCGCCGAAGACTGTTGTCGTTTGCGGTGAGTGGTCATGTATTTTTGAGAATCTTTCCAAGGCTTGGACATCTTCATTTTGGGAAACATGGAATGTTATCTCCTCGATATATAGGCCCTTTTGAGATACTGGAGTGGGTTGGCAAGGTGGTGTATCAGTTGGCATTACCACCACAGTTCAGTGCAGTGCATAATGTGTTCCATGTATCTCAGCTGAATAAGTATCAACCTGATCCTGACCATGTGATCAGATGGGATCATGTTGACCTAGAGCTGAATACTTCATTAGTACATATCCCGATGTGGATTGTGGATAGGAAGGATAATGTATTGTGAGGAAAAAGCATCGGTCTAGTGTAAGTTTTGTGGAAACATGGTCAGATTCAGGAAGAGAATTGGGAACACGAGAAAGAAATGAAAGAGCAGTGGCCAGATCTCTTCCAGACAAGCAGTGGTTTTCTACTTTTCGGGGATGGAAAGGCCAATGGTGGGGAGAATGTAGTACCCCTAGTTTTTGATATGTAACCCTTACTTTATGCTTTTCGTTTTTTTTAAGTTAAGTTTGTTGAATGGGAGATTCGGGAGAACTTAGAATGATGTTTTGAGGCAAAGAGGAAGTCGCACGAGAGGCACACGGTTTGTCTAAACCGTGCGGCAAAACCGTGCGCAGTGGGTCTTAGAGGCAGTGGCTTCTGCACGGTCGGTGCACGGTTTTCCTAACAGTGCAGCCAAATTTTTTGAGAAGGGTGGCAGAGGTAGTAGCTAACGCACGGTTAGCGCACGATTTGACAAACCGTGCGAACTAACCGTGCGACCACTTAAACGAGATCCTATAAAAGTGGATCTCACACGTTTTTGCCTCTAAGTGGCTCATTTATCCTTCTAAGAAGCCCCAACTCGGGATTTTTTCTCTCTTAAGGTCTAGGAGGGTTCTCCCATTGTTCCGGAGGCGATCCGAAGGCTTCTCTTGGCGAATCGAAGCTGATTTCTTGAGGTACGTGATCATTCTTGATTGGTTTCTTAGATCTAATTAGATCTACTTCTCCTCTTCTCTCAGTTTCATAGATCTACACCCATTTTTGGTAGATCTAAGTGTGTGGATGCCAAATATGACAATATTTGGTCTTGGTTGTGCTAGGAGAAGAGATCTAAGGAGGGTTTTTGGAGATTTGACTCGGTTTTGTTGGTGTTCTTCATCCGTTGGTTGGTTTCTCTTATTTTTCTGAGGTAGGTGGCTTCACTCTTGATTCCTCTTTCTTAGAACTTGAAGGCTTAGTTCAAATTGATTTAATCTCTTGGTTTTGATTGTGAAATTGTGGTGCAAAGCATGTTATAAATCTTCTTTAGTGATGATTTATGGGTTGTGATGGACTTATGGAAAATGAAAGAAGGGTTTGTGAAAAGTTTTTTGGTTTCTTGATTTTAAAATGGTGATTTTAAAATATGGATTTTCTGGATTTGGAAAATGTTTTGTGAGAAAAAAAATTTCAATAAAATGGCTATTTTATTGGAATGGTTTTGGCATGGTTGGAATGGTGTTGTTTTTGGGTGTACTTGGTGTGTGCGTTCATATTGCATTTACAAGGCTTGGTTGAAAAATGACCTTGTGCTCGGTGCCAAAAGTGTAATGGCACATGGGTAATAATTAACTTGTGATGACTTAGTAGATCGACGAGAAACTACTCATGAGTATGGAACTGTCATAACGATGCATGCATGGTGGATTTCATGATTTGTGAAATGGTTGGTTGTATGGATTTGTGAAATGGAATGGTTATGCCAATGTAAAAATGTGAATTTGATTGGAAACTTTGCTTGGTTTCTTTTCTTGAGAAAGATGGTTTTTGTTGGAAAATAGTTTTGATGTGGAACTTGTTATATTGTGAACTGTTTTTGGAATTTTTTTATATAAATTGTTTTATATAAATGTGCTAACATGTTTTATCCTAGAGGCACGGGTTGGGAAGTCATCGGGGAAAACCTACTAAGTTTCATTACTCACCCCCTGCTTTGGAACGTTGGTTATTTTGCTGATGTCATATACCGGGATGTTGGAAAATGTAAAGTGTCACATGTTTATAGTACCACTTCGTGATACATGGGCTGGTTCGTGATGTTGGAGCATGGAGCTTGTGTAGCCTCGAAGTCTTTGTAGTCTTTGAGTCTTGCCAGTTGTCTTTATGCTGTTTACTCTGATTTAGTTTTGGTTTCCACTATTGCACATTGGTTGGTTTATTATGAAATAAATGGCTGAACTATCTTGGTTTTAAATCATGCATCATATAGTGGTTTCTTGGAGATGTTTATCTCGTTTTATTTGTTGTTGGTTGTATTCTTTTAAAGGGCAAATCTTCCCCCATTTGTTTTGAAACCCTTCAACATTTATTGCCAAACTTTGACGCCTTGAGGATGTCTCTTAAGGCCTAGTAATGAATTTTTGTATTCTTGATCCAATAAGGGTAAGTGGGTCATTACAGGGTCTAAGGCTAGGCCTCGGTCAGGAAGGCCTGACCCGTTTGTAGTTTAATGTCTTGTAGTGAGGGCATGGGTCGGGGGCCCGAGAAGGCCAAGTGGCCTGAGGCTGGGCCTTGGTCCGGAAGGCCTGACCCATTTGTAGTTTAACGTCTTTCATTGAGGGCAAGGAGAGGATAAGATGTCTTATCCGAGGATGTGTACTATAGCATCCTGCCTTTTTATCACATAAACTTTCATTACATTATACAAAACTGAGGATCTTTAAGGTTTAGTGTCTTGGAAACCAGGAACTTAATACATGACAACATAAAAAAATTATTCATAAACACTTGAAAGGATTCTTCATTGTTCATCCTATGTTCATTACAGTATCTCATAACCTGGGAGCATACATCAAAGGAAAGGGTGAGAAGAAGGCCTAGTAAGGGGAAAAAGAGAAACATTTTACATGTGAAGTTGAGATACATCAATAAAGTCATGATAAATAACTTTAAGGAATGATAAATAGATCGTGAGGCATATCGTAATAAAAATAATGTGTTTCATAACTTGAAGATGTGGCTACAACATTTAACTTAGACAATCATTTCCGTATCACCAAGGTCTATCCCCAAGGTGTCATTAAAAATTTACCAAGGTTATTCACCAAGGTATCGTTAAAAATGGTCATCTCTAGAGATTAAGTCTTTACCCAATGCATTGGAGCGCTATCAGGGAGCACCCTTAATTTTTCTTTATTATCATGTGAGCCACATATATTGTAAAGTCCCAGGTTTTGGGGTCCAATACTTAGTGAAAAATCTGATGCTGAGGTGTCCTGGGTGGTCTGGAAGGCCGTCCCACCTTCTCAACGACTCCTAGCGGTAGCCACGGCCTACCAGTGGCCCTTAGTAGCTCTGGGCCACCGGTAGCTCTGGGCTACTGGTGGAAATGGGCTACCGGTGGCACCGAGATACCGGTGGCTCCGGGCTATCGGTAGTGCTGGGCAACCTGTACCGGTAGCTCTTATCTACCCTCACGGTTTTTCCAGTAGTGCCTCCATTTTTCCCAAATTGGGTTTCAAACCCTATTTTGACCCCTTTAAGCTTGTTTTCAAGCCCAGTAACCCCCACAAATTTCGTTTAATTAAATACTTAATGAATTAACCTGGTGTCTGTGTCCGTTTAAACTGCGGGGACCCATTAATGACGTGTGGGGTGTCTCAACCGCGTGGTCAACCCACAACCCCGTGCCTTACACGGTTTTGAGTCTCTCTATATCTTTAACGGCCAGGGGCATGTTGTATCTCACCCTTTATAACCTAAGGGTTATCCCTAGGTTTCTTTTCTCGACCGCCCTATGCTAGGAGTACCCTTCATTCAGACGATCAGCTTTTCGTTCGGACAAGCCGCATCACTATCCGTGAAGTTCCATGCACGGGCTTAGCGTCGATCGTTGATAACAGGTAGGTTTCACCTTCAACTCTCTTTTCTGTTGATCTTGTGGGGTGGGAATGCTTTTGATTCTATAGAATTGGATGGACTGAACCTTAATGAAGATAATAAATAGATTCTATAGAATGGAGGGGGAGGGCTGTGATCGATGATGCTGCCCTGTTTTATGATCTTGTTTTCTGAATTTTGCAGGCTTAAGCCTACTGAAAATCATAGTCGTTGGTGGTATTTCTCTATGAACTAACAAACACTTGCCTTTGGTGATTTTTAAATGATTTGTATTGTGATTGTGAACCCTTGCTGTGAAAAGTAAATTGGTTAATTACTTATATTTGGCTAAACAAATCGAAAGCACCAGGATCAACTCCTTTCTGTGATAACCCCGGTTTAAGCCCAGTGTAATTTAAATCATGGAGTGTATTAAATCTTTTAAATCTAAAAATACCCGCATGGGCCTAATTTTTGTTGATGTTAGGGGGTTGTTCTTTTTTTTTAATTCACAGGCCGATTACTGGGTGATGTGGGTGGGGATGGGATCCCCTATTATTATACTCTTGGTGGTTGCAAAATTGAGGATGAGATCCTCTGTTATATCACGAATTAGGGTGGAATCCTCTGTTGTTGAGAAACCTTCTTGGCTCTTGGATATTAGACATGGGGATATATCTTGGGGTTTTCTTTGGTTGTGGTGTATTTTCAAGATAATCGGGTGTGGGTGTTGTAGTTGATGCTTGACCATTTGTTTTTCCCTTGTCTTATGCTTATGGTTTCTAGTTTCCCAAGAAGGTGCATAAACATATTTAAACATTATTATTGAACATGTAAACCAGGATGGGACAAATGGGTTTTAGTTTGGTGTGAGTTGTGAATTGAACATGGTACTATTTCTGTTCTTTAGGAAGGATGAAGAAAAACCTAAACTTTGGATGAGTGCATGTTACCTATACTTATACTTGTAGTTTTGTGTTTCTTATTCGCGCGCCACCCAAGTTGAGCCCTTAGTGCCGAACACCCCCATTTCACGGGGGAGGGTGTTTTTCCCAACACTTCCATTAGTGGCTGGTTATTAACTCATTTATGCTCTCTTTCCCAGATAGCCCAAGTACCTTCAGGCAGGTTGTGATGGCTTGAAGTCCATTATTATCCCAAGAACCTTCGGGCGGGGTAGTGTGGTGGTTATGACCTAGGTGTGTGTGGGAAAGTGGTTTTCCCAAGTGTCTTCAGGATGAGGCCCAGGTGTCTTCGGGTGTGGAAGTGGATCTTCTAGGCCAGGTGTCTTCGGGCGTGGTGGTGGTTTCTCTGGCCTAGGTGTTTGCAGGTGTGTTTACGTGTGACAGTTGTGGCCCAGGTGTTTGCGGGCGGGGTTTGGCAGTGGGACTACGTGAGGTTGTGGCCCAGGCGTGTGCGGGCGGGGTTGTGGAAGTGGGACTGCGGTGAGAATGGTGGGATTGGTTTGATGCGTAGGATGTCTTCAATAAACAGTGGGAAAGTGGCGTGGGGTACCCAAACATAGATGTGCTATTACTATATATTACTTTATTTTGTTATTTGGGGAGTGTGCCTTGGTGAGGCTTGGGTAGATAGTTTACCTTGTTAGTTGTTTGGTTTACTCTTTTTCTCGTTGGACATAGTATGTTCCCCCACTTGTGCACGAGAATCTTTGGTTTTCCCTACTGAGTATACTTGTATGCTCACCCTATGTATATAAAACTACTTTCAGGTTTCCAGGAGGACTTCGGGGATTGCGTGGGACCATACTAGCTCGGACATTTGGGGCAGTTGCAATTGCTGTTTTTCTTTCTTTGGTACTTTACCCTTGTAGTCACTTTGTACCTTGTGGATTTTACTTTTGTAACATGCATTGGTAATGGTTCTTGGCTTTACTTTTACTTTCTGCATTTGGTGTTGTTGGGATTTACCATCTTATCTCCCGATCCTATTAAAATAAAAAGGGTAATTCCTTCCATTTAGTGAGAGATTCTATACCCTTGGTGTTGGTCGCCACTCTGGGACCTATTGAAGGCGGGTTTCAGGGGTCATTATCTCTCCTACAACTTGAAGAAGGAAGGTCCTAGAAATCTGGTGACCCTTCCCTCCTTTTGGTGAAGGCAGGTCATTCCAGAATGGTATCAGAGGTATGGTTGAGTGATAGGATGGAGTCTGGAGTTAGGCACAATGAGGATTTCATGGGATGGTAGGGTAACGGTGTTGGGTGACCTTGGTGTGTGAATTAGGCCAGGGAAGACCAGCTAGGATGTGGGAGTTTAGCCCCCCCCCCCCCCCCCCCCCCCCCGTGATCCGATGCAAGTACTCTGGACCTACCGAACGACCAAGTAAGGCCACGCTGATTGCAGGGTAGAGAGACCCAAGGAAAGGTACATGAATCATAATGACTTTTGTTCTCATGTTTCTGGGGGTGTTTTGGGAATTTGAAATAAATAATAAGTTTATGAAAATTTTAAGAACAATATTCTGCACTACTTGGGCTTAGGCATTCCTTGTTTACCTTGCAGCTATGGAACCTAGGATAAGACCACGTGTGGTGCGGGAAATCGAGGCCTGGGATACTACCTTGGCCGATGGGCAGACAGCTGATCGAGAGGAGGAGGACGACCAGTGGCAGAAGACACTTCAGGCCTTCAAGCGACAGACCCTCAAGAATTATGAGGGCAGCACCTCTGACATGAAGACGGAGGGCTGTCTAGAGGAGCTAGTGATAGCCTTCAGCTTGATCCGGACTCCGACAGAGTACTGGGTTTCTCTGGCCATCAACCAGATGCAGGGAGCAGCGCATCAGTGGAGGATGCTTTACCTAGGGGAAAGGAGAGAGGCTGAGGTGGTATGGGCTGATTTTGAGAAGGAGTTCCGGGTATAATTCCTCTCTTCTACGTTGAAGGCGGAGAAGAGGCAGGAGTTACTCTCCCTCCAATAGGGGAGTATGTTAGTAAGGGGTCTAGGAATCAAGTTTAGGACCTTCTACGTTTTTCTCCAGACCTCTTTCCTGACGAGGAGTCTCATGCAAGATGTTTAGAGGAGGCGCTCTGACCCTCCCTCAAGTATGCTGTTACCCCCTTTACCCTACAGACGTACTTGGAGGTCCAGAAGAAGGTCGAAGTGGTGGAAAGGATGCACGCTCTGGGAAGTGTGTCATGAGAGGGGATCTAGCTGGGACCATCGAAGGGGAAGGTATTCAGCACCAGGCCTCCAGCGTCAGGACCCTCCAAGTTCTGACCAGCAGGGTGCAGGCCGCAGTAGTTTCAGTTCTAGTCCTCTGGTCCTTGCCCTTTTCCTTCAGGCCGAGGACCGAGATTCTTCATCTGTGGGATCCATGTACATATCTGGAATCAGTGCCCCACCCGAGTTCAGTACGGTAGTGGCGGACATGACCAGCACCCGCCTTAGCAGCAACTCCCAGCCAGGCCCTTTCAGCAGCAGCAGCAGGGGCAGCGAGCTCCCGCTCCTCTGAGGGACGACATTGCAGGGGGAGGCCGACCTCAAAGCCCCCCTCAGGGACCTTGACCAGGGCATGGTCGAGGAGGTGGCCGATAGCCAAGAGGCAGAGGAGCTGGGCGTGGGCAGTTTCACGCCATGGAGGCAGAAGTTCTAGCAGGACCAAAGATCGTTCGAGGTACGATCAGTTTGTTTAGAACCCTTGCTTATTCCTTGTTAGATACCTGAGATTTGCACTCCTTCATTGAACCCTGTCTAGCCCGTGCTTTGGTCCTAGATGTTGAGATACTTCGAGTGCCCCTAGTGCTGAGCACACCAGTTGGAGGTCAGACAGACTTTTTATATGTTTGTCGAGGATGCAGACTGATGACAGGGCCACATCAAATGGTCATGGATCTTCTTCTACTACAAATATAGCCATACGATGTCATCATAGGCATCGACTGACTGTTCTCTGTGTGTGCCATCATCGACTGCTTCTGAGGAAGGTTTGTGCTCTCAGACTTGGGCGACTGACATGTTGCTTACACCAGTGAGCGGAGAAGTCAGTAGGGGAGCAGGCGAGAGGAACCCCTCCTCTCCTTGTTAGCCGAGTTGTCAGTGGAGTCAGTGGATGCTGAGATGGTGGAGGTTCCAAGAATCATCAGCGAGTTTATGGATGTCTTCCCTGAGGAGGTGAAAACTCTACCCCCTCGACGTGATATCGAGTTCGGGATAGACCTGCAGCCTGGTGCTCGTCCGATTTTGATGGCCCCTTACTAGATGGCACCTTCAGAGTTACGGGAGTTGCAAATTCATATTGATGATCTAATGAAGAGGGGTTATGTTCGACCAAGTGTGTCACCGTGGGGTGCCCCAATATTGCTTTCCAAGAAGGCAGATGGTGGTCTCAGGTTGTGTATAGACTACAGGAGGCAAAATCAGGTAACAGTCAAGAATCGCTACCCTCTTCCAAGGATAGAAGACCTTTTCGACCAACTGAAAGGGGCAGGGTGGTTCTCAAAGATCGACCTGCGGTCTAGGTATCACCAGTTGAGGGTGAAAGAGAGTGACATCTCGAAGATGACCTTCAGGTGCATATATGGACACTTCGAGTTCATAGTCATGCCTTTCGGTGTTACGAACGCCCCGACTGTGTTCCTGGGGCTTATGAACTCCATCTTCCGGGAGTACCTGGATTGGATCATAGTCGTGTTCATCGACGATATCCTGATCTATTCAAGGTTAGAGTAGGACCACACAGAGCATCTAATGACGGTTTTGGAGGTCCTCCGACAACACCAGCTCTATGGGAAGTTTTAGAAATGAAAGTTCTGGACACGAGAAGTGAACTTCCTTGGGCAGGTAGTGTCCGAGAAAGGGGTAGTGGTGGACCCATCAAAGGTTGAGGCGGTTGTTTCTTGGGCAGCACCCAAGAATGTGCCAGAGGTTTGTAGTTTCCTCGGGCTGGCAGGTTACTATCGGAGGTTCGTACGCAACTTTTCTCAAGTTGCGGCACCTTTTACAGCCTTGACCAAGAAGGACCAGGTCTTCATGTGGAGTGAGCAGTGCGAGGCAGCCTTCAGCTATCTTAAGGAGAAGTTGGTTAGTTCCCCAATACTGAGACTACCAGAAGAAGGGGAAACATATGAAGTGTTTTGTGATGCTTCAGGGCAAGGCCTCGGGTGTGAGTTGATGCAGCGGCAAGGGGTAATTTCTTATGGGTCTAGGAAGCTACACCCCCATGAGCATAATTATGCCACCCATGAACTAGAGCTTGCAGTGGTCATTTTCGCACTAAAGTTGTGGCGGAATTACCTCATTGTTGAACGATTTATGGTCTTCACAGATCACAAAATTTTGAGGTATATCTTCTCCCAGCAGGACCAAAACTTGTAGCAATAGAGGTGGATGGAGTTCCTACAAGATTACGACATCGGGATTTCCTATACTTCGGGGAAGTGAAATGTAGTGGCCAATGCCTTGAGCAGGAGGTCGCAGAAGGATGCAGTCCGAGAGTCGGAAAATGCCTGGAAGGAGATGGAGGATTTGGATGCCTTGCACCTGGATGCGAGGATGGATAGCAGTAGAGGTTGCCTGTATCAGATGACAGTACAGTCTTCCCTGATGCGGCAAGTGGAAGAGTCTCAGTGGGGAGACCCAGAGTGCAAAGTGATGCATGACTGAGTTGACAAGAGAAATGCTCTGGAAGGGTGGACAAAAGATGGTCAAAATCGAATGCTCTTCCGGGGGAAGATGTTAGTTCCAGAGGAAATGTGCGGCCAGGTTCTCAGGGAGTTCCACAACTCACCCATAGCGGTACACCCAGGAGTTTCCATGATTTACCAGGGTTTAAAGAGACAAATTTGGTGTCCAGGAGTAAAGTGAGAAGTGGCAGAGTTTGTGTCCAAGTGCCTAGTGTGTCAGCAGGTAAAGGCTAAACACTATGTTCCAAGCGGGTTGTTGCAACCTTTAGATGTTCCCGAGTGGAAGTGGGATGACATCTCGATGGATTTTTTCACTGGACTACCCAAGATGCAAGGGGGATGCAATGCCATCTGGGTAATAGTGGAATTCTTGATGAAGTCAGCTCACTTCCTTGCAATTAAGGATTCAATTGTAGTGGACTCTCTAGCACGGAAGTATGTGGATGAGGTAGTGCGGTTTCATGGAGTTCTGAGGTCCATATTCATGGATTAGGATGCACGGTTTACCTCACGAGTCTGGAGAGGATTGCAGCATGATTTTGGCACCCAGCTACGCCTTAGCACTGCTTTCCACCCCCAGACAGATGGGAATACAGAGCACACCATCTAGACGATGGAGGATATGCTGCGGGCATGCGTTCTGGACTCAGGAGGATCATGGGTTCGGCACTTGCCTCTGGTAGAGTTCACCTAAAATAATAGACATAACTCTACCATTAGCATGACTCCGTTCAAAGACTTATATGGAAGGCCGTGTCGCTCACTAGTGTGCTGGACTGAGGTTGGGGAAGCAGGTGTTCTTGGCCCGGAGGTGGTGCAGAGCACAACAAAGAAGGTTCAGCTTATACGAGAGAGGATGAAGGCGGCTCAGGATCAGCAGAAGTCATATGCCGGTGATAGGAGGAGACCCTTGGAGTTTGAGGTCGGGGACCACGTGTTCTTGAAGGTATCCCCTCGGCGTGGAGAGTGAAGGTTTGGCAGGGGGAGTAAGCTTTATCCCAGGTTCATCGGACCCTTCGAAGTCTTGCGACGGGTCGGTGAAGTGGCTTATCAGCTAGAGTTACCACCGCCTCTACTAAAGATACATGACGTCTTTCATGTGTCCCAGCTTCGTCGATATCTACACGACGACTCCCACATCATCAATTGGTGGGAGTTAGATATCCAAGACGATGCGAACTTTGTAGAATGACAAATTAGGATCGAGGATCGTAAGGAGAAGGTTCTTCGTGGATGAACCATACCCTTGGTTCATGTGTTGTGGAGGCATGGTGGGCACGAAGAGAGCACATCGGAGTGGGAGGCCCAGTTACACGTTTAATAGCTAGAGATGTTTTGACTTCATGTTTTGTTCTGATCCTTGTGGTGTCGTACTTTGTGGTTTAATATATATATGGAATTCTTGTGTTTTTTCCCTATTCTGTGTGTGTGTGAACGGATGTGTGTGATGGAAAAACCTAACTGATAATCAAGATGCATTAATGTGGATGTGATTGAACTCGTGTGGGCGATTCAGCGCCGCCAAAAGCGGATAATATCCTGACATGTAGGAGGGGGCCCCCTAACTCATGCGTTGGACAGTGTAAGTGTTCCTGGATTTAGGGGGGGTTCTGTTCAAGCTTTCTAATGGAGGGGTTTTCCCCTGAGAAGTATCTTTAGAGGGTGGTTGTTCAGACCCCACTCTTCTCCTTCATAGTTTGCTCTTATATTCTCGAGGGCAAGAATAGTTTGAGAAGTATCTGATGTAAAGGCTCGGGTTTTTGGGTCCATTACTCAGGGAAGAATTTGATGTTGAGGTGTGTTGGGTGGTATGGAAGGCCGTCCCACCTTCTCAATGAATCCTAGTGGTAGGCACGGCCTACCGGTAGGCCTAGCCTACCGGTGGCCCTCGGTTACTGGTACCGGTAGTGCTCAGCTACCGTCACGGTTTTTCCAGTAGCGCCTCCCTTTTTCGCAAATTGGGTTTCAAACCCTATTCCGACCCCTTTAAGCTTGTTTTTAAGCCCAGTAACCCCCATAAATGTCATTTAATTAAATAATTAATGAATTAACCTAGTGTGTGCATCTTTTTACACCGCGGGGACCCATTAATGATGGGTGGGGTGTCTCAACCGCGTGGTCAACCCATGACCCCGCGCCTTACGCGGTTTCGAGTCTCTCCATATCTTTAACGGCCAGGGGCATGCTCTATCTCACCCTTTATAACATAATGGTTCTCCCTAGGTTTATTTTCTCGATATCCCTATGCTAGAAGTACCCTTTGTTCAGACGATCAGCTTTTCGTTCGGACGAGCCGCATCGCTATCCATGAAGTTCCATGCTCGGGCTTAGTGTCGATCGTTGATAACATGTAGGTTTCACCTTCGACTCTGATTTCTGTGTATCTTGCGGGGTGGGAATGCTTTTGATTCTGATGAATTGGATGGACCGAACCTTGATGAAGACAATAAACAGATTCTAAAGAATAAAGGGGAAGGGTTGATATCGATGATGCTGTCTTGTTTTATGATCTTGTTTTCTAAATTGTGCGGGCTTATGCCTATTTAAAATCATGGTCGTTGGTGGTATTTCTCTATGAACTAACAAACACTTGCCTCTGGTGATGTTTAAATGATTTTTATTGTGATTGTGAACCCTTGCTGTGAAAATTGAATTGGTTAATTACTTATATTTGGCTAAACAAATCGAAAGAACCAGGATCAACTCCTTTCTGTGATAACCCCGGTTTAAGCCCAGTGGAATTGAAATCATGGAGTGTGTTAAATCTTTTAAATCTTAAAATACCCGCATGGGCCTGCTTTGTGTTGATGGTAGTGGGTTGTTCTTTTCTTTTCATTCACAGGCCGATTTCTGGGTGATGTGGGTGGGGATGGGATCCCCTGTTATTATACTCTTGGTGGTTGCAAAATTGAGGATGAGATCCTCTGTTATATCACGAATTAGGGTGGAATCCTCTGTTGTTGAGAAACCTTCTTGGATCCTGTATATTGAACATGGGGTTGTATCTTGGGGTTTTCTTTGGTTGTGGTGGCTTTACAAGAGAACCAGGTGTGGGTGTCGTAGTTGATGCTTGACCGTTTATTTTTCCCTTGGCTTATGCTTATGGTTGCTAGTTGCCCAGGTAGGTGCAGAAACTTATATAAACATTATTGTTGAACATGTAAACTAGGATGAGATAAATGGGTTTTGGTTTGGTGTGAGTTGTGACTTGGACAAGGTCCTGTTTGTGTTCTTTAGGCAGGCTGAAGGAAAACCTAAACTTTGGGTGAGTGCATGTTATCTATACTTATACTTTTAGTTTTGTGTTTCTTATTCGCACCCCACCTAAGTTGATCACTTAGTGCCAAACACCCCCATTTCATGGGGGAGGGTGTTTTTACCAACACTTACATTAGTGGTTGTTTATTAACTCCTTTCTGCTCCCTTTTGCGGATATCCCAAGTACCTTCGGGCAGGCTGTGATGCCCTGAAGTCCATTATTAGACCAAGAACATTTGGGCGGGGTAGTGTGGTGGTTACGGACCAGGTGTGTGCGGGCAGGTGTTTTTCCCAAGTGTCTTCGGGATGAGGCCCAGGTGTCTTCAGGCGTGGCAGTGGATCTTCTATCCAAGGTGTCTTCGGGTGTGGTGGTGGTTGCTCTGGCCTAGGTGTTTGCAGGTGTGGTTACCTGTGACAGTTGTGGCCCAGGTGTTTGTGGGCGGGGTTTGGAATTGGGACTGCGTGAAGTTGTGGACCAGGAGTGTGTGGGCGGGGTTGTGGCAGTGGGACTGCGGTGAGAATGGCGGGATTGGTTCGATGCGTAGGATGTCTTCAATAACTAGTGGGAAAGTGGCGTGGGGTACCCAAACATCGATGAACTATTACTATATATTAATTGCTTTCATTATTTGTGGAGTGTGCCTTCGTGAGGCTTGGGTGGATAGTTTACCTTGTTAGGTGTTTTGTTTACTCTTTTTCTCATGGGACTTAGTACGTTCCCCCACTTGTGCATGAGAGTCTTTGGTTTTCCCTTCTGAGTATACTTGTATGCTCACCCTACATATATAAAACTGCTTTTAGGTTTCCAAGAGGACTTCAGGGATCGCACGGGACCATACTAGCTCGGACCATTGGGGCAGTTGCAGTTGCTGTTTTTCTTTCTTTGGTACTTTACCCTTTTAGTCACTTTGTACCTTGTGGATTTTACTTTTGTAACATGCATTGGGAATGGTTCATGGCTTTACTTTTACTTTCCGCATTTGGTGTTGTTGGGATTTACCATCTTATCTCCCAATCCAATTAAAATAAAAAGGGTAATGCCTTCCATTTAGTGAGCGATTCTATACCCCTGGCGCTGGTCACCACTCCGGGATCTATTGAAGGCGGGTTTTGGGGGTCATTATCTCTCCTACAACTTGAAGAAGGAAAGGCCTAGAAATCTGATTACCCTTCCCTCCTTTTGATGAAGGTAGGTCATGAAATATATAATCATTAAACATTTCATAAATAACCCATATAGCCTAAAAGAAATGGGTTTCATTTCATAATCATAACGTTTTAAAAACTGCTTTTAAGACATGATTTGTATGTCACTTTACACCCACAGAAAAAGGAAAGTGTGTTTCATGTATGTAAATCCCAGAATTTATAATAGAAAATTTTGATATATATGTGAAAACCCCTATAGAGTAAATAGTTTTGAGTATTTACATAATAAAATAAAATAATTTGAGAAAAAGATAGAGACATTTTGAGACGAAAATTCGGAAGCATAATGGCTATGTTGCAGGGTTTTAGAAAACATTGAAAAGAGAAGGGACATAGGTCACCCACTCATAATTGATCCATAAAATAGTAGGGGGATAGAATATAAAGGATATAAGAACATGGTAATGAAATTTTAAGGTCATACCATATGAAATGAAAAACATGAAAGGAAGACAAAAATAAGATTTCTCTTATGAAAAATTTGGCAGACTAACGACATCACTTTAAACTTCAAAAAAATGAATTGATGAGATTAAATAGGGTCTATAATCATATGAAAATAGAATAATAGTATGATGTATATATATATATATATTACCCCAACAAAATAAAAAGGAACTTGAAATACTTGACATGAAAATAAAACTTGAAAATGAGAAGGGTGAAAGAATCCCTTTCAAAAATTCGGAAGCCTAACAACGCCACTTAAACATTCTTAAAATGAATTGATAAGAGAAAGAGGTGGTCTCTCATAATATGAGCATGAAAATGAAAGTAGGGTGAATATAAAAGAACATCCCCAACATAAGAACATCAAGCTTAAAATAAATGACATAAAGGAGAATACATGAAAAGAAAGAGAGAGGTATGATCCCTTACCTTAAAACGTAACTTTTAAAACTCGAAGGTCGGGACCTTGAGAGCTTGGGGGAACCTTAGGAGGACTCCTTGGGAGGCAAAGAGACCAGTAGTTTGTTGGGGAGGATTTGGAAATGAAATTAATGAGGTAAAGTCTTGGTATTTATAGGAGAAGTGAGGGGACAAAGCATTAATTGTCAAGGGACACCTCATCGGTGGTATTGGAAAAACCATGGGCTTGGAAATGGTATTTGCCCATGGTATTAGCCACTTGGGACACCTCATACCTTATATTACTGTTCATAATTCTAACATAATTATTACATTATTATTACATCCTTAATGATGTCATTAAACACCCGAAACTCAAAAACTGTATTTTCACTATTCACAGAAAATTCAACTTTCTAAGAAAAATCCAAAAAATTAACCTTAACCAAATATTGATGCTCTGATTTCAAAAATGAACTCCATTTTATGAAAATAATTTTCTTAATATTTTTATTTTAATTTTTAAATAAAAACACTATTCACTGAAAATTCAACTATTTCAGAAAAATCCCAAAAATTCACCTTAACCAAATATCGGTGCCCTGATTTCAAAAATGAACTCCATTTTATGAAAATAATTTTCGAAATATTTTTAATTTAATATTTAAATAAAAAACACTATTCACCCGAAAAAACTAATTCTTAACCAATAATTTCTGAAACAGTTATTTATTTATTTTATTGAATCTCATTACTTAATCAAGATGCCTAAATTATATTAACACTTTTTTTTAAGTGAGATTACTAATACATTTCGTCACATTACTATTCCTAAGTGTAAAATCACTATTCATAATTTATTATTCATCAAAAATTAAGTTGATCTTATTAGACTCTAAATTTCTTACTGAACATAACTGTAGAAGACCATTTTTTGAAAATCATTACACATTATTAATTATTTAAGGTTTACATAAATATTTTTAAAATATCCTTTTTCTAAAATTCATCAATAATATGCATACTATATTTATTTGGACATTTGAAAATTGACAAACTTCACCATAAGAAGAAATCACAATTTTTATTTAAAAGAAATATTACACAACGCAGTTATGGTCTTGTTACATAGCCCCTTATAACACCAGCATAGGACCTAAGAGTAAGGTGTGCTAGGGTGATAGAATCTTGGGGTGGCTTGATTAACATTTCCCGAGTAGTGATTTCTATAAGCTTGAACTTCTTGCGAAGGCAATTCCATTCCATCTTCAAACGATGAAGTTCGGCTTGGGTTTGGTCAAGAGAAAAGCCCAAAGGTGCTACCTCCTTCTTGAGTTCCGTCAGATGGGCTTCGATCAGCCCGAGACTACTAGATGGGGCCATCAAATCTTCTTTCTATATTAATTATTCATGATCAGTTGTATTTATAGAAATTAATTGTAACATTTAGTTTCCATTAGTCATATTGACCAACAGTCATATAACAATTGAAACCCAACAGTCTCATTTTAATTATACTCATTTTTTTAAATGAAAAAAATAACCCACAAAAAATTAGGGAACAAAATTTACTCAAAATTTCAGGTCGTTACAATATTCCCCCCTTAAGAAATTGTGCCCTCAGAATTTTAAAATTGGTCTTGGAAATTTCATTGAAAGTCCAACATCGGAGAAAGAGTTAGTAAAATTATTACTTTAAAAGAAACAAAGGGAAGTACAAAGGTCACCCGAGTTAACTCATATTAGGATTCCATGTAGGAAAACATGAATATAGAACTGAAAACAAAGGGTAAAGTTCTGATGGAGAGTGATATAAAATATGATTAGGAGAAAATTAACCACAAGAAGATCACAAACTTAAGACATGTTAAATGGTCTTTGATTACCCAGTATGAAATGTAAACCAACAATGTTTTTGTTTTGCGTTCCTTTTCATAATTTTGAAGAAATCATTTACTATATGGAATAAAAACATAAGGAAATATACTTACCTTCAAGTAGAGTTTCATCCCTTAATAAGTTTCCACCAAGACTGATATTTTCTCCAAACAATGAAAATTCAAAAGGACTTGGTCTCATCAAAAGCACAAGAATCATCTTCTAGATAATCACATAATCCACAAAATAATAACTATATTTTTCCCTTGTCTTTAGTCATCAACTAAAGCTAAAAAGGTTTGTATGAGATAATATAATCCCCAAAAAATATAATCCTTTATAAACAGAAATATGACTATTAATCTCCAAAATTCAACAAAAGGTACCCAAAGTTACAGAAAGACCATTCAATACACAATCATCCTTAAAATTATTCAGAATCATCCAAAATAAGATTGGAACCCAAAACTCAGAAAGATTTAATCACATAGTCTTCCCCAATAAATCTTAACATTTATCTCCAAATAAAATTGAATACTATTAAAGTCTCATACTAAAGTGTAATTAACCTATTCACATATTCTCTATGCTAGGTTCATCATTTTGCAAAAATAACCCACATCACCATATGTCCACAATAAATACATAAATTCAAAAAAAAACTACCATTCCTCCTCAAGCTGAGTATGTTAGAATCCTAATATGGGTGAATCATGATGAAGAGGTAAAGCTGAGTATGTCAGAATTCCAATTGAATATAAGGAAGTAGAAATGTGTGAATCATGATGCTCAAAATCTGGATCACAATTATGGTGGCGTGACGATGGAGGATAACCGTTGACCGTGGAGGAAACGCAATATCCATATTGTGTTAGCCTGGAATGGGGACAGACAAATGAGGTTCGACCATTGACCATGTTCGAATGACGGGACCTATCACAAATGTTGCCCGAGATACTTAGGGATGTTGGCCCGAAATGGTAGGAGATCCCTTAGGCCTAGCATCCATGCCATCCGGGGGTCCTTTTGGATGTGGAAGATGATGAGGATCTGAATAGCGAGCTCACGAAGCTTGGACATGGAACAAGGGGAATGTTCCCATGAAAATTCCACACTCTGAGATCTTTTTCTAATGCATCTAAATACAAAAATAAGACATATTATATAGAGGGAGTCGAGTCCCTTCCCACAGGGATATCTTAGTTTAGGGTCGTAGAACACGGATCATAGATGGTAGGAAACATAGGAGACATGTGGTGGGGTAATTAAAAAAATCCGACATGAAGGGGAACCGGGGGTTTCGACCACCACGTGTTCCTTGGAGAGGTTTCATGTCGAGGGACCGAAAACGAGAGATGAGCTGGGCCTGATGTAATGTGAACAGGTGTTACTACGTACCCCATGAGGATGGGGATCAAGCTGCATATAGTTCTTGAGGTGGCATGGTAAGGTACCAATGCCAGGAAAAAAAACGGGCGTGCGGGTATGTCCCTCGAACTAAGAGAAGCGGTATTTGATACATATTGTTTGTCCTTTAAGGTGAGGGTTTTTTTTTGTGAAGCGACAGGACTATGGAAGCAGGACCTGGCATCGCCACAAGAATCAAGCCGTAGCAAGCGTTGAAAAATGGCATGGTGTGTGACCAATACAAAACATGGTGTCTCCTCGAGTGAGAACATTACGATGCAGTTCTGTTTTTCATCGTGGAGCCAGGACGATAATGTCACCGTTTAGGGTCATGTGATAGGACCAGGTGGCATAGTTTAAATTCGTATGGCTTAGACATGAAGGAATGCACATGACATGGTATAACATACTTGACATGAGTGAGGACATAATCCTACACTACACTATATGAAATTCTGATAAAGGAGCCTCAGGACAAGGGGCCTACATAGAGGTAAGGGGGTAGAGGGGGAGATGAAACTAGTTCCCAACTGAGATGGACCTAAAAATGAGATGTCCAGGTGGTCTTACGTGTCCCATAAGAATGGGAATCAATCCATATGTAGTTTTTGAAGAGATCTTATCTTATGATCTTAGAGATCGGATCATGGATGGAGTGAAAATCTTCCAGGTAAGTACAAGCCTCAACCCGATCCCTAAGCCCACATGAGTTAAAATCGGTGTGAGAAACAAGGGAGGAAGATGTCTATTGAAATACTTGGAATTCACGCCAAAGGGGGATCAGTGCAGAGCCCCGAATGATTACCCTATCATGGATTTGTTCCTCCTAACGTGCAAATATGCACTAAGGAATATTACCAAGAGTTTCGAAGTTCTACTTGAACATGATGAGGTGGAGAAGGATGTGAATCATGTAACTGACATTATGGGCTTAATGGGGTTAGCATGGAGATAGAGGATAACTGTTGACCGTGTTCGAAACAAAGTATCCATATCGCGTTAGCCTAAAGTGGGAATAAAAAATGAGCATCGACCACTGACCATATTCACAACGCGGGATTTGTATCGGCTTGTTGTCTCTGACCCTCAAGGATGTTGGCCCATAATGGTAGGAGGGCCCTTAGGCCTAGCATTTGTACCATTCAAGGGCCCTTCTGGGTGTGAAATGTGATGAAATCCCTAATGAAGGGGAACACAAAGCCTAAAAAGCAGTTGGAAGCATGTCCGACCAGAGTCCGACATTCCAGGTACTAAACCAGTGTACCCTTAGTCACATTGATGAACCGCCGAAAAGGGGCGACGAGGGTCTTCAGGAGGGAGAGGTACATGGAGTGGTCATTACAAGCTTGACGTGAATGAGGACATAATCCCATGACACTACATATTCTCTCCTCTCTGGGGAAGGTTAGGCCAAGGGGCCAAGGTGAAATGGAGATTTCCAGAAGATGGGGCTGGACCCGAAGTCTAGACATTTGGGTGGTCCTACATATCCCATAAGGATAGGAATCAAGCCACACATAGTTCTTGAAGATACCCGGGGGTAGGATACCCAAACGAGGGGGTGTATGGAATGATGATTAACCCGATGTGAATGAGGACATAACCCCACATCACACCGTACGCTCTGGGTAAAAACTTGGGTCGGGGGCCCGAAAAAGGCCGAGGGGCCTGAGGCTGGGCCTTGGTCAGGAAGGCCTGACTAACTTACAGTTTAACATCTTATAGTGAGGATGAGGTGGGGAGTGAGATACCCCAAACAATGGAGGTTTACAACATGGAAAGTAACCTGATGTGAATGAAGACATAATCCCTCACCACCTGGTACACTCCCGTAAGAGAACCTTGGGCGGGGGCCCGAAAGGCTAAGGGGCCTGAGGCTAGGCCTCAGATAGAAGGCTTGACCAGTTTTCAGTTTAACATCTTGTAGTGAGGATGATGGATGGGGGCCTTAGAAGGACAAGGGGCCTGAGGCTAGGCCTCGGTCAGGAAGGCCTGACCCATTTGCAGTTTAATGTCTTGCAGTGAGGATGAGGGTCGGGGGCCTAAGAAGTCCAAGGGGCCTGAGGCTGGGCCTCGGTCAGGAAGGCCTGACCCGTTTGTAGTTTAATGTCTTGCATTGAGGATGAGGAGAGGATAAGGTGTATCATCCGAGGATGTGTACTATATCATCCCGCCTTTTTATCACATAAACATTAATTACATTATACAAAATTGAGGATCTTTAAGGTTTAGTGTCTTGGAAACCAGGAACTTAATACATGACAACATAAAAAAAATTTCTTCATAAACACTTGAAAGGCTTATTCATAGTTCATCTGATGTTCATTACAACATCTCATAACATGTGATCATACAACAAAAAAAGGGTGAATAGAAGGCCTAGTAAGGGAAACAAGAGAAACATTTTACATGTGAACTTGAGATACATCGATAAAGTCCTGATAAATAACTTTAAGGAATGAGAAAGAGATAATGAGGCATATCATAATAAAGATAACATGTTTCATAACTTGAATATGTGGCTACAACATTTAACATAGACAATCATTTCTGTATCACCAAGGTCCATCCCCAAGGTGTCATTAAAAAATTACCAATGTTATTCACCAAGGTATCGTTAAAAATTGTCATCTCTAGAGATTAAGTCTTTACCCAATGTATTAGAGCGCTATCAGGGAGCACCCTTAATTTGTCTTTATTATCATGTGAGCCACATATATCATCATCAAACATTTTATAAATAACCTATATAGCATAAAATAAATGGGTTTCATTTCATAATCATAACGTTTTAAAAACTGCTTTTAAGACATGATCTTTATGTCACTTTAAACCCACGAAAAAAGGAGAGCGGGTTTCATGTATGTAAATACCAGAATTTAAAATAGAAAATTTTGATATATATGTGAATACCCCTTTAGAATAACGTGTTTTGAGTATTCAGTTAATAAAATAAAATAATTTTAGAAAAAGAGAGAGACATTTTGAGACGAAAATTCGGCAGCATAATGGCTATGTTGCAGGGTTTTAGAAAACATTTAAAAGAGAGGGGACACAGGTCATATAGCATCCCGCCTTTTTATCGAATAAACTTTCATTACATTTTACAAAACTGAGGATCTTTAGGTTTAGTGTCTTGGAAATCATGAACTTAAAACATGAAAACATAAAACATTCTTCTTAAACACTTAAAGGCTTCTCCTCATGTTCATCCTAGGTTTATTACTGCATCTCATAACCTGGGGACATACATTAAAAGAAAGGGTGAGAAGAAGGCCCAGTAATGGAAACAAGAGAAACATTTTACATGTGAACTTGAGATACTTCAATAAGGCCATGAAAAGAACTTTAAGGCATGAGAAAGAAATCGTGAGGCATATCATAATAAAAATAACATTTTTCATAACTTTAAGATGTGGGTACATCATTTAATATAGACAATCATGAAAATATCACCAAGGTCCATCACCAAGGTGTCATTAAAAAAATTACCAAGGTTATTCACCAAGATATCATGAAAATTGTAATCTCTAGTGGTTACATCATTACCCAATGCAATGGGGCGCTATCAGGGCGCACCCTTAAATTGTAATCTCTAGTGGTTACATCATTACCCAATGCATTGGAGCGCTATCAGGGCGCACCCTTAAATTTTCCTTTATTATAATGTGAGACACGTATATCATCATTAATCATTTCATAAACAACCCATATAGCATAAAAGAAATTGGTTTCATTTCATCATCATAACGTTTTAAAAACTGCTTTTAAAGACATGATCTTTATGTCACTTTAAACCCACGAAAAGGGAAAGCGGGTTTCATGTATGTAAATCCCAGAACATAAAATAGAACATTTTGATATATATTTGAATACCCCTGTA
Organism: Viscum album; assembly: GCA_963277665.1. Taxonomy (NCBI): domain Eukaryota; kingdom Viridiplantae; phylum Streptophyta; class Magnoliopsida; order Santalales; family Viscaceae; genus Viscum; species Viscum album. The sequence goes on along the minus strand of OY728159.1, from coordinate 287,561,128 downwards.
TAAATAAGATCATTGAGTATTCACTTAATAACATAAAATAATTTTGAGAAAAAAGAGAGAGGCATTTTGAGACGAAAATCCTGCAGCATAACGGCTACGTTTTGAGGTTTTAGATAACATTGAAAGAGAGGGAACATGGGTCAAAAATTCATAAATGACCCATAAAACAGTAGAGGGACAAAATATAAGGGATTTAAGAACATGGTAATGAAATTTGAAAATATACCATATGAAATGAATAATATTAAAGGAAGACAAAAATAAGATTTCTCTTGTGAGAATTCGGCAGCCTAACGGCGTCACTTAAACTTCAACAAAAATGAATTGACAAGTTCAAATAGGGTCTCTCATCATATGAACATAAGAGTCCAGTATGATAGATATAGTGATAATACCCCAACATAATAGAAAGGAACTTGAAATACTTGACATGAAAGTTGAACTTTGAAAAAGAGAAGGGTGAAAGAATCCCTCAAAAATTCGGCAGCCTAACGGCGCCACTTAAAACATAAAAAACAAATGAATTGACAAGGTCAAATAGGGTATCTCATCATATGAACATAAGAGTACAGTATGATATATATAGAGATCATACCCCAATATAATAGAAAGGAACTTGAAAGACTTGACATGAATGTAGAACTTTGAAAAAGAGAAGGGTGAAATAATCCCTCAAAAATTTGGCAGCCTAACAGCGCCACTTAAAACTTCATAATGCTGAATTGAAGAGATAAAATGGGGTATCTCATCATATGATAATAAATGATCAGTATGATAAATCTAGAGATCATACCCTAACATGATAAAAAGGAACTTGAAATACTTTACATGAAAATAGATCTTGCAAAATGAGAAGGGAGAAAGAATCCATTACAAAAATTTCGGCAGCCTAACAGCGCCACTTAAAACTTCATAAAATGAAATAATGAGAGTAAGAGGGGATCTCTCATTATATGAACATAAAAAGGGCAGTAAGAGGAGTATAAAAGAATATCCTCCAACATAAGAACATGGAGCATAAAAGGAATGACATAAAAGAGATCACTTGAAAAGAAAGAGAGGGGTCGGATCCCTTACCATAAAATGTAACTCTTAAACCTCAAAGGATGGGACCTTGAGGGATTGGGGGCACCTTGGGAGGACTCCATGGGAGGTAATGAGACCAGAACTTCGTTGGGGAAGAGTGGGGAGTCGAATGGATGAGAGGAGGGCTTGGTATTTATAGGGAAAGTGAGCGGACAAGACATTAATGGCCAAGGGACACCTCACATGTGCTTTTCTCAAACCCATGTGCTCTCCCTTGGCATTTACCATGGAGTTAGGCCACATGGGGCTCCCAAAACAATAATTCATCACCCTTGGCTGGCCAAACCTTAAAATATCTCATGACATCATCATGACACAGTTATGATGTCATTAAACATACCGAAACCCTAAAACTGTATTTTCACTATTCACTGAAGATTCAACTTTCTCAGAAAGATCCCAAAATTTCACCTTAATCAAATATCAATGATCTGATTTCAAAAATGAACTCCATTTTAAAAAATAATTTTCTAAATATTTTTATATTATTTTTTAAATAAATACACTATTCATTGAAAATTCATTTTTTCAGAAAAGACCCCAAAAATTACCATAACATAATATCGGTGCTCTGAGTTTAAAAATGAAATCCATTTTATAAAAATAATTTTCTAAATATTTTTAATTTAATTTGTAATTAAAAAACACTATTCACCTGAAAAAAACTAATACTTGAATAATAATTTATGAAACCGTTATTTAACTATTTTATTGAATCACGTTACTTAATCAAGGTGCCTAGATTATTTTAAAACTTTCTTTAAGTGAGATTACTAATACATTTGGTCATATTACTAATCCTAATCATAAAATCACTATTCATAATTTACTATTCATCAAAAATCATGTTGATCTTATTAGACTCCCAATTTTGTACTGAACATAATTGTAGAAGACCATTTTTTGAAAATAATTACACATTTTTAATTATTTAAGGTTTACATAAACATTTTTTAAATATCCTTTTTCTAAAATTCATCAAAAATATGCATACTATATTTATCCTGTCATTTGAAAATTCATAAACATCATCATAAGAAGAAATCCCAATTTTTATTTAAAACAAAGGATTACACAAGGCAGTTAAGGTCTTCTTACATAGCCCCTTATCACATTCTTACATAGCCCCTTATCACACCATCATAGGACCTAAGTGTAAGGTGTGCTAAGGTGAGAGAGTCCGAGGGAGGCTCAGACAACATTGCCCGAGTAGTAATTTCTATCAGTTTGAACTTCTCATGAAGGAGATTCTGTTCTAGCTTTACATGATGAAGTTCGGCTTGGGTTTGGTCCAGAGCAAAGCCAAATGGTGCTACCTCCTTCCCAAGTTCTGTTAGATGGGCTTCGATCGGTCCAAGACTACTAGGTGTGGCCATCGAATCTTCTTTCTATAATAATTAACCAAGATTACTTATATTTAGAGACAATAATCAAAATATTTTGTTCACAGCGGTCATATTGACTGATGGTCATATAACAGTCAGAACCCAATGATCTCATTTTAATTATAATCATGTTTATCAAATAAAACATTTTTATTGAGTATAAAAATAAAATAAAATAACACATGAAATTAGGAAACAAGATTTATTCAAAATTTCTGGCCGTTACAATCTTCCCCCCTTAAGAAATTGTGTCCTCACAATTTTAAAAATTGGGTTTTGAAATTTCATTGAAAGTTCCACATTGGAAAAAGAGTCACTGACACCATTACTTTAAAAGAAAGAAAAGGGAGTACAAAGGCCACCCGAGTTTACTCATACTAGGATTCCATGTAGGAAACATGGACATGGAGGAGAAAACAAAGGGTCACGTCCTAAAGGAGAGTGATAGAAAACATGATTAGGAGGAAGTTAACCACCAGAAAATCCCAAAATTATGATGTGTGCAAGCGGTCTTTGATTACCTAGTAGGAAACGTAAACCAACAACATTTTTGTTTTACGTTCTTTTTCATAACTTTGAGGAATTCATTTACAACATAGAACAAAAACATAAGGAAATATATCTACCTTCATGTAGAGTTTCATCCTTTAATAAGTTTCTACCCAAAACTAATCTTTTCTCCAAACTATGAGCATTCAAAACTTCTTGGTCTCATCAAAACACAAGAATCATATTCTAGAGAATCACATAATCCACAAAAGATTAACTATCTATTTCTTTTATCTTTAAACATTATCCCAAAAACTGAAAGGGTAAGGTAAAACAACTCTTCAAAAAGAAAGAATCCCATAGGAATGGAAACTAATTTTAAATCATCAAAGTTCCATGGTACTACCCAAAGTTCATCATAGTCCATTCCATAAATAACGGTCCTTAAAATTCCTAAAAAAAAACCAAACAAAGATTGAAACCCAAATACAAGAAGGATTTGATAACATAGTCTTCAAAATAAACTTCATTGTTCATCTCCAAACAACATCGACCACTCCTAACATCTTATAACAAAAGTATCTAACCTAAACATATTTAACCCAAGATAGGTTAATCATTCCCATAAGTAACCTAAATTACTATAAGTCCACCTTAAATTCATCGATTCTTCAAAATATAAGTCAACCTTACTCCACAATGAAAATACCATTGTAATCTATTTACCTCGATCATATAGGGTCCCCAAAATAGTGAACGTCTTCCAAAATAAAAATCATATTTTAATCCCCTAATCATCCCTGTCATATTAATTCGACAATCGTCACATTTCCTATCACATTGGTTTTTGGTACATGTTCTTCCATTTCCCACCATTCACTAAGAAGAGAAAGCATAATTAGGGGCTTAAGTACTTATCCAATAATCATGAAAAGGAACTGAAAGCATAAAAGGATAACTTGTAGAAGAAAAGTATACCCTAACTTGTAATCCCCTAGGTTCCAATCTAGGTTATCCATGATCATATATTTTTATGTGAATATTTATTTTATTTTATCTTTGTTCCTTTAAAAATGGTTCATACCAAGCTTATGAATTTACCAAAGCATATCCCCCGGGAGTGTCGTAACCAAGAGTGCAGCAAGGCCCGTTTTCGTGTACCAGTTCCCGTTCGAGTCTAGCTCAAAGCAGTGTTTTCGGGTTTTACCCCTATGTACATCTGTGCCAGAGCCACCTCTACCTGCTCGTATCCAGACAGGGATGTATTTTCTTGGCAACCCCTTACTCAATACTCACCAAAATACCAGGAAGATTTCCTATATTTTAACTTTTCCATAGGCTTCTTCCTAAAGTTTTCATATCCTAATTTCCACAAATAACTAAACCATCCTTTGATACCAACTATAGAATCCTGCCTTTTTATCAAATAAACTTTCATTACATTTTACAAAACTGAGGATCTTTAAGGTTTAGTGTCTTGAAAACCAGGAACTTAAAACATGAAAACATAAAAAAATCTTCTTAAACACTTGAAGGCTTCTCCTCATGTTCATCCTAGGTTCATTACTGCATCTCATGACCTGGGGACATACATCAAAAGAAAGGGTGAGCAGAAGGCCCAGTAATGGAAACAAGAGAAACATTTTACATGTGAACTTGAGATACTTCAATAAGGCCATGAAAAGAACTTTACGTCATGAGAAAGAAATCGTGAGGAATATCATAATAAAAATAACATTTTTCATAACTTTAAGATGTGGCTACATCATTTAATATAGACAATCATGAACATATCACCAAGGTCCATCCACAAGGTGTCATTAAAAAAAATTACCAAGGTTATTCATGTAACAGCCCAAGATTTTATAAAAAAATATTCTTTTTAATTTTATTAAAGTCTTGTGTTGTACGCTACACCAAAAGTATCTTGCACAACACGCATCCTTGACTTGCCTTGCATTACACGCAATCACGACCTTCCTCGATAGCGTGTGTAATACGCAATACCGAGTTTCACTAAACAATGATATGCTATTAAAACTAGCCGTTATGAATTGTAATAATCACTTTTTGAAATTTTATAAATTTTATTTTTCAAAATGGACTTCATTTTTGGACTCAGAATATCGAAATTAGCCTAGGGTAAAATTTTGGTATTTTTCTGAAAACTTTCAATTTTTGATGAATAGTGAAACCACTAAGTGGTAGGTTAAAAACTGAATTTTGCATAAAACTTAATTTTACCGCTTCTGTGAATGGAATTTCGAAAACCCGAGAGACACGGTTAATATCAAGGACCAAAATGTGGTTCAATGAGATGAAAATAATTTTTTGGTGAATAGTAACTTTTTACTTTTTTTACCGCGGTTAATAGTAAATTGGGTAACTAAGGGTAAATATGATATTAATATTACCCTAACACATGTCCTAATTAAATTGGAAAAGTGTAATTCGACCAAAAACAAACTTAGGAATAAAATATGACCATTTAGGTCCACTTGGATTAGATTAGGACATTTATTATTAATTTATTTAAAGAAGGGTTAAAATAGTTAAAATCAATGTTTAATAAGTAAATCATTTATAATATGGGGTTATACATAAGATAAATTCGATTGTAAATATTCATTAGAAAGATAAAAAGATTTCCTACATGATGGTATTTTATTTGTAATTTTTAGACATCAAATAATTTAATTTATGTTTGACACAATGATGATGCAGTAATTATCTTATTAATGAAATATTGACATAATTGATAATATAAATACCAAAATAAATGTAATTTAAGACTTTTTATGAATTACACTAATTTTCTAGGTTACTATGATATATTAATGTTGATTTAATCAACTTGGTTCGAACATATAATTCTGTTATGACTTTCACAAAAATCATATATCAAATAGTGTCAAAATTGACACAAAATAGTTTTTAAATAAAATATTATATTATTAATTGTTATTTTATTCCTAAAAATCTAAGGTTCGGCCAAATGACTTAGATAAGGATATATATATTAATAATAAACAATTTGGGGTTCGTTTGGCATGTTATAGTAAGTTTATTAACCATATAGTGAAAGAAAACAAAAAGACATGGTAAAAGTTAAATTATTTAACTTAGAGTTAAATCTAATTGATAAGGTTAAAATAATACCCTAAACTTGTCTAAATCTTATTGGTTGATAGGATTTCGACCCATACCCACCTTATCTTCGAAATAATACCCTTTGGAGCCATTATAAACCGATTTGGACTTTAATATAAAATAATATTTGGAGATATTCCTAAGGTGCCCCTCTCCTCCCTTATAAAAGGACACCTCCTCCCCCTCCTACTCACACCAATTTTAGCACTCAAGCTCGACCAACCCCTGACATTTTCCCTTCTCCACTTCCCTAGAAACATCCTAGAGGTTCTGGTCTTCCTCAGAGACCAATTTCAGTGCCCTAAGAGGAGGTCTCAAAGAGGCGCTTCAAAGAAGAGGTAATTACCGTTACCAATTCTTTCATCTTTATTTCTTCTTCCACTTATTCTTCTTAGGTTGTTTCATTATGAAGTAATAACATCAGTATCACTCATATACTGATATGTTATTATAAGTATGAAACAACCCTATTTCACCATCTATCCATCCTACGGAAAAAGAAATCACCGCGCATGCGTACGTACGGAATACCGTCTCCACGACGCGATGAGATTCATTCTTAATGATTAACCATTCATGAATGATTATAAAGTATATATAATAAGTACTAATTAAATATATGACATAATAATGATACTGGATTTATGTATATATATATATGTATGTCATCTACTTACTTCCATTCAAGACAATAAGGAAAGAAAAACAGCGTTCATGCGTACGTACGGACTACCGTCTCCATGAACCGTGTTTTTCATTTTATTTATCTATCTATTATATATATATATATACTGAATATATATATGATATATAAATCATATTTTATATTCTGGAAGTAAGTAAATCATGATATAAGTAATAATTATGTCAAGAACAACAAGACAAAACACCTACGATAAATGAAACGATTTTACCCAAAACGCTTCTTTAACATGGAATTTACAAAAGAACGGGTAATATAATGTCATAAGTGAACCATATATGATATCATAACAATGAATATGATTCTGTAATAAGTCAATTACATTATTTAAATCATTATACAGGAGTTTCGGACACATACGAAGCAAATCGGACCTAAGGTAAGGGAAATATCACAATCTTATTTTTATCCGGGATTGTTTATTCGTAAGTATTTACTGGGGTGTATTTTATCATCCACATCCATGTTTCATCAATATATAATATTATTTCCATCCACTTACAGTAGTTTAAATCCAATTTTACCCTTCGGTGAGTTTTTAGTAATGAATATGAAAGGAATCTTTTGTCGTTTTTTTTCGTACAAGGTACTTTTTGACTTTTCCAACAAAAGTACGAAGAATGTTTTTTTTACTTATACGGCATGAATGGATTTCTAAAACATTATTTACAAGAAGCTTCCTTTACAAGTTTTCAAGTTTATTTTTAATCAACTTCTTTTAGTTTATAATTGTATGACATGTTAAGAAAGGAAAAGTGTTTTTGAAGTAGAAATGATATTTTCCTCAAGAATGGAGTTCAAGTATTTTATCAAAATTATTTTCCATTTAAGATAATAAAAGGGTTCTGTTTTTATCCCTATTATTACATGGATTTGATTATGTTGTGATGGAAACATTTTTATGAATTCCTTTATCTTATATGAATTGTTTTATGATGTCATGTTGTTTAAGAATCCCATTTTTATTACATGGGTTATGCGATGATGTATGATTTATGACTATGTGACACACATAAGAAAGGATTCATTATAAGATGGGTGGGACCTATATCTCCCTCCAATGCATTGGGTAAAGATTTTATATCTCATGAGATAGACATGGCTGGAATGGTAGGTTATACCGGTTCAGTGAAACAGGACTGAAACGAGGGTTAATCAATTCAAAAAGGGACTTTGTCCACTAAGATAGTCTTGGCAATGAGTCTTGACTAACAAGAAATGATTCTCTATGATTATGTGTGAATGCCACAAAGTTTCATGTTTTATGTTATGATTATTGTGATTTCATTTCACTACTATGATTTATCCCATGTTATGAAATTATGCTCTCTTTTGCAGGTTAAGATTTCCAAAAGTTGTGTTCTTATGAATATGATGTGATTGATTTTTCTTTTGTTTACCCTTAATGAGCATTAGAGCTCACCCTTTTATGTTTTCTTTTCCCCAGGATATAAAGACAGGTTCTAGGTAAAAAAAAGGGGAAGATCTTTATGGGAGATATTGAAGATCTTTCACCACGATTAGAAGATTACGTTCCGAGTTTCCAAAGACACTAAACTATCACGATCCTTGTGTGTGTGTTTTTGTTATGTACCAAGTATTCCGCAAAAGTAATGTAATGTCCATGTACGTCAAGATACGGGTCTCTACAGTTGGTATCAGAGGAAAGGTTTAGTCAACCTTTGGAAACTAGGATGCGAAAACGTTAGTGAGATCCCTAGAGATATTTCTAAGGTATGTCTAGGGATGTCTCTAAGGTTAAGTATACGTATAGTTTATAGTCCTAGAATTGCGCTAACGATCTTCGAATTTAACCTAAGATGTTAGATATTGAGGGTACTACCCCTTTATTATGTTGTTTTCCCTAGCATGATTTTTGCCTCTCATACTATTCTTTTGGGGTTTTAGACGATGGTTGGAACCCGAAGGAACCGTGTTAATGCGGAATGTGATGGGAAATGCAATGATTGTCCCCCTGAGCAACCAAACGATATGGGAGCCGGAATGAAAAATCTTCTAGCCATGCTCACACAACTTTCTCAAGCTATGAATCATGCAGGACTTCCAAACGAGCAAAGGAAGGAGCAACATTCTGTTGAATCCTTCATGAGGCAGCGTCCACCTTCTTTCAGTGGGTCTACTGATCCATTAGTTGCTGAACAATGGATTAGTACTACTGAAAAGATATTTTCAGTTCTTCAATGTTCTGAACATGATAAAGTCATCCTAGCAGTGTATCGTTTGGAAGGAGATGCTGATCAATGGTGGAATCTTATTAAGAATACGAGGCAAAGGGATGAAATTGAGTCTATGGAATGGGACGAGTTCAAGAACTTATTTTTCAATAAGTACTTCCCTCGTATTCTCCGAACAATGATGGAGAAAGAGTTTCTTGAACTGAAGCAAAGGGATGATGAATCTGTTGGTACCTATGAAGCGAATTTTACAAGACTTGCAAGGTACGCTTCTGGTATTATCATCCAACCTGAAAGTAAAGTTGATTGATTTTTCAGTGGCTTAAAACCAAGTCTTCGAAGGGCATTAGCTATAAGAGACTTCAGTAGCTATGAAGAAATTGTGCGTTGTGCTATCAAGGTAGAAATGGAAGTTGGTGTTACATATCTATCTCATGGGTTTGACAAGAAACGAAAGATGGAGTTCAAGGAGAAAACTCAGAATAATGGTGAAAAGAAGATGAATGTTTCCTTATGCACAAAGTGTGGAAAGAAGCATGGTGGAGATTGTCTTAAAGGGACTAGAAAATGTTTTAAGTGTGGAAAATAAGGTCATCGAGTAGCTGAGTGTCGAAGTAATGGAAAATGGGATTCTAATGAAATGAATAAAGAAAACACTGCAGAGAACGTACAACCAACACTTCAATGCTTCAAGTGCAAGGAAATGGGGCATTATGCTAATAAATGCCCTAATCCAAGGGTTAGTGATGATCGACATGAGCAACCGCTTAAGGCAAAGGACAAAGGGAAGTCACATGCGATCACTATTGGCAATGTTGAATATGACAACGATGTGGTGGAATGATTAAGTGTTTATGTAATGGGATTCCAAAATAATGTTGTATCTTGGAATATTGGAATATTTATGTATTGGTCTAATGTGGTATTCAAAGTGATTGAGATATTATGCGCATAATGAAGGGAAAACGAGAAAATGAAATGTTTAACAGTATTCATGAGCTCATGATTGATATAAGGACTAAGTTTGAGTATATAGAATTTTGAGGATTTTGGTATGTGAAAAGTGATTCATGTTTTCACTAAGGTATTCAAGAGAATACACGATTAAGGACTTTGAATGTTTGGAATGTGACCAACAAAACATATCTTATGATATATGGGGATCGATGATGGTGTTAAATCTCTGGTAATCATTTTCACTATATTATGAGAGTCGACTGCAGTATTATGGATAAGCCTAAAAGATTGGAATGGATTATGTTGGACATAAGTTAGTATTGTTTGTTTTTTCGATATTATTGATGGGATGTTATATAGTTTTGGAAAAAGGACAACCTTCAGGACGGGCGACAGCCCATCGCTTCGGACAAGGCTGTGGGAATCGAACCCACAACCGAAGTGCGACTGGCCTTTATCGCCTACCACTGACCTACAGGAAGTCCCTGTTTAGAAGAAACTAGTTTTATTATATTAAGCAGTATGATATATTAAGTATAAGTCCATTTTAGGAACCATATATGTTTAATCTCACTATAGATCGACTTATGTATATAATTTTTGCTAACCTTTTGTTCGAGACAGATGGAATGACCCGTCATTCTATCACATGATCTTCTAACACTTCACGAATAACAAATTCAACTTCATTTATATAAGAGATGAAGTGGAAATTGTTCAAGGCACGAACAATAGTGAGATTGTACCAAAATAAAGTAAGTATTTATTCTAATTCAAATTCTTCAACTTTAGGGAAATGATCTTGAAAACCAAAAATGTTGTCCTAGTGCCCTTATATCTGATGAATCAGATGGTACCCTAGATCGTCACAAATTTATGGCTTTGTGATTACTGGCTTTTCCATATCCATGTTCTCTACCACTCTCCATCAGAACATGATGGTTAGATTTCTCTTCCATATCCATATTTTCACCTATGTGGAAACCCAATGATTAGTTTATTTGGGTAACCGTTACGTTTCATACTTTTGTCTTTAAAGATTGGTTTTGATATTCCTTTTTACGATGTGGGTTTCTATTCAAGAAACTTTCGAATAGTAATCCATTTATAACCCCGACGAATTTCGAGGGCGAAATTCATTTTAAGGGGGGTAGAATGTAACAGCCCAAGATTTTATAAAAAAATATTCTTTTTAATTTTATTAAAGTCTTGTGTTGTACGCTACACCAAAAGGAGCTTGCACAACACGCATCCTTGACTTGCCTTGCATTACACGCAATCACGACCTTCCTCGATAGCGTGTGTAATACGCAATACCGAGTTTCACTAAACAATGATATGCTATTAAAACTAGCCGTTATGAATAGTAATAATTTTTTTGAAATTTTATAAATTTTATTTTTCAAAATGGACTTCATTTTTGGACTCAGAATATCGAAATTAGCCTAGGGTGAAATTTTGGTATTTTTCTGAAAACTTTCAATTTTTGATGAATAGTGAAACCACTAAGTGGTAGGTTAAAAACTGAATTTTGCATAAAACTTAATTTTACCGCTTCTGTGAATGGAATTTCGAAAATCCGAGAGACACGGTTAATATCAAGGACCAAAATGTGGTTCAATGAGATGAAAATAATTTTTTGGTGAATAGTAACTTTTTACTTTTTTTACCGCGGTTAATAGTAAATTGGGTAACTAAGGGTAAATATGATATTAATATTACCCTAACACATGTCCTAATTCTATTGGACAAGTGTAATTCGACCAAAAACAAACTTAGGAATAAAATATGACCATTTAGGTCCACTTGGATTAGATTAGGACATTTATTATTAATTTATTTAAAGAAGGGTTAAAATAGTTAAAATCAAAGTTTAATAAGTAAATCATTTATAATATGGGGTTATACATAAGATAAATTCGATTGTAAATATTCATTAGAAATCTAAAAAGATTTCCTACATGATGGTATTTTATTTGTAATTTTTAGAAATCAAATAATTTAATTTATTTGCGACACAAAGATGATGCAGTAATTATCTTATTAATGAAATATTGACATAATTGATAATATAAATACCAAAATAAATGTAATTTAAGACTTTTTATGAATTCCACTAATTTTATAGGTTACTATGATATATTAATGTTGATTTAATCAACTTGGTTCGAACATATAATTCTGTTATGACTTTCACAAAAATCATATATCAAATAGTGTCAAAATTGACACAAAATAGTTTTTAAATCAAATATTATATTATTAATTGTTATTTTATTCCTAAAAATCTAAGGTTCGGCCAAATGACTTAGATAAGGATATATATATTAATAATAAACAATTTGGGGTTCGTTTGGCATGTTATAGTATGTTTATTAACCATATAGTGAAAGAAAACAAAAAGACATGGTAAAAGTTAAATTATTTAACTTAGAGTTAAATCTAATTGATAAGGTTAAAATAATACCCTAAACTTGTCTAAATCTTATTGGTTGATAGGATTTCGACCCATCCCCACCTTATCTTCGAAATAAGACCCTTTGGAGCCATTATAAACCGATTTTGACTTTAATATAAAATAATATTTTGAGATATTCCTAAGGTGCCCCTCTCCTCCCTTATAAAAGGACACCTCCTCCCCCTCCTCCTCACACCAATTTGAGCACTCAATCTCGGCCAACCCCTACCATTTTCCCTTCTACACTTCCCTAGAAACATCCTAGAGGTTCTGGTCTTCCTCAAAGACCAATTTTAGTGCCCTAAGAGGAGGTCTCAAAGAGGCGCTTCAAAGAAGAGGTAATTACCGTTACCAATTCTTTCATCTTTATTTCTTCTTCCACTTCTTCTTCTTAGGTTGTTTCATTATGAAGTAATAACATCCGTATCACTCATATACTGATATGTTATTATAAGTATGAAACAACCCTATTTCACCATCTATCCATCCTACGGAAAAAGAAATCATCGCGCGTGCGTATGTACGGAATACCGTCTCCACGACGCGATGAGATTCATTCTTAATGATTAACCATTCATGAATGATTATAAAGTATATATAATAAGTACTAATGAAATATATGACATAATAATGATACTGGATTTATGTATATATATATATATATATATATATATGTATGTCATCTACTTACTTCCATTCAAGACAATAAGGAAAGAAAAACAGCGTTCATGCGTACGTACGGACTACCGTCTCCATGAACGGTGTTTTTCATTTTATCTACCTATCTATTATATATATATATATACTGAATATATATGATATATAAATCATATTTTATATTCTGGAAGTAATTAAATCATGATATAAGTAATAATGATGTCAAGAACAACAAGACAAAACACCTACGATAAATGAAACGATTTTACCCAAAACGCTTCTTTAACATGGAATTTACAAAAGAACGGGTAATATAATGTCATAAGTGAACCATATATGATATCATAACAATGAATATGATTCTGTAATAAGTCAATGACATTATTTAAATCATTATACAGGAGGTTCGGACACATACGAAGCAAATCGGACCTAAGGTAAGGGAAATATCACAATCTCATTTTTATCCTGGATTGTTTATTCGTAAGTATTTACTGGGGTGTATTTTATTATCCACATCCATGTTTCATCAATATGTAATATTATTTCCATCCAATTACACTAGTTTAAATCCAATTTTACCCTTCGGTGAGTTTTTAGTAATGAATATGAAAGGAATCTTTTGTCGTTTTTTTCGTACAAGGTACTTTTTGACTTTTCCAACAAAAGTACGAAGAATGTTTTTTTTACTTATACGGCATGAATGGATTTCTAAAACATTATTTACAAGAAGCTTCCTTTACAAGTTTTCAAGTTTATTTTTAATCAACTTCTTTTAGTTTATAATTGTACGACATGTTAAGAAAGGAAAAGTGTTTTTGAAGTAGAAATGATATTTTCCTCAAGAATGGAGTTCAAGTATTTTATCAAATTTATTTTCCATCTAAGATAATAAAAGGGTTCTGTTTTTATACCTATTATTACATGGATTTGATTATGTTGTGATGGAAACATTTTTATAAATTCCTTTATCTTATATGAATTGTTTTATGATGTCATGTTGTTTAAGAATCCCATTTTTATTACATGGGTTATGCAATGATGTATGATTTATGACTATGTGGCACACATAAGAAAGGATTCATTATAAGATGGGTGGGACCTATATCTCCCTCCAATGCATTGGGTAAAGATTTTATATCTCATGAGATAGACATGGCTGGAATGGTAGGTTATACCGGTTCAGTGAAACAAGACTGAAACGAGGGTTACTCGATTCAGAAAGTGACTTTGTCCACTAAGATAGTCTTGGCAATGAGTCCTGACTAACAAGAAATGATTCTCTATGATTATGTGTGAATTCCAAAAAGTTTCATGTTTTATTTTATGATTATTGTGATTTCATTTCACTACTATGATTTATCCCATGTTATGAAATTATGCTCTCTTTTGCAGGTTAAGATTTCCAAAAGTTATGTTCTTATGAATATGATGTGATTGATTTTTCTTTTGTTTACCCTTACTGAGAATTTGAGCTCACCCTTTTATGTTTTCTTTTCCCCAGGATATAAAGAAAGGTTCTAGGTAAAAAAAAGGGGTAAGATCTTTATGGGAGATATTGAAGATCTTTCACCACGATTAGAAGATTACGTTCCGAGTTTCCAAAGACACTAAACTATCACGATCCTTGTGTGTGTGTTTTTGTTATGTACCAAGTATTCCGCAAAAGTAATGTAATGTCCATGTACGTCAAGATACGGGTCTCTAAAATTCACCAAGATATCGTGAAAATTGTAATCTCTAGTGGTTACATCATTACCCAATGCAATGGGGCGCTATCAGGGCGCACCCTTAAATTGTAATCTCTAGTGGTTACATCATTACCCAATGCATTGGAGCGCTATCAGGGCGCATCCTTAAATTTTCCTTTATTATAATGTGATCCACTTATATCATCATTAATCATTTCATAAACAACCCATATAGCATAAAAGAAATGGGTTTCATTTCATCATCATAACGTTTTAAACACTGCTTTTAAAGACATGATCTTTATGTCACTTTAAACCCACGAAAAGGGAAAGAGGGTTTCATGTATGTAAATCCCAGAATTTAAAATAGAAAATTTTGATATATATGTGAATACCCCTGTATAAATAAGATCTTTGAGTATTCACTTAATAACATAAAATAATTTTGAGAAAAGGGAGAGGCATTTTGAGACGAAAATCCTGCAGCATAACGGCTACGTTTTGGGGTTTTAGATAACATTGAAAGAGAGGGGACATGGGTCAAACATTCATAAATGACCCATAAAACAGTAGAGGGACAAAATATAAATTATTTAAGAACATGGAAATGAAATTTGAAAATATACCATATGAAATGAAGAATATTAAAGGAAGACAAAAATAAGATTTCTCTTGTGAGAATTCGGTAGCCTAACGACGTCACTTAAACTTCAACAAAAATGAATTGACAAGTTCAAATAGGGTCTCTCATCATATGAACATTAGAGTCCAGTATGATAGATATAGAGATAATACCCAAACATAATAGAATGGAACTTGAAAGACTTGACATGAAAGTAGAACTTTGAAAAAGAGAAGGGTGAAAGAATCCCTCAAAAATTCGGCAGCCTAACAGCGCCACTTAAAACTTCAAAAAAAACATGAATTGACAAGGTAAAATAGGGTCTCTCATCATATTAACATAAGAGTCCAGTATGATAGATATAGAGATCATACCCCAACATAATAGAAAGGAACTTGAAAGACTTGACACGAAAGTAGAACTTTGAAAAAGGGAAGGGTGAAAGAATCCCTCAAAAATTCGGCAGCCTAACGGCACCACTTAAAACTTCAAAATGATGAATTGAAGAGATAAAATGGGGTATCTCATCATATGATCATAAAAGATCAGTATGATAAATATAGAGATCATACCCCAACATGATAAAAAGGAACTTGAAATACTTTACATGAAAATAGATCTTGCAAAATGAGAAGGGAGAAAGAATTCGTTACAAAAATTTCGGCAGCCTAACGACGCCACTTAAAACTTCATAAAACGAAATAATGAGAGTAAGAGGGGTCTCTCATTATATGAGCATAAAAATGGCAGTAATAGGAGTATAAAATAACATCCTCAAACATAAGAACATGGAGCATAAAAGGAATGACATAAAAGAGATCACTAGAAAAGAAAGAGAGGGGTCAGATCCCTTACCTTAAAATGTAACTCTTAAACCTCAAAGGATGGGACCTTGAGGGCTTGGGGGAACCTTAGGAGGACTCCTTGGGAGGTAAGGAGACCATAACTTCGTTGGGTAAGAGTGGGGAGTCGAATGGATGAGAGGAGGGCTTGGTATTTATAGGGAAAGTGAGGGGACAAGGCATTAATGGCCAAGGGACACCCCACATGTGCTTTTCTCAAACCCAGGTGCTCTCCCTTGGAATTTACCATGGAGTTATGCCACATGAGTCCCCAAAAACAATAATTCATCACCCTTGGCTGGCCAGCCCTTAAAATATCTCATGACATCATCATGACACAGTTATGATGTCATTAAACATACCGAAACCCTAAAACTGTATTTTCACTATTCACTGAAAATTCAACTTTCTCAGAAAGATCCCAAAATTTCAACTTAATCAAATATCAATGCTCTGATTTCAAAAATGAACTCCATTTTATAAAAATAATTTTCTAAATATTTTTATTTTATTTTTTAAATAAATACACTATTCACCGAAAATTCATTTTTCAGAAAAAACCCCAAAAATTACCATAACATAATATCAGTGCTCTGAGTTCAAAAATGACATCCATTTTATAAAAATAATTTTCTATATATTTTTAATTTAATTTTTAATTAAAAAACACTATTCACCCGAAAAAAAACTATTACTTGAATAATAATTTATGATACCATTATTTAACCATTTTATTGAATCACATTACTTAATCAAGGTGCCTATATTATTTTAAAACTTTCTTTAAGTGAGATTACTAATCCATTTGGTCATATTACTAATCCTAATCATAAAATCACTATTCATAATTTACTATTCATCAAAAATCAAGTTGATCTTATTAGACTCCAAATTTTGTACTGAACATAATTGTAGAAGACCATTTTTTGAAAATCATTACACATTTTTAATTATTTAAGGTTTACATAAACATTTTCAAAATATCCTTTTTCTAAAATTCATAAAAAATATGCATACTATATTTATCCGGTAATTTGAAAATTCATAAAAATCATCATAAGAAAAAATCCCAATTTTTATTTAAAACAAAGGATTACATAAGGCAGTTACGGTCTTCTTACATAGCCCCTTATCACACCAGCATAGGACCTAAGTGTATGTTGTGCTAAGGTGAGAGAGTCCGAGGGAGGCTCGACCAACATTGCCCGAGTAGTAATTTATATCAGTTTGAACTTCTCACAATGGTGATTCCGTTCTAGCTTCACATGATGAAGTTCGGCTTGGGTTTGGTCCAGAGAAAAGCCCAATGGTACTACCTCCTTCCCAAGTTCTGTTAGATGGGCTTCGATCGGTCCAAGACTACTAGGTGAGGCCATCGAATCTTTTTTCTATAATAATTAACCAAGATTACTTGTATTTAGAGACAATAATCAAAATATTTTGTTCACAGCGGTCATATTGACCGATGGTCATATAACAGTCAGAACCCAATGGTCTCATTTTAATTATAATCATGTTCATCAAATAAAACATTTTTGTTGAGTATAAAAATAAAATAAAATATCACATGAAATTAGGAAACAAGATTTATTCAAAATTGCGGGTCGTTAGAGGTCACCCACTCATAAATGTTCCATAAAATAGTAGGGGGACAAAATATAAAGGATATAAGAACATGGTAATGAAATTTGAAGGAAATACCATATGAAATGAAAAACATGAAAGGAAGACAAAAATAAGATTTCTCTTATGAAAAATTCGGCAGCCTAACGACGTCACTTAAAATTTCAAAAAAATGAATTGATGAGATTAAATAGGGTATATGATCATATGAACATAAAATAACAGTATGATGGATATAGATATCATAACCCAACATAATAAAAAGGAACTTGAAATACATGACATGAAAATATAACTTGAAAATGAGAAGGGTGAAAGAATCCCTTACAAAAATTGGGCAGCCTAACGGCGCCACTTAAACATTCATAAAATGAATTGAAGAGAGAAAGAGGGGGTCTATCATCATATGAAAATGAAAATTATTCTAGGATGAATATAAAATAAAATCCCCAACATAAGAACATGGAGCGTAAAATAAATGACATAAAGGAGAATACATGAAAAGAAAGAGAGAGGTAGGATCCCTTACCTTAAAACGTAACTCTTAAAACTCGAAGGTAGGGACCTTGAGGACTTGGGGGAACCTTGGGAGGACTCCTTGGGAGGTAAAGAGACCATAAATTAGTTGGGGAGGATTTGGAAATGAAATTAATGAGGGAAAGGCTTGGTAATTATAAGAGAAGTGAGGGGACAAATCATTAATTGTCTAGGGACACCTCATCGGTGGTATTGGAAAAACTATGGGCTTGCCCATGGTATTTGCCCATGGTATTGGCCACTTGGGACACCTCATACCTTATCTTACTATTCACAAGTCTACCAGAATTATTAAATAATTATTACATCCTTAATGATGTCATTAAACACCCAAAACGCAAAAACTGTGTTTTCACTATTCACCGAAAATTCAACTTTCTCAGAAAAATCCAAAAAATTCACATTAACCAAATATCTATGCTCTGATTTCAAAAATGAAATCTATTTTATGAAAATAAGTTTCTAATTATTTTTAATTTAATTTTTAAATAAAAACACTATACATTAAAAATTAAACTATTTCAGAAAAATCCCAAAAATTCACCTTAACCAAATATCTGTGCGCTGATTTCAAAAATGAACTCCATTTTATGAAAATAATTTTCTAAATATTTTTAATTTAATTTTTAAATAAAAAACACTATTCACCTGAAAAAACTAATACTTAACCAATAATTTCTGAAATAGTTATTTACATATTTTATTGAACCACATTACTTAATCAAGGTGCCTAAATTATATTAACACTTTTTTAAGTGAGATTACTAATCCATTTGGTCACATTACTAATCCTAAGCATAAAAACACTATTCATAATTTACTATTCATCAAAAATTAAGTTGATATTATTAGACTCTAAATTTCTTATTGAACATAACCGTAGAAGACCATTTTTTTGAAAATCATTACACATTATTAATTATTTAAGGTTCACATAAATATTTTTAAAATATCCTTTTTCTAAAATTCATCAATAATTTGCATACTATATTTATCCGGACAGTTAAAAATTCAAAAACTTCACCATAATAGGAAATAAAAAATTTTATTTAAAAGAAAGGATTACACAAGTCAGTTATGGTCTCATTACATAACACCTTATAACACCAGCATAGGACCTAAGAGTAAGGTGTGCAAGGGTGATAGAATCTTGGGGCGTCTCGGCCAACATTGCCCGAGTAGTGATTTCTATCAGCTTGAAATTATCGCAAAGGCTATTCCATTCCAGCTTCACACGATGAAGTTCATCTTGGGTTTGGTCTAAAGAAAATCCCAAAGGTGCTACCTCCTTCCCGAGTTCTGTCAGATGGGCTTCGATCAACCTGAGACTACTGGATGGGTCCATCAAATCTTCTTTCTATATTAATTAATCAAGATCACTTTTATTTATAGAAAATAATTGTAACATTTAGTTTCCAATGGTCATATTGACCAATGGTCATATAACAGTTGAAACCCAATAGTCTCATTTTAATTATACTCATTTTATTAAATGAAAAACATAACACACAAGAAATTAGGGAACAAAATTTACACAAAATTTTGGGTCGTTACAATCTTCCCCCTTAAGAAATTGCGCCCACGCAATTTTAAAATTGGTCTTGGAAATTTCATTGAAAGTCCAACATCGGAAAAAGAGTTAGTAAAACTATTACTTTAAAATAAAGAAAGGGAAGTACAAAGGTCACCCGAGTTAACCCATATTAGGATTCCATGTAGGAAAACATGTATATGGAAGAGAAAACAAAGGGTCATGTTCTGATGGAGAGTGATAGAAAACATGATTAGGAGAAAATTAACCACAAGAATATCACAAACTTAAGATGTGTTAAACTGTCTTTGATTACCCAGTAGAAAACGTAAACCAAAAACGTTTTTGTCTTACATTCCTTTTCATAATTTTGAAGAAATCATTTACTACATAGATTAAAAACATAAGAAAATATACTTACCTTCAAGTTGAGTTTCATCCCTTAATAAGTTTCCACCAAGACTGATCTTTTCTCCAAACAATGAGCATTAAAAAGGACTTGGTCTCATCAAAAGCAAAAGAATCATCTTCTAGAGAATCACATAATCCAAAAAATAATAACTATATTTTTCCCTTGTATTTAGTTATCAAATAAAACCAAAAATATTTGTATGAGATCATATAATCCACGAAAAGTATAATCCTTTATAATAAGAAATATGACTATTAAACTCCAAAATTCAATAAAAGGTACCCAAAGTTCTAGAAGGACCATTCAATACACAATTATCCTTAAAATTATTCAGAATCATCCAAACTAATATTGGAACCCAAAACTCATAAGGATTTAATCACATAATCTTCTCCAATAAATCTTAACATTTATCTCCAAATAACATTGACTTCTATTAAAGTCTCATACTAAAGTGTAATTAACCTATTCACATATTCTCTATGCTAGGTTCATAATTTTCCAGAAATAACCCAAATCACCATATGTCCATAATAAATACATAAATTCTTTAAAAAAACCATTCCTCCTCAATTTAAATCTTATAGTATTTTATTTCCCTTAGGCATATCGTACTCCAAAAGAGAAAATGTCGTCCAAAATAACCTTTATAATGTAATCACCAAATCATATTCCTATACAAAGGATATCCATTTTATAAAACATAAGTTTCCAAAATCAACTTATTCTTCCTCAATAAAAATAGTAGGTGCATTAGTCAGTCTGAAGGGAATAACAAGAAACTCATAATGCCCTTATCTCGATTGGAAGGTAGTTTTTTTTTGGAATATCATCATTATTCACCCTCAATTGATGATAACCATAATGAAGATCAATCTTAGGGAATAATTGAGTCCTATGAAGCTGGTCAAATAAGTCATCAATTCTTGGAAGAGGGTACTTTTTCTTCACTGTGATCCCATTCAGTTCTCTACAATCAATGCATAGATGCATCGATCCATCCTTCTTCTTTACAAAGAGGATGGGTTATCCCTAACGAGACACACTTGGTTGGATAAACCCATTTTATAAAAGGTCTTGGATTTGTTCCTTTAATTCCTCTAGCTCCACATTTTCTATCCTATAGGGGGTATTTGACATCAGATGATATACAGGTACGAGTTCAATGGGGAACTCTACCTCTCTTTCTGGGGGCTGGGTTCGGGTAACTCCTCAGGAAATACGTCAATGTATTCATAGACGATGTGGACATTTTCTATAAGAATAAATACTTCATGAGAAACTTATTTAATTTATGAGTCTTTTAACTAAAAAGTATTTTATGTCTTAAAACTTCATGGTTAGACAATTAAATTTTTCTATAATTCCTTCATAATGATTCATAAAAAGCATGTGATTAACCAAACATATCCCCTAGGAGTGTCATAACCAAGAGTGCGACAAGGCCCGATGTCATGTACTAGTTCCCTTTTCAGTCTAGCTCAAAGTGGTGTTTTCGGGTTTTACCCCTATATACCTCTATGCCAGAGCCACCTCTACTTGTTCATATCCAGACAAGGATTTATTTGTTTGGAAGCCACTTAGTTAATACTTCACCAAAATACCAGGATGTTTTCCTATATTTAATATTTTCATTAAGAAACCTTGTAAAGTTTTTAAATCCTAATTTCCACAAATAACTAAACCATCCTTTGATACCAACTATATAATCCCTCTTTTTTTATCACATAAACGTTCATTACATTATACAAAACTGAGGATCTTTAAGGTTTAGTGTCTTGGAAACCAGGAACTTAATACATGACAACATAAAAAAATTATTCATAAACACTTGAAAGGATTCTTCATAGTTCATCCCAAGTTCATTACATCATCTCATAACCTAGGATCATACATCAAAGGAAAGGGTGAGCATAAGTCCTAGTTAGGGAAAAAAGAGAAACATTTTACATGTGAACTTGAGATACATCAATAAAGTCATGATAAATAACTTTAAGGAGTGAGAAAGAGATCATGAGGCATATCATAATAAAAATAACGTGTTTCATAACTTGAAGATGTGGATATAACATTTAACTTGGACAATCATTTCTGTATCACCAAGGTCCATTCCCAAGGTGTCATTAAAAAATTACCAAGGTTATTCACCAAGGTATCGTTAAAAATGGTCATCTCTAGAGATTAAGTCTTTACCCAATGCATTGGAGCGCTATCAGGGAACACCATTAATTTTTATTTATTATCACATGAGACACATATATCACCATCAAAAATTTCATAAATAACCCATATAGCATAAAAGAAATGTGTTTCATTTCATAATCACAATGTTTTAAAAACTACTTTGAAGACATGATGTTTATGTCACTTTAAACCCACGGAAAAAGGAAAGAGGGTTTCATGTATGTAAATCCTAGAATTTAAAATAGAATATTTTTGATATATATGTGAATAACCCTTTAGAATAAATATTTTTTAGTATTCACTTAATAAAATAAAAGAATTTGATAAAAAGAGAGAGACATTTTGAGACGAAAATTCTGCTGCATAACGGCTATGTTGCAGGGTTTTATAAAACATTTAAAAGAGAGGGGACATGGGTCACCCACTCATAAATGATCCATAAAATAGGAGAGGTACAGAATATAAAGGATATAAGAACATGGTAATGAAATTTTAAGGACATACCATATGAAATGAAAAACATGAAAGGAAGACAAAAATAAGACTTCTCTTAAGAAAAATTTGGCAGCCTAATGGCATCACTTAAAACTTCAAAAAATTGAATTGATAAGATTAAATAGGGTCTATAATAATATTAAAATAAAATAAAATTATTATGGATATAGATATTATACCCCAACATAATAAATAGGAACTTGAAAGACTTGACATGAAAATAGAACTTGAAAATGAGAAGGGTGAAAGAATCCTTTACAAAAATTCGGCAGCCTAACGACGCCACTTAGACATTCTTAAAATGAATTGATGAGAGAAATAGGGGGTATCTCATCATATGAACATGAAAATTACAATAGGATTTACATAAAATAACATCCCCAACATAAGAACATGGAGCTTAAAATAAATGATATAAAGGAGAATAAATGAAAAGAAAGAGAGAGGTAGGATCCCTTACCTTAAAACGTAACTCTTAAAACTAAAAGTTTGGGACCTTGAGAGATTGGAGGTACCTTTGGAGGACTACTTGGGAGGTAAAGATACTATAACATCATTGGGGAGGATTTTCAAATGAAATGAATGAGGGAAAGGCTTGGTATTTATAGGGGAAGTGAGGGGACAAAGCATTAATTGTCAAGGGACACCTCATCGGTGGTATTGGGAAAACCATGGGCTTTCCCATGGTATTTTTCCATGGTATTGGCCACTTGGGGCACCTCATACCTTATATTACTATTCATAAGTCGACCATAATTATTACATAGTTATTACATCCTTAATGACGTCATTAAACACCTGAAACTCAAAAACTGTATTTTCACTATTCACGGAAAATTCAACTTTCTCAGAAAAATCCAAAAAATTCAACCTAACCAAATATCGATGCTACTCCATTTTATGAAAATAATTTTCTAAATATTTTTAATTTAATTTTTGAATAAAAACACTATTCACTGAAAATTCAACTATTTCAGAAAAATCCCAAAAATCCACCTTAACCAAATATCGGTGCTCTGATTTCAAAAATGAACTCCATTTTATGAAAATAATTTCCTAAATATTTTTAATTTAATTTTTAAATAAAAAAACTATTCAACTGAAGAAACTAATACTTAACCAAAAATTTTTGAAATTGATATTTTCTTATTTTATTGAATCACATTACTTAATCAAGGTTCCTAAATTATATTAACACTTTTTTAAGTGAGATTACTAATCCATTTGGTCACATTACTAATCCTAAGGGTAAAATCATTATTCATAATTTACTATTCATCAATAATTAAGTTGATCTTATTAGACTCTAT
Organism: Viscum album; assembly: GCA_963277665.1. Lineage (NCBI taxonomy): Eukaryota > Viridiplantae > Streptophyta > Magnoliopsida > Santalales > Viscaceae > Viscum > Viscum album. The sequence continues at coordinate 287,536,801 of OY728159.1, read as the reverse complement.
ATTTCATACTGAACATAATTGTAGAAGACCATTTTTTGAAAATCATTACAAATTATTAATTATTTAATGTTTACATAAATATTTTTAAAATATCCTTTTTCTAAAATTCATCAATATTATGCATACTATATTTATCCGGACATTTGAAAATTCATAAACTTTACTATAAGAAGAAATCATAATTTTTATTTAAAAGAAAGGATTACACAAGACAGTTATGGTCTCGTTACATAGACCCTTATAACACCAGCATAGGACCTAAGAGTAAGGTGTGCTAGGGTGATAGAATCTTGGGGTGCCTCGGCTAACATTGCTTGAGTAGTGATTTCTATCATCTTGAAATTCTCACGAAGTTGATTTTGTTCCAGCTTCACACGATGATGTTCGGCTTGGGTTTGTTGCAGAGCAAAGCCCAAAGGTGCAACCTCCTTCTCGGGTTCTGTCAGATGGGATTCGATTGGCCCGAGACTACTAAATGGGGCCATCAAATCTTCTTTCTATATTAATTAGTCAAGATCACTTGTATTTATAGAAAATAATTGTAACATTTAGTTTCCAACGGTCATATTGACCAACTTTCATATAACAGTTGAAACCCAACAGTCTCATTTCAATTATAATAATTTTATTAAATGAAAAAAATAACCCACAAAAAATTAGGGAACAAAGTTTACTCAAAATTTTTGGTCGTTACATGTATGACACGATGAGCAAACCAACGTGAATGAGGACATAATATCATACCACACCGTATGATCCCATAAGAGAGGACCTGGGCCAGGGGCCCAAAAAGGCCAAGGGGCCTGATAGTTGCCATCACCCATAGTGAGTTCATTTCTTGGAGATACAACGGGGCAGAATGAACCACTACACTCGATGATTGGGACATCTTGGGGTGGACCTAACGATCCAGGACAACTGTTGACCATGTTTGAAACACAACGTCCCTATAGTGACCCAAAATGGGATCAACAAATGAGCTTCAACTGCTGACCATATTTGAAATGCGGGACTTGTATCAGCTTGTTGCTATAAATCCTTGATGGTTTTGACCTAAAGTGGTAAGATAGCTCTTATGCCTAGCATCTATACCATTTAAGGGCCCTTCCGGACGGGGAAGGTGATGGAATCCCAGTCAAAGAGTGGGTGAAGTATAGTTTTACCCATATCTAAAAGAGGTGAACATCTCTAGGGAGTGGGACTTATGGCCGGATCGAGGTTAGCTAGACATGAATTGGGGCAAAAATTTTCACCCCTACCATACGTCTTGACCCAAGGGGAAGATTCTGGCGTTTGGGCTGGGCCAACAAATGAAACATCTGAGCATTCCACCATATCCCATGAGTACGGGAATTAATCCATATGTAGTTCTTAAAGGCCATTTCGTTTAACGTCGTACGGTGAATACGTGGGAGGATAGATGAACGGGAGTGGGTACGTGGTGCGACCATAATAATCCTTGTATGAGTGCGGCTAAGGAAGCCTACACCATATCATGCGAGGATCCTCCGAGAAAGCTATACCCAGGGGGGATAGTCAAAGTGAAGAGTTCGGGCTGGGCTCAAGACGAGGAGTCTAAGCGTTCCTACATATCCCATGCAGATGGGAATCAATCCATACGTAGTTCTCAAAATGCAGTTTAACATCATGCAGGAAGATGCATGGTTTAAAGTCATGCAGGATTGGACAGTTTAAGGTCATGCGGGACCATATGCAGTTTAGGGTCATGCATGACCATTGTGCCATTTAGGGTCATGTAGGACCGTCCATTTTAAGGTCATGTAGGACCGTTAGGCTCAGGCAATGTGTTGCTTGAGGAATTTGGCATTGGTGGGTGGAGGTATACGCTCACCATCCATGGTCACCAAAAAGTATGATCCATTTGGGTAAAACCTATGGACTATGTAAGGTCCTTCCCATTTGGGCTCCAAATTGGGTGGTTTACTACCAGGGATCATTGGCGCTCGGAGGGCCATTACCAGGTTACCTTTCAGAAAAGATCAAAGGCGAACCTTCTTATTTAATTCTCTAGCTATCTTATTCTGATGCCTTTCCAGATTGTGCAGGGCAAGGAGCCTATTCTCATCAAAGGGCTTCTAATTCATCCAAACAAGTTTCAACCACCTTATCTGGTGCATGCTGGTCATAGAACACAGTGCATAATGAAGGTAGATGGACCTCGATGGACAGGACAGCCTCAGCCCCGTACACCAAGGAATATGGAGTCACCTGGGTGGAATTGAGAGTCATTGTTCGATAAGCCTAGAGGGCGTTTGGGATCTTCTCCGGCCAACTGTTCTTGTTATGGAAAACCATTTTCTGCAAAATTTTAGAGAGGGTTTTGTTGAATTCCTCGATCTGCCCATTTTTCAGCGTGTGATAGCGAGAGGTATGGTTCAAACGGATATTGTACTTAGCATACAATTTCTTCAGCTCAGCTACTCAGAATTTGGTTCCATTATCGGTGAGGATGATGTGAGGGACTCCAAACTGGTGGATGAATTTGGAGCTCACAAAGTCAACAATAGAGCAGGCCTTGACCTCCCTGAGTAGAACTGCCTCTGCCCACTTGGAAAAGAAATCCATGGCGGTCAGGATAAACCTGCACTGGAGAGCTGTCGCCGATGGGTATGGTCCCATGACATCAAGTCCCCACACCGAAAATGGCCAAGAGTACGTGGTGGAGTGGAGAGGTTCTAGTGGCCGATGCAGGAAATTAGCATGAACTTGGCACGCATGACATCTCTTGGAGAACTCGATATAATCATAGATCATAAAGGGCCAGAAGTACCCCAATCTCCGGATCTGATGGGAAAACTTTGGCCCAGTCTGATGGGAACCATAGGAACCGACATGAACCTCCTGCATGACCTATGAAATCTTGACTCCTTGGATGCAACAGAGGATAACACCATCAAAACCGCATTTTTAGAGGATCTGCTCAGGACTGGGACCACTCTGAAGGGTAAACTGCAGCGCGCGACGTCAGATTCACTCACGCTCGGCCCAATCATCTTGGAGGCAACCATTTTGGAGATACTCGACAAAAGGGGCTCTCCAGTCGGGGGTCGCTTAAACCACTGCATTGGAAGAACCTGGGGCTTCTGGCGTGGTAGCTCTGGTGGTAAGATGGCCTACTCGTAAGCCGTCATCATCCTCTGGGGTGATGGGAGAAATGACTCTCTGGTGTGCCACATGTATAATCAGATCATCCTGCTCGGGCTCTGTAAGTGATGCAGCTAAGCCGGCAAAAGAGTCCGCTCGACCATTATGTGACTGAGGTACATGGGTAACCTCCAACCAAGAAGGGAACTAGGCCATTAGATAGAGTGTGTTCTCCAAAAATGGTACGAGCTCTAGCCTTCTGACAACATAGCCACCATTGACTTGCTTGATGACTAGTTCAGAATCCCCTTTCACATGTAAATGGGGCACATCAATCTTGAGAGCCAGATCAAGACCAGTGATGAGGGCCTGATACTCTGCCTCATTGTTAGTTCAGCCTTCTGAAAACAGGAATGATTATGGTAGAACATCTTGCATCAGGGTGATCAAGATGACATCCATTCCCACTCTATTGAGTCGAGGATCATTGAGCCTCCTACAGGTGGAGCTCTGGGAGGCACCGTTGAAGTGCATCTGCCAACATGGGATGGCATGATCGACTGAGAGGATCACCTCATCAAGAAAATCCAAGTCCAGGGACTGGTCCGTGGAGGTTGGATTATCGGCTAGAAAGACCGCCAACACTTGCCCCTTGATAGCCTTCTAGGGCATGAACCTGATGTTGAACTTCTAGAGGATTACTTCCCACTGTGCTAGATGACCGTTCAACATGGGACGATTCAGAATATACTTTAGTGGGTCTACCCAAGAGACCAGATGTACCTCATGGTGCTGCAGGTAATGTCGCAACTTCTGCATAGAAAATACGAGCACAAGGTAGCTCTTCTAGATGGGGGAGTATTTGGTTTATGTATCGAGAAGCATATGGATGAGGTAGTAAAGATTGTTCTCTATCCCCTTGTTGTTATTCTGGGTGAGATGGGCGCTGAGAGATCGGTCCAGGGCAGCCACGTACAGGATTAGTGGCGTACTAGAGACGGGTGGAATCAAGACCAGAGGTTGGATAATGTAATTATTAATTTCCTCAAACGTGGTATGGCACTCTTCATCAAATTCGTAGGCAGAGCCTTTATTCATTAGCTGAGAAAAGGGCTTACAATTTCCAGCCAGATTCGTAATGAATTGGCGTATGTAGGCTAAGTGGACTTGAAAACCTCGAAGATCTTGGATATTTCCTGGAGGAGGCATCTGGCTGATTGCCTTGATCTTCTCTGGGTCGATATTGATGCCTCGGTACCTGACAACAAATCCAAGAAACTTCCCAGAAGTGACGCTGAAGGAACACTTCAAAGGGTACATCTTCAAGTGGTGGGAACGAAGGAAGCCAAACACTTTATCATGTTCTTTGAGATGGTCCGGGCTCTGGTGAGATTTGATCACCATATTTTCCACATAGAACTCCACCAACGTCCCAAGGATTGTCTTGAATATGCGATGCATGGACCACTGATAGGTGGAACCTGCATTTTTCAGGCCTAAGGGCATAACCTGGTAATAGAAAGTACCTTGGGGTGCCTTGAAAGCTGTGGAATCTTCATCCTCGGGGGCCATCCGGATCTGATTATATACAGATTAACCATCCATGAAGGAGAGGGCTTGGAAACTATCCGTAGCATCGATCAACAATTCTGTCACTGGAAGGGGAAAATCTTCCTTCAGATAGTGACAGTTGAGATCTCAGAAGTCGATACAGACTCTGATCTGCCTGTTCTTATTCCTGACTGGCACGATGATGGCTATCCACTTGGGCTAATGGATCTCCTTGATGAATTTGGATCTAATGAGCTTGTCAACTTTGGCATCGACCATGGAACCGTGAGAAGGGTGCATCTTTCTGGGAGGCTTCTTGAATCCGCGATGATTTGTTGGAAAACCGAGGCGGTGGATGACTACCTAAGGATCTAGCCCCGAAATCTCATCATAACTCTAGGAGAATACATCACAGTGCTGTTTGAGGAAGCCTACGTACCACTGCTACTCCTCAAGGGACACAACGTCACTGATCAATGTGGGCCTCGGGTCCGCCTCACTTCCGAGGTTCACCCGTACCAACTCATCGACCGTGGCTGAGACACCTTCCTCAAAGGTAGGGGAGCATCCTCTATATTCTCTTCTTCTCTTGTATAGGAGGGATTCCCAGCGGGTGGAGCTTCCCCTTGGTCAGAATAACCTGACAGGAGGCTACTACCAGGCTGGACAGTAGTGGACAGCGCATCTGAAGATTTACACGCCGCTGAGACCATAGTGACAAAGGCAGTCGATCCAATCCCATCTGGACTTCGGCCCAAGGGGCCACACTTGATGATATCAAAGCAATAGTGGTGTGTTGGCTGGATCCGGTTAATTACAGCTCGGCAGAATAAACACGTATGACGTACTTCCATTTCCATGTGGTGGATGTCCTGATACCGTATAGGGGTAGGAGGTTCCAGGATCACCTGAGCCTGGTTTGTGTAGGAGTACGAGGTGATTTTCCGCCATCGCTTGGACTTAGGAATATGCCTTCCTCTTCTTCCAGAGACAACAAAGCATTGCCCCATGTTGGGGGTCGTGGCCTCCAATCGATGGATTGGTAAGCTGTAGGTGTCATCCAGACCTGCCTAGGGGTCACTTGTGACCATGGCGGGCACAACCTCACTTTCCAAAATCTGCTTATCCTTTCTCTTGTAATAGTCAATGTTTAGATAATGGGATTCACAAGAGGCGAAAGGAGATGCATCACCATGGATTATGCCTACTCGACCATTAAGGGAGTATATGAGGCACTGGTGATATGATGAGGGGACCACCACGTGCAGGTGGAGCCATGGCCAACCCATCAATGCATTGTACGAGGTGTCCTAGGAGACGACCATAAACTCGGTGCTGGAAACTAGGCCACCAAACTGGGTCTTCATACGGATCTTTCCGACCGAGTTCTTCTCTATCCTGTCATATCCCTAGATCCTTAAATTGGAGGGAGTCAGGTCATCCTAGAATAATCCCAGCTTCTGCAGTGTCCGTGTCTGGATAAGGTTAATCTCGGAGCCGGTGTCAACAAGACAACAACAAACCTCAATGCCGTCAAATTGGCTGGTGATGTATAGAGGGAAGATGTGCCCCTATATAGGAGAGCCTTCATCCTCTCCGGAGCATGGAATGATGTCCTGGATTTTAGCGGTATCAACTGCTTCATCATGGAAGGCTTCTGCGGCTGCCACCTTCGTCTCAAATTGGAGGGGGCTTCTTAAAGCCTCACTGAGGGCATCACAAATATCTGAAGATAGGTGTAGGGCTTCAAGGATGGAAATCCTCACTAGGATGCTGGTGAGATTCTCGAGAACATCATACTTCTGCGCCAGGTGAAAACTTAAGCTTACAGGAGGACGATCTACGATTGGAGGCATAGCCAGCCCTGCCGGCTGGACCGACGGTTGACTGGTACTGGGCATATCCCGCTGCTCACTAGTTCAAGCCTGGAGAGTAACTGCCAGATGAGAACTGGACAGTTGAGATCGGCCTGTAGTGGGGTGAATCTGGTGACGGCACGAACGAAGGGGTTATGCCTGATCCAGTAGCACAAACGGTGGCAGAGCTGGTCCTGACGACACCGGATGAAGAGGCTATGATTACTGAGCTCTGTGCTGGGCCTATTGTCTGGTCTCAGTGGCTTGCACGGACTAGCTGTAATTGCCATCTGGTGCGCCTCGATGACCCATATATCCGCGGCTTCACCGATGTTGGCATCGGCTGGGGACGTTGGGGAGGTTCGTCTGGCGTTCCCCCTTGTTGGGAGTCATATAAGGGTTTACCAACTCGACGGTGTTAACCGAATCGTACCCTTGACTGTCACTTGATGAATCATCCATAACTGGGTGGATTCTATGAGGGATCCCCATATCAGGGGGCATGAAGTCATCAAGAGTTCGGGACGACGATGGCATCGGTGGGGCACATTGCTTCTTCTTACACCGCCGATGCTTGCTCTTCTGGGAAGAGGCTGGCTGAGATGATGACGCAAAAGCGCTGGCCACAGCTTCTGAAGGCTCCAGCTAATTTAGTCATGCCCGAATGATCCCACGGGCATGAGAAACCGTTTTACGAGTCATCCAGTCATCGTACTTTTGGGATCCGCGGCTGGGAACCTGCTGCCACTCACCTTCACTGTCGCTACTGCTATCTAACCTCACAAAGACACCTGCCACTTATACCAGGGCTGGGCCTAGCCTGACTATATTTTTATCGACTGGCTCTTAGAGCTATTCCTTAAACACATAACACTTCTTGAGGGTGTGACCCAAAATTCGATGATAGGGGAAGTAGTTAGGGCGATCAGTGAGATTCTCCTCTACCGACCTTCTGCACTCAGGCAAGCGTACAATCCCCTGCTCTAGGGCACTACGGAAGTAACTGGGGACTTGATTCTCACTGAATGAGTAATTATGGTGTCTTCTTTCTGAATAGGGAGCCCTTGGAGCCTGGCCTTGATGAGGATCCAGAGGGGTCTGTTGAGGAGGTGGACCCTGATTGTCCCACCTGGGGGGTGACGACATGTTACGTAGGAGTGACTACCGATTCTGAGGACGCTGCGGAGCTAGAGGCTGTGCCTGAGGTGGAGGGCCTCTACAAGGCTATGGATTCAGTGCTACTAGTAGTAATTCTAGCTGCCTGGGGGCTTCTATTTGGGCCACCGTGGTGGGCTCGGTTCTGGAAGCCCTCCTTATTGGGATTACAAGGGGCCACGGATGTGTCTGTCTGGCCTGTTGCAAAGCTTCCTCAAGGAATTGGGCCTTGTTAGAGAATTATTGGAACCCTACGGGATAGTTCTAGGTGATCAGGGAAGGAACCAGTTCCATCCTGACATTCCCTACGCACATCGTTAGTAATTGCTCTTGAGTCAGTGGCTTGTCGAGGGAGTATGTGAGCCCGTTCCACCGAGCGATAAAGTTCGCGACTCGCTCATCAGGCCATTGTTTGCACTTGAATAGGTCTGTGATGATGCTATTTCAGGTGGTAGAGATAAAATGGTAGAGAAACTGCATGCGAAGGTACTCCCAACTGGTCACGGATCCGGTGGGGAGATGGCTGTACCAGAAGAATGTCGACCCCTCCAGCGTCTGAACAAAACAGTAGAGCTTGGTGGCCTCCTGCTATGCTGGGGTCCCCAACATGGGACCACACCTTGAGTTGAAGTGGGCCAGATGTTTTGGTGGGTCCCATGTCCCATTAAATAGGGAGAAGGTGGGATTCCCGAAACCCGAAGGTGCTGGCATATCATCCACCCCGGCCGGGTATGGCTTGCCATCTGGTGGGATTTCCACCTACTGCGTTTCTAATGCCTCAAAGCAGGCTATGAGAGTTTCCATAGGATCATCCAGGAGGGGGTCCCTATCTTGATGGGGATCCCTAACCATGAGTGTGTTTCTGGGATCTTCAACACGGTAGAAAGTCTCAGCGGCTTGTAGAGCAACTGGTGGAGCGACCTGCGGGGCAGCAGGGAGAACCCGGGCTGGATTCCTCGGATTTCCGCACTGTTCGGGAGGGTTTGGTGAGACATATCGTGCCCTCTTTCCATGAGTTCCGGCTTCAACCCTATCCGTAGGAGCAATATGATTAGGGTTTCCCAGAGGCATCTCACCGGGGGGAGTTGTTCCTACCCCTGCTGACCCGACCTAGGATCACTGTAGTCAGGTCATCGCTCTACAGCGCGTTCAGCCATGAGTTCATCGAACAACCATTTTTTCTCAAAAATTTACTAGAACAACACAGCCTTCTCAGGGTCCTCCTCTGTCTTTTGCACCGAGGCGGATGGGTCGGAGTGCTTGAAAGCTCCGAAATTCTCTTTGCCCTTACCAACATTCCGGCTGAGTACTAATGCCTCGGTTGGTACAGGGAGACCTAGGAGGTTCCTCTACTGATGAGTAATCCTCCTTGATGGGTCTAACAGTGGTGGCACACCATCAGGGGGTAAGTCTCCATCGAGAAACTCCATCTCATACTCTTTTTCAATGACATCGACCATGTGGACCGTGACCCTTCCTGGGGGCTTGTACTCGATATCACATAGCGAGTCGGGCTGCCATCGAATAAGGTTGAAGAGGAGGGATTCATACTTCCCCCAGCCACGAAATTGCATGTGGGGGGTATCCTCCCTGATAATTTTGCAGAGTACCTTAATAATTTGAATGTATTGCTGCTGGAGGGCCTCACGACGGCCTGGTGACTCAGGGTGCTAGGCCACAGGGAGTGCGGCCAGATCGACTAGACAGAACTTCTCACTGATGTCTTTGAAATGCATTTGGATCCTTGGATAAACCACGCGCTGATGATGGAGACTGAAATGTGTCGCCCAGAGGGTGTAGCAAAGACACTCAACTTCCTCCAGGGTGATAGTTTCTGATATGCAGAAATCCCGCGCTGCTGTGGGCCAGAACTTCTCGAGGAAGTGGTCCACTGTAAGGATGTTTCATAAGATACTCAACTCAAATTCAAGGTTTGGCCCTTGATTTTCCCACTCACCAACTGGGGGTGATTGAGAAACTAGCAATGACACTGTGGAAAACCACGGGGATGACAGGTTGGCTGGGGGAGAATACGACAAACAGGCTGACTGGCTGCTGATTCTCAGGCTATCCTCTGAAGAGTGCAGTGACCTGGCCGCTACGTCCCGATAGGAGGGGATGATGGCCCCCATTCCTGTATTAGGGGCCAGGGATGCTGGTGGTGGGTCACACTACTGCTTTCCTGCCATCGATCCCCTGAATAGCTCTCAGTGATCTCTTGTAGAGGTAGAGAGTGCTTCTGGCGACGATGGCGGTGATTTCAAGACCGTAACCTGCGGGGTTTCCAGATTTTCATCCTCCTAGATAAACCTACGGAGGGAGGTGGTAATCCTGTGGACCTCGCATTCTGGGATTACCAGGCAGATACGCCTCGTCCCTGCCCCATCTCTTGACTCAGATGAGTGAGGGGAGGGTTCTTGGGATGAGTCGTACTCTGCTGTAGATTCTGAGAATAAGACCGGTTTGATCTTTGTCTTGGTGTTCCCATGATTCTTCTTCTGGTGGCGATGACCCATATTCCTGCCCCTGGGTGGATCCTTGGGAAAGGGCCGATTTCAGACATGTGGTCCTTCGGCCGCACTGGTTCTAGGGTTGAGAGGGTCTCCACATGAGACAGCCGAGGTGCGAGGAGCACTGAGACAAATATCGAAGGGGACATGGGGACGACCTCCATGAACAACACCTGAGCGGGAAAAACCTCTACTGGAACTAGCTAGAGAATTGGGAGGACCTCCATGCTTGGTGTGGGTGGAGTGAGGCTGGCCTTCACCCCTCTGGTTGTCGGGGGGAGGAGGATCGTCGCCGGCTGTGGGGAGGATGTAGGGAGGATCCCCACGTTGGAGGGAGACCGGATGGGTAACGTCTCCATATCAACGGCCGAGGGCATGAAGAAGGGCTCCACACCCGGTGTGATGGGCACTGGAGAGGCTTCCATACCGAACATCATCATTGCGGGGCAGACCTTCATTGAGATTGGGGGTAGCATAGGGCAGACCTCCATATCGAGCCTCGAAATGGAGAAGACCCACGTTTTCTGTAGTAGTGGTACATGGAGGACCTCCATACAGGGTGGCATCACTGCGGGTTGGTTCACGGAGAACCCTGCTTGTGCCTGCAACCAGGAGAGTCGACCCAGCCTGCCCGCAGGGCGGTTGGGGCCACGATCCCAGTTGGGTGTACAAGAGCCCCTGCTCAATGTATGCAGGGACTTGATGATATGCATTGGCGGTGTCTCGGGCCACAGTATCCGTCGATGTTGACGCCCCTTAGCAGGTTTCCTCAGCTCATGCCCGACGCTGGCGTCAGGTCAGGCGAGCCGGAGCTGGTGGTGCAGGTGCATAGCTTACCTGCTCCTCCGGCAAGGTCGGGCGGCAGTGCTGACGCTGCCGGGTGGGGGCCTCGCTGGGAGCCCCTAGATTGAGACTCTGATCGGGCTGGGCCGGACTTCTCCCACCTCATCAGAATAAGGTAGGCAGTCGTCAAAGTGCTCCGGGGACAGGCTCCCGAAATTATTGAATGTTGGGGTGGGGAGCAGTGAGTCCCAACACGGTCCTCAGGGACGACGTTGACGGCGGGGCCTGGACGCCTCAAGGTCCAGGCGGGCCATAACCCGGGTGGGGATGATCCCCTCCTCCTCATACCTGCATAAAAGGCCTTTAATTAACCTTCGTTGGATAATTTCTGATGGGTAGATGGGGCATGGGTGCCCAGCAGTCATGGAGGTCAAATTCGTCATGGAAGATGCAGAACCACGTGGGTTAACCGCGTCGGTATTACCCCTACCCCTGTGCCGGTGGGCAGGTGATCGGGCTCTGGATGCAATAACTTTGTTCCTAAAAGCAGGGAGATGAACTCATTAACACTTCTAGAAAAAGAAATCGATAACCAGTTCCCCAGCGTCGTTCCACCCTCCATGGCCGGTAAGAGGGATCCAAACTAACAACGTCGCAGAACAGGATGTTCAACGTTCTACTACCCCAACTTCTAGTGAGTTTCACGCTAGGCCCGCTATTTTCTTGGCGGGACCCGGTGCCAGATATCTAGATCTGGTGGCACGTCAATCTATTGATTCCCCGAGTGCTACTAATCTCTATATTGAGGAGAATATATTCACGCCGGGTTCACCATTTCTGTTTTCGACACTTTCACCAGGGCGCATGCATCAGTCTGCTTGAGTGCGACATGCACGACTTTGTTACCCTTCATTCCCACATTCAAAAGGTGTGTGGAATCTGTTCCTTGTTCAGGGACGTTTTCTCCTTGATCAAAATGGGATGATGGGATGCCGGTTCTTCCTTTCGTGTATTCCTCCTCGGAACTCGTCACCTAGTCTGGGGCTCATAGATTTAATATGTTGTTCGTGAAACACTTACTGGTGCCATATCTTCATGGACACCAATTAATTACACTACTTATGTCAGGACATTCCAAGGGATCCGGTCAGGGCAGCAACCTTCGGTTAGGGGAGCAGTCACATTGGGGCATCACTGGCGTGTCTAGACGCTGGGAGATTTGTGTGTCTGTCTTCGGTCCCTTATTATAGGGCTTCTCGATGGACCGGAAGCCCGAGGCATCCCACATAGAACATGGGGAACCATATGCCATGGTCATGTATCTGAGGTTTTCCTCAGCTTCCTATGGTTACCACAGGGTATGCCGCAAGTTTAACGTTCAGCGGAGACAGATCAGACTGATCAGAACACTGATTAGAGTGGATCAGATGGAGGAACCCCCTGGAGGGAACAACGATATTAGGACCAGCATGTGGGAGGATTCCATAATTTTGTGGAGGGGGGTGAGGTGGTATGATCTCACCGGGATGTGGCGGCCTAGGTAAGAATTAGTATGGTCGATGGTTTCGGGTTGGAGCCTCGAAGAGACTTCCTACGTATCCCTGTGGTAGGGAATCAAAGTCCGCGTAGTTCATCTGATGATGACTTACCATAAAATGAGGTTGACAATGGATTACCCCTAAATGAGGTTGCAATGGATTACTACTGGATGGGATCATAATGTCTTACCACTGGATGGGATCACAATGGATTACCGCTGGATGGGATCACAACGACTTACTGCTGGATGGGGTCGAACTAACGTGAAGGAGGTTGGAACCACCAGGTGGTTGTGGGATTGAACCCCAGGGAGGATTCCTATGTACCATTCCTTGACGTGTATCAAAGACCACATAGTTTAGATGGAAAATACAGTTTAACATCATGTGGGACGGGGGCAAACAGACGTGAAGATGGAACGGGAGTCTGATGGGTGTTGGGCTTGAACCTCATGAGGCTTCCTACGTACCATGTCTTAACATGGATCGAAGACCATGTAGTTCGTAATGGGTGTCGGGCTTACACTCTAGGCTACCCAATGAGTTTAGTGAACTGACGTGAAGGGGGTTGGAATGACCGGGTGGTTGGATTGAACCTCAGAGAGGCTTCCTACGTACCATGACTTGACATGGATCAAAGTCCTCATAGTTCAGGATGAGTGTGGGGATTACACTCTAGGCTACCCAATTCTTTTGGTGAACCGATGTGAAGGGGGTCAGAACGACCGGGCGAGGGGCTTGAACCTCAGAGAGGCTTCCTATGTACCATGCCTTGACATGGATCAAAGTCCTCATAGTTCGGGATGGGTGCGGGGCGTTCGTGGGAAGTGAAGAGGGGCTTACGCGTGGAGTGGCCCAGGAAGCTGGGACTTACTCCAGGATGGAGGCCCAAGGGCGACAAAGCATAGCGAGAGAGGGTTTTGGGACCGAAGAAAGGAAGAGCCTCATTCCCTATCACACCCTCTGCTGGCCTTGGCACCGAGGAAGTGAGGAGGAGTAGGTGTGCCGCCTCCTACAAGAAAAGCTAGGGGCTTACACCAATGTGGCTTACCTTCCCCCCCACAGACAAACACCACTCCCAGAAGGAGGATATCATCCCCTGTGAAGACCAGGGGGCGTGGATAGTGCCCAAGGCGGGGGGACCCTGCGTGTGAGTCACGGGGTGAGGTCATAGTTTAACATCATGTGCTGAGGACGATGGTGCTTGGCAGTTTAACGTCCTGCAGCTTCGGACGAGGTGGGTTTTCTCCACACCCCTAGGACTTACATATCCGGTACCCTATGCTTCTTGTGGGAGGAAAGGCACCGACAATGCTGTAGTGAGGGGGTCTCACGGAGAGAACCATTGATAGGTCTACGTTAGCGTGGCTATGCGACAAAGCAATATCCATTAGTGTGCCTATGCGAAGGAGCATTAGGCGAAGAAACGCAATGGGCGGTATCGTCTAGGGGGATTTTAAGTCACATCGTGCTAACCTGGAGGGTCGCATGGGAAAGGGATTTTCTAAGAAGAGGGTTCCATAGGTAGGGGCCTTGTGGAGCTCTGTTTCTCTGCATGGCGGAGGGCACTTGCGAAGGGGTGTGCTTCGCGAAATGGGGTGCCTTAGCCTTAGCATGGGGCGGAGGTGCAATTGGGAGGTGCTTCGCGAAGTGGAAAGGCATTCACGAAGCACAAATTCTCGGAGAAAAGGTGCCTTGCGAAGCATGGTGTCTGGAAGGAATGTGCTTCACGAAGTACAGTGACCCTACCTTAGCATTTGATTCATGTGTACATGAAGGGTGTTTTGAGAAGCATAAACGCTCCGCGACAACCCGGGTCCCCTTGGGGATCCCCTTCCTTTGCGAAAGCCGTTAGGTTTCACGAAGGGCATCCCTCTCGGAAGAGGGGATCAAAATGAGACAATGGGGAGGCACTTCGCGAAGCAGAAGTACCTCGCATAGCTCATGGTTCGTAGAACGGAAGGATGCTTTGCAATTCGGGAGCTGGGAAGCTGAAAGGTCGGATTGTCCTTCTAGAGCTCAGAGGGAGCCTGGTATTTATAGGCGAGTGGCACCATGGAGTGGAGCTCATGTGGCGCGAAGAGGGGTATGGTGGCTTCGCGGTGGGCTCGTGAACGTCAAATGGTGTCTCGGAGCATCTCGCCTCCTGGCTTCGTGGTGGGGTCACGAACGTCAAATGCGTTCCCGGAGCCTCCCACCTTATTGCTTCACGGTAGGCTCGTGAACGTCAAATGCGTTCGCAGAGCCTCCCGCCTCCTTGCTTCGTGGTGACTGTGGTGCTGGTGGAACTCCGTGAAGGGGCTTCTTGAGGAAGTTCTTTGGACCTTCTTTGGTCCTCCTCTTTGTCCCAAATTTTGGCGCCAACAGTGTGATAGGTGTGGAGATTCCATAATGACCACCAGATTTAGAGTCCATGGTAAAATCCCCTTAATCCTAAAGGATTCATAAAACATATAAATAAAAACACTCGATAAGGGTCATTAGGTAATGAATATTTTCGTGAAAGAATACAAAAAGACATGGAAATCATGCCACAAACCCCACACTTACACATTAAACTAATATTCCTCAAACAAGAATCATTGAAAAATAACAATCAAAACATTACAGGTTGTATTAACATGAATGACTCCATAAAATCATGACTGAAACCAAATGATAAAAATAAAACACTTTCATGAAATAATAAAAGACATCATGGCATAATGAACACCTCCAACTTAAAAAGAGTTACACAAAAATCTCATAACCAAGCTTCATTCCACAACATGAATCCTAACTCTATAATCTTACCTATCACAAAACAACACTTCATATGATAGAAACCCCTCTCCATTAGATAACATAACCAATGACAAGACTCATAGTCAAAGAATGATCTATCAACATCTTTGGAAAAAACTCATCCAAAATCCCCCTTCAAACTTCTTCCCAATACCTCCAACACCTAAAAACAGAAATTAAGGGAAAAGGAAAGTCTATTCCTTTATAAATTTATCATGGTTCATGTAGCTTAAGAAAATATTATAAAGAAACAAAACAATTTAAATTAAAAATATATAATTAAAAGTTTTAATAGAATGGTTAGGGAGTCGTACTATCTAGGATGTTTGGTTTTCCTTGAAAATATATCCATGTCAAAATATTGGAATGATGATTCATTATCTTGAATAGTTTTGCATAGGAGATATAATATTTGTAAAATTTTCCTATATATGACATTATAGGATTTTCACTAGGGTTATCATTACCCAATACCTATAATATTACTTCTACTAACATAAAGGGTTCAATTAAAAAAATAATTAATTAAAATTTCTAAAACCTTAATTTGTATAACAAATTATTTAACATCAATTCATTAAACATAGCTTCAAAAATTTCTACCTCTATTCTGTATAGAAAATATAATTTTATGTTATTTTCCTAGGATGATACCACATTTATGTTTTACACGTGTTGGTTAATAGAGGTATACATAATTTATTTGTCATAAAATTTAGTAGGAACTTATCATGATCATTAATTGAATTCTTATTAATTAATTATTCTCGAAAAAGATTATTGCGATAGAATTTCATACTAGACATTTGCGTATGTGTAATTTTTATGATTTTATTTGTTCTTTCAGATTATTGAGAGTGATAAACCTTTTTAATCATAAGAAATTTTACTTATGCTTACAGGAAATTAGCATGGGTGGATTTTCCATGATTCTATTTGTTATTTATAATAAGGTGAGAGGTGATGATTTTTGAAATTTATAGAGTGTTGAAAATGTAATGTCCATTTAATTATTAATAAGAGTTATAATGAACAATGTGGAATAAATTACTCATTGGATCATTTATGTAACAAATCTAATGGAAGGGATTATAATTGAAAATTAAATTTTTATTTTTCAAACACTTTTAAGGAGAAAGTGAGGAAAATTGAGTTCAAACACAAAAGGAAATAGCAGAGTCATTAAAGATCAATTTAAGCACACCATAATTAGATTCCCTAAATAATTTATAATAGGTTACTAACCTAAGTTTCTGGTTCATCCATATGAAGATCTTCGAACTGTAAAGCCACCTTGTCCCGAGACTGAATATACTCCTCAAGACAAATCATCCCATTATTGAAGCCCCCCAACTAAGATCATGACCTGCTTGTCTCTCCAAACACATTGATCCTCATTGATAGTCATCCTTAATGACCTCCCTATCATTTTAGTGGTCTCTTCTTAAGTTTCGTTGATAGAAGAACTTTTTCAACTGATTCTTTTTCTGATCTCATGAAAAATTACAAGGATTGCTCAAGAACAACACCTAATTTTAGTGTTTTTCCTTCTTCTTGGATTTCAACTTCTTCGCTGGCCATGTCTCCATAGGAAGAGGCTAGGATGAGTAATCCTTCCTCTCCTTAGTAATTCCCTTCTACCCTTCCTTGGATGGCTTGACCGAATCACCTTCGGACTCTTAAACCATATCTTCAGTCTCTTTATAATCATTGGAATATTGAACATTCAAGTTGAGGCTAGCTTCCTATGATTCAGAATGAGTGGTCTTGTCATCAAAATGCTCACCTTGAACCTCATCCACTACAACTATTTGAATTTTTTTTGAGACCTCTTTAGAATCTCACTCTTGAGACATCCCTCTCTATATCTAGTCTTAGGTCATCAACCTCAAGACAATGAAAACTATTGAAAACCTGAAATTTTTTATTGGATCATTCCAATATCACCCCACTTGTTGCCTTTACCCAACCCTCACTGACTTCACTGTGTTTACATCCCCTTTCATTTTTTTCCTCTCCATCCTAGATATTCTCAATAACTTCTACATTAACCACTTCCATTGCAACATCCTTAAGAGCCTCTAAGGTTTCATTCCTTGGGCTCGCAGATCCAATAAATGGCAGGAAAACATCTATATTAGCAATCATCCCAGGGACTTCCAACCCTCGTCCTCCTATATATTCAAAAGGATGGACTCTGTTTTATTTTCGTGTTTCGAGATAACAACTCCTTGAGTAGGTTCCTTCTGTCGTGCATCCAAACTAGGCACATTTCCACTATCATGGCCCTTAGCCTTTCCTCCAAATTCCACATCTAGATTCTGTAAAGGGCTCCACCTAGTCTATGGTTCACGATTTAATTCCTCATCAATTTGTACATCCCATTTCCCCTAACAAGGGGAACCGTCCTTACAGTTGGTCCTAGACATGTTCTGTCTCGACCCATGTCTATAGGACTCTAACAAATGGTCTAATCACTTGCATACAAAACAAAAATCCACCCAAGATTCATATAATAACTTTTTCCTATAGTGGTATGACTCTCAAATTTTAATCCAAATGAAATCAGAAGGGTTTTATGACACATCAACTTTGACACACACTCTTGGATTGACAGTATAACACACTTCCTTGGTTTGGTTATTAGAACACAAGAACCTTCCGAAGAGATTCCCAAGCATACTAATAATCGAATGGTTCGAAAAAAGGCTGGGGAATATTAGGGAAACTTACCCAAATCACCAAATAAGGGGATTCCTACGTCATTTGATAGTCACATGCCATCTATGAAGGTAGAATCTGGACCCGTTGCAGTTGCAAGGTGTGCCTGACCAGGTCTTGATTAGGTCTTCCTCCGATGCAAATTGAATCATTATGTTCCTTTATGTTTTATAAGAATTTTTAATATAAAAAACTTATTTAAATATTATAGAAAAATAATTATAGATTAAATTGTTAATAAATTTAATGTATAATATATAAGACAAATATGATTTATGGTACATTCATTATAAAAAATGTTTCAAAGTAATGAAAAATTATATAGTAAAAAAATTCTAAGAAATTTAACATTTCTAACTTTACAATTGAAATATTTCATATAATTTTACATATTATTATAAATTTTAGACTGAAATATTTTAATAAAAAACATATACAAAAAAATATACGGTGTAACACACTCTCCTTTATATGTTTTGAAATTAAATTTTAAAACATACATTATTTTTTTTTATTTTTTTACTTCAAAATGAAAATTTTATACTATAAAATTATATAATGCTATAATAATGTAATAATAAAATAGCTTTTATTTTGAACATTATAATTTTAAATTTACCCAACAAATATACAATTTAAAAATTATAGAGATAAATGGTTTTAGTGTACATCATAAAATGTGAATAAGATTAAAAAAGATAAACAAAATAACACAGAATCTTTACTATCCTAGAACACATGGACATAGAATATTGGATAATCATATTTTTATTGTTAAACACTTTCATATAGAGACATAAATAGGTTGGTATGCATGTATGTTTTTCTATATTTAATCTTATTTAAAATATGCATGTACTATATTTATGGAAGAGAATAGTCACTCATTGAATTTCCTAAATATTATGATATTATGAGTCTATAGAGGAAATTTATAAAATTATAATCATCATAGTTGGATTCCAATTATTATTTTTTTGTTATTAGTTTAACTAGTTATTTTTCTTTAGTAGATATTGTTATCAGAGTCCATGATTTATAGTATATACTCACATATATCAACTTAATTATATATAAAAAAGGATTTATTCTATGGGAATATAAATTCCATTTTAATAGAAATAATATGATTCCCAAAATTAAAGATTTGGGTCTTGAAAATATTATATAAAACAAAACGAAGGAGTTTTACAAATGTGAAGGAACATTAGACCTTCAACAACATCAAAATGGACCAGGACCAAATATAGCTCTTTAACCCTACCCCTAGATTGGAATGATCATCAATAATTTCATTACCTTTCTTGTATATGTTATACACTACAATGTTAATCTACTTACAATATTCCCTGAAATCCTCCCAAGTAGTTGCAAGCCTCAAAGAGGGAGTGAAATTACAAAGCTTGATGATGTGAATAATAAAGTAGGAGTCATGTTCTAACCATATCCCAGTCTAATTACTATTCCTCATAATATGACTTAGTATAATCACACCATACATCACTTCATATGTAATAGAAATCCTAGAATCCTTATAGAAGAAAGAGAGTCCCTCCATTATAGTCACTAAAAATACACTCACGGCCATAAAATCCAAGATTTCTTTTGGAAGTTCCATTAGTGTTAATTTGGATCATGTCCAAGAGAGGAGGATTCTAAATTACTAGATTATATTATTTATCATCCATGAAATTACCTTGAATTACAAGCCTTTTTTAAACAGTAATATCTTTAATTGAGTTACCAGATAACTAGTGTTTCATGATACTTTCTCTATAGTAATAGACAAGATACTCCTCAAGATAGAATAATGAAAAAGATACCTATCCCTAATGCCTATGAAATCTCATATTCTTTCAGATTATATGACATCTATCAGTCACTATAATTTGGATCATATTCATAACCAATGTTGAGCCTTTACTAATTCCACATTGGGTAAAAAGGGACTGAGGGTTAAATATATTTAAGATGTCCACTTTAAATATATATGATATTATTATCCACAAACATTTAGAATAATGACATTTAAAAAAATATGATCAATGCATCTGGGTCCCTAGTGACAAACACTATACCGAGAGAATATATTGATCTAAGAGAGCATGAGGTAGTATTTTGTATACAGCTTGTTATAATTCATTCCTCATAAGAGGGTAAATATTGATAGTGAAATACTTGGCTTTTAAAAAGGATAGAGGTTCGAAACCATGGAATTTGGACCACCCATGGTGAAATTATAGAACTTATTTCAAATGAGAGACCCATGAAGGTCAAGTTCCCAAACCAAAGTACCCTTTGTTAGCATGAAGTGATAATTATAAGAATCCACTTTAAGAGTGGATGATAATCCATATATGATTCAATAATCTCACTTATTTGGATATATGGGTCCTGAATCTAATCCAAGAACTCATCAAAAAATGAAGCTTTAATCCATTTATCATTCCCTAATTTTATGGTAGAATTGGGAGATATAATCTATCAATAGTACTCTCTCGTAGATTTATAATAATTATTTAACCCAAGATAGATGGATTAATGGAGATAATATAAATTACTAGTAATAAGGTTATTAGTGATTCTTTTCTTTAAGAAAATGAAACTTTAAATATTATCAACCATAAGTCTCCAGATGAGTTAGACTTGCAAATATTTATTGAATTTTTCCATGTTCTTAATTCCATGGCCTCCCAGTTTTATGGTCTTAAAAAAGGTACACCATTTGACAACAGCACTCTATATTTTAAATATTATTCTATTCTATATAAAATTCCTAAATCATTATGATATATTTTTAAGAAGCTATCTCATCCATTTAGTCTCTTTGAAGTAATAGACTAGCTTCGATGTGATTATTTCCTTTATAAGATAAATCATGTCATCAAGGGAATGTGATTTTCCCTTCCATGTAGAAATTTACCCATTGAAATTTTCATATATATATATATATGTATTTAAAATATATATCGTTATCCATTTTTTAAAATAGAGGAATGTTAGGTTATGAGAAAGGAATCCTTCCTTCACTGACACCCAGCCATCTCGTAGTTGACATCTTTCCTTGAGAGCAGTAGTTTTGACTAAAAAAGATGAATTCCCTTAGTCTGTGTTATATTTTAAATAGGACCCATAATGATCCATTATCTTTTTTATATTACAAATAATCCTCAAACTAATCTGAAGAAATAATATAAAATCAACAGTATAGAAAAGTTGAGTAAGAGAATCAATTCCTCTACTAACATTGTTTATTTTGGTGCACCCCTTTTCCACCAAATAAATGATATAATGACTAAGATAATTCATTTAAATGATCAAAATTATAGTTTAAATTGGTTATCCAAGTCAGATACCACATTAACATGAGAATTATCCCCCGTGCATTATATTCTCTAGGGTACAAATCTTATCAAATTTAAAGATTATCATAATCATCTCATTGAAATGATCACTAAATCCAAACTCATGTAACACCCTAATCATAAACATCCAAAATATAGAGTTTTAATACTATATGATTTATATTTTTAGTTGAATTATATATTTCATCAAGTTATTACTTCAGATATTAACACACTCATGGGTAGTTAACAAGAAATCATGAATCGTCATACCATGAGAATATATGAAATGATTATTAGAAACCACCTTTTTGATAATGGAGATTTTCTTTATGAATAGAATCTTACTCAAGATCTTACAAATAGTTTTGGGAAGTAAAAAATGGTGTTAATGATTCTATAGAATCACTTAAATCCATTTTATGAAGAATTAAAAATAATTTTGATTTTATTTCTTTTGGATGAATTCCATTTTTTAAAATATGAGGATCATTTTATAGAGATAAACATGAATAATTTTCTAATATTATTGGGATAAATGATTGGGAAAACCATTCATCCTAGATACACGCTCTAGTTTGAGGTATAATACTGAATCCTTAACCTCATCTCTTTTAAGAAGGCTAGTAAGAATAACATTATCCATGCTGGATTTTTTTAGGGTTGATAATTTTTTAATAAGTATGGCTGGTTGAGAATCCACTAATAAAAGACACTAATATATGTGAACCACATTATCCCTAATATCCTTCTTTCTAGTGATAATCTTATTTCTAGTTTTTAGATAATAAATGGATCTCATGGAATTTCCAACTCTCTGGATATTATTGAAACAATTTTTCTTTCTATCACCTTATTTAGGCCATTTATATTTGAATTTATACTCTAAAATGGTCTCCTTAAATGAAATTCTATAATTTAATCAAGAATCCTAAAGCACTTCCCAAGTAAATTGGGATAAGTAATAAACATCATAGTTCATTTTTCGGTGGCCCTAACATTTCTTTTTTATAACCACAATATCCACATCCATAGTATAAATGGTTCCTTTAATATAGATTCTGAGAATATATTTTACACTTCTATTCCTTGAGACACAGTCATATAGGTCATCAGTGCATTAAGTTCTTTTCTAATTCTCTTGAATATACTTCCAATGGTCATATTGATTTATCCATGTATTATTAATAATGAAATAAACATTTCTAATTTCCACTTGGTAAATAATGGTTGTTAAAATAGGACGATGATCAAAGATGTTCATTATAAGGGTTCTAGAATGAGTTTCCTCAAAATTTATCAAATCTTCTAATAATATTTTTTTCCACAATCCAGTTAACAAGTTAGTTGTACCATGTAAACTTTTCACTTGAAGAGATAATTCCAGCAATTCATTAAGATCCATATATTACATGAATTAACATTAATAAATATCTATATTCTTCTCCACTTATTATTCATTTTATCCCAATATTGTGATAAAATCACTTGGAAATACCCATAGTCCAGTGATGTTCTTTTTTAGATTTCCAATATCTTCTCAATTTTTCCTCCATGGTAATTTGATAGATCATAAATAAGGGATAATAATAAATTACTACCCTTAAATAAAATTATATAGGTAATCATTTGAAGAAATATCATAAATAATTAATTGTGGCTTTATTTTCAATCCTATAGAATTTCCAGAAAAGTAAGTTCATTTTTTACTATTCTTTGATATTGACTTCCTAACACATGGAAGTGTCATTTTATCTTAATTTGAACCTTTTTATGTTCATTACATAGAACGTGAATACTCTTATTGGTCATCCCTCGATAAATTATCCTTTTCTTTAATTGAGTAGATTCATTATAATAAGTTTGATTCCTATCATATTCGAAGAAAATAACCCATTAGGAAAAGAAACCCTCAAACCCTCCTTTTCATATGAAGGTTTATACCCTTTGTCTTATATGTTACTATTGGTATCCTCCTGACTAAGAATCCCAGCTTCCTCCTCTTCCACACAATCAACTTAATATTTCTAATAAATATCTTACTTTAGGTATAGAATATTAGAAATAGTAGGAAGGCTCACATGACTCTCCTAATAAGGGTCTTCCATCCCTTTTTCCTCCTTATCACATGACAACGATACACACATTAATTATTATTTTCCTTTACCAGGGTTCTAGGATTCATTGATGATTATGGTTCTTTTTTCTAGGTCCCATACATGGATCTCTATGCTCTTGACCATGGGAAAATTTGGTTTAATACCAACATTGACCCTTCTAGTTTTAATAATCTTCAAAGTATCCCTAGTGGAGGTTGGATTCATGGTTTTAATCCTCTACACATTCCAACAATTTAATATCTCATTCCCTTTAAATTTTTATAAAAACATAGAATGTATTTTTGACTTTATATTCTTGACAAATTTCAATATTTTCAACATTAAAAATGAAATAGGTATTATCATTCATGTGGTTTAGAAGATACACATCTACCAAAACCCTTTTATAATATCTATACTTACCCTAAAAAGTATTTTCATCAAGATTAAATGAGGCCTTGATGTAAGAGGAAATATCCTTTAGTGATTGAGGATTTCAAAATACACAAAGAAGGATAAGGATTCTGACCCACACCTGATCATTGGTATGATTTAGAACGTATTGGTTAAATGAGATGTCCATTTATAAGATTCTAATAATTCTTGTATTCAATTTTTAAAACCCATAACTCTATGTAGTACACCATTGAAACTCCAACTAGAATATTATGTGAAAGTAACCCTTCCCAATTACAATGATCCTCCAGTTTTCAATGACCCAAATCATATAAATCATTTACTTTAGTTCCTCATTATTCAGAGGATTATCCCCCTTAGAAAGGATTATCCTTATGGAAACTAAAAACCTAAATAGGTCCAGCCCCACCTTTATGGACTATTGATTAATGAGTAAATATGGATTCCCATCCTCAAAAATGTGGATATAAGATTCCCATAACTCTAGATCTGATGGATCACCCTTCCTCAAAACATTCTTAGATATGATCTTCATAAATGAAACCCCATTCATAATAATATACTTATCATTCACAATAAATTATTAATGTGATGAAGATGAAGGATCTGTATCCATTATCAAACAAGAATATGGAGATCAAAATTTTAGAAGATCAGATTCAAATAATTTCATGACCTTCAAAACCACACTCTTTTGAGATCTCCCATTCCCTTTTGGTAAATTTTCAAAATTACAAGAATATTCCATTTTAGATTACTTATAAACTAAATATCAATAAACCCCACTAGTTTTATTAACTGATAAAATTTATATGTATGAATATATTAAAAATATTTTTTAGGTTTCTATGAAATGAAATGGTTATATCCCTAAGAAGGGAAAATTATTAACATCCAAATATTATAATATTTTTACAAACTTATATAACATGTTAGAGTTATGAATAATCTATTCGTTTAATTTAACATATGTGATATTAAAGAAATAATAATTAACCATAATTATAATATAGCATAAAACATATTAATAAGGTTTACCCCTAATGCGGGTGGCTATATCCTTAGTGTGTTTGATATAATCTAAAATGCACATAATCCACTAATAGGGAAAATATATTACAATATATATAGAGTTTTCATCCTTAACCCAATACTAGATCCCCGAACTATTTTACAAATACCCCACTCATTTTACAAAAAAGGAGTAACACAAGGTGTGAAGATGATAAAAAATACAATATAAAATGTCTTGACATCTAAGAAATAATCTTCTCTATGTTTTTTATAGATTAAAAAACTAATTCTAATAGATATTCTAAATTATTTTTCATAAAACACTCCTATAAAAACAAATATTCTCTCATATCATTATTATATGATATATCATACTCTTTTTTATGCATAACACATTATTCCACATATTTATTTTGAATACATTAACAATTACCCAAGAATAATTCATGTGGAAAAAAATATTATAGAAATATCAGTACATTGATATTATATGATTTTTTATCCTATAATATATTAATTTATAATTATAGACAACGTTTATGATCAATCCATAACTATACATGATCAATAATACAATGTTTATGGTGCCATAAGCACCCAATTTATAAATTGTTATTTTCTATGTGTCTTATATTCTCATCTAAATTTTAATGACTCAAAATAATCATCATATATTCCAAATATCTTTAGAGAAATATTTGATAAATTCCCCGTGAAATAATAAATAAAATATTTAATGAATATTTAATCATTAATATGTGTAATGTATCCTGAAAATAGTGGTTTAGTTCTAATATAATTTAGGATATTTTAACCTTTATTTTGTAAAATTATAAGGTATTTATTATGAATTTGGTAATATTAATTATTTAACTTAATCATAGTATTAATGTGATAATTTTATTTTCATTAAAAAAATTAATTCTTATTATATATCAATTTTGTTTAGTTATTTCTATTAGAAATAGAAAATTACATCATCGTGGAATGAGAACCATATCATGGTTAGTGTGTGAGATTGGAAACTAGGGAATTGAGAGGGGATTATGATATACTGGTATAGCAATGGTAAGATTATATGAATAATGTGAAGAATAAAAACCATGGGGTTAAACTATATCATGTTTATTTCTACATTTTGGTTTTATAAAACATTTTATATTTTATATTCCAATAAAATAGTGAAGATGATGTGAACCAATGTGCAAGAACCATAGAAAAATTTCTTTGATCAAGGATTAAATTTGAGGAATCAATGAAACCAAATCATGATTTAAAATATATTTCCATAGGGTTTGAAGATATATTGATACATGAGATATAATTCAAGACTAAAAATATAGGAAAGTAGAATAGTTTATGGTGTTTTTATCTTGATCTAAGTAAGATATGGTAACCAAACCATGGTTTCCTATATCATGTCATTGTTTTAAATTTATACAAAAAAATTTATGAAAAATAGAAATCATTATTATTATTTGAAGGATTTTTTGAATGAGAAAAATATCACTCTAGTTAATTTATTTATTTAGTGATGTTAGGGGAAAATTAAAGAAGTTTTGTATTCATTTTAAGTCAATTTGGTGGATTTGGGACAACCACCACATGGACCTAGAAAACAACATGTAGTTTAAAAAAATCATGGTTCTGGAAATTTTAGAAATCTTAAAAAAAATTTAAGTTCAATAAATATGGAAACATTGACATTAAATTGGGTAGATGTTTTTCTCTCCCCACATGAAATTTTAAAGGCTATTTTAATGTGATTTGTCTATCACTTATATAGAATAGGATTTGAGGAGATATAAGATATGTAGTGATGAATTAATCTCAATAAAAATAGGTAATTTATTCATGAATTAAACATTCATGTTCTAGATGAATTTGATAAATATCTTCCAAGTTTGAGGGTTACTATTTGAAACTATATTGGTGTAGATTAAGAATTTTTTTTTATTATAGGTATATCATGAATATATTCATGGGTTTTTGTGAAATAATAGAGGGTTAAACATATTTTTTGTTGATATTTTTAATAACGAGAGATTAAAATTTGTAGATAATTTATTTTTAATTGTAACTTTTTTAACTTCTTGTATTTATTCTTCCAATATTTTATCCCTTTAATTAGAATGTACCTTCATGTTTGATTGGATAACTTTTATTAAATGTATAAACGAGTTGTTTGTAATTTTTATTAACCATGCAATGACAAAAATTGTGCTATTTTTTAATGACATTTGATCACAAAATTTTAAAATGGATCTAAGTATTTGATTGTAATAAAGGAGGGTATTATTAATTATAGAAGAAAATGCAAACTATGTCTTTATTTAGACTTAATTTAACAATAAAAATGTTTTTCTTTAATTAAATAAGATTCTCCACCACTTCATGATCCTAGATTTATAAATTTTATATACAATTTAATAATTATAGTTTATTAAATTATTTTTAAACCCAATCACATTCATATAATGTAAAAATATTTGAATTGATTTTCTATTCTAAGGATCACTTGTCTATGGGGGTTTGACCTTGAACTGACCATGTACTAAACATATGTAGTAATGTTAAGGAGAGTGTATTATAAATTTATAAAATTGATTCCAATGTATAATTAACAATGCCTCATGGGGGATAAATAATTTTTTGAATCTTTTTTTGGACATTTGAACTTAAAATAATCTAAGATTTGATAGATTTTGACACCACTTTTCTTTCCCAATAACCTTTTTTTAAAATTTTATTGTGTTATGATTTATGTGCCCATGTTTTGGTTTTTAGGTAATATATCATTAATATAGAAGTAATGAAATTTATAAAAGGTTTTTTTTAATTTCAAAATAATCTTTTAAAGTATAATTCTATGATTGATAATAGGTTGATGAAATAAAATAATGAATAGAACATAGCTGCAGTTGATCATATTAAAAAGGAAAAATAATGTGTGTAAAGAGAGAAGTCATATAAAAGAAAATTAATGTATTATGGTTTACATTCAAGTGTAGTGGTGAAATAAAACAACTTCATACCAGTACTTGTTATAAAAATACTTTTTAATAATGGTGGATATTATTAAAATGATATCTAGTTCAATTAAATTTGTTATTCTAGAACATGAGAATCTAACCACAAATTTGTGAAGATTACTTATAATTTTTTATACTTTACAATTCAATTTTTTATTATGAATTAATTATTTGATTGTTCAAATTTTTATGATGATACAAATAAATTGGTTAAATTAAAATACTAGCACAAAATTCTGTTAAAATATGGGATAAGATGGAAATATAGTTCCCAAAAATATTCTTCCCTCTTTTAAAATCAATGAACATTCACATTGGTATTTTAAATTTTAATAAATTTGATAATGAATCATTGTATGTAGCATTGTAGAGGTTTTTGAATTTTTAATAAAGTGTCCCTATCATGGATTATATATGTGGTTGATACTTAATAAACTGTCTAATTGATTATCTTGAATAAATGTGTTAATCATTGATGTTCCACTGGAGGTTTGTAAATGAAGAAGTACCCATGAGATAATTATGAACATGTTAGCGAAATCTCTAGAATTATTTTCCAATTGTAATTAGAATGATTAAAAAGGTATTGGATTTCGTATGATATATTTTTATTGATAGATGATTGTACATTTGGAGGCCCCGAGAAGAAAATAGACATGATAATGGATATTAATCAGCCCCAAGTAATGTTATTCTATGATCTAAGTTACTTTTATTTTAATCCTAAAAATTATTTAAATGGATGGAGGTCACAAAAAAACAATTATTTAAATAATTAAGAGGATATTATAGGTTGAAACAATGACAAGTATTAACACTTCAAATTTAAACATGTTTATTTGAGGAAACATTAGTCATGTTTATGAAAAAAAACAAAGGATTTTATCAAGTAATTATAAGTTTATTTCAAATATAACATCTCATAAATGACAAATTTATAATTTTAGGTTAGGTAAATGGAAACTAATCACAAAAAGATTCCAAAAATAGTACTTTTAAAATAATATAGAGATCAACCCAAGTATAAAGGTGAAGGATATAACCTTAGTGAGTGGAAAACCCATAAATTATAGTATTAACATAAGAAGTATACAATAATGACAACATGTAGAAAGGAGAAGGAGAATAAGGTAGGATGTAAAAGGAAAAGGAAGCTGAGAATAATGTTAGATAATAAGTTCCACCTCTGTAAAAAACACTGATATCATTCCTAAAAAATATGAATCAAGGGAGGATTTGGGAGAAAATAAGTATTTTTTTTGTAAATTTTTATAAAAAATAATATTAATATTACCTTTATAGAAATTCTATATAACATATCCAGATATCTAAATTTTATAACGTATTTGGTTCCATACTAGAGGAAGGTTAAGGATATTGGTACAATACCACCTTTAGGATAATGTTTTATTATGGTTTTAGGGAGTCTACTAAATAAAAAACAAGATCCTGGTAGTTTTTAAATTCCTATTAATATTGGATATTATGAATTTGGAAAATCTTTATATGATTTAGGTGTGAGTGTGAATATCATGCCATACTCAATATATAAAATCTTTATATTAGAGTAGATCACTCCCATAAAATAATCACTTCAATTAGATTATATAGTAATGATATATCCATGAGGATTGATTATTTATTTTTTGGTTAAAATGGATAATTTTTTTTTTGGTGGATTTTTTTATGCTTAAGACAGGTGAAGAGAAAGAACCCATATACATGGAAGTCCATTATTAATAATGGTAAATTATGGATTTATAATTACGAGTTTTGGGTGATAAAGTTATTTTTAAAATGCATCGAGTGATGAAAAATATTGATGAAGAATAATAGGTATTTAATGATGGTAATATGATAGAAATTAGGGATGTTGGTTCTATTTATGAGAAAAAATAGTAGTCATATAGATGAAAGAAAAGGGTGAAATGTAGTAAAATAATGAGAAAAGGGGGTTGAAAGAGTGGATTAAGGACATTAGAAATTTTTTTTTGCAATGGGAGTTATCCTTTTATTTTTCATTAAAAACTAAATATTTGTATATTTTCCCATGGAATTTGATAAATTCATACCATAAAGAATAATAAATACTATTTTATAGAATGAAAGAAGACCCATCTTTGTAGAGGAAACTCAACTTAGACCATTCCTTAATTTAAGCCAAGTAACATGTTTTAATTATTCTATCACACAACATTTCAAGGTCTTGTCTAGGTAAAATTCTTTAAACAATTTGATTTAAAGTGTAAACTATCTTTTTTTATTTATTTCTTGTGAACTAATTTATATGATTCATTTTAGAAATTTTTATTTTTATATTTCAATCAATATCTCTTTTTTAGCATTAATTGAATGAACCATTCACTTTTACTTGATTATTTTGATTTTATAGGTACATAATGATGGGGGAAGGCATAATATTTTAAAAAAGATAAAGAGAATGAACTTAAATTTATATTGTATTTTTAAAAAAATTATTTAGATATTTATATTACATATATTTTTTTATCAAATTTTAATTTTTATGATTTTAAATTACATGCCAAACTGGCAATTTTTTCTGTATTTTTTTATCTATGATACACCAAGTTACTTAGAAATACTATTATAACTTATTTTAAATGAATTTTTTTATCAGATTAAATGTGTAATATGTTGTGTAAATAATATAATATAACAATGAAAATATTGATTTATTGAATCATGATTTTATAAGATTAATTTATTTTTCTAAATTAGATTTCTCAATGAATTTTAGGCTTTAATCATTTACAATTTACATCAATTTAATAATTCATTTATTCATGTCATAGGTGATTATATAATTTTTTTTATTCCCATTCCTGAGAGGTATTTATAACCCTTTGATACATTCTTTCTAATTCCCTCATTATTGATACTCTCTTGGGATATATATATTTCAAAAACTTTTATTATTTATTTTTCAAAACTATAAAATTAAAATAACACTTAGATAATTGATATCATCATTTTTTATCCCTTATATAATTATGACTTTATTTACATTTAATAACTTTTTAATCCCCAATAAACCAAGGAAATACTAAATTATGAACAACATTACCATCCAATTTTCCATCACTTACTAGTATCTTAGTATTTTTTATGATTATATTCTAGCTAAGTATTGGTGAATGTGTTGTTTCATAAAATTAGATTAGGAAAAGTTCTTTTGTTATAGGGATAGTTTGAGAAGTTATTTTGGTTACAGTATAAAGGTTTAAAACCCATACTATATTATAATTTTGTGGATGATATTATTCTTTAAAAAAAATTAAAATTAGAAAATAGGTAATTGAGTAAGGGTCTTTCATTGCATTAATTGTTATGATATTTTAATCAATGAGTGTAATGGAAAATTATTTGAGTTGTAGGATTTATATTATAAACTATAATGAGTAAAAAAATTTCATTTAAATTGAATTGAAATTTTATATTATACTTAATATACAAGCCTCTATATTGACCCTTTTAAACATTCACATCAATACACACTAACCCTTAGCCTCGTGATTACTATGTTTAAAATCCATAATATCAATGTATATTTTTTCTTTGAAATTATATATTTTGATATAATAGATGCTTGTGAATAGAATTCATATGATTGAGTATTGGGCATAAATATAATGTATAGATCCCTGAGTAGTGAGTGAAATAATTTTCAGTCTGGTATTATACAAGTGAGCGTGAATAATAATAAAATGATGAAATAACTAGATATAAGTGAGGATAATTATATATAAAAGAAATTTCAAGGGAAATAAAAATACATGACTAATTAGTTCACTTTAATAGTGGGGAGTTGAAAAGTGTTTTCAGGTGATTCGTGAAATTTTATCTTAATTGATTATTGATTGACTCTGATTAATTATGATATTTAAATTTTTATATGATATATTCTCTTTCTGGTGGTATGGATATCTATGCATTAGAATAATCATGAGTTTTAAGTGTTGAGAGATTTTATAGGTGTAAAATATAATGAAAATAATGATTTAATTTTCATATAATTTTGGGTTGTTTTAACCATCATTTGGTCTAGTTGTTATCTATTTATTATATATTTAGAATTATTATATTAATTAATTAATTTTATTATTAATAATATAATTTAGTGTTCATAGAACTATTTCTTTGATTTTAATAATCTAAAAATTTTATTTATTTATTTTTATAGGAAATAGATTACTATGATGTATATAAGTGATCCACATTATGGTTTGTGTGTGAGATTAAAAAATGAATAATTTAGTGGGGATTAAAATATTGTGTTCCATATCATGGTAGGTAAAGATGAATTATATGAAGAAGGAAAATAGTCAGGTCAAAGTACATCATTGTTATACGTTCTATATCATGGTTTTACAAACCACATCAAGGTTTATTATAGATACCCATGTTAAACTTAACATAATTAGTACAATAATCTAAATATTTAAATAAAACATCTCACAATTGTAACACAAACTAAAGACCTAAAGGTTTATTAGCTTGGAGACTAGTTATATAAATGTATTATTTTATTACATATGTTAACATTTATCCATAATCATTATCCTTAAGAACATTTCCTAAATATATCACATAATATAATCATATACATAACATAGGTATTTTAAACAAAAGAAAGGGGTGATCTCAAACATTCAGTAAGGGAAAACCTTATCATAGAGTAATAGATCAAAAACATGGAGGAGTACATAAGGAAGACATAATTTCCATAATAAATGATCAAAATACCTTATATGATAATCATAAATATTGTTAGAGTGACATAATATCATAAAAGTATCATTAAGAATATATAAGAGATAGAATATATTACATGTCAATATGAAATAAAAGTGAAAATTAATTAAATGGAATAATCATAAAAACATTGAGTTTCATGGAAATAAAATGAATCTTTGAAATTTAGAATAAACTGGTGAAAATAGTGAATTTTAGAAAAAACATTATCATAGTAAAACATGTGTGAGAAACCCCATTTTTCTCATGCCTATGTGAACAAAATTATTATGTCCACGCCTAAAATATGAGCAAACCTGTCATGCCCAAGCCTATGAGAAAAAACTCATTATTTCAATGCGTAACTATCTCATTATATATAAACATAAATAAATTCATTGGAGGGAAATATAGGACCCTACCCATCATTATCCATACATATTTTTTCCACTTAAAATAAACCATCATCATATCTTAAATAAACCATGGAAAAACAATTGTTTTCTTAAATAATCAAATAAAACTAACTTAAGAAATCATAGGATATAAAAATCTCATTTCCAAAAATTATTCAAAACATAATAATATGTATTGGGTGTTGAAAACATCACTTCATGGGAGATAACCCTTGTAGGAAAAACTAAAGTGAAAATAAATAATTTTTTAAAAACTCTTTTAAACATTTTTATAAAAGATTACATGTATATTACTTTAAAAAAATTGAGAATGTAAATAAAATAATTTTTTAAAAAAATTATTATAAAATTTTACAAATAAAATAATCTTGAAAATATATAAGTTTTCAAAAATAGAGGTGAAAATAAATTTAAAACTTTTAATTTTTAAAAGAATCTTTAATAATGGAAACATGAAAAAGACATATGTCTTTTTAAAAAACATTATTGGGAAATAAACCATTTTTAAAAAAGGTTATGTGTTAATACGCCTTTTATTAAAGAGAAAATAGAAAGTAAAACCTCCATTAAATATTCGGAGAAAAGGGAACCCATTATATGAAAAAGGCACAAATGCCTTAAAAATAAGACTCAAAATACTAAAAAAGGATCTAAAAGTCAAAAGGAAAGAAGACGTCAATAAAATAAATAGAATAAGATGGATCATTAAATAGATAGTGAAACATTCATTTTAAAATAAATAAATGGGAATTTATAGATCATTATAGTAAAAAAAAATTATTTCCCACTAGTGAAAGGAGAACTTTGGTGGGATATAAAAGCATTGATATACAAGAAATATCCATTTAAAGAATTAGGAATTATTCTTAACAAAAATATAATTTAAGGAAATAATAAAAACATCAAGGAAGAATAATTTTGTGGGAAATATTATTTCACTATAAAATAAAGTGTAAATACATCAAAAAAAATTCATAGTTCAGGATAGATAAATCCTGAAAAACAATAGACAATGAAGAGTGAATATTATCCAAGAAAGAGATTTGAGTCGTAATAAAACCTTATATGCTTTGTAACATAGGAATAAAACCCCTTTGAGAAGCTTAAGTTTAAACAGAAAACTAAATATATTGAATTATTATTGGGTCAGGATACAATATTACAATAGGAAAGTATTTATGACATTGAAATGGAAACATGTTGTATGGATTAAACATGTCTCAAGGAATTTATATTTGAGACAAAGAAAACCTTACAACATTATAAGTATTCAAATAAAACCCCATTGTAAAAGTGGGATTGTAATTAAACATAAAATATCAAGATTAAAAATATTTTTTGATATGATATATCAATTTGGAAGAATATTCACTATAAAAAATAAACTAGGTGTATAATGTCAAACATGTCTCAACAAGAGGAACCTTGAGATAAAAAACCCTTACCATGTTTCATTGCCTATTATATCACACTCTAACCACCTATAAAAAAAATACAACTAAATTAGTATCAAATTTCATAACCTTACTAATAAATATTACCCTTTTATAATCCTTATTATAATTATTTCATTATAAGTACATTAATTAGTTATAGTGTGTTATGACCATCTAATAGTAATAAATTTAAATATTTTCATATGCTTAATACATTTGATATTCTTACCCATAATTTGGTAACAATTTCATATTTTATTTATAATTTAATACTATATACATTATATTAATTTAAAATTTTCTTATTTCACCCCATATGAGTTTTGGATACATTATGTGAAAATCAAATTCATAAGAACTTATTTCCTCAATTTTAGCAAAAGAAAAAAGGTATTATAATAATATGTTAAAATTTTAATATAATATATCCAGAACCAAATACCATTATAATTTTGATTATTATATTATAATAATATTAGTTTTAATTTTCTAATAGTTATCCATAATATGTTTTTATAACATCATACACGTAGGTTGTTAAACCGACCCAAACATGAGCACACTTTAACTCGATCGATGAGTATAGTTAAAGAGGTGTTTATTTTGACGTTATATCATTATAAAAGAATAATAACAATATAATTTAAATTTTTTTATTTTTTTGAATGATATTTTAATATTTTTGGAAAAATAATGAAAAACTAGAAGAAAAATGAAAAATAATTCCATGTGGATGCGGTACTCCACACAAACACACATGATTGACATTCCATTGTTTCTATAAGAGGATGGAAATGAATAAATAATGTTGGACCATTAAAATAAAAATATATCATTATAATAATTACAGAAAATAAATTATATTATTATTTTTGAAAGATATTTTGATGATTAAGATTAATAAGAAACACATTTGAAGAAGATAATACTTACATTGAAGACTTTTTTTCCTTGGAAGTTCCCTAGAAATTAGAGGGATTCATCTAACTGTTAGTGAAAATGGATTATTTTTTTCGAATAGGATTTTAAGGAGAGTAAAATTAGAGATTTTAGAATTATAGTTCTAGGAATAGTTTTAACTCTCAATTGTGTAAGTGTTATCCTTTTATAAGAAGAGAAAGGGGGCCCTTTTGGAAGCACTCATAATTTTTTCGCAATCCCCTGACACTATTCAATGTTCAATGGATCCAAAATAGAAAAAATAGTGTTTTGGGTATTTTTGGGTTTATAAAGGCTCCAAAAAAATGTTTCCCAATTTTTTTTAAACATGTTATAGGGTTTTCAAAATTATTTTTTACATTTTAATCTTTTACTTTTGAACTAGAATACTAGTTTTTAACTAAATGATTTTATGATTTATTATACATTTAAAATAACCCATATAACCAAATTTCAAAGTCATGGAACAAAATTTAACATATTTTTATTCCAATTCAATTTATATATATTATAAAATTAAATTTTAAATTAAAACAAACAGTGTTTTGAAAAAAACATTTAGTAGAAAGATGATATTTTGACCATTATCGATTCTTAATTTTATTCAGAATTGATTACCAACTAAATGGGTATTAATATATTTATTTATTTGATAATAAATAATATTATATTAATTATTTAATCTATTAAAATTTAATTTGTTAAATATAATTTCCTTGATATTAATAAAATAATAATTTTAAAATAATTGTGTCACTACTATCATGGTAATTTTCATTAATTATGATAATATAAATTTTATTCCTAAAATATTAAATTAGCAATATTAATTATTATAAAAATTATTTTCTCAAATATAATTATAATTTAATAAAATTAACTTTCTATGTTTATGGAAATGAATGGTAAATTTAACGCATGAAACTAGTAAAACCCCATTTTTTAAGAAAAAAGTTTTTTTAGAAACAATATTTATGATTAGGATAAAATTATCAATTAAATTGATTAAAATTATATTAAAATATTTATTATAATTAAAATATTAGTAATTTATAAATAAAATAAATCAAAAACTTCAATTCATCATGCTATAATTAATTAAACAAAATGGTTGAAAAACCTTTTTTTATTAAAATGCTAGATAAATTTTCAAAACGTTTCTCATGGGTTTATAAAATAAATATATAATTTTACAATGTTATATTATACTAAATAATATATTATTTTATAGTAAAAATTTTCAACAACTTTTAATGTATTAATTTAATAAAATAATTTCATAAAACAGACTGCATTAATAAAATCAATATTTTCATTGTTCACCTGAAAATTGATTATTGTATAAAAATATAATAAATTCTTCCTAAGATTTTTTTGATGAAATAAAAAATGAATTTTAATTTATCAAATTTATATTCTAAAATATTTAAATTTTTATTTTTAATATATATATATATATAATATGAATAAAATAGATTCTATTGAAAATAACCTTTTCATTATTAACTTAGGTTAATTATTAACCTCGTAAAGGTAATAAATATTAACGGTTTACCATATTAGCTTTTATTATAACCTTATTAATTGTGCCTTCTTAATATTAATTTTTTTTAAATTGTTGTATGTTGTGATATAAGTTATATAACATAATATTTATTTTAAAGGGCTCAAAATATCAAGTCGTTGCATTTTAAACCTTTAAATAAATTATGTCCTCACAATTTAATTATAATTTATTTGAAGAAATATCAAGATATTATCTCTAATGAGATATGATCCACAATATCATAGTGACGACTTGAAAAAACTTATTTTTTTTAACAATTTAATGTTATTTTATATCATAACTATGTATTAAATCCCATGTGAATGATTGAGCTTTCTACATAGATAATTCATAGTTTTATATGCACTAATATATTATCATAGTTGATTGAGAATTTATTATTCCATATTCTATAAATTAATTTTGATTCAAAATGAATATATCCATTCTATTTTAATAATTGAGTCTTTTTAAGAGGATATTATGATTATCCCAAAGTTTATTTCCACAAACATAATAATCTTACAAAAAAAATTTCCTCAAAAACAAAATCACTAAAATTAGTGATATGATGTTATTAAAACAAAATCCTTAAAAAAAGAGTTTATAAAACTAGAATACATCGACAAATTTGAGTTGGGGGGTAAGTTAAACCTAATTACCACTATCATTTTCATCAATAGTCATTGCATATGTTCTTCCTTTATCCTTGCATCCAGGCTATTGTATACTCCTACCATCCTTAGTAATCCAAGGATTTGATCACTGACTTAGATAATTACCATGTTATTAACTGATAAGACATTGAATTGTAAGTGGTTTCCAAGTATGAGTTTTATCTTTGTTCTTTATATTAACAGAAATCTACATTATTATATGATTTTTTGATTGACCCTCTTCCATAAGTAAAGAAAATTATAGTAAAATTAATGAAATTAACTTAGTAATTATTCAAATATTTTTGATATATAGAAAATTTAATTTTTTTCCCTTGATCATCTTCACCTCTTGATTTTTCATGAGACTCTATTTTTCTATTATTTGGTGAACTAAAATTTTCAACTATGGTTACATTGTTGATCATATATTGGGTGAACTGGTTTTCCATAATCATAAGTTTTATCATTCAAACACCCATTCTAATGCATTTTTAATTATGATAATATTCACATTGTCCTTCACACCCATGGTTCCTTCTAGTTCTATCCATTATTAAAACCAAAATGGTTGAAATGATTGATGAAGAATTTAAAAAATAGGGATATTACTATAATCATAAAAAGGAATTCAACCATAAAAAGTTTTGTTATTTTATATTTTCACATTTTCCTATTATTCATTTAGTTCAATCTATATCAATATTAGTTTGATTTATGTTACATTAAATTGAGTTATATTATTATCTTCAATTTAACTATGAAATAAATCTTTCATCACATTTCATAAAGAACATATGATCATGCAAAGTATATCACTTGGGAGTTTCAAACTGGGAGTGTAGCTAGGCCTCTTTTTCGGGTACCAGGTTACGATTGAGTTAATATACAATGCACCTTTTTCAATGTTGTTACCCCTAGGTATATTTTTTACAGAGCATGTATCCACTTATAGTATCTAGATAGTGATGTATTTCTAGGGAAGACCATCAACTCAAGACTTTTCTAATATTCAGTGGCACATGAGCCTCATTTCGGTTTATGAGGACTCATAAAGTATATCCAAGAGACCCGATATCAAATTTGGGTGGAGGTATATTTCTAGGTACAGTAGAAGTAATGTAGAATGTATTGTTTGGTACTATAGTAGCTATAACTATTCATATGTTTGGGCCTTTGGACTATCAGTTTGGTCATAGAGTCCTTCAAGGCTTTTGAGCCACCCAAGGTATTTAGGCTAGTAAAGATTTTGGGCTTCTTCAAGGCCTTCAGTCAACCACAATGCTTTTAATCCACCTTAAGGCCTTCAGGACACCTAAAAATATAGATGTACCAGAAAATTTACAAGGAATAAGGTTGTATATAAGGGTTCAGAGCAAGAACACTCACCAGAGCCGAGCTAACTAAACATGGATGATTGAGAGGGTATGGCATTTCAATTGGTATGAGGCATGTGCATATCTACACATGAAAGTTAGTTGACCATCCATGTGAATGTTGAGAGTTTATATCCCTATATTTTCTAGGAAGGTGAAATTATATGTTTTCTTGTTTGGGTTTATTTCCTAAGACCTATGGGTCATGTAATGTGTCACCTAAGACTTCAGGCCTTATAAGGGTTATCCCTTATCCATTGAAAGGGGGATTATCAAAAATAAATAAAAAATTGAAGGTCTTCGGGCCATTCGGAAAAGAATTTTCCAATATTCCATCGTATCAACCTATATTTGGAATCAACTCTAGTGTTTTTACTAAGGTTATTTAACCGTTATACCAATGTTAACTATACTGATCTCTAAAAATTACTAAACTAATCTCTATTAATAACTAACCCTTTATATTATATAAAATATTTTATCTCATTCTAAATATATCATAATTAGTAAAATAATATCAATATTTTTATAATATATATCATAATAGTTACATAAACTAAGGAAAAAAAGGTTTAATGTCTTGGAATCTAGTGATATTAACATCTTATTTTACTACACTTACGAATATTTCTCCATAATATTACTCCTCTAAATCCATTCCTACAAATATCACAAGAAATAATCATGTTTTTGATCTAGGTGTTAGAAGGATAAGAATGGGTTGAGCATAGATGCTGAGTAAGGGAAAGACTAATCATACTGTAATAGATTATAAACAAGGAGCAGTATATGAAAAAGATATAAATTTCATAATAAAATATCAAAATAAACTATATGTTAATCATAAATCATGTTAGAGAAATATAATACCATAAAACGATCATTAAGGATATATAAGACCAAACATATAACATGTGAACCTGACATAAAAGTGTCTAATACTTAAATGTAATAATCTTTCAAACATAAAATTTCATGGAAATGAGAGACATTGTGAATATTTATCATAACTGAATGAACAATATGAAAATGTAGAATAACTATAAGCATATGAAGACTTGTGTGATCAAACCCATTATTTTCACAACTATGTGAACAAAAACATTACGTCAACACCTAAAAATTGGATCAAACTTATTATGCTCACTCCTATGTGAACAAACTTATGATATAAAAACCATACTATATCATGAGATATAAACTTAAACTAATGAATTATATAGTGATATTGAACCCCAACATACATCATCCATGCATATGTGTTCCACTTAAAGTCAATCATCAACATATTTTAAATAAGTGATGCATAATATAATGGTTTTCTTAAACATTAAAATAATATGAACTTAATAAATCATATGATATAAAAATATAATTTACTAAAAGTATTCATAACATAAAAAAATATAGGTGGTCATAAAAAACATCACTTCATGGGAGATAATTGAAAGAGTTAAAATTTAAGTAAAAATAAAAAAATATTCAAAAAAATGTTCTAATCATTTTTATAACATGTGATGTGTAATTTACATTCAAAAAAAATTCTAAAAGGAAAAGAAAATAATTTTTTGAAAACTTAATGATAAAAAGTCCGAATTATTATATCTGTGAAAAGACATAGGATTTAAAAAAATTATAGGTGATAATAATTTGAAAAATTATACTTTTGAAAGGAATCATTAATAATGTAAACATGAAAAATGCATATGGTTTTTGAAAATGGAAATTAGAGTGGATGATAATACCTTTTATTTTAAAAGGATGGAAAACCTTTTGATCATTTTAAAATAACCTTAGTGAAAACCCAAATCCATAAAAAAGTGCTGAAAACTATATTTTAAAATGTGTAAATTGGAATTAAATTATTATTGGATTTGAAAACAATTTTAGTTCCCATTACATAAAGGAGGACATTTGTGGGAAGTAAAGAACATGGATATAGAAGAAGAAAACCATTAAAATAAGACAACATTATTCTTAATAAAAATGAATTTTAATGAAGAAATAGAATCATCAAGGAAGAATAATTTTGTGTGAAATATTATTTCATAAAATATATAGTAGAAATAAATCCTAATGTCATTATAGGTTAAGATTGAACAATCTTAAAATATAATATACCAGGAAGAGTGATTATGTCCAAATAAAGAGATTTGAGTCATGAAAATCTCTTGAAACCTTTGTAACAATAGAATCAAAACACCATGAGAGGTATAACATTAAATGGAAAATTAAATATCATGAATTATAATTGGATAATGATACAAAATTACATTAGGGAAATATTTACACCATTGAAATAGAAACATGGTGTATACTGTAAACATGTGCCAAAGAATTTTGATTTGATACAATGAAATCCTTATGGATTTTAAAAATATTGAATCAAAACACATTAAAAAAATAAAGATTTTAATTAAACTTCAAATACCTTTATTAAAATATATTAAATGATCTAATATCTCAAATAATAATTATATGGACTACATAAATGAAATTAGGTTCATAATATTAAACAAGCCTCAAGAGGGGAATCTTGAGATGAAAAACCCAAACCTTGATTCCTTACTTATCAGATCACACTCTAACCTAATTTCAAATAAAATATAACCAACTTAATATCACATTTCAAAACCATTTTCATAAATATAACCCTTTTTATAATCCTTATTAATTTTTTTGATGTTCAGTACATTAATTTGTTATAGCATATTGAGACCATCAATTGTAAATAATTGTAACTGTTTTTCACAAGTTTAATAATTTTAATATTATTGCCCAAAAATTTTAAAAAAATAATTATTAATATTGATTTTAATATTATATAAAATATTTTTATTTAAAATGTTCTTATTTCATCGCATATTGTTTTTGGTTATGTCATTTGAAAACTTAATTGACAATGACTTATTTTGATAGTTTTAGGGAATGAAAAATATACTTTAATAAAAAGTTAAACACTTGACCTAATATATAAAAAACCAAATAAAAATATTTATTTTTTATTAGATTATAATATTATCATTTTTTTGTACTCATATATATCCATAAAGTAATTTTATAGCATTGTTCGTGTAGGTTTTTAAACGAGCCCAAACTTGGATATGATTTAAGTCGATTAGTGAGTATGGTTAAAGAAGTATTTATTATGACATAATATCATTATAACTGAATAATAATGATTTTTATTTTTATTTTTTAATTATTTTAAACCATATTTTAAAATATTTTTAAAAATAATGAAAAATAGGAGAAAATGAAAAATTGATTATTTGTGGAGGTGGTAGTTCGTCCGCCCACACGATTGACATTCCTTTGTTTTTATAATAGGATGGAAATAAATAAATAAGGGTTAAAAAATTAATATAAAAAAATATCATTATACTAATTATATAGATTCTAACATACTATTATGGAGAAAATATATTTTTAAGAGTGACATTAAGAATAATAGATTAAGAAGAAGATAAAACTTACATTGGAGAGTTGATTATTTTTCTTGGAAGTTCCCTTGAAACTAGAGGTATTACACTAACTATGAGTGCCCAACATCTTAAATTTATGGGATAGTATTATAGTATATTAAAATTTAATATTTTAATGCATGAATTCTATAAATAGTTGTAACTTTTAAGTGTCTAACTGGTATCCTTTTATAAGAGGAAAAAATGGTACATTTCCAAACACTCATCTTTTTTCAATAATTCCAAGACACTATTCAAGGGTCAATGGATTATAATTTTAAAAAATACTAGTATGGGGTATTTTGGGTAGGTTATGTCTCAAAAATATATTTCCATAAATTTTTTAAACATGTTATATGGTTTTTACCATTACTTTTTTACATTTTACTCTTTTACTTTTAAAATGGGAAACTTGTCTTTAATTAATTGATTTTATGTTTCATTAAAAATAAAAAATTACCAATATAACAATATTTGGGTGTTATAAGAACTAAATCTTACCTATATTTATTCTATTTAATTTTCTAAATATTATTTAACAATTTTTTAATTAAAATAGATAATGTATAAGGAAATTATTTTCATAGAAAAATGAAAATTTGACAAATTTGGATTCTTAATATTATTTAGTTTTGACTACCAGTTAAATGTATGTTAATGTATTTATTTATATTTTTATATATTATATTATATTATTTATTTTAAATATTTAAGTTTAACTGATTCAATATAAAATCCATGATATCAGTTAAACAAAATATTTAAAAATTCTGTTTCCCTATTACTGTGGTAACTAGATTTAATAATAAAAATCTATATATTATACCTAAAAATTAAATTGTCCAAATTAAATGATATGAAAATTATTATCTCAAATATAATATTTATTTTAGTAAATTAACTTTCAATTTTTATGGAAATTAATCTTATAGTTAGCACATGTAAAACGTAAAACCTCGATTTTATGAAAAATATTATTTTTTAGAAAAAATATTTATGATTTGGATATAACTATCAATTTGATTTATTGAATTGAATTTAATATTATTATTATCAATAAAATAGTTTTTATCTATCAAAAAATTAAATCAAAAATATTATTTCAACATATTATAATTAATTAAACAAGACAGTCGAAAAACATTTTCTATTAAAATGATAAATAAATTTTCAGAATATTGAGAATAGGTCTATAAATTCATTACAGTATTTTAAAATATTTATTATACTTTATAATATTTATTTTTAAATGTAAAATTTTCAAAAACATTCAATTTATTCATATATTAAAATAATTTCATAAAAGTGATGTCATTAATAAAATTGGTATCTTTATTATTCTCCATAAAATTGATTATTTTTAAAAAATATAAAAAATAAATAATAACCTTATTTTATTTTAAGGAATTTAAAATTTTTAATATATTTTATCAAATTTAAATTCAATTTTTTAAAATTTATTTTTTTTAAGAAATTATATAACATATATAATAATGTTTATATTAAAAATAAACATTTCAATACTAAATCATGTTAATTATTTACATTCAAAAGGTAATAAATTTTAATGGTTTGCTATGTTTTTTTTACTACATTTATAAATAATGTATTCTAATTATTTTCTGGTTTATTTAATTTAGTTATTGCTTGTGAAATAAGTTATATAACATAGTATGTATTTTAAAGGATTCAAAATCTTGGGTTCTTACATTTGTATTTGTAGTTGATGGTAAAGATGAAATGAAACCACGGGGAAGGACCATGGTACAGTTGCATTGAATATGTTTAATAGTGTTGGGATTGATGAAATTTTATCATGGTTTAAAGATATGTTGAGATATGTTATATAAACCCGGACCGAAACAATAGAAAATTTAATTGTCCATAAATATTCGAGCTTGAGAGGAGGAAAATATTTATTATACACCACTCTAACTTTTATGGAAAATTTAATTGGTTTTGGACAAAAGTTAAAGAGGATAATATAGATAAGGATATAAGAGGTACTATTATTAATTAATCTGTAACAATAGAGGTATTTATAGAATAGTTTGTTTTTATATTTTTGATTTAAATAGTAATTCTTAAAATAAATAATTTATGTTATTTTTTTTATTTTAAATAATAAACTATTAATTATAAAATTTTAATCTAAAAAAATAATTTCTTTTTTGAATTCATAA
The DNA here is from genome assembly GCA_963277665.1 of Viscum album. Classification (NCBI taxonomy): domain Eukaryota; kingdom Viridiplantae; phylum Streptophyta; class Magnoliopsida; order Santalales; family Viscaceae; genus Viscum; species Viscum album. The sequence continues at coordinate 287,492,124 of OY728159.1, read as the reverse complement.
TGTTGAAATTATATTGTTATGAATTTTTTAGAATTTTCTAAAAAAGTTTAATTTTATTATGAATAGTAAAAAATACAATTTTTTATAAAATATTGTATTTTTTATAACATTATGAAGACATAATTATTATATAAAATTTATTGAACAACTAAATTATTATTTTATAAGAGTAATATTGTACAGAAACAATTTATAATATGTATGTTATATTTTATTTCATGATAAATATAAATATTAATATCAGTGTAGATGTAGCGCCTATACAACATTGACAATGTCAAATTTGGATCCTTATTAATAATAATTGGGCCCTTAAAATTATTTTCACAAATTATTTATTTATTATTATGTATAATTGAGGGTTTTTATGTTAATTTTGAATTTTATAGTTATATAATATAAATCTTATCCAAATGCTTGTGAAGTTCTTGTACATGGCAACAAAAAGAAAAATAAAAAAATTAGGAAGTTGTCTTGTTATATATATGAGTGAATATAGACAATTAATAAATATAGGAATTTATTTTTAACCTTATTTATTTATTTTTATATTATTAATTTATTTTCAATTTTTATATATGAAGTAATTAACATTAATTCTTGTGAAATGCTGATGCAACGCTTGTGCAAGGAGAAGAAAAATAAATAAAATGTTTTTAATTTAAATTATATGAATTATTAAAAGACCCATATTTTGGATTAAAATTTTTATAAAAGAAATTTTCTAACATTATCTTAATTTTATTATGATTTGGGACATTTTGGATCAACATAAATCACTTTAATTCCTTATAATATTTTATTTCAAAAGGAAGTCAAGTTGTCAGATTATTTTTTTCAATTTAAAAAATATTTTAATATATCATTTTCTAGGATTTTTCATAAAAAATAAATAATAATTTGAAATATAATTAGTTTATATTCTTTATAAAAAATAATTTTTAATTTTTATAAAACAAATAAACACCATAATTTATTTCACACTGATGATATAGTATGGATTTAATTAATGAATAAATAAAATTGATGACATTAAAAATAATAAAATAAATATAATCTGATTATTTTAAGCTAATTAATGAATTTAATATATTAATATGATGTGTATTTGATATAATAAAAAAATTATTTGAATTTAAATTTTTTTTATGTGTTTAAAGTTATAGTTATGAATAATTTTTATTTTGACAAAAATTATTTTTCATGAATAAAATATTTTTTAAAATTATTTAAAATCAAAAAAGTTATTGAACAAGGAAAAAAATGATAATATTATTTTGGAAATGTAATCCCTTTTAGTTTCTTGTAGTTTTTTAATTTTTAAACCCTATAATAGATTTATTATATTTTAATAATTTGAGTAATTACTAAGTTACCCCTCACCACAATTATAAAAGGAATCTAATTTATTTGCATAACATCATTACCTTGAACCTTATTACACAAATATCCACTTCTATATTATCTAATCCACTTATATATACTCATTTTGGAGGTTTTAGTTTTAGAATAATACCATCTTTTTTTGTCTTAAGGTGTTAAAAAAAGTTATTTTTTAAGAAGAGGAAGATGAAGAGACGTATGTGATGGTTTGAACTCAAGGTAAGGAGATTAATTTGAAAGTGTTGTTTTTATAATATAATTTTACATTTTTTAGGAAAATATTTTATTTTAATTTATGATTTTATATATGGACATCATATATAATTTTTAGTGATGTATCATGAAATTTTATACAATCATCTATTTTATTGTTTATGTCTTTTTAAATAAAATTATTTCATCTTGAAAGGCGGATTTCCCCAAAATATCTTGTGTTTATTGAAAATTGATATTTATTTATGATCAGAAGTTTGAAAATTATTTTCTTCTATGAAAATAATTTATGTATTATTATGAAATGTTTTTTGTGGGTTATGAATGAGAAAGGAAAGCCTTCTAAAATGTTTCTTAAAATTTATCATTTGGGTACCATATGAGATGATATGGCATGGGGATTGAACCCATGAACATAAGGTGATGATGTACTACAAGTGACACCCCTATTGTCTATATAGTATTCATATGACCTATCATGTATCATTTTAATCCAAAAAATAGTTATTATTTTCCAAATATATTTAAGTAGAAATCCAAGCGTCAAACAAATATGATTTTGAAGTGGGTTTCGAAAATGATAAGCATTTTAAATTTCCTAAAAATTGTTTTCTTATGAATTTTAAAGGGAAATTTTTTTTATAAATTATATAAAATTTGTTGTGTTAGATATAGTTTTTTTTTTCTAAATAAATTTTCAAAGTATTTAAAAATGATTTTATCATTTTTTTGAAAACCTCTTACAGGTAAAAATAATTTCTTTCTCTATGTTTCAAAATTTATTTTCTACGGGTTTAATAGAAATTACCAACAAGAGTTCAATTATCATACATATTTAGTGCATTATAAGTGTTTTAGTATTTTTTAATATACTTTATTATAGTTTTGATAATTTTTATTTTAATTCTCTGTTCTCTAAAACTTACACCAGAAAAATTCATTTATTATATAATGTACAATGTATTTTTTTGGATATCTTTTTTAAAAAATACACAAAAAGTTTTAATACTGAATCTGAAAGTGGTGGATCAGGGATTTAAATTTTGGTATCAAAGGAACAGTCTAGAAAAATTTTGAGATTAGATGTTATATTTTTTAAAAAAAATAGCGAGAGAATTTACTTATGAACTTCTAGTTAATTAAGTACACATAAGAAAATAATTTTTTTCTTAATTCTCAATATGTAAATTCAAAATCATATATTCAATGAATAAATTATGATGGAAAAATTATTTTAATGGGTGGATAATGCAACAAACCAGGTATTTATAGAATAATTTGTTTTTATATTTTTTATTAAAATAGTAACTCTTAAAATAAAAAGTTTATTATATGGTTATTTATATAAAACATTAATTTTATAATTTTATAATTTTAATTTTTTTAAAAATATATTTCATTTTTTAATTCATAATGTTGAAATTATCTTAGTGTAATTTTTTTAGAAGTTTTTAAAAAAGATTTATTTTCTAAAAAATAGTAAAAACTACAATTTTTTAAAAAATACAGTATTTTTTATGAAATAATAAACACCTAATTATTATATAAAATTTATTAAGTTTATTTAATAAATAAATAATTATTTTATATGAATAATATATTACATAAATAATTCAGAATATTTTTATTTTAATTTATTACATGATAAGTATAAATATTATTTTTAGTGTCGATGTAGTGCCTATGCAGCATTAGCAATGTAAAATTTGGCTCCTTGGTTAATAATAAATGGGTCTTTAAAATTATTTTTATTACATATTTAATGATTGTTATGTATAATTTATTTTTTTAGGTTAATTTCTAATTTTATAGTTGTATAATATAAATATTACCAAAATGCTTGTGCAATGCTTTCGAAAGGAAAGAAAAGATAAAAAACAAATTTAAGAAGTTCCCTTGTTATGTATATGAATGAATATGAAGAATGAATGAATATAGAATATTTTTAAAGTAATTAATTTTTTTATGATAATAATTCATTTTAAATTTTTATATATGAAGTAATTAACATTAATTCTTATGCAACGTTGATGCAACACTTGTTCAAGACGAAGCAAAAAAATGTTTTAAATTAAAATTATAAGAATAATTAAAAGACCCAAATTTTAGATAAAACTTTCTATATAATCATGTGTCTAGCATTATCTCAATTTTATTCATATTTGAAACATTTTGGACCCACATGAATCACAATAGTGCCTTTATAATATTTAATTTCTAATGGAAGTCAAGTTGTCACATTATAGTTTTTAATTTTTATAATATTTTATTATATCATTTTCCAAAAGTATTATTCAATATTAAATGATAATTTGATATATAATAAGTTTATATTATTCATGAAAATTTATTTTTAATTTGTATACAATAAATAAATACAATAATTTCTTTCGCAAAGATTATAGAGTATTTATTTAATTAATGAATAAATCAAATTACCAACTTTAAAAATAATAAAATAAATATAATTTAATATTTTCTGATAATTACTGAATTCCATAGATGAATATGTTGTGTCTTTTATATAATAAAAATATTTATTCCAATTTTACACTTTATTTTGATGTGTTAATGTCATATTTATGAACAGTTTTTATTTTGAAATATATTATTTTTCATGAATAAACTATTTTAATAAATTATTAAAAGAATTTTGAAAAAGTCCAAAAATTATAACATCATCTATAAAATTTAATACCCTTTATTCTGTAGGAATTTTCGAAAGGCTTAGACCCTATAAATGATTTATTATATTTTAATAATTTGAGTAATTCCTAAGTTACCCCTCATGTCAATTATAAAACGTGTCTAATTACTTACCATAACATCCTCACCACAAGCCATATTTATCAACTATACATTTTCTTATTATCTCCTACACTTATGTCTTCTCATTATTAAGGTCTTATTTTAGGAATAAAGCCATCTTTTGTGGTCTTAAGGTGTTAAGCAAGGCAATTTTCCCAAGAAGAGGAAGATAAAGAGACATATGTTATTGGTCAAACTCAAGGTAGGTGGATTAATTTGAAAGTGTTATTTTTTTAATATTATTTTAAAATTTTAAAGAAAATATTTTATTATCATTCATGATTGTAGATATGGAAATCATCTATAATTGTGGTTGATGTATCATAAACTTTTATGAAATCATCTATTTTAATGTTAATGTCTTCTTAAATATAAGTATTTCATATTGAAATGTGGATTTCTCCCAAATATCATGAGTTTAAAGAATATTAAGATTTATTCATGATGATAAGTATTAGAATTATTTTCTTCAATGAAAATAATTTATGTAGGATTATGTATTTTTTTAGTGGTTTATGAATGAGAAAGGTTTGTCTTTTAAAATGTTTTCTTAAAATTAGGCATTTGGATATCGTATTAGATGATATAATATGGGGAGTTAACCGATGTCCATAATGGGAAGATTTCCTACAAGTGATAATCCTATTATCCATGTGGATTTAATAAGACCAGTCAAGTATCATTTTAATCCAAAAAGGAGTTATTATTTTCTAAATATTTTTTAGGAGAAATCAAAGCATTTTGCAGAGATGATTTTAAAGTGGGTTTTCAAAATGATAAATATTTTAAAGTTTTGGAAAAGTGTTATCTTATGAAGATTTATAAAAAATCATGTTTATAGATTATATCAAATGTTTTTTATCTTATATAATATTTTTTTAATTTATTTTTCCAATTATTTAATAAATATTTTATATTTTTCTTTAAAACCCTTTACTAGGAAAAATAATTTCTCACCCTATGTTTTAAAATTTATTTTTCATTGGTTTAATAGAAATTATCTAAAGGAATTCACTTTTCTTATTGATTTATCACACTTAATGTGTTTTAGTTTTTTTATTATATTTTTATACAGTTTTGATTATTTGTAATTTAGTTCTCTACTCTCCAAAATATAGACCAGAAAAGGTCCTCAATTGTATAATGTACTATTTATTTTTCTATTATCTTTTAAAAAACAACATGTTTTAGTACTGAATATGAATGTTCGGGTTCAAGGATTTATATAATCACTATAAAAGAGTACATTTCTAAGATAAAGAAACAACCAAGAGCTAAAGGAATTGGTTTTACATCTTGAATAGATGATGACTAATAGTTTTCATTATAAAAGAGTATATTAGGGTTTTGAATTTACATTTCCATGATCAGAATGAAATTTTTCACGGGTTATTATGAAAATATTGATGAGTAAACCACTTTTTATGTCATTTATAATGAAGGTTTAATGAATGGAGTAGTTATTTTATAAAAAGGTAGTTTTTTTGGGTTCTTATATTCATTAATTCATTTAATATTTTCTTCCTTTAATCAACATGGTCATTTCTCATTGATTGATGAATTTACATTATATTCATAAACTATATGCTTGTATTTATTATTTATTGTGGAATTATTTTCACTCTTATATGTTTAAATATGGTTTTGGATCACCAAATTCTTAAATTAATTGAAGTAATTGATCATAAGAAAAGTGGATTTTTGAAATCAATAAACAAACAAAGATCAAAAAAATTGTTTAGATTAAATTATAACATAGAAAAAAAATATCACTAAAAATAATATAATCTCTACTATTTCATGATCCTAAAATTTTAAATTTTTAGAATCTTTCATCACTAAAGTTTATTAATTAGTTTTAATCTCAATAATTTCCATAGAAAGTTTTATGTTTTAAATAAAAATTATATTATAATGGTAACTTGTCTTAGTGTATTTAGCCTCAATCATACCACATACTCTAACTTTTTAGAAGTGTTAATAAGAGTATATTATAAAGTTATAAACTTGATTCATAAATGGAATGAACGACACCACTTGGGTGTTCAATAACTTAACGAAAAATATCTACATATAATTCATCAAAAGTTATCATGGTTAATTAAATTAATTTTTTAAATATATATATATATATATATATATTTGAAAAAACTAAAAATAATCAATTTTATTTTTAAATAAATACTCAAGTTTAATTTAAAATTTCATTTTTCAAATTCTTATTTTAAACAATCATGTGGAGTAAAAAAAACTAGCATGTTTATTTTTTTGTTAAGTAGAGTTTTGTGTATTAGATATGAAATTCTTTTTTTTTTGATAATCAAGACCAGATCGAGTGAAAATGTGATAACTATATGTTATGTAGACATTTTACTTGTGACATTGAGTATATTTTAGCCAAGTAGTTTTACAAGTATTTTAATCCGAAGAAAATTCACTTATTTAATTTGAAAATATTGATGTATCTATATCGAGTAGAAATGTGACTTGGCCTACTCCAATTGAGAATTAATTATAGGTTAGTAATACAACCTTTAATTATTCAGGGAATGAAGACAACCATCCATGGTATAATCACATAGAAATGAAATGATTCACTTATAAAATACTTTATAAATTAAAAATCCTTAATATGAGCAATGAAAATAACCTTGATAAACCATAATCATAGCCGAATAGATAATATTATTGTATATAAATCAATATTGTAACGCCCCGACCCCAGTTACCCAGAGTCGTTGAATTATTGCGTAACCTTAGCATGGTCACAAAAGTTCAAGTCTCGAAAGACCGATTAGTTTAGTAGCCTTGGAAACATTAGATACATTCATAAATGTTACATTACATCATAAAGTGAAATACTACAATAACAAAGTCTCCATAGTCCACACTCATATCCTCTTCTGACTATCCCTGCAGGTCATTCATAAAATACTTCTTCACATCCTGGAAAATATTAAAACATTGAAAGGGGTGAGCTCAGATGCTCAGTAAGGATAACAATATTGCGGAAGCTTTCATAAATAAACATTAACATTTATGGCAATGTATAACTAAAACAAAAGCCTTTTTAAACTTGAACTTCAGCATGATATGGCAAAAATAATATTAAATAATGCCATTTACTTACTCACATGGATATTCTACTAGTCGAATAATCCCATGCAATATCAATAACCACTTTCATAATGATGGAATGCATAATGCCATACTATCATAACCACATAGTCAAGGCCTCGTGCCAAGACCACAAATAAGATTTTTTCAAGGCCTCGTTCCAAGACACTAGTTTGTCTCATGAGACCTACCGATGCATCGAGGAGCTATAGCGGGCTCCACCCGTCACTTATTAAGTCCAATGCATTCTTCATATGAATAGGTTTAAACATATCATAAACCATAACATAATCGTATCACATAAAACCTGCATAAAGGAAACATAACATTTCCACATTTCAATCACAAGATATCAATAAAACACATTGATATAATAAAAACACTTTCAAAACAATTTTCTATACCAAAATAAAATAAAATTAAAAATTGTTTTTATTTTTCATTTTTAAAAAAGTTATGGCTTGTAGAGGAAGTTGAAACTCAAATAATGGTCACGACGGCAGAGAAGTCGTTGTCGCCGCATACATCATAAAAACATTCCTTTTTGTTGTTTAGTAAAAACGCTTTGTATAAAAAGATTCCTTTTTAATAAAATTAAAAGTCAAAGGGGTTTATACACCGTTTAAATGAAAGTTGGGTATAAAACCAAATATGCCTCAATGAAAGGAGATTGAGACAAAGTCCTTAAAAAGATCATTTTTAAAATTAAATAGATCTATTATGTGTATTTACTATAAGTACACATAAAGAAAGTACAAATACAAGATAGGACATAATAATATCATGACATAATTTGAAAGTAGGAGATTAACCCAAAGAATGGAAATTCGGTTAAGAAATTCCCTTACCTTGCGTCCTGTCTTGACTCGACCATTCTTTAACCTCCTGAATAATAAACTAGTGTTAATTTATAATTTCTTAAGAACATTTTTCAATTTTTGTATTCCTTTTATATCACTTATTACCATGTTATGAACATTATGTAATTATTTAAGTTAATAACGGTCGTTTTGTCGATCTTTGGTACTTGAGTCAAAAATAAACTTATTATAATTACAAGGTGTTCATGTGGTGATATATCCATAATATCCAGAATTATATTCATGATATAGATATCATATATCTCATATATATCCAGTATATACATGCCTTTATATTATTCAATAACGTTTAGAGGTAAGAAATGAAATGCACCGTTCATGGAGACGGTAAGCCGTACGTACGCATGAACGCTACTTTCATTTCTATTTCGTATTTAATGAAATCATAATGATATAAAGGGATATTATAATTCTAGTATAATATCATATATAATATCATTCACTCCATCCTTTATACATCCACATATGGGATTAACGATTCAAATCACTTTGAGGGGGCGGTAGTCCGCACTTTCTAAAATAAAAACATCGCGTTTACCCATAATGGAAACAATAAAGGTATGTCATAAATGAAAAATAAATAAGCTTAAGTAAAACATAAACATATTATATATCATGTATAAATATATATACATCTTAATGGCCACCTTTTAAGGTGTTATATGAGTGTTGAACAATCATCGTTTGTGAGGCAGAAATTCTCCATCCACAGAAACCGTATGTTCTTTAACCATTAGATATAGGTGTGTGTAAGTGTAGCTCTAATACTCATTATAAAAACATCCTAGTATATTGAGGATACTTGTGTTGTTACAAAATAAATGAATAAAAAGAGTTTAAGGGGTTGTAGAAGCAAAATAAAACAAAAGAACACAAGAGAAAACACTACCTTTAAAACGGGTAACTCTTTTTGATTTGAGCCAAAGGCTTCCTTGGGGAGAATTCTGCCCAAAGTGTGGCTTCTAAGAGTAAGAGAGGGAAGTTGGAAGATTATTTGGGTAGAGGTTGACTGAGCCAAAAGGCTTTGAAAGTGTGAGTAAGGTGGTAGTGGTGGGGGCCTTTTATAATTGGAGAGGAGGGGCACTCTTGGAAAGTAATAAAATGTTACTTTATTATACAATGATTTTCAGATTCTAAATGTCCCACCCTTATATAATTCGAGGATAAGGTGACAAGGGTTCGAACTATTCTCATCCAATAGGCTTTTTACAAGTGTAATGCTTAGATTTTACATTATCTTTTCATTTTATTTCAATCGTTAATTAATGAGGTAATCACTGCATCATCATGGTGTAATAAATAATTTAATTTATTTAATCTCTAAAAATTAACAAAACTATCATGATGTAGGAAATAGTTTTAGATTTCTAATGAATATTTATATTAAAAAATATGACTTGTATAACCCCATTTAAAAATTGTTTTAGTAAAACAACTCTTGTTTGTGACCTTTTTATTTTAACATTAAATAAAAAGTTATTTATGTCATTTTCCTACCAAAGTGGCTCCATGGGGTCCCCAAGTTGACCAATGTTTTGTCTCGGTCGGTCATGACTCATCCAATAGGGGTAGGATAAGTGTAAAGGTATTTTTATATTTTTATAATATCATTTTAACCTTAAATTTCACTAATTACCTTTAATCGCGATTAATTAAACGTAAAAGTTACTATTCACCAAAAAATTATTTTAATCTCATTGAACCACATTTTACTTCATAATGACAACCATGTATGTCAGATTTTTGAAAATCCAATCACAGAAGAGGTAATGTTTCATTTAAATGAAAAATCAGTTTTTTAACTACCACTTAGTGGTTTCACTATTCATCAAAAATTGATGTTTTTCAGAACAACACCAAAATTTCACCCTAAGCTATAATTGATATCCCGAATTCAAAAATGATGTATATTTTACAAAATTCCAAACATATAAGTTGCATTAATTAATTTTATAATTAATTCCCGCTGTCACAACAAATAGCGTGTTTTTAAGAAACAATATATATCAAAAGATTCACAATTGTTTATGTCCAATTTCAAAGTGAAATTAATTCTAATGACCACCATTGGATAAAATAGTAAGAATATATTCTAATTATACTTTAAAACCACTCAATAGTATAATTTATCACTATAAAATACTTTGACTAAAGAATTTGTTTTTATGTTTTTTTCACTATTCATAAAAAATTGGAAGTTCTCAGAAAATTACAAAAAAATCAACTTTGGATAATTTCGATATTACAAATACAAAAATGAAGTCCATTTTGAAATATAAAATTTCTATAATTTTAAAAAGTGGGTATTACTATTCATAACGGCTACTTTGATTAGTCGTGGTGTGTTAGAACTCGAACTTGCGTACAATGCAAGCTATTGCATTATTGAAAGAGAGGTGTATCATGGAAGCTCGGGGTGTTACATTCTCCCCTCCTTCAATAAATTGCGTCCTTGCAATTTGAAAATGTTCTTCGAAAATAAAAGGTTGAAAATATAAAATACCTTTGTAGAAAACCCACATCGGAAATAGGGTTAGTAAAAATATAACTTTAAAAGATAGAAAGATAAGTACAAAGGTCACCCGAGATAGCCCATACTAGGATTCTATGAAAATATTGATATGGAGGAGAAAAAAACCATCAAGGTCTGATGGAGAGTTGTAGAAAATAGTATTAGGAGAAAGTTAACCATAACAAAATCACAAACTTGTGATTGGTTAAACGGTCATTGAATCCCCAGTTGGAAAAGTTAACCGACAACATTTTTGTTTTAAGTTACCTTTCATAATGTTAAGGAATTTATTTAAGAGATTTACTAAGAACATAAGGGAATATACTTACTTGTCATGTAGGCTTTCATTATTTAATAAATTTTTACCATGAACCCATCTTTCACTCCAAAAGGTAATAGATTTTCAAAAATATTATATTTATCCTAATCGTACAATGTTCAAAATATTAACACAAACCATTTAAATTAGGAAAACTATTTTGTAATAACCAGGGACTTATTGTAGGCTAGTGGTAGGTAATAAAGGCCTGTCGCACTATGGTTGTGGGTTCGATTCCTGCAGATTTGTCCGACGCGACGGGTTATGCCCCACCCTACAGGATGTCCTTTTCCTAAAACTATAGTATTCCAAAAATAATATTCAGAATTTTTTTATCCTCAAATAATACTATCAAAGGTTCAACTTAATCTATTCCAACCTATATAGTTTTCCAAAATACCTTTGTCTAGACTTTCTCTAAAGGGTCCTTAAATTCCAAAATCAATTGTAACATTAGATTCCCTAAACAAAGTAAAGTTTCTCTTATTGTCACATACTAAAAATATGATTTCCATCATCATATTAAATCCTTAATGATAACAACAGGTACTGCAGTACAATCCTTATATATATCACATTATTTTTATAACCAGAATATAATCCTTGAGTCCAAAAGCACCAATACATTAATTATTCTCCTTCAACTGTAGTAACAGGATAAGATTGTCCTTGATCCCTTGGCCTTTTCTGAGTTAAGTTTCCCTGACGCTTAGGACATTCATTTTCATAATGCCCCATTTCCCTACAATTGTAGCATTCAACATTGATAGCCTCTTTCTTTCCCTTACAATCATAAGCCTAGTGACCTTTTTCTCCACATTTGTAACAAGCTCCCATTCCCTTTAGGCAAGTACCAGGGTGATTCTTCCCACAATTATCACATAATGGAAAATTCCTTCTTTCCCTTTTTCCCTTTATCTGTCTCTTGTTCCACTGTTCTCTTCTTCTCTTGCTTTACTTTGTTGTCATAAGACTTAGATAATTCCTTTTCTATCTTGATAGCACACGAGACAATATCTTCGTACGATGAGAAGGATTGTGATACTAAAGCTCGATGGAGAAATGTTTTTAGCCCATCAAAGAAACGATCAATCTTACCTCTTGGGTTACGTATATAATCTGCAGCATACCTCACTAACCTTGTAAAGTTGTCCCCATACTTTGCGACATTCTCATCCTCCTTTTGTCTCAGACTCAGAAATTGCCTTTCCATATCTGCTTGATGGTCACGAGGAAAGTATTTTTCTAAGAAAATCTCTTTTAACTCCCTCCATTCCATATTCGATACGTTATCATCTTCCTTTGTGTTTTCAATCAGCGACCACCACTGATCGGTATCTCCAGTGAGGCGGTAGACTGCCATGACAACCTTCTCCCTTTCGCTACTCCCCAAGGCATGGAATATTTTTTCTATGGATTTTATCTATTTCTCAGCTACTAATGGATTTGTACCCCCATTAAATGTTGGTGGTTGTTGCCTCATGAAGCGGTCTAACATTGATCCTCCACATTGCGGATCAGGGTGCTCCATACGAGTAAGGTTATTATTCATAACCTGAGTGAGTTGTCCCAGTATGGTAATAAGTTGATCAACACCAGTTGTATCTCCAGATCCACAATAATTATCTTAAGTAGGAGGGAAATCCCTACATGGACTGCGTGCATTGATACGGTTTCCATTCCTTCCACAAGGCGCCATTTCTAAACAATGGAATAAAGTAGATTAGTTTATGAATCAAAATACATAATTCCATACTTGTAAAATTCTTAACATAAATTGAACTATTTATGGATATAATCCATAAAAATGTTTTCTTTGAGGAAGTATATACTCATAACCCTTCATAGTGGTTTGTAATGAAAATGAAAATTATCCTAAGCATATCCCCTGGGAGTGTCATAACCAAGAGTGCAGCAAGACCCGTTGTCGTGCACCAGTTCCCGTTCGAGTCTAGCTCAATGTGGTGTTTTCGGGTTTTACCCCTAGGTACATCTGTGCCAGAGCCACCTCTACCTGCTCATATCCAGATAGGGATTTATTGCTTGGAAAACTCACCAAATCTCTATAATACCAAAATTCTAGGAAGTTCTTCTATACTAATCCTCAAAGTCTATCTTTGGGTTATGTGCTCTAATTAGAGTTTATCTAAATCTAGCTTCCAAGGTTAGTACTAAACTTCCTCTGATACCAACTATAACGCCCCAACCCCAGTTACCCAGAGTCGGTGCATTATTGCGTAACATTGGCATGATCACAAAAGATCAAGTCTCAAAAGAATGATTAGTTTAGTAGCCTTGGAAACACTAGATACATTCATAAATGTTACATTACATCATAAAGTGAAATACTACAATAACAAAGACTCCATAGTCTACACTCATATCCTCTTCTGACTATCCCTGCAGGCCATTCATAAAATAATTCTTCACAACTTGGAAAATATTAAAACATTGAAAGGGGTGAGCTCAGATGCTCAGTAAGGATAATAATATTGCAGAAGCTTTCATAAATAAACATTAACATTTAAGGAAATGTATAACTAAAAAAAAGCCTTTTTAAACTTGAACTTCAGTATGATATGGAAAAAATAAGATTAAATAATGCCATTTACTTACTCACATAGATATTCTACTAGTCTAATAATCCCATGCAATATCAATAACCACTTTCATAACGATGGAATGCATAGTGCCAGACAATAATAACCACGTAGTCAAGGCCTCATGCTAAGACCACAAATAAGATTTTGTCAAGGCCTCGTGCCAAGACACTAGTTTGTCTCATGAGACCTACCGATGCATCGAGGAGCTATAGACGTCTCCACCCATCACTTATTAAGACCAATTCATTCCTCATATGAATAGGTTTAAACATATCATAAACCATAACATAATCGTATCACATAAAACATGCATAAAGGAAACATAACATTTCCACATTTCAATCACAAGATACCAATACAACACATTGATATAATAAAAACACTTTCAAAACCATTTTCGATACCAAAATAAAAGAAAATTAAAACTTTTATTTATTTTTCATTTAAAAAAAAGATATGGCTTATAGAGGAAGCCGAAACTCAAATAATGGTCACGGCGGCGGAGAAGTCGTTGTCGCCACATACATAAGAAAAACATTCCTTTTTGTCGTTTAGTAAAAATGCTTCGTATAAAAAGATTCCTTTTGAATAAAATTAAAAGTCAAAGGGGTTTATACACCGTATAAATGAAAGTTGTGTATAAAACCAAATATGCCTCAATGAAAGGAGATTGAGACGAAGTCCTTAAAAAGATCATTTTTAAAATAAAATAGATCTATTATGTGTATTTACTATAAGTATACATAAATAAAGTACAAATACAAGATAGGACATAATAATATCATGACATAATTTTAAAGTATGAGATTAACCCAAAGAATGGAAATTGGGTTAAGAAATTCCCTTACCTTGCGTCCTTTATTGACTCGACCGTTCTTTAACCTCCTGAATAATAAACTAGTGTTAATTTATAATTTCTTAAGAACCTTTTTCAAGTTTTTTATTCCTTTTATATCACTTATTACCATGTTATGAACATTATGTAATTATTTAAGTTAATAACGGTCGTTTTGTCGATCTTTGGTACTTGAGTCAAAAATAAACTTATTATAATTACAAGGTGTTCATGTGGTGATATATCCATCATATCCAGAATTATATTTATGATATAGATATCATATATCTCATATATATCCAGTATATATATGCATTTATATTATTCCATAACGTTTAGAGGTAAGAAATGAAATGCACCGTTCATGGAGAGGGTAAGCCGTATGTACGCATGAACGCTACTTTCATTTATATTTCGTATTTAATGAAATAATAATGATATTAAGGTATATTATAATTCCAGTATAATAAAATATATAATATCATTCACTCCATCCTTTATACATCCACATATGGGATTAACAACTCAAATCACTTTGAGGGGGCGGTAGTCCGCACTTCCTAAAATGAAAATATCGCGTTTACCCATAATGGAAACAATAAAGGTATGTCATAAATGAAAAATACAGAAGCTTAAGTAAAACATAAACATATTATATATCATTTATAAATATAGTGACATCTTAATGGCCACCTTTGAAGGTGTTTTATGACTGTTGAACAATCATTGTTTCATGAGGCAGAAATTCGCCATCCACAGAAACCGTATGTTCTTTAACCATTAGATGTAGGTGTGTGTATGTGTAGCTCGAATAATCATTATAACAACATCCTAGTATATTGAGGATACTTGTGTTGTTACAAAATAAATTAATAAAAAGAGTTTAAGGGTTTGGAGAAGCAAAATAAGACAAAAGAACACAAGAGAAAACACTACCTTTAAAACAGGTAACTCTTTTTGATTTGAGCCAAAGGCTTCCTTGGGAAGAATTCTGCCCAAAGTGTGGCTTCTAGAAGTAAGAGAGGGAATTTGAGAGAGTATTTTGTCAGAGGATTGCCGAGCCAAAATCCTTTGAAAGTGTGAGTAAGGTGGTAGTGGTGGGGGATTTTTATAAGTGGAGAGGAGGGGCACTCTTGGAAAGTAATAAAATGTTACTTTATTATACAATGATTTTCGGATTCTAAAGGTCCCAGAATTATATAATTCGAGGATAAGGTGACAAGGGTTCTAAATATTCCCATACAATAGGCTTTGGACCAGTGTAATGCTTAGATTTTACATTATCTTTTCATTTTATTAAAATCGTTCATTAATGAGGTAATCGTTGCATCATCATGGTGTCATAAATAATTTAATTTATTTAATGTATAAAAATTAAAAAAACTATCATGATGTATGAAATCCTTTTAGCTTTCTAATGAATATTTATAGTCAAAAATATGACTTGTATAACCCCATTTAAAAATTTATTTAGTAAAACAACTCTTGTTTGTGACCTTTTTATTTTAACATTAAATAAAAAGTTATTTATGTCATTTTCCTACCAAAGTGGCTCCATGGGGTCCCCAAGTGGACCCATAGATTGTCTTTGTTGGCCATGACTCATAAAATAGGGGTAGGACAAGTGTAAAGGTATTTTCATATTTTTATAATATCATTTTTACATTAAATTTCACTAATTACCTTTAATCGTGATTAATTAAACTTAAAAGTGACTATTCACCAAAAAAATATTTTAATCCCATTGAATCACATTTTACTTCCTAATGAAAACCATGTATGTTGGATTTTTGAAAATCAAATCACATAAGTGGTAATGTTTCATTTAAACAAAAAATCAGTTTTTTAACTACCACTTAGTGGTTTCACTATTCATCAAAAATTGAAGTTTTTCAGAACAACGCCAAAATTTCACCCTAAGCTATAATTGATATCCCGAATTCAAAAATGATGTCTATTTTAAAAAATTCCAAACATATAAGTGGAATTATTTAATTTTATAATTAATTCCCGTTCTCACAACAAATAGAGTGTTTTTAAGAAACAATATATATCAAAAGATTGACAATTGTTTATGTCCAATTTCAAAGAGAAATTAATTCTAATGACCAGTATTGGATAAAATAGTAGAAATATATTCTAATTATACTTTAAAACCACTCAAAAGTATAATTTATCACTATAAAATACTTTGATTAAAGAAGTTTTTTTTAAGTATTTTTAACTATTCATAAAAAATTGGAAGTTCTCAGAAAATTACAAAAAAATCAACTTTGGATAATTTCGATATTACGAATACAAAAATGAAGTCCATTTTGAAATATAAAATTTCTATAATTTTAAAAAGAGGGTATTACTATTCATAACGGCTACTTTGATTAGTCGCGGTGTATTAGAACTCGAACTTGCGTACAATGAAAGCTATTGCATTATTGAAAGAGAGGTGTATCGTGGAAGCTCGGGGTGTTACAAATATATAATTTTAATAAATATATTACATTCCTTACCTATAATTCCCTATAGTTCTAATATTATTAGTGAATTATAATGCATCTAAAGCATAATAACTAAAAAGGGAAAAAATTTACCTAACCCAAGGTAAGAACCATATACCTTAGAACTATAAAACCCCGATATTTTATGATATATTTATCATTAAATATAAAAGTTTTATTTTATAGCTTGTTTTACACTCAATATAGAGTTTAAAAAACTATAATATAAATATTATTTTTTAAATGTAATGAGTATAACATAGCCATTAAAATTGAAATTATGAGTATGAATAAAAATTAAGAAACATTTTGCATAAGTTTTTTATATAAGAAAAATACATTTATTAAATAATAATAAATAAGAAATCAACTTTCATAAAATTCATTTTAACCTTTAAAAAAAATCTTTAGAAATGGTGTTTATTCCTTTTTTTGAGTGAAAAATATAATTAACTTATTCTAATTTTGTAAATTTTATTTGATAAAAATGACACCATCTATTAAATCATCACCTAAAAATTATATTAGTGTTAAATATTGGGATATTTCAAAAAAATATTGATTTTTTAGTGAATTGGAAAAAATATCGATTTTTGTAAAACTGTCCTCTATTTTTAATGAAAAACTCTCATAATTATTTCAATATGATACTAAATTAATGTAAAGATATAAATTTTCTAATTAATTGCATATTAATTAACTCTATACTTTTTTTATAAATTCATTTTCAGTATTAAAAATTATTTTCTCTATAAACTTTTTTTCATTGACTATTACGCGTTTATGTTAATTTTTTTCCACATATGGAAATTGAATTTTAAAATATTTATTTTTTATTTTTAATCAGTATAATTTATATAATGTAATAGGTTTAGCTTAATTTTTTTTATTATGAATAGTAACCATTGTAATGATTTTCCACCTCGATAAAAGAGGTAAAACTATGTTAAAACTACAGGTTAAAGCTTTGAAACTCCCTAAAACATTCCTTTATCCTATTATATTAGTGGTATTTGACTAAATATATTTTAAGGAAATAAATAGTATATTTAAAACATTATTTTTAAATTGGGAACCCTGGATTGAATTTTGTGATGATAAGTTATATTTTACTCAAATTAAAAACTATTTTTGGGTCCATATTTAATGGCATAGTTGGAAGATTCAATTCAGTTTGGGACGGTTAAAATTTCTAAAAATAATTTCTTTTATTTAACCAAAAAAATCATGGAAAGAAACTTATTAATTTATTCCGAGGTGAGTTGTTTTTTAATCTTAAATAATGTATTTTCAAAAAAAAATATTTTTTATGCATTTTGTGTTCTTATATTAAAAGTAATTTATTCCAACTATAAAAATTGAATATTATAAAATGGATTGAAAATATTTAATCATCATGTAATTTTTTTTAAAAGGCCCCTATTTTTCTGGGTAATATAATAATTTTATCATTGTAAAAAAGTTTTATCAGGGTTAAGGTTAAAATAGGTGTAAAGTGGTTTAAATAGAAGTTAAGACCAAAAATGTTTCCAAAACATTCCTAAATATTATTTTATTATTTTATCTATACCCTAAAACATCTTATATTATAATTTTGGGTTCCTTGGTTCCACATTATGAGATTATGATATATATATATATATAATTTAATTTTTTTGTAATTACATGTGTGTCTTATCCCTACCTTATAAATGGATATCACCTCTTATTTTTTCTATACACTGTTTACACCACATATATCAACCATGACCTTAAATAATACCTTATTATATTTATTTCCCATTTTATAAAGATTTTCTTATTTATAAAACACCATCCTTTTAAGGATTAATGTGTAATACAAAAGTGGTTTCTTAATAAAGAGCTATAACTCCAAACCATGTCCTTTCAAATTTATTTCTTCTTATACCACTTCTAAATATATGGTTACTATTATAAAATAGTTAATTTGGAATATTAAATATAGTAAATTTTATTATGATGATTTAAAAACTATTATCGACCACTTTTACATCCTTTGAAAAATGATAATGTTGCTTGTGCGTATGTGTGGACCACCACCTCCATGAAGCAATGTAATTATTTGATCATTTTTTATTACATGGATAATAATAAGGATATAATTAATGAATATATATGATATCTATGATATACTATTTATTTTTGGAAATAATATTTTATATTTACCTTTCTTTTATTACCACCATCGAAAAGTGGAAACATCACTCGTGGGAACGTATAGACTACCGTCTCCACGAAATGGTATAATTATTTTTTCACTACTGATTTATATGAATAATTATAAAATTTTATATTGTTATTAAATATGATAATTATTTAATTATTAATATTATTGATATGATGTAACCATCATAAAATTACTAGTATCGAGACTACCAACCAAATCATGCTTGAAAAATAAAGTACTTATCACCCGAAAGAGTTATTTTAAGAAAAAAATTAATACATGTGATAAGATATTATAATTAAATAATATCTGTTAATATATAAATTATTATGGTTAGTTAGTATATTTATAAGAAATATATATTTATTATATAGGAGGTTCAAACATGTATGAAGAAATATGAGACTTGAGGTAAGGGGTATGTTTCAATCCTATTTTAATCAGGGTTGTTTATGTTTGAATTTCAGTTGAGTAAATTATATGATACTTATTTGATAATTCCATTTAATATTTATCATACTCTTTTAATTTATGTAATTTTGAAGTTTTAGTACCATTTTTTATTTTTGGTACTCAAAATGAATCAGAAAGAGTCTTTAATGAATTTATACCTTATTTATCTTTTTTGAGTTAGAAAACATTTTTCTTGTGTATCCATATTTCTGAAAATGTTTTCCAGAATTTTTTTAAATACTATTAAATAATTTTTTTAAAGTCAATTTTATCTATATTTTATATTTGACAATTTTTTTTAAAAAATAATATTATTTTCATTTTTTGAGCAAGATACTTTTTACAAAAGGATTGAATAAAATCTTTGTTTCAAAAATTACAATAATAACAGAATATTCTATTGTCATG
Organism: Viscum album; assembly: GCA_963277665.1. Classification (NCBI taxonomy): domain Eukaryota; kingdom Viridiplantae; phylum Streptophyta; class Magnoliopsida; order Santalales; family Viscaceae; genus Viscum; species Viscum album. The sequence continues at coordinate 287,471,909 of OY728159.1, read as the reverse complement.
ACTGATCAATGATTTGAAGCTTCATTTATAATTTCCTACTTTTATTTTCAAATAATTTTCTTTCTTTAATATTTTTTAAATATTTAAATTTTAAATAACTTATTTAAAAATGAAAAGGGTATTTTCCTTAAGAAATATTTCAATGATCTTTTAAAATAATTTTTCAAATATGATAACATCCTTTGATATTAATTATGATTTCATGGGATATGATCTAATGATGCCATACATATTATTTCTCAATAGTTTTTATTATTATGATAATAATATGTTTACAAAACCCATATATTTTTCATGGGTTATGCTATGATGAAATGGTGAAATGTTTAACAAACCCGTTTTCTTTCCACGGTTTATGATATGAAGATATGATGGATGTTTTATGATATTGTGGTGCACATATGTACATTTTTAATTATGTTATGGTTGATCCTGAAATTATATATCCCTCCAATGCATTGGTTAAAGATAAATATCACATGATATGGTAAGATCTAGATTAGGGAGTAAACCCAATTCAGTAAGGGACATTGTCTACTATGATAGTCTTGGGGGTAAACCTTGACTGAGGTTATGATGGAATTGGGAGTGAACCCAATGAAATATGATAGTATTGGTATTTATAATTTTGTAATAAAATGATTTTCAATTCTTATGCAGTTAACACCCTAATAATTTAAGATATACTTCTTTCAAATTTAATTTCTTTGACAACATATGTTACATGAAATACCGAGATTAGAAAAACTACAGTGTACCATGAAAATATTATGTGACCATTATTTCCGAGAAATTGAATTGGTTTATATGAATAATTATAAATAGATTATGGAAATTATATGGTTTAAACATGTATAAAATAAATTCAATAGTTATAAATTGATTCTAAATCAAAATAAATAATCATTTGCAAGTAAAATAATTATTTTTCTAAAAAAATATTTTATGCATGTAATTTATTTTTATCTTAAAATCATTTAATCACATTTGATAATTATTTTAATTAAATTTATATATTATATATTAAATAATATTTTTTTAAAAAAATCATTGAATATTTTCTCTAGGTGTAGGATAAGAATATATCCATTTTTAGGCTTAAAACTATATTTTTCTAAAATGTAGTTCTAGTGAGTTTTATGAAATTATTTTAAAATAAATTTCTCCCAATGATATATATTTAATCATGAAAAATGTATAACATACTTTTAATTAGAAGGATCAAATTTTTTTAAATAGGTATCTATTATTTTTAGGTGTTATAAATAGTAACCATGGTAAAATTTATCACCTGGGTAAAGGGTAAATCGGGTTACCTATGTTAAAACTAAGTGTTAAGGTTACCATTTTCATCTAAAATATTATTAGATGAATTAAATAAAACTCTTATAACCTTGGGGTCTAAATTTAATAGTTTATGGGATGCTTTTCCGGGAACATGACCCACAAAATATTTAGTGCAATGAAAGATACAAAATTATTCTCTTATTAAAATATCTTTTATTTGTTCACATAGGGACAAAATAATGTTTGGAATGAATATAAATATATATTTTTAAAACAAAAAAAATTATATTCATGATGGTTATTTATTTATAATTTTCCGCGGTTATATAATTAGATTAAATTCTTTAACAACACTAACATGATATTTCTCCAATTAATTGAAAAATAAATAAATGATTTTTAAAATATTATTAGTGACATAATTGGAGTGATTTAGAGTGTTCCATGAATTTTATTGACGAATTTTACATATTATTTGTTTGTTAAAGGATTTTATTCAAATTCTATCTTTTTCTTGATGTATTTGAATTCAAATTAAATGAATAATGTCAAAAATGAAATTAATGATATTTTATGAAAATAATATTTTATTAGACTATTTAAAAATCATAAATATATTTAAATATGAAAATCTAGAACAAATGTTTTCCATAGTTTCATCCCTTTTCCATTAATGGGCCAAATTTTACATTATAATTAAAATGATAACCCTTTTGATTGAAAAAGTCATGATCACAGTTAAGGTTAAAATTGGTTAACCAAGGGGCTAATAAAAATGAAAAATTTTAGAATGGAACCAAAACATTTATAGAGATTGTTTTCTCCTTAACATAATAACCCTAAGTTCCACAATAAAGGATATAAAGGAGGTCTCCTGAAGAAAATGTAATCATCTTACCTAACTCCATTCAATTTATTTCTTATTTTAGCTCCAATAAATTTGTGATATTTATAATAAAATAATAAATTCAAAATAATAAATATATAGAAGTGTTATCAGTATTATTATACCTCAATTATCAGCCATTTTTCCATAAAAATAAAAGTGAAAGTATCACTTGTGTGTACATACGGCTTACTGTCTCCACGTAGTGATACAATTCAGTTCCCATATCCACATTTTATAGATGGATATTATGATTGGTTAAATATTTATATATTATATTTATTTAATAATTATTCTTTTATAATTATCATATCATTTTTACCTTCTTACATTACAATCCAATTTATAATAATAAAGCCGCTCATGTGTACGTGTGGACTACCACCTCTATGAAGTGATGTGATCAATTTTTTTATTTTGATTATATAGATAGTAATAAGGATATATTAAATGAATATATATGATTAATATTATATATTAATTATTTTATAATGGTTAATTATTATTTAACTTTAATTCTTTCTATATTTTGAGAAGTGAAAACAGCGTTCAAGCATACATACGACCTACAATCTCCATGAATAGTGTAATTCATTTCTCTATCTCTATATATCCTAGATTGATATAAATACATATATAATTAATATATATATGATATTTATATAATTTTAAAATTCTTTATATTATTTAACCATTATCAAATAATTATTACCAAAACTATCGAACCAAAATATACATGAATAAATGAAGCAGTAATTTCCCAGAATAGTGATTTTAACAAAGAATTTATAATAAACGGATAAAAAATAATATAAGTAAATCATATATGGTATGATATATATTATTTTGGTTTTATAATATATTTATAATAAATATTTATTTATTATATTTTAGTTTTTTCACAAATTAAAGAATATGAATCTTGGTAAGAGTGTATTTCACAATCTCATCATTATTCCATATTTTTTATGTTTAACTCTCCACTGGAGCATATATATGATATTTATATCCCAAAAAATATTTATTTTATTATAATATAGTTATTTATATAAATTAAAATCCTCCCTTTAATCCTCCATACTTTAAGTACTCATGATACTGAAAATAATTTTTTAAAGAAAACCGACTTGGTTTTTGTACTCTATCGGGAATATTTTTTTCCCATATCAATATTTCTGTTAATATTTTTTTTAAATTATATTTAATTTTTTAAAATTATTTATTAAAAACAATTTTTCCCTTGATTTAATTATTAAATAATTATTTAAAAGTAATATTCTTTTCATTTTCTAAATGAGGTTTTTTTGATATTTTATAAAAGTGTGATTGGAATATTTTTTTACTAATACGGAATCAAAAAATTATCACAATTAGGATAACTTAATGATTTGATGATTAATTTATAATTTTATAATTTTATTTTAAAATAAAATTTTTCCTTAATATCATCAATTTTTTTTTAAAATTTATTTCAATATAAAAATGGTATTTTCCTCAAGAATATTCTTTTCAGTGATTTTATGAAATTATTTTAATCAATGTAAACATAATTTCCTAAATATTATGATTTAATAAGGATATAATACAATAATACCATCCAATGTACATTTTTGGATGTTTTATGATCATTTTGACTAGGGAAAGTATTGATATTTCATATGTCAGTTCTTCTAATATAGAAAGTTATTTATTTTTAAGGTATGTTGATTAAATTTTATTGCTTATTCATAGGATGAATGCATTAAACTTATTAATTGATGGGTGAATCCGAAAATTATATATACCCTTGATGCATTAGTATGTCACATGAGACTAACTATATTGGGTATTTGGATGAGGCATTACCCATTTATGTAGATGTCTTGACATGAGGCATTGGTGGTATTTCTAGATGTTTTGGAAGAAGTCCTCAATGATAAGTTTCATATGTCCATAATTTTTAATTACATCATTATGAAATCAATTATTTTTTACCATATAATTATTTTCTATAGTTATTATATCCATTGATATGTTTATAGCTTATGTGATTATTTTTATTGAATTATTTTATCATCATCTATTTTTTCCATATTATTATTGCATTATTAGATTTTTTTAATGCATACCCCTGCTAATAATTTGATCTCACCCATTTATTTTTTTTATATTACCTAAGATTTTATAAAGTGTATTATTATTGATATGTAGATATATTATAAAGAGATCAATGTTTCCCTCAAATAAAATAATTTATTGTATTTAATGATTTCAAATGTATGTGAGATTTCAATTACATATCTATTTTACCAAGACTACTAAACTGTTTGTTCGTTTGTAATGTGTTCAATAGTATCTAATACCAATTTAATGAAGTAACCACTATATCTTGGCTACTAGGTTTGGGTTCCTTATAGTTTATATCAGAGAAATTTTGGAAGTAACTTGGGGAAATAGATTAATGAAAATATAAATTAGGGGACAGAACCATATGACTAACTTTAGGGATATGTCTAGGTATAGGATAAAATCTTAATGTTTTGTTAAGGTATATATTATATGGTTTTACGAGTAGTACATAACTATATGGATACTATAAGTGGATATGATTTTTTCACTGATGAGTCTATGGGTAATTACCCCTAAAAAGTGTTGGTCGAGTATATATCATCCATCATTATGGTGCACGATGAGTGTGCTATTTCTACGCACATATTTTGGTACTACCGAGTTATATTCTTGTATTAATTCACATTTTCATTAAAAACTACTAAAAAATATTTGGATGTATTTTTAAGATTTGATAATAGACCCAGAGAACCCATGTTTAATATTCTGGTATTAGTTATGCATAAATTTTTAATTTATTCTAAGTGTTTAAAAAGTTAAAAAATTATACATTATGTTTCATAATGTTATGAAATAATGTGACTTATTCCATCATTTAGAAATGGATCCTTGTATAAGTAATATGAACTATATAAATAAACAAATTCCATATAGGGTTTTCCCACCAGAGAAATATAATGAAGCTGGTGTTGGAGCTGAACCTGGATGTAATAACATTATAAATATATTAGGATAGCTAAGTTACAGTATAACTAATAAATTTAATCATATAGAATAAAATTATGATCTACAATGTGGTGTAACAATGTTATACCACTTCATGCGTTAGAAACCAATAATATTAAATAGGGCAATAAATCCATTGGTAGCTTGGAAAATGATAAGTGCCTTAGAGAAGATGTTTCTCACATTGGAATTAATGTACGATAGAAGGTTTTCATGGAATGTTATCATCTCATATATTATGTGGACCAACATTGATCAATGATTCAAAACACTAAGGATTATGAGAAAATAGTGAGAATTTAATGGAAGGATTTTATAAGACTGTTCATGGAAAAAAACATCCTCTTGAATAATAAAAAGATATGTAGAGAAAATTCTTGAATATGATTCAAAAGGAATAGGTTAGTGTTTTTTTGTATGAATAAAACTTTACAAGTTTAAAAAATAATTTTACGGACTATATACATAATAAAAATTATATTATTGATTGTTTTTATGGGATTAATCCAAACCTTTAAATGTAACTAGTCCCCCAAACATTATTATCATATGAGGACATAGTATCATGTGCTATCAAGAATGATAAATAAGTACCCATGTATTATGGATTCAAATGAATGAAATAGAATAAGGGTATAGTGGAGAAAAAAAGGATAATGGGAAGAAGATAAAGAGGAATTTTCTAACATGTTATACTTGTGGAAGGAAATGCCATAGTGAATTATTAAAAGTAAAAGGAGATTTCATCAAGTGTAGACAAAAATTTCATCATTCACATGAATTAAAGGGAATGGTATAATCCATAAAAGTACATTTCTTTAATTGTAAGGATATAGATAACTATTCAAACTAATTCCCCAAACATCAAGGGAACTTACCAAAAAATAATACAACAGGAGAAGGAAGGCATTTTAAATTACTATAGCTGACATGGATGTCTTTATGACAGGGTTAAAAAAACGTATCACATACTCCAAGATTGAAATTATTTTATTCAATTAAATTTTTACCCACTATTATAAATTTTATGAATTTTATACTGGTATCACATCACCACCTTAATTATTGATATTGAGTTGGTAGTGAAAATTCTTAATGGTAGGGTGATCATATCCCAAGTCTGTAATTTCTCTACAACATAGTTATTTGGGAATTTTATTCCCAAAAATCTTATTATTCTTACTCTAATTGATTTTTAAATATGTTTTATTATAGATTAACTCTCTCAGTATAGATCCCATTTCAATTTTAAAGTAAGTGAAGTTACATTTTATATTTCAAGTAAACCTTTAAGAATCTATTACTGTGAGTATGAACCTAAAAAACCAATAGAAAAACCTTCCAACATGTTATTTTTTTAACTAATTAATGAGGTATATTTATCTCAAATAGATGGGGAGAAACAAAAAATTTAAAATATTCATATTTATAAGGAATTTGTTGATGTATTTTATGAGGAATTTTCTAATCTTCCTCGAAATTGTGAAGTTAAGTATTCAATATAAGTCAAACATGGTGCTACTACTATTTAAATTAATCTATATAGAATGGACCTGATTGATATTCAGAAATTTAATAAAAAACTATTGCAAAATATAGATAATGTATTTATATTGTATAGTGCTTCACAATGGGGTTTGCCTATTCGTTTTGTTAAGAAGGAAGATGGGTCATTATGTATATGTGTTGATTATCAGGAACGTAACAAGATTAATATTAAGAAAAAGAATCATATTCCTTATATAAATAATTTGTTAAATTAATTATAAGGATGTCTATATTTTTTCAAGATTGATCTTCGATATGGATATCATCATCTATGGATCAAGAAGTAGGATATACTAAAGATATCATTCTATAAGAGGTATGGTCATTATGGATTTAGAGTATTTTTATTTGGGCTTACCAATGCTCATACTATCTTCATGGATTTAATGAATATAGTCTTTTGATATTACCTTGATAAATTTTTGGTAGTCCTTATTGATATTATTCTTATATATTCAAAGAGTAATGGAAATCATGAAAAAAAATTGAGAATTGTTCTAAATAACATAATGAAGGAGAAGTTGTTTTCTAAATTTACCAAGTGTGAATTTTGGCTTCATAAAGTTTCATTCTTGGGTCATATAATCTCATGTGAGGGTATATTAATGGATCCTTCAAATATGGATGTTATTAAGAAATGTCCTAGAATAAACATGATAATACAAATCCATTGTTTTCTTGGGTTGGTTGGATTCTATTGATTCTTTGACAAATATTTTTCATGTTTATCTAATCCATCCAAAAAGTTGACTGAAAAGGGGGTTAAGTTATTATAGATAGATGAAGGTCAATAGGGTTTAAAAAACTAAAGAGAATGTTAGTTATCATTCTTGTTCTTACAGTAACCTAAAATGGAGAAGGTTTTTGAAACTAAGTGATATTTAAAAGAAGGTATTGGTATTTTTCCTCATGTATAATGATATGGTGATATCTTATGACTCATGAAAATTTACGGTTCATGAGTAAAATTACGCAAATCGTGATTTGGTGTTAGATGTTGTATTTTTTTAATTAAAATCATATGGGTATTATATTTAGGAGAAACATGTGATATATATACTGATCATAAAATTATAAAATATATATTCACTCAAAAAGAGTTGAATATGTTTTAGAGAAAATGGTTGGATTTAAGTAATGATCTGGACTACTAAATACATTACCACCTTAGGAAAGAAAACATTATGTTTGTTGCTTTGAGTCAAAAGATCATAATAGATTATCTATTATGAGAAACACAAATGATCCAATATTTTTGGATTTTTAACATTTATATGTGTAATTTTGGAAGGAATAGGATAAATATATTCTTGCACAAATGTGTGTTCAACCATCTATCCATGTGAGGAAAAAATAACCATAGAAGGAAGATGATTAACCATATAAGAATTTCAAAAAATTTCTTTAGTTTAACCTTAATTATGATAGAATGATAAGGTTTTAGGAATTTTTATGTTTTCCATACATACATTAATTTAAGGGGCTATTAGATGAGGGTCATAGTTAATCATTCTATATTCATCCTAGAAGTACAGAAATGTATACAGATATGAATGATAATTTAAACTAGGAGAAACTGAAGAGTAATATTTTTGAGTATATATATAGGTTCTTGGTATGTTAACAAGATAAAACTTATAGATTTAAATCTAATGGGATTTTACAACCATTAACCATTCCATAATTAAAATGGAAAAACACCACCTTGTAATTTATCCTCAAACACCCCAAAACATCAAAAGGTTTTAATTATATATGGGTATATTATATCACAATAAAAAATAGTATACTTCATTTATATAAAATAATATTTCTCTTTTGATCATATTAATAGAATATAAATTAAAATAATGTGGTAATATTTCATGGAGTACCACATTATATTATATCTTATCAGTGTATGAGGTTTACATTCATGTTTTGGAAAATTTGTCCGCATGCTCTAGATACATAGTAATATTTAAATACTAATTATATTTATTATACATATGGTTAGTATGATAAGACAACTAAAACCCTACAGGATATACTGAGATCTTATTCTATGGATTTAAAAGATGTGTGGGATAGACACCTTCTTTATTTGAGTTTTCTTACAATAATATCTTTCACAAGAGAATTAATATTTCTCTTTATAAAGACCTATATGTAAAGAAGTATGGAAATCATATTTTCATGGATTAACTAGAATAAATTAAGATATTATAACTTCATTTAGCCGAGGAAATATCCAAGAAATTCATATCCATTAAAAACACATCATAGAATATCAGATTCGAAAGAAAACTTATGCTGATAATCATTAGTGATATCTGGAATTCAATGTTGGGGAGAATATATTTTTATAAATGTAATCATGTAACAAGGTTATGAGTTTCACAAAAAATAAAATCGGATCCCTTGGAATATTGTCCCCTTTGATATTCTTGATTGAGTGGGGATAAAATCTTATCACTTGGAGCTTACATCAAACCTCTCTCAAGTACAAGATGTGTTCCATGTATCTCTCTCAAGTAAGTACATACCTAATCCATCACATGTACTGGACATAGAGGTAATAGTATTGGATAATGATCTTTCCTATGAAGAAAAACTATTATAAGTCTTGTATAAAAGAGATAATGTGCTATGAAGGAATACTACTCATATTTATAAAGTTATTGGTAGGAATAAAAAATTCAATAAAGTTATATGGGAACCTAAGGATGTGATGAAATAAAGATATAATCAATTTTTTATGATAGAGTGGTATAATTTTTATGGATAAATTCATTTTAATTGGGTTATAATGTAACACATAGAGAATTTAGGATATGTTTCTTTAAAAATGTAATTTCTTTGATAGCTTTTATTACATATAATACTGAATTTAAACGAACTATTATCTACTACTGAAATATTATGTGACCATCAAAACCTAACTAATAAATTAAAAGGTTTGAATAAGACTGAAAAAATTATGAAAATTATATTTTTTGCACATGTATAAATTAAATATATTAGTTACTAATTGATTAGAAATTAAAATAAAAAATCAATTGTAAGGAAAAGAAATATTTTTCTAAGAAACTGTTTTTATACATCTAATGTGTTTTTATATTAGTAAATGAAATTAATTTCTATTAGTGAATGAATTTAATGGAATTTATATATTATATATTCAATAAAAAATATGATTCATCTAATATTTTTTCAATAAATAGGATAATAATAAATCCACTTTTATGCGTAAATTATATTTTTCTACAAAGTGGTTTAAATGCAAATCACATAATTATTTTATAATTAATTTCATCCCAAAATAGAAATTTAATATTTTAAAATGGATACATTATTTGTAATTATGTGTTCTAGATTTGGAAAATAGTCCCCCTTTATATTTAGGTATTTTTAATAGTAACCATGGTAAAATTTATCACCTTAGTAAATGGTAAATTGGATTAAACTAGGTTAAAACTAAGATTTTATGCCACCATTTTTCATCTTAATTCATATTGGATGAATAAAATTTGGTCATTATCACTGTAGGATCAATATTTGATTGTTTAATGGAAGCCTTTCAATTAAAATTACCCATATAATATTTAATTTAATGAAAAATAAAAAAAATCACTCTCTTATATTTAAATATAACTTTTGTGTTCGCATAGGAAAAAAAGACGTGAATAAATATAAATGGTTATTTCTAGAATAAGGAAATTATTTTCTTGTTATTAATTTATTTATATTTTTTAGTTATTATATACTTAACTTAAATTCCTACACAACCCAAAAAATAATATTTCATGAATTAATATAAAAAATGAAATAAATGATTTTAAAATTATTAAAACTAATATAATTTGAGGGATTTATAGTGACATATGAATTTTATATATTAATATAACATATTATTTGTGTGTTAAAGAATTATATTCTAATTAAATATTTTAATTGATTTATTTGAATCCAAATTGAATGAATAATGTAAGAAATGACATTAAGGAAATTTTATGGAAATAATATTTTATTAAATTATTTAAAAATCATAAAAATGTTTAAAGAGGAAAATTGGGATAATATATTGTCTAAAGTTTCATCTATTTTACATTTATTTTCCAATTTTTACATTATATGTAAAATTATAACCCTTTATAATTAAAAAACTTATTACTATGGTTAAGGTTAAAATTGGTTAGCCAATGGTCAAATCAAAATGATAAGGTTTGAAATGAATCATAAAACTATCTAAATTTCATTTTTCTAATGATATTTATAAATTATACTATTTTATTTCAAAATATATATCCATTTATAAGAATTTATCTTGAGAATGACTTAGTTATATTTTAATCTTTTTAAACATTCCACGTGTATACTTTCCCTCCCTTATTAAAGGACACCCCATTCTCTTCATTCTTCACAACACATTGATCATATTGGTGAACCATAACCTGTCCATTTACCATACACTAATACTTATAAAATTTATATAGGTACTTTTCTTCTCAAAATACCAACCCTAGGTTCCATAAGAAAGGATCTAAAGGATGTCTCTCAAAGAAGAGGTAAACATCTTACCCAACAACTTTCAATTTATTTATTCTTTTACCAGATATGAATATATGGTATTTATTATAAATTAATAAATTCATTATATTAATATACTAAAATTTTATTATTATTATGAAACCAAAATTATCCACCCTCTTTTCCATAAAATGAGAATTAAAAGTATCGCTCGTTGATACATACGACTTACCGTCTCCACATAGTGAGGCAATTCATTTTTCATCGCCATATTTTTTAGATGGAAATTATAATGGATTAAATATTTATATATAATATTTATAAAATAATTATTATTCTGTAATTATAATATCATATCTACCTTCTTACCTTCCAATCCTTGGGAAAAAGTTACCGTCGCTCAAGCTTACGTGTGGACTACCACCATCATGAAGTGATGTGATCCATTTTTCATTTATATTTTATATAGTTGGAAATATTAATATATTAAATTAATATATATCATTTATATTATTTAATAACAATTCTATAGGTGAATTATAATTTTTTTTTCTTTCCCTCAATCCATCGAGAAGTGAAAACAATGTTCATGTGTATGTACGACCTACTGTCTCCGAGAATGGTGTAATTCATTTTTCTATATCTTTATTTTATGGATTACCATAAATAAATATATGATTAATATATATGATATTTATATCATTATTAACATTATATAGGTGATTTAACCATGATCAAAGTATGAGTTCCATAACCATCGAACCAAAATAATTAAGAAAAACAAAGTTGTTATTACCCATAACGACAATTTTAACAAAGAATATATAATAAAAGAGAAATAAATGTTATATGTAAATAATATATGATTTTTTAAATATTTTTATTGTGCTGGAATATTTTGATAATAAATATATTTTTATCATATTAGTGTTTCAGACATATACAAAGGTTGTCAAACCGGAGGTAAGGGTTTATTTCAAAATATCATAATTATTTGGTATTGTTTGTATTTAAGTTTCCACTATGGAAATTGTTGAATATTTATCCCCTAAACCCCATATATTTTATTCTCCTACGGTTATTTATTAAATATATTTATATCCAGGATTTAACTTTTTAAAAAAAATGAATCTTATTTTCATTTTCTGAATGAGTTACTTTTTTTAATTTCTATAAAAGTATGAAAGGATTGTATTTTAAAATTATATTGAATGAATGGAATTTACCATAATCATGAACACTCGATGATATGATTATTAATTTATATGTTTAGAATAATTTTCCAATCAAAATTTTATTTCTTAATATTTTTTAAATTTTTAGATAAGTGATTTCAAAGTGACAAGGGTTTTTCTCATGATATTTTTATTGATTTTATGGAACTATTTCTATTTATGGAAACATATTTTATTGAATATTTTTATTTACTAAGGATACACTCTAATGATACCATCCACTATATTTATTTTGGACTGGTTATGATCTGTTTTATTATGGAAATATTCATATTCCATATTTTATTACTTCCAATAGAGATAGTTATTGATTTTTAAGGCATGTTGATTGAGATGTATTTCTTACTCGTATAATAAATGAATTAAGCTTACTTAGTGATCGCTGTGGCAAAAAATTAGATAGTTCATCAATGCATCGGGGGCTCTCATGAGATAAACTACATTTTCTATTTGGCTGAGGCCTTAGCCATTTATGTAGATGTCTTGGAATGAGGACATGATGGTAATTTTAGATGTATTCACACAAGAAATTAATGGTAGGTTTTAGATTTTTGGTATTATGAATTCCATCATTATGAAATAAATTATTAATGACCATATGATTATTTTGAATAGTTATGATATCCATGTATAATTTTATAGATCATGTAATTATTTTTATGGAATTATTCAATCATCATTTATTATTATAATATTATTCATTCCTTAATAGATTTTGTTGTAATCATACCATTATAGAGGATTTTATCTCACCTATTTATTATGTTTCCTTTCCCAAAGATGTCTGAAAGTGTATTATAATTTATATGTAGGGATATACTAAAGGAAATAATGGTTTCCTCGAAGAATATACATTTTTTATATTTAAAAATATATCTGATATTTTAATTATATATCTATTTTACTATAAATACTAAACTATACAATCCTTTTGCATGCGATCGTTTATATCTAGTACCAGAGTAATAAACTAACCATCAAATCTGGGCGATTAGTATTAGGGTATTTACAATATTTAAGCCACAAACATACATTTTATGCTTCTGATATATTCTCATGGATCCTAATTTATTTTTGAGGATTTTTCACACTTATGACTTATGTATTATTTTATGAAAAATTATAATTAAATTATTTATGATTAATGGTATTTTAAATATTGAGTATGATTATTTTATTTTATTATTGTGTGTTCTCAAACCCTTATACTTAACTTTTTCTTTCTCAACAATTATATTTTTATTCATGGAAAAGAAGAAAAATGACACAGGGAGAAATTAGGGATTAGGGAGGCCTAAATTAATAAAGACTCATAGAATCCCCTTTGATAAAATTAACCCCCCAAAGTTTCAAGTAATTGATATTAGGGAGGCAAGTAATGCTAGATCCATGATCCGCCAGCGAAGCAATGTGATTCGCAACCTCATTACCCTCTCACCAAGTGTGGGCTGCATGAATGTTATTGTGGATGAGGAAACTGTATTTCCTAACAATTTATCTTATCAACCATGGGGTAGATCCTTTTCCATGTAGTGAGTCATGAAAGATGAAGGAGTCAGTTTCAGCTTGAGTGAGCTCCAGATTCCCCTGGTTTCGAATAGTTATCCCAGTGAGCATTGTTTTAGCCTCATCCTTTATAGAGTTTCCATTACCATATAATTTAGTGAAGGAAATAATGATTTTCCCCCCATAATCACAAAAAACTTCCCCCCCATGAATGCCACCTAATATACATGACCTATCAATATTGATCTTGTTTCGTATGCTGGGGGTGATAACATACCCAATGTCCCTGTGGTTTATTAATAGAGGGTTTAACACAAGATCAACCAACCTATATTAACCTTAGTGAAGGATCATCCCGCTAGTTTTTTATGAGAGTTGAAGTGCCCAGATCTGTGTGAATCACTAAGAGGGGGAGGGGTGAATCAGTGATCCCTTAAAACTTTTACTAATTGATTATTTATCAATTAAACCTCTATAGCTGGTTAAAGCCTCGATCCACTCTTCTTGTATCTCTCAGCCTTTCCTCGAATGATGCAGTAAATGTAAAGGCACTGGACACAAGTATTTACAAGGTTCAGCACCAAAGGCCTACGTCCTTGCCATGTTGGTTATACGCCCCAACATGGTTTCTTCCATTATAATCTGTTAGTATTACAATGGTCGATACAGCATCCCACTGTATCTCTACTGAGTCCCACATGAGGGTCTTTATACTGCGTCCCACAGTGTTACCAGAGTCCCACTGGCCTGCTTCAGAATCCCACTGAAGACTGCTTCTCCCTGAGTCCCACAGGGTCTTCTCTTGGCTCCTCGAGTCGCACGAGTAGCTCTTCTTCACTTTAAGCTTCTTCAAGTATCTTCAGCAGTCTGGGATAAAGACTGCTGGCCTTGCTCTGTACCTCTGCTCACTTGTGATGAACAGGTCTTCTCGTCTTGCTCAGGATTTATCTCCTTCTTCTCAGGATGACCTGGCTTCTCTCCAGCTACTGAATACTCAGACAACTGATATCTTTAACTTCAGTCTGGTCCAGTCTCACATCAGAACAACTTCATGCAATGAGTGCATGGCAACTCTGCTTCCTCATGCATTGACTGCATGGCCTCTTAATTCTCTTCAAGAACTTTTGGTCTTGGACAACTCAAATGCACCCAACCAGATTTGGCTTTGTTCACGTGTGCACGTGCATGCATGTATTCATGCACTCCCCTCTTTCTTCCTTGGTGCAATAAACCCACAAAGGGTGTAGTCACTTTATGCACACACCTTTTCTTCTTTTCCTTCACACGTTTAATTCCTTTTTATTACACACATAAATGTGTGTTATACGTTGTGTGAGTCCTCTTCTTCTTCTTCTAGGTGAACACACTTTTAGTGAATACACTAGGTTCGGCCACTTTGTTGTTTTGCACACACAACTTGTTCTTTGATTTGCACACACAAAATGAGTGTATATTTGGCCTCCACTTTTTTTTGCACACCCCCAAGCTATGCCTCGGCCTTCCTTTATTCTTGGTGCACACAAAGCACAAAGCCTCCTTCTCTTGCACACAACTATGGTGTCTCGGCCTTGTTATTTCTTTTGTGCACACACACACACCAATGTGTGGTCTCGGCCTCCTCCTTTGCACATACACCACTAGGGTGTGTTCTTTCACTTCACACAAGGCACTAAGGCCTCGGGTCTTCTTCTCCACTTGGCACACACACACTGCCTTCTTCTGTTTTTGCACACACAGCCCGAACTTCTTGGGTGCAAGGAAGCCGCGCAAGTGCCAGTGGGTGTAAGGGGTCTTGGGCGCGCAAGGTTCACATGCCACAAGGACCGCGCAGGCTCCTCTTGCCGCGCAAGTTTGCGGGCAGTGAGGGATCCTTCTTCCGCACGAGTACGCGGGCAGGGACCTCCTTCAGAGCCTCAGGTGGCTCTGGAACTTCAGCCGCGCAAGTGTGCGTGGGGCTTGTACTTCGCGAGGCAGAGAGCTCTCACGGGACACAAATCTTCAACAAGAACTTCAGCAAACGGCTATGATGCTCGAGAGCTCCTTTTATAGGCAGAGGAATGCCTTTGATCATCCACGTGGGATTAATCTCAAATCCCCGAAGTATTCGGATCTTCAAGATTTTTTTTCAAATCTTGAACTTGCTCTCTGTTTCACGCGGGATCATTTATTTTTCGCTCTTTCATTCCTCCTCGTGCATGCGATTTAGAACGCATGCACGGCCTCTGTTTTGGCCATCCCATGCAAAACACGAATCTGCGTGGCCTCGGCAGCTTCGTTTGCCTCGGCCTTGACCGAATTCATCATCCAACGTGTGCATGCATATTTTATTGCATGTATATGTTCCTTACGGAGAGACGAGCACAATGGACCCTTCGGCTTCAGAAATGGTGGCCGGGAACTCAAAAACCATGCTCGGATGGCTCCTGGTTCGTCGGCAGCTCGCGGGAGACTTCGGACGAGCTCGGGGTTGAAGGCGGTCTCGCAGCCGTTGGATTGGCGATTCAATTGATCTCGGACGGCCTGGATCAGATCATCTCTCCGCGGATCAGATGTGCGGCTTAGATCATCCACACGATCAATCGTGCGGCTGGGATTCGCTCCTGGAATTTTTTCCGCGTCCCACATCGAAACGGCGAGCGGAGTTTCCGCGCTTTATCACCCTGGCGCTGCCTCAACCCCTCGATTGAACTTCCAACCTCCACGGTGCCTCCCCGCACCGTGTTCTCCCTGCGGGCGCGCTCTTGCGCCCACCTCTGCTCCTCGCGGGCGCGCTATGCGCCCTCTATGCACGCTGACACTCTTGGGGGCGCGCTTCTACGCCCCTGTCGCGCTCCTTCGGGCGTGCCCCAGGCGCCCATGCGGTGTCTTGGGTGCGCCCTGCCACCCTAGCTCGCCCCACAGGTTCCCCCATGGGCGTGGTTCCCTAGCGCCCATGCCTTGGGGTTGAACCCCCAAGGTTCCTTGGCTGGCCAATTTTTTGCTAGTGTAAAACACTAAGTAACTTTGTATAAAAACAAAGTACCAAGTGTAATATGCCAAATGCCACTTCTCCCTTTCCTCTTCTCCATTCTTCTTGAGAATTCAAACATTAATCTTCTTGATTAGAAACAACTCCTCAATTTATAATTCTTCTTCATCATCTCATTTTCTACTTAGGAGAGAATTCTCAAGGATCTTCATCAACCGAACTCCTGAATCAAATAACTTCTTCAATTCTCTTTGTTGATCTAATCAGAGATCAAATTGGAACTTCTTCAAATTCACATGCACTAAGTGATAGTGCATGGACTTCATTAAACCACTTCATCCACTTAGAACTTGTGGATGGATCATCTTCATCTCCTCATGCATTGTCAATACAATGCATGGTCTTCAAACATTGTTGTGACTTTGTATCATCAGGATACAAGTTCTTGGAACTTTAAGAACAGTTCAACAATCGTCTGATGTACATAGAGAATGTTTCAACCACATCTCCTATGCCACTTAGTGAATCTCCTAAGTGACATGCCTCTTAGTACCATGGCCATTCTCCGTTCCTCACCAACACCATTACAACCTTTGGCATTCACATCTTGACAATTCTTGACATCCATTCATTCTAAGACAACATCATGCCTCATTGACAACAAATGCAACACAGTGCACTTCAATCTCCCCCTTTGTATTTGTTGGAAATACACTAGAGCACATATGAATGGGTCAATATGTGTGCCAATATTTCTCCCCCCTTATTGGCAATCAAATGCAAAGGTGTGGTGTGGTTCTCTTTCAAAAATCTCTTCCTCCCTTATAAAAGCATTTTCTTGAAAAACACTGAGAGAGGGATGATGTCACATGTTCTCTTTAGCAAAGAACCTTTAGTAAATTAGCTCTAAGTCTACTTGGGCTAACCCGATGTAGAAAACAAGAGTGATATGACCAAGGAATTCAAAGCTGTCCATAATTCTCTACACATGTGAGATCATGCTTAGGGGTTTGAAATTTTTCAGATATAACAATGAATTTCTAAATCCTGCACATACTTCACCAAACACATTATAAAGTTCAAGTGCAAAGATAAAGCTCCCCCTTTCATTCATTTGACTTCAATAAATACTCCCCCTTAATTGTCATGATGAATACAATTAAGAAACAAGGGATGAAAGTATGATTGGAATACCTTCACTTTTCTCAAGATGGTATTAATCTCAGAATACCATCTTCTTCAGATTGGCTCCCCCTCAAGGGGTGCACTCCATTCTGTCCAAACCACTCTCCAGATGAGAATGATCATCATCTTCAATTCCCTGCAATGTTAGCACATGTAAATACCAAAAGTATAAGGGAATAAGATGGAACCTCCTTGGTTCATCAATGTGAACAACAAGGTTGAGAAGATTCTCTCAACCGAGATGTCCCATTTTCACCATTCTTCACACTTGCACATTTGATCTTCAATGATGTTGGTGCTGGTGTGGATCTCAATACATCTTCATGTGAAATCTTTTGTTTCCTTTTTGCCTTAGAAATTGCCAGTGCTTCATCTTCAGCTCTTTGCAGTTCTCTGGCAAGTTGAAACTGATTTGGCCATATGACTAACAAGTCATTTGGAAGTGAGGCCTCAGTTTTGGAGATTCCACATGGTTTTTTTGACGCTGTTAAGCTACCTTTCTTAGGAAACTTATTTTCAACCAATCCCTTCTACTTCTTCTGGATTGATTGTCTGTTTGAGTCCAGTCTGCTTCTATTCAGTTCCATGGCTTGTTTACAAAGATCCATGGTGTGTCCTTTCTTTCCACAGTAGAAGCATGTTTTTTTGGTGGTCCTTCTGGATGCATCACCCTTCTTGGATTTAGACTCCAAGGACTTCTCTTCCTTTTTCAACATCTTCTTGGGAGCATTGTCACCTTTCTTCTGTTTGCTTCCCAAGGATTCTTTCTGAGCCAGGTTCTGTGATCTTTTCTTCTTTTGAGCTCTGGATACAGTTGGAGATTGACATGTATCTATTTGACCACTTTTTCACACATCCCATATGTTGTCAAGCAATCCAAATCTGTTAGCAGTAAACAGATGTCTCTGGACCTGTGGATGTTGCTTCTTTTCCTCTGGCTTGCTCCCCCTAGGCATGGGCTTCCTCTGTGCTTTGGAATTCAGTGGATTGTACCAACAATCCTTTTCACAATGCCCATACTTGTTACAACACCAACATTGACCCACAAATCTTGACTTCTTCAGTCCTTCTGATTTTAGGGTACTTTTCTGGAGCTGTTGTGTTGTTTTAGGAGAGCTCTCTTTCTTCACTATCTTCATCCATACTTGTTTGGATTCATTCTTCCATCATGCACTTTTAGTAGAAACACTTTTAGAAGCATGAGTACAAGATGGTATGGATGGTACCTTCCTTTTAGAAGATGTTTCCCTTTCATTAGAGGATGTCTTTCTTTTAGAATCATCCTTCTAAAAGCATACTTGAGTAGCAACATTTCTACTTTCAGCTGACTGGGAGGATTCAGCTTTGGGTGATTGCAGATTTTTCAATATCACCTCTAGTTCGAAGCATTTCATATTGAGGGAGTTCTTCTCATCCTCAATAGTTCTTAGCCTTCCTTCCCAATTTTCTTTCAGCTGTTCTAACTGGTCTTCATGCACCTTCTTCAATTCTAGCAATGAATTGTCAAGCTCCTTCACCATTTTGACTTTGTCTTCAAGTTGAGCATCTCTGACATTCATTGACACTCTGTGCAATTTTTCCAGTGCATGGAAAACTTCTTTGACCATTATCATAAAGAATTCTTTCTCAGAAAGGCTTCTTTGCAATTCTTCAGTAGTGTCTTCATATCTTTCATTGCAAAGAGAAACAGTTTCATCCTTAGCCTTCACCAGCTTTCTGAGAGTGTTGGTTATGCCAACCCTTTTAGCTAATTGGACTTCCAGAGAATTGGCTTCATCTTCTAGCTGTAATTTTTCTTCTTAAAGATCAAGGAGGCCAGTAGCTATACACATTGCCACTTCCTTGGGGACTGTCTTCTGAAGATATTTGATTGCATTTGGAAGATCATTGTTCCTTCCATCTTCATCACAGCTAGAGCAGGCTTCATCAGAATAATGATAAAAATAAATTGTCATCTGATGTGACTTTCACATTTCTTTCCATAGAAGGAGTTTCTCTGATTGCAACAACCTTCTTCTTCATCTTCTTTGCCTGTTTCTTCATTTTGTTTTTCAGAGTCTTGGCAGATATCTCCATTTGAGGCTGTTCTTTCATTTCCTCAAATCTGCACTCCATATAGACTCTCTTGGATCTTTTAGAGGTAACCTCCCCTCTGATACCAATTGAAGTGCCCAGATCAGTGTGAATCACTGAGAGGGGGAGGGGGTGAATCAGTGATCCCTTAAAACTTTTACTAATTGATTCTTTATCAATTAAACCTCTATGGCTGGTTAAAGCCTCGATCCACTCTTCTTGTATCTCTCAGCCTTTCCTCGAATGATGCAGTAAATGTAAAGGCACTGGACACAAGGATTTACAAGGTTCGGCACCAAAGGCCTATGTCCTTGCCATGTTGGTTATACGCCCCAACATGATTTCTTCCATTATAATCTGTTAGTATTACAATGGTCGATACAGCATCCCACTGTATCTCTCCTGAGTCCCACGGGAGGGTCTTTATACTGCGTCCCACAGTGTTACCAGAGTCCCACTGGCCTGCTCTAGAATCCCACTGAAGACTTCTTCTCCCTGAGTCCCACAGGGTCTTCTCTTGGCTCCTCGAGTCGCACGAGTAGCTCTTCTTCACTTTAAGCTTCTTCAAGTATCTTCAGCAGTCTGGGATAAAGACTGCTGGCCTTGCTCTGTACCTCTTCTCACTTGTGATGAACAGGTCTTCTCGTCTTGCTCAGGATTTATCTCCTTCTTCTCAGGATGACCTGGCTTCTCTCCAGCTACTGAATACTCAGACAACTGATATCTTTAACTTCAGTCTGGTCCTGTCTCACATCAGAACAACTTCATGCACTGAGTGCATGGCAACTCTGCTTCCTCATGCATTGACTGCATGGCCTCTTAATTCTCTTCAAGAACTTTTGGTCTTGGACAACTCAAATGCACCCAACCAGATTTGGCTTTGTTCACGTGCGCACGTGCATGCATGTATGCATGCACTCCCCTCTTTCTTCCTTGGTGCAATAAACCCACAAAGGGTGTAGTCACTTTATGCACACACCTTTTCTTCTTTTCCTTCACACGTTTAATTCCTTTTGATTACACACATAAATGTGTGTTATACGTTGTGTGAGTCCTCTTCTTCTTCTTCTAGGTGAACACACTTTTAGTGCATACACTAGGTTCGGCCACTTTGTTGTTTTGCACACACAACTTGTTCTTTGATTTGCACACACACAATGAGTGTATATTTGGCCTCCACTTTTTTTTCACACCCCCAAGCTATGCCTTGGCCTTCCTTTATTCTTTGTGCACACAAAGCACAAAGCCTCCTTCTCTTGCACACAACTAAGGTGTCTCGGCCTTGTTATTTCTTTTGTGCACACACACACACCAATGTGTGGTCTCGGCCTCCTCCTTTGCACATACACCACTAGGGTGTGTTCTTTCACTTCACACAAGGCACTAAGGCCTCGGGTCTTCTTCTCCACTTGGCACACACACACTGCCTTCTTGTGTTTTTGCACACACAGCCCGAACTCCTTGGGTGCAAGGAAGCTGCGCAAGTGCCAGTGGGTGCAAGGGGTCTTGGGCGCGCAAGGTTCACATGCCACAAGGACCACGCAGGCTCCTCCTGCCGCGCAAGTTTGCGGGCAGTGAGGGCTCCTTCTGCCGCGCGAGTACGCGGGCAGGGACCTCCTTCAGAGCCTCGGGTGGCTCTGGAACTTTATCCGTGCAAGTGTGCGCGGGGCTTGTACTTCGCGAGGCAGAGAGCTCTCACGGGACACAAATCTTCAACAAGAACTTCAGCAAACAGCTATGATGCTCGAGAGCTCCTTTTATAGGCAGAGGAATGCCTTTGATCATCCGCGTGGGATTAATCTCAAATCCCCGAAGTATTCGGATCTTCAAGATTTTTTTTTCAAATCTTGAACTTGCTCTCTGTTTCACGCGGGATCATTTATTTTTCGCTCTTTCATTCATCCTCGTGCATGCGATTTAGAACGCATGCACGGCCTCTGTTTTGGCCATCCCATGCAAAACACGAATCTGCGTGGCCTCGGCAGCTTCGTTTACCTCGGCCTCGACCGAATTCATCATCCAACGTGTGCATGCATATTTTATTGCATGTATATGTTCCTTACGGAGAGACGAGCACAATGGAGCCTTCGGCTTCGGAAATGGTGGCCGGGAACTCAAAAACCATGCTCGGATGGCGCCTGGTTCGTCGGCAGCTCGCGGGAGACTTCGGACGAGCTCGGGGTTGAAGGCGGTCTCGCAGCCGTTGGATCGGCGATTCAATTGATCTCGGACGGCCTGGATCAGATCATCTCGCCGCGGATCAGATGTGTGGCTTAGATCGTCCGCGCGATCAATCGTGCGGCTGGGATTCGCTCCTGGAATTTTTTCTGCATCCCACATCGAAACGGCGAGCGGATTTTCCTCGCTTTATCACCCTGGCGCTGCCTCAACCCCTCGATTGAACTTCCAAACTCCACGGTGCTGCCCCGCACCGTGTTCTCCCTACGGGCGCGCTCTTGCGCCCACCTCTGCTCCTCGCGGGCGCGCTATGCGCCCTCTATGCACGCTGACACTCTTGGGGGCGCACTCCTACGCCCCTGTCGCGCTCCTTCGGGCGTGCCCCAGGCGCCCATGCAGTGTCTTGGGTGCGCCCTGCCGCCCTGGCTCGCCCCACGGGTTCCCCCATGGGCGTGGTGCCCTAGCGCCCATGCCTTGGGGTTGAACCCCCAAGGTGCCTTGGCTGGCCAATTTTTTGCTAGTGTAAAACACTAAGTAACTTTGTATAAAAACAAAGTACCAAGTGTAATATGCCAAATTCCACTTCTCCCTTTCCTCTTCTCCATTCTTCTTGAGAATTCAAACATTAATCTTCTTGATTAGAAACAACTCCTCAATTTATAATTCTTCTTCATCATCTTATTTTCTACTTAGGAGAGAATTCTCAAGGATCTTCATCAACCGAACTCCTGAATCAAATAACTTCTTTAATTATCTTTGTTGATCTAATCAGAGATCAAATTGGAACTTCTGCAAATTCACATGAACTAAGTGATAGTGCATGGACTTCATTAAACCACTTCATCCACTTAGAACTTGTGGATGGATCATCTTCATCTCCTCATGCATTGTCAATACAATGCATGGTCTTCAAACATTGTTGTGACTTTGTATCATCAGGATACAAGTTATTGGAACTTTAAGAATAGTTCAACAATCGTCTGATGTACATAGAGAATGTTTCAACCACATCTCCTATGCCACTTAGTGAATCTCCTAAGTTACATGCCTCTTAGTACCATGGCCATTCTCCGTTCCTCACCAACACCATTACAATCTTTGGCATTCACATCTTGACAATTATTGACATCCATTCATTCTAAGACAACATCATGCCTCATTGACAACAAATGCAACACAGTGCACTTCAAGAGTGACCATGTCCACCAATAGGTTACTAGTTCTCACAATGATTGAACTCCCTGTGGGAAGAGGTCCTTCATACCTAGCCTAGTTTCTACCCTAGCATAAGCACCAACATTCAGCACTGAGAATAGTGAACCCAACCATATTTTCCATACACGAATCATCCAAACAATGGAAACATATTACCAATAAAGGAGAATCATAATGATCCTGAGAGGAGAAAGCAGTAAAATAACCAAAGCTCGTCTAGGCAGTATGAGACTAGTCGCCTTTAAAGAAGAGATGGTTTGTGCTTTACTTTTTCTGGTCATTATAGAAGTGTAATTTTCATACCATTTTGATTCCCACCTTATTAATGTTATCATCAGTAGGTACTTCTTGGTTCTGGATTCTCTATGTGAGAAAGATATATTTTGATGGTATTATATTACACCAAACTGTGCCATTACAACTATCCTAATGATCTAGTAAGGATGAGATCCTTCGAAAGTCACTAGTATTTGAAGTCCCTAAGGAGGAAGAACACACAAATGTCTGGTTATGAGTTTATGATAATTGAATCAAGGAATTATTACTGGTTCTTGTCAAAAATAGGACTGATAAACATCACATAGACACTCTCCTCCTTGAAAGAAATTATTGGAGTAGGGAAACCTAGGAATCTAATAAAATAGCACCCCAAGTTGTGGTACCAAAAGATGATGTTACCCTCCCATACTATCCATCATTAATTCTATTGAAGGATCAGTATGATGGGGAGATCATAGACCAAAATGGAGAAGCGTGGGCACAAGAATTTTTCAGATTACCCACAAAATTGTGGGACATGGTCTTCCCCCATAGTGTTCTTTCTTCAACAATCTCCCAAATTAGATTTGAATTCATGTAGTGGATCATGTTATTGAGACACCTAATATTAATCCCCGCATCCTGGATGGGCCTTTCCATTCTTCCCCATGAGACCTAGTGTCTCTTACCTTCAAAAAGAGCATACCATATGAAAATATCCACAATCTTATCGATGGTATTAATGACACCTTTCAGTACTATTGTGGAAGCCAAAGCATGGATGGGTATGGAAGACAGGACACTATTAACCAATGAAATACATCCCCCTAATTATAGTAAGTGGTTCTTCTAGTTAAGTGTGTGGACCTTGATCTTTCTCAATATATGATCAAAGTCTCATATTTGAAGTTTTCCTAATTATATAGGGGTGTTGAGGTACTCCATTGGGAGGGAGCCACATTGTATATCCAGCCTATTGTATAGAGAATAAAACAAACTCTAGGCACATCAGTTAGATATATAGAGTTTTTGTTTTGGATTTATTGATAACATGTCCACCCCTGTAGTAATACCCCTCAAGGATCTTTTTGATACCTCCAACAGAGCTCTTACCGCCATTAGTGAAGATGATGGTGTCATATGAATACATTAGGTGGGATATTGGAGGGAGGTTGATTTTCCTTTGATAAGGGAGTATTTCACCATTATACATACCTCTATTGATGATGCAACTGAGAGTATCATGTGCAAGAATTAAGATTCTTGGTAATATTAGATCCTACTACTATAATCCTAGAGCTTCCTTGGAGAAACAATGAGTCATCCCCATGAAAGAAACTACTCTCCATGAGGAGTTGAAACATCTGAATATGGTGTCCATAGAGTTGGGAGAGATCATCGTGCACATAAGCACTTTGTAAATTAAACCCCAATCAATCCTACAATATGCCTTATGCATATCCATTTTGATAGACATGTTTGATCCATCAGTTTTGATATTTATGACTATATAATTTATTGCAACAAATCTATAGCTCCATGAATGGAGTGACCCTTCATAAATCCATACTGTGCATCTAATCTCATCCTTTCTTATGTTTCTTTTCCTACGGTTATGAAGAAAGGTTTATGTAGGGTATGTCAAAAAGTGTTCTATGAAAGATTATAATTGATAGATATGTTAAATATTGTTTATAAAATAAGAGGATTATATATATAGTCTCTTGAGAGACCAAAACATTATATTTATAGAGTGGATCATAATTATATGTAATGAATATTCATCTAAAATGATGTAATATTTATTTGTGTTTCCCTCTGGTTGCCTCAGTTGGTATGTGAGAAGGGTTTAGTTAATATTTGGAAATTAGGGTTATAAAACTTTGTATAAAATATCAGGATATGTATATGTATAGTATAACATCGAAATGCTTTGGTAATGTATAGATTAAATGGTTTTATTAGCAATGCATCCTAGTCTAGATACTGTAAGTGGATATAATTTTCAAATAGATGAATCTATGGTTAATAACACTAAAAAGTGTTTTATGAGTATATCTCATTCATCATTTTGGTTTATAGTTAAAGGTCCTTTATTGTGCACCTGTTTTGACACTCATAGGGGGTATTCTTGGGTAAAATTATATTTTCCTTATAAACAATTATGATGGATTTGAATTGAGGAAGATCATGGTTGAGCTAGTTTAAACCCAATGTTACTTGGATTGAAAATAAGGTGGGACAATTTAAGATATATCTAGAATATTTTACATAGGATTTTCTATCATTTCAAAGATTGACATAAATTTTTAATGGGAATTACTTCAATTTTGTGGGATTTAATACCTATTTTTGAGAGATATTTAACCCAAAATGGTTATATAGAAAATCAATATTGAGTATATGCCTATTATAAATTAGTTTGATAATTTTTCTTTAGAAGAGTTACCAAGTATTTCTTTGAATTTTGAAGTTGAGATTTCAATATAACACATACCTTGTGGTTCACCAATTTAAAAGTCTCCATATATAATGGCCTCGATTGAGTTATAGGAGTTGAAGAAGCAACTCTAGGAGAATCTAGATGAGGGATTCATTTATCCATGTGTTTTACTATGGGGTTCACCATTTATTTTTACTAAATAGAAATATTGATCAATGTGAATCTATAGTTATTATCAAGAATTTAAAAATATCACAATTATGAATAAGTATCCTCTTTCTTATACTGATCAATTTTTAAATCAATAATGAGGAGCTAAATATTTTTCTACGATTGATCTTTAATATGGATACTATCAATTAAGGGTAAAAATTAAATTCATACCCATGATATCCTTAAATATGAGGTATAGACACAATTAATGTATATTTATTTCATTTTCTCTTACTAATTCCCCACTATATTTAAGTATTTAATGAATAGAGTTTTTAGATTATCAGTTTGTGGTAGTCTTTATAAATGATATTTTTATATAATTTAAGAAAAAGTGATATCTTGAAGTTCACTTGAGGGTTATATTGAATAACCTAAGGAAATATATTTTTTTTTATTTTTTTACCAATTATGAATTTCATATAAATAAAGTTACATTTTAGGGTTATATAATCTCAAGCGATGGAATATCGGTAGACCCATCAAAGACAAAATGGACTTAGTATTTTTTTCTAAACCAACCACTATGACTGGGAAATTTAGTTTTCATCATTTGGATATATATTATCAATTCCTTGTGAATAATTTATCATGAACTTATAAGACACTCACCATATTAACCTATAAGGGAGCCATGTTCCTTTTGACATATGAATGTGACGAAAATTTCAAGGTGCTAAAAAGAATGTTTATCAGTACATGTTTAATAATAGTTCCCTACAATGGAAAATGGGTTTCTAATAATTTGTGATTCATCAAATAAGTGATTGGAATTAATCCTCATGAAGAATGATCTGGTGATATCTTATGCCTCCCACCAATTAAAAATTCATGAACAAATTTACCTGACTCATGATTTTGTGTTAGAAGTAGTAATTATTGCATTAAAAATATAGAGTCATTATATTTATAGTGAATAGTGTGATATATATTATAATCATGAAATAATTAATTATATATTATCTTATAAATAGTTTAAAATTATCCAAGGTAGATTAACAAATTTGATTATAGATTATGACATCTCAATACAGTACCACAATGAGAAAGTGAAAAAGGTGTTTGATGCTCTGAGTTGAAAAAACCATGATAGTTTTTAAATGATGATAATTTAAAGTGATCTAATAATTATATATTTACATAATATAGATCCCGAAATCATGAGACAATAGGATGTATAACAACTTTCTGAAAAAAAGTAAATCATACATTAATTTTAGGATTAAAAATCCATAGATAGAGGATTCAAAACTACAGAATAAAGTGTGAAATGTTTTTGATTTGAACTATGATTGTAATGAAATGATAAGGTTTAGTAATTAAGTATATATCCCACCAATAGTAGATCTAAAGAAGGATATTTTGGATGAATCTCATAGTCAATCATTCTCTATTCATACTAGAAGTAGAAATATGTATATATATCTAAAATATTATTTCGGGTGGGAAAACATAAAAAGAGATATCATAGAGTACATATCTTAGTACATTGTATGTCATAAAATTAAGACTAAGAGATAGAATTCTAAGGGGATGTTAAAAATACTACCTATACCAAAAATTAAATAGGGAAACTTCACCATGGATTTTATTTTCGAACTTCCCAAAAAATCTAAAGTCTACAATGATATTTTGGTTATAGTTGATCTCCTTATGAAGATAGAACACTTAATTTCCATTAGAGAATATTTTTATCTTGATTAGTTTTATAATACATTCATTTAGGGAGTGGTATTGTTAGAGGGAGTACCATATTCTATTATATATGATTAGGATCTGAGGTTTACCTCAAAGAGTTTCATAAGACTTTATTAACCTTTGGATACATATATGATATTCAGTACAACATATCATTATCAGATAGATTTTTAGTATGAGAGGACCATTAAAACTCCAGAAGTAATTTTGTGATATTTCTCTATGGATTTAAAATGCATTTGGTATCAACAACTTCCATTGGTGGAATTTTCTTATAGAAATATCTTTCACTCAAACATTTAGATGAACCCTTATAAAGCCCTCTATAATAGAAAGTTCAAAACTCCAACATGATCAAATGAAGTTGGAAAGAAAGTATTGTGAAATTATCTAGTTGGGGTGATGGTAGATAATGTTAGATCCATTCAATAGTACATAAGGGAATCTCAAAATATATATAAATGTTATGATGACAATCATTGGTGATATTTGAAGTTTGATGTTTCAAACAAGGAATTAAACAAATATCTCCGTGGAAGAAGGTTATGATATTTGAAATATATGGTAAGATGATCCCTATATATATAGGTAACTATGAAATTCTATATCATACTATGATGGTATCCTATCATTTGTAACATTCAATGAATCTCTCTCAATTTCACAATGTGTTATATGTCTCTCTCTTAAGGAAGTATGTACCTAATCCTTCACACGTACTAGACTCAGAGGTTATGCCTCTGATGAAATATTTGTCTTATGAGGAATAAATGATGGATAGTTTGGATCATAGAGAGAATGTGATAGAAAAATAAAACACTAACGAGGCCAAATTTTTGTGGTGAACCGATAAATTAGAGGAAGTTACATGAGAACCTATGGATATGAAGAGATATAAGTATGATCAATTTTTTGTATTTGAGTGCTATAATTTCAAGGGTGATATTATTATAAAGGGGGTAGAATATAATACCCATGATTTTATGATATAATTTTATTTAAATAAATATGATTTCTTTGATACCTTTATTTACACATAATGCCAAGGTTAAATGAACTATGGTATAAATATTATTATATAAATGTGGTCACTATAACCATGTTGTTAAAATTAGAGGTATTAATAGAAAAAACCAAATTATGAAAAATTATATATAAATATATTATATAATTAAAATAAATTTATTAATTCATAATAAATAAGTACTCAATTTTTAGTAAAGTCATTTTATGCTTCAAAAATATATTTTTTATCAAAAACGGTTCTAATTGATTTTTTTGATAGAATGTTATAATTAATTATTTACACTTTTATAAATTTTATTTGGTAAAAATATATAATTTTTTAAATTATCACATCAAAATTATCATAGGGTAAAATTTTGGGATTTTTCTGAAAATATTTATTTTTCCGTGAATATTGAAAAATACCGTATTTGTAAAAATTTCATTTATTTTCATCAAAAAATTACAATCATTATTTTAATGTGATCCAAAAATTTACTTTATTTTTTATATAAAATTTTTTTTTATAAAAATGTATTTCGTTTATTTCTACACATTTATATTAACATGGATTTCTACCATATATAGAAATTTAATATTTTAATATTTTTTATTTTAAATCATCATAATAAATATAATTTTATAGGATTTACTTAAATTTTGGTAATTATAGATAGTAATCATGGTAAATATTTTTCACCACCATAAAAGAGGTAAAACATGGTTAGAACTATAGGTTAAAGCTTTATAATCTCTCTAAAACATTCATTTATCCTATTTTAATAGTTGTTTTTAACCAAATATATGTTTAAGGAGTTAAATAATGTATTTTAAAACATTATTTTGAAATTGGGAACCCATTATTTCCTTTTCTAAAGATAATTTACATTTTATTCAAATTAAAAAACTATTTTGGAGTCTTTTCATTTAATAGAATGGTTGGAAGATTCTATTTAGTTTTTAATTGATCCAAAAGTCTAAAAAAAAATTATGTTTATTATTTAACCAAAAAAATATTTTAAACCATCTTTTTACTTTTTTTAATTGTTAAATGGTTTTTACTCTAAAATCAGGTATTTTCCTTAAAGTTGTTTTTCATGTGTTTTGTGTTATTATATTAAAATTAATTTCTAGGAAACTATAGATTATGAATCTGATAAAATGGATTATGAATTTAGAATAGGCATGTCCAAATATTTTTATAATTTCACTTTTATTTTGGTTCTTATAATTATTATATCATGGTCAAAAAGTTATATGATCACAGTTAAGGTTAAAATGGGTTTAAAGTGGTTAAACTATGAAATAAGTCGTAAAATGTATCCAAAACATATCTATTTTTTTGAGCCTATATAAACCCTATAACATATTATATTTTAATTTTTGGTTCCTTGGTTCTGCTGAACATGGTTATGATATATATATATATATATTGTTTAATATTTTAAATAATTCTAAGTATGTCTTTCCCCTCTCTTATAAAATGATACAAACTATTATCCCTTATACATACTTAATGAGCCTTTTATATCATCCAATAAATTCCCTAATAACTTTATAGATTCCTTCTTCATGTTTTATAGCTTATGGTCTTTCCAAAAGACCATATTTTCAATACTTATGGTTTAATCTAAAAGAGGTTTCTCAACAAAGAGGTATAACTCTAAAATGAGTACATTAAATTTTATTTATTTTAATACCTCCCTATAAAATTGTATCAATTACGAAATAATTAATAATGTATCATAAATATACTTAATTTTTATTATAATTATTTAACAACCATTATTCAACTCCTTTCCATCCATTTAAAAATGGTAATGTCGCTCGTGAGTACGTGGGGACTACCATCTCTTCAAAGTGTTGTGGTTTTTTTCATTCTCAATTTACATATATGGTAATAAATATAGATTTAATGAATATTTATTTTTTATATTATATAATAATAATTCTATAAAGGTGAATTATTATTTACCTTTCATTCATTTCAAAAATTTAAAATTGGAAACATCACTCATCTGTAGGAATAAAAGAGTAATTAGTTTACTAAAGGAGGGGGTAAATTATAGTGTATAAAATAAATCATACAATTTACTTGACCTATTAAGATAGGTAATTTAGGAAAACCATTTTCCAATAAAAGAAATTAATTAGAAAAACTATTGTACTAATACTTTATAGAATCATAGTTAGGGAAAAGTTTATAATATAAAAATTTCTTAGTGATGTATAGAAGAAATATAAACAAGTAAATATAATTAAAGTAAACTTTATAAAGAGAGTAATAAAGAAAATATAAACATGATAATAATGATATCCACTCTTTAACCTTAAGAGTTATGTCAATAACCTTGAATTTAGGTATTTGTGGTTTTAACAAAATAGTAAAGATCTACCTTTCTTACTAAAATAAATCCCTATATAATACGATAGAAAGAATGTAACAGCCCGAGATTTTATGAAAAATATTATTTTTAATTTTAATGCCTTGTGTTGTACGCTACACCCAAAGGAGCTTGCACAACACACATCCTTGACTTGCCTTGCACGCAATCGCGACCTTCCTCGATAGCGTGTGTAGTACGCAATACCGAGTTTCACTAAACAACGATATGCTATTAAAATATTATTATAACTAGCCGTTATGAATAGTAATAACCACATTTTAAAATTTTAGAAATTTAAGCTCTCAAAATGGACTTCATTTTTGGATTCTTAGTATCGAATTTAGCCTAAGGTGAAATTTTGGTACTTTTCGGATAACTTTCATATTCTGATGAATAGTGAAAATTACTAAATTTTAATTAAAAACAACTTTTTTAATAAAAATAATTAATAGTGATAAATTATTAATTTGAGTGGTTTTAAAGTATATTTAGAATATATATTTTTACAATTCAATACAATGTTGGTCATTGGATGTAATTTCACATTTACACCAGACATAAACAAGTGTTAATCTTTTGATAGTTATTATCTCTTAAAAACACGCTATTTGTTGTGACAACGGAAATTAATTATAAAATTAATTAATGCAACTTATATGTTGGGAATTTTGTAAAATAGAAATCATTTTTGAATTCGGAATATCAATTATAGCTTAGGGTGAAATTTTGGCATTTTTCTGAAAAACTTCAATTTTTGATGAACAGTGAAACTACTAAGTGGAAGTTAAAAAATTATTTTTTTTCATAAATCTTAATTTTATCGCTTCTGTGAATGGAATTTCAAAAATCCAAGAGACACGGTTGATGTCAGAAAGTAAAATGTGGTTCAATGAGATGAAAATAATTTTTGGTGAATACTAACTTTTTACTTTTATTTACCATGGTTAAAAGTAAATAGGGTAATTAAGGGTAAAAATGATATTAATATTACCCTAAAACATGTCCTAATCCTATTGGACAAGTGTATCTCGACCGAAAACAACCTTAAGTGTAAAATATTATCATTTAGGCCCACTTGGATTAGATTATGACATTTATTATTATTTAATTCAAAGAAGAGTTAAAAGAGTTAAAATCAAAGTTTATTTACTAAAACATTTTTAATATAGGGTTATACATAATATAATTTAGACTATAAATATTCATTAGAAAGATAAAATGAGTTCATACATAATGGTATTTTATTTGTAATTTTTATACTTTAAATAATTTAATTTATTTATGACACAACGATGATGCAGTAATTACCTTTTTAAGAAAATATTAACATAATTGAAGTTATAAATGCCCAAATAAATGTAATTTGAGAATTTTTATGACTTACACTAATTTTATAGGTTAATATGACATGTTATTGTTGATTTAAGTAATTTTGTTCGAACTTATCATTCTGTTTGAAATTTCATAAAAATCATGTACCAAATAGTGTCAAAATTGACATAAATTAGTTTTTAAAACAAATATTATATTATTAATTGTTATTTAATTCCTAAAAATCTAAGGTTCTGCCAAATGACTTAGATAAGGATATATATATTAATAATAAACAACTTGGGGTTCTTTTGGCTTCATATAGTAAGTTTATTAACCATATAGTCTAAGAAAAAAAAAGACAGGGTAAAAGTTAAATTATTTAACTTAGAGTTAAATCTAATTGATAAGGTTAAAATAATAACCTAAACATGTTTAAATCCTATTGGATGAGAGGATTTCGACCCATCCCCACTTTATCTTAGAAATAAGACCATTTGGAACCATTATAAATCGAATTTGACCATAATATAAAATAATATTTTGAGATTTTCCTAAGATGCCCCTCTCCTCCCTTATAAAAGGGCACCTCCTCCCTCTCCTCCTCACACCAATTTGAGCATTCAAGCTCGTCCAAACCCTGCCAAAATCTCTTCTCCACTTCCCTAGTATCATCCTAGAGGTCCTGGTCTTCTTCAAAGACCATCCTTAGTTCTTTAGGTGGAGGATAAGTGAAGGCGCGTCAAAAAGAGGTAATATCCATTATCGATCTTTTTCAATTTCTTTCTTCTTCAACTTCTTCTTCTTTAGCTGTTTCATGATAAAGTAATAACATAAGTATTTCTTATATACTGATATGTTATTATAAATATGAAACAACTCTAATTAACCTTCTATCCATCCTACGGAAAAAGGAAATCACCGCGCGTGCGTACATACGGATTACCGTCTCCACGCTGTGGTGTAATCTATTTTCTGCCACCACCTTAATTGGATGGGTATAATGGTGTAATGAGTAACTATATATGATTATTATAAATTGATATTGATACTGAAATAGTATACATACACTTCAACATAATTCCACGACCATGGGAACGATATCATCGCTCGTGCGTACGTACGGACTACCGTCTCCACGACGCGATGAGATTCATTCTCAAGGATTAACCATTCATGAATGATTATAAAGTATATATAATAAGTACTAATGAAATATATGACATAATAATGTTTCTGTATTTATGTATATTTATATGTATGTCATCTACTTAATTCCATTCAATTCAATAAGGAAACGAAAACATCGTTCATGCGTACGTACGGACTACCGTCTCCATGAACGGTGTATTTCATTCCATTTATCGATATATTATATATATATATATATATATATATTTTGAATATATATTATATATAAATCATGTTTTACATTCTGTATATAAGTAATCATGATCCAAGTAATCATATTAATAATTACAAGTTAAAAACACGAACGACAAATGAGACGATTTTACCCAAAATGCTACTTTAACATGAATTTACAAAAGAACGGGTAATATAAAGTCATAAGTGGACCATATATGATATAATAACAATGAATATGATTCTATATTAAGTCAATAACATGATTTAAATCATTATACAGGAGCTTCGGACACGTACGAAGCAAATCGGACCTAAGGTAAGGGAAATATCACAATCTCATTTTTATCCGAGATTGTTTATACTTTGGAATTTACTGGGGTGAATTTTATCATCCACATCCATGTTTCCTCAATATGTAATATTATTTCCATCCACCTAAAATTGTTTAAATCCAATTTTACCCTTCGGTGAGTTTTTATTAAATGATATGAAAGGAATCTTTTCTCGTTTTTCGTACGAGGTACTTTTTGACTTTTCCGACAAAAGTACGAGAAGAATGTTTTTTTTACCTTATACAGAATGAATGGATTTTTAAAACATTATTTCCAAGATGTTTCCTTTAAAATTTTTCATGTTTATTTTTAATCAACTTCTTTTAGTTTAAATTTGTATGACATGTTAAGAATGGAAAAATGTTTTTGAAGAAGAAAGGATATTTTCCTCAAGAATGGAGTTCAAGTGTTTTATCAAAATTATTTTCCATCTAAGATAATAAAGGGTTCTGTTTTTATGTCTATTATTAAATTTATTTTATTATGTTGTGAGGGAATTATTTTTATGAAGTCATTTACCTTATATGATTTGTTTTATGATGTCATGATGTTTCAAGAATCCCATTTTTGTTACATGTGTTATGCGATGATGTATGATTTATGATTATGTGGCACACATATGAAAGGATTCATTATAAGATGGGTGGGACCTATATCTCCCTCCAATGCATTGGGTAAAGATTTTATATCTCATGAGATAGACATGGCTGGAATGGTAGGTTATACAGGTTTAGTGAAGCAGGACTGAAACGAGGGTAACTCGGTTCAGAAAGGGACTTTGTCCACTAAGATAGTCTTAGCAATGAGTCTTGACTAACAAGAAATTATGATTATGTGTGTATGCCACAAAGTTTAATGTTTCAAGTTGTGATTATTGGGATTACATTTCACTTCTATGATTTATTCCATGTTATGATATTATGACCTCTTTTGCAGGTTAAGATTTCCAAAAGCTATATTCTTATGTATATGATGTGATTGATATTTCTTTTGTTTACCCTTACTGAGCATTTGAGCTCACCCTTTAATGTTTTCTTTTCCCCAGGATATAAAGAAATGTTTTAGGAAAAAAAGAGAAGATCTTTATGGGAGATATTGAAGATCTTTCACCATGATTAGAAGATTTTATTCCGAGTTTCCAAAGACACTAAACCGTTACGGTCCTTCTGTGTGTGTTTTGTTATGTACTAAGTATTCCGCAAAAGTAATGTAATATATATGTACGTTAAGCTTCGGGTCTCTACAGTTGGTATCAGAGGAAAGGTTTAGTCAACCTTTGGAAACTAGGATGCGAGAACTTTAGTGAGATCCCTAGAGATATTTATAAGGTATGTCTAGGGATGTCCCTAAGGATAATTATACGTATAGGATACAGTCCTAGAACTACGATAACGATCATAGAATTTAACCTAAGATGTTAGATATTGAGGATAATCCACCTTTATTATGTTGTTTTCCCTAGCATGATTTTTTCCTCTCACACTATTCTTTTTTGGGTTTTAGAAAATGGCTGGAAACAAGATGATTCACGATAATGGAGGATATGATGGACAATGGAATGATATTCTTCATAATGAAATGGGATTTGGAAGTCCAAACATCATTATTATGCCGAATCATAAATCTCATAATATTATCAATAAAGTAAAATTTGGTAAGTTTCCTGACTCGGCTAATAAGAGAAAGATGGAGTTTCATGATGATCATAGAGGAAAGAAAGTTCAATTTCCCCTATGTAAATCATTTGGGAAGAGGCATCAAGGAGAATGTTTCAAAGGAACTGGAAGATGCTTTGGGTGTGGAAAAGAAGGACACAAAGCCAGTAAGTGCAAAGGAAAAGGTTCAGTTAACACCAGGGATGAGGATAATGGTATTACTACGACATCAACAATGGTTAAATGTTTCAAATGTGGGATGTACGGGCATTATGCAAACCAATGCCCTAAGGGAAAGTCTCATGAAGAGAATAAGTATGGTCGTATGGTTAGTATTTATGTTTATGATGATGATGAGACTATAAATGATATGTGAGATGAAATAATTTTTGAAGCTCGGTAAATGGTTTAAGAAGGTAGTGGAATGATTACATGTTTATCAGGTGTAATGTTGTATAAAGAATCTCATGGTACTATGGAATAAAGAGACATCTAAGGATTGTTACATTGTTGTCTTTCCTTGAGTTTTGAAAGTGTATGATTAATAGTACAAGTATCCATGAAAGGTTATTCAGATATTTTTAGAATTTAGATGATATGCGCATAATGAAGGGATAAGACGATAATGAGATGTTTGATTGTATTCATGAGCTCATGATTGATATAAGGACTAAGTGATATAATGGTTTGAGTATAAATAATTTTGAGGATTTTGGTTTGTGGAAAGTGTTAACTTTTAACTGCATTCATGTTTTCACTAAGGTTCAATGGGTATTCATTCTTCAAGAGAATACATGATTAAGGCCTTTGAATGTTTGGAATGTGACCAACAAGACATATCTTATGATATATGGGGATCAACGATGGTATTAAATCTCTGGTATTCGTTTTCACTATATTATGAGAGTGGACTTCAGTATTATGGATAAGCCTAAAGATTGGAATGGATTATGTTGGACATAAGTTAGTATTGTTTAAGGATAGAAGTTTTTCGATATTATTGATGGGATGTTATAGTAATATAGTTTTAGAAAAAAGGACAACCTGCAGGACGGGCGACAGCCCATCGCGTCGGACAAGGCTGTGGAAATCGAACCCACAATCGAAGTGCGACTGGCCTTTATCGCCTACCACTGGCCTACAGGAAGTCCCTATTTAGTAGAAACTAGTTTTATTATATTATGCAGTATGATATATGAAAGGAACCATATATGATTAATCTCACTATAGATCGACTTATGTATATAATTTTTGCTAACCTTTTGTTTGAGACAGATGGAATGACCTGTCATTCTATCACATGATCTGCTAACACTTCACGAATAACAAATTCAACTTCATTTATTTAAGAGATGAAGTGTAAATTGTTCAAGGCACGAACAACAGTGAGATTGTACCAAAATAAAGTAAGTATTTATTCTAATTCAAATTCTTCAACTTTAGGGAAATGATCTTGAAAACCAAAAATGTTGTCCTAGTGCTCTTATATCTGATTAATCAGATGGTACCTTATATCATCACAAATCTATGGATTTGTGATTACTGGCTTTTCCATAGCCATGTTCTCTACCACTCTCCATCAGAACATGATGGTTAGATTTCTCTTCCATATCCATATTTTCACCTATGTGGAAACCCAGTGATTAGTTTATTTGGGTAATCGTTACATTTCATACTTTAGTTTTTAAAGGCAAGTTTTGCTATTCCTTTTTACGATGTGGGTTTCTATTAAAGAAACTTTTGAATAGTAAACCATTTATAACCCCGATGAATTTCGAGGGCAAAATTCATTTTAAGGGGGGTAGAATGTAACAGCCCGAGATTTTATGAAAAATATTCTTTTTAATTTTAATGCCTTGTGTTGTACGCTACACTAAAAGGAGCTTGCACAACACACATCCTTGACTTGCCTTGCACTCAATCGCGACCTTCCTCGATAGCGTGTGTAGTACGCAATACCGAGTTTCACTAAACAACGATATGCTATTAAAATATTATTATAACTAGCCGTTATGAATAGTAATAACCACGTTTTAAAATTTTAGAAATTTTAGCTCTCAAAATGGACTTCATTTTTGGATTCGTAGTATCGAATTTAGTCAAAGGTGAAATTTTGGTACTTTTCGGATAAATTTCATATTCTGATGAATAGTGAAAATTACTAAATTTTAATTAAAAACAACTTTTTTAATCGAAATAATTAATAGTGATAAATTATTAATTTGAGTGGTTTTAAAGTATATTTAGAATATATTTTTACAATTCAATACAATGTTGTTCATTGGATGTCATTTCACATTTACACTAGACATAAACAAGTGTTAATCTTTTGATAGTTATTATCTCTTAAAAACACGCTATTTGTTGTGACAGCGGAAATTAATTATAAAATTAATTAATGAAACTTATATGTTGGGAATTTTGTAAAATAGAAATCATTTTTGAATTCGGAATATCAATTATAGCTTAGGGTGAAATTTTGGCATTTTTCTGAAAAACTTCAATTTTTAATTAATAGTGAAACTACTAAGTGGAAGTTAAAAAATTATTTTTTTTCATAAATCTTAATTTTACCGCTTCTGTGAATGGAATTTCAAAAATCTGAGAGACACGGTTGATGTCAATAAGTAAAATGTGGTTCAATGAGATGAAAATAATTTTTGGTGAATAGTAACTTTTTACTTTTATTTACCACGGTTAAAAGTAAATAGGGTAATTAAGGGTAAAAATGATATTAATATTACCCTAACACATGTCCTAATCCTATTGGACAAGTTTATCTCGACCAAAAACAACCTTAAGTGTAAAATATTATCATTTAGGCCCACTTGGATTAGATTAGGACATTTATTATTATTTATTTCAAAGAAGAGTTAAAAGAGTTAAAATCAAAGTTTATTTACTAAACCATTTTGAATATAGGGTTATACATAATATAATTTAGACTATAAATATTCATTATAAAGATAAAAAGATTTCATACATAATGGTATTTTATTTGTAATTTTTATACTTTAAATAATTTAATTTATTTATGACACAACAATGATGCAGTAATTACCTTTTGAAGAAAATATTAACATAATTGATGTTATAAATGACCAAATAAATGTAATTTGCGACTTTTTATGACTTACACTAATTTTAGAGGTTAATATGACGTGTTATTGTTGAGTTAAGTAATTTGGTTCGAACGTATCATTCTGTTAGAAATTTCATAAAAATCATGTACCAAATAGTGTCAAAATTGACATAAATTAGTTTTTAAAACAAATATTATATTATTAATTGTTATTTAATTCATAAAAATCTAAGGTTCGGCCAAATGACTTATATAAGGATATATATATTAATAATAAACAACTTGGTGTTCGTTTGTCTTCATATAGTATGTTTATTAACCGTATAGTCTAAGAAAACAAAAAGACACGGTAAAAGATAAATTATTTAACTTAGAGTTAAATCTAATTGATAAAGTTAAAATAATAACCTAAACTTGTCTAAATCATATTGGATGAGAGGATTGCAACCCATACCCACTTTATCTTCGAAATAAGACCATTTGGAACCATTATAAACCGAATTTGACCTTAATATAAAATAATATTTTGAGATTTTCCTAAGATGCCCCTCTCCTCCCTTATAAAAGGGCACCTCCTCCCTCTCCTCCTCACACCAATTTGAACATTCAAGCTCTTCCAAACCCTGAAAAAATCTCTTCTCCACTTCCCTAGTATCATCCTAGAGGTCCTGGTCTTCTTAAAAGACCATCCATAGTTCTTTAGGTGGAGGTTAAGTGAAGGCGCGTCAAAAAGAGGTAATATCCATTACCGATCTTTTTCAATTTATTTCTTCTTCAAATTCTTCTTCTTTAGTTGTTTCATGATAAAGTAATAACTTAAGTATTTCTTATATACTTATATGTTATTATAAATATTAAACAACTCTAATTAACCTTCTATCCAGCCTATGGAAAAAGGAAATCACCGCGCGTGCGTACGTACGGAATACCGTCTCCACGCCGTGGTGTAATCTATTTTCCGCCACCACGTTAATTAGATGGGTATAATGCTGTAATGAGTAACTATATATGATTATTATAAAGTGATATTGATACTTAAATAGTATACATACACTTCAACACAATTCCACGACCATGGGAACGATATCATCGCTCGTGCGTACGTACGGACTACCGTCTCCACGACGTGATGAGATTCATTCTCAAGGATTAACCATTCATGAATGATTATAAAGTATATATAATAAGTACTAATAAAATATATGACATAATAATGATACTTTATTTATGTATATTTATATGTATGTCATCTACTTAATTCCATTCAATTCAATAAGGAAACGAAAACAGTGTTCATGCGTACGGACGGACTACCGTTTCCATGAACGGTGTATTTCATTCCATTTATCGATATATTATATATATATATATATATATTCTGAATATATATTATATATAAATCATGTTTTAAATTCTGGATATAATTAATCATGATCCAAGTAATCATATTAATAATTACAAGTTAAAAACATGAACGACAAATGAGACGATTTTACCCAAAACGCTAATTTAACAAGAATTTACAAAAGAACGGGTAATATAAAGTCATAAGTGGACCATATATGATATAATAACAATTAATATGATTCTGGAATAAGTCAATAACATGATTTAAATCATTATACAGGAGCTTCGGACACGTACAAAGCAAATCGGACCTAAGGTAAGGGAAATATCACAATCTCATTTTTATCCGAGATTGTTTATACTTTGGAATTTACTGGGGTGAATTTTATCATCCACATCCATGTTTCCTCAATATGTAATATTATTTCCATCCACCTAAAATTGTTTAAATCCAATTTTACCCTTCTTTGAGTTTTTAGTAAATGATATGAAAGGAATCTTTTATCGTTTTTCGTACGAGGTACTTTTTGACTTTTCCGACAAAAGTATGAGAAGAATGTTTTTTTAACTTATACGGAATGAACGGATTTTTAAAACATTATTTCCAAGAAGTTTCCTTTACAAGTTTTAAAGTTTATTCTTAATCAACTTCTTTTAGTTTAAAGTTGTATGACATGTTAAGAAAGGAAAAATGTTTTTGAAGAAGAAAGGATATTTTCCTCAAGAATGGAGTTCAAGTGTTTTATCAAAATTATTTTCCATATAAGATAATAAAGGGTTCTATTTTTATCCCTATTATTACATTTATTTGATTATGTTGTGAGGGAATTATTTTTATGAAGTCATTTACCTTATATGATTTGTTTTATGATGTCATGATGTTTCAAGAATCCCATTTTTTGTTACATGTGTTATGCGATGATATATGATTTATGATTATGCGGCACACATAAGAAAGGATTCATTATAATATGGGTGGGACCTATATCTCCCACCAATGCATTGGGTAATGATTTTATATCTCATGAGATAGACATGGCTGGAACGGTAGGTTATACTGATTCAGTGAAGCAGGACTGAAACGAGGGTAACTCGGTTCAGAAAGGGACTTTGTCCACTAAGATAGTCTTGGCAATGAGTCTTGACTAACATGAAATGATGATTAAGTGTGTATGCCACAAATATTAATGTTTTATGTTGTGATTATTGGGATTACATTTCACTTCTATGATTTATTCCATGTTATGATATTATGAGCTCTTTTACAGGTTAAGATTTCCAAAAGCTATATTCTTATGTATATGATGTGATTGATATTTCTTTTGTATACCCTTACTGAGCATTTGAGATCACAATTTTATGTTTTCTTTTCCCAAGGATATAAAGAAAGGTTTTATAGAAAAAAAAAGAGAAGATCTTTATGGGAGATATTGAAGATCTTTCACCACGATTAGAATATTTTATTCTGAGTTTCCAAAGAAACTAAACTATTACGGTCCTTGTGTGTGTGTTTTGTTATGTACTAAGTATTCCGCAAAAGTAATGTAATATCTATGTACGTTAAGCTTCGGGTCTCTAGAAAGAACCTCTATTTACCTATCCTTGTGGACCCTCAATCAACTAGATCAGAATCTTTGTATTTCTAAACCTTAAAATCCATAAGAAAAAAACTCACTAAAGGTTATAATGAATCATTCACTAATTAAAATATGTTTAAAAACTCTAAAATGTATATTTATTTCAAATTAGTTGTAAAAATATTTATCCTCCTTGGAGAATGCTTTTATTTAAAGGCATTTCACTAATGGTAATATTCTGTATTCTTTGAAATTGGTTGAAACTACTTCATATGAACTCAATATTCACTTTAAAGGTACATCATGGATTTGTTTGGTGGTCTCCTTTATAGAATAATTATAAAGTGTGGAATTTTATCCAGTATGAATAACTTCATTTATTAGATGTAATAAACATTTTTATTCATATGGAATGAACTTTGTTCATCCAGTGAAATGGAATTCTTTATTTGATAAATTTTATGGATGTTCATCTAGAAATCATGTATGCCTCCATCTGATAAAGTTATTCTGTTAATATTTGTAATAATTCCTCTCATGGAATTTATTATACTTTTACTTTTTTAATTTTATAAATATTTTTATGATTAGGATTTTAATCATCTTTCCAATATATGTTCATCACATTATAGAAATACTATTTTGAATAAACATATGTTTATTTTCTAAATAAAATTGAATTTCCTATAAGAAAAATCTTAAAATAGGGAGGTATAAAAGTTACTAAAATAAATCATTTAATTAAGTGTGTGGTTATTTCCAAACTATGGTTATAATGTGTTTAAATTAAAGATTTGACATAATAATCTCCCCCTTAAAAAACAAAACAAAACTTTAAAAGAGAAAAACTAAAATTTTAAAATAATTACTCCCCTAAATTAATATATTCCTAAATATTACCCTTTTTAGATCCTTTTTATATTTATAACCTTTATTTATTTCTCCCCATTCCTTGAAAAAATATTATTTGATTGATAGGTTTTTAAGTTTTATTATCTCAATTTTCTCCCCTTTATTATTTCAAAAAACAGAGGTAGAGAGTGTTTCTAAAATGTTATATATATATATGAAATAATTTTATATAGGGACTATTATTTATAAAATATATATATATGAAATAATATTCATCCAAGGAATTACATCCATCCAAAATTATAAGTATGAATATTTATCCGAAAAAATATAACAAAAATGGAGTTTTAAGTTATTAAAATAATCCAAGAGTTCAGAGAGAGAGAAAATTATTCCCTCTTAGAAAGGTTCTTGATAATTACATTGAGATTCTTCCCATGTTCATGTTAGTTCTTAGACTCAGTAGTAACAAATTTTATCTTTACCAAGTTTTCTTCAAGAACATAAGTTTCATATTCTCATACTTCAATTTTGATATCTCTTCTTCTAGAAGATCAAGCATTTTATTTTCTTACCTTAGCTTTAATACTTCTTCTTATGAGGTTTGTAATCACTTATTTTATTATGTAATTTCATCA
Source organism: Viscum album (assembly GCA_963277665.1). Classification (NCBI taxonomy): domain Eukaryota; kingdom Viridiplantae; phylum Streptophyta; class Magnoliopsida; order Santalales; family Viscaceae; genus Viscum; species Viscum album. Next base: position 287,428,099 of record OY728159.1, on the reverse strand, counting down.
TAATGTTTCATTGAGAGGGGATTAAGATGTCAATATCTCTTGATATTTTAATAAATTTGTAACCTATATCCTTTAAAATATTTGAAATTTATTTGTTTTGAATTTAGTATTCCATCGTTTTGTTCATAATATAACTTTATGTTCCCTTCTATATGCTTTAGATATCTAATAACTTATTTTATCTTTATCAACTCTGATTTTTAATTTTTTGGAGATATTTGAATTCATCTTCATTTAAAATTATAGTCTCAGATTTTCTTTTCAATGAGTTTGAATTTTCAAAAAAATTAATCTTTCCATGTACATACATGTATCTCACTTGTATATGAAGAAGGAAATGAAGATAATATTAAATATACTCTAAAATCTCATTGAAATAAATCAATCTCATTAATATTCTTTAAGTAAATATTCTAGGAATGTAATGATTTGAATTGGATGAACCATTGAGAATGGGTGGAGTTATAGTTCTTAGAGTTCTTAATTATTTATTATTTTCAGTAGTTTATTCTTCAAAAATATTTATCATTTCATCTTATTTTTATGCTTCTTCATTGATTGATTCTTCTGTGTCTGATTTTTTTTGAAATTTGATGTTTTTCTCATAAAGTTTCTTCTTTGTATAAATTTTTTATAGAATCATATTTATCTGATTGAGTTGGTATAGAGGTTGAGGAACCATTTAACATTTCATCAATATCTAATGACCTTTTCAATTCTATAGTAATCTCAAGTTCTTTACTCTTCTTTCTTTCCTATTGATTTTCAACATATTTTACAACTTTAGCATCCACATTTTTTAGACTAAGATTTTTTTTCTTATAACTTATTTTCATTTTTTATTCTCAATAGATAGAGGTATCACTAAGGACTGTATTTATTTTCCTTCTTCTTGAACAAATGACAAAGGAGAAATGGATAGGGGTATAATAGACACAAGAAAAATGGACTGAGGTACTGATTGAGTAGAAACTAAAACTTTTTATTGTGGTTTCTCCACCCCTTTTAATAATTTTTAGCTTTTTTGGATATTTTATTCCACCTACACTTTTCTTCTTCGTGATGGTTTTTATAAGTTCCCTATTTATGATCCAAGGCCTCATCCTTTCTTAGTCCAAAACATGGATCATCATGATTTTTCTTTTCCATGATTATTATAAAGTAAAAAATACCTCATCAGACATGGTATTTTATTTATTCTTGGATAATTGAGGATAAACTTCAAATGCTTTACATTTACAATTTTTTTATTTCATCTTTTTTGTTTCTATTTTGGACACAACTTTATCTAACTTATACATATACTTTTTCTATTTTGGAATAAAAACAAGTCTCATCTTTCTAATTGTTTCATTAAAAATAAAATAAACTTTAACTCTCATAGGAGTTTCTTGATTCTTTTTTTTGACTTCCATTAAGTTAATCGAAAAAATAATTTGTTAAACTTATAAAAAACTAATCTTTTAATTTATAATCCCATGTTTAACAAATATTTTCTTAGGAATAAAAACATTTTAAGATTGAGCTATATTATATTAAAAATATAGTCTAACATGTATATATATATATATAATGAAACATCAAGGTATCCCTATCCGCTTTTATTAGTATTAGATAATTATACACCCAAATCAGCATTATTCTTGTATCTTGAGAAAGATAATAGAGTTTTATGACTTTATCATAATAGGCAAGTAAAGAGGTATCATCCATGATTTTTTTAAACATTATAACTTTCCGGGTAACTTATGAGTTACCAAATTCACTTCTTCTCCTATGTAAAATCTAATTAATTTAGTTACTTGATGAATATTTTACTTATGCAGCTATTCAAAAAGAGTAAAATCTATAACTTTCATAATTGCCTAAATACTGAATTCAAAAAATTGGTAAAACTCTCCTACAATATTAGGGAAATAAAGATGAAAATCATAATTTTATACACATAGATATTCCCATCCATAAAAACAATAACATGTTTATGAAAATAATCATACTTATCATATCAGGATCTTTCTATCATTCTTTCCTTGAAAATAATTCTATTCATGAAGTGACTGGATGAATCTATTTTTAATGTATAATATGAACAAATAAAATAAGATAAACCATAAGAAAATGGATGAACCAAGATCTGAATTGTGAGAGTTATTATCTATATATTCCTGTTAGAAAATAAGTGGTGACCCACACCCCCTTTAAATATACTTAATGTGATACATTAGTAAAAATACCCATATCCAATGGCTTGGAATGAAACCATTATTGAGATTAATAGTTTACATTACTCTTTAAAAGAATAAATGAAAATAAATCATACTCTTGAAGTTTTTTTTTAAAAATGAAAAACAACCGGTTAAATATTTTTATGATATAACTTAATTGTATAAAAATAATTTTAATTAAAATTTATAATTATAAAAATAATTCTTACAATAGATAGGAAAAATACTAAATATTAAAAAAATACACTTGTAGAAAAATTTATAAACATTCTTTATGAATGTTTCTATGATTATTATAAATGCTTGTATTTCCAAAAAAAACATTATCCAGAAGTTTTAAAGAAGGTATTTTATGAAAACAATTATTAAAAAAATTCAAAAAACTTTTTAATAATAGTTTTTTTCTGGAAGAAAAACATTAGAAAAAAATATAAAATTTCAACAAATAGAGTAAGAATATACTCCAAATTATTAAAATGTTTTTTACAATAAAAATAGTTAAGAATGAAGTAGTTATGAATTGTGATTTTATATTATTTATTCCTATATTCCATTTAATATATTCAAATCTATCAGAGTTTCATGGTTTTGTAAAAATATTAGCAAGTTATTATTTTGTTGTAATGAATTGTGAAATAATATCTCATTTTTTTATATTATATCAAATTAAATTATGTCACATATATATTTTATTACCTTTTGAGTGGTGTGATTGGTTTTTACATAGAGAAATGGAACTTTTTTATCACAAAAAATAACAGTTCAATAAAAACTCATGCTAAAATTAGAGAGTGTGTGTTGCATCCACAACTCTTGAGTTTAACAAATTCTAGACACTATAATTTCTCTTTCAGTAGTGGAAAGTGATTTTGAGTGTTGTTTTATACAATATAAATAAACTAAATCTTATCTTAATAAATGTAATGTTCTAGATGTGTTTTTTCTATCCATTTTAAATCTATCAAAATCATCATCTAAAAAAATTAAATAAAAAAAATTCTAAAAGTATAAAATATACCAAGATACAAAATTCCCCTATGATAATGAAAATTTTATTTTACATATTTAATATGAGATATGTGATGAATATTCATTTAAAATGATTTAATATCTATGTATGTTTTAATTGGGTAACCACAAGAACTACCCCATAATTCATCATAAATGCATCCCCCAAAATAAAAAGTGCATATATAGTATAACACGTACTAAAAAATATAATCAATATGGATCTTTGAAAACCAAATCCCACCTACTATTAACAAAAAGTACCAATGTATAAATTCATTTCATACACACACTTTCTATAATTCATAACCATACTCAAAGTATATCAATGTAATCATGTTATAATCATATCCAATAGTGGGTCTAGAGAGAAGGATTACTAGTATATCCATCTATTCATCCAACCTATATGTTGGTTATCACCTAAGAAAAAACACACTCATTTAGTATTTGTGTAGTGAATATTTCTCCCATCACTCTAATATCATGATTTATAATAAATTTTACTCATAAAACAAATATATGATCACCTTACCATGTTATTTGATAACCCTGCATCGGTCATGTGATGCACTCATGGTCAACAACCTCCATTCTCATACATGATGAAGGATAAGAGAAATCAAGGCCCTCATACCAAATAAGTATCATGATATTATCATTTGAATGGATTTTTAGATGAAAAGGAATCATATCAAATCAATCACTAAATGTTCCAAGGAAAAATAAAATCATTGGTTCAGTGCCCAATTTTTTTTCAACAATAAAAATTGATAACATTTAAATAACAAAACAAACATACACAAGGGTATCTAGAAAGTATCATGCACATTTAATTTATAATTAATTTTAATATATAATTACCTCATTGATAATTATATCCTTGATCAAATTCCATTACTGCTCTTGTTGTATTGTCATTATAGTGGAGAACTAATGAAAAAATTCCTCTAGATGTAATAAAAAATCCACTACATTAAAATGTATCAAGATGCACCCCAATCCTAGATAGGAAGCATCAAAAAAAACCTCAAATGTCACCCCTTACTCAGGAAAATGGAGCACCAGAGCACTTATCAGTTTCCCCTTTAGGTAGTGAACTGTTTCCTAACTCTAATCAGTCTAGATGGAATACTAGTTCTTATTGGTCAATACTAGAAATAGGGTTTCAATCCTTAAACAACCAGATACAAACCTATGATGATAGCCTACAAGACTGAGGACACTATGAACCTATGCCATATTTTTGGGTGATTTTCAAGGAAAAAAAACTACAACCATATATGGTTCAATGGAAACACCCTGTTGGGACACCACATGCCCAAAGAAATACATCTCTCATGTCCAAAACATAAACTTAGATAGCTTTCCATAGAGCTGGTTATATCAAAGAACCTTTAAGATAATGATTAGATGATTGTATTTATCCTCCTATGAATTTGAGTGGATCAATATGTCATTGATGAACATGACTATGAACTAGGACATAAATTCATAAAACACAGAGTTGATGAGCCCCATGAATACCAATGGTGTGTTCGTGATTCTAAACAACATTATCATGAACTAAAAGTATCCATACCTATATCTGAGGGAATTATTTGGGATATCACCCTCCATCACCTCAACTGGTGATACTAAGAATACATATTGATCCTATAAAATCGAAGAGGTCCCTTAAACTAGTCAAAATTTTTATCTATACTTAGATGAGGGTAATGATTCATGATCAAAACCTGGTTCAACCTCTGTTATTATATACACAACCTCATAAAACCATCTTCATTCTTGTATAATAACACTAGAGCACCCCATGGAAACACACTAAGATAGATAAAACCCTTATATATCAGATCAGCTATATGAGTAATAAAATCCAAAAACTTAGAAGGCTTTATCTGATAAGGATCCATTAATATCATAGAACCATGAAGCTGTAAGTCTATATCAAACTCAACATCATGTCAAGGAGGTAGCATCACAACCTCCTAGGTAAAAACATCCAGAAACTCTTTGAAAACACTATGAGCCTCCTATATCCTAGTATCCACTAATTTTATATAAAACCTAGCCATCAATGAAATGGGGGGATCCGTACTTATACTACTCAACTAATAACTTTTATCACCAATGAAAACCATCCATTGGTCATCCACATATAAAAAAATTACTCTCCTCTAGAAGTAGATAATAGTAGTAATAATGGTATGCAGATAATGACCCAGATCCATGGTTGAAAGGAAAACCTGATTTTCTAATTTTGATAGTATGGAATTTTATTAATGTCCATTTAATTCATTTTAACTCCCCCCAAAACCACCCAATTAAAAAAATAAAACATGTCAATCATGATGCATGTACCTCTCTTGTGCATCTACCCAGCAAGCATCCTGACCACACATGATCATTTGATAGGCTTATATTCCTTGAATCAAATCAATGGTACCCTAAAATCATGTTTCCTAGATTTTCTTTCATAGAGATTTCACACACCAAGATCAACTGACAATGTTGTCTTACCAACCCATGTAATCCTTGTAGTGCATAAATCCAAAAATAATCATCTCTCTCTACCATGAAATCTAATACCACAATTTCATGACCCCCTCCATCCAAATGTACCCCTCCTAGTCAAACAATGAAGAAATAGAGATCATGATCCTTGATCCTTGTCTCTAGTTGACCCTAGGTTGGTGACAAGCACTGAGGATATAAAAGTTTCACAAATTGTAGGCATTTCCCTCTATAATGATAGGATTGAGATACATTATATCAAAAATTAATCAACTCTATGACATAATATAATATAAATTAACCTCAAAACCATCCCAAAATTCATGTAGATTTTAAACTTATATAGGTAAAATTATCCTAATTAAATATCCAAAATAAAGTCTAATGAAGAGACACATCAACAGTCTAAAGATTTGAGCTAGTAATGTCTATCAAATTCTATGTAGTTCTCCTAGAAACTTAAAAATAATTTTATATAAGTGGGGTGAAAATACAAGTATACTCATTAGAAAACCCAAAGTCTCTCATTCACATGGTAAAAGAACATATTAATGAACTAGTAAGCAAACATCAGAACCAACAACACATAAGAAGGTCAACTAACTAATCCCCAAACTCACCATGAAATTCTCACCGAATAATGTAGACCAAGTATTATAACATAACATGAAATGTATCAATGAAGGTTACCTCATACCACTTTCCCACTGATTATATTCCCTCAAACCCCATCAATTTACACCACGACACTCCAAATTATTTTTTATAACATCACATAACATTCAACCCACAACCTCCTAGACCAACAGATCAAATCACATCACATCACATCCCTCCCAAAAACACATAGTCTATTAGATCAATTACTTTATAAAAACCCCTAGGCCATCACATATCATTTCATTTCATAACAAAGGAAGCAGGGTATCATGAACATAAATTACATCAAACTCATACCCTCCCCCTACCATGTACGACCCCACACCATAATCCATCTAATCATCTCATAAAACACATCTTACTTAAAGACACATGGTCCATCTCACAACATCACAAAACATCTCAACAATTCACTTTTGACTTATGGACATCACATCTTGTGCATGTCAATGTCACTTATAAGAGGGAGTGTGGAAGAGTAGGTGTTCATCCATCCATCCTCACCATCAAGATTTTGTAAAAAACACCCACCAATTTTTTTGGTTTTCAACAATAGATTCTTGAAATGGGTGCGGTACGTATAGAAATCTTAAGGAAATAAAATTAATACTTATATAAATCCACACAAAATCCCAAGATAATGGTTTTCAATAAGAGTACCAACCTACACAAAATATTCTACTCTTATTGGAACTTCCAAATGCATGACACTGCACAACAAGCCACCAGACACATTACACAATTCTTCTTCTCTCAAAAATTAATTAATTTCCATATTTCACATTACTGAATAGTTACATTTAGAATATCTAATTCATTACATTATTTCATTTCCATTTTTTTCACATTAGGAAATAACCATTTAAGACATACTTCCCATTTTAATTTACGCATTAATCAATTCCATACTATTAACTAAACCATATCATTCCATTTTAAATCATTATTATCAAATTAAATCACAACCTAGGAAACTATAACATCAAAAAACCAAACAAAAAAAATAAATATCCCAAATTACAAAGATAAAAATCCTTCACATCACCACCTTTTCACAGCCACATCCACTTTCCACATCACAATAGTTATCCACATACCACCTCTACTTATCATCACATAACCACCATGAATCACAAATTCACATAACCACCCTAATGCACACCCACAATAGAACACATAATCCCCACACAACACAACTAATATCATACATATTAACATACCACAATAAGTTTCAAATCATCACATAACAATTTCCAAATTTATTAAGGGTTTTTTATCCACCCCAGTTATTTATTTTAGGGGAATTATCACAAAATACATATATCTAAGTGAAACCAAATAATTATGGGAGTATAAGTGGTTAATATTTTTTTCAAGGTGTTTTAAAAACAATAAAAAATTTATGGATTCATAAAAAATATCAAATAATCATAAACAATGTCTCTAAAAAACCATGATTTTCAGTGGTAAAACAACCATGGATAATATCAATATTATAGTATCAAAAGGATGTAAAAAATTTGAATTGTTCAGTTCAACATAAATATTGATTATCAATTTCATTATAATTATTAGGCTTCTGAAAATATCTTCTCATACATAAACATGAGTAAAACCCATCCTTCATGATATAGAATATGAGAGATGAGGGACCCCTACCTCAAATAGAGATTTTTGATCTGCTATAAAAAGTTGGAATTAGAATAAGGTCTCAACTAAGATCCAAAATGATGGATAACACCATACCCTCTAGAACACAATGAAAAAAATTACCTCATAAAAAACATAGAAAAATCCATGATTCTTTAGATAGTATCCCCTCCCAAATGATGAAAAATGAAGAAATTGGGAGAAAAAATACGATAACTCACCTAAACCACCATAGATAAAACCTTAGTGGTCATTGTTGAAATAAAATTAAATTTATCCTTTGGATGCACTTAGATCACTCAATAAACAAGGGAAACCCGATAAAAGTGTTTAGGTCATAGTGTAACTATAAATTTATTCCCATCCTAAAAAACATAATACCATGGTGTATCCTATAACACCACACCACAACATATCCAACCCCCATATGAACTATTGGGTAAAACCCTTTTCCACACCATAACTCTTTTTTTAAACTATACTCTTTGATATATGGATATACACATTCTATAGATCCTATAAATTGGTGGTATACTATGGTGTAGCTAAAGGCACAATGCTATAGACCCCCCCCCCCCCATTAAGGATAAAGGGCTAGGACATGAACCCTTCACCACGGCTTAGTGGGGCCAAAATTGGTAAAACTATAGAAACCTGACCCCTGAGACACAACTCCATAGTTTTGGTCTCCACATTATATAATCCACTTTACAATAGGGTATATACCACAACCAAGCCTCTACGATGTAGCTACCCCTAAATTGGTAGTACCACTGAAAAGCTATACTCGAGAAACCAAACTACAACCTTATATATTACACCACAGTCACTCCATTATGGAATATTATCTAAGATTCATGCCCCAAAATTTCCAAAATATGAATTGGAATACCCATTTCTTCTCCTAAACACATTCAAACACCTTTGGATCACTTATGCACCTTTGTCAATAGAATTCATTCCAAGAAATGGGCTAGAAGGTTCAAGATATTACAATATGGATCCTAAAAGGATAAGTATATTCATATTATTTCTCTTATATGATAAGAAAACAATTTATTAAAAAAGGGTTGTTATGATAAAAATGATTTGATTAGTTTTATACACATCTTTTATGATTCATCTAGTTTTTTAACAATCTTTGAAAAAAATGACATTGATAAAAAAATTATCTAGGATAAAGTGTTTTTCTAGATATCAATTAAATCATGAGGGAAGATGTTTCACCACCCATAAATATATTTTAATAAAGTCATATGTTCATAGGAAAATGATCTAAACACATAGAATACCCTATTTGATATAGAAATAATAGTTTATTTTTTAATTATTCCTATTAAAAAATAATAAGAGTAATTTCATTTATATAATGGATTTTTAGTATCTTGTCGTGATTTTATAAAGAGAATAGTGTATATGAATATTGGGAGAGTATGTTTGAACTTATATAAGTTCAAAATTAATAAATAAAAATCTATACCTATCTAAATATTCAAGTGTTTTTCACATAATATCCTAAATAGTTTATGATATTTGAATGTAAAAGAAGAAATGTAAGGTTACATATAGATACCATGAGTGTGTGAATAAAATTATTTCCAAAATTATTTTTATAGTGAAAATTCAAAGGGAATTTCATTTAATATCATAAAATAGTTTTAGGGTAGGGTAGTAAAGAGAAATGTAGAGGATTTCATTTATTTTACATAAAAAGTGAATGTGTTTAGGATGTGTTGGTAAGTAATAATGTAAGTAAATGTATTATTTCCCTAAATATTTCAAGGACACATTTTATGGATAGGGATACAATAATGATGATTTTAAACTTATAAATAGTTCTAATTGGACAAAAAATGATTGAAAATGTAGCATTTGATGCCATGGAATTAACAGGTTTTAAAATGTTCGAGGAGTTTAACATTAGGAATATAATTCATAAATACAAATATTATTCAAAATTTATTTTTTTTCATATTTTACTCACAAAATATTTTAGTGAGAGGGTTTTATCTGATAGTAACATAGAGATGTAGTAGGAAATACATATAGATTTAATGAGTTAATAAAACCACATTAAGTGTAGCAAAGATAAGACAAATCTAGTGATTTAAAATAATTATATGTTAAATATGTGATTATTTATGGTTTTGGTAAGTATTATTAAAATATTCTTATGAATATAATTATATCATATAAAAGGGAATCTCAACTTTATCACTATTTCATGTTAGATGGATATATTTGTATATTAATATAAATTTTTGGAAATATAATGATAATTAACCACTCAAATTATGAATTTAATTTATCCCTAACCATTTATAATCATGATGTATAATAGGTCCTGATGAAATTTTAAGGTTGGCCTGAGTAAGGTCATTGTATGAGATACATAATATACTTATAAGGAAAAAATTAATTTTTTTTGGATGATCCACTATATATACAACATGGAGTGTTATACACTATTTCTTTGGTAAGCTAGGGGTTTATGGATCATATATTATTCCCCACTACATAAGGTTAGTGACATACCTAGAAAATATTTTGATACCATTCATTATGATGTTTTTGGGGATTAGCTAATCAAGGGTGGTAGGGTATGTCATTAATCATTTCATCAGTAAGAGCTCAACAATTTTAGGATTTTTCCTCCTATATGATATTTATGACATCTATTCCCTTGATTGGGATATACTAGGGAGTGTATAGCTACACCTAGATAATACATATGATGTGTTTATATTTTCATATGATAGGAATGTGATGTGTTCATTCATAAAGGTGAATGAAATATAATGTATTCATCAACTTGATATGCTTATACTTAAAGAATCAAGAACATATGAGTTTGATATTAGTATTGACATACTATATGTCCCATGGAAATTAAAATTCTTATATAATGTAAATGTATGATAATTATGCTATAATGTTATTTAATTATTAGAAACCTTTATAGAGATACATATGATTAAAGGAGATCATGTGAAATATATTTATAGCTCTTATAGCATTGATTTTTTTGTAGATGATGATCTTTGATTACACATATAAATCTAGTTATTCATGTTTATTATTAATAATAGAAATATTTATGGAGTTACACTTTGTGATTTACTTAATGGGGATTTAGTTTGACTTAGAGAGATCCTCTAAAATTGTTTTATAGTTTAATATAAAATATTTTTGGATGGGTCTTCGTAAGGTATTTCATATGAGGTGTTACTTATAGAAGTTGATGATATATTTAAAAATATATTTGAATATATTAAAATGAGTTTGGGATATTATTTCAAAAGATATTATATATAATACAATATAATTTAGGATGGAACAAGGTATTTTTATCTTTAGTAAAAGTTAGATATTGAAAAATATGATGTGCCTATAAACTCAAATTTTATAAGATATAAATAACATGGTTTGTAGAATCTCATAAGTAAATTAAATGTAATATTTCATTCTCACAACCCTTATGATCTTAAGGTATGATTTGGGTGGTGATAAGGCAAGCATGAAATGAAATTTCATGACACTACCTTTATGTACCACTTCATTTCCATTTATTTTTTTATTTTTTTTTACTATATATGTTTTGGAAATATCTTGTTTAACTTTTAATATATCTTACACGTATCTATTTATGGATGAATTTAATAACACATAACTAAAAATATTATAAAATAAATATAACTTCAGCTTAGATCATTCATCGTTAGCAACCCATTATTCCTATAAAAATTATTTTTGACTGGTTTAATTTTATGTGATTCTGCTTCTATGGGACTTAATTGATTCCCATATGTCTTCTTTATCATAGAATGAATCGTAAAAAAATTAGAATGAAAATTAATAATATATAAATTGGGAAACTTATAATTTATTCTCACTTATGAATTAATATTTCCAAAATACATATACATACTTTTCATATCAATTAAAAAACTTTTGAAATAAACTCTTAGTGTTCCCATCCATCTCAATTAACATAAGAATCATCAAAAAATTATCAAACCTCTTCTAGACAACTGAAAATCATTTAAAAAATCACCAGCCACATTAAACATCTCAAACATTTAAAAAAATTATAATAACTTCAATCTATCATCATTCATCACCAAAATAATTCCAATATCATTGGTACATGTCTCATATCAACGATCGTAATTCATAGTCACATGGATGGCTCTTCATAAAAATATCAACCATCTTCCCATATTCTTCATATATTCAATTATATAGAAATATTAATACTCTATATAACTCTATATATAATAGGAATATTTTCCAACTATAAGTGGATATCCACCAATATATCCAATGATATCATCCCATATATATCCCTTTCCATGATATATAAATGATTACATAAACTAACTTTAAACTCCAAGATATAACACATAAATCAACATGTATTGATACCTTTATTGATTACTTTACTCAATATTCTTATCACATGGGATTAGGTACTCCAATAAACTTTGATTATTATCCTATTAATATATATTAGAATCATACTTATTAAAAAACAACTCATCACTAAATGGGTTCAACAATCTTTCTATTTGAATTTGTTTTCAAAATCTATATAAAAAAAGTATGTCAATATATATTATTATATTTTATTCTGTGTCCCCTTTATTGAAAATAAATATAAAAAACTTGACATGGGGTGGTATCATTTCACTTAAGTCCATGTGTTGTCAATTATTCAACTCTAATTCTATGTGATCAACGCTCAATGTATAGAAAAATCAGGGCTAATTTAAATAAATATTTATCCATAACCAAACCAAAATATTATACCAATACATAATTATTTTCTCAAAGGTTACCCATGTAAATACTTGAAGTTATTATACATAAATATTAAATATTAATAGATGAATATTCATTACATAACATAATGATCCATTCTAGAATCATTTAGGTCTAGTGCCTTTGGAAACTTGGAAACATAAAATATTGGTTCATATATGAGCTACATTATCTCGCACCAAGTACTTCACAACTAACGCCCTTCTTAAATATGTCATACATAATACCTTTCATCATAACCTGGGGAAATTAAACATAATAAATGGTGATATAATATTCTCAATAATGGTAAACATGGTAGATATCAATATATCATGTGCCTAAGGTTATGATAACATGAGAATAAAATTTTAAAAATATAAATTTAATATCATAGATCATGTAATTGAGTTATGGCATAAATCTTGGTAGTTCATAAGACATGAAGAATAATGAAATAAAATAACATAGGACATGGGATTATAACATTTTCATAATTCATAGAGTTTTTTAAAACATATAATCATAGAAAACCTTTTGTCAAGAATATACACTAAGACATTCATATCAATTTAGGAATGGGATAAACACATGTGTACCTACATTGGTCTTGGGATAACCTTTTATACACCTTCAATTCTATCTTGGGATAACCATATATGCACCCTCTAGGATCATATAACATTAATGATTACTCAATGTATTGGTATATACATATGTCTCACCCATTACATAATGAAAAAAATACATATGTGTTCTATAAGAACATTAGAACTTCATCATATCAAAAACAATGAAAAGAAATGTGTTTCATAAAACATTTCATCATAAAATAACCCACAAAAAAGAAATGAGTTTCATAAACTTATATTCATCCAAAACATAAACCTTATAGATAATGAATAAATATGGTATCATTGGATCATATAATTAGTAAATATTATGTAACATAAAAGTATGTAATCTTTTAAGGAAAATAATTTTTAAAGAAATGTAACTTGGAACATTTCTGGAGGGAATTTTTTTTGGAAAATAACCTATTGAAATCTATAAATTCAAAAATTATTGTGGAAATCCTTTTCTTTGAAAATGTCCCTAATAACTTAAAAAATAATCTTTAAAAATAATTAAAACATTTCTTTGAATAAAACATCCTTTCCACTTTAAAAAACACTTTTTAAAACCATAAAACATTTTCAAAATAATTTTCCTTAGAAATATCCTTTGAAAATAATACATAAATCATTAAAACATTGATTGGTAATGACATTAGTAAACATTCTATATGTTAAAATAAGGAATTATTTCCTATTTTTTGGTAAAACACAAATGGACTTATTTTGAAAATGGTATGGAGATTCATTAAAAAAATAAAAAATTCAATCAAGGGTAAAAATTAATTAAACAAATAGTATACTAATGTTAAATTTTTTTGAAAAAAATATAAATCATGGATATGGAATAAAAAGGGTTTTGGATGGAAGAGAAAAATAAATTCAATTTTATTTAAAAACATTATTTTTTGAATCATGAGTACATAAAGAGAATAAAATTAATCTAAAACTTGTATTCTTATAAAATAAATGTAGGATAAGAAAATTCATGAGTTTAATGAGAGATGGATAATATTATTTCATCTTCAAAATGATAATCATAAACCATCCCGTGGAATAATGAGATTGTAATATCAAACCCTATACACTTTAGTAACTTTTGAATTTTAATAATCATTAAATAATAACATAAAAATAAAATTTAAATATCAATAATATTAGTATATTCATGATATAACATGTAGAATTTTATGTATATACACATCAAAAAATAATATAGCCTCATAACATAACGTATGTCACAAAGAAAATAAATTGAGAAAAAATACATTACCTTAAGTATTAACTGCCTTCGTACACATTTTAACCTCATTAATAATAAATATAAGCTCATTATAAATATATTAATGAACCATAATTATTTATATCATTACATATATGATTTAATTATTACTTTTTATTACCCATTTATTTACAATTTCATGTTGAAATCATGTTTCGAGCAATAACTGCTTTGTTTTTTTGTGTGTATGTTTTGATTTATTATTTCTGGTCAATTAATTTCATCATGGATACATAATATAAATATTTATAAACATTTTAAAAATATCATATATAATCAGAATATATTTATTTATAGTATTCCATAAAATTTATTGATAAAAAATGAAATACACTGCTCATGGAGACAGTTGGCAATACATATACATGAATGATGTTTCCATTTTCTTGACATATGAAATGAAAGTAATGTAAAAAATATATTAAATTTATATAATAATTTTCCTTTCATATATATATATATCACATATGTTCATTAAAATTACCCTAATTACCTTCTGTGAAAAGTTTTAGTGAAAAATAAATCACATCACTTCATGATGTGGTGTTCGCCGTAAACACGAATGGCATTATTGTATCCCCCAAGGAATGGAAATTAAGAAGGTATATGAAATATAATAATTTCATAATTAAAATTATGTTAAAAATATCATATATATATATATATTCATTTAATTTATCCTTATTACCATCCAAGTAAAATTGAAATTAAAAACACATCACATTGGTTTGTGCGGCGGTAGTCTGTCGTACACACGAGCGGCGATATTGTTTTACAATCGGTTATAAGGTAAGAAGATAGGTATAGTATTACAATTAAATACGTATAATAATATCATAAATATATTATATAATTTATAAATCCACCATTATATCCAATGATGAGAGGTGGTGATGGAAAATAAATAACATCGGTTCGCGAGGCGGTAGTTTTCTATACACACGGACGATAATTTTGTTTCCCAATTGATGGAAGGGTAGATAGATATAGGTTATGATATTAACATAATAACATATTGTTAAATTTTATATATTTTTTTATCATATCAAAACATTTGAATAATATTTTAAGGATGTGTAAGATAAAATAAAACAAAAACACAAGTTTATGAATTTTGCCTCTTCTTGAGAGAACCTATTTAGGTTTATATCTAAATCCTCCTTAAGAGGGTTTCTTAATAAAAACAATTCCTTTAAAAAGTGGATAAAAATTATGGAATATATTTGGGTAGATATCTGTCAAACCAATGGGTTTTTGGAGTGTGATGAGGGGAATAGAGAGGGTGTCCTTTTATTAGTGGGGGAGAGGACACACATGGAATATTTGAAAACAATAAGGTGAACACATGTTTTTCACTAGAAAAAAATCTCAAAATGGGCCACTATAAAACCATAGAGGTTATAAGGTCAAAATATTTCCATAAAATGTGTTTTAAAAAAGTTTCTCTGTCTTTTTACCCCTTATCTTTTTAGTTTAACCCCCTAGTAACCCATTTTTACCTTAACTATCTTAAGGAATTTTTATTGTTTTTAGAGTTCAATTTGACCACAAATTAAGTTAACAATATTATATAATATAAATTATTATGATTATAAATATTTAATTCATTTTTTTAAATTTTATTCATATATTGTTTTAAAAAAATAATTTAAAATTAAACCAGCATACGTGATGAGAAAGTTGTTTTCCAAAGAGAAAATGTTTGAAAGATTAAAAGGTTTTTATAATTAAATTAAATATAAAATTAATTCTAATGACCTAAATTGGATAAATAAATATATAATTTTACTCATTTTATTTTGAAAATAATTTTAAACCACAATTAACCTTATACATTTTTAAATGAAAATGTTGTTATCAATAAAACCTAGTATTTTTCACTATTCATCAAAAAAATTATCTTTTAAATAACTCACAAAAAATCACCATAAGATAAGTTTGACATATAGATTTAAAAGATGAATTTTATTTTGTAAAATAATTTTTCTAAAACTTTTAAAAATTACTTTTACTATTTTTTTACAAAAAAATAAATAAAAACATTCTTTTGAGAAAATTGTATTTTCGAAACATATAAAGACTTTACCAAAAAATTAAGTAATTTTTTTTATCAATATGTTTTATTTATATAAACAAATTATACATAATGTTAAAAAAGTCATTCCTATTAATTATGTCATGTTTAACAACTAGGTAATAGTGGTTGTGTTTAAATAATATTAATTATTTTTTTGTAGTTAAATAAAACTCAGTGTTGCATGTAATGAAAGAAATCAATGAAATTAAATTTATTCTAGAAAATATTTCATAATATATCAAATTGTTTTGGATCAAAAATATTTCTAAGATAACTTATGTACTTAACTTAATACAAAAATTCAAACATTTAAAAAATAATTATATTTGAATATATCAACCCTCAAAACTCTTAAGATATATCCTTTTTTAATCTAAAAATCCTAGCCAACCCTCGCTATTAATTGTAGAATATATTCAGATAAAAAATAGGTTGGGAGAATGATAATAATGCCTAAAAATTATTGATTTTTAAGAATACTAATTATATATTTTTAAGAATACCTTTTTTTAATCTTACTCAAAATACCCCCCCTCAATGAGTACCCTCTATCAATATCTTGACCAAGGTTTATCACTTTATAAAATAAGCTTCAAGAAACCAAAATTTGGGATAAATTCTAAAATTAAAAAATTTATATATATATATATATATATATATTTGTTTGTGTGTGTTAATCATAACACTTAATATTCTAGTTATCCCCCTCCACCCATCACCTTTAATTCCCTGTATAAAAAAAGAAAAAATATAGGGAATAATATTGTTCTATAAAGATCCTTAAAGTAGGTAACAAGTGTTGGAAATGTAATAAAAATGTGTATCATTTTTAATGATATAACCTATTTCATATTGAATTCTTTTCATGAGATATAAATCATAACCTATGATATATTTATATTTTATTTTATATGATATGAATATTTTAGCCTCAATCCTAGAGTATGATTGAGAATATGATATGGAAACTACCTGTATGAAATCCTCCCACATTATTTAATCAAACATAAACTAATAAGATAGGTTTATTAATTGTATGGTATACAGTCATTGATGATTTTAGTGAAGAATACTCCAACATGACATAACATTCAGGTGCTATGAGATGACCCCATATAAAGTTGACACTCTTTATTTAATAAATATCATCAAGGAAGGATATATATATATATATAATTGATGTGATAATTCCTATTAAGGTACCACTTGTTTAATGACATATTTTGAAATAGTATTCCTACCTAGACTTCCATTTATCTTTGGAAGAAGATGTTATCCCCCCTTTGGCTGGTTTGAGATCTGCTTGTTGCGAATGAGGATCCAAGGATGTTAGACCACCTATGTAGGAAGGAAGCCATTTTTTATTTATTTATTGATATTTATCAAATTTATTTCATTAGGAATGAAAATATGGAAGCTATTTAATTTAATATATTCCTATTTGGTTCTCCATATGATATAACATACTGATCTATTGTTGTAATATCATTCCTTATTCATGGGCTTTCTTCCACTTCAAGTACATGATATTAACACTCTAAATCCCATTAGTGGTAACCAATAATGTATATTCAATCGATTAACATGTTTATTATATATTTTTTTAATAAATTCTATGTTTTAATGCATCTATGGCCATATCGTTAAAATATGATATAATGTGTTTAAAGTAAGCAGTTGATTTTCTAGTTTTCATTGTCAGAGCATATAACAGATATATATTAAAAAGTGTGATATAATGAAAAACTATGGATTTTTTATTGCTATAGGTAATGATATATAACATCATAATCCATTATAGGACCTATATAAAAAGTATTATGATATTTTTTTCATATTTGATGACATGAATCATAGTATACAATTGGATTATATGTTATATAATATGATTGATATGCATGCTTATTTTCTCCTATATTAATTCCATTTTATGAATAATAATAGGATTATCAGTCATAAAATATGATATAACTAAAAAATTTAGAAAAATTTATATTTTGATAAATTTATATCTGGTTTATAAAATGTTTAAAAATTTAAGTGTTAATCCATGAAAAAAGGTATAAATAGAATATAAAAAGTTAAAATTTATTTTTCATGTTTTGTAAAAAAATGAATTGTTTTTTATTATTTATTCTTTAAAATATTCATAAGTATAATTTTTTTATGAATTTGATTTTTGTGTATACATATTTATGAGATAATTTTCATCTAGGTGGTAATATTCTTCATTATAGGCTTAGTATAATATCATAATATTTATTTTTCATCTACCTTGATCTTGGTTTTTTATTAGAGTTATGAAATTGAAAAAAATGAATAAAGTTTGTGCATATTAGGTTTTAGATATTATGAATTGGATTATCTTTTGAGTAAAGTATCTTAGGGAGTGGGAATTGGGGTAATACTACACACCATCCTTGAGGATTATACCTTGTTCCATAAAGAAGATGGGTTGGATATCTATCACTTCATTTTTACCCAAGTATAGATTTTCAATCCCATATAATTATAATACATTACATTGAGATTTTTTATACCTTATGCTAGAAATATATTTAGATATGTATGAATATGTTTCACTTATATTTTTTGGTGAGTAACACAAACATTTGGGTTATATAAAGAGTTTCACATTAACATGGTGGGAACAAATTAATATGTTCGGTGGAATATGTATTACAAAACTAAATCGTTGGAAGCATGTATACAAAAAGGAATACAATATGGTATTATGATTATTTCATGATATGTGTTGGGTTTAATATGCATATGATTTATATTAAAATGGAGGTACTTTTAAAAATAAAACCCCTTAAATACTAAGTTTGAGGTTCCTTCTGAAGTGGAATTTTCAAGGCCTTGATCATCCAACTGAGTAGGTCATGTTAAATATGGATACACATGTAATACATTTTATATGTAAAGAAATAAATAGGTTCTCCTAATAGGATTAGGAACCTATTATTAATTTTTTCTTTGGGTTACACAACCAATAGACCCTAATAGGATTAGGTTATCATAGGTATAGAGTTGAGTAAATATATATGATGGATCAAATAAAAATTTATCCACCCTAATATCCAATAATAATAACTATCATCATTGTAATGTTTTCCTAAATAAAATTTTAGGTGAAAATTGATATAATAAATTGACCTGGAGCTTAGTAAAATATGGATTTTGGATCACTAAATATATATGGAATATGGGGTCATAGTTTTTAGAGGGATCTATTTCATTAAAGGTCCATTATATAAATATATAAAACATGATACACAAACATGAATAATTATTTCTTGTAGACTATGGCCTACTCCATGATAATCATATTGAGATCTCTTATAGGTATGACCTATAAGACAATACTTGATTGGTGTCTAATTTTGAGAAGTGTTCTCAAAGAAAACTATTCTGAGCATCAGAATGTGAATGTTATAGAGTTCAATTTTGCCAACTCTAGCTCATGGGTACTTGATACTAGGTGTGGATCACACATTTTTGTAGATAAACATAGACTCTAAGATATTAAAGAATTAAAAAAATGAAGTAGATGTTTATAATGGTAATGTAGAAATTGTCAATCCATTAATATTTTTCTCTCATGATCTAACTTTACTGGGTAGATTAGTTCCATAATTGGATAAATTTTATTATATTATAAATATAAAAAAAATCATATCAATATCATGGTTGGATAAAAAGGTATTTTCATTCACTATTAAGAACATGAGTCTCTCTATATATATAAATGAATTTTTTTATTCCATTTTAAATATTTTAAATGGTTTATATATTCTAGATATGGATATTTATGCTTGTAAGATAAATTATAATAATTTTAGGGTTGATTCTAATCCCACCTACCTTTAGTATTGTCTACATTGAAATATAAACTAGAAATTCATCCAAATACTCTATAGATATGGATTATTTGAAAATTTTAGGAAAAAAGGACAAAGAAAGTTTTAGTGGAAATAGTGAATGGGCTAGTGGGATATTGAATATTAAACATAGTGATGTGTGTAGACTATTGAGTACTGAAGAAAATGGTGGTTTTAGGTACTTTATTGATTTTAAAAAATTTCTTAGTGGGTATGAATATATACTTCTAATGAGACATAAGTATATTTTTTTTAAATTTCAAATTTCTTTATAAAAATGTAAAGAATTTTCCAGGTAAAAGTATTATGATACTTTGATCAGGGTTGTGAATACTTGAGTCATGAATTTACTAATCATTTAAGGGATTATGTAATTTTCTATAACTCACACATCCTGAAACACAAAATTGGAATGGTGTGTCTTGGATGAGTAATCATAGTTTTTTCATTATTTGATAAATGATAAGTTAATATGGCCTTCTTATTTTATTATATGGTTATATTTTAGATATTTCTTCGTTCCTACCTAACGGTGTTTCATCTAAAGAATTCATGAAGACACCATATGAAATGTGGACTTGGAAACATCCCAAGATTTATTTTATGAATATTTTGTGTTATTAAGCACTTATATGATGATTTACACATTAAAATATAGAACCCAATCCAAATAAAATATTCATTTTTGGTTATCCTAAGTAAACTATGGGATATTATTTTTATAATCCTAATGAATAAAAAGTTTTTGTATTCAAAACTGGTATATTTCTTGAAAATGAATATATGATTTGAGGAGTAAGAGTGAGAAAAGTTAAACTTGGAGAAGTTAAAAACTATCAAATAAAAAGTTTTCCTGGGATAGAGGTTATGTTAGTTCTATAAAAAGTTATTGAAAAAGAACCAAATTCAGTAATACAATAACCTCGATAGTCTGGCAGGATTACTTAGGCATAAGTGATATGGATTTATTTTGGAGAAAGATAATGAAGTAAGGTTCAAAGATGATGAACTTACTACCTATTTGGAGGTAATTAAGAATATTTATTCTGATAAATGGTTAAAATCCATGGAATCTAAAATGGACTCCATATACACTAACCATGTTTGGAACTTGGTCTATAAACTTGGGGAGGTGAGTCCCATATGGTGTAAGTGGATTTTCTATAAAAAACTTCCATGTATTGTTCAGTGTATACCTATAAATAATGCTCATATTGAATATATGGAATTTTTTTCTCATGTAGTGGTTATAAATACCATTTAGACATTAATTTCAATAAAAACTCATTTTCAATATGAGATATTTCAAATGGATAAAAAAACTACTTTCCTTAATGAGAATTTAGTAGATGACATGTATATGATACAACCCAATGTATTTGAAGTGAAAATTGTATGCTAAGTTATATAATGTTCAATGTATTATTCGTTTCTTGAAAAAATCTTATTAGAGTTGGAATATTTGGTTTAATAATATAATAAAAGAGTTTAGTATTATCAAAAACATGCATGATTATTTTGTATATAAGTGGTTTTTTAACACTGTTATGGAATTTCTTATATTTTATATAGACTGCAATATTTATATAAAAAATGGAATCCTAGCATCATATTCTATAAATATGGGTTTGAGTAAATGATTTTCTATGAATGAAATGGGTGAAGTAGCCTATATATTGGGTATGAGGATCCATAGATATTGGTCTAAGAGGTTGATTAGAATTAGTTAGAAAACTTACATTGGTAAATTGCTAAATTTTTTAGCATGGATAATCCCATAACAGGTTCTTTACCAATTTCTCATTGGATGAATCTTAGGATTATTTAAAATCCTTCTAGGGAGTTAGAAAATATGGATATAATTTCATATTCATCTATTATAGTCTCTATAATGTTTGTAATATTGTTTACATATCCAAATGTCACAAGTTCTCCAAAAATTACTAGTATATACCAACCTAATCTTAATGATATTTATGGGATTGTTTTGGATAACACTCTTTAGTACTTGATTAGGACTAAAGATATATTCTTGGTATTTGGAGGAGGGATAAGATTTGTGTAAAGGGTTTAATTGATGAGTGTTTCCCATAAAATAGAAATATGAAATATCAAATTGGTTTCATGTTTCTCATAAATGATAGATCTATTTATTGAAAGAGTTATAAACAAGCTACTATGGTATTCTTGATAATAGTGGTAGAGTGCATCACTGCATTAGATGTTGTGAAAAATGTTGTTTAGATTATGATGTTAATTTCTAAACATGGGATGGTTCCTTGAATCCATAGAGGAATTGAGATTTCCTATGACAAAAATAGAACCATTTATCAATCCAATGAAACTATTTCTCAGGAAAGGAAAAAAAATATCCTTAAAAAATACCATCTCATATGTGAAATCATTGAAATAGGTAATGTTATAAGCTATTGGGTGATTAAGTATGAAAATAAATAATATCCTCTAATGAAAATGTTATCGTAGAAGAAGAACGAGGTTCATATAAAGTAACCGTTTAATGATTTATCAGGTACTTATAATAAAGGAAATTTTAATTTATCATTTATTCATTCATGTTCACTAAAATATACATTACATAAAAATGGAATGGTAATATCCCCTCAAAGTATGTCTTTGAGCTATCCATAATCAATGGTAATCAATGATTATTATGGGTTGTAATGATATGTTATGATTAGAATGAGTAATGAACTCATGAAATAATAAGTGGAGACTTATTATTTGGACGAATTGGATAAGTATATCCCATTGATTGTTATATAATCATCGATATACTTAGGAGTGTATTGTTATTATCAATAATTTTTACCTGATTTTGTAAAGATACATATCATGAAAACCTTCATAATTTGATTAATTTATTTTTAATCCATTTAATCTTAGATAATTAGGTGTGGTTGGGTTTGTTTCTTATCATGTTTTTGTTTGTAGCTCAACCAATATGATATTTTTTCACTCATATGACATGAAAATAAATTAGGACCATGATTGAACTGGGCTGAGGAAATACATTTCCATTATTATTTGATTCAATTGTGATTTATTAAACTATTTGGATGATGGATATGTAATTTTATCATCCTTTATATGGATGAAATTTTATGTATTAATATAGCATGTCATTATTTTGAAGAATCAATAAATTTTGAGATAGACTATACTAGATTTTCTTTTTTACATGACTATAGGGCACTTTATTTCACTGGAAAAGGTATTATATAGGTATACATATGATTTAAGTGATACATCTTGTGGTGTGCATGTTTATATTATATATGAGTATGTTTTATGGAAATCACACCATACCCCTTAGTAGCTTGAGTAACACCAATGATTTTGTAGGGTCTTCTCTTTGCTAAAAATAATGAAATATGGATTTCATATTTATTTTCAATACTACTAAAGTTCATATTATTATACACTTAGTTATTTGGATAAGTGTTAGGTTTTGGAAAAAAATTAAAATGAAAAGTTTTTGATAAATCATATCCAAAAGTGTTTTGGATGAATTCACAAAGAGTTTTAATGTTTTGAAAAGATGTCCTAATGAGATTTTAGTAAAACTGGGAAATTGTTTGAAATTGACTAAAAGTGTATATCATATTTAATGATATACCATATATCTTATTGAATAACATGGATGAGATAAAAACATAACCTATTATATATCTATATCTTATAATTAATTAGATATATTTTTTATCCTCAATCATAGAGTATGATTGGGTATATGATATAGGTGTTGCATGAATAAAAATAATCCTTGAAAATTTCTTATAACCAAAACCAATTGGATTGGTTTATTAATGGTGTGTAATATATTCACTAAAGAGTATAATTAATAATAATCCAATGGTCCATAACCTTTGGGTTCTATGAGATGGAACCATATATAGTCAACACTCTTTATTTAATAAATAACATTGGGGATGGTTATATAATGGATGTGATCCCTCCTATTAAGGTACCAAATGTTTCATGAAATATACCAAAACTCTATTCCTACTCAAAAAACCATTTACCTATAGAATAAATTTTTTCACGTGTTTAGAAAGTTCAAGATCCTCTCATTATGAATGATGGTTCAAGGGTGGTGTACAACCTATGGAGGAAAGAAGAAATTTTTTTACTTCAGTGATCTTCATCAACATAACATCATTGATAAGTAGAATATATAAGATTTTTTCATGGATTATAATTATATTCCTTGTATTATATAACATATTGATCAATTATAGTAATATCATTCCTTTTTCATGGGATTTATTCTACTATAATTACATTTGATCAACAACCTAAATATATTTAATAGGATTGTGAGTTTTTTCTCAACCAAGATTATCTAGTATTTCTAGATCTATTTTTAAGATAGATCTTCATGATTTATAATATTTTTCTAAAATTAATTTCCATTTGGAAGCATGATCTTATTTCCTTTTTCAACTACTTATTTTTTTGGGACTTTCCTATTTTAACAATACAATAAAGAACATCGATCTCCTAGTGTTTGTTATATATTCTTTATCATTTAAACTTGGGTGGAATCATGATCATACAATACATTTAAATTTAACTAGTCTACTTTAAAATTATACATAGAGTCTCAATAACTCTTGGGTAATAACCTTTCAACAACCTCACATGAAATTAAATGTTTTCTTTATGCAAAATTTCTTACTACCCTATATCACTGGTATTAAAATATGCTTCATCCATTATTGATTCCATTTATAATTGGTTTGGATTAATATAATGCACTATTTAGTAACATAGAGATTTTTATTGTATATTAAACATGGTTTATCTTTAATTATTAATTTAAAAATTTTATAAACATCTTATAAGATTAAAGTTTTATTTCATTCATTGAAATAATCTTCAATTTTTTTTTCATTTTATTCCTTTCAAGAAATGATTCTCCATTTTTTATCTCTCCTATACTAATAACATTAATCATGATCTTATTTTATTGATCCATGATATTTTATCTTCATCTATAATATAATAAACTCCTCTTCCTTGGTGTATCATTCCACTTAATCTTCTTCGATGTGATTTTATTAACACATTTCTTTTTCTTATAGCCAAAGGGTAACTCACATTTTTTATTCACATATATTATTACAATAAATTTTTTATCTTATCTCCTAATTTTATTTTGTACATGCTTTGTTGATTTCTACCATTATTCTTATCCACTATGAAGACATTTTTATATCTTCTAAAAAATTTCCCCAGGATTTCCAATCTATCAAAGGTGAACAAATTATACTTGTAATTCTATGTAATTTTTCTCATATAATATTTTATCCCCTTTGATTCAAAATTTCTTAGAATTAAAAATGTTGAAATATTATTCCAACAATCAAGAACCAGGATCCCAAACCTTCCATGGTGCCAGGAGTAGCCAAGAAACCTTGGTTCTCTCCTTTGAAAAGTAGTCTAGCCAGATTTTTTTTCTTTCTATTTTTTGTCATATTGTCCTTCATTTTGTTTTTTCTAAAGGGAAAACTTATTATAAACATACTTCCATACACCTTTAAAGTAGTGGTGTGTTTCTCGTGACTTTTCTCTATACATATTTGTCCATAGTTTTAAAAAAAAATCTATATTATACATGTAAACAGATTTGCTTCCAAAACAATTATTGAAAAAATAGTACCTTTTAGTTTGAGATTGAAATATATTGATCATTATATGGTATCAATATCTTATTTTAATAATATATATAACTATAGTATACAAATACTTCTCCAAATAATGTATGCTTACAGTTCTTCTCAAAACTTTATGTGATGTCTCATATTGAATCATTTTCAAAATTGTCAATTTTATTATAATTCATAGACACTTCATGTTAAGAGTTTTTTATATTCAAGGTCATTCACATTTTCTTCACATTCTCTTCTTATACTCACAATATTATCTTCATGAATTTTATATATTAATTACAATGCACTGTCAATCTCTATTATCTTATTTTATTTGAATTATAATCTTGCATTCTTAACGTTAATGCATTCATTATAACTTAATTTTCAATGAATGGTACTAGTTTTTAATATTTTTCTTAGCTTCATCATTTTTTTAAGTTTCTTTGAGAATCTCATTATCAATTATAGAGTATTTTTATTCATGATTATAATTCCTTGTAATTTTGGAATCAACTTGTTTGGTGATATTTTTTCATATTAATTTATTTTTCTCTAAGGTGTTTTCATTCATCTTTGATTCATCGTCAAGGTGGAAGATATCCTCCTAAAAATATTTAAAACATACAAAAAAAAATTGATATATCTTTGGGTGTATATTTTAGGTTTTTTTATAATTAAACGCATGAAATATCATTTGATTTATTAAATAATTAATAAGAAATGTGATCTTCCCCGCTTATACTAGATTCTTAAAAAGGAAAATATTGACAAGATATTATAGTCGTCTCATCTATGTGTGAAATATTTGAATATTCTAAGATATAATTTTTGACCATATTTTTTCTAGTGTTTTTCTCCACAAAATCTTCAATAACCAAGTTATATCTAGTATCATTATGATTATTGAATATAGAAGATGGATTTTCTTACTCTTTTAACATGCATTTATCAACTTTCTAATTTTTTTATTCTTTATATTCTTGAAAGAGATATATTTTAAAGAGTCAATGAATACATATTCCCCATTGTAGTTAACCAACCCAAGACAACATCCACTTGGAAATAGACCCATATCTTCACAAGTCTTGAAAGTCATTCATGATCCCCAAGGGTATGAAATTACTAACTGGGAAACATAGAAATCCCTTTGTTAATAATTTTTCCCTAAATTAGATTTAAAAAATAGTGGAGTATCTACTATGACACTGGAATGGACTATCTATGCATTGGACATCCATGAAATAACAAGAATATAAGAATCCAAAATAAATGAATCCAAACAGGTCAAAACTGACATCACTGATCCAACCCATTTGCATAAATACTAAATAAAAACCGTAAGAAAAACAATACATCAGGTAATAATAAATGACAAAATAAATAATTGAAAAAAATTACATAGATGGCCTTCTTGGATGATAAAACACTAACCAAAAATCAACACCAACAACCTCAATCCAATCCTAGAACCACTTCCACACAACCACTAGTTTAACACCACCTCCCAACTCACCCCATGTTGAACTCAAGAAATGAACATGAGTTTATATAAAAAACATAGAACCTGAAATATATAATCATGATATAAAAATCCTAGTAGGACACCACCTTCCAAAATAATATAATACATTTCATAAGGAAATTCATAAATTATAGTTCGAAAATAAAACTAGAAAATAGGATTTTCAAACATAAAATCATTAGAAACTAAGTGAGGTTCATAATATATGTTTAAAAATTCCATTTTTATTTCATAAAATGAAAACACACAGATAAAAATATTCCACCTTCCTAATACATTTCAAACCAGAAAACCATATCACAATCCACTTCAAAAAACCCACACCTTATTTTTTAATTCTAAAAAGGTTTAACAAAAATTTTCTAAATCCATTTAAAATAAAACGGCCCCTAAAATTATGATTCAATAATAACAAATAAAACACTAATGGATGAAATATATAAATAAATTAAAATAATACATGGGTGTCACAACAATGATATCAAGGGGAATGATATAATCGACCACTATATAAAAACTCAAATGTCAACCACCAATCAAGAAAATAATTGTGTCATGGTCTCTAACCAGGTAAGCTAACATGAGACACATCCAATTATATTAATTTTTATCATAGACTAAATTTTGGTATATTATGAATCCAAACCATAAGCCATCTAACTTTCCCACACAAGCCTTATTTAAAATGGAACACACCTTATGAGACCTAGTTTCTAGTTTAACTAGAAGAATGATAGAAGTATATTAACCAACTAGTGTAATAAAATAATAGACATCACATTTAGCACCCTTGTAACCATGAACTATAGAAAATTGAGGCAAGTGAACATGACATCCAAGATTAACACACCAGGAATAAAAAATAACTCTCTCCCACCTCCATCATCCTTGTAATGAATATCCCCTTACACATCATACATATAAAGAATAAATTAACACATTTCCACATAAGGTGGTCAATAAACTTTTCATAGTGATAACAACCCATACATGGGGAAAACAGGATCACATATTGATAAAAACTAATACAATGGGTGACATTCACCAAGTGGAAATCAAGAGGATATATCATAATCAAAAAATTAAAACCAAAGTTCCATAAATGCCTTTAATGATTAAATATGGCTCAAAATACAAATCTCTTTCCCTTTTTCATGAAATTTTACATTAAACATCATGTAAACCACATTTAAATTACAAAATCCATTAAACATTTAAAAATATTTCGTTCGAACATGGGACTTCCTCTTTGGAATCTAAAATAATGGAAAAGGCCTTCTATTTCCACCGAACACATTTTAATTATCCATTAAATATTTTTCACAAGTGGAATTCGACATTCCAATTTCAATACATATTTTAAATTAATCAAATAACCCCCTTTTAAAAAAATCATGAGGTAAATACATCATTTTAAAATAAATCTCACTTTAAAATATAGTTTTCACTCTTTAAAAACCAAAACTCAATCAAAATTCTACACATAATCAAAACCATTTCAAAAAGACTTATGGTAATTTATCAAATGCTTGGAACATAAAAACAATCCAAATTCTAATGTGAAAACATGGAGTTCAAAAGAGAATCCATTTATTTAAATCTCATACTTCAATAATATGTTTTCAAACATCTCATGGATATCACATATATTCATAATTTTAATAAAAATAAATTTAGAATGTATAATCACACTTTGAATTCTAAAATTAAACAATTACAAAGAAGCACCTACTTGGAAGAAATGGAAACCAAGTTGAAATGTGTTGCCTTCATCAGCAACCACCCAAAAAAGTAAAAAAGATCTCCTCTATAAGAAAAAAAGAGACAAAAACCCTAGGTTAGAACAATATCAAACCCAATACCAATATTACATAGTGGACAAGGGTTTTGGGGGGAATTTTAAACCTAGGAAAGAATAATGGAATAGTAGTATAGGAAATTGAATAGAAAATTTACTTTGGAACCACTTTTATATCACCCAGAACAACCAAATATTAAGGAGGGGAGGAGGGAGGAGCTCATCCTTGCTCTTTAAAGCGTTATTAGATGTGTATAGTTATAGAAAGGGCTGAAACTCCTCTTAATTAAAATGGTTAATGGTTAAATCACACATTAAGTGAATCTGGATAGACCTTAAAATTTGGCCATACATTTTTCCAAAATGTACACCAAGAAAGTATATGCCACAACCTAGGCCCATACCACCCTCATGGTTTCTATGTTACTCAACATGGTTTTACAAATCATGTGGAAGACAAGAAAAATGGATCCATATCCATGAAACAACCGTCCGCATGGGATCTACATGGTCACCCTTAACCATGCCGCTAAACCATGAATCACTAGGAAACCCTTCAAAACTCCAAATTTTACAGCCCAAAAACCATCAGGACATAAATAGAAGACAATATAAGATAAAATAATGAAACATAAACACTACAGATACATGCGAGTGTTATAATTATCTCCACTATCACACATTCTTCCCCCAAAAAGTATGTATTTAAAAAAAGACACAATAAAATGAATAACCTAAGTAGGACCTAACTGAAGAGAATAACTCAATATGAACTGAAAAAACCCCAACAAACCAAGATCCTCACAAATGATCAAACTAATCATAAAAAATATTTTTAAATATGTCCAAGAGAAACTAATTTAATAACTATAAACTAGATGTCTAAAGAATCAAAGGAGACCTAAAATAGCCTCATAACCATTTTGAATTCCTTTAACATGGTGTCTCTAAATAAACAAAAAAGTGAAACATCTTAACCAAATGAGAAACCATGATATAAACTTAATATCAAACCAAAAATTACTTACAAACTTAAATATGGTATGAAAAACCAAAATCATACTCTAAAATATGTCATGAGGCATAACCTTATGTCATAATTCATTTGGATAGCCTTAGGTCACAAACCGGATCACCCTCATATAGTGGATCCAAAATAACCAAATGAAAACACCAGATAGTGCACAAACTAAACTAGTGAAACACTCACCCCAGTCATCGAATCATACATCTAAGGCCTTTAATCATGTCCAACCAATGAGATCCTTAAGAGATCAAAATTAAACTCTGATGCAACAACAACTATCAAGATAGTTTCACCCAAAAAATAGGGCACATCATAAAAGAACTCACAACAATCCAAAAAAGAATAAGGAATTTTTAAAAATGAGATTTAATCCATCCATAAAAAATACCATAAAGTAACATCAATAAATTTCCATTCAAACAACAGTAAAAGCTCTAAAAACTCAATCCAAGCTATAACCATAAAGAAATATTTCCCTAAATAACCCATCTAAAAAAGGATTACACCTAATAACTCTTCAAAATCCCAATATAAAAAACTTCTAAAGAAGAAAAAAAATGGGAATAACATCAGCCAAATATTAGATAAATAAATTAATAGGCCTTATATTTCCCTTAACCCACACACTAGAATCACAAATAGGTCTTTAATTCGTATGAGAAGGATCCTTTTCTTTTAAACTAATATTATCTTGCTTCTTATCTTCACCATCTAGGTTACCCTTGTTACCATTAGATGGAACCATGGTATAACCCACCACTGGTTTCCAAGACTGGTGAACTTATACCTGAATAAAATCATTGATAAACTCATATAAATACCACCTCCAAATACTGACTTTGAATAAATGATATTTATTATAATCATTGATGAATAGCTATGGATTGAATATGGTCAACTCCGAGAAGTGATCAACATACTCCCTCACTAACCACGCACTCCGACGAAATCTCACAAGAAAAAAATATCTCTCTGCTCTCACAACCTCGGGAAAGAACTATTGGAAAAGTAACGTCCTAAAAAACTCCGAAGACATACCTTAGTGTTGCTGTGAAGGTACCATAGACCACAACCAAACATGGTTAAAATTGAAAAGATATCTCACAAAATACCTTACTCGAAAATATTTGGGTGTTTTAATATAATTTTGTATGGTCTCAATCCTTTCTAACCACCACACCAATTTTTCCTCTTAATGACCTCCAAAAGAAGGAGGAAGTTGATTCAAGATGTCTAGGATGGGGTTTGAGGGCAATTAAGATTCCATGTTTACCACTCCTCTTGGAGTTTGGGTAGTTTCTGTATTTGAAGAAACTTATTTTATAATTCTCATAGGATTACTATAAAAAATAAAAGATATTAACAACATCAATCCATGCTTCAAAACTAAATACAAACAATCTCATTATAAACTATGAATCAATTCTAAAACATAAGTCATTGAAACAAGTCACATCATTTCCACATAAAGAAAATAAAATTTTCTTTCAAAATTACCAAATTTTACCAAGGAATTTGAAGACATCCTCCACCAAGAAAAATTATTAAAAACTAATAAAATACTACTCATTGATAAAAATACATGCCTGGTGGAACACACATTATATAAATAGAATGCGCCACAAAATTCCTTTCAAAATTCCTTCATGTTTTGAAAAAAAAATCATCTGGTGAATGTTCATCAAAACTCATTCCATTTTTTTAAATAACTAATATTTATTTCAAAATAAAGTCTCCTTTAATACAAAAACATGTTGGGTTGGTTTGGAGTGTGATATTCTCCAATGATACCAACTGTAGGATCGAAATGATACTGTAGATTCTCAATATACAAGAGGGGTTGAATTTTATACTTTAAAAAATTCCTTAAGGAAATTTTGTATAAACAAAATTCACAACACCTCTAGTTATACAAACTTGCTTAATTCTGGAAATGTGAATCCAAGAATGTGATTCTAGAAAAGGGAATCCGGAAATGAAACTTAACAAAAGATTACAATGATAAAGGTTTTACCTTAAAGTGTATATAATCTTACTAAATCAGAGTGTACAAGTATAAGGAAGTATAAGATAGTTATACCTTCCTCAACAATAAAAATTCAGCGGAAAAGTTGAAACAAAACAAGTAAAAAGTAGTAAATATTTTATCCCAATGAGTAGGGTATCAAAAAACCTTGGATAAAGGTCCCTTGATTTATACTTTGAAGAAAGTCTGTCTTACCCACACCAGGGTAAGCCCTCGATACGAAGATCGGAGTCTGTCTTGCTATCCCTGCAAGCCCTCAACTTCAAGGTAGTCAGCACCTATGTCTTCCTATCCCCAGAAGCCCTCAAATGTACTCAGCAACATTTGGAGTCACACGAAGCAATTATGAACAAGATGTTCAATACACACAAAGTATGAAAGTCTATCTCTAGAAATCACTTCAGCAGCATGTAATATCTAAATTCATAGAATAGTTGTGAGCTCTTTCAAATGAGATACTATTTATAGGCACAATATCAACTGTCGACACCCTCCTCCAACGGTCATATTTTCCCTTGAATTTTGGAGGGACCTATACATGTGCCACTCAAACAAAGGTTAGTTAGTAACTGAATGCACGACATCATTTTATAACCAAAACACAAGTAAGAAAAAAATGGTTACTTATGAAAATTAATTTTTCAGAATGTAAGTAAAAATGAATAGTTAAAGTCTACCCAAAAACTATTCGGTGTCTATAATACAAGGATATTCAAATTCTGTTTTCCAAGGAATTTGGAACCTGAATTCTATAGAGATTTCGAGTTTGAGTTTCAAGGAAATTCATAATCTGTATTCAAAAGAATTCGGAACCTGAACTTAGAAAGTTCAGAATCTGAATTCATAAGAATTCAGAGTTTGAACTCAGAAGAGTTCAGAGTCTGAATTTAGAGAACTCGGAGTCAGAACTCAGAAGATTTCAGAGTATGAATTTAGAGAACTTGGAGTCAAAACTCAGAAGAGTTTGAAGTATGAATTTAGAGAACTCGGAGTCAGAACTCAGAAGAGTTCGGAGTCTGAATTTAGAGAACTTGGAGTCAGAACTCAGAAGAGTTCAGAGTTTGAATTCAGAGAGTTCAGAGTCAGATCTTAGAAGAGTTCGGAGTCTGAATTTAGAGAACTCGGAGTCAGAACTCAGGAGAGTTCAGAGTTTGAATTCAGAGAACTTGAAGCCTGAATTCGTATCCTGAAAATAGAATGCTTTATATATAAGTATATATATGATTTCGAGGTTTTGGATACAAAACTTAATTTTATACTTAGACAAAATGAACAATGAAAAACATGGTAATGATAAATTTGCATGGGGAATGAATATTTTCTTTATGAAAGTAAAACATAGGGTAAATGAAATTTTCATTAAGATAAGGTGTTTGTGATTTTCAAAAAAATAAGAAATGGTAAATTAATAAGGAAATATTATTGACTCAAAAATATCCCCAAACATGAAGTAATGAAAAATTCATAAGGAAACCTTATTGAATCAACAATCTCCCCTTTTTTTGAAAGCACAAACATCCTTACGAAAAAGAACACAATGGATTAGAAAATAAAACTTATCTCCCTTGACACATGGGAAAATATTAATATGACTAACTCCCCCTTAGGATTTGAAACAGTAAGGATCGTATTTTATTTTTCTAAAATGAGACTTAGTATTTAATTGCATACATAGATCTTCTTGGATAAAAACTCCCCCTTAGATAAACTCCCCCTTACATTGGGAAATTTTTTCTTTACTTAGAATTCTTTTTCCTTTCTCCTCCTTTGTGATTTTCAAGAAGAAATACAGGGAATGGGAAAGTAATTATATTACCTAAAAAATTATTACTACAAATCCAAAAGGCAAGAAACCAAATATTTCATATGATAGGAAAAATTTATACAAGGTAGGAAAATACAAAAAAAAAAGATCGGATTGGGTCTATCATCCTTCCTTATTATTGGGAATCAACTTATTCACAATGGTTTTTATCTTTTTGAGATCATTATGATCTTCCTCTGCTCGTTTAAGAATCTGATCCCGATCCTCTACTTTCCTCTTTAGATCCTTGATTTTTTATTCCTGATCCTTGAGAGCCTCTTCCTGAGCCTTCAATTGTTCATCTTTCTTAGAAAGATTTTCTTTAATCTCAATCTGGAGATCCCTTTCTATCTTCCAACTTTGGGCAACTGAGTATAGCTTTCCATTCATATCTTCTACTTCTTGCATCCAGGTATTCTGCTCAAGAGTTATCTTTTTCTCAAAGCTATTCGTGAGATCCTTAATCTTCCCATCTTCAGTGTCAAAAGCATCCTTGACACTTTATTGAAATTCATCAAGGATTCCCATATCTTGAATAGTTTTCTTTGACCAACTAGTTATCTTCTTGCAAGATCTCTTGTGATCTCATAGCCTATCAGAAAAGTCTTGAAATATACCTCTAGTTTTACACACTTATCGATCACCGTGGATACTGAATCCAACTTTTGATTTAGAGTGTGTTGAAGCATCTGGCATCTCAAGTCAATACATGGAAATATTGGAATTGTCCCAACAAGCTTCTTCAATGACTGAACAATGAAATCATGTCCCAAGGATGATGATTTCGAATTTAAAACTTTTCTAGGTGAGGGATCTTTCTCTAGCTCAGAAAGTTTCCTCTATGAAGATCCACCAGCTTCCTTCTTCTTTACAATAACTTTAGTAGGTGTATAAACAACCAAATTTTTTACCTTATCAGTTTTCAGAATGGCTTCCTCATCTGGAAATTTATGTTTACTGTCAGATAGCTGAACAATTTTATCTTCATCTATATCTTCTTTCTGATCTCCTGCCTCAGCATCCTCTAGGTGTATGAAATGATGATTAAAACTTTCTTCTTCAGACATCTAATTCACTTCTTCTTCAACCTTGTAATCTTCTCTTTTCTCATCTTTCGTAGGTATAGCTATCTAGATACATGATTATCTGAGCCTTTAAGTTTCCATTCTTAATATTCTCGATCGTAATCCAAATATGCTTAACCAAATTAATCTTCCTTTGGTTGACCAAGAAATCCAAGATATACATGTCACTCTTCTTCAATGTATCCTTGTCCCATTTTCTCGAAATTATGAAACCTTGAACCCAGAATTCAAGAATCCGATGATTTTTAGACAAGTGGGTCATCTTTGGAGTCTTTACATCAGAGAGTCCATGACATTCCATAGCCTTATCCTTAACAAAACTTCCTTTGACATCTAACAACTTATGAGAATAGAACTCATATTCCCCTTCGTATGGAATACCAACCAAACTAGCTTTTTTATTATATGAAAGAGCATAAGTCTTTCCCTAGCTCTTGAATGGAAACTTCTCTCTGCCTTCTTCCTTGAAGAAACTGACATATTCATAAAATTTAACTAGCAAGTCCAGATATACTAAATCTTGAGCACCTGGCTTCGATATGAAAACACTCTCCCATCCATTCATCTTAATGTTCTTCAAGATAATTGAATCATACATAGAAAAGAAGTTGGGATTCACCAACATTTCTCTATAGACCATCCACTCCATGATTGGATTGACAATAGAAATATCTTTCTAAGAGGATTATTCTATAGACATTGGGAATTGGAAAAACCATTTAAATCCATAATGAGCTTATATAGAAGGAAAAAACTTCATCACGCGAGAGCTTGAGATTCGATGTGGTAAAACCTTCATGGGTCCTTTATATAGGCATTTAATGCGATAATTCATATTATAAACTCAATCCAATGGATGAAAATTCTTCTGATCAGATCTTATGGTTGATATGATAGCCACAATGAAAAATTTGTAGAATCCGATCTTTTGAGGTTTTTAAGAAAAACATTTGGATTTAAGGAAAAGATAATCCGACAATTTAAAAAAAATGAAAATAATAGTAAGTAAAAGATAATTACAAAAACTCAAGAAAGGAAACATACATTTCAGATTTCTAGGAAGATTATTCATATTGAGAAAAAAATTTCTTGAAGAACTTTAGATTCCAAAAATTTGGATTATGAAAAAAAATTAAAAATGAAAATCTCTATTATGAAAATTTTAAGTATGAAAATATTTATTAAGAATATTTTAAGTACAAAAATCTTCATTACAAAAAATTTTTATACATACTATATATAAAAAAACATCATTATAGAAAATTTAGAAAATCTTACTATGAAAATTTTCATTACATAATATTTCAAAAATATGACTACAAAAATATTCATTATGAAAGATTTGAAAAATATAACTACAAAAATTTCCATTACGAAAGATTTGAAAAATCTGACTACAAAAATTTTCATTACGAAAGATTTGAAAAATCTGACTATGAAAATTTTCATTATGAAATATTTAAAAAATATGACTATGATAATTTTCATTACAAAAGATTTGAAAAATCTAACTATGAAAATTTTCATTACAAAATATCTGAAAAATCTAACTACGAAGATTTTCATTACAAAAGATTTGAAAAATTTGACTACGAAAAATTTTGATCTAACTGACAAGAAAATGTACCCCCCTATGAAAAGAATTGTATTACTGTAAGGAGATTGGTTTCAAAAAAAATTAACAAAGAATATTACCTTATGGTAATAATTCCTAACTTCTTGTTTAATGTATTCAAATCTATTAGAGGGTAATGATTTTGTGAAAATATCAGCAAGTTGATCTTGTGTTCCGATAAATTGAAGAATGATATACCCTTTCTGTGTGTGATACCTAAGAAAGTGATGCCTAATATCTATGTGTTTTGCACAGGAGTGGTGTATTGGGTTTTTACTTAGGGAAATAGCACTAGTATTGTCACACAAAATTTGTGTTGTGGTAAAACTCATACCATAGTCTGTGAGTGTGTGTTGCATCCACAACACTTGAGCATAACAACTTCCAACTGCTATATAATCAGCTTCAGCAGTGGAAAGTGCTACTGAGTGTTGATTCTTGCATGACCAAGAAACTAATGAATATCCTAATGAGTATTATGGGTGAGTTAACATTTTTTTCTTAGTGTTTTCATATCCATAATTTTTAAAAAGATCTTTAATATACTTATATTGGGATATATAGATTCGTTCTGGTTTTTGAGAAATTTGAAAACCAAGAAAAAAATGTTAACTCACCCATAATACACATTTCAAATTCAGATTTCATTAGATCCATAAAAAATATATTAAAGAATGATGAGTTGAACCAAATATAATGTCCTCAACATAATTTTGAACAATCAAAACATTTTTCGTATCTTTGTTTAAAAAAAGTGTTGGATCTACATTTCCATTAACATAATTATTTTGAAGTAAAAATTTTGTAATTCTATCATACCAAGATCGAGGGGATTTCTTAAGTCCATAAAAATCTTTGGTAAGTTTTAAAACATGTTCAGGATGTTTTAGATCTTCAAAACCAGGATGTTGTTCAACAAAAACTTCCTCTTGAACATAACCATTAAGGAAAGCACATTTCACATACATTTGAAAAAGTTTGAAATTAAAGAATACTTCAAAGGCAAGTATAATGCGAATAGATTCAAGTCTAGCTACTGGATCATAGGTTTCTTCATAGTATATTCCTTCTTGTTGATTATAGCCTTTAGCAACCAATCTAGCTTTATTTCTAACTATGATTCTATTTTCATCACACTTATTTATGAAAACCCATTTTACTCCAATAACAAATGTTTCCTTTTGTCTTTCAACCAGGATCTGGACTTGATTCCTTTCAAATTCATTTAGCTCATCTTGCATAGCTTTTATCCAATCATCATCACCTAAAGCTTCATCATTGATTTTTGGTTCTAATTGGGAAAGGAATTATAGATGTTATACTTCATTTCTTAAGGAACTTCTAGTCCTTAGAGGTTGATTAACATCACCAATGATACTATCACTGGGACGATTCTTTAGAAACAACTGGTTTGGGTTTGGTAAAACCTATTCATCAACATTGGGTAGAAAGTCTTCTAGGGCAAATGCTTCAGAAACATTTTCTTGGAAAATTTCCTTATCAGAAGGATCTTCTATCAAAGGTTGATAATCTGTTTTTGAAAACATATTTAAAGATGTAGGTTGAGGTTGTTTGAAAATAAAAGGGCCAGTTTCATCAAATTTGACATGTATTGTTTCTTCAACAGTACAAGTGTTTTTATTGAAAAACCCTATAATCCTTAAAAGTTGTGGATTAGCCTAATAAAATTTCTTCATTTGATTTCAGTGTGAATTTGTGAAGATTATATTTAGTATTCAGAATGAATACCTTTCAACCAAAAACCATGAAGTAGGAATGTCTAGGTTTTCTACCACTATATAACTGATAAGGAGTTTTATTAATTAAAGGTCCAATCAAAACTCGATTTATAGTACAACAAGTAGTAATTACATCTTTAACCCAAAAATGTTTGGCTACAGAATATTCACTCAACATGGTTACTGTTATCTCTTGAAGAATTCGATTTGTTCTTTCAACAACACCATTTTGTTGAGGTGTTCTGGGTTCTGAGAAGTTATGAATAATGCCTTTTCTACTAAAAAAAGTTTCAAAATCAGAATTTTCAAATTCTCCTCCATGATCACTATGAATAGTTATCAAAGGAAGTTTTTTCATATTTTTAACATGGGCTCTAAAACTTTTAAAATAAGAAAAATATTCAGATTTCTTTGTTATAAAATAGACCCATGTAAATCCAGTGTAATCAACAACTAAGAAAAATACATAATATTTGATTCCAATGCTTCTAGTTTGTGTTGGGCCAAAAAGATCCATATGCACTAACTATAATGCATCAGTAGTTGAGACTTCACTGACTAATTTAAAACATGATTTATGTTTCGTTCCAAATTGAAAAGGATCATAAACTTTTGAAGAATCAAATCTAAGCTCCATTAGATCCTTAAATAATATTTTCATAGAGATTTTTCATAGGTTCCTAAGGTTACAGTGACCTAACCTTCTATGCCACAACCAAGAATGATCTTCCATTGCACTAAGGCAAGGTAGGTCTTGGCTCCTATGGTCTTCTAGGTTTAGTGTGTAAACATTCTCTTGCCTATGGGAAGAAATAATAAAATCTTCCTTGGAATTGTGTACTTAGCACTTTTCATTCCTAAAATTCACAAGGTAACCTTCATCACATAATTGAATTATGCTAATGAGGTTTTTCATAAGACCCTTAACAAATAAAACATTTGAAATCAAAGTTTTCCCAAGAAGAACGATGCTACCTATACCAAAAATTTCTCCCTTAGCATTATCTCCAAAATTTACTTCTACTCATTTCATCTTGATAATATTTTCAAAGAATTTTTTATTACCAGTCATATGTCGGGAACATCCACTATCCATTTACCAAGTATTAATGTTGGTACTTTCTTTATTTTCTTAATAATAAGAATTTTAGACTTTCAGAATCCAAAATTTCTTGGATCTTGAATTTTTAGACAATAAAATTTTGGGTATCCACATTTGTTTAGAAAAATAAGATTTATGAAACCCAAGAGATTAAAGATTATTTAAAGAACAATTTTTCTTCCAATTCCTACCACTTTGACATTTGGTACAGAAAGGGATCTGGATGGAATAAAATAGTTGTTTTTGAAAATAGGTTTTCTGTGAGTATAACCTACTCCAGTAATATTTCCTTGAGGTTTGATTTGAGAATACATCTTGTCAAAATTTTCTTTACCATAAGTAAAGTTTGCAAGAAGTTTCTTAAGGGAATATATTTAGGATTTAGTCTTATAACTAAATTCATATCCCCAGGAATTATTTCCTTAGAGTTATATTTTTCCTCAAAAACATTTATTTTTAAAATAGCATTCTTAAGATCTTTAGAAAGTTTTCCCTTTTCAGAATTTACATCCTCAGGGTATTTAGAAGGTTTTTGTATAAGCTCATCCTTATCTTTAAGATCTCTAGAGAGGTCTGAAATCTCTTTTGTAAGAACTTCTTCCCTAGTATTTTCCTTTTATAGTTTCTTAGAAATTTTATAATTTCTTGCTTCTAACTACTTTGAAAATATAGATAATTCTTGATAAGAAAGTATTTCTTCATTATCTGAAGTTTAAGTATCTTCATTAGAAGTAATATATTTAGAATAGTAATTCTTATCAAGAGATAAATTTGTTAAAGCATCGGCAGAGTGTACCTTGGCCATAAGACATGTATTTGGGAAAGAAGTAGTAGCAATTAATACAATATTTTTCTATTCTGATGATTCATATTCAGAAGATTCACTTACCTAAGAGTCTCTACAACTAGCACTCAAAGTATCATTTTCTTTGAGACTTTTCTTGTGCTTCGAACGATAGAACATCTTCTTGTTTCTCTCTGAATTCCTTTCCTTCTTTTTCTTCTTTTTCAATAGAGGAAATCGGGTCTGATATGACATGTTCTTCTATATTTATAAAAAGTAACTTCCCCATATTTATTCTCTTTGTAGTCTCTCTTATTGAACTTATTTTTATAGTTATTTTGAGCTACTATCTTGTTCATTCTCCTAGAAATATTAGCTAATTCATTCTCAGACTTTTCTGTATCAATAGATTCTGAATGAATAGTAACTTTCTTTGAATTTGATCTAGTTGCTATTTCCAGAGTCTTGGCTTTCATATGTTTTGATATAATTGTAAAAGAAACTCCTCCATTCCCATTATTCTTTTTAACATTATCAGCTTCCCTCTTTATTCTTTTCTCATGTTGCAGAAGAGTTCCAAAGAGATCATCTAAAAAATCTAGGTTACTTTCCTGTTCTAATCAATTACTGTCCTCTTGGACTCCCACTCATTTGGAAAGATTTCTATGATCTTATCTACAAGGGACTCATCATCCAAACCTTTTTCTCCCATATACTATAAGCTATTCACAATATTCATAAACCATTGTTGAACTTTTCTTATAGGTTCTCTATAAGGAAAGTTAAAGCCATGGTATTCAGCTCTCAATATAGCTCTTCTTGTCTCTATAACTTTAGAAGTACCAAAATGTGTAACACTAAGTTTTTTATAGATACTGTTAGCAGATTCACATGAATATATTTGACTATAGATGATCCTAGTCATGGAATATAGCAATGTATTTCTAACTCTAAAATTTTCTTGATATTCTGATTTCTCCTGATAAGTAAAAGTTCTCAATTTCTTATCATGATTCTTATAGTCTCCTGTCAGAATCAGGTAGTTATCAACTCCAGTGTTAATAATGAAATTCTTCATCCTATATCTCCATTACTCATAATCATTTACATCAAAAATAGGAGTTCTAGTAGGATTTAGATTGTTGATGGAACCAACATTTAAACCTGCCATCTTAAAAAAAATATTTCCAACCAAACTTGTTAGTAATAAAAGTTTGTAAATAAGAAAAAAATATCCTAAGAAAGGAAAATAAAACTAGAGTATCTCTAAGAAAACTATGAATCCGAAATTTATGAGTTTGAAATTTTGAATCCGAAAAAGTGAAGAAGAAAATTTTTCTTCTGAATCTAATCATGAGATTAATTCAGATTGAACAGATCCTCTAATACCAATTGGTGGGTTGGTATAGTGTGCAATATTCATCAATGATACCAACTTTAGGATCGAAATGATAATATAGATTATCAATATACAAGATGGGTGGGGTGTGAATTGTATACTTTAAAAAATTCCTTAGGAAATTTTTTATAAATAAAATTCACAACACCTCTAGTTCTACAAACTTTGTTGATTCCGAAAAGGTGATTTTGAGAATGTGATTCTAGAAAAGTGAATCCCGAAATAAAACTTAACAAAAGTTTACAAAGATAATGATTATACCTTAAAGTGTACAGAATCTCACTAAATCAGAGTGTACACGTTTAAGGATGTATTAGATAGTTATACTTTCTTCAAAAATCAAAATTCAGTGGAAAACTTGAAACAAAACAAGTAACAAGTAGTAAATATTTTATCCCAAAGAGTAGGGTATCCAACAACCTTGGATAAATGTCCCTTGATTTATACGTTCAAGAAATTCTATCTTACCCACACTAGGTTAAACCCTCTATATAAAGATTGGAGTCTGTCTTGCTATCCCCGCAAGCCCTCAACTTCAAGGTAGTCGACACCTCTGTCTTCCTATCCCCGAAAACCATCGAATGTACTCAGAAACATTTGTAGTCACATAAAGAAATTATGAATAAGATGTTCAGTATACACAAAGCATGAAAGTCTATCTCTAGAATTCACTTCAGTAGCATGTACTCTCTAGATTCATAGACCAGTTGTGAGATCATTCAAATGAGATCATATTTATAGGCACAATCTCAACGGTCAAAACCTTCCTCTAACGATCATATTTTTTCTTGATTTTCAGAGGGACCTGTAGACGTGTCGCTCAAAAAATCATTAGTTTGTAACTTAATGAACGACATTTTTTATATCAAAAATATGAGTAAGAAAAAAATAGTTACTTAAGTAAATTAATTTTTCAGAATGTAAGAAAAAATGAATGTTTGGATTCTACCCAAAAACTATTCAGAATCTATAATATAGGGTTATTCGAATTATATTTTCCAAGGAATTCAGAACCTGAATTCTATAGATTTCTGGAGTCTAAATTTTGAAGGAAATTCAGAATCTGGATTCACAAGAATTATGAACCTAATCTTAGAAAGTTTGAAATCTGAATTCATAAGAATTC
This sequence comes from Viscum album, assembly GCA_963277665.1. Classification (NCBI taxonomy): domain Eukaryota; kingdom Viridiplantae; phylum Streptophyta; class Magnoliopsida; order Santalales; family Viscaceae; genus Viscum; species Viscum album. The sequence goes on along the minus strand of OY728159.1, from coordinate 287,384,683 downwards.
AGAGTCTGAACTCAAAAGAGTTCAAAGTCCGAATTCAGAGAACTTAGAGTCAGAACTCAGAAGAGTTAGAAGTTTGAATTTAGAGAAATCAGAGTCAGAACTCAGAAGAGTTCGAAGTCTGAATTCAGAGAACTCAGAGTCAGAACTCATAAGAGTTTGGAGTCTGAATTCAGAGAACTCAGAGTCAGAACTCAGAAGAGTTCAGAGTTTGAATTCAGAGAGTTCGGAGTCAGAACTCAAAAGAGTTCAGAGTCTTAATTTAGAGAACATGGAGTCAGAACTCAGAAGAGTTTGGAGTTTTAATTCAGAGAACTTGAAGCTTGAATTTGTATCCTGAAAACAAAATGTTTTATATCTAAGTATATATATATGATTCCAAGGTTTTGGATATGAAACCGAATTTTATACTTAGACAAAATGAACAATTAAAACATGGTAATGATACAATTCCATGGGGAAGGAAAATTTTCCTTATGAAAGTAAAACATAGGGTAAATGAAATTTTCCTTAAGATAAGGTGTTTTTGATTTTCAAAACATAAAGAAATGGTAAAGTCATAAGGAATCCTTATTGACTCAATAATCTCCCCAAACATGAAAGAATAGAAAATTCATAAGGAAACCTTATTGACTCAACAAAACACTCTCAAAACTCAATTTTGAAATAAATTTATTTTGGGATATCTAAATGGATAAGTTTGAAAAACCCACTTTCCCCTTAAAACATTTTTGAATCACTATAATGGAAATGACCATTTTATAATATATTTTATAAAAATTAATTGAATTTTTCTCTTTCCAAAAATCCATGAATATAATGAATTGAAATTAATTATTTCATAGAAATTAATCATTTTTTAAAAACGAGGCTATAAAACCAAGCACAAACAAATAACCACACATAACTTCATACAAGTTTCACAAGAACCACATCCAAAAATTATTAGAGAACTCCTAAATCCATCTCTAATAAGTTAAGGTAAGTATTAGAGAAACTCAGAACCAAGATGATCTAGAACAATTCAACATGGAGAGAAAGAGGGTTTTTCATGGTTTGGTTTCAGGGGTTGGGAAACCATGCATAAATTGTGCATAATGTTCTATGAATGTGACAGACCCAAACTACATGAGCACCACACAATTTCCCAAGCCATGTGAGTTAACCATGTAGCTCAACTTTTCCTCCATTCTTAATTGTGAATCTAAAAATGTCCCCCAAAATCACTTTCATTCTCTAAAAAAGATTGAAAATCAACACTTCACATCAAAATACATCATAAATAACTAAAAAACATGAATTCATAGTTAAAAATCCAATTTCCCTTGGAATCTGGAGTCACTGGATGGGAAAGAGCAATGTAGAATCTCTTCTCCCTTACCACTCAAGCCCCAAGTACCTTAATCTACTTTGAACTTGTTAATCACCAGATAGAAAGTCGGATAATCAAGGAACTTAGGCTCTCATCAATGAACCCAAGGTATCCAATACAATTTTTTAATGAACTAACCTAGACTACCATCCATGTAGCACCTAACTCGGCTCTCCACAAGGCCCGATGGGAATTCCTAATCCCCAGGGTCTGGAAACTAGTTTATAGTAATCATAAAAACATCATTGAGGATAATTTTACCCTAAATCCCATATAAAAATAGTGCAACATCTACTCATAGTTCATCATTGACCGTCCTTACATTGTAAATACAAGCAATATAAATCATATAAGAATCCAAAATAAATGAACATGTCGAATAGGACATAACTAACATCACTAATCCAACAAATTTTTATAAATACCAAATAGTATTCATAAGTAAAACAATATAGTAAGGCATAATTAGATAAAAATAAAACTAACTAAAAATAGCTACAAATCTGGTCTTCTAAATCGATATAACACTAACTAGAAAATAAAAAACCTAAAAAACCTTAATCTAGGTCTAGAACTACCTCCAATTTCTCACAACCTCCTAAATCTCCCCACATGGTCCTAGAGAACAAAACATAAGTCCAAAAAAATGAATCAAAAATATATAGGTTTGGCCTAAACAACCACTAGTTCACCACCTTCGGAAACTATTCAATCAATTTCATATTGAAATTCATAAATTCTAGTTTGAAAATACAACTAGAAAATAATATTTTAAAATGTAAAATCATTATAAACCAAATCAATTACACAATTTCTTTTTAAATATTCTATTTCTCCTAAAATAACAACACACACTTTGAACGGATTTTATTAGCCTAATATATTTCAAACTAAACACCTACTTTTCAATCCATTTTTAAAACCCACAAAAGTTTCTTTCCTTTCAAAAGAGGTATCCCCAAAAAAAAATTAAAACCATCTAAATAAAAACTACCTCAAACACAATAGGTAAATCATAATAAAGAAGGAACCAAAAATCAGGATGCATAAATAAATAGAGGAGGGATATGGGTTCCACAATAATGAAAACAAGTGGAATGATACAATCAAGCACTATATAAAAAACCCAAATATCAACAACTGATTAACAAATTGAGTGTGTAATGGGATCTACCTAAGGAAGCTAATGTGAGACACATCTGACATTATTAATTTATCTCATGGACCAAGTGTTGAAATATTATGAGTCTTAACCATGATCTATCCAACTATCCCATATAATTTTCATTGAAAATAGAACACCACTAATATACCTACTTCCAAGTACTAATAAAGGGATACTAGAAGTGTGTTAACAAACTTGTGTAATATAAGAATAAACCTCACACTCAGTACCTAGGTTCCTATAAACAACAAAAAAGTTATGAGTGAACACACAATCCAAGATTAATACACAAGGAATAAATAATAACTCTCCCTCACCTCCATCACCCTCCAAATTAATTTCCCCATACACTTCATATATCCAAGGAAGAAATGATATTATTTCTATACAAGGAGATAAATAATCATTATATAGTGATAACAACCCATGCGGGGATAAAGAAGGATCACATAGTGATAAACCACCCACACAAGGGGAAACACACCAAGTGCTGATCAAGAGGCTCTTTCATAATAATTGTTTTTCAAAAAATTTCCACATTCCTTTAACACTAAAAAATATCTCAAAATACCAATGCGTTTACATACTTTAAGAAATAACTTTTTAATAATCCTTTAAAAATCTATTGAAACTGAACACTGCATTAAAAATTTCAAAACCTCCATTAAAATTATATTTATTATTATTTGAAATATAAAAAAAGGCTAAAGGCCTTCTATTTCCACAAAACACATTTTAATGATTCGTTATTTCATTTTTACAAGAGGAATTTAACACTCCCATTATAATAAACATTTTAAATTAATCAAGTACTCCTAAATAAATTTGATGAAAAAACCTCATTTTAAAATAATTTAAACTTTAACACATATTTTTCACCCATTGAAAACCAAAACTAGATCAAAATCTAACACACACGATAAAAACCATTCCAAAAAACCTCATATATTTTTCTAAAATGCTTAGAAAACAAAAACATTCCATTTCAAACATAAAAAATGTAATTCAAAAGAGAAACACTTTGTTAAAAGATAAAACTTCAAGGAAACAAATTTGAAACATCACATGGATATCACATATATTCATAATTTCAATAATAATATATTTAGAAAGAATAATAAAAATTAATTCCAAAATGAAATAATTTCATAGAAAAACCTACTTGTAATAAATGTAAATTAAGATTAAATTTGTCACCTTCGTCGATGACAACTTGAATATGTAATAATACCTTATCTATAATCCAAAAAACTAATAAAACCCATGGTTAAAATCATCCAAAACTGAATCCCAAGGTTATATAGTGAAATAAGATTTCAAGAGGAATAGGAAACCTGGGAAATAATGAAGTGTAATATAGAAGAATGAAGATAAAATCTACCTTAGAGCTTCTTAGAAATCACCAAGGACAAGCTAAAATTGAAAATCGAAGGATGGTGGATATCCTAATTTGCCTCCCAAGGATCTAACGTTTCATATGTTTATGAAAAAGGTGAAACCCCTCTTAATTAGAAGAGTTTAAAATAGAAAATCACACATTATGTTGTTATGGGTAGGTCACATAGTATGGTTACATTGTTTTCCATACCTTCTACCAACAATACCCAAGACACTGCCAAGGCCAAGACCACCCACACGATTTCTAGATTTCTCAGAATAGTTTATAAAATAATGCCAAAGCTTTGAAAAATTTATCTACCTCCAAGAAAACACCCTCCATATGGGCACTTTATGGTTATCCCTAATTGTGTGGGTAACTTGTGAAACACCCAGAAAACCTCCAAATCATTAAATTTTCCCACCCAAAAACCATCTAGACTTAAAAAAAGACAAGATAAGATAAAATAATAAAAATTAAATTCCATAGTGAAATTTTGATTTCACATTCAGGTTTTTACTTCATGATTAAATTGTAAGGGAAATCAAAAAAACATCCAACGACAAATTATAAAAAATAAAAATACATGTGAAACAATAAATCTAATACCATTTATTGTACCATTAGGATTTTTTCATCCATACTGAGAGCAGATGAATTAGTGTGGGTGAATTTTATTTATTTAACCATTTTATTTTTTCCTCTATACCAATTCAATGAATAGATCTCACCCACTTATTCTCTTACATGGTTTTTAATATATGAACGAATAAATAGTAAATAAAACAATAAGGTACACAAGTATTTATAAGGTACTCTCACAATGTGTGAGGTAGTTCTTACTGTATGGTGGTTGGTAACCCACACACACATGACTGATATTTTATTGTCAAGAAAAATCCAAGGGAAAGGGGGTAGACTTCAAACCCATTGTATATAACAAAAACCATATTATATGAAATCAATCATTTATAATCTTCTTAGGATATATAGGAATCTAGTCATATCACAAATAACTGATTCGACTAGCTCTTATTTAAAGTATGATCAGTAGTGTACTCTTGTGTCCCTATAGGATAGTATGAATCCTATATCCTTCCTTGAAATGCAGCAATCACAAGCCTTATCCTCTATTCACACCAATCACAAATGGTTATCTCAATTATTCAATCCTTAAGATATGGAAATATTATAGATTGGTCTTCTAAGTGTCTTTTTATGCTTGTGATATATAGTAATAACAACATTAGCCTCTCAATATTCACTTCTTCAATTCTCAGGGATGGTCTTATCACATGCGTATTAGAATATATTCTCACTTTTTCACCCAGAATAATAAATTATAGTAGATTTTATTTTCTTTATTCTCTTATTATTCTTATCCTTCACCACAAATTATATTCAATAACAATAATGTTAGAACTATCTTTTTATTCAACTTACATAATATTCAATAGTAGTAATTTGGGTCTCTCTCAATGTCTCTATATATTCATCTTTGGTACTTATAATTTTTATTCATTGAATATTAATTAGAATTATTATAACATGAATATTATATTTTACATATTCGAAATATAAAAAACCCATAAATATCATCCTCATGATCTCCTTATTCAATTATCCATCCTTTCTCTGGTGGTTAAATATTTTCATAGATATCACAATATTAATCTCATTAATATTTATTCATTTAATACTAGTCAATATATTCATAATTATTTCATATTTATTTTATTTTAGCTCAGTTAATATCTTTATTTCAAACCACTTTCAGAATTGCATTTTCTTTATTATGAAATTCTTTAATTATCACATCTTCTTCATTTATTCCTAAATTTTCTACAAAATATGCAACTTCATAATCAAAACATGTATAATAATATAAAAATATATATTTTTTATGTGAAGTATATTCCCCTAATGTAAACAGTTTCCTTCATGTGCTTATAATAATAAACTACAACATGGATTCTCCTGTTGAGCATGCACAAATCATCATATTCCATTCCATTAATCCACTTCTTTAATATTTATTACTTAATACTTTTCCTTGAATCATGATTATAACAGTAATCGAGTTATTTAAATCACTAAATAAATGAATAATAATAATCTAGAATAATAATTCATAATTCTTATATTTCTCAAATTAAAAAACTTTATATATCACTTGAAGAATATCACATATCATTTATAGAATATTATTTTTCATTCAAAACATCTTAAATATCATGTGAAATTTAAAAAATCATATATTTCGTATAAAAGACCTTATATATCATATTATTCCCAATAATTTTCCATTTTTACATTCTTTATATTTTTGAAAGACTTTATGTAACTTCTAATGTATTATACACAACTCTATTTCTTAATAAATTTAATCATGAACGGTTTAAGATATTTTGAAATTAATTTGAGATGAGAACAGATCATTCATTCATGGTGCCTCATATCATTTATATATAGCACCACTGTATTTCTATATAGCTTATTTTTTACCTATTTAATACTACGTGAGCTAGTTTCCATGGGTTTGATTTCACACAATATTGAATTGATTCTTATATGCCTTCTTCACAATTATACAACTCATACATATATCCCAAAAATTAGTTTTATTCTTACATGAACTAAGAACTTCCTATTTATTATCACACATAAATTAAAATATCAAAAATATATATTCAGACTTTGTATATTGACTCTATACCTTTTAAACTCAACTCTAGGTGTTCTCATCCATCTCAAATAAATTATAAAATATTCAAAAAATTAATAAACCTGTCCTATCTAACTCAAATTTATTACAAACATTTACACCAAATTTAAACATGTCAAACACTTTACATTACTTTTTAATTACTATAATAAATCCTTAATCATAACTAGAATAATTCAAAAGCTTAGTGGTACATATCTCTTCTCAACCTTTATAAATGATAATCACAAGGATGGTTCTTCATCAAAATATCATTCATATTCTTAGCTTCTTTATAATGTTAAAATATCCAATAATATTAACACTCTTTGAAACTCTTCACATAATAATTATCTTTTCCAGTTTCTAATCAATCTCCACAAATATATCCAATGGTATAATCTCATATATATCCCTTTACAACATATATAAATGATGATATCATCTCAGTTTAACCTATGATCTCTAACGAATAACTCAACATGTATTGACAACTTTCTTGAGTATGTTTCTTAATATTCTCATCACTCATTCTTGGGTACTTAAAACTCCTTACAATTTTATCATCTCAATATATATAGACATCATTCTCATTGATGAAAAATAAAACCCAACACCATGTGGGGTCAAAATTATATCCTAAGAATTTACTTTTGGTTTTACTTTCTAAGAATTTTCCTTCCATATTTGGGTGTTATTTTAGTCTTATATTTTATATTCATTGTTAATTTTCAATCTATGATTCATGTATGAATATATTATCAAGTAAATTGTTCCATAAAAAAATTTATTCGAAACATAAAATAATGTTACATTATACCTAAAAATTAACATGGAAATAAATTTTTTTGGTGACACTAAATACAAAATAATATTTTCTAAACCAAATAATATTTCCACTCGGTAAAGTGAAATTGTGATATTCACTTAGCTAACATAAGAATCATGTTCTATAAGATTTTTGAAGATTCACTTAACTTCTTATAATCCTTCTAATCTTTATTAATTTCTATATTTCGGTACAAATATGTGGGAAACATTTTGTATTAAATATCCAAAAAGTAAAATAGAAATATTATATTTAATGATGAATATATATGAAGTAAAAAACATCTACTAAATTTATGTTCAATTCAATATAAATATTCTTCCAATGAAATTTCTTGAAACATATAATGTTTACATCCCCATGATCATTTCTCCCCCTTTAAGTCTTTTGTTTATTTGATGGATTAAATGAAGGCACCATTGACTTTAAAATTTTCATAGGATTTTTAACATTTTTATTAACATCATTCACTATAATGACTAAAAAAATTACAACCAATATTTATCATCTAGGTGAAACATAGTTAAAATATTCTTAATAATTTTCATCATACTATTAATTTTATAAATTTTTAATGATCATGGAGAATTTTGGTGGTAAAGATGAAATAATGAGACATATAGATTATTCATTATCCATATAGAAGCTCAAATTTCATAACTAATTAATAATATTTATCATATTGAGTATATGATCACTGGAAAGGTATTTTTCTTCCAACCTACACTAATATAATGTAGTAGAAATCTCTTTTATCATTTTAATATCTTTATCCTTTTAAATATCATGGAAATGAGTCAACATGGTGTATATATTTTAGTCTTTATGTTGCACATCCAATTACTCATAAATGATAGATAACATGATGTAGAAAAAGTATGATGCATCCTCTATGTGTCACCTATAATCATCCTCCTCACACTGACTCAATAAGTATGGTGGATAATTATAAATAAGGGATCTAAAACATATAATTTCCATTCTTATAATAGTATAATCAACAAATTTCTATACCTCTCATGGAAGATTATACTGGAAAAGAGATTATCTTTCTCTAAAATCAATCATAGGAAAAGTAATGTGGGTGAATATATTTCCATTATCTATAACAAATAAAAATATATTTTCGTGATTTATCTTGATTACCATTTGTAACATAATTAATAATTTAATTATGTCTCCCACTATTTTTTTAAAATCCCAAAAACCCTCACCATTATAATTTGAAATATCTAGATTCTTTGGTATTATAGTGTAAAGGATCTATACTTCCTTTCAAATAACCCAATTAGGGGTCTTGTCAAATTATTTAAAGATATTTATTTAGTATTTTATTTCCAAATATATTAGCTCATATCTCTTTGATACTATCAGTGGACTCTCTAATCTTAAAAATCCACAACTTATATTTTCTCAACACTTTCCTCTAAATTAAACTATGTTTTTATTAGGCTTTCAAACCTTAATATTAAATTTGTTAATTGAACCCAATACTTTCATTATAATGCTTTGATAATTTAAAATTCTCTGATAGTGTCTAGATAATCACTTTGAACTATGTTTGTATTCTAACTTAAGTGATGAAAGGTGTTTTGATGACTCAATATTTTAGTTGAGGGAGTTTTTCTTGTTGTATATATAAATAACCTTTATTTTATTGTTTATGTAATTATAAATTTTATTTGGAACAAACATAATAATTAACCATGTTGAATAAAATAATTTAATCATATTAATTTAATTGGTATAAAATATTTTTTAACCATTATATATTTATTAATTACTTTTTATGGAAAATTGCATAAGTAATTAACTATAATTAACAAAATATATTTTATGATTTTTAATTCGTTTTATCTAATAAATTATTTTAAATTTTTTTATTATATCATATTTAATCATCCAAATAAACCATAAATCTCTTAAATAAACAAATTACCATGAATTGAAAATATAAAATAAAGATGTGATATGATTAAAAACCTTTTTCTACCTATTTTTTATCAAGTGGTGATAAAAAACTATAACCCTAGGGTAAATAACATATAGAGACTTAGATTGGATCTTGTTGTAGCATTAAACATTCTCCTACATATCGCTTTGGTTGGATTTATCTCATAATAGGTCATGAAACGTCACCCCTTGCAGGGAACTCAAATCTTAAAAAATGTATACTCACATGAAAGTGAGAAAAATTAAGGGTTTATGGTTAAATAATATAATCCTTAGACACATAGGATCATACAAAATAAAATATGGGGATTATTCATAGATCATAATATTTAATTTAATAATAAATATTAAATAAATCCATATAATAAATAAATAAATTCAAAACATACATCAGTTGGTCAAAGATCATGATCATTCACAATGTATAATGATTAATACATTTAGTATTTCTATAATTCATTTAAAATAATTCTATTTAATATATTTTTACTTAAGTAAACTAATTAATAAATTTTTTATTTATCTTAAATTATGTTCAACTTCCAGTCCTTGAGATATAACAAGAATTCCATAATTTATTATTAAAATAAATTAAATGAATTATATTTTATTTTAAAATAATTTAAGTAATTGGCATGTACAATAGAGGATACATGGAGTGTACTCTCTATATCATATTAAATCCCATTCATGAAGTTAATAATCACATGAATTGTAATATCACTCAACATTTCATATGACACATGCTAAGTATGGTTTGTGTTTTGTGTTGTAAAATTACATGTCATGTAGGCCCACACAATATATCTTTATGTACATTGTGTATAGTCATATGTTGTCAAAATTAAAAGTCTTTATAGTGTGTATGACCACACAGTATGCCATAAATTTATGTGAAGTTTACCACCAGAAAATAGCATGAAGTAAAAAGAATTTATGATGACTGTTACATGTCATGTAATATCATATTTTACATAGTAGGTAAATATAAAGTTTATTGACCCATACAACACATCAAAAATCACTTAGTATGTACCGATTGTAAAGAAACACATGTCACATTGTGTCATAACCTATCCTTACTAAAACCCCTCTAAGGCCTATAATTAAGGTGAGAGTGGCCTCAGATTACCCCATCTAATAGGTCTCAGTTTGAATTCTACTACTGAAGATATAAACATGTGTATATTGGAAGAATTACCCTCCAAAAATCCAAGGAATAAAAAATCACTATTAAACACTAGATAATTCTCAATCCATAAGATAAATTCCCACAACCTAATTATTACTTATATGTCAAATAATCAACATCAATAAAATACATACAGGAAGAGATATAATACTCCATAAAATCTACCCAAATAGAGGCCCAATCCCCATCGGTATATCTTGAAATCACTTAGTATGATATGGTGGGCTGATTAATTGGTAGTACTTAGAAGGATCATCCCTCAAAATATATCATCATCCATGGGTTATAAATTTTCAAGAGTAAGGAATTGTTATATCAATCAAACAAAACATAACAATTATTGATATTAGTAGAATAAGCACATGAAGAATAATCACTAAGCATCATATCCCATTTAATTTACCACCTTTTCCTATTTTTACCTCAACATCCTCAACCATTAACCCATCCAAAAACACAAACCAATTCAATAATAAAAACCAATAAATATAACCATCTCCATAATTTTCATTAAGTTAAAAAATAAAAAGGGAATTTAAATTTCCCAATGCTCCTACTTGTTAGTTCATGGGATAATCTAACTCAAACCAAGAGCAAGTTGGTGGAACAAACCCCCCATAATTGATCAAGAATGTAATAATGAAACAACATCAACAATATATCATCACCCATCACCCATTCCATAATCAACCATGAATCCCACTTCCACGTACCATATCATCCCATCCATATCCAATATTCCACTACTAAATACCACCTCACCCCATATCCACAACCACATCACCATATAACTGCAATCACATCACCAAATATCCACAAACATATCACTACATTTCAATATTTTCAACCACCCATTGGTAAGGTAATGTAAACAGGACGAGAATCAACCTCATTACCTTAACCTTCCACATATGCCCTGGCCCATAATCATTTATCTTTTTCATCTTCATCACAGTAAAGTATCATGAAAATTTATGACCTAAAATTCATTCCCACCTCCTGCCATGCATAACCCATACTATGTATTAATGTATCAATACTCCCTTAGGGTCTTCTAGTAAACCACATACTACACATTTATCCTTATAGACTATATGAAAATACCTAACTCAAGTTATCACAACACATAAATTTCCACCGCATCACCCCCGCAACTTTTTACCCCAACCACTTACATAATATCATCAAGACAACATAGAAACTACAAACCACAAAACAATTTTCATAAAAAGGAATCATAATCAATAGTAAAAATAGTTATGAATATGATAAAGTTATTTAATTATCTAAATAAAATTAAATTAACTACATTAATCATTGATCAAAACAAAATAAATAATATGAAAACCATAGAGCATATACAACCCCCCCTCCCTTTCAATTTTTTTCTTAAATGGTTTACCATATTCATTTAAGTTAATTCTTATTTAACGTGAGTTTCTCATATGTTCTTCTTTGTCACCATCAATAAATAGAAACCACCTAAGAATATAGAATAAATATATGTTAACAATATTTTAAGGGAATCATAACAATCTAGTTGATCATGTTAATTACATACGATAGAATATGAATTTAGAAGTTCCCTAACTAAATAGACTCTTATCATACATTATGTGATAATGAAGAGAGGAAGAATATAACCACAAAAAATGATTAACATATGAGGTACCTCGATCAACCTAGATCATATAAATACCCCATTAAAACATATCCCAAAAATCATTAAAATCAATTGGGAACTACCACCAATAATTCCCCAAGGAAGAATATATAATAGATAAGAAAAGGGGAAGATCTAAACTCATATCATCGATTATTCATCTAAAAAATACAATGATCAAGGATAAGAAAAATATCACTTAAATATATCCTAAAATTACTTCCAAATCAACCAAGGGATGAGAGAAAAAAGTAAATTAAATAAAATTTAGAGCGGTTTCTAAATTTATACCTTGGTAGGAAAAATGTAAGACCTCAACGTAGGGGTATAAACTACAGTGAAAAAATATGTATTTTCACAAAAACATGATTCAATTTGGTTAACCACGCCATAATGGGTATTGGTTAAGAGAATATTCAAAAATCAAACCTCATATTCCCCATTTAAAATCTATCAACCACTAAATCAGATAAATTTGAGGAATGACCACGGCATAAGGCCTCTTTCCATGCCATAATATCCATATCATTAAGTAGGGCGGGAACAACCAAGGAACCAAAATTTAATGTACCTCATATCAGAAAACCCCCAAACATAGAGCCCCACAATCTCCATGTCACAAAATCTACAACCATATCAGTATGTATTCTCTATAAAATCAATTAACTCCCTCATCCAAATACCATGCAAAAGAAAATGTTCAATGTTGAAACTTTAGATAAAAAAAAGGAAGGACCATTAAAATTATATTCCCATGGTCCTTCACCAAAAACATCAACATGATACCACATCAAGACCTTAGAACTAGCATCTTGTGATGCAACACATCCCTCCAGGCTACAAAACCAACTCCCATCTAAAATGTTAGCTCAACGACACCATTCATTCCTATAACTACTTCTTACCATCTCTAACAACCAAGTAATTCCATTTAATAGATGGGAAGGTCTATTTCAATACATTAGATACATATAAAATGATTATTATCCCTGAGAATATAAACTAGAACAAGATAATTAGAAACCAGACACTACCCACAAAATGTAAGATAACGCTCTAGCGAAACAGGCATAAACAATACCCTCAGTAAGGGTTGATTAATAATTTCCCTAAAAATAAAAACACATAAAAATACCCAAAACCACAAGAGATATATATTGAATGATAATTACACAATCATAAAATTATAAACATATCACCATCCACTCTTACTCACAACCTCCTCTTCATCAGCTACTCATTTCTCGTCAACCATGGTTCAAAATACTTACCCCTTAAATCAATTGATTATAACAATTTGAAAACATTTTAAAGGAAATAAAATTCTATTTATTTGAAATAAAAATATTGTATTAAAATTTTAATTTCAAAAAAGACACATTTTAAAATGATTTCAAGATCTACCATAATGATTTTAGTGAAAAGAGAATATCTACCCCAAGACACCCCTATAACTAACTCTCCGATAAATACTAAGAAAATTTTTATATTTTGGGAATATAATATGAAAAATTCCACCCTAAAAATTATCTTTTACATAGATCATATTACTAGAAACATGAAAACTTGATCAACTCAACCCCATGATGTTATTCCACACTGCCTCTAGAACATCTCCTCACTCTCTTATGAAACAAACCTAGAGTCATACATCTCAAATAATTCATCTCAACCTTCCCAACATCTTATTAGAAAATTAAAAAAAGAATAAATTTTAATATTTATAACAACATCCCTGATTTAGGCTCAATCATTCATTGTATCCCAACAATTTAACTGAAAAGGAATAGTAGACAATTGAATCGATATACTCAAGGAAGACTCATAATGTCACTCTTGTTATCTCTCTCTAAGTAGAAAATGTTGAAACCAGATAGTTAGATCTATAAAATGGTTTCTAAAGTTTCACATGCTCTCATAAACCTATTTAATATCTTAAAATCATTCATATTATTGCACATCTTCACTCTAGAAAATATTTATTTTTTTAATAATTCAACAAATTCCCCCCATGACATCTCTTATGGGTTTTCATGCTTCATATCTAACCATCTTTGAACCTCCTTAAAAAATAATAAAACAACCAAAAGAACTAAGAATCGATTAAAATTGATTTCCAACCCAAATTAAACCTTAATTTCTTATATCCAATTTTCATAATTTGGGATAGAGGCTCCACCAAATAACATTAATACCCCTGGCTACATAAATTTATTCATTTCTCAATACCAAGATTCATCTTTAACTTTTCCATACCAATGTCTTGATGGAATGTAAATTTAATTAATTTTATTAAAAATTAAAATTTTACCATAAACCACACAAGGAACACAAAACATCATAAATAATGGAGTTATATCATAAGAAAAACACATTATCCCATACCATATTCTTCCAAACCAGCTTTCTCACACAATATTCCACATTTCCATATCACCACTCCCCATCAAGAAAAATATCACACCGCCTCTAACGCATCACCCACACCACTTCATGGTATACAAGGTATTAAAATGAAATGGAAAAAAAAAGAATCACCATAAAAACTACCCCACAATCTCCACTAGATTATCCCTCTTCCACATAACCAACCATTCATCACTTCTACATCAACAATCACAATTTCCCACACTCAAGAAGGAAACCGAACATAACCCTACTACCCAATATATCCCAACACCCAAACTATACCCAGCAATTCCTAACCACTTCCACACATATCATAGAAAGTGGAAGACAACCAACCATAACAAAACCAATACAAAAATAAAAAAAAATCAATCAATTTGTATCATTTTTTATAATAACTTAGTCTAGTAAACAATAATTTCTTCACCAAATTTCATATATCCAAAGTAACCCTTTATAATACAATATCTTAAGGATTATCCTTTTTTAAAGGGTGGTTCCATCAACTAAATCATCGAAAAAAAAACACAGTAATAGGAAACATCACTGAAAAAAAATAATTTTATACTAATTTTAGACAAATGGTCAAGATATTTTAGGAAATATATTTATTATAGAAATAATTTATGTTTTTTATAATTTATAATTCCAATTTATGATTCATATATATATTTTTATAAAAATATATAAACACCTCAAAGAAATCTATCATCAGGTAGCATATCATAATAAAAACTCAATTTCTTCAAGTTACATTTTGGGGACATCATTATAATCCATGCCTTTATAATATGACCTATACTTTCTCTCAAATTAGAATTACAAATATTCACATTATTAATACTCATAAATCATGCTCCTATGTTCAAACTTGAAATTATTTAATCATCTTTCTACTTAAAAAATCTTTGACATTAAACATGGTAAGTTAAAAAATGTTCTTAGGAAGCTATATATTAAACATTCTATAATTAAACACACAAAAATCCTTTAACTTTATATGTTCTTTTTATAACACCACTGTGTTTTTTAAATTTCTCAATAAATTTTTTTTATTTCTCTGATATCTTTCTTTACATGAAACATCGAGTTTAAATGAATCGTGACATACTATTTTTAGCTAGTCATTGGATTGGAGGGTATGAATAAGACTAAATAAATTATAAAAAAAATATTTTTGTAAACTTTTATAAAATAAATTCAATTGTTATAAATTGATTAAAATTGAATATAAAATCATTTTGAAAGTAAAATAGATTTTTTTTTTGAAAAATAGTTTTTATGTGTTTAATGTTTTTTTAACCTGATAAATTAAATTAATTATTATTGATGAATTATTTTGATGAAATTTCTATATTATATATTCTATAAAACGTTTTAATATTCATATAATGTTTTTATTAGTTATGGGATAAAAAATAAATCCAGTTTTATATTCAAATGTCCATTTTTATAATAACGGTTTTGTTGTCTTTTTCACAATTATTATAAAATGAATTTCTCTAAATTTTGTAAATTTTATATGAAAAAATGGATTTCATTTTTTGGATTCATCATATAAAATTTATATTTTAGTGAATTTTTTTATATTTTTCTGAAATAGATTACTTTTTTGGTGAATGGTTAAAACATCAATTTTTCAAATACTAACACTTTTATGAAATTAGATTGATGTAATGATGACATAATAAATTTTTATAAACTTTTTATTGACCAAATTCAAGTTAAAGGAGTTAAATAATGTATTATAAAAAAATATTTTTAATTTTTGAACCCATTCTAGATATTTGTTAACATAAGTTATATTTTATTCAAATTAAAAACTACTTTTGGGTCTTTTCATTTAATGGAATAGTTTGAAGATAAAATTCCATTTTATAAAGATAAAAAAGGTAAAAGACATAATTTTTTTATTTTTTAACCAAAAAAACACGTAAACCAATTTATTGCTTTAGTTCAAGGTGAAATGATATTTACTCTTAAGAATGGGTATTTTACTAAAAACTATTTTCATGCACTTTGTGTTATTCTATTAAAAGTAATTTCTTCCACATATTGAAATTGAAAACAACATAATGGATTAAAAATTTATAATGATCATGTAAAAAAAATTTGATGTCCCATTTTATTTTTGGTAATATAATTTTATTGTCTTACAAAAAAAATTAAGTTTTCATGATTATGGTTAAAATATTTTTCAAGTGGTTTAAGTAGGATATAAGGATTAAAATATATCCAAAACATTACCAAATATGGTTAGTTGTGTATATTTATACCCTATAACATGTTATATTTTAATTTGGGTTGTCATGGTTCCACTTTACATGATTATTATATTTATATTATTTAATCATTTAAGTAATTCCAAGGGTGCTCCTCTACTCACTTATAAAATGGAACCTCCTATCATTCATTATTCACAGGGTTTGAGCCTTATATATCTATCAATACCTACCCTAATATCATATTATATTCCTTAACCATGTCTTATATCCTATTTTTCATTCCAAAATATGATCCTTTTAATGATTATGGTGTAAGACAAAAGAGGTTTCTCGACAAATAGGTATAACACTTAATCGAGCCCTTTCAATTTTATTACTCATTATACCTAATAAAAATATATGGTATCCATCATAAAATAATTATTTCAGTACCTTAATTATAATTAAAATTTATTGTAATAATTTAACAACCATTATGATCCTCCTTTACAACATAAGGTAAATAAAAACATTGCTTGTGCGTACATGTGGAATGCCACCTCCACAAAGTGATGCGTTTATTTTTTTATCTCCATTCCAAATTAATGATTATTATAAAGAATTTAGTGTTTATATTTTATATTTATGATATAATTATGTTTTTTGATTATAAAATATTATTTATCATTATTTATTTCTTCTCTTTATCAAATGAAAACAATATTCATGTGTACATGTGACCTACCATCTCTATGAGCAGTGTAAATAATTTTTCTATTTATACGATTTATGAATGATTAAAAATATGTTCATAATGAATATATAGGATATTTATATAATTTTTAATATTTTTTAGATGAAGTATCCATGATCGACTAGAACTTACAAACCAAAACATACATCAAAAATGAAGCTGTTATCACCTAGAATAGTTATTTTAAAAAATAATTGTTAATACATGAGTGGTGAGATATTATAAGTAAATAATATGTAGTGTTATATACAGGATTATTATTATTTAATATATGTATAATAAATCTATATTTATTAAACATAATTTTCGAGCACATATGAATCAAGATGAGACTTGAGGTAAGGGGTTTATGCTACAATCTCATTTCCTTTCGGTATTGTTTATAATAAATTTATATTGAGGATAATTATAAAGATTTTATCATTGAAACCCCATATATTTCCTTATACTATGGTAATTTATATTTTTTTTTATTTATTAGTAAAATTTTCCTATATTTGGTACATAAAATGATCAAGAAAATATTTTCCAAGAAAACCAATCTTATTTCCTATTTGGTCAATGAACATTTTCTTCCATGTCCATATTTTATTTAAAATATTTTCAAGAATATATTTACTTTTATCTTATAATTTTTTAAATTAATTTTTACTAATTATTTACTTCATAATAAATATTTCAAATTAATCTTTTTATTGTTTTTTAATTTCATAATTTTGAATTTTTACCAAAAATGTGAAAGGAAACGTTATTTTAATGTACTCTATATAAAATAAATTTCTTAACATTAAGACCAATCATTTCATTCAAGATTCCTTTAAAAGTTTACATGGTTATTTTATAAAAAAATATTAATATTTAATTTAATATTTCTATTTCAAATATGTGATTTCAAAATGAAAATGTTATTTCCCTCATGAAATATTCCAGTGATCTTTTAAAGTCATTTTTATTCAATGATTACATTCCATGATGTTACTTAGACTCTAATGGGGATATAATCCAATGATACCATCATTATTATTATTTTTCAAATGGTTTATAATTATGATGATGATATTTTTATTAAACTCATTCATTTCCCAAATGTTATTCTATAATGAAATGATGAAATTTTTATGAAATAAATTTCTTTTATACACATTATACTTTGATTAAATGATTAATGTTTTATGTTTGTATAAAATATATATGTATGGTTTTTATTATGTGATGGGTGGGTCATTAAATCCCTACAATTAATTGGGTAAGACTTATATATATCATGAGATAATTATGGGAAATTATTGGATGTGATTGATCCACTATGGTAAAGTGGTAGGGATTCTTGATCCACTCTAGAAAATAGGTATGGATGCATGATCCACTATAGGAGACATGTTATAAGGAACCGGACTTAAAAGATTAATTAATCTTGAATTAATTGAATAATTTACATTGAGGATCTTTTCAGGTTTAGAGTTTTAGAGAATTAGGACATAACTATTACATCTTAAAATATTACAAAGTAGACACTTCTACACAGTTTCAATTTTTTTTACAAAACATGAACTATTGAAAAAAAGAGTCATGTATAGTTCCATGTTTAAGACAACATGACCTTTCCTTGATCCTATCCTTGACCCTATTCCACATTATGTCCTGTGAAAAACATTTCAAAAACTTGGGGTGAGCATAAAAAGCTCAGTAAGGGATACACAAAGAAGGAAAACTGTTAGTTTTTCAAAACAACAAGTAGACCCTGAATACTTTATAATAAGTAATACTTTTAACCTTTATGAAGTACTAAATACTCTTCACTGCACAAAATATCATTACTTACCCTTTTGTAACCAACAGATTACCATAAAACCCATATAAAGAACACATAACATATAAGGTAACATGGGACATAAACATACATAAATGGAATAACCATACGATCGACTTCCACACATATCACTAAATGGAATAGCCATTCGGCTGACTTAAATACCCAATGAATTAGAGGTTATAACATAACCATTTGTCCTGGTATTCACGGCACCACCCATCATTTGGTTTATCACATAACCAGCTGTCAAATGTCCAAGTACCATTATAAAATCATAAGACATAAAACAAATATAATGGAAAGAGAACATTTCTACATTTCAAACACAATATATCACTTAAATATATTGACATAAAAAATCAATTATAAAAACCATTTTCAATACCAAAATACATAAATAGTATACGGTATTTATTTTCTTTTAAAAACATTAAGGCTTGTTAAGGAAGCCAAAGATCAAGTAGTACTCGTGGCGACAAAAAAGGTCGTTGTCACCGCGTACATTAAAAGAAACGTTCCTTTTTGTCTTTTATTAAAATGCTTCATAGAAAAATATTCCCATTGAATGAAATGAAAATTCAAAGGTGTTCATACAGCGTATAAAATAAAGTCTTGTATTAGAACAAAATATGCCTCGATTAAAGGAGATTGAGACGAAGTCCCTTACCTCGTGTCTGACTTGACCCGATCACTCTTTAATCTCCTGAATAATAAACTAGTGTTAATTTATAATTGCTTAAGAACATTTTTCAAGTTCCTTATTCATTTTATATCACCTATTACCATGTTATGAACATTATGTAATCATTTATGTTAATAATGGTCGTTTTGTCGATATTTGGTACTAAAGTCAAAAATGGACTTCTTACAATTACATGTTGTTCATATGGTCAAAGGTTCATTATATACAGAATGATATTCATGATTTGGATATCATATATATCATATATATACAGAATATACATGTATTTATAATAGTACATAACATTTAGAGGTAAGAAATGAAATACACCGTTCATGGAGACGGTAATCCGTACGTACGCATGAACGCTACTTTCATTCCTATTTCGTATTTAATGGAAGGAAAACATTTTGATATAGAGGTACATTATAATTCTTGTATAATATAATATATAATATTATTAACTCCATCCTTCATACATCCCACATATGGCATTAACAATTCAAATCACTTTGAGGGGGTGGTAGTCCGAACTTCCAAAAATGAAATTATCGCGTTTACCCATAATGGAAACCGTAAAGGTTTTCCATAAATGAAAAATACATAATCATAAGGAAAACCTAAAAACAATATATATCATATATAAATACAGTGACATATTAATGGACACAATGAAAGGTGTTAATAAAAGTTTGAACAATCATCGTTTCATGAGGCAATAATTCTCCCTAAAGAGAAACAGTATGTTCTTTAACCATTAGACGGAGGTGTGTGTAAGTATAGCTTGAATAATTCTCATAAAAAAATCCTAGTATATTGAAGATACTATTTTTGTGAAAAAATAAAGGAATAAATAGAGTTAAGGGGTTGGATAAGAAAAATAAATCAAAAGAACATAAGAGAAGACATTACATTTAAATCGGGTAACTCCCCTTGGTGTGAACCAAAAGGGTTTCTTGAAGAGATTTCTGCCTAAGGTAAGGCTTCTAGGATGAAAAGAGAGATATTGGGAGATTATTTTAGTATAGGTTGGACAATCCAAAAATCTTGTGAATTGTGATAAATGGGTAGGAAGTGGGGTCTTTTTATAAGGGAGAGGAGGCGCTCTTTTGGAAAGCATGTAACTATTATTTTATTATATAATGATTTTCGGTTTCTAAAGTTCCAACGAATATTAAAGTCAAATATAAGGTTTCCCATGTTAGAAATAAAACCATAAAATAATAATTGTACAAGTTTTGGATATTATTTTAAACATTATATTCTTATTTATTTAAATAATTCATTAATGACGTAAACACTACATCATAATTGTGTCATAAATAATTTTATTTATTCGATGTCTAAAAATTATAAAAAAATTACCATGTTATAGGAAATATTTTAAGATTTATAATGAATATTTATAGTCAAATATATCAATTATATAACCCCATGTAAAATTTTTTTTAGTAAAACAATGCATGTTTGTGACATTTTTAATTTTACTTTAAATAAAAGATATTAATGTCATAATCTTACCCAAGTGGCTCCATGGGGTCCCCAAAATAGACCCATGGATTGTAATGGTCGGCCATGACTCATCCAATAAGTGTAGGATAAGTGTATAGGTAGTTTCATATTATTACAACATTATATTTACCTTAAATTGCACTAATTACCTTCAATCGTGACTAATAAAACTTAAAAGTTACTATTCAACAAAAAAATATTTTCATCCCATTGAACCAAATTTTACTTAATAATGACAACCAGGTATTTAGGATTTTTGAAATTCAATTCACAGAAGTGTTAAAGTTTCATTTAAACGAAAAATCAGTTTTTAACTACCACTTAGTGTTTTCACTATTCATCAAAAATTGAAGTTTTTCAGAAAAAAACCAAAAATTCCCCCTAAGATATTTTTGATATTTCGAATTCAAAAATGATTTCTATTTTACAAAATTAAAAACATATAAGTTTCATTAATTAATTTAATAACTAATCCCTATTGTCAAAACAAATAGCGTGTTTTTTAGAAACAATATATATCAAAAGATTGACACTTGTTTATGTCCAATTTCAAAGTGAAATTAATTCCAAAGTCCTCCATTGGATTAAATGGTAAAAATATAATTCTAATTTCACTTTAAAACCAATTAAAAAGATAATCTAACCATATAAATAAATTAGATTAAAATGAGGTTTTGAATTAAAATACAACATTTTTCACTTATTCATTGAAAATGAACTTTATCAGAAAAATAACAAAAACATACACAAAGTAAATTTTGATGTCCCAATTAAAAATAAGGGTTTTATTTGGTCCAATAGAATTTATAAGAGTGACCAAAACTATTTTTAATGTGGGTTCACAATCAAAAGGTGATAAATCGACCTTTTAGTGAATATTAGAGTATTTATGCCTAAAATCGAATTCTTTTCTTATTTTAAGCCTTTGTCTTTTATTGGATAAATGTAAAAAAAATTAACAAACATATATAATCATATTTTAGTTATTTCTATAAATTCCTACCAATACAATGGCTACGTGTTAACTAACATTTAAAATAATAATATTATATTATTAGTGTGCAATGTAAGTTTTCAAAGAAACTTGTTGTTGCGTATTGGGTATGCTATAGAACATAGCAACCCATCTAAAGTAAAATTAATTTTTAATTCACAAATATTAATAAATATGAAAATGCCTTATTATTTGTTTACCTAGGATGTTACATCCTTCCCCCCTTTTGGGAATTGTTTCCTTGCAATTTTATTCACTTATCAAAATAAGTGGGGATATTTATCCCTCATAGAATTTTCAGATTCCCATGTTGCCTCTTCAACCATATGGTTTTTCCATAAAACCTTCAACTGATAAATCACCTTATTTCGCAACACTTTCTCTCTTCGGTCAATAATATGGATTGGTTTTTCTTCATAAGAGAGATTGTCTTCCAACTGAACTTCCTCTGGGCTCAAAACATGAGATGGATCTGGCATATACTTTCTCAACATTGAAACATGAAAAAAATTATGTACCTGAGATAAACTCGGAGGTAAATCCACTCGGTATAAAACTGATCTAACTTTCTCCAGGATTTAATAAGGTCCAATAAACCTTGTAATCAACTTTCCCTTATTTCAAAAATGCATCACACTTTTCCATAGAGAAACTTTGAGAAAAAAATAATCACCTACCTCGAAAGATAGATCCTTCCTCCGGTTATCCACATAACTTTTCTGCCTGTTCTGAGCTGTTCTCATGTGCTTCGGAATCAACTGAACTTTTTCTGCCATCTCTTCTAGCAATTCTGGTCCCATCATCTTCCTTTCCCCTACTTCATCCCAAAAATCTGGTTTTCGAAAACATTTACCATATAATGACTCAAACAGATCCATCTGTATACTGGAATGAAAACTGTTATTATAAGAAAATTCAACCAAGGAAAGATGTTGGTCCCAACTTCCCTGATAATCCATAGAACAAGCATGTAGAATATCCTCTATTGTCTGAATTTTTCGTTCTGACTGCCCATCTGATTGAGGATGAAAAGATGTACTAAAATTTAATTTAGTTCCCAACGACTTCTGAAGGCCTTTTTAATTGTTAGAAGTGAACCCGGGATCACAATCAGATACAATAGAGAGGGGAACTCCTAGTAAAATGAAAATCTCATTAAGATAAAATTGACAAATTTGATCTAGAGAAAATGTATATCGAATAGGAAGTAAATGAGCAGATTTAGTCAAGCGATCAACAATAACCCAGATTTCATTATTACCTCGAGATGTCTTTGGTAATCCCACAAAAAAGCCCATGGATATATTCTCCCATTTACACTATGGCATTGGTAATGGCTGAAGCATCCATTTTGGTAACTAACACTATGCTTTAACATGCTGACAAGACAAACACTTCAATGTAAAATTAGTAATATCTCTTTTCATTCCACCCCACCAGAAATACTCCCACAGATCTCTGTATATCTTAGTACTACCAAGATGAACTGAAAACGGGGAACTATGAGCCTCACATAACAACTTATTCTTCAACTGTGAATCACAAGTTACACATAATCTCCTCCCAAACCTCAAAACGCAATCATTATAAATGTAAATTCAGGAAACTTACACTTCTGAACCAGCTCTACCTTTTTCTACAACTCATTGTCTTTCTTCTGCACTTGCTTAATTCTTTCTGATAGAGATGATCTCACTGACACCTAAAACAAAACATAAGAACTTCCTACACCAACAACTTCTATGCCAAAGTTCATCAAATCAAAAACCAAAGGATCTCGTTCCAAACGTATCATGGTTAATAAAGCATTTCTTTTTCGACCCAAAGCATCATCCACTTTATTTGTTTTCCCAGAGGGTAATGTATTTTAAAATCATAATTCTTGATTAATTCCAGCCATCTCCTCTGTCTCATGTTAAATTAATTCTGAGTGAATATATACTTTAAAATTTTGTGATCAGTATATATTTCACACTTTACTCCATACAAATGATGCCTCCATATTTTTAGAGCAAAAAAATAGCAATTAATTCCAAATCATGTGTAGGTTAATTTAACTCATGATTTTTCAACTAACATGAAGCATAAGCAATTACCTGATCAATCCACATAAGGAAACAACCAAGTCCCTTCAATGAAGCATCATTGTAGATAACAAACTCACCATTTTTGGAAGGAAGTTCCTAAACTAGATCATTCACCAATGTCCTTTTCAATTCCTGAAAACAATCATCACATTCTTTTTTCTATATGAACTTAACACCTTTTCGAGTTAACTTAGTCATTGGACTAGATAATCGTGAATCATTTTCAACAAAACTCTGGTAATAACCTTCCAAACCATGAAAACTAAGGATCTAGGTTATATTTGTGGGTCTTGGCCATTCTTCAACAACTTTTGTTTTAGAAGGATCAATATTTATGCAATTTTTTGAAACAATGTGACCAAGGAAAGAAATTTTTTGTAACCAAAACTCACACTTGCTGAATTTTCCATACAGTTTCTTTTCTTTTAAAGTTTTCAAGATAACCCTTAAATGAATTTCATGATCCTCTTTACTTTTAGAAAACACCAAAATATCATCAATGAACATAACCACAAACTTATCCAAGAACTCATAGAAAATTCTATTTATTAGATCTATGAATACAGCAGGTACATTGGTTAACCCAAAATGCATAACTACAAATTCATAATGGCCATATCTAGTACGAAATGCAGTCTTCGGAACGTCTGATTCTTTTACTTTCAACTGATGGTATCCCGACCTCAAGTAACTCTTTGAAAAATACTGAGCTCCCTTGAGCTGATTAAACAAATAATTGATATGAGGTAAAGGATACATGTTCTTAACAGTGATGTTATTCAATGCTCTATAATCAATGAAAAGTCTCATTGAACCATCTTTCTTTTTAACAAAAAAGACAAGATCAGCCCATGGTGATGTGCTAGGTCGAATGAAACCTTTATCTAATAACTCCTGCATTTTCTTCTTTAACTCTAAAAGTTAAACTTGAGACATTCGATAAGGGGGTTTTGAAATTGACTTAGAATCAGGAACTAAGTCAACAGTAAATTCAACTTCCCAATCATGTATAATCCCAGGAAAATCATCAGGAAAAACATCAAGATACTCATTTACCACTGGCACATCATTAATCTGAGCAGTTCCTTTGTTTTCATCAATATTTGCAAGGTAGAATTCATTTCCATCTTTTAATAGTTTCTCAACTTCCTGATATGTTATCAAATGCAAGGGTTCATTCTTGTACACAAACATAAAATATTTCTGAAAAGAAACCTCTTTAGATCTTCAGTCAATCTAAGCATGATAAACAGAATTTCAATCTATTCCCAAAATAACATAAAACTCTACTAGAGGAAAAACAATAAGGTTTGCTGGTAGATTATTTCCACACACAAGGATAGGAAGGTTCTTATAATTTCTTTTTGTCTCAACATTTCCTCCATGTGTTTTTACCACAATT
Organism: Viscum album; assembly: GCA_963277665.1. Classification (NCBI taxonomy): domain Eukaryota; kingdom Viridiplantae; phylum Streptophyta; class Magnoliopsida; order Santalales; family Viscaceae; genus Viscum; species Viscum album. Next base: position 287,358,573 of record OY728159.1, on the reverse strand, counting down.
TTAGGATTCATATCTTGGTATGGAATTCTCAATTTACTAGAAAACTTCTCAAAAATAAAATATTGTGTAGACCCTGAATTAAACAACACATTGGCATAATCCTAACAAACAAACAATGTACTTGATACTACTTCATTTGATGGCCCAACATCTGAGGAAGTAGTTGCAAAGGATTTCACCACCCCTTTTTGCTTGTAGTCTGGCTGATTTCCCTCAGTTGAGTTCTTCATTAGACACTCATTTTCATAATGACCCATTTCATTACACTTAAAACATCTTACCACTGGCTTTTCATTGCCTGATTGATCATCTTCCTTACATTTACGAGCAATATGACTAGCCTTACCACACCGAAAGAACATTCCAGACTTGGATCAACATTCTTCAGGATGCATTTTACCACACTTCTCATAGGATGGATATTTTTTTTTCTTACCTCCTGGCTTCATTGATGAATTCTTTCCCTTTTCCTGCCAACTGGACCTCTTATTCTGTTGTTTGTCAAAGAACACATGATCATCGACAAACTCCATTTCCACATTCTTGGCACATCGAACAAGTTTTTCATAACTTTTGAACTCACAAGAATATAAATCCCTTCGATACTTTGGATTTAACCCTGAGTAAAAATGGTTGATTTTACTATCAAGATCTCGTATAAAATTTGGAGCATACCTTTCCAGTCGAGTGAACTTTGCTTCATAAGCAGCCACTGAGTCATCCTCCTACCTCAATTCTAGGAATTTTTTTTCCATCCTAAGAAGAACCACCTTTGGGAAATATTTATCAAGAAACATACCATTGAATTCATCCCAGTCAAGATCATCAATCTCCTCACTATACCTGATATTTTTCACCATCGACCACCACTGATCAAATTCACCTTCAAAACAGTAAACAACGAGACTAACCTTTTGATGTTCTGAACACCCCATGACATCAAAAATATTCTCCAGTGCTTTGATCCACCCTTCTGCTAGCACATAGTCAGATGATCCTCTGAATGATGGGGGATGTTTCTCATGAAATGTTCCACCACTGACATGTTCCTCTTCAGTTGATCTGGCCGATCTCATGAAAGGATACCACCACGATTTATATCCTGATTCAACTGTGCAATCACTGCAACAAACTGTTAAGTTCTGATTATGACCATCCTAGGTTACTGATTTGGAAGGTTGTCTTCCTCCTGATGTCGTCCCAACATAGCTGCCCTGTTTCCTCTACGGGAAACCATTTTAAACATAGAAATATCTTAGGTGAAGAAATATGATAATCATTAAATGCTATATCATTTCAATAATACCATAAATTAATTTATGGACATGAATTTAATAATATTCTAACTCCTAAAGTTTTCTAAACCGACCTATGATACCAACTATAAGGACCCAGCCTTAAAACATTACTTAATCTTGAATTAATTGAATAATTCACATTGATGATCTTTTCAGGTTTAGAGTTTTAGAGAATTAGGAAATAACTATTACATCTCAAAAGATTACAAAGTAGACACTTCTACACAGTTTCCATTTTTTTAAAAAACATGAACTATTGAAAAAAAAGAGACATGTCTAGATACATGTTTAAGACAACATGACTTTTCCCTGATCCCATACTTGACCCTATTCCACATTATGTCTTGTGGCAAACATTTCAAAAACTTGGGGTGAGCATAAAAAGCTCAGTAATAAATACACAAAGAAGAAAAATTGTTAGTTTTTTAAAACAACAAGTAGACCATGAATACTTTATCATAAGTAATACTTTTTACCTTTATGAAGTAGTAAATACTCTTCACTGAACGAAATATCATTACTTACCCTTTTTTAACAAAAATATTACCATAAAACCCATATAAAGAACACATAACATATAAGGTAACTTGGGACATAAACATACATAAAGGGAATAACCATACGGTCGACTTCCACACATATCACTAAATGGAATAACCGTTTGGCTGACTTTCATACCCAATGAATTGGAGGTTATAACGTAACCACCCATCCTAGTATTCACGACACCACCCATCATTTGGTTTAACACATAACCACCCATCAAATGTCCAAGTACCATTATAAAATCATAACACATAAAAAAAATAATGGAAGGAGAAAATTCCCACATTTCAAACACAATATATCACTTAATTATATTAACATAAAAAATCAATTATCAAAACCATTATCAATACAAAAATAAATAAAATAGTATATGGTATTTATTTTATTTTAAAAACATTACAGCTTGTTAAGGAAGCCAAAGATCAAGTAGTACTCGTGGCGGCGGAAAAGGTCGTTGTCACCGCGTACGTTAAAAGAAAAATTTCTTTTTGTCGTTTAGTAAAATGATTCGTAGAAAAAGATTCCCTTTGATTGAAATGAAAATTCCAAGGTGTTCATACAGTGTATAAAAGAAAGTCTTGTATTAGAACAAAATATGCCTCAATGAAAGGATATTGAGACGAAGTCCCTTACCTCGTGTCCGACTTGACTCGATCTCTCTTTAATATCATGAATAAAAAACTAGTGTTAATTTCTAATTTATTAAGAACCTTTTTCAAGTTCCTTATTCCTTTTATATCACTTATTACCATGTTATGAAAATTATGTAATCATTTAAGTTAATAATGGTAGTTTTGTCGATATTTGGTACTAAAGTCAAAAATGGACTTCTTAAAATTACATGTTGTTCATGTGGTCAATGGTTCATTATATCAAGAATGATATTCATGATTTGGATATCATATATATCCATAATATACATGTATTTATAATAGTACATAACATTTAGAGGTTAGAAATGAAATGCACCGTTCATAGAGGCGGTAAGACGTACGTACACATGAACACTACTTTCATTTCTATTTCATATTTAATGGAATGAAAACATTATGATATAGAGGTAAATTATAATTCCAGTATAATATAATATATAATATTATTAACTCCATCCATTATACATACCATATATGGCATTAACGATTCAAATCACTTTGAGGGGGCGGTAGTCTGCACTTCCAAAAATGAAATTATCGCGTTTAGCCATAATGGAAACCATAAAGGTTTTCCATAAATGAAAAATACAAAAGAATAAGTAAAAAGCATAATATATATCATATATAAATACAGTGACATCTTAATGGCCACCATGAAAGGTGTTAAGAGAATATTGAACAATCATCGTTTCGTGAGCCAGTAATTCACCATCCACAGAAACAGTATGTTCTTTAACCATTAGACGAAGGTGTGTGTAAGTGTAGCTCAAATACTTTTCATAACAAAATCCTAGTATATTGAATATACTTGAATTTTTACAAAATAAAGTAATAAAAATAGTTTAGGGGGTTGGATAATCAAAACAAAACAAATTAACATAAGATAAGACATTACCTTTAAATCGGGTAACTCCCCTTGGTTTGAACCAAAAGGGTTTCTTGAAGAGATTTATGCCTAAGGTAATGATTCTAGTATGAATATAGGGATATTGGGAGATTATTTGAGTAGAGTTTGAAAGATCCAAAGGGCTTGAGAAGTGTGAGAAATGGGTAGGAAGTGGGGTCTTTTTATAAGGGAGAGGAGGGGCTCTTTTGGAAATCATGGAACTATTATTTTATTATATAAATATTTTCGGTTACTAAAGGTCAAAAAATTATTAGAGTCAAAGATAAGATTTACCATGTTCTAAAAAATCATCAAATAAGAATTGGACAAGTGTTGGATATTATTTTAAACATTATCTTCTTATTTATTTAAATCATTCATTAATGATGTAAACACTGCATCATCATTATGTCATAAATAATTTTATTTATTTGATGTCTAAAAATTATAAAAAAATTATCATGTTGTAGGAAATCTTCTTAAATTTATAATTAATATTTATAGACAAATATATCAATTATATAACCCCATGTAAATATTGTTTTAGTAAAACAATACATGTTTGTGACATTTTTTTTACTTTAAATAAACGGTATTAATGTCATTATCTTAACCAAGTGGATCCATAGGGTACCAAAGATATACCCATGGATTTTAATGTTTTTACATGACTCATAAAATAAGTGTATGACAAGTGTAAAGGTTGTTTCATATTATTATAACATTATATTTACCTTAAATTACACTAGTTACCTTTAATCGCGATTAATAAAATTTAAATGTTACTATTCACCAAAAAAAATTCACCCCATTGAACCACATTTTACTTACTAATGACAAAAATGTATGTCGGATTTTCAAAATTCAATTTACAGAAGTGGTAAAGTTTCATTTAAACGAAAAATCAGTTTTTTAACTACCACTTAGTGGTTTCACTATTCATCAAAAATTGAAGTTTTTCAGAAAAAAACCAAAAATTCACCCAAATATATATTTGATATTCCAAATTAAAAATTGTTGTCTATTTTAAAAAATTCAAAACAGATAAGTTTCATTAATTAATTTAATAATTAATCCCCGTTGTCAAAAACAAATAGCTTATTTTTTAGAAACAATATATATCAAAAGATTGACACTTGTTTATGTCCAGTTTCAAAGTGAAATTAATTCCAAACTCCACCATTGTTTTAAATGGTAAAAATATATTCTAATAGCACTTTAAAATCAATTAAAAAGATAATATAACCGTATAAATAAATTAGATTAAAATGAGGTTTTGAATTAAAATACAACATTTTCCACTAATTCATTAAAAATGAACTTTATCAGAAAAATAAAAAAAACATACACAAAGTAAATTTTGATGTCCCAATTATAAATAAGGATTTTATTTGGTCCAATATAATATATAACAGTGACCAAAACTATTTTTAAAGAAGTTTCTCCATTAAAAGGCGATAAATCGACATTTTAGTGAATATTAGAGTATCTATGCCTAAAATTGAATTATTTTCTTATTTTAAGCCTTTATATTTTATTGGATAAATGTAAAAACATTTAACACACACATATAATCATATTTTAGTTATTTCTATTCATTCCAACCAATACAACGGCTACGTGTTAACTACCATTTAAAATAATATTATTATATTATTAGTGTGCAATGTAAGATTTCAAAAAAAAACTTGTTGTTGCATATTGGGTACGCTATCGAACATAGCAACCCCTTTAAAGTAAAATTAATTTTTAATTCATAAATATTAATAAATATGAAAATATCTTATTATTTATTTACTTGGCATGTTACACATGTGGTAATACATGATCTATTATGATATGGGAAATAGGTGTTTATTTTTGATCCACTGTGATTTGATAGTCTCGGTATTTAAACATGACACATGAAATGGTTTATAGGACTATGATTGTGCCATAGTTTTATGACATATTTGTATTCTTATAATTTGAACTCCTGGTCCAGGATTCAATTATGATAATTTATCACTCTTATAATTCAGGTCTTTTAAAATGATAATGTTATATTCCGTAAATCATGATTATTATCTATGATATATTGGGTATAACAGTTTTAAGTTATGATCATAATATCATATCCTTATTTTTATCTTATTATTGAATTTTATCATTGATTTATATCTCCTATGTTTACCATTATTAAGAAACAAAACTCCCATTTTCCTATGTTTACTTTCCCAAAGTTATGAAGAAGGGTTTTATGTTGGCTATGTCATTAAGGGTAAAAGGTGAGAATAACTTTATTATAGATGTTGAAGAATGTACATAAATAAGATTTATATGTATCTTGTCTCCAATGATACTAAACTTTTATTCTTTAAGTATAGATCATAATGTCATGTATTGAATGTTAATCTAAAATAATGTAATATTTATGTATGAAATGATTAGGTTTCTTTAGTTGGTATCAAGTAAAAGATTAATTAATATTTGTATATTTGGGTTAGAAAACTTTGGGGAAAACCCTTTGTATAAGTCTAAGTATAAGATACTATTCTGAAGCTTCGGTAAGGTAGATATTATTTGGTTTTCCTAGAAATACATTCATGTTTGGATACTACAAGAGGGCATGGTTTTTTCATGGATTCAACTAGGGTGATAACCTTGAAAAGTGTTGGTTGAGTTTAACAATATCATAATTCTAGTTCATGGTGAATGTTCCCTTATTATTCACCTATTCTGACACTCCTAGAGGATATGCATGGGGTAACTAACATTTTTCTTATAAACCATTATGAATCATTTGAATAGATGATAACCACGGATAGACTAGGTAAAACCTAAGGTGATATATATTGGAAATAATTTGTTGTGATATAGATATTATATGAATGATTTTTTCATTATTATATGATTTCTCTCTCTGATTAAAAATGTTTAATGGTCATTAAAACCATTTTGGTTTTAATTGGGGATTGAATATTTTTAATTATAAAATTAATAAGGTGATGGGTACACTAAAATATTGATGTATCTTATTTGAGCTTAGTCATATGAATTTATTTGTATCATGAGAAGTCTCTAAAAATGTTAATTCATATCCCCAATAATTAGATATTGAGTTATCAATAAAAAATAAAAAAAGTATTATGATTACATTTATTGTTTAAAGCTCATATCTGATAGAATTTTGTGGTAATGTTCTTTCTATAAATATTATGATTCTCCCTCTAGTAGAATTTAATTTGATTCTAGGAATGGATTGGTTTTATTTATATAGTTACAATTTTAATTTCTATGGAAGGTAAGTAACATTTCATATTATTAGTTAACATATGATAGCTTATCATTTCTAGATAAATATAAAATTACAATGGAAATTACTTATCTCTTTCAAGTATTAATTCCCATCCATGAATGATATCTATCTCAGTTAGTTGGGTAAAAACTCAACATTAAGGATATGCCTATTGTAAGGGAATTTGTTTATGACATTCCATCAGAGTTTCTTAGTCTTCCTCCAAATCATTAAGTTAAGTTTTCAATATAACTCATACTTGGTGCTACACCTATTTCAAAGACTCCTTATAGAGTGGACCTAATTGAGTTCTAGGAATTGAATAAGAAACTCCAATAGAATATTGATAAGGGTTTCATACTCCCTAGTTCACCGCATTAGGGTACACCTGTTCTTTTTATTAAGAATAAATATATGCCAATTCATATTTTCATTAATTATTGGGAACTTAAAAAGATCATAATCATGAATAAGTATCATATACCCTATATCGATGATGTGTTTTATAAATTTTTAGGAGCTAAATTATTTATAAAAACTACATTAATTATAGATATTATTAATTAAGGGTTAATAATGATGATATAACCAATTCATTATTCTATAGTAGTCATAGGAAATGTAAATTTATAGTGATTATATTTGGACTTAAAATTGACCATTCTATCTTCCTAGGTTTAATGAATATATTATTTAGAGATTAACCTGATCAGTTTTTGGTAGCCTTTATAGATGGTGTTATTATATATTCAATGAGTAAGTAAGATCATGAAAATCATTTGAGAATTGTGATAAAGACCCTTAGAAAGGAGAGGTTGTATGTAAAATTTACCAAGTGTGAATTTTGGCTTCAGAAAGTATCCTCCATAGGTTACATAATCTCAAGTAAATGTATATCAGTGGATCCTTTAAACACGAAAATTATTCATCATTGGCCTAGACCAACCACAATAAATGACATATGAATTTTTCTTGGGTTAGACATATATTACCTATGTTTTGTGATAGATTTATCATTATTATCTAATAAACTAACCAAGTTGACTCAGAAGTGGGTTGTGTTATTATAGATAGATGAATGAGAATAGAATTTCAAGAAGTTGAAGATAAGGTTTTAATCCACCTATAATCAAATTTTCCTATAGTATAGAATGGTTTATCACCTATAATGACACATAAAACAAGTGAATAGGATTTTTCCTCATGAAAAACGATATGCTGATAGATTATTCCTTTCAAAAAATAAAAATTCATAAGAAAATTTTATTGAACTCGTGATTTGGAGTGTGGAGTGGTAATTTTTTTCATTGAAAATATAGAGGTATTAACTTTATGGTGAATGGTGTGATATATATACTAACTATAAAATATTAAATAATATATTCACATAGAAATAATTTAACATTAACCAAAGTATATGGTTACATTTGATTAAAGATTATGACTTCTCAATACATTACCACCCTCAGAAGGTTAATAAGGTGGCTGGTGCACTGAGTCAGATGGACCATGCTATTTTTTCCATGATGAGGATTTAATGAAATATAATTCTTATCTATATACAAAATATGGAACTTCAAATCCAAACAAAATGGGATATGTCATAATTTTATCAGATGAATGTTCAACCATCCATCTATGTGAAGGTTAGATAGGCATAGACGGAATATGTCGAACTATAGAATAAAAGGAATGAGTGTTCTTAAGTTCACCCATGATTGTGATGGAATGATAAGTTTCATGAACCAAGTATGTGTATCATTAATAACAGATGTGAAAAATGATTTGTTTTATGAAGATCACAGTTCATCATTATTTATTCATCCTAGAAGTTTGAAGATATATAGTGATCTAAAAAAGTATTTTTGTGGGATAACATGAAGAGAGATATTATAAAGTATATATCACAGTTCTTGGTATGTTATTAAGTTAATTCTGAGAAATATAATTATAAGGGGATGTTATAAACATTCCCTATACCAATATGGAAATTGGAAAACATCACCATGTATTTCAAAACATTGAAAGGTCATAATGTTGTTTGGGTTATAGTTGATCAACTTATGAATTCAGCACACTTTGTTTCCCTTAGATAAGATTTCTCTCTTTGTCATATTTCTAGGATATACATTAAGGAAGTGTTAAGGTTTCATGGAATACCATATTACATTGTATCTGATCGGGATCTACAGTTTTTTACAAGGTATAGAGAAGCATTTATAGATATTGGGACACATATTTGAGTTTCAGGTTTTCATATCATCTCATAAATATATTTATTATGAGAGGAAAATTCAAAAAATTTAATACTTATTGATATCTTTCTCTATGGATTTAAAAGTTATTTTGGATCAATACTTTCTATTGGTGTAATTTTATTACAAAAAATATCTTTCAATCAAGCATTAAAGTGGATCCAAATTAATTCCTCTGTGGTAAGAAGTGAATAAATCCTATATGCAATGATTAATTTGTAAAAATAAATCCAATGGGACCTGATCTTGTAGAAGAAATTTTATATAAGGTTAGATCCATTTAGCAAAACATAAAATCATCTCAAAGTTGATAGAAATGTTATATTTAAATCCAATTATGCAATATAGAGTTAGAAGTTAGTAAAAGGGTATTTCTATGAATATATCATTAAAAGAAGGTTATGATATTTGGAATGAAGGTATTCTTTGTCCCTATATATATCAGTCCCTTTGAAATTATTGATAGTATTTAGATGGTAACTTATCTCTTGTCTATTCCATTGAATCCCTCTTATGTTTATGATTTGTTCCACATATAAATTCTTGGGAATTACATAACTGATCCTTCACATATACTAAACTCAAAGGTCATTCTATTGGAGAAATATATTTCTCGTGTGGAACAATCAGTGGATATTTTGTATCATAGAGATAAAGCACTATGAAACAAGACCACTAACTATGTCAAAATTTTGTGGTGATACCATAAATTAGAGGAAGTTGTTTGGTAACCTAAGGATTTAATGTGGTAGAAGTATCATATATTATCTTTATTAGAGTGATTTAATTTCATGCTTAGAATTATTTTAAGGGGTTTATAATTTAACTTCTTTATATATCATAAATTTCTTGATAAATAAATTTTATTTATTTTAAATCTTTCTTTACACAAAACACCAAGATTAAATAAACTGTGATATATTATTATTTTCTATTCATGGTATTGTAAGTTATTAATATGTCTAAATAAATTTTGAAAAAAAATTCGTTTTACACATGTATAAAGTAAATTCATTGGTTATCAATTTATTTTAAATGAAAATAAAATCAATTGAAAGTAAAATATGTGTTTTTCTAAAAAAGTGATTTTATGAATAAAATGTATTTTTATATTAATAAATTAAATTAATATCTATTGGTGAATGATTTTAATTAAATTTTTATATTATATATTCAACAGAAAAAATTAATATTCATCTAGAGATTTTTACTAGGCATGCGATAAGAACAAATTCATTTTTATGTTCAAATATGTATTTTTCTAAAAATGGTTTTGTTGTGTTTAGCACAATTATTGTAAAATAAATTTCTTCCAATTTTAATAATTTATTTTAAAAATTGGATATAAATTTTTTATTCAAAATATATATTTTATAATTGATTTTATTTTTGAGTTTTTTCTAAAATAGTTGATATTTTGGGTGAATAGTGAAAATAATAATTTTGCAAATACTGACACTTTTATAACATTGATATGATTTAAAAATGACTTAATAAATTGATATAAACTTTTAATCAACCAAATATGTGTTAAAGTATTCAAATTATTTTAACTTAAATCATTATTTTTAATTTGGGAACCCATGCTTGACTTTTTTTAATATAAGTTAAATTTTATTCAAATTAAATAAAAATTGGGGTATTTGCATTTAATAGAATGGATGAAAGATTTAATTACATTATGGATAGATACAATATTATAAAAACATTAATTGTTTAATTTTTTAATAAAATTTATTTTTTAAAACCAATTTATTACTATATTTCAAGTTGAAATGAGTTTTTCTCTTAAAATCATGTATTTTCCAAAAACCTCTTTTTCATGAATTTGGTGTTCTTATATTAAAAGTAATTTTTTAACATATATAAATTGAAAATTATAAATTGGATTAAAAATTTATAATCATAATTTAAAATTTTGGTTATAATTCCCCATATGTTTTCATTCATATAATTATTTTATCATAGTAAAAAAGTTAAGTTTTCACAGTTAAGGTGAAAATAATTAAAGTGGTTTAACTATGAGATAAGGATTAAAATGTATCCATAACTTGACCAAATGTTATTGGTTGAGTTTTTTTATACCCTATAACATATTATATTATAATTTGGGTTTCCTTTGATCCATTTTATATGATTATTATGTTTCTATTATTTAATCTTTTAAGTAATTTAATGGGTGCCCCTCCCCTCACTTATAAAATGAAACCTACTCTTCTTTATTATTCACATAGATTTCACCTTCTAGATCATACAATACCTTTTCTAATATCATATTACACTCCTGAAAAATTTAATATATTTTTTATTATTTACAAAATACCATCCTTTTAAGGCATAAGGTGTACTCCAAAAAAGTTTTCTCAGCAAAGAGGTATAACACTTAATCAGATAAATTAAATTTTATTAATAATTATAACTCTTATAAATATGTGATATCCATCATAAAATAATTAAATAACTATATTAAATTTACCAAATTTTTATTATAATTATGTAACAACCATTGTCCACCACTTTTCCATCATATGGGAAAAGAAAATATCGCTTTTGCGTACGTATAGACTGCCACCTCCATGAAGTGATGCGTTCCATCTTTCAACACCATTTCATATTAATGGTTATTATGATGTGTTTAATGTTTATATATATAAATATATATATATATACATATATATATATTTATGATATATTTATTTTTTAATGATAAAATGTTAATTATCTTTCTTTCCTTTTTTTCATTGTAAAATGAAAATAACGATAATGCATACGTATGACCTACCGTCTCCATGAATGGTGTGAATTGTTTTTCTATCACTACATTTTTTTGGATGGTTATAAATATTTATATAATGAATATATATTATATCTATATAATTGTTAAATAATTTTATATTATTTAACTAGGATCAAGGTACAAGGACCTAAACTTCTAAACTGAAACATACATGAAAAAAAGTAGTTTTCACCTAGAACATTAATTTTAGTAAATAATTATTAATAAAAGGGTGATAAGATGTTATAAGTAAATAATATATAGTATTATTTTCATTATTATAGTTATTTAATGGATTTATAATATATATTTTTTTATTATCAAGGAGGTTCAAACACATATGAAGAAAAACAAGACTTTAGGTAAGGGTTTTTCCTTACAATCTCATTTCTTTTTGAGATTATTTATGATAAATTTCCGTTGAGGAAAATTATATAGATACTTCCATTTAAAAATAATAAATTTTATTATGATCTATTTATTTTTTGTGTTTTAATTTATTAGTACCATTTTCGTCTCTTTGGTTATTAAAATGATCAAGAATATGTTTTTAGAGAAAAGATGGCATTTTTCCTCTTTGGTAAACAAAATGATTCTTACATGTCCATGTTTCCTTTAAAATGTTTTCAAGAGTGATTTTACCATTATCCTATTATTTTTTAAATTAATTTTTAAACTTATTTGAATTTTTATGAGAATATTTGTATGTAATATTCTTGTCATTTTTAAATGAGGTTATTTTGACTTTTTACCAAAAAATGTGAAAGGAATATTTATTTTAACATACTGACTGTGAATATAATTTACTGAAATCCTGACCCCTCAATACTTTGAAGCTTTCCTTTACATGTTTAAATTATTCTTTTCAAATAAAATATTTTCTATAATATTTTAGAAATATTTTTATTTTAAATATGTGGTTTCAAAATGAAAAGGATATTTAACTTAAAAATTTTCCAATGATATTTGAAATACATTTTTCATTTATAATGAAATTATTTGATTTTATTTATGATAAAATAGGGATACAATAAAATGATAATATCCTTAATATTACTCTATATGTTTTATAATAATGATGATGAGATGTTTAAAAAACCCTTTTATTTTCCACTATTTATTCTATGATGAAATTATTAAATGTTTATTAAATCTATTTATTTTCTAGGGATTATAGTTTAATAAAATGGTGAATGTTTTATGATATTTTGGAACACATATGTATGGTTTTCATTATTTTATGGGTGGTCTTGTTAAATCCCTTTAATTAATTATTTAAATACTTATATCTAATAAGATAATTATAGGAAGCGAGTTAATGTTCTTGATATACTATGCAAAACAGTTAGTAATAATTGATTCACTCTAGGAAACATATAGGGATTCATGATCCACTATATTAAAAACGTGGTGATTAATAATATATTATGGTATATGAAAAAACTTTTGATGCCTGATCCATTATGATTTTATGGTCTTTATAGTTGACATTGATATATGAAATGGTATATATACCTATGATAGTGCCCCACTTTTATGACATATTTTTATGCTAATAATTTAAACTCAAGGTTCATGATTGAATTATCATGATTTATCACTCTTAAAATTCATGTATTTTTATATGATAAAGTTTTATTCCATGAATCGTGATTATTATCTAGGATATATTGGGTATGTAATTTTTAAGTTATGATCATAATTTCATATAATTATTTTTATTTTAATCTTGAATTTGATCATCAATTGAAATCTATTATGTTTACCCTTATTGAGAATATGAACACACTATTTCCTCTATTTCATTTCCCCAGGTTATGAAGAATGTTTTTATGTAGGTTTTGTTAATAAGGGTTCAAAGTGAGAATAAATTTATGATATATAGTGAATAATGTTTCTAAATAATATGTTTGTGTATCTATCCACCAATGAAAATAAAACTTTATAGCTTTATCATGGATCATAATTTTATGTATTGAATATTCATATAAAATGGTGTTATATTTATGTATTAAATTCTTAGGTCACCTCACTTCCCATAATAAAAAATCCATAGCTTACACTTGTACAAGTTCATTTATATTTCAATAGTTTTACATGACATGGAATTTATGATTTAAGGTTTAACAAAAAATATTTTAGTATTACAAAACATCATCCATGCTTGAAAAGAAGGTATTGATTTATTCATGTAATTGTTTTCAAATTTTAATGGTTTATATTGAAGAATGATTATTGTTTTCCATGAATTACAAGAATAAATGACCCAAATATATCCTCCTAATGAGATACTAACACATTAATAGAATATATCTGTAGAAAAAGGTAACACATGTCATAACAAGTTTTACAAAAATAAAAAAATTGAAAACATGACTACAAAACAATTTATTTCATCCTAACATCATGGAATTTAGTAAAGGAAAATTATTTTATAAAGGATCTAAAAATCACCAATTACATACATTAAAAATACTTTAAGAATTTTTTAATAAAAACTATAAATATTATGGAGATAAATTAACATGTCTAAACTTCAACAATAAATATGAAAATAAATTTACAGGAAACATGTCATAACAATAATGGGAGAAATCCATCCAAATAATCATCAAGGATTTATTAAACTGTTCAATTAAGTTAATCACTATTTTACTCTTCTATTAAGGAAATGTAATCATCTCAATATAAGAATGATAAATCATCAACAATTATAATATTGAAGTATAATCATAGAAACACTTATAATTTCTGGAATACAATTTTCAATGAAATTAATAACTCTGATGCATGTACGTATCTTTAATTTCTTCCCTAAAACCGTAAATCTTCCAAAAAAACATTTTCAGTAGGTTTTACCTCCTTATAAGATCTATTTTAAAATTTATAAGTCATTATATTGGAACACATGGGGACCCAAATATCTTTATCCTAGCTTATTTTATTAGTCTACAACACATGTTAATATTGAGTTTCATCACTGCCCTATTAATATCCAGAAATACTCACCCATTCCAAACTCCAAACTCCACCCTAACTCTCAACCAAAATCTCCGGTGACACTTTTTCATGACACTCTCATATTGGGACTACTCTTTGTCCCACAATAAAGGTTACAATGGCCCGTGATTCCCACCTCCAATAGGATTTGTATTTGTAACTAGCACTGAGGGTATCAAAAATGCATATGGGAAGCATCACTATTATAAAATCCCAAGAATAATAAATCAAGCACCAATAAACACCAAATAATTACCATTTCACAAATAAAATTCAACAATCCAAATGTAACTTCTATGTCAAATACTCAACATTAATAAAATACATGGAAGAAGATCTCCAAAACTAAATCCAAGCTACTAGAATAGTAGCTCAAACCTCATTGGTATATCCTACAAACACTCAACAAGACATCATGGGGTTATTTCATGAGAGTACATAGTAGAATCACCACTCTAAACATATCAAATTCCATGTGAAATAAATATAAAGGTGTTAGTAAGAGTGATATCGACCAAAAAAACATAATAATCACATATATAATCAAAATAAGAACATAAATCATAATCACCAAACTCTACATCACATATAATTTACCATTATCTACTTAATTTCGCAGATCATCCTCTATTAATAACAAAATTAACAACCAAAACCAATTCCATAACTCAAATTCATAAAACTCAAGTATCATAGGTTTGGATATATATTATTGTAATCCATGATAGAACTAGGGTTAGAATTATTATAATACCATCTCTCATATTCAGTGAAATGAATTGTAGTGTTTGATTGAATTATATATCATATAATATAATTGATATGTAGGAAATTTTTCTCCTATATCAATTTTATTTTATGATAGATAATTATATTATCAATCATAAAATATGATATACCTAAAAAGATTAAAAATTTATATTTTGTTAAATTTAAAAATATTTTATAAAATGTTTATAAATTATAAGTTTAAATCCATTTAAAATTGGATTTCCATTCCTAAATAAAATATAAAAACATAAAATTTTATTTTCATGTTTTAAAAAAAAATAAAGTGTTTATTTATGATAATATTCCTTTTAATATTTATAATTGTAAATTTTTATGAATTATAAATATTTTTTATAGTTATTTATGAGATAAAATGATTTTATGAGATAGTTTCTTACATTAAATAAAATGTATTATGTCATAATATTTAGTTTTCATATACCCTAAGCAAGGTTTTTTATTAGATTTATCAACTTGAAAATATTTTTTTAATATAGTGTGTGCATATTAGGTTTCAGAGATTATGAATTGGATTCTCAATTGAGTAAAGACTCCCTAGGGAGAGGGACTTGGGATTATTCTACCCAATTCCATCAAGGATTATACCTTATTCTAGAAAGATGATGGGTTTTCTATATGTATCTTTGGGTTTAATCAAGAAGATATTGTTAATATCATATAATTTTAATCCTTTTCATTAATCATTGAAGTACCTTATGTATGAGATACATTTTTTTTATGTATGAATTTGGTTGGATTCTATTTTTGGGTGAGTAACCCTAACTTTTGGGTTATATAAAGAGTTACACATTAAAGTAGTGTGAATGCAATAATATAGTGGAAATAATGGAGAATATAAAACTAAATCATTAACTACATGGATACATAAAGTAATAAAACCTAAGATTATAATGATTTGATGAGATGCAATGGGTTTAATATGCATGTGATGTATATTGAACTGGGGATACTTTTAAAGGGAAAACCCATTAAATTATAACTGTGAGATTCCTTTTAAAGTGGTACTTATCAAGACCTCAATCATTAAACTAGGTAGGTCATCCTAAATTCGGGTTCCCATAAATTATTTTTTATAAGAAAAGAAAGAAATGGGTGATCTTAACAGGATTAGACACCTGTTATTGGTGTTTTATTTAGGTTACACTAACTAAATGACTCTAATAGGATTTGGTTATTAGAGGTTTTTAATTGAGTGAATCCATGTGATGGGTTCAGATAAAATGTTATCAACTCAACACTCCAAGATTCATAACTATTATGACTAGAATGTTTTCCTACAAAAATATTTGAGTAATGGGAGATATGTCAAAGTGACTTGGATATTTTTATAATATTTTCCTTGGATTACTAATTAGATATGACATATGGGGCCATCATTTTTAATGGTATCTCTTTAATTGTAATTATTTCTTGAAAATATATAAAATAAGATACTAACCCATAAAGATATCTATTTTTATATTATGGAATATTTCATGATAATCATATTGAGATCTCTTATAGGTATGAACTAAAAGATAATTCAAAACTAGTATATAAGGTTGATATGTGTTCTCAAAGAAACCAATTCTAAGTATCAAAATGTGAATTTTATAGAGTTCAATTTCTGGAACTATGACTCATGGTTATTGAATACTAGATGTGCATTACACATTTCTAATAATAAACATAGACTAATAGAAGGGATGGGATAGAAAATGATTGATGCAGATCTTCATGATATTAATGGAAAACTAGTTACTTCATTAAAACTTATCATTTCTAATCTAGTGTTTTCATGTATATTAGTAATATAATTGGATAACTATTATTATATTCCTACCATAAATAGAAATTTTATTTCAGAAAAATGTTTGTAAAAGATTATATTTTTATTTACTATTAAAAACATAAATTTCTCTATATACATAAATTAAATTTTTAATGGAATTGAAAATATATTAAATGGTTTATATATTCTAGATATGGATAATCTTATTTATAAGATTCATAATAATAAGATCAAGTTTTATTCTAATCCCATCAACTGTTTTCATTGTATCCTTAGATATATAAACTATAAATGCATCCAAAGACTCTATAGAGATGGAATGTTGGAAACTTTTGGTAAAAATGGCCAATAAAGTTTATAGTGGAAATGGTGAAAGGGATAGTGGACTATTATATCTTGTACATAATGATGTATAAAGACTAATGAGTACTCTGGAATGTGGTGGTTTTAGGCACTTTATTAATTTTACTAATGATCTTAGTGGGTATGGATATGTGTTTTGGATGAGACACAAGTATGATATTTCATAAAATCAAAAAGTATTTTAAAAATAAATAAAGAATGAAGTGGGAAACATATTAAGATACTCTGATCATATTATGGTGGTGAATACTCGATCCAACAACTCACTGAGAATCTAAGGGATTATGGATTTTTTTCCACAACACGCTCCTCCTAGAACACCTAGTTGAATAGTGTCTCTTACAAGATGAATCATACTCTATTGGGAATGGTTTGATTGATGATGAGTCAGTATGATCATACTGTTTTATTTCGGGGTTATACTTTGGAGATTATTACATTACTACCTAATTATGTTTCATCTATTATAGTCGTAAAGTCACCATATGTGATATGTACTAGGAAACATCCCAAATTTTATTTTGTGACTATTTAGGGTTATAAAGCACTCATATGATGATTTTCTACTGAAATAATAGGTCCCAAGTTATATAAATTATTATTATTGGGAAATTATAATGAAATTATGGTATAGTATTTTTATAATCCTACAGAACACAAAATTTTTGTGGAAAAATGAAATATTTATTGAGAATGGATAAGTAAGACAAGGAGTAGGTTAGAGGAAATATGAACTTTGAGAAGATAAAAATAAATAAATAGAAACTAATCCTAGGATGGAGGTTAATCTTGTTCTAAAAAGAGATTTAGAAAAATGAACAACTCAAGGAACATAAGAACCTCAAAGCTCTAGTAGTATTTGTTAGGAGATCAGAATATATGAATTTGTTTGTAGAAAATGATGATTAAGGTTCATAGGGTATGAACTTTATACCTATATTAAGGCCATTAAGAGTTATGGTTCTGAAAAATGGTTGAAATCCATGGAATTTGAAATGGATTTCATGTACACTATCAAAGGTTAGAACATTCTGAACGAACCTAATTAGGTGAAACCCAGAGGGTTCAAGTGGGTTTTCCATGAGAAAACTGACATGTCTAGTAGAGTGTATTCCAATAAATCAAGTCTATTAGAAAAGGTTTACAAGAAAATTCATTGTATTGGCTATGAAGAAATATTTTCATAGTAATAATGGTAACACTACTAAAAAATACACTTATAATAGCACTAGCATTTATCAGTGCTAAAAAAATCACTGATAAAGCCCATCTTTATCAGTGCTAAAATAAGTGATGATAAAGGAATCCCTTTATAAGTGCTTTTTAGTGCTGATAAGAGGTAACATTTATCAGTGCTTTATTTTATCAATGATAAAGGAAACATTTATTAGTTCTCTATTTTTATCACTGATAAAAGGTTCCCTTTATCCAAGAGTTTTTAGCACTAATAAAAGGTATCATTTATGAGTGCTTTATTTTAACATTGATAAAGGAAACCATTATTAGCAATTTATTTTTAGTGCTGATAAAAGGTTCCCTTTATCAGCGTGTTTTTATAGATGATAATATTTTCCCTTTATCTGCGCTTTTTTAGTGTAGATAAAGGTCCAAAATAAAATGAAAATTCTAAGAAATGAAAATAAAATGAGTAAATTAAGAAAAATATGAAACATTTTATTAATTAAATAATTATTGATAAAAATGAATAAATTTAATATACATAAATATAGATTATAAATATTAATATATAGTATATATTAAATATAGATATATAAAACGAATAAGTATAATATATATATATAATGTTAATTAAAATCATATTAATGCCTTTTTGGTTTTTAGTGTTGTCTGATTTTTCACTTTAGACTATATCCAACGTCATGTGTTGCATTTATTTCACGCAAATATATATATATATATTAATGAATTTGTATACAAAAAGACACACACAAATATATTTACACAATATATAGAAACACATACACCTAATATTTATGTAATTTAATCAAATTTTATTGTATTTTATAATTTCATTATAACATGATACATTTAATATATATTATGCTTTTAATCAATATTTTTTTAAATACTATAGTTAGGGTATTAATTTTTAAAATGTTTTATTTTTTATTTTATTTTTTAATTTGATCATTTTCTATTATTTATTTATATATATTTATTTAGTATTTTTTTATTATTTTCAATATATAATTATACAAATCGATATATATATATATATATATATATTTTTAATAACTTATATTTAATTAATAAAACTTTCCCATTTTTTCAATATTTTTAAAGTGTACTCATTTTGAATTATTCAATTTCACTCATTTTGGAAGTTCAAGTATTTAAGATTATATATCCATTAATAATGTTAAAAATATATTTGTGAATAAATATTTATAATCAAATATATCTATAAATGTAAATTTACTATATTTATAATTATTATAAATAAATAATTATTTTTTAAATGATAATTTATATAATTATAAATAAATAATTTTAAAATTATAATAAATTTATTTAAATAATTATAAAATTTTAATAAATTTATTTAAATAATTATAATTATAAAATTTTAATAGAATTTTTGTAGCATAGATAAATCTCAAGCTTTATTAGTGCGAAAAATAATTGTTCAAAGAGATGTTTATCAGTGCTAAAACTTTAGCCCTGATAAATATGACTTTTATCAGTGCTACAAATTTGTGATAAATATTCTTTTTATTAGTGCTTATAAATTTAGCGCGGATAAAAAGGATCTTTATCAATGTTTTTCTAAATGATTTTTAAAAAGTGTCCCTGATCTATTTAAAAAACCCTAACCATGACTTAGTCACTCACAATTATGAAGCTTTCACCAAACTCTTCTACTATCAGTGCAACACCTCTACATTCACTTGGATTAATCAAGTCTAGAATCCAATTAATGTTATTTTCTACTTTTAATCTATCATTGTTCGATGTTTTGGGTTCTACGTTTTGCATTTTTGGGCTATTTTTAACCATGAAGAACCCTACATCTCTTCTTCTCGCTACTAAAATACAACGAGTGGTTCTATATCATCTTTTTCTCCATAGACAATAGTTTTGAAGAAAGGGAAGGATATTTTCATATGGTAAGGTTAGTCAATATATGTGTATGGGCCTGTATGGATAAATAAAATAGATTTTTCACCACATGCTACTACAAAATTAATGTTGGTTTTATATCATGATCAAATTGAATTTAGTTTAACATTGAATAGGTTACCCCATTTATCAATCATGTTTTCTATATCCCTTAGCATTGACACATGAATTTGGATAGTTTATGAAAAATGGCATTAGATTATTGGGTCTTCAGAGTTCCTAAGTTTCAAAGTGAGCTTTTTTATTTTAATAGTAAGGGTAGTGTTGAGTTAGGTTTTCGGACTCGATAGGTACATGTGGGGGAGAGTTTCCCAAACACTCTTCTATTTAGGGAAATGATTTTCTAGGGAAATTTGGGCTTGAGTTTTGGAATTTGATTGATATTTTGGTCTATTTGATGTGTTTGATATAAGAATTTATATTTAAATCCCCAATTATTTTTAAGTGATTTTTGGATTTGGTTGAGCTTAGAGTGATGGTGGATGAAGAGATGGAGTAACACAGCTGGTCCCCATCATCTATCCAATCATGTTGAGTCCATGTGGATAGGACTAAGGACTCCACTAAATCCATAAGAAGTTTATCATTTCATTTTAACTTTTTTCAACCAATTTTAATTAATTAATTACACTTAAAGTGAATTCTCACTTGTGGGAGGTGAATTAAAGAGGTTTTTGGTTTTATTTGATGTTATTAAAATGAATTTGATCTTGTGATGTGTAGGGTTTTAAAAAATTTAAGTTTTTTGGGGTTTAAATAGGGTTTTCCTATTTTATAAACAAATGTTAGGTTCTTAAATATTTTTAATTGTTTATTTTAAAATGTATTTATTATATCATAAAATCTATTTTAAAATTGTGGTTTATTTATTTATGGGTTTTGATAAAAATGATTTGTAAGAAATGTATATTTTTATATAAATGATTTAGAATTAATCAAATTTATTTAAATATGTATTTTACTGTTAATAAACCTGAAAATGGTTTTGTTTTATTTTCAATCAAGTGTATTTTATTTTAAAACTCTTTATTTAAAGTTATTTATTTTCCAGAAAAATCAGTTTTATAATTTTTGATGTTGTGCTTTTTTGGTGTTTATGCTTTCGTATTTGTCTTGCGGTCTTGCAGGGGTTGTTTAGTTTGATATGTTGTTAATTAAGTAGTTGAGTTCTAATCTTGTTTCATATAAATTCTTCCTCTTGAAATGTTCAAATAAAATAACATAGGGTTTGTCTCCTAGGATAACCCTCTTAGTTATTTCTACCTTTATTTTGAGGAGACTCATTTTGTTTCAATCTCTACCCAGACTCTAAATCGAGTGGAGAACATGGAATATTATTTCTCTCAAACCCCATCTTAAGATATTTATTTTAGGATATAGAGTCAGCTAAGACTTGTGAATCTAGTGGTTAGTTATTTTATTCATTTTGATATGTTTTTTTCCTTGATGAGCCTTATTGTTTGGATATAACCTTCTTCAAGTATGTAGTTTTATTGAGGGACATGATGCAATTTTATAATGGGGGACATAATTCATTGTATTTTTTATTTTTCTTATGGACTGGTGGCTTATCATTAGCAAGGATGGGTGTATTTTTTTTTTATTTTTTGACCTATTTTCTCGAGTATCATTCTTCTTATTTAGGAGTTGATAGGTAGGAATATGTAAGAATATATTAAATGTCATGTTCTTATGTATCTTAGTTTTTTTCTAGAATCAATTATAAATTTATATTAATAGAAACATGAATAATAAATAATTATTTCATTCTTATTTACTTATTAGTGATGACTAGGTTTATATAACTTACTAATTGATTGATTTTATTTAGTAACCCCCTTTATCAATACTTTTAGTTAGTGGTTTCATACTTATATTTAAAAAAATGATTCTAACATCTTTTAAATTATATATAAAGTATGAGAATACCTATATATGGTATAATTTTCAAAGAAGGGAAGTATCTATGGTTCCTCTAAGATTTTATCGTAATATATCATAATAATAAATTTAGGATTTAATTAAATTGATTCATTTAATTTATAAGAGTAAACAAATTCTAGATCAATACAGAGCATATGTTGAAAACATAACCCTTTAAAGGGACGTATGTTATCAGGGGGATCTTATGGTGAATTAAAAAGCTATCCAAAATTGTTAGGTGAGGAATCCTTGAGTAGACAGAAGTGATGTACAATTTATGTGGGGTGCGATTTATTTACTCAAGACCATTAGAGTGGAGGTATTATAATTCCTCTTCAATTGAGGATAATATTTAGTGATTCAATTAGTGTAGGTTCCTAGGAAACATTAACCCTTAAATTCTTCATTTTATTCCATATCTTGATGATGGATTGGACTCCCTCTTTTAAACTAGCTTTCCTCCCATCATTGTGGTTCCAAATTTCATTGATGACATACCTCCCGAATAGTGATGGGAGGAAGGTTAGTTTGAAAGAGGGAATGAGTAGCCTAAAATCCATCGTCAAGAGATGAAATGAAATCAAGCATCTATGGATGAATTAAATAAAGGTAATGAATATTAGTTTTACTATAGTATTGAATTATTATATCTTTGTTCAAGATAGTAACAATTTGCATGCAATATGAATGCAATTGTGGACTTTTATGTATAGAGTGTATTGTATTGTTGTTATTCAAGAAAAATTAAATGTTTGGATACTCATGCATACAATGTCTTCTAAACATGATGATGTTACCAATATTAAAAAATAATATACTATTGATGATGAAAATGAATAATTATTAAGTGATCAACAACACATTTAATAAAAAAATAAAAATGACACGACATCATAGTTTTTAATAAAATTACCAAGCCAAGAAGTCATGGTATAAAATTTGAGGTTGGTTGGAATCAATGCGACCAACCTATTGGCCCCAATAAGTCAAAATTCATTAGTTATCTTGGGGTTACGACAAGGATGAATGTGTCAATTGATATTGACTCATGGAACCATGTCTAACCTGTAATGAAGGAAATCCTTTGAAATGATATAACAGTAATGTTACAATATACTTTATCAATTTTACTAAAAAATTATATAATGAAATGTTGATGTAGTTTTCATTATTCCTTGTAGACTTCATTTATTTTAGAAGGTTTTGGTAAGAAATTTTTCTTGATGGCCACTGTAAAAGCACAGGGAGGATTCCGAAATCTTCTGACAAAGTTACATCTTAGGGGTGCTAAGGGTAAAATACAACCCCACCCATCACTTAGTTATGCACACATTATAAAGTAGGAAACATGGATAGCTTTATTCAATAGTCACAATGATAAACCCTATCAGGTTCATTGCGGTCGATAATATATTATTTTATATTATTTATTTTATCCAACATGATTCAAAAAATTTAATTTATGAAACAAAAAAAGTGTGCTGAATATAAAGAACATAAATAAAAAACAATGTACCTATATCTCAGTGGAAGGATGGGGTATGCACCATTAGAGAAGAAATTAGTATGTATTTTAAATTGATAATAAAGGATTCATTATGTGATATGAAACAAAATATGTTTCTTTTTTTATGAAAATTGATGAATCAAAATCTGAATCCACTTCCATCCCATGTCATGTGCTATGGAAGAAGGCTCTTGTAAATTACAAGGGTATATTAGTAGATAAAAACAAAAAATCAGTATAAAAAGCATGTGAAACTATGACATAATTTTAGTTAGTTATGATTTATAACAATGTTATATAAAAATAAATATTTTTATATTTTTTATATGATTTAGACACAAGAATCGAAAATTATCGTACTAGAAGAAAAGAAATGTTTAGTTCCTTTGAAGTGGCCTGAATAATATGGTCGGGTTAGAGGATGAGGTTTTGGATTCTCTCCTTGAACATATTTAGAGAAGGTAAAACCACATGAAGATACATATAATATGATGAAATGATTAAAGACACAAATAAACTCACTGCAATATATTATTTTGCAGTCTGGTTTGGCAGACCAATGTATAAGAAATGATTATAACTAACTAACAGTGGAGAAAAGATCTGCACATGAACCAAATGATCTCACTATATTTGGGGCTAGTCATTTACCCCAACCACATACCTTACCCAGGGTAATCAATTTTTTCATTACTCTTTCTCCTAAATGTGAATCAAACAACTTCCCATAACTTTATATTATTAAACTTCTACAAGGTATAGTTGTATGTGATTTTTATTTGTCAACACCCAGATACCGCCATGTTGTTATTGGTGTAGTGTATAATATCCCAGAAGACCAACTATAAATTCAACCCCTCCCAAAAATTACATGAGAGTGGGGATTGTGGTACCTTATGATCTGACTAGTGAGTTTCCTCTTCCACTTTATGGTCTGGATATTACAATGGTCGAAGCTGCTATTAGAACATTCATAGAATGGTTGTATAATATTATAAATATACCTAAGGTACATATTTAACAAATTTTTTCATATGAAAAACATGTAACAATTGATGATAAAAGGTCTTAATAGAGGTATGATATTACAGATGGATAAATCAATAGAGTAACGAAAGGTCAAATCAAGAAAATCTATTGAATCAACCAAGAAAACAAAATGACCTTTCGAGAGTACCTTCTCCCTACCAGTTCCAGAGAGACATTTATTATCATTACAACTTCATGCAGAGACCACATTTAAAGATAAGACTATTTATTACCTTGAATATGTAGAAAACATATGTAGATATTCCTTCATAGAATTAGTTGGTCTCAATACTCTAACTGAGATTCTCAAGCATGAATGGTTGGGCATCTTAGTTTTGAATAAATACATAAGGTACATATTCGTAATACATATGTCCAAATAGTGAGCTAAATATATTTATTAAAGTTAAGAACTACTCATATTTTTTAAAGGCATTTATATTAGAACTATATTAAGGGAATATCATACGAAGCGCGATTTGGATTCATTAATCCCTATATCATTTCTACGCTAGAATTTACATTGAATGAGGATTCAATTAACTAGAAAAAGGTGAATTACTAAAAGAATTTAATAAAAAATAATTATAATATAGACTCTTCTTAATTTCTATAATGAAAGGGTAAAATTATACGATCTAATCACATAAAATATATTTTTAATTTTTTCCTTACATAACTGTTTTTGTTTTTTAAGAGGCACTAGATGCTGATAACAATTAATATGGACACCCTGAATATTTATTTTTTGGATTTAGTGCATGAATATGAAACAAACCGACAACACATGATGTGTATTGTGAATATTTAATACACTACAATCAACATTTTATAGATAAAATTCAAATTAGATGTTCAGTCTGTGTTTTAATGAGAATTTATTATGATAGGTCAATCGCTCAATAAAGACTAGATCATGGAAAGATGTTGGTGTCTGAAAAGATAAATCCTTTGGATTAATACCAATGGAAACAAATTAAGGTATATATAGAGATATTTAACTTTCAAAACATTTCAAAAACAATTTTCTTATTTTGGTTAATGTTTTCGAAGTGTTTGAAACAAGATAATAACATTGATTTTTGATATTATGTTTGAAAATTTATGAGAGAAATCATAAAGCATGAAAATAATAGAATCCCCCAATACATAATTTCCAAATGAAATTAAAATTTCATTAAATATATTTCATAATCATTTGTATGTATATATTTTCTGAGTACTATCAGGATTGTCGACAATGGAGTTATTCAAGAGAAGAAATAAATTTGTTTAGACACGATTTGGAAACATAATTTTTGTTATAATGTATGAAAATAACAAATTTTGGTGATAACCTTCTATGTTTGTGATATAGTATGAGTTATGATATTATAAAGATATTTTGGATGTAAGCATTAGTGTCATAATTCTTATATATTATTTTTTATCTCTCTCTCATGGAGAATAATAATGGAGGAAACTAATTTGTTTAGAACCATTGAACTGCAAAAAAAATTGTTAGTATATCATATAGGCATTGGTAGAGGTGGAGTCAAAGATAGAGGCCGAGGTGGAGGTGAAGGTGGAGGCAGATTCTGTGTTGGAGACCGATATGGAGGAGGAGGCAGAGGTGAAGACCAAGGTGGAGACTGAAGTGGTGGAGGATAAGAAGCATTGTCTTGAAAAAGATAAAACTGTTGGGTAATTAATTATTATAAGGATCATACCATGATTTTGTTTGAGAAACATTATTTAAAAGTATACACAACACTTTTCACTTAAGATAAGATCCATTGTGTGTGTTTCTAATTTAAAATGACATTTTAGAAAAAAACACACATGGCGTACCCAAAACTAAGAAAATGAATTCAAATTATTTTGGTACTTTAGTAAAATGATACATGATTCATTTGGGATTTTTAGGGATTATTAGCATCTAAAACCGAATCACGGGGTGATTGGTATGACTCTAACTGTGTCTTTTTATTCAAAATTGATATTAATTTTAGTGAAAAAAACAACTAAAATACTCAGAACCAAGAAAAAGAATTCTATTTATTTTCGATATTTTAGGACAACAATACATATATAATTTTTTATGTGTAGGGATCATTCTAACCTCAATATGATCCACAGTGTGACTGATATGACTCAAAGTGTTTTTTACCAGTTTAGATTTAAAATTTTAATATAAAAAAGTGTCACTCACATTGAAAATCAAGAAAACGCGCTAAGATTATCTTGATAATTTGTTAAAAATTTCATAATTAATTTATGGTGTGAATGAATCAGTCTGATTTCAAACCCACATGAACTTCCACATGTATGGCTCAAAGTTCATGTTTCCAGTTTAAAATGACATTTTAGTAAAAACCACATGTGGCATACTCCAATTTAAATAAACACATTATGATTATTGTGATACTTTAGTAAAATGATATATGAGTCATTTATGATGTGTAGGGATCATCTACACATCAATATTATAGATGGTGTGACCGGTATGACTACAAGTGCATTTTTTAATTCAAAATTGACGTTAATTTTAGTGAAAAAACAACTGACATACTAAAAATTAAGAAAATGTATTCATACTATTTTGGTACTTTATTAGAATAATCCATACATCATTTGGGATGTGTAGGGATCATATACACCTCAATCCGACACATGGTGTGACTATTATGACACCAAGTGCATCTTTTTATTCAAAATTTACCTTAATTTTAGTGAAAAAAAAACAACTGACATACTCAAAAATGATAAAAACACATTCAGATTGTTTTGTTACTTTAGTAAAACAATATTTACATCATTTTTTGATATGTACTTATCAGTCGTACCTCAATCTGATTCATGATGTGACCAGTATGAATCCAATTGTCCATTAGGATTTTAAAATTAACATTTTAATATAATGTGTCACTCACTGAAAATCAGGAAAATGTATGTGGATTGTCTTGATAATTTCATAAAATGATTAATAATTACTTTATGATGTGTATGAATCAGTCTCATTTCAAACCCACACATGAATCCAAATTTATGGCTCAAAGTGTGTGTTTCTAGTTTAAAATGACATTTCAGTAAAAAAACCCACTTGGCATACTCAGAAATGAGAAAACAAATTCAGATTGTTTTTATACCTAACAGTAATGATCTATGAGTAATTTGGGACATTTAGGGATCATCCTCACCATGATATGATGCATGGTGTGACTGGTATGACTCCAAGTGCATCTTTTTATTCAAAATCGACATTAATTTTACTTAATAAAACAAATGACATACTCAAAATAAAAAAAAAGTATTATTACTATTTTGGTAATTTGGGAAAACGATCCATACATCATTTGGCATGTGTAGGGATCATCCGCACCTCAATTTGATGCACGGTGTGGCCAGTATGACTCAAAGTTCATCTTTTTAATCAAAATTGATATTAATTTTAGTGAAAAAACAACTGACAAACTCAAAAACAAGAAAATTCATTTGGATCATTTTCGTTCTTTTTAAAAATGATCCATACATCATTTTGGAAATGTAGGGATCTACCTCATTCAAATTCGAGGTAGAATGTTTCTGGTATGACTCCAAGTGTTCGTTATTAGTTTAAAATCAACATTTTAATACAAAAAAAATGTCACTCACTGAAAATGGAGAAAACACGCTCAGATATTCTTGATAATTTTGGTAAATGATTCATAATTAACTTTTGATGGGTATGAATTATTCTCACATCAAACCCCAACACGATGCCACCTATATGGCTCAAAGTGCATGTTTCCAGTTAAAATGACATTTTAATAAAAAAACTCATATGGTGCACTCAAAATAGAGAAAACAGACTCAAATTGTTTTGGTACATTAGTAAAACAATACATGAGACATTTAAGAAATGTAAGGATAATCTGTGAGTCAATATGATGCACGGTTTGACTGGTATGACTCCAAGTGGGTCTTTTTATTAAAAATTAACCTTAATTTTAGTGCGAGAAAAACTAACATACTCAAAACTAAGAAAACAAATCTATATTGTTTTTATTATTTAGGAAAATGATCCATATATTTTTTTTATGTGTAAGTATTAGTCTCACCCCAATCTGATGCACGGTGTGACAGGTATGACTTCAAGTGAACCTTTTTATACAAAATTTACATTAATTTTGGTAAAAAACAATTGAAATACTCTATAATAATGTTATCTTTTTATTGTATTTGTGTTTGAAATTTTATTTCATTTTAATTTAGTATATTAACTTATTTTGGTAATTTATGTTTCTATTTATGGTTATGCGGTGTGTTTTTTCATCACACTATACCTGTTTCTGGTGATATAGTGTGATACAGCATCACACTATAGTTTTAATATTTATTAGTGCTGAAAAAATGTGCAGATAAAATTATGATTTATTATTGATTTTAAAGGTACTTATAATGTTATCATTTATAATCTATTATACAGTATATGATAAAATCTATATTTATCGGCACTTTTAAAGGTGCTGATAACTCGTTCTTTTATCATCATAAATAAAAGAGATGATAAATCATACTTTAATTAGTGCTTTTGAAAGTGCATATAAATAGGTTCTTTTATCAACACTTTAAAAATAACTGATAAAAGTATGATTTATCATTGCTTTTATTTTCTTTAATAAATATACCCTTTATCAACATTTTTTTAGCATTGATAAAAGCCATGGACTTTTAACCGTGCGGTGGTAATAAGTTCTTTTCTAGTGTTGATAAAGGTATATTCTAGCGCTGTTAAAGGCATGATTTTTAGTAGTGTAAATTCCATTCAAATATTACTTTCCATAGAAACTCATTTTGATTATGAGATATGTCAAATGTATATAGAAACATCTTTCCTTAATTTCAATTTATTCAAGGAAATGAATATGATACAACCTAATGTTTTTTGAGTTCCAAATGAGTCTATTAAGTTAAACAAATTTCATTTTTCCATTTATGTTTTGAATAATGATTCTCATAGTTGGAATATTTTGTTTGATGATGTAATCAAATAGGTTGGTTATATCAAATACATGGATGATTCTTGTGTATATAAGTAGATTAGTGGGAGTATTTTGGTATTTATTCTATTGTATATAAATGACATACTACATATCAAAAATGAAATCCTGATGTCACATTCTATAAATATGTGGTTTGGTAATTGACTCTCTATGAAAGTGTGGGTCTACCAGCCTATATACTGGTTATGAAGATATATATAGATAGATCTAAGAGTTTAATTGGTCTTAGTTAGGAAACTTACATTGGAAAAGTTCTAGGATATTGTAGCATTGGGAACTCCAAAAAGGTTTCTTTAGCAGTTTTTCATAGTATGAATCATAGGATGAATTAATATCCTTCTTAGGAGTTAGAAAGGATAGATATAATTCCATATGAATCTTCTATAGGCTCTATCATGTATTTCATAACTAAGACTAATGTCACATGTGATCTAACCATTACCCATAGATATCAATCCAATCCTAGTGAGAGTCACATAATTACTACGAAGAACGTACTTAATTACTTGAGAAGGACTAAAGATATATTCTTAGTCTTTAGAGGAGTGGATAAGATTTGTGTAAAGGGTTATATAGATTAAATTTTCTAATCCAATAGAGCTATGAAATATCAATTTTTTTTATTTTTTTTTCTACATTGTGAAGATACCAGTTGTAAGAGTTCTGAGCAAGCTACCATGGTAGTCTCGACAATATTGGTATATTACATCCATGTATCAGATGTTTTGAAGGAAACAATTTAGATTAGGAATATTAATTCTAAACCAGAGGTGTTTATTAACTTTTAGTGATTAATTGAGCTTTCCTATGACAAAAAATGGAATAATTTATTAGTCCAAAAAACCCTTGTCTCACTAAAGGACCAAACACATCCTTAATAAATACCAATCATATATGAGAAATCATTTATTGGGGTGATAGTTTGAGCTATTGGGTAGTTACATATGAAAATATAGTAGATCAATGAATGATACCATTATCACAAAAAAAATCATGAATGTCATGTATATTCTCTTATTATATTATAAATAAGAGATTGATGAAAAATTTTAATATTATATCATGTAATTATAATAAATACAATCTTCATTTATCATTCATTCATGTATGCAGCAATTTACATTAAATGAACTATCAAAATACAACATCCCCTTAAAGTATAAATTTGTGTATTCCCTAATCAATGAAAATCAATCAATATAATGGTTTGTGATGATATGTTTTGATTACCATGAGTAGTGTAATCATGAGATAACTATTTGAAACTTATTATTTAGACTAACCCAATAAGTATATTCCTTGGATTATGATGCAGTTATCGATATATTTAGGGGGTATGCATATTATAAATTTTTTTACATGATCTTGGGGAGATACTTATCATGAAAACCTTTATACTTGGATACCTTTATTATGTAATTAATTGAGTCTTAGTCAATCAGGGAGTGGTTGGTTATGTTTGTGATCATGTTTTCGGTTAGAGCTCAACCAAGATGAGATTTTTTCACTCATATGATATGAAAATAATTCTAGAACATGATTGAATTATACTAAATAAATACATTGACAAGAAAATTTGAGTCATATTTGATTTTTTTCATCTACTTAGATGATGGATATGTGATGTGATCATACTATAGGTGAACTACCTATGATTTATTCATCTATCATGTCATTATTTTTCAAAGAATCAAGGTAGTAAAAGATACCTTATACTAGATTGTAAGTATTCCAAGTATAGTGGCCACTAGATATCATGGGAGAAGGTACTATATAGGTATAAATATGATTTATATGGTAAAAAGTTTTGTGTACATGTTTATATTATAGATGAGTTTTTTAATAGAGATAACACCAAACCCTTAAGCAGCTTGAGTTGCACGAATCTTTTGTTATAGGCCACTCTTTACTTACGTCTATGGAATAAGGATTTCATTTTTTTTCAATGTTAATAATGTACACAGGGTCACATAGTTAGTCCTTTGGATAAGGATTCAGTGTTGGAAAAATCATTTGTTTCAAAAATATGAGAGTTTGATAAACTGTAACCAAAAGAGTTTTATATGAATTCATAAGAGTTTCTATGTTTTTCGAGTTCCTAATGATATTTTAGTGCAAGTGGGGATTTCTTGAAAAACACTAAAAGGCTATATAATATTTAATATTTTATCCTATTTCTTGGGAATGGATTTTAATTAGATGAAAATCATAACCTACAATATATCTATATCATATAATGCATGAGATGCATTTGTTAGCTTAAATCATATAGTAGGATTAGAAATACTATATACATGTCTCTTGTATTAAACTCCTCTTTTATAGATTCATCAAATATAAACCAATGGTATTAGTTTATTGATGACATGGAATACATTCATTAATGATTACAATGAATAATACTCCAATGGGTTGTAATGTTTTGGTTCCATGAGATGGTATCATATATAGTCAACATTCTTCATTTAATAAAGATCATTGGGGATGGTTATATAAGATATTTCATCCCACCTGTTAGGGTTCCCCTTGTTTCATGACATATACTAAAACTATATTCCAACCCAAACTACCATTTATATTTGGAAGAAGATTATATCAAACCTTTGTAAAGTTCTAGATCCTCTGATTGCATGTGAGGATTTAAGTTCGGTGTACCACCTATGGAGTTAGGGAGAATTTGTTTTCTACTTCAGCATTCATTAGGATTTCTTCATCAATAATTAGATGATAGAATCATTTTTTCAATATGGTTGTTTTATTCCTTGTACTATATAGAAAATTTACAAATTTTAGTAATATCAATCATTTCTCATGGGTTTTCTTCCACTGTAATTACATGAGATAAAAACCTTAAATCCCATCAATGGGATTGAGAGTTTCTTCTCAACCAAGATACTATTTACTTTTTATCTCTATTATTACAATATATATTCATAATTTTTAATCTAATTTTCAAACTTTAATTCCTCATTGGCATCATGGTCATATTTTCTTTTCTAATTATTTATTTTTGTGGTAATTTTTTCTTTTCAACATCCAAAAAATCACATGCTTCTCTTTGTGGTTGTTACATCTTATTTAGCATCTCAACTTGGGTAGAATCGTGATCATACAATCCTTGGAATTGTATCCATATTTCTTGAACCTCCCACACATATTCTCAATAACTCCATGATCATTGCCTTTTTGAAAAAATCTCATGAAATTAAATTTATTCATTATTTTAAATTTCTTACTTTCCTATAGAACTTTCATTCTATTATACTTCATCTATTATTCTTTCTATTTAAAATTAAATTGGATAAATATTCATAAAATCTTTAGGAACATGTTTTATTTTTTTTGGATCTTAAACAAGTTTTCTCATGAATCATTTAGTTAAAGATATTTGGAAACTTCTTATGAGAATCAATATTATTTCATTCTTTAAAATGTCATCCACTAAGGTAGTCCTTTTATTATTTTCTTAAACTAGTTTTAAATTTTTATTTATCTTTCCACCATTGATTTAATAAATCATGATATTCCTTCATTGATCCCCGATATATCCTCTTCTTCCACAATATAATAAACTCCTCATCCTTTGTGTATAATGCTTCTTCATCTTTTTGGGTGCACTTTGATTCACACATTTTTTGGGTTTACAGTGTCATGACCCCTTCCCAACAATGTGTACCCATTTTCGGTTGTAAATGAGAGAAAAGAGATAGCGACCCCCCACTATAGCATGTAGTAGGCCTCAGGTTGGAAACTAGCACAGAGGGTATAATGAACATGCATAAGGGAGGTATTACCCTCTAAGAGGAACACATGAAGAAGAGATATATAAGATAGACACCAAACAACTTCTACTCATACTATAATATAAAAGAAAACTCAAGTACACAAATTTAATTTCATATAAGAACTACTATAACTAAAAGGAAACTACAAGTACCAAAAGAAAAAAAAATACAATAGTGACTAGGAAACCTAATCATCTCCTAGAAAATTCCAAAGTTAGTAGTAACCAGCCTGATCTCTAACCTACTCCAATTAACCTGAAAAAAGTTTATATATATTTAGGGTGAGTATAATAGTATACTCAGTAGTATCCTCTCTAGATCCTCATATAAAAAATGATAAACAATGCATTATAAAGCACAATGAACAACAAGTGAAACTACCTCGTCACCTAAATAAGTATATTAAGGTACCTACCTCACCATGTATACTCTCACCAAGTATTTCATAAAAGACAATATTATATAATAAATAATATCAAGGGTACCCCACTACCAATTCCCCACTAGTTTTCTTCTCTTCCACAATGTTTCACTTCCTAAGAATCTCTCTCCAAAAAGACAAGCATGCATACACATGGGAGAAGGACCACAAAAATCACCTCGTGAAACACACCACCACATCCACATAACCAAAACTAACTAGGTAGTTTCCAGGATCAACTACAGCTCTCATAAACTGTATCATACATCAGGTATTATACCTCCAGACATAACAACTCATACACTAATTAAGGTTTATGAATCCATTATAGCCTATACATGTTTTACCTAGAGTAGTCATTAGGAAACTATATCCATAATATACATGTGTGGAATTACCACAACACATTACAGACTTCTACACATACATATAAGGAAAATTAACTATTGCACATACCGACACAAGTTACTACCAAGAGAAGATAGAGGGGGTAAAGGAGGTAGTAATCCATCCATCCTTCCATCAGGATGTTGGGGAAAATACCCCCCCCCCCCCCAGGGATCAAAATCCCTGGGGTGTTAGTTTCCCTAACCAGTAGGGTGGAATAGGCTGCCACTGCTAAGACAAGATATCCTATAAGCACACACCCATTTAAAAATATAAATTGAATTATCTTATTCCCTTTTCATTAGTTTCACTTTATTTAATTCCTAATTACAAACTAACCATTATCATTTACACATTACATTCATTATCATTTAAAAAAAGATCCATTCCCTCCAAGCATAAGAAAACTGAGTTCATTGCTTCTCAAAATCACAACCTCTGCATTGCATCCCAGCAAGCTCTAACCCCATGGGTTAAAAAATTTACTCATTTATTAAAAACATTAGTTTCCATATCACCATTTACTCTAGGAAAACAATCTAATCTACCCAAACACAAGGGGATCAACATAGTGAGTAGACAAACTACCTATTGAGTCTTCACCATCAATAACAAGATAGTAAACATGTCCAACCATGTGGAGCTAAACATGGAAATCACATGGAATACCCCACACTTCTTCACCATCCATGGAACTAGAGTAACCAAACACATCCATCTACCTCAAGCGGTGGTGAAAAGAAAGCAGAAAAACAAACAACATGGATGCTATCCAAAAAACAGATTCAAAAAATAATCCGTCTTTCAAAAAAATTGTTAAGCCCAAATCCAACCCATTCAATTATCTCTGATGTACTCTCCAACACCCACCTACATATATCGATGCATATCACCACTCTAGGTGTCAACTGCTACCACAAAAACTGGGCTACCCTACCCCACATACCATAACACCCCTCTAGTCTCAGCCATCCTAGGCACACATCACATCCAAGCCTCCTCACACCACATACCAAAACATCCCTAGCGGATCATCCATCCCAGGTTCACATCACATTAGGGCCTCCCTAACTTATATACCACAACATCCCTCTAGGTCCAGCCATCCCTGGCTTACATCACATCACAAGAAGTATAAAACAAACATTGAAACTAGGTTCTTATCCCTAAAAAAGGCATTCAACCTTCACATAAAATGAGATCTCACATCTCCAAAGAATAAGAAATTTCTTCTTCTCAAGGAAAAGGGAAACTGAGACCCTATAAAGGCATTATCTTTTATCAAAAAACCGATTCTTATTCCATCTTGATTTAACTGATTCATTAACCATAGGTTCCAACTATAGGAAACCTAAGAAAAAAGCTATCACAACATATGAAAAGTTAATTAAAAAATTAATTTAACATGATTTTAATTCCTTTCTCAAGAAGAATCATCATGCTTCAAGTTCATTAACCAATTAAATTAAACATGCATACATTCATCAATTTTATTATCATCAAATTACAACAACATTAAAATTCATTAAACATCCCTCTTAATTCCTTTATCCAAATAATTATTAGTTAATTAAAACTTTGCATTCTTACCAATTTCCATCAAGAATAACATACTATCCAAGAAAAGCATAGAAATCACACTATCTATAAAATCAAGAGGAAAACCATTATCATGGTACAAATAAACAACATTGATAAGCGATCGATACCAATTATTTAATCTATTTCAAATAATTGTTAGTCCAATTTCATTGTGATCCATGGGGATAAATCATGCTAGATCTACTATTTCATGTAATAAAATAGAGATGAAATGAATATAATACCTTAAAAAGGTCATCAGAATTATTCGCATTAGAACATACCGTGCAATGGATCTTAGATCACCCCTCCCACAACAACCGCATCCACCAGAGGATGTCGTGGCACCACTGCACCAACAATAACCGATAGAAACCACATTAGAATCATGGGTAAGAAAACAACATAGAACGGTGAGAATAATGGGAGGAAAACAATATAAAACTTGGAGAAACTGCTGTAGAATGAAGGAAAACACACCTTGGATCAAGATAGGACACTACAGATCGAAGATATAAGCCCGAGATTGATTCCCAATGAAGGGATCACTAAAACGCTGAGGAGGGGACTTCTGGGTTGCCTAGTTCAAGAGAGAGGGAAGCTCTAATAATAGGGTATGACAACCTAGGTGGATGGAAAAACACTTAAAACATTATAGATTCGGTGGATTACACAATATGTAATTCACTTTAATGTCTTGTAATGACTCCAGGTCAGTTTTCACAAAAAACTATTGCCTTTTGATTTTATTTTATTTTTAAATTCACAAAATATTACATAGTATGAAACCCTATTTCATGTTGTGAAATTATTCTACATGGTTTGAAACCAACTCTCACATCGTGAAAGTTCTCTGCTCCCATTTGTCAGCACCCGAACTCCTCAAAACTTCCTCTGAGCCTCCTCCAAGATCTGTAAGCCTCAGGAATATGAAAAGGGATGATCCCCATAGATCCAATCTTGTGCATTAGATACCTCTCAAAAAATTATCATCCTTGAGAATCCAAAACCAACCCAAAGAGGAAATAGAAAAGGGGTTGTCTGAACATCCACCCCGTGAGATACCTCTCAAGGATTTCTCCACCATATGAGCTCAACAACCTCAATATAGGAACAAGAGAAAAACTAAATAACAACCAAAACCAGATACTAAACAATATCATAGGGTAGATACCTCTCAAAAGAGATAAATACATAATAATAAACAATAGAAATCTGTCTCAAAAACTAGAAAAGGTCTATAACCACAAAATGAACAGGGTTACAAGGGAAGAGCTAAACATAAAACATCTTGGGGTAGTGATCACATATATGAGACTCATATTCCTAGGTACTCTCCTCTATGCCACCCTGTCACCACAAGACATGAACTAAGGGGATAGCATGCCTGCACAACACCTTCTCATAGCAGTCCTAGATCTCTACAGGAAGCTCCTCAATGGTCGCATCATCGTAAACATTGATCTAGTCCCAATAGATGACATAGGAGCATTCATGAAGATAATGAAGAAGTTGAAACAGATGAAAACCAATATGTATCTAGATCATATGTGGGGGAAGTTCTATCTGATACGCTATGGATCCAACATGAGCCAACACCTCCACACACCCAAAAAATCGAGGAGAAAGCTTACTCTTAAGACTAAACCTTCACTCCCCATGAAGGGGATCCACCTTCAGGAACACAT
This sequence comes from Viscum album, assembly GCA_963277665.1. NCBI lineage: Eukaryota > Viridiplantae > Streptophyta > Magnoliopsida > Santalales > Viscaceae > Viscum > Viscum album. The sequence continues at coordinate 287,320,467 of OY728159.1, read as the reverse complement.
GATCCCTATTTCTGAACTCCATATATATCATCATATGATCAGTGTAAGATTTATAATGATCTTATTCTATCTTTATCCTCTCACAAATCACCTGAACCATCTCTGTCGTAGTATGTACTAGTTCCAGCCTAAGAATTGCGGACTTCCTGACCCTAGTCTAACATAACAAAGAATGGAAATATTAGTCGTATAAGGATTAAAACAGTTTCATACTGATGGTGGATTGAAAACTATTTTTTAAGTGAACTCTACCAAGGGAAGGTTCCTCATACATGGACCTCCAAAATCCAGGACACAGGAGCGCAACATGTCTTCAATAGTCATGATGGTTTGCTCTGTCTGACCATCCATCTGTGGATGAAACATAGTGCTTAGGAATAGCTAAGAACCAAAAGTATGTTGGATACATCTCTATATCTTAGAGGTAAAACAAGGACCTTGATCAGAAATGATCATCCTCGGGACCTCGTGGAGTCTTACCACCTCCTCAAAATACTTCCTCAAAAAAACCTCTACTGATCTCGACTCCTTGATCATTATGAAGTGGGATGATTTCATCAAATGATCCACTACCACCCATATATTTTCATATATTTCCTAGTATCAAGGTAAACTATTAACAAATTCCATCAATATGTACTCCCACATCCAGTAAGGAACATCTAACGGCTGGAGAAACCCATCAGGAACACGGTGTTCAGCCTTCATCTTCTGATAGACCAAACAACAAGACACGAACTCTACAACTGCATGATTCAACCCAGGCCACCAAAATTTACCTCTCAAATATCGATAAATATTTTTTTCACCAATATTTACCACTAATGGAGAACTATGGAACTCTCTAATAACTATCGCACACATCTCTAAAGGAATGAAAAGTATTCCCTAAAACAATACAAAGTGATGTTCATCTTCATCCCAACCATCAAGGGCCTCGCCAAAAACAACTCGTTCTCTCCAGACTTCCACCTCAAGATCCCCCAACTACGAATCCTCCACCTTATTCACCATATATCATTGCACTATCATCTAAAAATAAAAACATCTACACCTGAATTTTCCCATATCTAGGTGAAATGATGAAAGTTCTTCCATCAATCTCTAAGAATCGCCTAATTCTCGTACTGCATCACTATGTGACTTCCTTCTCAGTGCATCAGCCCTGAAATTACCATTCCTAGGTGTATATGAAATCTCAAATTCATAATCCTATAATAATTAAATCCACTGACACTGGTGTAAGTTCAATTCATGTTGGGAGAAAACATACCTCAAGCTCTTATGATCGGTGAAGAACAAAAAATACTTTACGATGAGGTAATGTATCCACAAATTTAGGGAAAACACCACCACCACCATATAGAGATCATGTGTGGAATAGTTATGCTCATGGGGATGTAAATTTTTATACCCATAAGAAATGATTGATATCTTGTGGATCAGAAGATATCCAAACCCAAGACACGAAGAATCACACAAAACTCCAAACTAAACTCCTTTTGTTGAAAGAAAATATCTGGAGCACTGACCAAATTCTTCATTAGATACTCAAAATCCACCTGACACTGATCATTCCACAAGAACACATGATCCTTTCTGGTTAACACTTTTAGATGAGTCACAACCCAAGAGAAATTGGCTATAAACCTCCTGTAATAGACTATAAGATTAAGGAAACTCCTCAGCTCTACCAATATATTTAGGGATTCCCAAAACAAAAATGATTCTATCTTCTACGGATCCGTAGATAATCCCTACTAGGATAAAACATGCCTTAAGAAACGGACTTCTCGGTCTCAAAACTCTCACTTCACAAACTTTCCAAAAAACTTCTCCCAGCTAAGAACTCCCAAAACAGCATACAGATGATCTTTATGCTCCTCCTCAAAGGCAGAGTACACAAGAATTTTGTTGATGAAAACCACTATGAACATATCTAGGAACCCAAGGAACACAATGTTCATTAACCCCATGAACACATCTGGAGTATTCTTCACACTGAATAGTATCACAAAAAACATGTAATGCCCATGAAGACAACAGAAAAAATTATTCCAGATATCCTCATTCTTTACATGCATCTAATGATATCCAGACTATAAATTGATCTTTGAGAACAAAATTTCACCCATTAGTTGATCAAATAAATCATCAATATATGGACGATGATAGCGGTTCTTTACTATCACGTAGTTCAAGTGATGATAATCGATATACAACTAAAAAATATCAACAACCTTGTTTATAAACAAAACCATTTCACCCCATGGTGACACACTTAGCCTAACAAAACCACATAGAAACAGACCATAAAGCTATATACACATCTCTTGAAACTTAGAAGGCACTATACTATATGGAGGCATCGAGATAGGAGACATGTCTAGATGTATCTCGATCTGTAACTCGATCTCTCGTCAAGGGGGAAATGCTACAAACTTATTTGGAAAGACATCAGGGTACTCATCTATGACCATAGAAAATTCCAACTATTGAACCTATGAATAACTCATAATTATTTAAGCCATCAAGGATGATAAGGATAGAACATGCCTCTGACCCATCTGAGGGTCTCGCTTGTTGACAAACACTACTGGCTCTGCATCACCATCGAAGAACAACACTTGCCTCCTAAAGAAATACATGATATCCTTCAATGAATACATACAATTCATGTTGAGGATGATTTCATATGGTTGTATCCGTAAGTATAGGCAATCTCATGAAAAATGGTGTTTCCCCATCACTAGCTCAAAGATTCTACATAATTCAAACAAGTCATCTCGACCTCCAACTAGAAAATTCAACACCAAGGGAAATGGAATCCTCTCTACCTAAAGTACCAAATCATGGAAAAGTGAAGTTGATATGAAAGAGTGTGTTTATCCTAGATCAAACAAAGCATGCACCCAAGAAGAAAATAATAAAGGGATACCTCGAATGATGTCTCACTCACTATCACTAGCAATACTAAAGCATGAAGCTGACCACGACCTTCTCTAAGGCCTATATTACCCTACTTATGACCACCTATACTTCCACAATATACTATATAAGGATGGGGAGAATATCGAGGTTGTACTATGAATACCCCATCTAATATTGGCTAATCCAAAATTGGGGAAACCTGTTGCTACAACCTTGGATGAAACTGCCTCAGTAAAGGAACCTGAAGCAGAACAACTAGTGCACGTTGACTACTCATAAATTTTGGGAACTCTCATTACTAATGACCTTGTCCTACACAATAAAAACATTAATCTGATCCCTTAGCATAGGTATGAGAGTCTATTCCCCTGGAGAAATGAGACATTGGGGGATGGGACCTACCCTGGGCTGATCGGAAGCTTTACTATCCTAAAAACTAGGAAACCTAGACCACAACTCTTCTTCATGAGGAATCTTGATGACTCCCCTATTATAATTATCTGGTTCTGGATAATATCCTCTCAATGAAATCTTCTCTCTGTAGCACCTTGAGATTCTTCTTAAGCATAAACGGGGTGACCTAGTGATGGATCTATAGATACAAATCCTCCTCGAAATGCCTCTCCCTTGTCTCCTCATCTAGAAACAGGTCTGAAGCATATCAAAGAAGGTTGCTAAAATGGATCCCAAACTGTCGCACACTAGAGCTCCCCTACTGAAGGGTAATTTTCTCCTAGTGATTGTCAGCCTTCACATTTGAATAAATAAATTCGAATCTAAACTTGTCTCGGAACTCTTCCCATGAGACTATCAACTCCTCACGATCCCTGAGGAACAAGAACCACCAATTCCTCATTACCCACACAACATTTTCAAATACAATAATACCAAGTGACCCTTCTATATAAGGATCGAACTAAAGGATATCTCAACCTCCCCCAACCATTCTTCTATGACTACATCAAAAACGGATCCCTCATACCTCTTCAAAATCTAGCACTAAAACTCTTAGAGTGACCTCCTCTATGTTTCATCATCATAATCCACTATACTATGGTGATATATTATCACAACTTGTTGAATATCTTCCACACGAACCTAACGAGGATATCAACCTGGAGTCATTAATATAAAATAAAAAACAATTAGATCTCATAAACCTAGAATATGGAAGACTTTAACATTAATTAATAGTTTTATTTTATTCATTTTACCTATCCTAAGGTATACCTATTCAAATAAAATTGAAAAGAAGAATGATGCATGGTCCTTTTCTTGTTCTCTACCATGAAACAATCATCACTTAGTTTACTAAACATTGTAATCTTAAAGGCTTGTACATCATATCATAGGGGGGCTTATGTACCTGTTTCTCAGCTGGTCTCTTGTGTTTATATCACTTGATAAATTTAACTGACACCATTTTTCTACCAAACCATGCAACCTCACCTGTTCCCAACCCCAAAATCTATCATATACCTCAATTAGACCTCTCATAAAAATTAGTCACAACCCCACCCCACAATATGTACCCCTCCTAGTCCGGAAATGGGGTAAGAGAGATAGTGACCCCCTGAGTTTCACCTCGAGTAGGCCCTGGGTTGGAGACCAGCACTGAGGGTATAATAAACATCCAAATAGGAGGTATTACCCTACATGAGAAACACATGTGGAAGAGATAGATAATAGGTACAAAAACCAACTCATAATTATATTAAAATATAAAAGAAAACCAAAGTACAAATATGTAATGTCATATAAGAACTAGTACAACTGAAAGGAAACTGGAAGTACCAAAAGAAAAGAAAGACGGCAGTGACCATGAATCCCAAATAGATCATGCAAAACTCCCAAGCTAGCAGTAAAAATCCTGGTCTCTAACCTTCTCCAACTAACCTAAAAAATTCTTTATACATAGGTAGTGTGGGTATAATATTATACTCAGTAGGATCCTCCCTAGAGGCTCTCATGAAAAATGGAAAGGAAATCATGCTAAAGCATAGTGAACAAAAAGTAAAACTAACTCATCACCAAAACAGGTAAACTAAGTTCCGAGTCTCGAAATGGATACTCTCACCATGTATCGAATACAAGAGAAAATTATATAATAAATAATATCAAGGGTCCCCCACAACCACTTCCCCCACTAGTTTTCCACTCTACCCTAATATCTCACATGATGAGCATCTCTCTCCAAAAAGGCTAGCATGTAGGGACCTGGGCAAAACACCACAATATGCACCTCGTGTAACACACCACCACATAGACATGACCAAACATAACTAGGTAGTTTCTAGGAGCCAGCATAACTCACATAACGTGTATCATATGTCAGTTATTATACCTCAATCAATCACAACTCATACACCGAGTAAGGATCCTCAAGACATCATATCCTATACACATTATACCTATAATAGTACTTGGGAGACTGTATCTAGAGTATATGTGTGTGAAATAACCACAATCCATTATATCCCTCTACACACATATATGGGTAAAACTCAGCATCATTCATATCAGCACAAGTAACTACCAAGAGAAGAGATAGGGTCCAAAGAGGGTAGTCATCCATCCATCCTCCCACCAGGATGTTGGGGAAAACACCCCCCACCACCTGGGCTCAGAATCCCCATGGTGTTAGTTTCCCCGATCGATAGGGTGGAGTAGTATATATAAACACAAAATGTACATGATACAATATAGATCACAACCACACTATAGTAATATCATTGTCTCATACTTCCGGCCGCCACTATTAAGACCAGATATCCTATAAGCACACAACCATTGAAAGAGCTAAATTAAATTATCTTATTCCCTTTCCATTAGTTTCACTTTACATTAATTAATTATTAACCATTAATTAACCATTTTAATTTCCAAATTACATTCATTACCATTTCAATAAAGATCTATGTCCTCCGTGAATAAGAAAACTTAGTCCATGACTTCTCAGAATTACAACCTCAGGATTTCATCCCAGCAAGCTCCAACCTCATGGGTTAAATATTTATTCATTTATTAACAAAATTACTTTCCATATCACTGGGTAATCTAGGAAAACATTCTAAGCTCCCCATAAATAAGATGATCAACACAATGAGTAGATGAACTACCCATCAATTCTTTGCCACCTATATAAGGAGAGTAAACTCATCTCACCATGAGGAGATAAACACAAAAAGCTTGTGGAATACCCCATACATCTTTGACTCCCATGAAAATAGATAAACCAAAAACATCTATCTACATAAAGTAATGGAGAAAGAAAATTTGATAAATAAACAACATGGTCTCCAGCCAAACAATATATTTAAAAGATAATCCGTATTTCATAACAAAAGGTAAGCCAAGGTTCAACATGTTCCATAATCTTTGGTGTCCTCCCCAATATACACATGAATATATCGATACATCTTTCAACTCCAGGCATCAACTGCTACCACAACAGTCGGGCCTCCCTTCCTCAACATACCACAATATCCCTCTAGGATCAGCCATCCCAAGTTCACATCACATCTTAGCCTCCCTACCCCATATACCAAAACTTCCCTCTAGGATTATCCTTCCCAAGCTGAAATCACATCCTGGCCTCCCCACCCCATATACTACAATAGGCCTCCAAGCTCATCCATCCCAGGCTCTCATCACATCACAAGCAGTAGGAAACAAACCTAGAAACTCGTCTCTTCACCAAAAAACAAGGCATTCAGGCTTCACACACAATGAAATCTCATAACTCTAAAGCACAAGGAACTTGGCCTTCTTAATCAAGTGGGTAACTAAATCCATATAAATGCATTATATTTTATCATAAAACTAGTTCTTATTCCATTTTTAATTAACCAATTCATTAACCATAGGTTCCAACTATAGGAAACCAATGAAACAAGCTATCTCAAGCTATCAAAAATTAATTAAATAATTAATTTAACACGAATTTTATTCATTTATCAATAGAAATAATCATGATTTAGGTTCATTAAAAAAATTAAATTAAATATTCATACTTTCACCAATTTGATTATCATCAAATTACAAAAATAATCGAATTCATTAAACATACCTCCTTAATTCCTTTATACAATTAATTATCAATTAATTATGGATTTATGTTCTTTACCAATTTCCATAAAGAACAAAATTTTAACCAAGAAAGTCATATATATCAAACTATATATAAAATTGGGAGTAAAATGGTTTTCCTGGTACAAAGAATCAACATCTCTAGATGATTGATGCCAATTCTTTAATCTAGTTCAAATAATTATTAATTTCTTTTCATTTTGATATAAGGGTATAAATAATGATAACTCTATAATTCAACATAATTAAATAGATAATAAATGAATCCCCTACCTCAAAAAGGTCGTTGGTGTTCTTCACATGAGAACAGACTATGAAATAGATATCTCATCACCCGTCCCACAACAATTGCATCCACCTGAGGATGTTGCGGCACCAACACACCAAAAATTACCGAGAGAAAACCCACTAGAAACATATGTTATGAAACCCCATAGAATGGTGAGAATAATAGGAGGAAAACCAGATCAAACCTAGAGAAACCACTGGAGAATGAATTAAAACACAACTTGGATCAAGCTGGGTCACCAGAGATCAATGATAGAAGCCAGAGATCAATTACCATCAAAGGGAACTCCGAAATTATGAGGAGGAGACTATAAGTTTGACTAGGTGGAGAGAGAGGTATTCTATATACATAGGGTATGACAACCCAGAAGGATAGAAAAACACTTAAAACATTCATGCGTTAGGGGATTACACGACGCGTAATCCCCTTTCACGTCGTGTAATACCTCGAGTTCGGTTTCTATCGAAAAAACACCGAATTTGGTTATTATTTTATTTTTCAAAACCCAAAATATTACATGGCATAAAATTCTCTTTAAAATCATGAAATTATTCTCCATTTCATGGAACCCACTTCCGCATCGTGAAAGTTTCTTGCTCCCAGTTCTCACCACCCAAACTCCTCAAAACTTCCCCCAAGCATCCTTAGAGCTCCGCAAGCCTCGAGAACACACAAAGGGTCGATCCATATGGATCTGGGACCTTACAAATATCCCAAGGATAGATCACCTTTTTTATTCACTTATATTTTTCCTTATAAATTTTTATCTTATATTATCTACTGATTTTGGCCCATATTTGTTTGATTTAGACCATTATGTTTCTCCACTATGAACACTTTTATTACAACTTCTACAAAATTATCCTAAGATTTCAAATCTATCAAAGATGAAAAAATTATTCTCATTATTCTATGTAAATTATCTCAGTTCATATTTTCTCCCATTTGATGCAATATTTAATTGAATTATAAGGGTTTAAATATTATTCCAATAATCAAGAACCATATTCTCAAACCTACTATAGTTCCATAGGTATCCAATAAACCTTGTTTTTTAACTTTTTAAAATTATTCTGGCTAGATTATGTTTCTTTCTATTGTTATGTTACTTTTTATATTAGTTTCACTTATTTAAAGGGGGAACTTAATTTACACATGATTACATCCACCATTGATGTAGTGTTAGGTTTATCATGACTTTTATCCATACATATTTATCCAGAATTTGAATTAAAACCTACACTAACCATGTAAATGGATTTAGTGCCAAAAATATTTTCAAGAAAAAATGGTACCATTTATTTGGATCTTGTAATATATTTATCATTATATTGTCTAAAGATCTTATTTTTACAATATAGAGATATTTTAGCATAAAGTAACTTATGAAAAGAATGTACAGATGTAGTTATTCACTTAATTTATGTGAAGTCATGGGTTGTTTCATTTTTTAATATCTCAATTTTACTTTAATCCCTACACACTTCAAATTATGATTATTCTTCTGATATTTAATGGACTTCATACATTCTTCATATTCTCTTATTATTCTCTCAGTGTTATCTTCAATAATTTTATTCCTTTCTTGAAATTTATTATAAATCTCCTTTATCTTGTTTTCTTTAACTTCCAATTGTGCATTTTTGACATCAATGCATAACATAGAATTTTATTACAATGTGTAGTGATTATTTTCAATATTTTTATTTGATTTATCATTTTCTTGAGTTTCTTTGGGAAACTCCTTCTCAATTATAGATAATTTTTCTTTATGCTCCATTTTTCTTATAATTTTGGCATCTACTTGTTTAGTAAGATTCTTTCCCACTAATTCTTTTTTAAACAAGGTGATTTCCTTCATCTAAGATTCTTAGAAAAGGTGGGTGATATACTCCTAAAAATATTTAAAATATCAAATAATAAAATCAATTATATATTTGGGAATATTTTGTAGGTTTTCCTTTAAGTAAATGCATGAATTTTCATTTGATTAATTAAACGATTCATCATAAATGTGATCATAGCTGCTTATACTTGATTCATTAAAAGGATAATATTGAAAATATATTATAGTTATCTCATTTACATGTGATTGTTTTGAATATTTTTAGATAATTTTTTTTATAATCTTATTTATATTGTATTTTTATACCAAATTTTCACTAACCATGTTAGATCTGAGATCATTATGATTATAGAATATATAATTTAAATTTTCTTCCTCTTTGACGTAATATTTATAATCGTTATCATTTATTTATTATTTATAATATTTAGGGATTTGGAATAGATATAATTTAGATTATAAATGAATATATCTTCTCTAATGTAGTGAACCAACCAAGGTTTTCATCTACTTGGAAATTGACCTAGCTCCCTACAAGGATGTCCTTCTTAGATGATACAACACTACCTAGAAAAAAACCTCAAGCTAAGCCTAAAATCACTTCCATGCTACCTATAGTTTCTCACCACCTCCCAAATCATCCAATTTTGGCCTTAATTAAAAAAACCCAACTCAATATGAAAAACATTGAACCTAAAATATATAGGTGTGATCTAAATAGCAGAGTTGTTTTCCACCCACCAAAACTATACAATCAATTTCATAATTCAGTTTATAAATGTTAGTTTAAAAATAATTCTATAAAATAGGTATTTCAAACATAAACTTATTAAAAACCAAGTCTATCCAATATATCTTTTAAAATATTACATTTGTTTCTTAAATGAAAACACACACATTGAAAAAGTTCCACTTGCCTAATCCATTTCTAACCAAACACCCATTTTTTAATTAACTTTAAAAATGAACAAAAGAGTCTTTAATATTCAAAATCATTTTCCAAAAAATATTATAAATCCATTTAATAGAAAATTACCATGAACACTATGTTTTAATCATAAAAAATAAGGCACCATAAGTCACAAGTCATAAATAAATAGAAGAAATATAGGTGTTCCCCAATAATGAAAAATAAGGGGGATGATATAATTAGGCACTAGATTAGAACCTTGAATGTCAACCACCAATCAAGAAAGTGATTATGCCAAAGATCTAACATGTGAAGCTACAATGATATATTTCTAGATTTATTAATTTCTATCACAAACAAATTTCTAGTGTATGTTAAGTCTAAACAAAAATCCATCCAATGATCCCACACAAGCCTCATTACAAATGGCACACCCCAAATTACCTAGGTCCTAGAATGAAAATAGGGATACTAGAAACATGTGAACTAACTAGTGTAATAAGAGAATAGACCGCATAGATAATATCTAAGTTTGAAAGACCAATAGAAAAGTGAGTTAAATGAACATGTGAGATGATATTAATACACAATGAATATAAAAAATAACTTTACCACACCCCATCACCCTCACAATGAATATCCCCATACACTTCATACATCCAAGGCATGAATGAGTGCATTCATAAATAAAGAGAGAAATAAGAATTACATAATAATAACCACCCATGTGATGGGTAAACAATGATTTCATACTGGTAAAAACCCACACAAGGGTAAACATACACTAATGGTTAATCAAGAGGGACTATCATAATCAAACATTTAAAAACAAAGTGTCAAACATGAATTTAATGATAAAACATGGCTCATAATACTAATCAATTTTCAATATTCATAAAATACCACTTCAAACATCCTTTAAAATACATTAAAATAACGCACTCCATTAAAAAATTAAAAACCCCCCTCTAAAACATGTTTACTCCTCTTTGAAATCCAAAATAATTCCATATAACTTCCATTTACACCAAACACGTTTTAAATATTTATTAGGGTGTTTTCACAAGGTTCATTTAATACACCTATTTCAATACATGTTTGAAATTCACCAAATAACCCCATTTTAAAACAATTTTCTTATCAACGCTACATTATAACACAATTCCCACATCAACACATAGTTTTCACTCTTTAAAACCCAAAAACTATATCATAATCCAACACAAACCAACCAACCCCTTTCAAAAATCCTTATACACATTTCTCAAATTCATAGAACATTAAAAAAAATCCAGTACAAGAATTAAAACATAGAGTTAAAAATAGAAACCATTATTCCAATCTTAGAATTCAAGGAATAAATTTTGAATCATCACATGGATATCACATATATTCAAAATTTAAATAAAAATTGATTTAAAATTAATTGTCACACTTTGAATTCTAAAATGAAACAAATTCCTAGAAACACAAACTTGGAATAAATGGAAACCAAATAAAAATTTGTTTCCCTCATTTGTAACCACCTAAATAAGTAAGGAGACCTCATCAAAAAAGCTAAAATCAACTAAACCCTTAGTTTAAAATCATCATTAGCTAAATCAAAATATTGAAGAGTGAACTAGGATTTTCATAGGAAGAGGAAACCTAGGAAATAAGGTAGAGTAATATAGGTAAAAGAATAGAAAATATACATTGTAAGCACTTGGAAATCACTAAGAACAAGCCAAGAATGACGAGAATAATAGAGTGGAGATCCTATTTGGGTTACCAAGGTTCATTAGATGTGTATGTGGGAAGAAAGGGGTGAAAACCCAAATAATTTAAAGAAATTAGAAGGTTTAATCCCACTTTATGTGATTCTGGGTTGGTCGCATGGTTTGACCACATGATTTTATAAATCGTGGTAAAATTGTGAAAAAGTTATTACCTAGGATAAGACTACCTCATTGGTTTCTAGGTTATTAAACATAGTTTAACAAACAATGTGTATGCCATACAAAATGGTTTTGTCTCCATGATAAAACCCTTTTCATGGGCAGCACATGATTACCCCTAACTAAGTACGTAACCCATGAAACACCCATAAAACCTCTGGAAATCTAAATTTCTTTTCCTGAAAACCCATAAAGACATAAAAAGAACTGAATATAAGATAATATAATATAAATTAAATTAAATAATGACTTTTTGGTATCAAAATTATCCCCACCATTCCACTTTATTCCCCTTTAAAGTCCATAGTTGGAAATAAAATGAAGATCGAAGAAGATGAAATATCAAAGGAGGACCTAACCAAAGTGGACCACTCAACACAAATTAAACATAAAGACAAATGACTAAGATCCAAAAAAATTATTGAACTTGTCATCCATAAGATTTCAAAATGTATTCAATAACGATTGAAATATAATACTTTACCCATAACTCAAAAATAAGAAATGTAGATGTAATATGGTCTGTCCACTATTAATTATTCCTCGAACATGGTGGATCTAAAGAAATTATTGGGAGATGAGTCCTAAAATAATTGTGAAACCACAAGATAAAATCACTCTCAATCAAAAAACCACTTATAAACTGAGAAATAAGTAAAAAAACAAAATAATATTTGAAAGGATGACATGAGGTCATACCTTGGGTCCCAACGCATATGAATAACCAAGGGTCAAAAGACAACTTACCCTATGTGATGGATCTAAAACAAACCAATACAAACACTAGTAAGTGAATAAACTAATGTCTTTGAACAATCACCCTATTTATCAAATCACGTGCCCAATGCCTTTCCTTATGTATAACCAATAATCACCTAAAAATATGAACATGAACAACTGGTTCAACCAAACCTCTCAAGATAGGTTCACACAAACAATATGGAATATCAAAAAAAACTCAAAACCTTCCATAAAAGTGAAAGTCATAATGTAAAATGAAATTATATACATCCACAAGAAATATATCATAAAGGAACATCCACTAAATTACAAAAAAATAAAATCTCCAAAAACTCATCCCAGATTGCAACCATCAAATGAAAGGTCCCCAAGAAACCCATCCATAAAACAATTATGCACAATAAATCTTCGGAAAACATAACATAAAAAACATAAGAAAGTTTTTTAAAAGTACAAAATGGATGCATACTATAGGAAATTTAAAATAATAGGGATTACAATACCCTAGACCCCACATTGGAAAAACACGGGAGTTCTTTTATTCTTATGAGAACAAACCATTTATTCTAGTCAAGGATTATCTTATTTTCCTCCTCACTAGGTTAACCCTATTCCAATAATATAGAATAAATTAATCACCCACCACTTGTTTTCTACACTAGTTATATTTCACCCAAATGGAATCATTGAGAATCTTCATAAAATACCACCACTAAAGACCACATATCAAGAAACTATATTTCTCTAAATCATCAATGAGAAACTTTCATGAGAAGATGAATAACACTAAGAAGTGATTGAAATACTCCCTCTCTAAATACACACTATGATGAAGGATCATAAAATAAATATCTATCTCTACTCTCATATCCTTATAAAATAACTCCAAGAAAAATATCATCCTTAAAAACTCCTGATAAATACCATCATGTAGTTGTGGAGGTACCATAGAATACAACCAAAATTGGGAAAAACAACAATAAATTTTATGATAACCCTATACCAAGAAGATTAGAGTGTTATTAGAGAATTTGGGATCACCTTAATCCTGTATAACCACCTCATTACTTCCATCAACCATTGATCACCACATAAAGAAAGAGTAAAATGATTCATGAAGTCCATTATGGGGTCTGAGGGCAATGAAGATTTCAAGTCCACCACTCCTCTTGGTGTCAGGGTATCTTGTGTAACTGAATAAACTCTTTCAAAAAATATAGTAGGAATACTATAAAAATATAAGGCATGAACAGCATCATTACATTCCTAAAACACAAACCAAATAATCCCATCATATACTAAGAATCAATTAAAAAACATATTTCATTAAAACAAGGGACATCACTTCCACACCAAGAAAAGAAATTTTTTTTTGGAATTTATCATCTTTCCCTAAGGAATTTGAAAACCCCCTCCACCATGGCATATAAATAAATAAAATCTAAACCTTATCCATGAAAAAAATTCAACCTTGGTTGAACACACATCACCCAAATAGAACATTCTAGAAAATTACTTTCATAATTCCATCCCATTTTAAAAACAAAAGCATCTAATGAGTTCTCATTAAAACTCACTACCCTTTTTAGAAAAACAACTAAAAATATTATTTCCAAAATAAATTATTCTTAAATTTTGAACCACATTCAAAAAAATATTTTTAAATCAATGAAATTTATGAATACCCAAAAGAAAAATATTTAAAAATACCACTTTACAATTTAAAAATTTATCAAACACCATAATTGAAACAACCATTCTAATAGACATTTCATAAAAATGAATGGAATTTTCCTCCTAAAAACCATGAAAACCAAGTTTTAAACTTAATAAATTTATCAAATTCCCTTCTTTTTCGAAAATAATTCTTTAAACCCAATCCCAATCAAATCACAAAAAAACCATCAAATAAGGTTTATAAGAACCACATATAAAATGTATCAGAACAATGATTATTCCAACTTTAACATGTGAAGGTCACTTTAAGATAAACTCAGAACTAAAAAAATCCAAAACAATAAAACCAAGGGAGAAACAGGTTTGTGAATGTTTTTTCCACATGGGTTGGGAAACTATGCGCCAACCATGAAACACGTTCTATGATAGTGAAATACCCGAACCAAGTGAGAACCACTTGGTTTCCCATATCATGTGGACTAATCATGAAACTCATGTTCTCATCCATTTTCAGTCTAAAATCTAAAAAATCCCCCAAAATCACATGAATTCTCAAAGGGGGATCAAACCAATATAACTTCACATCAAAATCCATCAAAAATAACTAAAAAGAAACTTGAACTAAAAATTTAAAACCCAAATTACCCTTAATGTGTGAGGATCAAGATGGGAAAGATCTCTCTAGATTCTCTCTGCCCTTACCTATCAATTCCTGACAACCTTAATCTCCTTTCTAACTAAACAACCAAAAATAAAAGGAGTGATGCTCAAGGAAATTAAGCTTTCATAGAAGAACCCAAGGGATATGATAAAATCCTATAGTGAACCAACTCAAGATACCATCCACTTGGGACCAAAACTAGCTCATAACAAGGCCTGAAGGGAATTCTCGATCCCTACTAGATATAAACTAGTGGCTGGGAATCACTGAAAACCCTTTGGGAATGATTTTTTCCAAAATAAGAGACAATAAAAATAGAAACATATTATGGGAGTCTATAATGGACGATCCTTAAATTTTACATCCATGAAATATCCAGAATATAAGAAGCCGAATATAAATAAACATTCCAAATGGGTCAGAACAAATAATATTGATCCAATTTAATTGTATAAATACCAAACACCATCCATAAAAAACAATAGAGCATGTAATAATTAGATACAACCAAAAATAACTTCAAACAACTATATTAATTCTCTTCTTGGTTGATACAATAATAAATAGAAAACAAAATAACGTCAACAAACTAAATCCAAACCTGGAACAACCTTTATGAAACCTTCGGTTTCTCACCACCTCCTAACTCACCCCATATAAGCCTCAAGAAAAAACTCCTAAGACAGATTGAAAAACATGTAACCTAAAATATATAGGCATGAGATAAATATATCATTAGGTTTCCACCCTCTAATACTATACAACCCATTTCATAAGGAAATTTATGAATTATAGTTTGGAAATATGATAATAAAATAATTCTTTCAAACATAATATCATTATAAATCAAGTCATATCTATAATCTATTTTCAAAAATTCCATTTTTTTATTAAAATGAAATAAAATAATTGGAAAAAATTCCCCTAGACAAATAAATTTCAAACCAAAGACCCATTTTGAAATCCACTTTAAAACACACACATAAGAGTCATTCAATTCAAAATAGGTTTCCCAAACATCCTTTAAAAAAATTTAAAAGAAAACAACCCCAAAAACTATGGGTTAATCATAATAAAACAGGCACCATAATTCATAAGGAAAAATTAAATATATGTAATATATGGGAGCCATAAAAATGCAAGAAAGGGGAATGGTAATATTAATCACTAGATCAAAATCCCAAATTTCAACCACCAAACAAGAAAACGAGTATGTCATGGGATATACCTAGGGAATATAGCATGAGATGAATCTAAATTTATCAATTTATCTCCTAGAAAAACTACTAAAATATGATGAGTCCAGAACATAAGTTGTATAACTATCCCACACCAGCATCAATGAAAATGGAACACCCCCCCCACATCCCTATTACCTAGCATAACTAAAGGGACCCTATTAATATGTGAACTAACTAGTGTAATATAATAATAGACCTCCCACTTAGTACCATTGTTCTCCTGACCAAAGGAAGAGCATGGTGAGTGAACATGTAATCCAAGATTAAAACACAATTCATAAACAATAACGCTCCCTCACCACCATCACCAACACATTAAATAACCTTATACGCTTCAAATATACAAGGAATAAATAAGTTAATTCCCACACAAGGGGAGAAATAATAATTACATATAAATAACAAACCATACAAGGGGTAAACAAGGATCACATAATGATAAACAACACACATAAGGGGTAATACAAAAATAGGGTCAATCAAGAGGGTCTATCGTTGTAACACCCCGAGATTTTATGAAAAATATTCTTTTTAATTTCATTAATGGCTTGTGTTGTACGCTACACCAAAATGAACTTTCACAACATGCATCCTTGACTTGCCTTGCATTACACGCAAGCGCGACCTTCCGCGATAGCGTGTGTTGTATGCAATACCGAGTTTCGCTAAACAATGATATGCTATTAAAATATTATTAAAACTAGCCGTTATGAATAGTAATAACCACTTTTTGAAATTTTTTAAATTTAATTTTTCAAAATGGACTTCATTTTTGGATCCGTAATATCAAAATTAGCTTAGGGTGAAATATTGGTACTTTTCATATAACTTTCATTTTCTAATGAATAGTGAAAATTACTAAATTTTAATTAAAAACAACCTTTTTAATCGAAATAATTAATAGTGATAGATAATTAATTTGATTGGTTTTAAAGTATATTTATAATATATTTTTACAATTTAATACAATGTTGGTCATTGGATGTAATTTCACATTTAAACCAGACATAAACAAATGTCAATCTTTTGATAGTTATTATCTTTTAAGAACACACTATTTGTTTTGACGATGGGAATTGATTTTTAAATTAATTAATGCAACTAATATGTTTTGAATTTGGTAAAATAGACATCATTTTTGAGTTCATAATATCAAATATAGCTTAGGCCTAATTTTTGGCATTTTTCTGGAAACTTTCATTTTTTGATGAATAGTGAAACCACTAAGTGGTAGTTAAAAAAAATGAATTTTTCATAAAACTTAATTTTACCGCTTCTGTGAGTGGAATTTCAAAAATCCAAGAGACACGGTTGATGTGAGTAAGTAAAATTTGGTTCAATGAGATGAAAATAATTTTTGGTGAATAGTAACTTTTTACTTTTTTTACCATAGTTAAAAGTAAATAGCGTAGTTAAGGGTAAAAATGATATTATTATTACCCTAAAACATGTCCTAATTCTATTTTATAAGTGTAATTCGACCAAAAACAACCTTAGGAATAAAATATTACCATTTAGGCCCACTTGGATTAGATTAGGACATTTATTATTAATTTATTTAAAGAAGGGTTAAAATAGTTAAAATCAAAGTTTAATAAGTACATCATTTTTAATATAGGGTTATAAATAAGATAAATACGACTATAAATATTCATTAGAAAGATAAAGATATTTCCTACATAATGGTATTTTATTTGTAATTTTTAGACATTAAATATTATATTTTATTTATGACACAAAGATGATGCAGTAATTATCTTATTAATGAAATATTGACATAATTGATGTTATAAATACACAAATAAATATAATTTGAGACTTTTTATGCATTACACTAATTTTATAGGTTAATATGACATGTTATTATTGATTTAATTAATTTTTTTTGAACTAATCATTCTTTTATGATAATCACAAAAATCAATTATTAAATAGTGTCAAAATTGACATAAAATAGTTTTTAAAACAAATATTATATTAGTAATTGTTATTTTATTCTTAAAAAATCTAAGGTTCGGAAAAATGACTTAGATAAGGTTATATATATTAATAATAAACAACTTGGGGTTCTTTTGGCTTCTTATAGTAAGTTTATTAACCTTATAGTGTAAGAACACAAAAAGATGCGGTAAAAGTAAAATTATCTAACTTAATGTTAAATCCAAATGATAAGGTTAAAATAGGAACCTAAACTTGTATAAATTCTATTGGATGAGAGGATTTAGACCCATCCCCACCTTAGATTAGAAATAAATCAATTTGGAGCTATTTAAAACCGAATTTGGCTTTATAATAAAATAATAATTTTAGTTATTCCAAAGGTGCCCCTCTCCTCCCTTATAAAAGGGCACATCCTCCCTCTTATCCTCACACCACTTTGAGCCTTAAAGCTCGGCCAACCCCTGACAAATTATCTTCTCCACTTCTCTAGAAACATCCTAGTGGTCCTGGTCTTCTTCAACGACCAATTTCAGTGCCTTAAAAGGAGGTCTCAAAGAGGCGCTTCAAAGAAGAGGTAATGTCCATTACCGATTATTTCAACTTTATTTCTTCTTCCACTTCTTCTTCATTAGTTGTTTCATTATGAAGTAATAACATC
This sequence comes from Viscum album, assembly GCA_963277665.1. Classification (NCBI taxonomy): domain Eukaryota; kingdom Viridiplantae; phylum Streptophyta; class Magnoliopsida; order Santalales; family Viscaceae; genus Viscum; species Viscum album. The sequence goes on along the minus strand of OY728159.1, from coordinate 287,301,546 downwards.
AGTATCACTAATATATGGATATGTTATTATAAGTATGAAACAACCCTATTTCATCATCTATCCATCCTACGGAAGACGAAATCACCGCGCGTGCGTACGTACGGAATACCGTCTCCACGCCGTGGTGTAATCTGTTTTTCCAACACCACCTTACTTGGATGGGTATAATGGTGTAAATAATAACTATAAATAGTTATTATAACATCATACTGATTCTTATATATTTTACCATCCACTACAATTCAATTCAATGATTATGGAAATGATATCATCGCTCGTGCGTACGTACGGACTACCGTCTCCACAACGCGATGTGATTCATTCTCCATTTAACCATACATGAATGATCATAAAGTTTATTTAATGAATAATAATGAAATATATGAAATAATAATTCTACTGTATTTATGTATATATATATATATATGTATGTCGTCTATTTAGTTTCATTCAATTCAATAAGGAAACGAAAACAGCCTTCATGCGTACGTACGGCCTACCGTCTCCATGAACGGTGTATTTCATTCCTTTTATCGACCTATAATATATATATATATATATGTATAAGATGAATATATGTAAATCATGTTTTACATTATGAAATTATGTAAATTAGGATATAAGTAATAATATCAAGAACGACAAGTCAAAACACATATGATAAATGAAATGATTTTACCCAAAACGCTGCTTTAACATGGAATTTACAAAAGAACGGGAAATATAAAGTCATAAGTGAAACATATATGATATCATAACAATGAATATGATTCTTTAATAAGTCAATGACATTATTTAAATCATTATAAAGGAGGTTCGAATACGTACGAAACATATCGTACCTAAGGTAAGGGATAAATTTTCAATCTCATTTTTATCCGAGATTGCTTATACGTAAGTATTTACTGGGGTTACATTTATCATCCATGACTATGTTTTCTAAAAATGCTTTCATAAAATGTTTACCATTCTTCCATGGATGTTTAAAGTCATTTTTACCCTTTATTTACTTTTTATCACATTGTATGAATGGAATATTTCCTTTGGTTACCATTTAAGGTACTTTTTGACTTTTCCGATAAAAGTACGAGGAGAATGTTATTTTTAACTTATACAGTGTGAACGGATTTTTATGGTTTCATAACGCCACATTTTCAAGGAGATTCCTCTATAATATTGCATGATTATTTTCAACAAAACCCTTATCTTATAAAATTGCATGGAATTTTGTGAAAAGAAAATGATTTTAAAGAAGAAGGATATTTTCCTCAAGAATTCATTTCAAGTGTTTTGTCAAAATTATTTTCCATCTAAGATGACATTATTTCATATGTATATGTTTCAAGTAAAATTTCTCTATGATTTATATGGTTTCAATTTTCTTATGATGAAATGATATCAATTGTTTATGGATTATGTTATGATGGCATGATGTTTAAGAATCCCATTTTATTTCATGGGTTATGCTATGATGTATGATTTATGATTTTGTGGCACACGAAAGAATGATTTCATTATGAGATGGGTGGGACCTATATCTACCTCCCATGCATTGTCTAAAGATTTATATCTCATGAGATAGACATGGCTGGAACAGCAAGTTAAACCGGTTCAGTAATACAGGACTGGAATGAGGAGTGAACTCGATTCAGAAAGCGACTTTGTCCACTAAGATGGTCTTGGCAGCAATGGCGTGGCTACTATGGAAATCATATCATGTGCTTAATGGTTTCCATAATTACTTTTTTTATTCCCATTCTATTTTATCATTCTTAATGTTTCTTTATGATCTATGCCTTACGCACTTCCATGTTTTATGTCAATTCTCAAGCTTTTGATGTTTAAACATTATGTTCATGTTTTTAAGTTCAAATGTATATGGTATGTTTTATTTTATCCATGCTTACCCTTACTGAGAATTTGAGCTCACCATTTTTATGTTTTCTTTTCCCCAGGATATAAATAAAGGTTTTAGGTTAGAAAAAAAAGGGGAAGATCTTTATGAGAGATGTTGAAGATCTTTCACCACGATTAGAAGATTACGTTCCAAGTTTCCAAAGACACTAAACTATTACGGTCCTTGTGTGTGTGTGTTTTTGTTATTTACTAAGTATTATTAAAAGGAAATGTAATGTCCATGTACGTCAAGCTTCAGGTCTCTACAGTTGGTATCAGAGGAAAATTTTAGTCAACCTTTGGAAACTAGGATGCAAAAACGTTAGTGAGATCCCTAGAGATATTTCTAAGGTATGTCTAGGGATATCCCTAAGGATAAGTATACGTATAGGATATAGTCCTAGAACTATGGTAACGATATTAGATTAAACCAAAGATGTTAGATATTGAAGTTACTCCCCCTTTGTTATGATTTTTTCCTCTCACGCTATTCTTTTTGGGTTTTAGAAAATGGCTGGAAACAAGATGATTCACGATAATGGAGGATATGATGGACAATGGAATGATATTCTTCATTAGAAACCAAATAAAATGGGATTTGGAAGTCCAAACATCATTATTATGCCGAATCATCAATCTCATAATATGATCAATAAAGTAAAATTTGGTAAGTTTGCTGACTCGGATAATAAGAGAAAGATGGAGTTTCATGATGATCATAGAGGAAAGAAAGTTCAATTTCCCCTATGTAAATCATGTGGTGAGAGGCATCAAGGAGAATGTTTCAAAGGAACTGGAAGATGATTTGGGTGTGGAAAAGAAGGACACAAAGCCAGTAAGTGTAAAGGAAAAGGTTTAGTTAACACCAGGGATGAGGATAATGGTATTTCTATGACATCAACAATGGTTAAATGTTTTAAATGTGGAATGTAAAGGCATTATGAAAACCAATGCCCTAAGGGAAAGTCTCATGAAGAGAATCAGTATGGTCGTATGGGTAGTATTTATGTTGATGATGATGAAGAGACTACAAATGATATGTGAGATGAAAGAATTGTTGAAGCTCGTTCAATGGTTTAATAATGTAGTGGAATGATTACATGTTTATCATGTGTAATGTTGTATAAGTAATATCATGGTACTATGGAATAAAGAGACATCTAAGTATTGTTACATTGTTGTCTTTCCTTGAGTTTTGAAAGTGTATGATTAATGGTACCAGTATCCATGAAAGGTTATTCAGATATTTTTGGAATGTAGATGATATGTGCAGAATGAAGGGATAAGGAGAAAATTAAATGTTTGATAGTATTCATGAGCTCATGACTGATATAAGGAAATAGTTATATCATGGTTTGAGTATATAGAATTTTGGGTTTTTGGTATGTGGAATGAGTTAACTTTGGACAGCACTCATGTTTTTACTAAGATTCAATGGGTATTTATTTTTCAAGAGAATACATGAGTAAGGCCTTAGAATATTTGGAATGTGACCAAAATGACATATCTTATGATATATGGGGGATCAACGATGGTATTAACATGCTTGTTATATGAAATCTCTGGTAATCATTTTCACTATATTATGAGAGTGGACTGCAGTATTGTGGATAAGCCTAAAGATTGGAATGGATTATATTGGACATAAGTTAGTATTGTTTAAGGATAGAAGTTCTTTTGATATTGTTTATGGGATTTTATAGTAATGTAGTTTTAGAAAAAAGGAAAACCTGCAGGACGGGTGATAGCCCATCGCGTCGGACAAGGCTGTGGGAATCGAACCCACAACCGAAGTGCGACTGGCCTTTATCACCTACCACTGGCCTATAGGAAGTCCTTGGTTATTTGAAACTAGTTTTCTTTTATTACACGGTATTATATATGAAGTATAAGATCATTTTTGGAATCGTATACGATTAACCTAACCATAGATGGACTTATGTATATTTGATAACTTTTGCTAACCTTTTGTTTGAAACTGATGGAATGACCCATCATTATTTCACATGATCTATTAACACTTCATGAATGACAAATTTAACTTCATTTCTTTAAGAGATGAAGTGGAAATTGTCCAAAGAACGACTAACGGTGAGACTACACCAAAATCACGAAAGTATTTCTTCTAATTCCAATTTCATCAACTTTAGGGAAATGATCTTGAAAACCAAAAATGTTTTCCTAGTGCTCTTATATCTGATGAATCAGATGGTACCTTAGATCGCCACAAATTTATGGCTTTGTGATTGCTGGCTTTTCCATATCCATGTTCTCTACCACTCTCCATTAGAACATGATGGTTAGATTTCTCTTCCATATCCATATTTTCACCTATGTGGAAACCCAGTGATTAGTTTATTTAGGTAACCATTACGTTTCATACTTTTGTTTTTAAAGATTGGTTTTGGTATTCCTTTTTACGATGTGGATTTCTATTAAATAAACTTTCGAGTAGTAAACCATTTATAACCTCGACAAATTTCGAGGGCGAAATTCATTTTAAGGGGGGTAGAATGTAACACCCAAAGATTTTATGAAAAATATTCTTTTTAATTTCATTAATGTCTTGTTTTGAACACTACACCAAAAGGAACTTGCACAACACGCATCCTTGACTTTCCTTTCATTACACGCAAGCGCGACCTTCCGCGATAGCGTGTGTTGTACGTAATACCGAGTTTCTCTAAACAATGATATGCTATTAAAATATTATTAAAACTAGCCGTTATGAATAGTAATAACCACTTTTTGAAATTTTTTAAATTTTATTTTTCAAAATGGAATTCATTTTTGGATCCGGAATATCGAAATTAGCTTAGGGTGAGATTTTGGTACTTTTCGGATAACTTTCATTTTCTGATAATAGTGAAAATTACTAAATTTTAATTAAAAACAACCTTTTTAATCGAAATAATTAATAGTGATAAATTATTAATTTGAGTGGTTTTAAAGTATATTTAGAATATATTTTTACAATTTAATACAATTTTGTTCATTGGATGTAATTTCACATTTAAACCAGACATAAACAAATGTCAATCTTTTGATAGTTATTATCTCTTAAGAACACGCTATTTGTTTTGACGACGGGAATTAATTTTTAAATTAATTAATGAAACTGATATGTTTTGAATTTGGTTAAATAGACATCATTTTTGAGTTCATAATATCAAATATATCTTAGGCCTAATTTTTTGTATTTTTCTGGAAACTTTCATTTTTTGATGAATAGTGAAACCACTAAGTGGTAGTTAAAAAATGAATTTTTCATAAAAATTAATTTTACCGCTTCTGTGAGTGGAATTTCAAAAATCCGAGAGACACGATTGATGTCAGTAAGTAAAATGTTGTTCAATTAGATGAAAATAATTTTTGGTGAATAGTAACTTTATACTTTTTTTACCACAGTTAAAAGTAAATAGGGTAATTAAGGGTAGAAATGATATTATTATTACCCTAACACATGTCCTAATTCTATTGGATAAGTGTAATTCGACCAAAAACAACCTTAGGAATAAAATATGACCATTTAGGCCTACTTGGATTAGATTAGGACATTTATTATTAATTTATTTAAAAAAGGGTTAAAATAGTTAAAATCAAAGTTTAATAAGTATATCATTTTTGATATAGGGTTATACATAAGATAAATTCGACTATAAGTATTCATTAGAAAGATAAAACGATTTCCTACATAATGGTATTTTGTTTCTAATTTTTAGACATTAAATAATGTAATTTATTTATGACACAAAGATGATGCAGTAATTATCTTATTAATGAAATATTGACATAATTGATGTTATAAATACCCAAATAAATATAATTTGAGACTTTTTATGAATTACACTAATTTTATATGTTAATATGACATGTTAGTATTGATTTAATTAATTTTTTTTGAACTAATAATTCTGTTATAAGTTTCACAAAAATAAATTACTAAATAGTGTCAAAATTGACATAAAATAGTTTTTAAAACAACTATTATATTAGTAATTGATATTTTATTCCTAAAAATCTAAGGTTCGTCCAAATGACTCAGATAAGGTTATATATATTAATAATAAACAACTTGGGGTTATTTTGGCTTCTTATAGTAAGTTTATTAACCTTATAGTGTAAGAATACAAAAAAGACACGGTAAAAGTAAAATTATCTAATTTAATGTTAAATCTAAATGATAAGGTTAAACTAGGAACCTAAAATTGTCTAAATTATATTGGATGAGAGTATTTTTACCCATACCCATCTTAGATTCTAAATAAATCAATTTGGATCTATTTAAAACCGAATTTGCCTTTATAATAAAATAATATTTTTAGTTATTCCAAAGGTGCCCCTCTCCTCCCTTATAAAAGGGCACCTCCTCCCTCTCTTCCTCACACAACTTTGAGCCTTCAAGCTCGGACAACCCCTGAAAAATTCTATTCTCCACTTCCCTAGAAACATCCTAGAGGTCCTGGTCTTATTCAAAGACCAATTTCAGTGCCCTAAAAGGAGGTCTCAAAGAGGTGCTTCAAAGAAGAGGTAATGTCCGTTACCGATTCTTTCAACTTTATTTCTTATTCCACTTATTCTTCTTTAGTTGTTTCATTATGAAGTAATAACATCAGTATCACTCATATACTGATATTTTATTATAAGTATGAAACAACTCTATTTCATCATATATCCATCCTACGGAAAACGAAATCACCGCGCGTGTGTACGTACGGAATACTGTCTCCACGCTGTGGTGTAATCTGTTTTTCCAACACCACCTTACTTGGATGGGTATAATGGTGTAAATAAAAACTATACATAGTTATTATAACATAATACTGATTCTGATATATTGTATCATCCACTCCAATTCAATTCAATGATTATGGAAATGATATCATCACTCGTGCGTACGTACGGACTACCGTCTCCATGACGCGATGAGATTCATTCTCTATGTTAACCATACATGAATGATCATAAAGTTTATTTAATGAATAATAATGAAATATATAAAATAATAATGCTACTGGATTTATGTATATATATATATATATATGTATGTAGTCTATTTAGTTTCATTCAATTCAATAAGGAAACGAAAACAGCGTTCATGCGTACGTACGGCCTACCGTCTCCATTAACGGTGTATTTCATTCCTTTTATCGACCTATAATATATATATGTATATGATGAATATATTTAAATCATGTTTTAAATTATGAAATTATTTAAATCAGGATATAAGTAATAATATCAAGAACGACAATTCAAAACACATATGATAAATGAAATGATTTTACCCAAAATGCTGCTTTAACATGGAATTTACAAAAGAACGGGTAATATAAAGTCATAAGTGAAACATATATGATATCATAACAATGAATATGATTCTGTAATAAGTCAATGACATTATTTAAATCATTATACAGGAGGTTCGGATGCGTACGAAGCATATTGGACCTAAGTTAAGGGATAAATTTTCAATCTATTTTTTTCTGAGATTGCTTATACGTAAGTATTTACTGGGGTTACGTTTATCATCCACGACCATGTTTTCTAAAAATGCTCTTATAAAATGTTTACCAATCTTACATAGATGTTTAAAGTAATTTTTACCCTATATTGACTTTTTACCACATTGTATGAATGGAATCTTTCCTTTGGTTACCATATAAGGTACTTTTTGACTTTTCTGACAAAAGTACGAGGAGAATGTTATTTTTAACTTATACGGCGCGAACGGATTTTTACAGTTTCATAACGCCTCATTTTCAAGAAGCTTCCTCTACAATATTTAATGATTATTTTCAACAAAACCTATATCTTTTAAAATTTCATGGAATTTTGTGACAAGAAAATGATTTTAAAGAAGAAACGATATTTTCCTCAAGAATTCATTTAAAGTGTTTTGTCAAAAATATTTTCCATCTAAGATGACATTATTTCATATGTGTATGTTTCAAGTAAAATGTATTTATGATTCAAATGGTTTCAATTTTCTTATGATGAAATGACTTCAATTGTTTATGGATTATGTTATGATGGCGTGATGTTTAAGAATCCCATTTTATTTCATGGGTTATACTATGATGTATGATTTATGATTTTGCGGCACACGAAAGAATGATTTCATTATGAGATGTGTGGGACCTATATCTCCCTCCAATGCATTGGGTAAAGATTTATATCTCATGAGATAGACATGGCTGGAACGGCAAGTTAAACTGGTTCAGTAATACAGGACTGGAACGAGGAGTGAACTCGATTCAGAAAGGGACTTTGTCCACTAAGATGGTCTTGGCAGCAATGCCTTGGATATTATGGAAATCATATCTTGTGCTTAATGGTTTCCAAAATTAAATGTTTTATTCCAATGCTATTTTATCATTATTAATGTTTTTTATGATCTATGCCTTACGCACTTCCATGTTTTATGTCATTGCTCAAAATTTTGATGTTTAAACATTATGTTCATGTTTTTAAGTTCAAATGTATATGGTATGTTTTATTTTATCCATGCTTACCCTTACTTAGAATTTGATCTCACCCATTTAATGTTTTATTTTCCCCAGGATATAAAGAAAGGTTTTAGGTAAGAAAAAAGGGGAAGATCTTTATGGGAGATGTTGAAGATCTTTCACCACGATTAGAAGATTACGTTCCAAGTTTCCAAAGACACTAAACTATTACGGTCCGTGTGTGTGTGTTTGTTTGTTATGTACTAAGTATTCCGCAAAAGTAATGTAATGTCCATGTATGTCAAGCTTCAGGTCTCTACAATCATTATTAACTATTTAAAACCAAAGTGGAAAATAAACCATTAATGGTAAAATATGGCTCATACCAAATTCATTTCCAGTATTTATGATATTCCACTTTAAAAATCCTTTATAAATTCATTGAAATTGTAAAATCCATTAAAATATCAAAACCAACCATTAAAACATAGTACTTACTATTTGAAATACAATAAAAGTCCAAAGGCCTTCTATTTCCACCAAACACATTTTAAATATCCATTAAGGATTTTTTACAAGGGTAATTCAACAAACGCATTTCAATCAGATTTTGAAATTCATTAAAGGATCCCCATTATAAATAATGTAGTCCAAGACCCCATTTTAAAATAATTCCAAATTTAACACACAGTTTACACTAATTCAAAACCAAACTCGGATAAAAAATCAACACACACCATCCAAACCATTTTTAAAAACCCCTTACGAATTTCTCATGTTCTTGGCACATAAAAATATCCCATTTACAACATTAAAAAATTGATATCAAAGGAGAAACCCTTTATTATAATATAAAAAATTAAGTAAAAGGTTTAAAAACATCACATGGATATCAAATATATTCATAATGTCAATAAGATTTGATTTATAAAGTAAAAGGAAACTTTTAATTCTAAAATTAAAAAATTTATTAGAGAAATCTACTTGGAATAAATAGAAACCAAGATGAAACATGTTTAATTCTTTGGTGATCACCTGAATAAGCAAGAATACCTCCTCTATGATCCAAAAGATACCATACCCAAGGATTGAACCATCTTGAACCAAATCCCTAGATTACAAAATGATTTAGGGTTTTGGGAGGTAGATTAAGCCTAGGGAAGATGAAAATTAAAGGAGAAATAATTTAGGATTTAACTTGGAACCACTTGTAAATCACCAAGAACATTACACAACTAAAGAGGGAATTAGGGTGTAGCACCTCATTAGGTTCCCAAGGATCACCCAATGCATATCGGGGAAGAAGGGGTGAAACCCCTCTTAATTAAAAGAGGGGAAATAGTCAAATTACACTTTAAATGATTCTCAACAGGTTGTATGGTTTGGATATATGGTTTTCTAACACCATGTGCCAACCAAGTGTAGTCCACTACCTTGGAAAAGACCACCCACTAGTTTATAGGTCATTCTACAAAGTTCAAAAAACCATAGGTAATATTAAATAGTATCAAGTTAGTTCACTCTTACTATCTCTTATAATTCATCTCATATCCTACTAATTTTTATTTTTTTATTATAACTAAAATTATTATCACATGAATATTATTTTTTACAAATTCACAATATCATCCAAAAGGTCTCCTTCTTCAGTTATCCTTCCTATTCTGTGATGGTCAAATATTTTCTTAAATATCACAATAATAATATCATTTTTATTTATTTATTTACTACCATTTAGTATCTCTAAAATTATATCCTACTTATTTTATTTTTGTTCACTCAATATCTTTATTTAAGAAAATTTGAGACTTATACTTTATTCCTTAGGATATTCTTTAATTATTGCATAATAATTCCTTATTATTTAATTATCTATAGAATTTTTATCTTAATAATCCACAAATGTATGCTAATATTCGGTGATATAGTTTTGGGGTGAATGATATTATCATGGTGTAAATTGTTTCCAACATGTGCATGTAATAATTTATTATGACATGGATACTCCAATTATAGCACGAAAAAATTATCATGTATTATTCTATTAGACCAATTATTTAATCATTGTTACTAAATCTGTTATATTTAGTCATGATTATAAAATTAATCATGATATTAAAATATCTAAATAATAGAGTAATCATCATCTAGACTAATAATTCATAATTCTTGTATTTTTCTTTGTGAAAAATCTTATATATCACTTAAAGAATATCACATGTCATTTATAAAATCTTATCTTTCATCTACAAGATCTGAAGTATCCTGTAAAATTTTTATAATCTTATATTTTATCTAAAATAACTTACATATCACATGAGTCCCAATACTTTTCCATTTTTTCATTCTTATTATATTGGAAATATTTTATGTAACTTCTAATGTATCTTACACAGCTTTGTTTTTGGAGGACGATAATCATGCATAACTCAGGATATTTTGAAATTAATTTGACATGACCTTGTATCATTCGTCCATAAAATCTCAAATTATTCACCTTTAGAATCTCATTATACCAACAAAGTTTAGTTTTTACATATTTAATCCTACACAAGCCAGCTTCCATTGGTTTAATATCATACAAGCTTGAATGGATTCTTCCACGGATCCTTCAAAATGTAATAACACATATATAGCTTCAAAAAAATAAAATTTATTTATAAATTAATTGGAAAACTTCAAACTTATTCTCATATATTAATTAAAAATTTATAGAATGCATAGTTAGAATTTTTATATCAAATTCAAAACTTTTAAACTCAACTTCACGTGTTAAAAAAAATTTAAAATCAATTAAAAAATATTCAAAAAATAATAAAACATATTCTATCCAACTCTAGTTTATTCCAAACATTTCCATCCACTTTAAAAATCTTAAACACTCCAAAATACATTATAAATAATTCAAATTATCTTCTATCATAAACAGAACAATTCCAAATCTTGGTGGTACATATCTCATCTCAACCATTATAAATGATAATCACAATAATGGTCTTTCATAAAAATATCATCCATATTATTAGATTATTCATAGAGTTAAACTATCAGACAATATTAATACTCCATGTAACTATTCACATGATAATCATCTTTTCCAATTTTTAATGGACCTTGAAAAGTATATCCAAATGTAGCATCTCATATATATCCTTTTAACACATATATAAATTATTATATTAACTCACATTAAACTCTAAACACTAATGCATAACTCAATATTTATTGACACATTACTTATGTTGTTTTCTTAATCTTATCATCACACATGATTGGGTACTTCAAACTCCTTACAAGATTCCCTTCTCAACATATATAAACATCGTTCTTATTTGAAAACATATATAAGCCATCAAAAAGTGGGTTCAATAGAATATCCTCGAAATTTACTTTTATTTTTATGTGATCTAGAATTATCTTTCCATAACTTGGTATTATTTGAGTCTTATATTTTCTATTCATCATTAATTATCAATATATGATTCAATTTTGAATATATTATGAAGTATGGTATACCATAACAATATTTATACTAAACATGAAATAATGTCTCATTGTTTGTAAAACATGACACTAAAATAAAATATTTTGGTGACACCCAATACAAAATAATTGTTTTTAAAATAAGAATATATACAATTGGAAATGTGAATTAGTGGTATTCACTTAGATAATCTGGGAATCAAGTTCAATAAACTTCTTGGAGGATAAACTTAATTTTTGTAATCTTTATGATCTTTATTGGTTCCAATATTTGGATACAAATATGCTAGGCACATATTTCATTTAATAACCAATAAGGGAAATATAAATATTACATGTAATGATGAATATTCATGAATTATAAAATTTTACTTTCTTTATCTTTGATTCATCATAATTCTTATTCATGTGAACTTTCATGAAACATGTAAATAATATACCCTCATTTTCATTTTTATCCCTCTATATATATTTTTCATTGATGGATATTGAAAAGGAATCATTTACTTTTAAATTTTCATAGAATATTTAACCTTTTCCTCCACATTATTCATTATAAGGAATAAAAAACCAAATTACCACCAATATTTGACAACTTAGGGAAAAATAGTCAAAATATTATTGAGAGGCTTTTTCATACTGTTAATTTTATAATTTTTTAATGAATATAAAGAATCTTGGAGGTAAGGATGAAATAATTATAATTATAAATAATTTATTATCCATATAGAAGCACAAGTTTTAAACTAATTTATATAATTCATCATCTTGAGTGTTTAGTCACTTGCTAAGTACATGTCTTCCTATTTATACTTATACAATGTAGAAACAATTTTATTTATCTTTTTCATATCTTTATCCTTTTCAACTTCATCTATATGAGTCAACGTGGTGTGTGTATATAAGTCCTTATTTCATGTTAACATATCTAGACACGATTGATAAAAAGATGCAGAAAACATCTGATGTGTCTTCCAGGTGCCTCCTATATTCATCCTTCTCACTATAACTTGGTACCTATGGTGGGTAATTTGTAACAAGTGACTCTAGAACATATAATTTCCTTTTTATCATAGTACAATGCATGGGCTCCTATACCACTCCTAAAAGACTGTACCAGTAAGAAGTTTATCATTATTGAAAATCAATCATAAGGAATGTAATGGGATTAAATGAATTTACATTATATATAAAAAATAAAAATAGATTTTAGTAAGTTAACTTGATTACAATTTATAACATAATTAATAATTTAATTAAGTCTCTCATTATTTTTTCAAATCCCAACATACCTCACCATGGGATTCAGAATATCTTGTTTCATGGATATTCTAGTGGAAAAGGTATATATTTAATTTCAAATTACCCAGATGGAGGCCATTTGAAATTTTTCAAAGGTATTTAGGTAGTTTTTTCTTTCCAAATATAATAACTCACAAATCCTTCATCTATTGAGTGGACCCTCAAACCCTGAGATCCTATACTCATATTTCCAAAAAAACATTCCTTTAAGTTAACTTAAGTATTTATATAGTAATCAACCCTTCTTGTTTAATTGGTTAAGTCAACCCTATACTTTCATTAGTACTACCTAATAATTTAAAATACCATGATAGGGTCCATATAACAATTATGAACTTTGGTTGTATTCTAACTCAAGTGAGGGAAGGTGTTGTGACAACTTAATATTTTAGTTGAGGGATTGTTTGTATTATGCATAAATATACTTTATTTTATTATTCATATACTGGTTAATTTTCTGTAGAAATTACATAAATAATTAACCATGTTTGATAAAATAATTTATCCATATTAATTTAATTTTTGTAAAATATTTTATTATCCTTTATATATTGTTTAATTACTTTATATGAAAACATACATATGTAATTAATTATGCCTAATAAAATATATTTTATTCATTTTATATAATTTTATCTAAGAATTATTGTTAATTTATTTATATTATTTTATCATGTTTAATCATATAAACAATATAATAATCACATAAATAAATAAATTAACATTTACTTACAAAATAAAATAAAGGTGTGATATGATCATGAACTTTTATCTACCAGTTGGTTTATAAAGTGTTGATAAAAAAACCTTAACCCTAGGGGAAATAAAACCTTCATCTTTAGATTGGATCATTTTAAAGTATTCACCATTATGAAATGTATCTAATTTGTTGGATTCATCTCAGATTTGGTCTTAAATCGTCTCATATAGCTCGTAACTCCACCCTTTTCAAATGTATACTCTCATGAAAGTATGGGAAAACAAGGGTTTATAGTTAAATAAAATAATCCTTGCACCCATGTTCATGCATAATAAAGGATGAAGGAATGATTAATAGGTCATAAAATTTAATTTAATAATAAATAATTTATAAATTCATTTAATAAATAAATAAATCCAACACATACATTTGTCGGTCAAAGCTCATGATCATTAATAACAAATATAGAAAAACTCATTTAGTATTGCTAGAATTTATTTCAAATAATTATATTTAAGATAAATTTAATTGAATTAATAAAATATTAAACTAATTAAAAATTAATTCTTTATCTTAAATTGTTTCCAACTTATAGTACTTGATACATAACAAGAATCGCCTCATTTATTATTTTAATAGATTAAAAATAATTGTATTTTATTTTAAAATAATTTAAATACTTGGCATATACTTTATAGGTTGTACATAATTTACATTATATATCATATTAAATCGCATTCATAGAACTTAACATTCACTCAGCATGCACTATCACTCAATATATCATATGATTCATTCTATGTGTAACGCCCCGACCCCAATTACCCAGAGTCAGTGCATTATTACATAACATTGGCATGATCACAAGAAATATCAAGTCTCAAAAGACCGATTATTTTAGTAGCCTTGGAATAACTAGATACATTCATAAAGTTTACATTACATCATAAAATGAAAACTACAACAATATAGTTTCCATAGTCCACACTCTTATCCACTCATACTATCCCTGCAGGTCATTCATAAAATACTTCTTCACATCGTGGGAAAAATAAAACATAGAAAAGGGTGAACTCAAATGCTCAGTAAGGATAACAATATGGCGGAAACTTTTATAAATAATCATAAACATTTAAGGAAATGTATAACTAAAACAAAAGCCTTTTAAAACTTGAACTTCAACATAATATGGCAGAAATAAAATGAAATAATACCATATAGTTATTCACATGGATATTGTACTAGTCGAATAATCACATGCAATATCAATAAACACTTTCATAATGATGGAATGCATAATGCTAGACTATCATAACCACATAGTCAAGGCCTCGTTCCAAGACTAAAAATAATATTTTTTCAAGGCCTTGTGCCAAGACACTAGTTTGTCTCTTGAGACCTACTGATGCATCGAGGAGCTATAGTGGGCTCCACCCGTCACTTATTAAGTCTAATGCATTCCTCATATGAATAGGTTTAAACATAACATAAATATTCGTATTAAAACTAGCATACGAAATATCAATACTTTCTCGATAAACCATGAATGGTATAAAAATAACACATCCACAGTCAAACATATCACAAAACCTTCAATATAATATAGAAGTTTTGTATCACAATAAATCAACTTCAAATAAGCTTAAAATCCATCAAAGGATGTTGACATAGATGAAATCAAAACTATTTGAGAGAAATATCTCTTTTCTGAAATCATTTAAAAGTCATATAATTATAAAATAAAACATTTACTTTGAAAATTTTTTTATAAGATTGTAAGGGAAGCTTCAAAGATTTTATAATGGCGGAAAATAGACGCACCCTCCGTATAAGTTAAAAAAGACATTCTTACCTTAATTCCGTCGAAAAGGTTAAAAAGGACCTTGTTTGGAAAACAACAGAAAGATTCCTTTATAAAACTCTTTTAAAAAGTCAAAAAAGGTATAGATGACTTTAACCAATATTCTAGTAAATAGTAAAAATGTTTTGAAATACATTTTTAAGAAACATGTATGTGGATGATAAGGAAGTCCCAGTAGATTATTACGTATAAACAACCTTAGATAATGAAGAGATTGTGAGATAAACCCTTACCTTGTACTTTTCCTTGGTTTAGGGAAGATTAAACTCTTTTATAATGGTGAAATAATTTTTATTAAATTATACAAGAATCATATACATTAATATGATATCATATATGATCTTTTAACATTGCTTTTTAATAATATCTTAGTATTATCGTCGTTTCAGGTGTTAAATTACTCGTATATGTTTTGTTACATAATCCGTGTTTTTTTTGGATAGTTTGTATCTTATTCATATCTAGAATGATATGAATTCCTTAAACATTATTTTTAATCATCAAATGAGAATTATACTTGAATGGATACAATGGTGAATGAATCTCATCGCGTTTGTGGAGACGGTAGTCCGTACGTACACACGAGCGACAATATCATTCTTTTGATATTAAAATAATATATAATTGGATAGTATATCATATATAAAGAATAAATATCATTTTATATTTATTATTTACATAAATTACACATCATTATTATACGCATCCAAATAATAATATTTTGAATAACAATTACACCATGATGTGGAGACGGTAAGCTGTACGTACGCACGTATGGTGACATGTCGTTCAAAGGATGGATATAATACTGAATATGGTTGCACCATATTTATAATAAAATCACAGTATATGTAAGATCCTGGAGTTATTATTTTATAATGGTAATAAAAAAGAAATAAGAAGTTGAAGAAGAAAGGAACTTGAAAGAGGGTGGTGAAAACATTACCTCTTCTTCGTGTTCTTCCTTTTGATTTGATCAAAAGGGCTCCTTAGGTTGGCTTTATGATCAAACTAAGGACTCTAGGTTGAATTGAGGTAAGTTGAGAGAGTATTTGTGAAGGGTTTGGATGAGAAAAAGGCTTTGAATTTGTTAATTAGTGATAAGGGGGAGTACCCTTTTATAAGAGTGGTGAGGGGCACCTTTGGAAAAGCTAGAAATATTATTTTATAATAAAATAATATTCGGTTTCTAATGGCTCAAAAGTGTATTATTTAATGTTTAAGGTGGGGATAGGTCAAAAAACACTCAACCAATAGGTTTTTTACAGTTTTGGGTCACTATATTAACCTTATCTTATAGTTTTAACTCTTAGTTAATTAGTTTAACATTTACCATGTCACTTTATATTTTTATATTATATAGTTAATAAACTTACTATATACATCCAAGAGACCCCAAAGTGGTACATTAATGATACACCTATCATTATATAAGTCTCTTGGCCGAACCTTATATTTTTAGGAATTTAATATCAATTAATAATATAATATTTGTTTTAAAAAATCATTTATGACAATTTTGACACTATTCAATAATTGATTTTTCATAAAGTCTTAACCACTTTATTAATTAGAAATAAATTCATTTAAGAAATCATATAATGTCATATTAACCAATAAAATTCATAGATGTCATCAAAACTTTCATATTATATTTATTTTAACATTTATAATACTAATTATTTGATTCTTTCATTAATAAGGAAAATACTGCATCATTAATGTGTCATAAATAATATTAATTATTAAATGTCTAAAAATTATAAATAAAATACCATTATGTAGGAAATATTTTTATTTTCTAATGAACATTTACAGTCTAAAATTCAACATATATAACCCTATGTAAAAATTGTTTTTCTAAAAGATATATGCTTATGTCATTTTTGTATTTATTTTAACTTAATTAATATAAAGTGTCATTATCACTTACAAGTGGCTCCATGGGGTCCCAAAATCGACCCAAATATGCCCATGGTCGGACATGTATCAACCAATAAGTTTAGGACACGTTTTAGGGTAATTTATTATTATTATTATATTATTTTTTACCGTTATTTACCATATTTACCCTTTAACCATGGTAAATAAAATATTTACCGAAGTAATTATTCAAAATGACTAAAAATAAAAGTTACCTATTTACACAATTTGGACATCCTGGTTCTAAATATGGAATCCATTTTTCCAAATTCAACACACAGAATTGGCAGAAATTAATTTAAAATCAATTCCCACTGTCAAAACAAAAAGCGTGTTTTTAAGAAATAATAACTATCAAAAGATTGACACTTGTTTATGTCCGGTTTAACTGTGAAATTATGTCCAATGACAAAAATTGTATTAAATGGTAAAAATATATTTTAAATATACTTTAAAACCACTCAAATTCACAATTTATCACTATTAATTATTTCTATTAAAAAAATATGTTTTTAATTAAAATTTAGTAATTTTCACTATTCATCAAAATATAAATGTTATTCGAAAAGTTCCAAAATTTTACCCTAGACTAATTTCTAGATTCCAAATCCAAAAATGAAGTCAATTTTGAGAGATAAAATTTATAAAATTTCAAAAAGTGGGTATTACTATTCATAACGGCTGGTTTGATTGGTTGTGGTGTGTGTTAGAACTCGAAGTTGCATACAACACAGGCTACTATATTATTAAAGGAGAAGTGTACCGTGGAAGCTTGGGGTGTTACATTCTCCCCTCCTTCAAATAATTTCATCCTCCAAATTTCAAGAATATTATTTCATAAAAAGACTCGTGTGGTTCTTCATCATAAGTTCCTCGGGTTCCCATGTTGCCTCTTCCATCTTGTGGTTTCTCCATAGTACTTTTACCAGACGAGTCTTATGGTTTCTCAGAATTTGTTCTCTTGTATCAAGAATCCTAATGGGCTCTTCGCAATAAGACAGATCGGGTTCCAGTTATAATTCCTCATAGGTGAGTACGTGTGTTGGGTCAGGCATGTATTTTCTCAACAGTGATACATGGAACACAATGTGAACTTTGGAGAGATTTGGCGGCATTGCTAAACGGTAAGCTACAACCCGAATTTGTTCTAGAATTTCAAAAGGATCAATGTACCTAGGACTCAATTTACCTTTCTTCCAAAACGTATAACTCCCTTCCATAGAGATACCTTCAAGAAAACATGATCTCCCACCTGAAATTCCAAATCCTTTCTTCAGTTTTCAGCATTGCTCTCCTGCCTACTTTGAGTTGCTTTGATGTGGTTTTGGATTACCTTCACCTTTTCCATCGTGTCCTCCACCAATTCTGGGCCTACAAGTTTTCTTTCACCAACGTCATCCCAACAGGTTGGTGTGCGACATCTCTTTTTGTATAATGCTTTATATGGTGTCATCTGAATACTTGAATGGAAGCTATTGATATAGGAAAATTCTACCAGAGGTAAATATTGATCCCACATACCCTGAAAGTCAAGGGAGCAAGATCTCAATATGTCTTCTAAGGTTTGAATAGTCCATTCTGATTGTCCATCTGTTTGAGGGTGGTAAGCAGTGCTCAAATGAAGTTCAATATCCAAGGACTTCTGAAGACTCTTCCAGAATATCGAAGCAAAACGAGGATCTCGATCCGAAAAAATATATAGGGGTACTTCATGAAGTCTCACAACTTCATTAATATATAGTCTTGCTAGAAGTTCAAGTGGTAAATATTCCCTTATAGCAAGAAAATGTGCAGACTTGGTAAGACAATCAACAACAACCCATATTGCATCATTCCTTCGAGGAGTCTTTGGTAGTCCCATGACAAAGTCCATAGTTATATTATCCCATTTTCACTCAGGTATGGGAAGAGGTTGCATGACTCCTCTAGGTTGTTTCCTTCCAGCTTTCACTTGTTGACTAACCATACATCTTGACACAAAATCAGTAATCTCCCTCTTCATGTTTTCCCACTAAAAATGTTCCTTTAAATCTCTATATATTTTGGTGCTCCCAGGGTGTATAGAGAAATTGGAACTAGGAGCATCATCTAACAATTCCCTTTTTAAATCAGGTATATTGGGAACACAAAGCCTCTTCCTGAATTTCAAAATTCTTTCTTCATACACAAAGTCTCTCAATCTCCCATCATTAACAGCTTTAATATTCTTTTGAAATTATTCATCATCGGTCTGAGAACTCTTAATCCTTTCTAGTAAAGATGTTTTGGAAACCATTTGAAAAATCACTGATGTTTCACCTTCCATGGTTATTCCCATGTCCATCTTCACTAGATCCATGAAAATTGGATCCCTTTAAATTCTCATTTTGTTCAAAATCCCATGATCTTTTCTGATCAAAGCATCTGCCACCTTATTTACCTTCCCTGGGTGGTAGTGTATCGTACAATCATAATCCTTGAGTAATTCAAGCCATCTCCTTTTCCTCATGTTGAGTTCTTTTTGTGAGAAAATATACTTCAAACTCTTGTGATTAGTATAAATCTCACATTTTCACTATAGAGGTAGTGTCTCCATATCTTCAAAGCAAATATCATAGCTTCTAACTCGATATCATGAGTAGGATAGTTTTTCTCATGAATTTTCAACTGTCGTGATGCATAGGCAATAACCCTATCATTCTGCATAAGGACACAACCAAGTCCTTTCTTCGATGCATCACTATAAATATCGAACCCATCATTCCCAGATGGTAGAGTCAATATAGGAGAATTGACTAATCTTCTCTTCCGTTCTTCAAAACATTATTCACACTCTTTTGTCCAAACAAATTTAACCCCCTTACGTGTGAGCTTTGTTAATGGGTTATCCAATCGGGAAAAACTCTGGACGAAATGTCAATAATATCCTGCTAAACCAATAAAACTGCATACCTCAATTATACTCGTAGGTGCTGGCCATTCTTGGATTACCTTGGTCTTAAAAGGACCAACAGAGATTCCATCTTTAGAGACAATATGGCCAAGAAAAGAAATCTCTTTAAGACAGAATTCTCACTTGCTAAACTTCCCATATAATTCATGTCTTCTCAGAGTCTTTAGGATAATGCGCAAGTGATTTTCATGATCTTTGTAGATTTTGGAGTATACCAAGATATCATCAATAAATACCAACAAAAAATCATCGAGATATTCCTTGAAAACTCTATTAATTAGATCCATGAATACAGAGGGTGCATTAGTCCGTCCAAAAGGCATTACTGTAAACTCGTAATTCCCGTACCTGGTTTGAAATGATGTCTTCAGAATGTCTTCCTTCTTCACACACAACCGATGGTATCCAGATCGAAGGTCAATATTTGAAAAGTATTGAGCTCCATGAAGTTGGTCGAATAAATCATCAATGAGAGGTAGGGGATACTTGTTCTTTATTGTTATAGCATTGATCCCCCTGTAGTCGATACATAACCTCATAGATCCATCTTTCTTTTTAACAAAAAGAATAGGGGCTCCCCATGGAGAAACACTAGGGCGAATAAATCCCTTATTACTCAATTCCTCTAGTTGTTTATTTATTTCAACTGATTCTACAGTGGCCATTCTATAAGGGGTCTTTGATATGTGCCTTGATCTAGGAATTAAATCAATGGAAAACTCAACTTCTCGTTCAGGAGGATGTCCAGGTAAATCTTCCAGAAACACATCTACATATTCCTTCACAATAGGTACATCCTCTATTTGAACATTCCTTTCCTCACCCATCATCATTTCATTCTCTTCCTCCCCAATAATTGAATTTAGTTGAGCTACTGGGGGTGGATCTAGATAAGAATTAGGTGGTGAAAATTTTTCTCTAGAGATAAGGTGTTCTTTATCATCATCATCAAAAATCGTAACCTCTTTCTTCTTACAATAAATCTTCACATCATGGTCCAAAAGCCAATCCATACTGAGGATTATATCAAACTCAATCATAGGTATGATGATGAGATCAGCGGATAAAGAACATTTATGTGCTCTAATGGGGACTGATTCACAAAACTTTGTTGTAATGATACTTCCCTTATGAGTTTTAACAGACAACTCCCTTGTTAAATAAAATTGGAAATATCTAATTTTCTTAGAAAACTAGGAAGATATGAAACAATACGATGATACAAAATCAAATAATGCATTTTCTAAACTTAAAGAAACCATTAAATTACCTGCCACCACGTCTTTCGGAGCTTCTACCTCAGCAGTAGTGATAGAATAAGCTTGGTCTTGATCCCTTGGCCTTTTCTAAGGTATGTTCCCCTGACAATTAGGAAATCCATTTGTATAATGTCCCATATCCCTAAAATTTTATCATTGGACATCAGTAGCTTCTTCTTCCCCTTGCAATCATGAGATTGGTGGCCTTTTTCACCACACTTATAACAGACTCCCATTCCTTTTAAGCAAGTACCAGGGTGTTTCTTCCCACATTTACTGCAGGATGGATATTCAACATTTCCCTTCTTCCCCTTATTTCCATTCCCAGATTAATCATCATATCTCTTCTTCTCTTTCTTTACTTTAAAGTCATAAGACTTCGAGAATTCCTTTTCTATCTTGATAGCACATGAGACAATGTCTTCGTACGACTAGAAGGATTGTGAGACTAATTCTCGACGGAGAAATGGTTTTAACCCATCAAAGAAATGATCAATCTTACTTCTTGGGTTACGTATATAATCTCCAGCATACCTTGATAACCTTGTAAAGTTATCCTCATACTTTGCGACATTATCATCCTCCTTTTGTCTCAGACTCAGAATTGTCTTTCCATATTTACTCAATGGTCACGAGGAAAGTATTTTTCTAAAAACATATCTTTGAACTCCCTCCATTTCATATTTGATACTTCATTATCTTCCTTCTTGTTTTGAATCAATGACCACCATTGATCAGCATCTCCAGTGAGGTGGTAAACTGCCATGATAACGTTTTCCCCTTCACTACTCCCCAAATCCTAAAATATTTTCTCTAGGGAATTTATCCATTGCTCGAATACTAAGGTATTTGTAATCCCATTGAACGTTGGTGGTTGTTTCCTCATGAAGCGATCTAACATTGATCCTCCACACTATGGATCAGGGTGCTCCATACGGGTAAGGTTATTATTCATAACCTGAGTGGATTTTCCCAGTATGGTGATTAGCTGGTCAACACTAGTTGCATCACCAGCTCCACAATAATTATCTTGGGCATGAGGGAAATCCCAACATGGAGTGCGTGCATGGATACGGTTTCCATTTCTTCCACTAGGAACCATTTCTAAACAATGGAATAAACTAGATCAGTTTATGAATCAAAATACATAATTCCATACTTATAAAACACTTAACATAAATTGAACTATTTATGGATATAATCCATAATCATAAAAAAATTATTTGAGTAGGTATATACTCATAAACCCTTCATAATGATTTGTAAAGAAAATGAGAGTTATCCTAATCATATCCCCCAGGAGTGTCGTAACCAAGAGTGTAGTAAGTCCCGTTGTCGTGCACCAGTTCTCATTCGAGTCTAGCTCAAAGCGGTGTTTTCAGGTTTTACCCCTAGGTACATCTGTGCTAAAGCTGCCTCTACCTGCTCATATCTAGACAGGGCTATATTTCTCGAAAAACTCACATAATCTCTACAATACCAAAATTCTAGGAAGTTCTTCTATACTAATCCTCAAAGTCCATCTTACGTCTATGTGCTCTAATCCGAGTTTATCTAAATCTAGCTTCCAAGGTTTGTACTAAACTTTCTATGATACCAACTGTAACGCCCCGACCCTAGTTACCCAGAGTCGGTGCATTATTACATAACATTGGCATGATCACAAGTAAGATCAAGTCTCGAAATACCGATTAGTTTATTAGCCTTGGAATAACTAGATACATTCATAAAGTTTACATTACATCATAAAATGAAAACTAAAACAATATAGTCTCTATAGTCCACACTCTTATCCCATCATACAATCCTTATAGGTAATTCATAAAATACTTCTTCACAACCTGGAAAAAATATAACATAGAAATGGGTGAGCTCAAATGCCCAGTAAGGATAACAATATAGTGAAAACTTTCATAAATAAGCATAAACATTTAAGGCAATGTATAACTAAAATAAAATCATTTTGAAACTTGAACTTCAACATAATATGGCATAACTAAAATGAAATAATTCCATCTACTTATTCACATGGATATTATACTAGTCAAATAATCACATTCCATATCAATAACCACTTTCATAATGATGGAATGCATAATGCCAGACTATCATAACCACATAGTCAAGGCCTCGTGCCAAGACTACAAATAAGATTTTGTCAAGGCCTTGTGCCAAGACAGTAGATTGTCTCAGGAGACCTACCGATTCATCGAGGAGCTATAGCGGGCTCCACCCATCACTTATTAATTCCAATGCATTCCTCATATGAACAAGTTTAAACATAACATAAATATTCGTATTAAAACTAGCATACGAAATGCCAATACTTTCTCCATAAACCATGAATGGTATAAAAATAACACATCCACAGTCAAACATATCACAAAACCTTCAATACAATATAAAAGTTTTGTATCACAATAAACACTACTTGAAAAACGACTTATACCCACGGTTCAAAACCGTGGGTATAGCCCCCAAAACTGTGGGTATAGGATATACTCACAGTTTTGGGAACCGTGGGCTGGAACGACGTCGTTATAGGGGTCTTGACCTATACCCACGGTTTTGTAGAACCGTGGGTATAGGTGTTTTACACACCAACATGCTGGTGTACAGCATGGTATGGAACTAACCCCACGGTTTTCCAACCGTGGGAAATTTAAAATTCTCAAAAATCACGGGTAGTGGGAATCAAAACCGCGCCATACACAGGACTCAGCACCGCAACATAATGCAGGACCAACTAACCTAACGTATTTTCAAGTATATGCAGATATTTTTATTATAACATATTAATACCTATGCTGTTATTTTAAAAAAATTCAACCCGCGGGTTTTCAACGTGTGACCTGGAGTAACGGAGTTGAGCGGTGAACCAACTATGCTATGCGGATTTTGTTTATATAATCATACGATTTTATACTTATATTAATATTGTTAGAATATTTGAAAATTTCTGCCGACGAGATTCGAACCCTGCACTTCAGAGAACCGAACAGAGAACTAAACCATCGAAGCTAACGAATTTATATTAATAAATATTGGCATCCTTATAATTATATCATTTAAGACATTGTTCCCGCATAAAATTTCTTTCTTCCCGCCCAATTTTTTCCCATTTTCCCCCCACGATAACGCAGGAAACCTATACCCACGGTTTTTAAAAACCGTGGGTATAGGTCTTTGAAAAAAATACCCCCTATACCCACGGTTTTTAAAAACTGTGGGTATAGGTCTTCACAAAAAAATTTATGCCCACAGTTTTGCGAAAACCATGGGGATAGGTCTTCAAAAAAACCTATTCCCATAGTTTTGTCAAAAATCGTGGGTATAGGGGACCTATACCTACGGTTTTGACAAAACCGTGGGCATAGGTTCCCATACTATCATATACCCACGGTTTTGGAAAACTATGGGTATAGGGGGGACCTATACCTACGGTTTTTCACAAAACCGTGGGTATAGGCCCAATTTCCAGTAGTGAAATCAACTTCAAATAAGCTTAAAATCCATCAAAGGATGTTGACATAGATGAAATCAAAACTATTTGAGAGAAATATCTCTTTTTTAAAATCATTTAAAAGTCACATAATTATAAAATAAAACATCTACTTTGAAATTTTTCTTATAATCTTGTAAGGGAAGATTTGAAGATTTTATAACGACCAAAAATAGCCACACCCGCCGTATAAGTTAAAAAAGACATTCTTACCTTAATTCTGTCGAAAAGGTTAAAAAGGACCTTGTTTGGAAAATAAAGGAAATATTAGTTTATAAACCTCATAAAAATTCAAACAAGGGTATAAATGACTTTAAACAATATTCTAGTAAATAGTAAAAATGTTTTTAAATACATTTTTAAGAAACATGGATGTGGATGATAAATAAGTCTTAGTAGATTATTACGTATAAATAACCTCGGATAATGAAGAGATTGTTAAATAAACCCTTACCTTGTACTTTTCCATGGTTGAGGGTAGATTAACCTCTTTTATAATGGTGAAATAATTGTTATTAAATTATACAAGAATAATATACATTAATATTATATCATATAAGATCTTTTAACATTTCTTTGTTAATAATAACTTAGTATTATCGCTGTTTCGGGTGTTAACTTACACGTATATATTTTGTTACATAATCCGTGTTTGTTATGGATAGGTTGTATATTATTAATATCCAAAATTAAATCAAGTACTTAAATAGTATTTGTAATCATCAAATGAGAATTAGACTTGAATGGATACGATGGGGAATGAATCTCATCGCGTTCGTGGAGACGGTAGTCCGTACGTACGCATGAGCAATAATATAATTCTTTTGATATTAAAATAATATATAATTGGATATTATATCATATATACAGAATCAATATCATGTTATATTTATTATTTACATGAATTACACATCATTATTATACGCATCCAAATAGTAATATTATTAATAACAATTACACCACGATGTGGAGACGGTAAGCCGTACGTACGCACGTATGGTGACATGTCATTCAAAGGATGGATATAATAATGAATATGGTTGCACCATATTTATAATAACATCACATTATATAGAAGATACTAGAGTTATTATTTTAGAATGTTAATAACAAAGAAAGAAGAAGTTGAAGAATAAAGGAACTTGAAAGAGGGTGGTGAAAACATTACCTCTTCTTCGGGATCTTCCTTTTGATTTGATCAAAAGGGCTCCATAGGTTGGATTTATGATCAAACTAAGGCCTCTAGGTTTAATTTAGGTAAGTTGAGAGAGTATTTGGTCAGTGTTTGGATGATCCAAAAGGCTTTGAATGTGTGAATTAGTGAGAAGGGGGAGTGCCCTTTTATAAGAGGGGTGAGGGGCTCCTTTTGAAAAGCTAGAAATATTATTTTATAATAAATTCATATTCAGTTTATAATGGCTCCAAAGTGGATAATTTAAATATTAAGGTGGGTATAGGTCAAAAAACACTCAAAAATAGGTTTTATATAGGTTTGGGTCACTATATTAACCTTATCTTTTAGTTTTAACTCTTAGTTAATTAGTTTAACATTTACCATGTCACTTTGTATTTTTATATTATATAGTTAATAAACTTACTATATACATCCAAGAGACCCCCAAGTGGTCCATTAATGATAAAAATATCATGATATAAGTCTCTTGGATGACCCTTATATTTTTGGGAATTTAATATCAATTAATAATATAATATTTGTTTTAAAAACACATTTATGTCAATTTTGACACTATTAAATAATTTATTTTTTTAAAGTCTTTAACAATTTATTAATTCGAAAAAAAATCATTTAGGAAATCCTATAATGTCATATTAAACAATAAAATTCATTTAGGTCATCAAAATTTTCATATTATATTATTTTAACATTTATAATACCAATTATTTGATTCTTTCATTAATAAGGAAAATACTGCAACATTATTGTGTCATAAATAATATTAATTATTAAATGTATAAAAATTATAAATAAAATAAAATTATGTAGTAAATATTGTTATCTTTATATTGAATATTTATAGTCTAAAATTCAACATATATAACTCTATGTAAATATTTTTTTTCTAAAAGATACATGCTTATGTCATTTTGGTATTTATTTTAACTTAATTAATATAAAGTGTCATTATCACTTACAAGTGGCTCCATGGGGTCCCAAAATCGACCCAAAGATGTACATGGTCTGACATGTATAAACTAATAAGGTTAGGATACGTTTTAGGGTAATTTATAATTATTATAATATTATTTTTTACCCTTATTTACCGGATTTACCCTTTAACCATGGTAAATAAAATATTTTCCGAAGTAATTATTCAAAATGTCTAAAAATAAAAATTACCTATTCACATAATTTGGACATCCTGATTCCAAATATGGAATCCATTTTTTCAAATTCAAAACACAGAAGTGGTAGAAATTAATTTAAAATTAATTCCCGTTGTCAAAATAAAAAGCGTGTTTTTAAGAAATAATAACTATCAAAAGATTGACACTTGTTTATGTCCGGTGTAATTGTGAAATTATTTCCAATGACCAAAATTATATTAAATGTTAAAAATATATTCTAAATATACTTTAAAATCACTCATATTAATAATTGATCACTATTAATTATTTTGATTAAAAAAGTTGTTTTTAATTTTAATTTAGTAATTTTTACTATTCATCAAAATATAAATGTTATTCGAAAAGTTCCAAAATTTTACCCTAGACTAATTTCTATATTCCAAATCCAAAAATGAAGTCAATTTTTAGAGATAATATTTATAAAATTTCAAAAAATGGGTATTACTATTCATAGCGGCTGGTTTGATTGGTTGTGATGTGTGTTAGAACTCGAAGTTACGTACAACACACGCTACTGTATTATTCAAAGAAAAGCATATCGTGGTAGCTTGAGGTGTTACAATATGTATGTTAAGCATCATATACCATACACTTACATGTTATGTAGTCCCACAAAGTATGTCTTGATATATATGGTGTGTAGTAATATGTGGTCAAAATATATAGTATTCATGGTGTGTATGACCACATGGTGCACCATATATATGTGTGTGTGTGTGTGTGTGAGTGTGTGTGTGTGTGTGTGTGTGTGGTTTTTACTAATGTAAAATCAAATGAATTACACACTATGTGTGATGACCATTACATGTCATCTAATAACATATTTTATATATTGGATAATTATTAGGTGTATAGACCCATACATTAGATTAAAAATGACTCAGTGTTTACTTGGTGTAGAGAAACACATGTAACATGGTGTCATGAACATCCCCTACTGGAACAAATTTGGGCCTACAAAAAATGTTTGAGTAACCCATGACGCCCACCTCCAATGGGCCCTAGGATGGAGACTACCACTAGGGGTAAAAACATATGCATATAAGAGGCATTTCATTCATAAAATATTATTAATAATAAAATAACCACTAATTGACACCAAATAATTACCATTCCAAGAAATAAATTCCCAAAAACCAATTGTTGCTTATATTTCAAATACTAAAAATTAATAAAATACATATAAGAATACCTACAAAACTCCATTAAAGCAACCCGAACTGCATCCCAATCCCTATCAGTGTATCCTACAAACACTTAGTGAATTATGGTGGGGTGGGAACTTAGGATTACTAAGAAGGATTATCCCTCTAAACATATCAATTTCCATGTGTTATAAATATGTAAGTCTAAGTAATAGTGATATAAATCAAACAAAACATAACCATAACAAATATAAGCAGAGTAAGGAGATGAATCATAATCCCTGAAATCCATGTCCAATATAATTTAGAATTATTTCCTCTATTCCCCATAATTTCCTCAACCATTACCAAAACCAATAATCTAAACCAATTTCATAATAAAGATAGAGAAATACCATAAACTACACAACAATCATTATGTAAACAAATAAAAGGTGATTGTAAATTTCCCAACACTCCTTGTCAATTAATGGGTCTCTCCCACTCAAACTAATTGAAAGTTGGTTGAACAAACCATCACTAACTTAGCATGGATACAAGAATGTAATAGCATCATCAATGTATCATCAACCATCACCCATTCTATAACCAACCATAAATCCCACTTACACATACCACAACATTCCAATCATAGCCACCCTTCCACCATTACATACTACCTCAACACATATCCATGACCACATAACCACAATCACATCACCACATATCCATAACCACATCACCATATATCCAAGTTTCCAATCACACATCGAGAGGGTAATACAAATATGAAGGGAATCAACCTCGTTCACTCTCCCTTCTGTATATATCCACAACCCATAACTTTTTATCCAAATATTCCTCACTATAGTAAGGTATAATAAGCATGTAGGAAATAAACCTCATTATTGGATCCTACCATGCAAGACCCCCACCATGTATTAATGTATCCATACCCCATAGGGTCTTCCAATACATTGCATACTACACATTTATCCATTATATCCTATTTGATCACACCTACCTTAAGATATACCAACCCATAAAGTTCCATCCCCAACCCCTATAACAATGTTTTCCCCCCAACCAAATCCATAATATCTCTAATAAAACAAAGAAACTACACAAAAAAGAAACATTTTTTACAACAACATATCATCATTAATAGCATAACCATTCTTCATGAAAAAGGAAACAACATTAGCTATTATTATTCATTTCTACATGTTTACCATTCTCACTAATTACCAATTACCATCCTCATTAGATTAATTGTGAATTTCATTCATCAATATCCCATTTCAAACCATTCATTAAAATTTTATCACATTTATTTCATCCATGTTTACACAATTAAATCATTAAAATTTTATTAGTATCCCACTTTTCTTTACCATATTTATTATTCCAACCATATTCTATTAATTCTTTTCAAGATGTATTCAATTAATCATTTGATAACATTCAAACCATACATAGACTTCTTTTTTCAATTCCTCATTACCATTACTATTTTTTAAACTAGTTTAACTATTTTAAATGAAAACATAACAAACACCAACATAATAACACTCCATTTCAATATAATATATAATATAAATTAATACAACCTCAATTATCCATGGTAATAGTAGTTCTAAAATTTCAATTTCTAAAAATTTCTTTTTTTCCATCTTTAATTAATTATTTTGTTAAAAGGGTGAAAATTTTATTGAATGATATCAATAATAAGAAATTCACAATAGTAAAAATTAATCAACACATAATAAATAATATAAATATCATAAAGAATATGTATCCCCCTTCCCCTTCCAATTTCCTCTTAATTAATTTAACATCTTTCTTTAATTTCATTGTTCATTAAAGTTATTTTTCCAAATGTTCTTCCCCATCCTCAGGAATCAATAGTAACCCCATAAAAATATTGAAGAATAATATGATAGCATGTTTGGAAGGGAATCATAGCAATCTGGTTAATCACATTAATTCCAGAAGATAGAGTATGATTTTATAAATTCCATACCTAAATCAACACTTCTCAACCATTATGTAACGATGAAGAGAGAAATAATATGAACATAAGACCAGATCCATGTAATAGAAACCTTAGACAACCTAGATCACACCAACACCCCATCAAAATCATGGCTCCAAGATCATCCAAATCAATTTGGAACTACCTATGATAATCCCCCAAGGAATAATGGATGAGTGATAAGAAAAAATGGGAAGAACTCACCTCATATCACCAATTGATCTCAAAAATCCAAGGATCAAGGATCGGTAAAAGTTCAATGAAATATCTCTTAAAATTACTCAAAAATATCTTTAAGGGTTAAGAAAAGGAAATAAAATTAGTGTGGCACTAGGATTTATTCCCATGTAGGAAATACATCAGACCATGATGTAAGGGAAGAGACCATGGAACAATGGTCTATATTTTCACAAATACATTTTACAATATCATTGGACATGCCACAATGGGTCTGGTTTATGTGAATGTTAAGAAATAATGCCACACATCCCCTATTTAAAAATTGATCAATCACAAAATCTGATAATTCGAAATAATGACCCTGAAAAAATACCCCTTTCCACACCACAGTATCTAAATCTCTGAACCAAGACAAGTGTATCCAAGGAACCATGGTTCAATTTACCTTATCTTGGAAGATCCCCCAACATTGACCCCCACATTCTCTAAATCAGAGCATCTATAACCACATCACAAGTTCTTCAGTGGGAAATAAAGAAAATCCTTAGGATAAATAAAAAATCTAAAAAAAAGGTATATGCTCTAACTATACTTAAAAAATTAAGGACCACATAAATTCACCTCCCATGGTCCTACATCACAACCATTAACACTATGACATAGCCAGAACTTCTAACCATTGTATCACAGTGCATCACATCCCTCTATGCTATAAATACGTTCCAACTAAAATTTCACCTTAAATCTACCTTTTTATCCTCAAACCTCTTCCTAAAATCTCTAACACCTAATATATATGATGTAATAGATATTAAATCTAGGTTTGTTACATGGGATACCAATCAAATGATTCTAATCCTTGAGAATAAAATACAAAAAAAGATAATGGGAAACTAAATAATATTTTTAAAAGGTAATATAATAATAAAATGGAACAAACACACAACCAATACCTTTAGTAAAGGTCGAGTGATAATTTCCCTAAAAATAAAAACACCTAGAAATACCCATAAACACACGATATGCTTACCAAACAATAATTAATCCATCATAGGATTAAAGATATATCAACTTCCCCCCTAAATCATAATCTACTCTTCATCATATACTTTTTTCACCTCACCCATGGTTTAAAATAGTAATCCCTAAAACAATTCCTCCTACCAATTTGAAAAAAAAATAAAGGAAAAAAATCCTATAGATTTGAAGGAAAAAAGTTTCTTTAGATTTTTAATTTAAAACAACAAACACCTTAAAAGGAGTTAAAGATTCCCAACAAGGGTTTTGGTGAAAGGAGGAAATCTAACCCAGGACACCACTACAATTAACACTTCTATCAAGATATAGAAACATCTTAAGTCTCGGGACAATCATACTTACAAATCCCCCATATAATTAAACTAGAAATAGATCAAGCTTATAGAAACATGATAACTTGATAAACTCAAACCCAAGATGTCAATCTACACTCTATCTCTAGAATATCACCTCACTCTCTTCACCCAACAACTAGAGTCCTACAACATAGAGCATTCATCTCAACTATCCCAATCACTTGGGAGGGAATTCCACCAGAATACCCTATTATAGATAAACCTCTATTTGTAATTTCCCCTCAATTATTCGTTTAATTCATATAATTCAACTAAAAAGTCACATAAGATCACTAAATCTCTGTACACAATGAAGACTTGAAATGTTGAGCTTGTTGTCTCTTTATTGTTGGAAAATAAAAAAACCAATCATATCAATAAAATTATTCCAAAAACTATGAACATGCTCATACCCTACCAAATATACTTAATATATTTAATATTATCACATATATTCACTCTCAAAAAGAAATATTTCTTGAGTAATTCAAGAAATTTCCTCTCATGACATCTCTTTAGGGTTTCCATTATTCATCTCCCACTATATCTGAACCTTCTTCTAAAAAAACAATTTTCAATGAAGCTTGGAACTGATTTGGAGTCTTAACCAACCCAAATTCAACCAAATTGATTCTATACAATCTTCATAATCAAGCATGGAGGCTCCATTGAGGAACTTTAGTACCTCCTTCCACTGAAACGTATGCAATTATCTATCCCAAGATTCATATTTCTCATTTCCATTCCCAATGTATTAGTGGAATTTCAATGGAATTAATTTTAATAAAAAATAAAAATGATATAATAAACCACACAAGGAATAAAAATCCTTTCAAATAATGGAAACATCTTATAAGAAAAGCATGTCATCCCATCCACTATTCTTCTTAACTTTCTTTCTCATACAACATTCCACACAGCTACATCACCACTCCCCATCAAACAAAATATCACATCACCTATATCATATCGCCAAAATCATTAAATACTAACCAAGGAATCAAAATAAAATGTCCAACACTAATAACTAGTCAAACTACCCAACAATATCCACATTATCATCTCTCTTCCATATAACTAACTATTCACCACTATCGCATCAACAATCAGAGTGCCGCACGCTCAACAAGGAACCTAGCCATAGTCCCATTACCCAATATATCATAAGACCCAAACCATTCAAGAAAATTCCCATCCACTTATATATAGATCATAGAAATGGATACATATCCAACCATACAAACCCAATAGTAAAACACAACAATCAAGCACTTATTCATTATTCTTTTCATAAGAACATAGTCTGGCCATCAATAATAACATCGCCATATTTCATATTTCCAAATAGATCTCTTAATTACAAGATTTAAATGATTAGCCTTTTTAGTGGGTGATTACATAAACTCAATTTTAGAAACAAAACATAATTAGATTAATATGAAACACCATAGAACACAATCACTTTATACTGATTTTAAGAAAATGGTAGATAACTTTCAGGAAAAAGTTTTACTATGAAAATACTTTATGTTATCCTTCATTTAGAGTTCCATTTTAGGAATCAGAAAAAAAAAATTATTAAAATATATTAACACCACAAGATAATCATTAATCAAGAATCACAACATAATCAAAACTTGATTTCTTTAAGTTACATTTCATGGTAATTGTATTACTTTATGCTTTAATAATATCACTTATACATTCTCTCAAAGAAAAAATGAAAATATAAAAAATATTTATCCTCATGAATCATCATTAGATGTTCAAAAGAACAATTATTTAATCATATGGCTACTTATAAATCATTTTATGATAGTAATCATTCTCATCTCACCAATGTGCATAAGAAATTACATAATAATGTTTGTATCATAAAACACACAAATATACTTCCACTTTATATGTAATACCCATAAAAACAATATACATAATACCCTTGTACATGTTTATTTATATTTTAACAAATATGCATGACATTTAATTTATGATTTGATGTATAACACAAAAAATATTTCAACATTAAAAAATGTTATACATACTTATAAAGAAAAGGACTGACTTATTCATGTAAAATTTTTCAAAATTTAATGGGTTTTATCTAAGAATTCTTATAATTTCCCATGAATTTCAAGAATAAATGACCCAAGTCTATCCTTGTAATAAATTACTAACTCATTCTTATAATATATTTGGATTAAAAGGTAACACATGGCATGAAAACATGTAAAATTCAAAATAATTCTAAAACTGACTATAAAACAATTTATTTCATTTTAATAAAATGGAATTTACTAAGGGAATGTTTTTTTACAAAGGATATCAAAATAAAAAATTACATAGATTAAGAATACTTTAAGCATGCTTTAATAACAACTCTAACCATCAAGAAACTGTACCAACATGTTATGTACTTCAATAATAAATATAAAAATCAATTTAAAATAAAAATTTCATAGAAATAATGGAATCAATACATTAAAGAATCAATAAGTATTTTCTTAAACCATTAATTTTAGTTAATCCCTATTTTAATCTTTCATTAAGATTTTTTAATCAGATAAATAGGATAATGATAAATTTTAAATAAATACATCATAGGAGTATAATCATATAAACACTTATAATATCCCAAATGAAATTTCTAATGAAAATAATAACTATTATGCATTTTCCTTCACATAATTTATACCAATTAATTATTACTCTTCCACAAAAAGATTTTTAGTAGGTTTTACCTCCATATAAGATCTAGATTGAAATTTCATATTCCTTACATTCGATCACTATGGGCCCTAAATATATGTGTTCTAGCCAATTTACTTGTCCTACATCACATTTTAGGATTGAGTTTCACTACTTTCCTATCAATCTTAGGCAATAATCACTTGTTCCTAACATTGAAATCTACCCTAAATCCTAACAAAAATCTCTGATGATACATTTTCCTGAAACTCTCCTATTAAAACTTCTCTTATTCCTACAAAAAAGTTAAGAATGGACCTTGATTACTATCTCTGATAGTTCTTAGGTTTGTAACTAGTATCGAGGGTATCTAAAATACATATGGGAATCATTACCTTTGTAAAATACCAAGAATAAAAAAACAACCACCAATCAAACTAGATAATTTCAATTTTAAAAAAACCACAAGCCAAATGTAACTTATATGTAAAATAATAAAAATTAAGAAAATTCATGCAGGAATAGATCTAGAACTATATCCAAGCTACCTGAACAGTAGCTCAAGCCCCATCAATCAATCCTACAATCACTTT
Source organism: Viscum album (assembly GCA_963277665.1). Lineage (NCBI taxonomy): Eukaryota > Viridiplantae > Streptophyta > Magnoliopsida > Santalales > Viscaceae > Viscum > Viscum album. The sequence goes on along the minus strand of OY728159.1, from coordinate 287,265,882 downwards.
GCAAAAATTTGGTGGGTTTAGAACATGGGAGTAATAAATAGTACCATCACTCTAATCATATCAATATCCTTATGAAATAAATATTTAAGATAAATAAAGATTGAAATTGACCAAACAAAACATAATAATTATAGATATAATCATAATAAGCACTTAAATGATAATCACTAAACTTTATATCCCATATCATTTACCACTATTTCCTAAATATCCTACATTATCCTTAATAATTATATCAATAAAAAACTTAAACCAATTATAGAAATAAAATCTATAAATATCATCAATTCCTAACTTTCATCAAGTAAATAAATGAAAAGGGACCAAAAATTTCCCACTAATATTACTTTTTAGTTTAGGGGGTGCTCCAACTCAAACTAATAGTGAGCCAGTAGGACAACCCCTCACTAACTAAACAAGGATGTGATAATTCAACAACATCAAAAATGTATCATCAATCATCCCCCAATTTATATCCAACCATAAATTCCACATCTATATACCATAATATCCTGGATATATACACCCTTCCACTTCCACATACAGCCTCACATCATATCAACAACCACATCAACATATAACCACAACCCCATCACCACATATCTATAACCACATCACCACACATAGGTATGGTAATATAAACATGAACGACATTAACCTCATGTTCTCATCCCTTCTATGCTCACCCCTTCCCATAATCGTATATCCATATAATCTTCATTGATGTTCCCTTAGAGTTCCTCATGAATTATATTTGTTTCAATCATGTTTGAGAACCATTGGAGTTTTTTAAGTGTTTTATGTGTTTTTTAAATGTTTTTGAGATGTTTATATATGGATAAGAGTGAATTCTATAATATTTTATAATTTTTTGGGAAGTTTGGAAGTGTTTTGAAGAAACCTAGAAAAATGAAAAAAATACCCATGTATCGGGATCCACATTAAATTTTTTTTATAAAAAATCTATAAAAATTACATCTATGTAAAGGGATCCATATCTAACCTCAATGTAAGGGTATTTAGTACCACATATATATATTGATTTAAGGGTATTCACATCACATAAGGGGATCCATTCCATGTATGGAAATTGATGTAAGGGTGGTGAACGATGTTTGTAAATTCTTGTATGAGTAATTGACATATGGAAATAAAAAGTTAAAGATCGATGTAAGGAGATTAATTTAAAATTATCATTTAACCTTACATTGTTACTGAGTTCCAAAATTTTAAATTTTATAAATTATTAAAACCCAAGGATTCAAGATATAATCTTCAATGATTAAAACATCACATTAAGGATTGATTCTATTAGATATATATGAGGAATAAAAATGGGTGATCTTTTATAATTTTTATTGAATATTCAAGTTAATTTTATTTGATTTATGGTTTTTGATTTAGAAATTAAATATTTTTATAAGTAATCTCTACAAATAATTTCTATAATGTTTTGTGCGATGATGATTTATTGTTCTGAAGTTTAAATAATCACTTGAAATAAGTTATGAATTAATTATCGATAATATCATCAAGATGATGAGTTTTTATGAGTTGTGATATTATTGCATTCCTCTTTCCGTAGACAATTTGAATATGAATTTATTTGAATTAAAGCTAGTGTTATGAGAAGAATAAATTTAATCTGGGTATTTATTTAATTTATAAATACATTTTTATTAAATCATTTCTTAATGATTCGAGCTATAATGTTTTTTTTCATAGATATTTTTTATTCATCTACTAAAATGAAAAGAAATAAATAATAATGGTGGAAATATAAATTCACTAGAGACATGAAGTTAATTTAAATACAGAATATTCAATAATCATAATTCATGGTTTTAAGACCAACTAATTTAGGAAATAAAGAGGATTTCCCAATATGATTTTTTAAGGAAGTATTTGTAATGTTGATCTTGAAATGATATTAAAAAATTATAATTAATTCTTAAATTTTGAGTTAACCTTAATATGTGAAGTAGTCAAGAGAGAGAGATAGAGAATAAAGTGTGTGATATAAAGTTTTGTATTGATATATTGATAGGAAACATAGCCTAAATTGAGAGCTATAAAACATCAAAAAATCAGCTAGGTTGAGTATTCGGTGAATTATGATTGAAATGGATGTTGACATACAGATCATCATCTGATTTTATGTGAAGTGAGCAAGCTATTTTTTATATATTTATGCCACATAGATTAGTATTTATATCATATATTGATGAAGAAACCATATATCTAGAGTGATCTTTCTAATTATATTTTCATGTAATTGTATCTATAGTGTGAAAATTTGTAGTCCAATGTGATTCTATGCAATCATAATGTAATGTTATGAACATTTGAGAAGCATTATAATCATGTGTTCTTATAGTGAAGAATATATATTTTTTGGAGAATAACTATCTACGATAATTAGTAAGTATTCCAAGAAGTATTTGAACCTTCAAAAAATTTTATATTCCTTATTGTATCATTCTTTGTATTTGAATGTGAGGATGTCATTTTATATTTGAGTAGATTAGATGCTAAAAGTTTACATAGGTTGTTATAAATATAAAAAATTTGAGAAAATAGTTCTCCACTAATTCATCCCACTCCCCTCTCAATTTATAAATAATTTCCTAGGTACTTCAATGAGTATCAGAACTTAATTCCTATGTCCGATCCAATAAGTTTTGGAGAGTAGATGATCTAAATTCTATTAATAGTAGGTGTGTTTAGATATTTTATTCGAAGAACTATCATAGTTGGAAGAATAGTATGGTGCCCTATCTTCTTTCTATTATCCTATAGGTGAGATATATAATGGTTTTATGGTTTCCATCCATTTAAAGGAATTATCCAATGTGATTTTTTGATAAAATAAATAAATATATATATTTATTTATGGGAAGGCTTGAAATTATGTTATTGTGACTTTTTCACAAGATTTTTACACTAAATTAAATGTACTTTAAAATGCAAAGAAAAATTGGGATAAATTATAGTGTCCATGAAGGTAATTTTAAATTGAAAGATTAAAAATTACAGAGTTGGATAAAATTATTTAAATATATAAAATAGATAAGGATTAAAACATTCATGGCTACTTTACAAGGGTCAATGAAAGTATTAGAAATTTTAAAGGGTTTTGTGAAATGTTGGAAGACTCAAAAACTTAAAAAAACCATATGAGAAATTTTTTGGATAGGTTTGATCCTAAAGTATCAAATCTTAAAGATAGAGAAGATATTTCCCTTGATTAATTACATAATATTCCCATTAATTATGAAATCGAAACAATCCCAGCCTTCAAGAAAAATATCAAAGATGAAATGCCTTTTAAAAACATGAGGAAGATGAAAATAAAAGAAGATATTGATGTGAATCTAATTTAATCTGAGGATAAAAAAGGGTTTTAATATTTTCAAAGAATCATTTTTATTAAATCAAATAAGTTCAATAAGGGAACAAGTAATAGAAAAATCAAATTTACACCAAGATGCTAAAAATGTAATGGAATTGGTCATTTTGTTATAAACTATCCAATGGGTAAAGGTGAAGATAATGAGTCATCTGAATAATATGATAAACCTAAAAGAAATAAATGGTGTAAAATTCCAAATTATTATCAAAATCTAGAGGAAGAAATATTAAATTCATTATAAATAATATAAATAATTTGGTAATCAAAGAGGATAAAGTTGATCACTAATCTAGTATTCAATCAGAAGGTGAATCTAGTGAGAAGTTCACCAATTTATTGTCTCATATTGAAAAATCCTTTGATTTGTTAAGTAATGAAACAGATTAATTAGAAATAACTAATCTTGAAAATAAGTTGAATAGATAAATTATAATATTTTCTTAAGTATAAAACCAATATCAAGAAATAAAATATATTAATGGTGAAATAAAACAAGAAGATATCTAGAGATAATAGTAAATATGTTAAGAATGAAACATCACAAATTGAAGAAATTATTAAGTTCAAATTAAAAGATGTCGAATATGAAAGAAAATATAAAAATTCCTAACCCCACACTTTCTCCAAAAGAACAATATTGATAAAAAAAACTAATTATCTTGACGCATAGAATAAGTTAAATAAATTATAATATGATTTCAAAAAATTAGTTATTGTTATGGCTGAATCTTCTAAATTATCCGAGGAAAAGTATATAAAAAATTAGGTTATATATATACCTAAAAACTACTTTTAATTCTATTTTTACTAATATTATAGGTTAAAATTCAAATTCCAATCAATTTTATACTAATTAAATGGGTAGAAACATTCACACATATAGTTAAAATAAATAAATAACTCAAAAATATTATCATATCCCAAATAGAATCAAGTTCGGACCCAATTAGTGAAACAAGGATAGAGATCTAGATAGTAGTTTGTCAGATAGAATTTATATATTTCTAGAAGATTTATATTTCAAGGCTATTATTGGTGTTTTGGAGTGTTTTGTCACAATACCTACACATTCTAGTTTAATATGTCATTCCCTGGAAGGAGGTATGAATCTATAAGAGTTATTCAATGTAAATGAAATCAAATTTCCAAAGAATGTAAGATTTGATAAGAAAAGTTTTTAATCCTAATATAAAGAATAAATTTGAGTGTGTTAAATAAATTAGTTGTAGGTGTGATCAGTAGTTATATTTTGTCGAAAAGTTCATAAAAAACATACTCCGACCAATACTTTATTGTGAGAATAGAAAGGGAATTCAGTAACTCAAGTGGAAAAAAATTATATATCTGTTTTCAGTAAAAGATAGTAGAACCAAGTCATGTATTCTTGATAGTGATTATTCTTCCCACATGACTAGTGACATTCATATTATTAAAAATATTGATAAATGTGAGAGATTAATAGTCACTATTGGGTAATATTTTTATCTAAAACGAAAGGGAGTTGTCTTAGCTAAAATAGAATCTTAAAATATGAAATCAAATGATGTTTTGTTTTTGGAAGGGTTGAAGAAGAATATATTAAGTTTCAGTTAACTATGTGATGATATTAATGAGGTTTTTTCCATGAAAGGAACTGATATCATTAAAAGAATAAAGGATGGAAGGATTATCTCACAAGGAAAAAGTATAAATAAAAATTTGTTTCAAATAGGTTATTCAACAAACTCATATTACTAGGATTAAAAAGATGAAAGAATTGTATTGAGAATAAGGCTAGGTAATCTTATCCAAATAAGTATAATAAAAATTCATAATTATGATGTTATGAGATATCTAACCAGGATAAAAATATAAAATGATGTTATTTTCTAACTTTTCAGAAATGAAAGTTAACTCATGACTCACATAAAAAGGTATATATTCTTTCAACTAGACCACTAGAGCTCAATAATACTTATTTATATGGTATCATGAGATTAAATTACATTAAAATTGATTTCAATTTCATAAGATTTATTGATAATTACACATGAATAAAAAATGTGATGTTCATCAAGAATAAGTCAGAATTTGTTAAGACGTTTAAAATTTTTAGGAGAAAAGTTGAAAAATAATTAAGAATTTACATTAAAAGATTGATATAATATAATAAAAATGAATATAAGTTGAACCAAAAATAGTTACTGAAGTTATTAGACCAAGATTGTGGATAAAATCTAATAAATATAATATGGATCAATTTTATAATAAGTTTAGTTAGGATTAAGTGTTAATACCTTAACATAAAATTATTTTTTGAACCAAGTGGGTCTTTAGAAATAAACTAAATGAGAAAGGTGAGGTTATAAGAAAAAAAATATAGAATGGTATTCAAGTGGTACTCTCAATTGGAAGGAATATATTTTAAAGAAACCATTTCCCTAGTATCAAGGTTAGAAACCATAAGAATTTTTTTGGTAGTGGATACACACAAACACTATAAATGGGACTTGTGCTGCAACTACCCAAATCCCACCTTCAATAGGCTAGGGTATGTCAATTAGTTTTGAGTAGGTATATCACACAATTGTGAGGCCTTAGCCTAACACACTTGTACACACACACATATCTCCAAGCCCATATAATGATGAAATGTAAAAAACTATTAACCATGCATACATACATATAAAATCACACCATCATAATATGACAACAAGTACTGGAATGTAAATGGTCCAAATATAATCCCACCATAAATAAACTGAAAACAAGTCCAATCTATGAAGTGGGTGATGACTGTAATCAATGTAACCATAGAAAAATACCTGGGTCTATCTGGACCACTAAGCTTTGCCTGGTCCTTGTCCCTCTAAGACTCCTTCAAATGGAAAATTGTCTACATAAGACATGACATGGGTGGGAAAACACAACAGAGATGTGAGTATAACAATACCTAGTAGGACACCCCCAAAATCACTAAGTATATAACATCAATAATAATAGTAATCTCATTATAGGTATACTTCTACATCACATATAACAAAAATATTCAGATACACTCAACATAGACAAGCAGTCTCAAGGTAAATACATAACTGTAAATACATCCTAGGAATATTTCCTAAAATTTCCTCATAGCACTCATCCAGAGGAATACACTCCATGAGTCCAATAGAACTGATGGCATCCATCTGAGATGTCATTCTTGTCAAGTCTCACTATAAGAATTGCATACTAGAAGTATAAAGATAACGATAAATATATGAGGATCACACTCAAGGTAAAGGGTTATACCAATAAATCAATCTATAATAACCCACTATTTATAAGATCTATTCCCATGTAGTTTTGGTCTTGATGATACCAAGAACTCCACCTAGGGAAAAGATGACGATAGAGGATCTCACTATGGGCCTCACAGAAGGATTCCAACAACTCTATACATAAATTAAGTCCCTCTAAAGGGATCACCATCTTATGTATAAGACATGATTCCATACTAAACCATCAAAGAATGGATCTATAGAATGAAATCTAAGTATAATTTCTCAATTTGAAGAGGAAAAGGACTTTGATCCATCTTTCAAGGGGTAAACAGCATGTACTGATAGTACACGGCATGTCCCTTAGACACTAGGTACTACTCTTGTATCTTGACCCATGTTATCCTATATTTAACTATCTATGCCATCTCCACCATGATTCTTGATGGGAGTTGTGGATCCAAGATCAGTTGTCCACTGTTGTCATCGGTTGGTCAGATTTCATCTTCCAATTCAATGGAAAATTCTACCTGAAGTTATAACTTCATCGTTCGCAAAAAAAACAATGTATGAACACCTCTGATCCAAAAAATATCCATCATAATATCTCGGTCCCATCATTCATCCAAACCTGGATCTATGATAACAATCTTTTTCATCAAGAAATGGGTCCACAATGATTTTTTATTTAGTATTTTTTCAAATCACTAGCCCAAATAAATGTCAATTATTATCTCACAAAGAGAAATGGAGGAAATCCAAGAAGAACCAGAGTGGAATAAAAATTGGCCATGTTTGATTTTTCTTAATCTATTTTTAGTATAATGATGAATGAATATCCAAATAAGATAAAAAATTCCTCCCAATAATACCCATAGATAATCCCATACCCACAATATAATTGATCTATGAATCAATCCATTGGTCAATTAATTCACATTCATCATAAAAATAAACTAATGGAAATAAATACATATAAAAAAATCCAACCTCTATTTAGAACAATTTCTTGAAAATAAACATTTTTTTTGTCATTTTCATTGGTGAGATCCTTGAGTTCTATCACACATCGATCTATGTTCGACGATCTAGTTGTTGATCACCAATGAAATATCATCAAATGATCTCTAAAAAATCTATAGGGTTATGTGGCTGACCCTGGGATTTTTTCATAGAAAAAAATTTATAGACCAAAATAATTTCATGGAAATTAATTAAATAAAATAAATAAATCATTATATTTATTTATTAATCCACCCATGACTATGCTCAACCTGAACATATGACGCGCTACAATGTTATCTCATTCCTAAGGTAAAACTGATTCTCTTAACTTAATGGAAGCCTCAGATTCCTGATCCAAACCTCCATTTAAGAGTTATTACACTTTTTTAGGAAACATTGGAGGAATTCTATTTATAATTTTTAATATATTTAAAAAATTAATTTTGGGCATATCGAGCATCAGAATATCACGTTGTTTCAGCACCTAAATCCAAAAATAATCCATATAATATTTCAAAACAAAACATGGAATAATTGAAGTTATTTAATTATCCCCACCATGGGGATTTACATCCTATAAATCCAAAATAGAAGGTTGAGAAAATAAATGTCGGTACTGAGCATGCATCTATGTCTCATTCTCTAAGGTGATCTCTTAAATATTCTTATACTTCCATCAGTCACACAATAAAATAATTGATCTCTAGAAAAGGATCCTCTCCTACCAATCCTAAATCTATGTTGGGTGATCAGTAAAGGTAAATCCATCCTCAATGTCTAGATCAACCTAGTCTATAACATGCGACAAATAATGCATGTGGCTTCTCATTTAAGACATGTGGAAGAAATAATGTACCAGATCTAACTGTGGTGGTTGCCCCAAGAGATATACCACCTATCCAACTCTAAACAGTATCTAGAAAGGGTCGATGAATCTCAATGATAGGTTGTCACCCAAGATAAATCACCACAATTCATGTCAAGGTGAGACCCTCAGGAACACATGGTCCCCTCCTCAAACTCTAGAGGCTTCCTTTATCTATCAGAATAGGACTTATGATGAATCTGTTTAATCCTCATTCATTCCTATATGATTTTAAACTTCTATGTAGTAGATCACACCCACTTTAGGCCCATAAGTGATGACTCTCTTGGATCAATCCAACATAGTAGTGACCTATAGGGTCACTTATACAATGTCTCAAATGGTGTCATAATGATGGTAGAATGGAAGTATTTTTTGTATAAAAACTTCACCAATGGTGGGTTATCCTCCCAAAAATGGACAAAGTCTAATATTCAATCATGCATCATGTCCTCCAAGACCAGAATAGTCTACATAGTTTAGCCCTCATTATGGGGGCTCAAATGTAACTGAGTCCCAAAGGCCTCTTGTAATCCCTTCTATAACCGAAATATGAAGCGATCATCATTATCAGAAACAATATCCATCGGAACTCTGTGGATTCATATTATCTCCTACACATAGAGGCATCCCAATATCTCTACTAAACTCTAATCTCAAATAGATAGGAAGTTGTATGACTTGCTGAGTCGATCTACAATCACCCAGATGGAATCGTTTCCCATAGATTTATGTGGTAACCTCATCATGAATTTGATGTATATCTCATCCCACATCCACTGTATCACCTCAATGGGTTCATCTAAACCTGTTGGAACATATTACTCATCCTTCACTTACTTATAAGTAAGGCATTGAGAGACAAACTTTTCAACTTCCTTTTTCTTCTCTAACCACCAGAACTACCACCAAGGGTCCTAGTAAATATTCTCCAAACCTAGATGTAAAACTATGGATTAAGTATGAAACTCTCTCAGAACATCCTCTCTCAAAGAAACTTTTAACATCATCCATCCTTGGAAAATAATGACATGCTCCCCACATTTGGAAAATACATTAGGGGCATGACCTATTGATATCTGAGTACATAGTGTCTCATAGTCAATATTATCTAGTTGCAACTCCCTGACATTCTATAAAAGAGGAGTGGTAACAACCATCAACTAAAAGTAAGCTGTTATATCCTCATCTATAATGGATAACTTCAAAGAGGATAATTGCTCTGATACCTCACTCAGTAACTACGAACAACATTTTCTGCTAAGGAAATTTGCTACTATGTTCTCCTTCCCATTAATTTAGTCAATCTCAAATTCATAATCAAGGAAGAAATATATCCATATCCTTTGTATCAAGTTAAAATACTTCTGATATAAGATATACTTGTGACTCTTTTGGTCAGAATAGATGATAAACTTCTTTCCCGTCAGGTTGTGTATCCACATATTTAGTGTGAAGACTACTACTACTAACTTAAGATCATGGGTCACATAGTTCTACTCATGTTTTCTCAACTGTTGTAAACCAAAGGAAATCACTTCTTGACTCTGCATTAGGAAACAACCAATTCTAGTCCATGAAGAATCATAGAACACTACATACTTAACACCCTTCTCTGGGAATCTCAATATGGAAGCACTCATCAATCTCTACCTCAACTATAGAAATGATTATTGGAACCACTCTATCCACATGAAAGGCTAATCATTTCATGTTAAGGATTTCAAGAGATCTGATATCCTGGAGAAATAGAGTATGAATCTTAGATAGTATTCTATCAACCTAAGGAAACTATATAGCTCAATCATTCTCTTGGGTGGCTCCCAAGCTAACACTGCCTCAACATGTGTTGGCTCCACTGCTACACCATGTGCTAAGATAACATGTACAAAAGTTTAGACCTCATGAATCCAAAATTCACACTTCTAGAGCTTCCAATAAAGAAAGTTCTCTTTTAGTATGTCCATAACTATCCTTAAGTGTCCCAAGTTCTCCTCCTTGGACACTGAGTGTACTAGGATATCATCAATGAATACTACCACAAACTGGTCTAATAAATGCTGAAATATTTGGTTTCTGAGTCCCATGAACACTTTTAGGGAATTAATCTCACTTAAGGACAACACCAATTACTCATACTGACCATATATAAATTTAAATTTCATCTTAGATATATCATCATCCCATGCTCATAACTGGTGATATCCCAATCTGAGGTCAGTCTTCGAGAACCACTGTTCCCCTCTCAATTGATTAAAGAGGTCATCAATCTTTAGTAGTGAATACTTTTTCTTTACAATTTCTTAGTTTAGGTGATGATATTCTATACATAACCCCATTCTACCATCTATCTTATTAGAGAACAATACTAGAGCTGCCAAGGGTGAGACACTGGGTCTGACAAACCCTTCCTCTACAAGTCCTCCAACTACACCCTCATCTTATGAAGCTCTACAATAGTCATCTGATATGTTGGTTCATGTATATAGGGGTCTTCCTAAGGTGTATATAAATTTATAATTATATATCCCATTGGGTAGGTAAGCCTCAAATGTCCTTAGGGAAGATGTATTCATACTCCTCCACCATAGTAGGAAACTAAAAACTAATAGAATCCACTACACAAAGGTCCATTCTAGCTAACTGATTAGTAATCAGCTACACCCTCATATGAATGAGTCCATCCTTCCCGGACTAGTTTTCCTTTTCACCCACAAAAGAAAACCCAGTCTCATCACTGTGGAAATGCTACATCCTCTTCCTAAAATAGTTTGTCTAGGCATGAATTTTTTATAACCATTGTATACCTAATATAGTATTTTATGGATTTATAGCTGCTATAAAGAGATACCAAAACAAACTATAGAATCCAAGATTCAGGTAAAATATCATTAAAAAAATTTGATCATTGACTCTCCTCTAGTAAGAGTTTCCAAGTGCAAGGTTCAAGATATAGGATTAACTGGAATCTCTATGTCTTGAACCAGATAAGTGAAAATAAAGGAATGAATCACATCTATGTCTATAATTATTAAGTATAAGTTATAAAGACACATATTATACCATGTATCATCCCTAATGACTTTGGGTTATAAGCCTCGACTGCTTAGATCTAGCCTCACCCCTGACCACCAGCTTCTTGAGCCTAGTTGGTATTACTTGGGGGTGGTGGTGGTAACAATTCGAAATGTCTACCACCTCCTACTTCTCTCCCAGCTACAATGCCATCTATTCCTCCCAGCAAACCAACTTTATCCTAATGATTCATCTTCATAGGTATCCCATACACTACCTATATGTTAGTCATATGGTGGGTCAGACAATCCCATTCAATCTTTCTCGTGCCATCACTAGAGTTTCACCACCCATCTCTGGGATGACAAGATACATATTCTGATAATTGAACTAAAAAACATATATCTTATTATCTCCTCATGAAATTTATATCATTTCCAATTCCCTAAATATGATATAGGATACCTGATGCTGAAGACTCGACTCCCATGTACCAACTACCAGTACCAACTATCTGCATCTACTCAGATAGGAAACTCTCAAACACCAAAGCACGCTCTCAAACCCCAACATAGTTTTGAATACATAAAGGTATAATTTTTTCTCAGATATCTCTTCACATGTATTTCTTGAAGATACAAACCCAAAATAACATATCACACACCATATCCATTAAGTACTATGAGAGGTTGGTTAACCTTGATGAATACTCAACCATAATCATACTTCCCTTCTGAATCTGTAGAAGCTCCTAGATGTGCAAAAACCTCTACATGTCCAGAGAGAACTCCTCTATGAAAAGGCACTCAAACTATTACTGTGATAGTGTATCTTTTTCATACGAATGGGTCACTAATCCCCACCATCATCCTACAGATCCATGAATATTTCTTGATTCCAGGACCACCATCTGATATTCTAGTGTCTTGAAGTGATGGAAGACTCATTTCACCACCTCAAGCCAGTATTCAGCCGACTTTGGGTTAGGCTCACATCAGAACCTGAGGGTTAACTTTCACTGAAACTTATAAAGCGCACTTAGCCTACACACCTCATCCACTAGTACTTTTGGTACCACATTCTGGTCTACAGTTTTTAGCATGACAGGTGCACCACCTGGAATTAACACCTCCTGAACATGTCCTTGTATCAAAGACATATCACTGAGGAGATCATCCTCATGATCTTGATGTCGGATCCTACTATCAAACATCGTGGATGCATCTTGAAATAGATAATATGTACCACTATTAATGAGTATATCTAGAAATGTGATTAAGAAGTACATATGAACCACAACCGATTACTATATGATTCATGTACCAATGTTTTCCTTGTAACATGTGTCTATATATACTGAGTTGAAAGGCAGGTGATCAGATTCATGGTGTATGGATATGTTGTTTATTTCACTAATAATGTATTCCCTAATCTGAAATCTAAACTGAAAACACATAACACTATTTCCCCAAACCAATTTCATAAACCCCGGTCAGATGGTAGAACAGAATCCTCAGATACCACTTTGTCTCGACCCACACCAACGGTTCCCTATCATGACTACCCCAATCCTGCTTCTAATAAGCCAGGGTTTGGAGACCAGTGTCGAGTAGGAATATCACACACATTGGATGCCTTATCCTAATTTACCTATATGAACACACACATATCCAAGACTATACAATGATCAAATGTAAAATAATGAATAACTTTTCATGAATACATCTAAAATCCCACTATTAGAGTATGAAAATAAGTACGAGAAAGTTGAAGTCCAAATAAAATCCCACCATAAATAAACTGTAAACAAATTTAACCTATAAAGTGGGTGAGGACTGTTGTCAATGAAATCATAGTAACACACCTCGGTCTTTTTGGTTCACTAATCTTTTCTTAGTCCTAGTCCCTCTAGGACCCCATCAAATGGTTAGTCATCTTTATAAGACATGACATGTGTGGGAAAATCCCTTGCAGGGATTAGTATAACAATGTAGGTTGGGAAACCGAAAATCACTAATCATATAACATCAAGAATAATATTCATCTCATCACAAGGTATAAATCTACAATACATAACACAAGAATATATAGATATACTCAACATGTACACATAGTCTCAAGGTAAAGTCACAACCGTAAACCATCTTAGGAATCATGCTCATAGGTTCCTCTTAGAACTCGTTCAGGAGAACACACTCTATGAGTCAAATATTATTGATGATATCTATCCAAGATTTCATTCTCATCGAGTCTCTACATAAAAAAGTGCGTACTGGAAGTATAAAGAAAATGATACAAAGATGAGGATCACACCCTAGGCCATGGGATATACCAACAACTCAATTTTGAATAGCCCACCAAGTATAGGATCGACTCCCATGTAGTTTTGTTCATGAAAATACCAAGAACTCCACCTGGGGAAAATATAGTGATATAGGGTCTCGCTCTAGGCCTCAGGTAAGGATTAAAAAAAATCTATCCAAGACTAAAGTCCCTATGTAGTGATCACCATCCTATGTATTAAATTTTATTCTATACTAAACCCTGAGGAAATGGATTAGGGTAACACACCCTAAAAACATATCCAAGATGAAGAGGGAAGGGGCTATAATCTATAATTTAATGGGTACATGGTATTTAATAGAAGTACATGACATTCCCATTAGACATTGAGTCATACCCATGTGTTACGGGTTATACTCGGTATGTTTCTGATTACATGACATGTCTGAGCCCGTGTACTCATGACTGTGTCTATATCCTTCTATTTCTGTCCATGACCAAGTACATGGTATGTCTAAGACCGTATACTCTTGTCCATATTTGTGTAACCTCTGAGGTACATGCTGAGCTTCTAGGTAAGGTTCACACACTGTGTGACTATTTTTACATGCCATGTGATATTTATCTTCTCCATGGAACCCTAGCACCACTCAGGGGGTCCCACATGGAATGTAATGTCGAAATACACATTGTGTAACATAGAGATTTACAGAACTTTTAATTTCTACTCTACATAACCCTATGTGTTGTCTTCATCATGATTTTTTCCAGGAGTCTCATATGAAATTTTTTTCATCCACTACTATCATCAATTGTCCAGAATATGGCTTTCGATTCTCTATAAAATACTAATTGAAGACACACCATCATCATATGACAAAAAACCTACATATGAACTCCTTTGATCCAAACTCGATCCTCCATCACCATCATTACAACTTAATCCCAGCATAGATCCAACCCCATATCTTCAATAACAATATTTTGTTCCTTGAAATGGGTGTGTAATGATTGTTTATCTGATGTTTTATCAAACAACTGGCCAAACTGAATTTCGGTGATGATCGCATGAATAATGGTGGGAGAAATCCAAGAAAAAACAAATAAGAACAAACCTAGGCTATTTTTGGTTGAAATTGATCCATTTCTATTATAATAACCAATAAAGATACAAATTAAATAAACAATTCCCCCCAATAATCCCCATAGATAATCTCATACCTATAATATGATCATTCTGTGAATTAATCTGTTTTTCAATTGATTCATGTTCATTATAGGAATAAATCCATATAAAATAATTTAATTAATCAATTTGGATAAATTTATAGTGAATAATTAATTTGTGTTATTGTTGTTTGTGAGATCCTTGAGTTTCATAACACACTGATTGATGCTCCATGATCCGATTTACACTCGACAATAGAAGGACCTCTAATGATATCTCACATATCTAGAATGTTATGAAGAAAAACTTGGGATTTTTCATAGTAGTTTATTTTTAGAGAAAAATCAGGCCATATAAATTAAATAAATAAATAAATAAATCATTTTATGTTTTTATTAATCTTCCCATGACTGTTTTCAACCCAAACATCTGATGCGCTCCGAGTTTATTTTCCTCCTTGGGTAAAACCAATGATCTAAACTCAATGGTAGCCTCAAATTTCTAATAAAAACCTCCATTTAATATTTATTACACTTTTTTAGAAAACAAATGCACACCACCCATTTTAAATATTTAATATATTTCAAAAATTTATGCACACCAGGCCACAGAATATCACATAGTCTCACTACCTAGATTCAAAAAAATAATCCATAAAATATTCTAAAACAAAACAAGGAATAATAGGATACATTATAATGGAGGTGTCTGTCAGCACATTTATTGTCAAATTATATGATGATGATATAATATTCTTTGGTTATAATGTTTACCTTTCTGAGGATATTTCTAAATATAATAAAATGTACATTGAAATGTATTTTCTATGTGAATTTACATTATTTATGGGGTTAAAAATAGAATAAATAAATGTATATATTATTTTATATTAGGGATAATATGTTAGAGAAATATTCAAAAAACATTATGGGTGATTCAAGAGAAATTTCAAGTCCCATTTTAGTTAGAACAAAAATGTTAAAAGATGAGAATGGAATCTAGGGTTGATCAAAAGGAATATAGAAAATTTATTAGAAATGTGTTTTATTTAACTTCATCAAGGCCTGATATTGAAAATACACTAACTTAATGTATGATATTTTATAGTGATCTAAGGAAGTCATACATGATAGAAACCAAAAGGATTATGAAATATGTGAAGGGCACATTAGACTATGGTTTGCTATATAAAAATAGGGAAAATTTAGGATTTTTGTGATTCAAAGATACAGATTAGGCTGGTGATTTCACTAATATAAGAACCACTTCAAGTATAACTTTCTTTCTAGGTGAGGGATGTGTGATATGGTATAGTAAAAAAGAAAAACTCAGTGTCACTTATCACTACTGAAGAAAAAGTTTGTGGATACTACACATTACCACACTTAGGTTTTATTGATTCAAGTATAACTAGTATATTTAAATCTTAACACTAAAAGGCCATTGATAATAATTTTTGATAATTATAGTGAAATTTATTTTTCTAAGAATATTATGAAATACTCCAAATCCAAGAACATATACATCAAAATATCATTTAATTAAATAAAGAATATCCAATAGATATATCAAATTAGAATATATTTCTACCAAGAATAATATTGAAAATGTCTTAAGAAAATTTATGATAAGAAAGGATTAAAGAGTTGAGGTTGAAACTCAATGTCCATCCCACTCCTCTCACTTAAATATGTGTAGAAAAGTTCCCCCAAAAGGCTTTAGATTGAGTTAAAAAAGGGGGAGAGAAAGTAATTAGTTATTATCACTAAGTGTTTCTTTTTCTATTATAGAGTTAGATATTTATTAGGATATTTGAAAATAATTTTGTGTATAATTTTTAATGGGGAAGGTTTTTGGATGTGAGAAGTAGATGTATGAGTTGAGGGGGGATCATCTATCTCACTTAGCAAGAACTTCTTTTAAACATGGGATGAAATTCTCTCAAAATAATTACCTTATGAAATAGTGTGGTAAAATACTCTTCTCATTATTGAAAGTTTATAATTTAATTATTTTTATGATATTTGGTGAATTATGTACAAATATGAATCATTTTAGAATATTTGAATGATGTTTCCAAAAAATCCAAAAGGGATATATTAGAGTTACCTTGGAGTTATTGAAATTTTTAGTTCTTTTTAATCATGGTTGAGAATCATTGGATTTTGTTGATAGGTTTATAGAGTTATGTTGAATGTTTTTTGAGATGTTTAAAGATAGATAAGAATGAATTATACATGATTCTATGACTATTTGGAATGTTTGTAAGTATTGTAAAAAAACCTCTAAAAATGATAAGGGGTCTTTAAGGGGATCCATATTTGAATATTCATGCAAGTGAATCTACAATAGTTCCATATACATAAGAGGATCCATATATGATCTTGATGTAATGGGATCTAGTACCACATATGTGGATTGATGTAAAGGGATTCTCATCATTTAAGGGAATCAACTCCACATATAGAAACTGGTGTAAGGGTTGTGGATGAAAAATGAAAATTCATATATGATTTTTTGACATATGGAAATATAGAATTGAAAATAGATGTAAAGGTATTAATATAAGAGGATTATTTATACTTACATGGTTACTAATTTTCCAAGATTTTAATTTTCTTAAGTAGTAAAACTTGATGATTCTATGGTTGATAGTAAATTATTAAAACATTATATTTAAGATGTGATTAAATATAATTTATCTGGGGAATAAAAGTTGATGATATCTACTAAAATTGGGTGAATATTTAAGTTATTTTTATCTAATTAATTATTAACTAGTTAAAAATTAAATATGATGATTAGAAATATCCATAAATCAATTCTAAAATGTTTAGGTTGATGGTGATTTGTAGTTTTTATGTTTAAATAATCACTTTAAATCAGATATACATTGATTATAGTAGTGTTTTTAAATCTATTGAGTTGGTTGAAGATGAAGTGAGCTGAAGCTAAGCCAATTGTATGAGAAAAAGAAACATAAGCTAATTATTCCTATAATTCACAAATATGTTCGTTTTTAAATTATTTCCTAATGATTTGAGTTAATGATTTTTCTCAAAGTTATTTTATATTAAGTAACTAATATAATAATTGATCTCTTCTAACAGCATAGGAAACCTACCTTATTAATATTTTTATTAGGTCCTGGAACTCTAAGTGCCAATAGTTTCACCATAGGCATGTGTTGTCCCCTTCCTAGGTACCACCCACATGCCTGAATAGATCATCAGACTAATGATTATCACAAAAAGGAAACACATGTTCCTTCAGTGCTATTTTTTCCTCACTCACACACATACCCTTGTGAGCTTACCAGGAGGTCACACATCCTGACATTACTTAGGTCCAAGACCTCTTGGTGCCACCATTTTCCCTATAGGAATGTGTTTTCCACTTCCTAGGTCCCACCTAGATGCCGACATAGATCATTAGACTAATGATTATCGCCAAAGGGAAACACATGTTCTTTCAATGTTATTTTTTCCTCACTCACACAAACACCCTGGGAAGCTTACCAGGAGGTCACACATCCTGAAATTAATTCAGTCTAATCTTTTTTCACTATTGATTTTTAATTAGGTAGTCTCTTGAAATAAAAGGTTCAACTTGTTTACATGGGTAGTTATATCTAGACTTTTGACCATTTACTTTTATGGGGTGTTCTAATTTCCCACCTTTTATAGCATAACACCTTTATTATGGAGCTTTATTTCAACACGATAATTTTCTCTATGCTTATTTTCAGGTATAATTATTATAACATTGTAACAACTAGTCCCCACTAACAACATAGAAACCCTGTATTTTAAATATAACCATCACCCACCAGGAACCACTAATTTTGTCGAGGACATGTGTTTTATCTTCCTTTGGGTCCACCCATGTGCCCAAATGGGTTATCAGACTAATGATTATCCACAAATTCCAAAACATTCTCTTTCATTTTTTTTATCTCACTCACACACACCTTGAAAAGCTTACCAAGAGATCACCCATCTTGAAACTACTCTAGGACAAGATTTTTTAACTGTTATGTTCTAATCAGGTGGGATCAATAAGAAATGTACGCCTTGTTGACATGGGTACTGAAATTTATCATTTTAACCCTTTAAAATTATAGGGTGTTATGGCTAAAATGATAATAAATAAAGAAGAAGTTTATAATTGAAAATTCACCAGAGATATGTAGATAATTGAGAGAGAGAATATTTGGTGACTATGGTGCATGGTTTTGAGACTAATTGATTGAAGACGTAAGGATGATTGTTTTATAAAATTATGTTGAAAAAAATATATTGAATGATGATCTATAAATAATGTTTGGAATTAAAATTAATTCCTAAAATTTTATTTTAAAGTAATGTGCAATGTGGTTGAGAGAGAGAGAGAGAATAAAGTATGTGAGTTGAATTTGTATATCAATATATTGAGAGAGAAATAGAGCTGGAAGTGAAATCTAGAAAACATCATAAAATTATATAGATCATGAGTATTCATTGAATTGTGTTTGTGAAGGAATTTCGGATTACAATAATCATCAGATTATACATGAAGTAAGAAAACTATTTTTAAATATATTTAAGATACATGGAGGAATATTTATATCATCTATTTCTAAAGTAACAACATATCAATAGTGATCTTTATAATTATATTTTCACTTAATTGTGTATGTGTTGTGAATATATAAAATATAGGGTAACTCTAAATATGAATAGTGTTATGTTATGCATATGTGAGAAGCATTGTAATCACTTGTTATTAACATGAATAATATGTTTTTTGGGAGACTAACCATCAACGATAGGGAGTAGGCATTCCAAGAAGAATCTAAAAATTATAAATATTTTTTGTTCCTTATTCTTTTATTCTCTGCAAGTGTGAGTGAGGGAGTGATTTAATATTTGATTGGACTATATCCTAAAAGGTCATGTAGGTTTTTTTAATAGAAATAAGTCTCCACTAATTAACCCCTCCCCCCATCAGTGGAGCAATAATTTATTAGTAACTTCACTTATCATGGTAGGGTGTCATGAATATGTAGGATATAAATAATATACCCTTATCTTACCATGAATTAACACCAACATGTATCATTTTATACATACATCATGAGGTCTTATAGAACACTAAATATTATATTTTAATTCATTTCATCTCATATGATCATACCTACCTCAATCCATAAAATACCATAAAATTTTACCACATTATGCCCCCTATATGTTTCCAAATAAAGTTCCCATAACTAATTGCATAATATAATCAATATATCAGAGGAATCATTAAAAACAAAGGAACACTTTTCTCAAAAAATCATAATCATTAATAGTATAAACAAGCCTTATGAAAAATGAAACCACACAATAAATGATTTGTCATTTGTATATATTTCAAATTCCCACCAATTATAATTTAACTAAACCATTAGAATTATTGTTCCATTCATTCAATCATATCCCATTTCAAACCACTACATCATATTTTATCACAATTATTTCATCTATGTTCATATAGTTCACTTATTATGATTTTATTAACATCCCAGTCCCCTTTACCATATTCATCATGCAATCTATATATTGGTTTTTTCCTTTATAAATGTATTTAGTTTATCATTTGACATCATTCAACCCAAACTCACCCTTCCCATTTCAATTACCCATTACTAATATTATTTTATAAACCATTTTAACCATTTTTTAGTGAAAAATAACACAAATTAACATCATACAACTCCCTTTAAAGATAAGATATAACAATAGCAAGCACAAATTCAAGAGTCCACAACAATAACATTTCTTAAATTCTATTTTATTGAAATTCCTCTCTGTTACCACTTATATGTAATTATATAGTTATGAAGGTAAAAATTTTAATCAATTATTTCAAAAATAATAAATCCACAACATTAAAAATATATCAACACAAAACAAATTCTATTAAAACCATAAATCAAATGAAACCCTCCTTCCCATTCCAATTTTCTCTTAACCATTTTACCCTCTTCATTTGATTTCATTCTTCTTTAAAGTGAGCTTCCCATAAGTTATTCCATATCTCAATGAACCAAGATCATCCATATCAATTATATAGAAGAATATTATGATAAAACATTAGAAAGGTAATCACATCAATCTAACTGGGTACATTAATTCCAGAAGATATAACACTAGTTTAGGAATCCCCTACCTCAATATAAACTTCTAAAATGATGCATAATAATGAATAGAGGAAGAATATAAGCACATGACTTAATCCACATGATAATAACCACTATCAACCTATATCATAGAAACACTTCATCAAAATTATAGCTACAATGTCCTACAAATCAATTTGTCACTAATGCTAAAAATTTCACAAGGAAGAATGGAGAGGAACTATGAAGAAAGGGGGAATAAATCATCTTAGATCACGAATAATTTATCTTCCTAATCCAAGGATCAGGGACTAGAAAAAGAGCATTGAAATATTA
Organism: Viscum album; assembly: GCA_963277665.1. NCBI lineage: Eukaryota > Viridiplantae > Streptophyta > Magnoliopsida > Santalales > Viscaceae > Viscum > Viscum album. The sequence goes on along the minus strand of OY728159.1, from coordinate 287,244,411 downwards.
TAACAACCCAAAATTTTCACTTCTGAATTCGTTTCTAAAATCATAAACATTATATTTTCGGAATTGATAATGAAAAATGCGACCCAATTTTTTTGTAATCAGAACTTACAACATCAAATGGAAATATTAGATAACTTACATACCCAAGGACCTTTTAGGTTTAGAGTTTCATATAATTAGGAAAAACTCTTACATATCTTATAAAAAATAACTAGACCATAAAAATCCATATCATCTCACAAAATTTACTCATGTATAGTACCCCTATTATACATTTACTACTTAAAACCTTTCTTAATATCCTAGGGAAAAGAAACAAAAGAAAATGGGGAGATCAGATTCTTCATAAGGGTAAAAAAAGAGATATCAATCCTAATATAAGAATAAGGGAATAAGAACATGAACATAAAAATTGAGAATTATACCCTGCATATAAATGATAATAATCATGATTAATGGACAAAATCATAGAATTTAATAAGACATGAATCATAAAAAACATGAGCCCTGAGACAATATCATTGGAATAACACATGGAATTTTGGCATACACATAAGCATAGAAAATATATGGGAAGCTAAACCTCCTATGTGGGACACAAAACCATGCCCAGTGGAATCCCTTTCCTCATAATAGAATGGGTTCACTCCCAAAACCATCATAGTAGTCAAGGTCCACTCTTGATAACATCATAGTATAAAAATTCTCTTACTAAACCAAGTTCAATCCCCATTCCAGTCATGTCTTACTGAACCAAGTTCAATCCCCATTCCAGTCATGTCTTACTGAACCAAGTTAACTCCCCATTCCATTCATGTCTTATTAAACCAAGTTCACTTTCTATTCTAGTCATTTCTTATTAAACCAATTTCAATCACTATTCTAGTATTTTATTACGGAACCAATTTCAATCCCCATTCCAATCTTGTATTATTAATCCAAGATCAATACTCATTCCAAAACTATCTATCTCATGAGATATATAATCATTACCCAATGAATTAGAGGTAGATATATATCCAACCCATCACATAGTGAAAACCATATGTATGTGTTCCAGATGAAAATAAATATTATTAGATCCCATGAAAAGAAATTGGGCTTCACACCAATTCCATCATAGTACAACATGTGGAAGAGAAACAAGTTTCATAAATAACATGTTATCATAAACATAAACCAACCATAAAAATAATAAGGATGGTATCCTTGAATAATATCCCCAATAAATCATAAGTAACATAAAATAATTTTATCTTAGATGGAAAATGATTTTCAAAGATCACTGGGAATAATTATTAAAAAAATATCATTTCCATTTTAAAATATTTTTTTAATAGATGTGCAATTATAAAGTAAAACATTTTCATTGAAAATAAACATGTAAGATTATAAAGGAAATATCAGAGCATTAAGGTTTCATGACTATGGGAAAATCTACTCATTATGTATAAGTTAAAAAAATTCCTTCTGTATTTTTTTAGAAAAGTCATAAAGAACCTCATTTAGAAAAAAAACATAAAAACTAATTTCAAACCATTTTGCAATTAGTCAAAAATAAGTAAAAATTAATTTAAACAATCATGAGAGAATAGTAAAAAAAATTCAAAAATAATTTTTGAAAACAAAGACATGGAATTAAAAGGTAGTTTTAAGGGAAACTTTTAAAAAAAAATTAAATGAAATTACCTTATAAATATCATATTATTGATGTGAACATTAATCAAATGAATAGATTATGTGTATTAGCTATAAATAGACAAACAAAGTGGTAGAACAACATAAGTTAATCAAAATTCATCTTATACATAATCTTAACATGGAATAATCAATGAAGTATATGTTTAACCCAATGAATAGAAATTGAATTAACAAATCCCTTACCAATTTGTAATTGGTTGAATTTTATGCCTCATAAAAGTAATAATTATCCAATAAAACATTGAATATCATGAATATAATGAGATTCATGATATAATATATGAAAGGGTAATATATATATAAATAATAAATAATAAATAAATAAGGAAAATATATCATAGAATTAAAATTAATATGAGAAACCCTTACTATATGCTTCCCATTATTTTTTCATACTTTAAAATCCTCTTGAATATCACATCTCTAAAGGACCCCTTACTAAACTTGTAATTGTTCTATTGGTGATAACAATAGCACTTGGATGTAGGGAGAGTGGGGAAGAGATTTTTTGGAAGATATTTGAAAATATTAAAGCCTTTTGAGGAGAAAGGGGGTGGTGATGGTGAAATTTATACTTGAGGATGGGTGGTTTTATGTGATTAAATAATGATTATTTTATATTTAAATACAATATCATTTAATTGGAATTAATTACAATGAATTTGGTTGATAATTACTGTTTTAAATGATGGTTAAGGTCTGTCAACACATCAACCACCTATTTAATGTTTTAGTTTTAAGTTATATTAATCTTTTACTTTTAAACATAAACCCATTAAATTATTTCACATACACTTTGGTAAATATTGTTTTTACCATGGTTTATATTTTATATATGTTGGAAAATTACATTTAAAATTAAATTGTCAAAATGCAATGAAAAACAGCTTTTTGAAAAAATGTGCTTTTAAACCCAAAAATGTACTTATACCAAAATAAGGTATAAATATTGATTAAATTTAATTAAGTAGATTATATATAACTAAAAATTAATTAATTTCCTTTAATACCAATTTAATATCATAAAATTATTTTAAATTTAAATAAAATGAGAGTTTTATAAAAATTGGTATTTTTTTACTATTCACTAAAAATTAAAATTTTCATAAAATTATTAAAAATTCATCATAAGATAATTTTTATATAATGATTCCAAAAATTATTTTAATTTTATAAAATAAATTTTCTAAAAACTTTCAAATAAAAATCATTAAAAATATCTTTTCGAAGAAAATATATATTATAAGAATAAAATGACTACTAAAAATTATGTGTTTATTTCCAAAGCATAAATAAATTTGTATTGATCAGGAAATACATATATATTTAATAATATAGTAAATCATATTTACACTCTCTAATTAAAAAACAAATTTATAATGGTCGTGTTAAAATAATAGTATTTTGGAGTTTGTTTAATCTCGGTGTTTCGTGCAATATAAGTTATCAAAGAGATTAAATTTATTTAAAAAAATAAATAATATAAAAAAAATTTGTTACATTATACCCCCTTCAAATAAATATCACCCTCAAAATTTAACATTCAGATATAAACAGATGAGGATAAATTTTCCTTATCACAACTTCAGGTTCTGACATAACTTCCTTAAATTGGTGGTTTCACAATAAAACATTCACTAGGTGAGTGATCTTGATTCATAGAACATTATATCTATGATTTGGAATCTGTATCAGTTATTCTTCATAAGAAACATCTTTCTCCAGTAGTATGACCTTTGAGTTTAATACTTGTGAAGGATGTAATGATTCACATTTTGAACCGGACTAAAAAGAGAATGTTTTTAAAAAAATTCATTTACTGAATGGTTTATTTTTTAAACAAATATTTAGATCTCAATTCCATGAGTTTGAACCATTAAAAATAATGTTTTTTGACTCAGGTAAAGGCTTGTTAAGTTTCTTGGGTGGCTCGAGAAGTTTTAGGAGCATCAGAGTAGTAAAACTTAGGTTTTAAAGACCTTCACTAAAAGAATAGTTTTTCTGGAACTCTGAAACCGACTATAGGTAACCATGTGTTCCTATTTAAGGGGTGATAGGTGTTTCATATGGGATATGTACAGTTTCCCAAAACATATTCTTTGACCTTGAAATGGGATTTTCTTAAACAGAGAGTGTCGCGTGGTTGGCGCATTGTTTTCTAAACCGTACGGGTCAAACTGTGCAGACTAGTCTATTTAATGAATTAATTTAATTTTAAATAAAATAAAATTAAAATAAAACCTAAATCTCCCTCACCCCTCTCTTTCTCGACCCGTAGTGTGCAGCACCCCAAGCGGGGTTCCCCTTCAACGCACAACGCTCCTCCTCGATGCGTCATTAGACCACTGATATTCCTTTATTCTTTCACGATTCTTCCAAGATCCAGCATGGTAGGATCTCTCCTCTCTTCTCCTCCCTTACATGTCTAATTTTCAGCCTTACCATTTCCCTATTTTTGTTCGGTCGAACCCTAGGTCAAGGGTTATTTGGATTTTTATTTCTCCTTTTGTTGTTAGAGTATGTAACAGCTTCCTTGGGTCATGATCTTGTGTTTTCTAAGAACCACCAAGGAAGGTGAGGTGATTTAGGTAGTTTTGGTCTGCCGACATCAGTTTGGGGTAATTTTCATACCTTTTATTTGTTTTTTCACTTCTAGTTTGAGAGTCTTATTGTGTTTATGAGTTTCTAGTATGTTATGTGTAGTGATTTGAACTTCAACATGTGGATTCAAGTCACCAGGTCTAAGGTAACTCACATGTGTGTTCATGGGTATGTATATATATATATATGTTCCCCCATTTCATGTATATTCATCCATGGCAGTGAATATACATGTAGGGGGCTAGGTGTTCCTATGTATATATATGAAAATTCATGCATAGGCAAGTAGAGATGGGTATATGCATACACTACCATAAAACAGGGCAAGGGAAGCACTGCCCTTTATAAGTATTAAATAGAAATCACCGATAAAGGTATGTGTCTTTATCAGTGCTAGATAAAAGCACTGATAAAGCTAACATTTATCAGTGCTAAAATAAGTGATGAAAAAGGCGTACCCTTTATCAGCGCTTTTTTTAGCACTGATAAAGGGGACATTTATTAACGCTATTATTAGCACTGATAAATGTTTTTATTCTTAATTTGTATAAAATTATAGTATTTATAATCGAAAATAATATTTTTTGTATATATTAACAATTATATACCAATATTTATAAATATATACTCTTTGTTGTTATAATTATTAATAAATATATATATATATATATTTGTCTTATAAGTCATTTTAAATAAATATATAATAATATAAATAAATTATTAAATAAAAACTGTTGGAACCTTTATCAGCGCTCGTTAAAATCACTGATAAAGGTATGTTTTCTGAGTGCTTTTATTTTAGCACTGATAAAACATACATTTATCAGTACTTTTAACAAGCTCTGATAAAGGTTCCAACAGTTTTTATTTAATAACCCTAATAGACCCCTCCTCTCTCTAATTCATTTAAGATTTTTTGGAAGGGGAAACCAACCCCTCCTCCTCCTCCTCCTCCGCCTCCATTGGGTTTTCCTCCTCCTCCATGACCGTCATCCTCCTCTGTCGTCGCTACCTCCATTGCCACTTCCTCCACCACTGCTACCTCCTTCGTGGTTGCCTCCTCTATGGTTACCTCCATTGTGGCTGCCTCCTTCATTGCTGCCTCTGCCGCCGCTGGTATGTAGTCTTGTTAAATGAAACATGATTCACTATAAATGGATTTCATATAGATTTTAATACCACATAACATTTATCTACAAAATTTACACCACATGACTCATCTTTTGACTCAAACATGGAATAAGTTTCATTTTAAATGTTACATGTCATGTGATCCTAGGTCACACACAATGTATCTCCAAGATATATACTTTAGCATAAAACCATGTACATGCCATGAAATAATTATAGAACCACATGATATGTGTTTTACTTCACTCACACCATGTATAGATACCATAGAAACTTGATGTAAATAGACTATACATCCTTAGTGGTCATGTAAGGACTACACACCATGTATTCCACAAAAATGTGATTCATAACCGGTGAGGTGACTCAGTATGTATCTAAAGTACATGCCTTTAGCTCAAGTTGTTCTATATGTCATGTATTTTTGGAGGCATTATACAGTATTTATAAGACTAACTTGGAATTAATTTGACATATGTCAGATTAAATCAGGTAAATCTTATCCATACACGATGTTCACCCTATTGGACACACCAAGTATATGGATTTCACATGAGTTTAGAAATGGTAGTATACAACCAACCTTGACTAAGAACCCTACACATTGTATACCCTTTGAACAAATTGTGTGCTATTTTATTTTCATTATTATTATTTATTTTTCACTTAGATGATAGTATTTCATGTATTAGTAGCCCATTATAAATATCTTCTTATGTAGATCACAATAGTATGATTCCCTCAATCATTGGAAATTTCACATGATGTGGTTTGGATATTTTAATTATCTTCACTCTGCTTGAGAATTGACAAGTGACAAGTGATATTATTGGAGAAAATATGGAGTATGGTACTCCCCATGTTTCGGTGAAGAGTCATCTATGTATAGGTTTTAGGTACTCCATGGAGATATACAAAATACAAGGCACAGTCCTCCATATATAGATAGAGTTCAAGTACCTTCACATGTTTTTGGGTAGGTTCCTCTATATCATCAGAGTCAGTACTCTCTCATGTATCGATGGGGGGTCCTCTGTCAGTGGATTCAGTACTCCCCCACGTGTCAGGGCAGGGTCCTCCAAAAGGGTTAGGTACTCCCTCGGTAGACACACATATAAATCAATGGTGTTTAATCCATATATACAATTCTAGTAATATAACATGGATGTTATAGAAGAATTAAAGATCAAGAGTCTCAAAACTAATAAAATATTGACATGTAGATTTATTTGGGATATCATCATCCTTTTGAGCCTTTTTTATTTCTATTCAGTTATGAATTGCAGTCGGATTTCTGACTATGGGTTATGTGGGACTTACACTACCAAAGGTATTACTAATTTCTTGTATGATACGATCCTTCATGGGAATGCACTATGATGACTGGTTTCTTCCTTTTACATGGTTTTCTTGACATTGGATTATGTCTAGTTTCTTTCTGATACCTTATGTTACCTCTTGGTCTTATGTTTTGGTTGACCTACTGTTATATCATTACATTGTTTTTTTGAGGGCGTCCAACTGGTTATGTTTACAATCACACTTGTATTGCCTTTATAACCACATTTGATGTGTTTATTTTTATATTTTATAGTTTAGAGATGAAATTTGTGGACATAGAGTTGGTGAGGTTAGAGTAATAGTTAAATTGTATCCAATGATGGTTCAGGGTAGAGGCATTTGTAGATGGATTATATTCTAGGAGACCCTATAATTAGAAGGTGACAAACCATACCTAGAGTTAGAGGTACCTAGTTATTATATCCATCTATATATGTATTACCCTTTCTGGGTTTTTCATATGTGGTGTTGTACTTGGAATTGATGTCCCATGTTAACATTGTATATAGTTCAGTTGTTATATATATATTTACTGGTGTTATTGGATTTTATTGTATATCAGTGAGCAATGATGTTATAGGTTATTATAGTATAAGCTATACCATGTGTTTTATACCTTACTAGAGCTAGCCTCTAGCCCCTAAAATATTGGAGGTAGGATTATGGAGGCACTCTATGCACACTGCTGACCTAGGTGGGATACTGGATGATCGAGTCATGCCAGAATGGTATTAGAGTAGTTCAAGTATTAGATACATTGTTTAGATTTTTTTTTTCTAGTGAGTTTTGGTTTAGGAATAGGGAAATAATTCTAAGGGGGTCTTGATTAAAGCTATCAGACCAAAGAGATCAGTTTTAATGAAATGATTGGTGTATCCTTAAATTTGGACTCCTATAACCAATTGGTTGGCCTGAAACTCTAAATCATTATTTGTGAGGTAAAATTCAACACATGCATCTTATAGTTTTTAGATGTAATGTTTTATATCATTCCATTTTCATATAACATAGTTATTATCTATGTAAAATGTGGGTACCTACTATTTAGTAGAGGATGTTTCCCATATACAACTAGCTCTAATTTAGAGATAGGATCATGTGTTCCCATACCAGTGCTTGAGCCTCTCATGGTTTAGTTATCCATAATTGAATCAGATATTAATTATGACATATCATTTCCCTATGAGTAGAGGGAGAATCCTTTGATGATTGTGTTTATTTTGGATCTTCCTTGTAGGTAGGATGATAGTTTCTACTGAGATGAATAAGACCACCTATAGTCTAGATGTTCTATGGACACTTTGGTGTTGTGTGTTATATGATTTGTGAACTCCAATTATAGATTACTCATGGGGTTATAAGGTAAGGAGGATCCTTGGATAATAGATTATTGGGTAGATTCTAGGATTTATGTTTCCTATATAGTTTATAAATTCTTCGAACAAATAGTGATTCTTGCACTTGATTTATATTTTATGGTGTAGTGAATTATTCATGTTTATTCGAACCCACAAAAAACTATCCTACCATAATTGGGGTTTGAGATTCTACCTAGGTATGTGGTTTCGACTTGTTTTTTGAATTAATGATGACTTTTTCCTTTGATCGCGTGTTGTAGTTGTGCATGTAAATATTTGAAAACCTGAAAACTAACAACAAAAAATACACAGGGTAAAATGTGGAATTAAAATAATGAAATAAAATTCAAAAATTGAAATCATAAAAAAACTAAAAGGCTACCTCATCCCTGGAAACAACACCAATTCGATAGCCCTGTAAGGCATCGTTAATTCCCTATGGTACCATGAATTTTTTTTATAAAACCCAAAAAATGCTACTTTATTAATTAAAACATAATATTATGAAATTTTGAGATCGAACCCATAAAGATGATTAATATGAATAAAGAATGGATGAATTCCAATCGGTTGACAAAAGTGTATAAAGATGACATGAAAGAGTTTATCAAGTTTGCAGAAGATCATGCATGTGACCCTTCTCAAATCCATTGTTTGTGTTTATGGTGTTGTTATTCAAGACAAATTAGTCCAAAGGAGTTAGAAGAACATCTGATCTGTCACAAAATAGATCGAAGTTATACATGTTGGAATAAACACGGGGAAAAACCAATATAGGTAGTGGCTCGAATAAAACAGCATTTTATGGATTATCTGATATGATTAAAAGTGTGAACAATAAAGATGATCATATAGAGTATGTGATTACAAATGTGAATGATGATGGAGATTGTATTGAGTAAATGACAAGGACAGTTGAATATGAACTTCGTGATTTCCCAAAAAAAATTTGGAAGTTAAAGAGTTGTACAAAAACGTCATTGTATGCTGGTTGCATTAAATATACATAATTTTCAGCCATACTGAAGCTGTATAATTTGAAAGTAGGAAACGGTTGGAGTGATACTAGTTTTATGGAACTAATTTCTCTCATGAATGACATGCTCCTAGAAGATAATAAACTCCCAAGCTGAACATACGATGCCAAAAGAATGCTACGATTTATGGGTATGATCTCTAAAAGAATACACATCTTCCCGAATGACTGTATATTGTTTCTCAAGGACCACAAATCACTTAAATAATTCCCAAATTGTGGTGCTTCTCGATAAAAGAAAGATGATTCCAGTCCTATGAAATTTGTATGGTACTTTCCAATCATTCCAAGGTTCAGGCGCCTATATAGAAGTGAGGAGACTACAGGAAAATTGACATGGCATCAAGATACAAGAATTAAAGATGGGAAACTACGTCACCTGGAAGACTCTCCTCAGTAGAAGAAAATTTATCATGAGTATCCTGAATTTGGAAATGAGCCGAGAAACCTTCGTATGGAATTATCTAAAAATGGGGTGAATCCTTTTGTTTTTCAAAGAAGCAGTCACAATACATGGATAGTTATGTTGGTAAATTATAACTTACCACTATAGTTATGCATGAAACAAAAATACATCATGTTATCTATACTTATATCAGGACCAAAAAAACTGGGTAATGATATTGATGTTTATTTAGATCCATTGATCGAGGATTTGAAAATATTGTGGGATTCATGTGTTACGTTGTATGATGCTTACAAAAATGAATATTTCACTTTGAAATCCATGTTGTATGGGATGATAAATGACTTTCCTGTTAATTGAAAATTTTAAAGACATAGAATTAAAGGAACTCAAGGTTGTCCCGTTTATGAACAAGGTACACAGTCAATTAGGTTGAAAAATTCATCAAAAACCGTGTTTCTAGGACATCGAAAATTTTTACACTGACAACATAAGTTCCGATCTTGGATGACATCATTCAACGGAAGTTCAGAAGAACATACGACACCATCTCCACTAATAGGTGATCAATTTTTTGAGAAAGTAAAAGATGTGGACACTACTTTTGGTAAACCTTTTTCAAAAAACCTTACAAAAACCAGTTGGAAAAAGAGATTAGTTTTTTTTTAATTACCATATTGGAATTTTCTATATGTTATAAATTTTCTTGATGTTATTCATGTTGCAAAAAATATATGTGATAGTGTCATCGGCACATTGCTAAATGCACCTGACAAAACAAAATATGGAATTAAGGCTATATTGGACATGGTTGAGATAGGAATATGAGAAGAGTTGGCACCAGTGAAGGGTGAAAAATGAAAATTTCATCCTCCTACTACTTACACTCTTTCCAAGCATGAGAGATATCACTTTTTCATCTTCTTGAATGATGTAAAGGTTCTATAGGGGTATTCATCAAATATCAAGAACATCATGTCAATGAGTGATTTAAAATTAAAGGGTCTGAAATCACATGACTACCATGTTTTGATGAAATATCTAATTCCTATAAATTTACATTGCATTTTTACCAAGAATTTCCACCATATATTAATGAAGCTTTGTTTCTTCTTCAAATCTATATGTAGCAAAGTTATAGACCCAGCGAAATTTCCAACTATGGAAAGAGAAATTGCCATCATATTATGTGAATTGGAAATGTTCTTCCAGCCAACATTTTTCGATATGATGGTTCATTTGGTGAGAGAGATTTGACTATGTGGTCCTATACATTATATATGGATGTACCCCATTGAATGGTGGATGAAGATTTTGAAAGGGTATGTCAAAAATCAAAGTCAGATAGAGGGTTGTATTGCGAACCAATATATTATTGAGGAAGCCATTGAATTTTATACCGAATACCTATCTGGTGTGGAAAATGTTGGACAACTGTAATATTATCAGACTGGGAGGCTTGAGGCTGAAGATAGGTTGTCACAATCAATATTACAGATCGAGAGCAGGCTCAACTTTATGTTTTTCATTACAGTTTTCACGTTGACCCATATGTTCAAACCCAAAAAGAAATTATTAGGCATTTGAATCTTTTAGGGATGAAAAGTGGATATCATATACACATAATCGATAGTTTATAGGTTGGTTTTAGAACTATATTTTTAAGTAGTTAGATGAAAATTCAGACTCACTTTTAGAATGACTTTGATGGATATGTGGAGGAGCAAGTGTGTATGTATTATCTTACAATGTTTATGCAGTTAATGGTTATACATTCTATAATAATGTACATGATGAAGATAGTACCATATAGAATAGTGGGGTTACACTTGTGGCTGAAGTGATTCATGTTTCTGGTGCTGAGGACGGAATTCCAATTTATGTGAATATTCCATACTTTGGCATCATCAAACAAATATGGGAATTGTATTATATGAAATTAAAAGTGCCGATTTTTCAATTCAAGTGGGTTGATAACAGGAGTGTTGTTAAACTAGATGAATTAAGATTCATGAAAGTTGAATGCATTAAGGAAGGGGAGAAAGACGAACCATTTATAATGGCATCACATGCAGTACAAGTATTTTATATTCTAGACCCTGCAAACTGAAATTGGTCAATTGTTCTATTATCGACCAAAACAACTGAAGGTTCAGATGAACTTTCAATGGAGGATGACCCTTTTATTGAGACTTCACAATCATTTCATAGTGGTCCCAATGTAGACAAAATTTTGTATGTCAGAGGAGACCATAATAAATGGATTTACATAGTTGATAGAGGGGTCAAATCTCTTCAGCCTTAAAAAAATAGAGTACAATAATCAGGTTATTTGTTTATTGTAATATACTTTGTGTTAGGTTATGTTATTATCTATTCTTTGCTGCTTTTATGTAATCTAAATTAAATATTAAACCACTTCTACAGATAATGACTTTTGCACCTGCTGATGCGCCCAATCCTGAGGCACAAAAGGTCTCTCAACTAGTTGCTGGTGGTCTCAGTGCATAGCAACAATAGGTTTCTCAACCTGTTGTTTCTGGTCCCAATGTTGAGGTACAAAAGGTTTCTCAGTCTATTTATACTGGTCCCAATGCTGATTCTAGTGCTCCGTAAGAATATAATGATGATACTTCTGAGGAAATGGTAGGAAATTAAACCCTAAAAGTGCAAAAAAAAACAAGAGCATTGTAGTTTGACAGTGTTAGCCAACATACTTAAGGAAAAATCAAAAGACATCAAATTTGAGGTGGGATGGAATTATCAAGACCAACATGTTAACCCCAATAGATCCATCTTCAGTAGCTACAATGGAATCTTCACTCGACAACGCGTGCCAATTGATGTACAGTCGTGTCACCATGTTGTCACCGGGCTTAAGACACTAATGTGGGAAGAGATCATGGAATCATTATGATGTCATTTTCTTAATTTATTAAAATAAAATTAAATACTAAAACATTGACTTACTCTTCATCATCCATTGTAGACTGAATTTATAGTAGATGCCTCACACAAGAAATATGTATTAAGAGTTGTAAGAAGGATTCATAGACGTTTCCAAACAATTTTAATGAAATATCATCTTAAAGATGCTGAAGAGAAAATCAATCCACACCCACCTCATCTTTATGCACACTTTATATCCTAAGGAGCATGGGATGCGTTTATCAACCATCGTGGGGAGAATACTTTTTAGGTACATTGTGTGGGGTAATACGTTGTTTGACGTTTCTTGTATTCATCACTTTGATTGACAGTTTTTATTTATGAAACAACAACTGAGTGCTAAAAATAAACAACATGCAACAGAATCATTGTACCCTTACCGTAAAGAAAGGATGGGGTACGCTTCACTTGAGAAAAAATTGGTACGTCTTTTAAATCTATCATACTACTTTTATGTGACATAAAACAACACCATAACCATGTTTCTCTATTTATATGCATATTGATGAATTGAAATCGAAATCCATATCCATCCCATGACACGTGCTATGGAAGGAGGCTCGTGTAAATAAAGAGGGGATACTAATAGATGAAAACACACAAAAAGTGTGGGAAACATGTGTAAGTTTGACATAATATAAATTTGATTTGCTTTAAAAATATATTACGTAAAAATGACTAATTATTTTTCTATATTTTATATCTGACATAGTCACAGGAATCAAAAACACTTTCACCAGATGAAAACATACTTTCAGGGGCCTTGATGTAGCCAAAACAGTTTGGTCACGTCAGAGGTGTGGGTTTTGGGGTGACACCCTGAACATATTTTCAAATAGAAAAAACAAGCAGAGGATCAAAATGAAAAAATGGTAAAGATGTAAGAAATATTAGCTATTTTTCAAGAAGAATTACTATACCAGAGAGATATGATATCAAGTTTGATGGGGGAGAGGCAAAGAGAAGAAACAACTCAATAAAAACCCATGCATGACGATCCCACCCCACCCCCACCAGCTTTGAGATGATCCATTCCCCTAAAAAACCAGACTTAGATGAGTTAGTCAATGTTTTAATAATTGTTTCTGTGAAATGTGAATCACATAGACACTAATACCTTTCCTATACTAATATTATACATGGTGAAAATGACTGTGATTTATATCAATCAACTCCCACCTATCGCCTTGTAGCGAGGGCTACGGTGTTCAATACGCAGAACGACATGCTACATAGTAGAAAAATTCCAACATATCATTTTAGAGTGTCAATTAACATAGCTAATGAGCTGAGTGCTAAGATACCTATTCCAAATGACGATGAAGACATTCATACGGTTGAACATGATGTTAGAACATTCATCGCATGGCCGGTAATTCTTGTAAAAAAACTTGTTGACAAGGAGGTATCCATTTCCAAATTATTTTTCAAGATGGACCTTTAACATTTAATCAAAAAGGTCTGAACCAAAGAATTTTATTACATAATGACAAAGAGAAGGGGGTGAAATGAAATATCAACTCAAAAATATCTCAAGGATCAACCAACCGATTGAAACGGTCTACTGAGATCACCTTCACTCTTCCCATTCTATATCCACAGTTAATACCATTGTAGGCTAATGTGGATAAAAAGTTGATAGAATACAATGCTCACATAGTTGATTTTGAAAAAAATATGTACATAGAGGAAGCTTCAGATTTCATTAGTGCTGAAAATGTAAATGAAATCCTAATGTATGAATGTTTTGGTGCCTTAGTTGTAAATGTATACATGAGATATGTTTTCATGATTTCATTTTACAAAAGATGATATACTCTAATAAATATGACTAAATACATTTCATAATTTTTGTAGGCATATATATGAAAAACAATTGAAGGGATTTCTCCATGAACAAAAATTTGGACTCGTTAGTCCTCACATCACCTCTTCAAAACAGGAAATAGATTTTGATAAAGAGGCTGCAATAATGTCATCGCTTCTCAAATCGTTTGAAAACAATATTACAGATGAAAGAATAATTTTAATACCAATGATTCAGGGGTAAAACTTTATAATTTAATCATATCAACTATATTTTCATTTCCTTCTTTACTTATTCCTATTTGTGTTCTTAGGCAGCATTGGATGATGATTGCATTCAATTTGGATACTCCAAATATTTATTTTTTGGATTCAATGCATGGATATCCAACAAACCAACCATGCATGATGGCATTTGTTAATTTTCAATACAGTAGATCCAACATTTTAAAACTAAACATCTAGTTATATAATTTATATTATCTTTTCATGAGGATTCTGTTATGATAGGTTGGTGCATTAATATCATCTACTTCATGGAATGAATCCTGGGCCTAAGGATAAGAACACCTACAAGATCTACAACTTTAAAAGTATCCTGGTATATATAATAACATTGCACTATCCAAACACATATCAAAACAAATTACTTATTTTTGTCGATGTTTCGGCAGTGTCCAAAACAAACAAACGGAAAGGATTGTGGTTATTATGTTTGTAAATTTATGAAAGAGATCATATTTCATCAACAAACTATCTTCCCTGACAAGGTATTTTGAAAATAATTACGTGTTCATTTAAAATATTTAATAATCCTTTGTGTATTTATATTTTTTTAGTACTACAATGACTGTGGTAAAAACTTGTATTCACAAGATGATATAGATGTGTTTAGAAACGAATGGGCAGTATACCTGATGGATGATTATACACAAATAGGTTGAAGGTGAATTCCTACTACTTATGTTATCCATATAAGATCATTGATATCTCCCTTGTTTACACTTATTCATCATATAAGATCACACTTTATTACGTTTTATATCCTTAGGTTATGAAGAATGGTTTTAGAAATGATTTGTCTTTCTAGTAAAGCATAAATCATTGGACTACAATGGTCGATAGTGTAGAAGTCGACCAATGCATAGTCATCCAGTCTACTCATAAGAATCTTAAAAGATTGATGGGAACCAATATCGTGGATTTTCAATTTTCTAATTAGTTTCCCTTATATGTGGGTAGGGTGTCTAATAGGGAGGGGTGTCCAAGAGTAGGGGGTGTCTAGGAGGGGGTGTGTCCAGGAGGGAGGGGGTGTCTAGGTGTGAGGGTGGGTGGGGGTGTCCAGGAGGGAGGGGGTCTGTCCCGGGGGTGTCCAGGAGTGGGGGTGTCCAAAATGGAGGGGGGTGGCCAGGGGGGTGTCTATGAGTGGGGTGTACAGGAGGGGGGGAGGGGGTGTGTCCAGAAGAGAGGGGGTGTCCAGACAAAGATCCATTCAATTCTATTCAATACTAATAATATAAAATGGGTATATCACTTCTAGAGTATCCTGAAGTGGGTCTGTAGTGACGCGTCAAAAGTTCCAACCAACCAAACCAATTCAAATCCCATGTAAAGGCCCAAGAATTATATTCCAATTCAATTTGAGGCCCAATATATATTATTTAATTCCATAAATACCCAACATATGCATCATTTACCTTTCTCATATTAGATTTATGTGAAATTCTATTTTTATTCCACCAATATATTTTTTGTTTGTTGTTTTTCCTTGATTTGTTGAACTGTAAATCATTAAAATATATATGATTTTATAATTCATATTAGTGAATGATGGTGTATGAATAATATTTATTCCATTATAAAATATATTATGAAAATATAGTTTGATAAAGAAGGTTATTAATGGGTATACACTAAAGAACTAGGATGGAGGGGGTGTCCGGGTGGGAGGGTGGGTGGGGGTGTCCAAGAGTGGTGGGGGTGTCCAGGGGGAGGGGGGATGTTAAAGGGGTGGGAAGGGGGTTTTCTAGGGAAAGGGAGGGGGCTTCAAGGGGAGGGAGGGGGTTGTCCAGGAGGAGGGAGGGGGGCTACAAGTGGAGTGGTGGAAGGGGGATGTCCAAGGGTAGGGAGGGGGATGTCCAAGGGGGCTGTCTAGGGGAGGGAAGGAGGGGGTCTTTCAGGAAGGAGGGGGTGTCCAGGAGTGGAGGGGGGTGTCCATGAGGGGAGGGGGTTGTCCAGGAAGGGAGGGGGTTGTCCAGGGGGTGGGAAGGGGGTTGTCCAGGGAAAGGGGTTGTAAGGGGAGGGAGGGGGTTGTCCAGGAGGAGGGAGGTGGGATGCATGTGGAGTGGTGGGAGGGGGGTTTTCCAGGGGTAGGGAGGGGTATGTCCAGGGGCTGTCTTGGGGAGGGGAGGGAGGGGGTTTTCCAGGAAGGAGGGGGTGTTAGAGAGTGGAGGGGGTGTCAAGGATGGGAGGGGGTTGTCCAAGGAATGGGTAGGAGGTTGTCCAGGGAAAGGGGTTGCAAGAGGAGGGAGGGGGCATGCAGGTAGAGTGGTGGGAGGGGGTGTTATCCAGTGGTAGGAAGGGGGGCATTTATGTAACCGGAGCATCGAGGTAGATCAAAAAACATGATAAAAGACAGTTTTGAGCCTTTAACATAATCACCATGTTTACTTTAAATAGACTTTAATATCTTCATTTAGTCCATCAAAGACATGAAAAAAAGCCCAAAAGATAAGACTGAAATTCACTTAAATGTAGGCTGCAGAATCCATGCATTCTGTGCCAGGTTTTTTCTAAAAGTTTCACCCAGGAGCTTAAAATAAGAATTCGTTGCAGTTCACTGTCTCAAGAGTGATGGTGTGGTTCCATAAATGGGGTTTTTTCCTCTAAACAAGAATGTCATATGGTACCACTGGATTAAATTGCACTGATTCATAATCAGTCACGGTCTGAATGGTAGTGAAAACATCTTTTATGGCTAAGTTATCACATTTTTCCACTCAGGTGCCCCATCTCCTCTTTGACACCCCGACACCTCTAGGATGGAGCCGATGCATTACATGTGATATTGGCATGGTTATAAGGAATTAAAATCCCAAAGGAAAGATCATTTTAGTAGTCTTGATGAAACTAGATACATAGATGTAACACAAATTACATTTAAAAAGGTTACAAGTTACAATACATAATAAAACTAAAAACTGCAACCACACGATCTCAATAAAATACCTTCTCTTCATCACATGTTGAAGGTAAAAAATGAAAGGGGTAAGCTCAAATAGTCAGTAAGGGTTAAAAAAAGAAGAATCATGAGTACAATAGTAAGCGAATCACAATCAATCTGATATAATCAATATGGAATAGTGAATAAATGAATAACTAATGCCATTAATAAACTGAGAATGAAACTGCTTCCATAGATTTTGTCATAGTGAAAAACTCATGGATAATAATAATAACTGATAATGAATAAAGAGAATTATTATTAATATTATTTCATATATCTGGAACATGAAACCATAATACCGTTAAAATGGTTTGGTTCTATGGGTAGAAACCCATTTTATTTTTTTGGAAACAAACTCAAAGGGTTTGTTGCCAACTGATTTGTCTCATGAGACCTACCGATGCATCGAGGGGCTATAGCTGGCCCCACCTACCACTGAATTTCCAAATCATTCTTTATACATTGATTCAATATAATAGAAATATTCCTTTTCAATATCCGTATAGAGTAGAGTACACAGATTCATCAATATTTCCTTAACTAAAATAACTTTTCAAATAAACATCGTATGTAAAATGGTATATGGTTTAGAAATAAAACATATCCATGATATGAGATTATGAATATTTAATATAAATATAATTTCAAATGAAAATTGATCTCAAATGGGCAGTAGGTACACCGCATAAGGATTATTAGGTGCACCATACAAAGTTAGTCACTACCAAATAGATGTTGAGACAAAGTCTCTTTCCACAATGTAATCGGTCGAATCATATGACCAGAACATAATGAACATCAAATGAATCATTTAATAACATTAATATAAATATAATCATGTTATTTTATATCAAATGGAAGTACACATATACTACATATATGAAATAATTGGTGAACAATGAAAATCTCACAGAAATGAAAGTGAGATGAGAAACCCCTTACCTTTTGCTCGAGTGTGTTCTTTGTTTGTTTTAATGACCTGAATAATCAAATTTATATTCATTAATTAATAATTACATAACCTCCTATATATTTAATTGATTTAGTATAACCTTACTAGGTTCATTCATGGCCCTTTTAATGGGTTTAAGAGGTTCAATTTTATAGTTTTATGAGCATTTTCTTCCTTGGTTTTCATGATTCGTTTACTTGCTTTCATGAATAGAAATTAATTTGAAATGTGGATAAATATCCAGAGTTTTTAATATATATTATTAGTGAGATTAAATAGATATAAATGATCTTATAATTATTTTGGGTTATATACCATGATGATGATTCCTTAGTTAAAATTTTATTACAAGTATTCAGATTAACTTGGCCGTTTTGTTCATAATGAACTTGTTTTGTATCATTAATTTATATTATGAGTGTCTAAGGATTACAGAACATTAATGAGATGAAATACATATATTCTTATCTATTTCAACCATTAAAATGGTTTCATGACTAGTAATGGAGTAGAATGTTAAGAACAAAACTTTGTTGTCCACAAAGGTTATAAATTGGAACCTCATGGATGTTGATTTCGTTTATAAAAAAATAAAAGGGATTGAGTAAGGATATTGATGATATTTCTTCCATTAACATGATATAATTCTAGTATATAGATGATACTGGAGTTTTTCTTGGTCATCTGGACAGAGGAGGTGAGGATAAAAAATGAAAAGACATGAACTTGAAAATAAAAGAAATTGTGAGAGATCCCTTATGAAAATTCGGCAGCCTAATGTCGCCGCTTAAAACTTTATAAAATGAAATGATGAGAACAAAAGGGTATATAATCGTATTAAAATCAAAAGGAAAGTAATAATAATAAATAAAATCAAACCCCGACATATGAGAAAGAAATTTCAAATAGCTAACATAAAAGAAGTGTCAACTTAAAGAAGAGAATGAAGGATTCCCTTACATTGTAGAGTAACTCCTAGATCTTGAATGATGGGACCTTGGGTGGTTTAAGACACCTTAGGAGGACTCCTAGAGAGTTAAAAACACCAGATATTCTAGGATGAGGTATTTGGAATGAAAGAAAACGAATTGATGAGTGGGTATTTATAGAAAAAGAGAGGTAAATTGTTTTAATAATTTTAAAGGGACACCTCATTAGTGGTTTTTGCCAAACCACGGGCTTTCCCATGGTATTTTCCCATGGTTTTATCCACTTGGGACACCTCATGTCATTATTTACTATAAACAAGTCGAAAATACTTTTATATTGAATTATTACATCATTATGATGTCATTAAACTACAGAAAACTCATAACTGTATTTTTACTATTCATGAAAAATTCGTGTATTTTAGAAAAATCCCAAAAATTTACCCTAACCATTTTTCGACGTGTAGAATTCAAAAATGAACTAAATTTTATTAAAATAATTTTTTAAGTATTTTTAATTTAATTTTTAAATAAAATCATAGTTAATTAGAAAAATAACAATTTTAATAATATAATTAGTTCTATATCACGTTGAAAAATTAATTAAGATATCATTATCTTATTACCTTAAGAAAATAAAATATTATCATTATTTACTATTTATTATAGTCATATTACTATTCATTTACTATTCATAAGGGTATGTTACTATTCATCTAAAAATCAAGTTGGTTCTATTAGACTCCAAATGACTTACTGGTCACAACTCTAGATGATTGTTTTTCAAAATTCAAAACATAGAGGTGGAAAATTTATATTTAATGGAGAGATTATAAGTTTCTCCTATAATGTTTTGATTTAAAAAAGACATAGTGCTTTATAAAATATAGGCTATGAATAGAATATATTTAATAGAAGCATACCATAAAATGTTTGGGGTGTTATATTATTCCCTCCTTCGGAAATTTAATCCTCTAAAGTTTATGTATAAAGCCCACCAAAAAGATATGGGTGGTTCTTTCTCATGAAATCCTCTGGTTCCCATGTTTCTTCCTCAATATTCTAGTTTCTCCAAAGAAACTTTACTAGAAAATTTTTTCTATTTCTCAATACCTGCTCCCTTTAGTCAAAGATCTTAATAGGCTTTTCACAGTATGACAAATCAGGTTCCAGTTCTATTTCTTCCTATGTGAGTACATGCATTGGGTCTGGTATGTACTGCTTTAACAATGATACGTGGAACACATCTTGGACTCTGGAGAGATTTGGCGTCATCTCTAAACAGTAAGATACATCTCCGATTCTTCCCAAAATTTTAAATTGCCTGATGTGCCTAGGGCTCAGTTTCCCTTTCTTAACGAAGCTTAAGACACCCTTCCATGGAGATACTTTCAGAAATACATGATCTCCCACTTGGAATTTCAAGTCCTTTCTTCGGTTGTCAGCATAACTCTTCTTCCTACTTTGGGATACTTTAATATGGGCTTGCATTTTCTTCACCATTGTCATGGTCTCTTCAATAAGTTCTCGGCCTATAAGTTTCCTCTCACCAAATTCATCCCAACATGTTGGAGTTCGACATCTCTTTCCATACAATGCTTCATATGGAGCCATTTGAATACTTGAATGGAAACTATTGTTATAGTAAAATTCCACCAAAGGTAAGTATTGATCCCACATACCATTGAAGTCAAGAGAACATGACCTCAGCATATATTATAGAGTTTGAATAGTCCTTTCAGATTTTCCGTCGGTTTGGGGTGATATGCGGTACTCGTATGAAGCTCAGTATTCAAAGCCTTCTAGAGACTTTTCCAGAATTTTGATGTAAACTGGGTATATCAATCAGAGACAATTGATAGAGGTGCACCATGAAGTCTCACAACTTCATTAATATAAAGTCTTTCCAGGAACTCAAGTGGTAAATCCTCTCTTATTGGAATGAAATGTGCTGATTTAGTGAGACGATCAACAATTACCCATATTGCATCATTTCTTCTAGGTGTCATTGGTAGTCCGGTGACAAAATCCATTCTAATGTTATCCCACTTCCACATAGGAATAGGTATAGGTTGCATCACTCCTTTGGGATTTTGTCTCTCCGCCTTCACTTGTTGACAAACTAGACACCTTGACACGTAGTCAACAATTTCTCGCTTCAGATTATCACACCAAAAATATTCCTTTAGATCTCTATATATCTTGGTGATACCCTGTTGTATAGAGAAATTTGAGCTATGAGCATTGTCTAATAGTTCCATTTTTATCTCAGGTACTGATGGAACGCATAACCTCTTCCCAAATTTTAGAACTCCTTCTTCATACACGAAGTCAGCCAGTCTCCCATCCTTGACTGCATTAATTTTCTTGTGCATATTCTCATCATTAGATTGAGAACTTTTTACCTTTGCTAGTAAAGATGGTTTAGCAATCATTTGAAAGAGGAGTTATGTTTCCCTTTCCTTAATAATTCCCATATCCATCTTTAGTAGATCCATGAACATAGGATCTCTTTCAATCCTCGTTTGAGTCAAAAGGCCATGATCCTTCCTGCTTAATGCATCTGCCACCTTATTCGCCTTTCTGGGTTGGTAGTGTATTAAAAAATCACAATCTTTGAGTAACTTTATCCATATTATTTGCCTCATGTTGAGTTATTTTTGTGTGAAAATATATTTCAAACTCTTGTGGTCTTTATAAATCTCATATTTCTATCCGTAGAGATAATGCCTCCATATTTTAAGATCAAATATTACAGCTACTAACTCAAGATCATGAGTTGGATAATTTTTCTCATGAGTCTTCAACTGTCTTGATGCATACACAATAACATTAACTAGTAGAAAAATGGTCTTTAATGTCATATTTTTTTATTTTTGACATTGTTTTTTAACCGATGTCGAAGTCGCCGACATATAATCTATGACTTTTAACATCGGTTTTTGTAAACAGACACAAAAAATGAATTACATTTGTTTTTTGGCATCGGTTTTGTTAAAAATCAATGCCAAAAAAACTCATTCATATCATTTTTGGTGTCGGTTTTCATAAAAACGGATGCCAAAAATTAAAAAAAAAATAGTATTGGTGTCGGTTATTTAAAAAAAACTGACGCCATAAATGAAAAAAAATATATTTTTTCCATCAATTTTTAAAAAAACTGACGCTAAAAAGTAAAAAAAACTATGTTTTAGATCATTTCCTAAGGTTTTGTTTGACAGGTTGTGGACCTAAAACGGAGTTGCGGATCAAAATTTATCACCGTAAAAAGTTGAATCTGTCAAAGTTTCGATTGATACAACTCGTTTCAATGAAAACATGATAAACATAAATTAAAATCATATACACCAAATGAAATAAAATAAGAATAATAATTCAAACATATTTCAATGGTTTTAGGGGATTCTATCGAAATGATATGTTTTTTATTATCATATAACTTATATTTAGAAATGGGAATGAATCATCATTATATGAAAGCTAATCGAGTTGTTTAGAAATGAAGGATAATAATAATAAAGAAAACAAATGAACAGAATATGTGTCGTGTTCAAATTAATGATTGAAGTCGCATTGAAAACTTGATTGAATCAAAGATGTTGAAAATGATGAATGAAGGAGAAACTGGATATATATATATAGTAAATTAAAATATTTTCAATTTCATTGTATGAAAATGTAGGCGGGATTTTAAAAAGTTAAACGTGCATTGTGAAAAAAAATTGAAATTCTGATCCCGTGTTACTCTTTGGCGTCGGTTTTGTTTGAAACCGACACAAAAGTGGATTTACATTGGTCTTTTGGCGTCGGTTTTTTAGAAAACTAATGCCAAAAATGCCAATCGATATCCTTTTTGGCATCGGTTTTTAAATAAACCGATGCTAAAAAGTTAAAATATATATAAATTTTTCGTCGGTTTTTTTAAAAACCAACGCCAAAAAGTTAAAAAAATATATCTATGGCGTCAGTTTTTTTAACAAACTGACACTAAAAATTTAAAAAAAAACTTTCACATTAATTTTTTTGAAAAACCGATGCCAAAAATAAAAAATAATTTTTATGGCGTCTGTTTTTAAAAAAACTGACACGAAAAACTAAAAAAATATTTTTGGCGTTGATTTTTAGGAAAGCAGTAACCAAAAACTTAAAAAAAATATAGCGTTTTATATAATTCCTTAATATTTGATCTGACTAGTCGTGGAGCTAAAACGGAGTTACGGATTAAAAGTTATGGCCTTTGAAAGTTGAACTTCTTTAAGACTTCTCTTAGAGAAGGTCAACTTCCAACATCCATAACTTTTAATCCGTAACTCTGTTTTTGCTCCACGACCATTCAAATAAAATATTAGTGAATTATCTAATACATTTAATATTTTTTTTATGGAGTCAGATTTCATAAAAACCGATGCCAAAATATATATTTTTTAATTTTTTGCATCGGTTTTTTAAGAACCAAAACCAAAACAATTTTTTCCTTTTTTGGCGTCAGTTTTTAAAAAAACTGATGCCAAAAATTCACCAGAAAAATTATTTACGTTGGTTTATAAGAAACCAAGGTCAAACTTGTGACGTTAAAGATCATTTTTCTACTAGTGTTTATCGTTTTTCATAAGGACGCAACCCAGTCCATTCTTTGATGCATCACTGTATATTACAAATCCATCACTTCCTGATAGAAGAGTCAAAATTGGGGCATTGAACAATCTTCTTTTCAATTCAACGAAGCATTTTTTACATTATTTTCTCCACACAAACTTAACTCCTTTACGTGTGATCTTGGTTAGCGGGTTATCCTGTTGGGAAAAATTCTGAACAAAATGCCAATAATAACCTACTAAGCCAATAAAACCGTGTACCTCAGTTATTTTTGTTGTTGTGGGCCAATATTGTATTGCCTTTATCTTCACAGGATCAATAAGGATTCCATCCTTAGAGACAATATGGCTGGGAAAAGAAACTGATTGAATCCAGAATTCACACTTGCTAAACTTTCCATATAATTTTTTTCTTCTAAGAGTTATCAGAATAACCCATAAGTGATTCTCATAGTCTTCATATCTTTTTGAGTATAAGAAGATATTATCAATGAATACCACAACAAAGTTATCAAGATATTCCTTGAAAACTATATTCATTAAATCCATGAAAATAGAGGGTGCATTTTTCAGTCCAAAATGCATCACTGTAAACTCGTAATTCCCATACCTGGTCTGAAATGCTGTCTTAGGAATATCTTCCTTCCCCACACACAACTGATGATATCTAGATCAAAGTTCAATCTTCAAAAAGTATTGATCTCCATGAATTTGGTCAAATAAATCATCAATATGGGGAAGAGGATACTTATTCTTTATTATAATAGCATTGATTTCCCTGTAATCAATGAATATCCTCATGGATCCATCTTTATTCTTGACAAAGAAGATAGGGTCCACCATGGAGAAACACTAGGTCGAATAAATCCGTTTTCACTCAAATAATCTAGTTATTTATTTAGATCTACTAATTCCATAGTGTCCATTCTATAGGGAGTCTTTGATATAGGTCTTGCATCAGTAATTAAATCAATAGAGAACTCAACTTCCCACTCTGGAGGATGTCCAGGTAAATCCTCTGGAAATACATCAATGTACTCTTTCACTATGTGAACATCTTCAATTTGAATATTTCTTTCCTTGCCCATAGATATTGGATTATCTTCCTCTCCAAGTATTGTATTCAGTAGAGCTACTGGGGGTGGTTCTAGATAAGAATCAGGTGGCAACATTTCTGCCCTAAAGACAAGGGATTCTACACCTTTTTCAAAAATTATAACTTCCTTCTTCTTACAATAAATCATCACATCATATTTTGATAGCCAATCCATACCAAGATTTATATCAAATACAGTCATTGGTATGATGATAAGGTTAGAAACTAGAGCACATTTTGGTGTTTGGAGGGGGGGACTATTCGACATGCCTTGGTTGCAATGATACATCCCCTAGGAGTTTTGACTGACAACTCCTTTATTAAATCAAATTGGACATATCTAATTTTCTTGGAAAACTGGGAAGATATAAATGAATTAAATGATCCAGAATCAAATAAAGTGTTGGCTAAGTTTAAGGAAATAATTAAAGTACCTTCCACCGCGTCATTAGGAACTTCAACCTCTGTGGTTGTAATCGCAAAGGCTCTCCCTTTCCCTCTTGTATTTTTCTGAGTCAAGTTTCCTTGATGCTTAGGACACTCATTTTCATAGTGTCCCATATCTCTGCAATTGTAGCATTGAATATCATTGAATTATTTCCTCCCTTTTCATTCATCAGATCAATTACCCCTTTCTCCACAGTTACAGCAGACTCCCATGCCTTTCAAGCATTTCCCAAGATGATTCTTACCATAGTTCTCACATAATGGGAACATCGTTATTCCCTTGATCTTCTTTGGTGATTCTCCTTTTCCTTTGTTATTAGAGTACTGCTTCTTTTCTTGGTTTCCTTTAAAAATATTTGATCTCAAAAATTCCATCTCTGTTTTGATGGCACTTGATACAATTTCATCATAAGATGAAAATGATTGAGAATCCAGTGGCCTTCGAAGACTTGGCTTAAGATCTTTAAAGAAATGATCAATCTTGTTTGCTGATTCACGTATGTAATCCAAAGCATACCTGGACAGCCTTGTGAAAGTAACCTCATACTCTACAACACTATCTTCTTCCCTTTGTTTTAAGATAAGGAATTTCCTCTTCATTTCAGTTTGTTGCTCATGAGGGGAATATTTTTCGAAGAATATTTCCTTAAAAGTTCTCTATTCTATATCTTCTATTTCTTCTTTCTCTATGGTATTCTGAATCAAGGACCACCATTGATCAGCGTCTCCCTTGAGATAATATACTTCTTGTACTACCTTTTCATTTTCATTGCATCTTAATGCCAGGAATATCTTTTCAAGGGACTTGATCCTTTTCTCAGTAACCACTGGGTTAGTAGTCCCACTAAAAGATTGGGGCTTCTGCTACATGAAATGATCCAGCATAGGTGTGGAATGGTTATTCGTTACAACCTGAGTACATTGTCCCAATATGGTCATGATCTGATCTGCTTCAACATTGACTGTGTTGACTAGCTCAGTAGGGAGATCCCTACCTTTCCCACGAGTATTGATTCCCCTTCTTCTATTAGACACCATTTCTAAATAATGAGATACACTAGATTATTTTATGAATCTCAAATAGAAAATCACTCAACAAAGATTGAAATTATGTGGATATCTAATCTTATAAACATTATTTCTCTGAGGGAAAAAATTTACATTAAACGCCTTCATAATGGCTTGTAAAGAAATTGTGAATTATCGTAAGCATATCCCTCGGAAGTTTCATAACCAAGAGTACAGCAAGGCCCGTTTTCATGCACCGGTTCCCGTTCGAGTCTATCTCAAAGCGGTGTTTTCGGGGTTTACCCCTAGATACATCTGTACCAGAGCCGCCTCTAACTGCTCGTATCCAGAAAAGGACGTATTGCTTAAAATATCCACATAATCTATTCTTTACCAAAATACCAGGATGTTATTTTATGTTTATCCTCAAATACTACCTTATAGATTTTTTCCTACTATACATTTCCTACTCTAGTTTCCAAGTTTTCTACTAAACTTCCTCTCATACCAACTGTGAAACCCCGACCTCTCTAGGCTGGATTCGGTGCATTACTTGTGATATTGGCATGGTTAGATTGAATGAAAATCCCAAAAGAACAATCAATTTATTAGTCTTGAATAAAATAGATACATATATGTAACAAAAATTACATTGAAAAGGTTACAAGTTACAATACATAACAAAACTAAAAACCGCAACCACACGATCTCAATAAAAGACCTTCTCTTTATCACCTGTTGAAGGTAAACAATGAAAGGGGTGAGATCAAACGCTCAATAAGGGTTAAAAAAAGTGGAAGCATGAGTAAAATAATAAGTTAATCATAATCAATCTGACATAATCAATATGGCATAGTCAATAAATGAATAACTAATGCCATTAATAAACTGAGAATGAAACTGCATCCATAGATTTTTTTATAGTGAAAACATAATGGATAATAAAAATAACTAATAATGAATAAATATAATGCCTATTAATTGGATGTCATGTATCAGGAACATGAAACCATAATACCATTAACATGATTTAGTTCTATGGGTAGAAACCCGTCTGATTTTTTTGGAAACAAACTCAAAGGGTTTGTCGCCAACTGATTTGTCTCATGAGACCTAATGATGCATCGAGGGGATATAGCAGGCCCCACCCACCCCTGAATGTCCAAATAATTATTTATAAATTGATTCAATACAAGAGAAATATGACTTTTCAATATCTGTATTGATTATAGTATACAGATTCATCAATATTTCCTTAACTAAAATTACTTTCCAAATAAACACCGTATGTAAAATGGTATACAGTTTAGACAACAGACATATCCATGATATGAGATTATGGATATTTACTATAAATATAATTTCGAATTAAAATTGATCTCAAATGGGAAGTAGGTACACCACATAAGGACTATTAGGTGCACCATACAAAGTTAGTCACAACCAAATAGAAGTTGAGACAAAGTCTCTTTCCACAATATAATCGGTCGAATCATATGAACAGAATGTAATGAACATCAAATGAATAATTGAATAACATGAATATAAATAGAATCAAGTCATTTTATATAAAACGGAAGTAAACATATACCACATATATGAAATAAGTTGCGAACAATGAAAATCTCATAGAAATGAAAGTGAGATGAGAAACCCCATACCTTTTGGTTGAGTGTGTTCTTCGTTTGTTTTAATGACCTCAATAATCAAATTTAGATTCATTAATTAATAACTCCACAACCTCCTATATATTTAATTGATTTAGTATAACCTTACTAGGTTCATTCATGGCCCTTTTAATGGGTTTAAGAGGTTCAATTTTATTGTTTTAGGAGCATTTTCTTCCTTGGTTTTCATGATTCGTTTACTTTCTTTCATGAATAGAAATTCATTTGAAATGTGGATAAATATATAGAGTTGTTAATATATATTATTAGTGACATTAAAGATATATAATTGATCATATAATTATTTTGGGTTATATACCATGATGATGATTCCTCAGTTATTAGTTTATTACAAATATTCAGATTAACTTGGTCGTTTTGTTCATAATGAACTTGTTTTGTATCACTATTTTATATTATGAGTGTCTAAGTATTCCAGAACATTAATGAGATGAAATATGTATCTTCTTATCTATTTCAAGAATTAAAATGGTTTCATGACCAGTAATTAAGGATAAAGTGAAGAACAAAACTTTGTCGTCCACAAAGGCTATAAATTGGAACCTCATGGATGTTGATTTTGTTTATGAAAAAATAAAATGGAGGGAGTAAGGATATTGATGATAATTCATCCATTCACATGATATAATTCTATTATATAGATGATACTAGAGTTTATCATGGTCATTTGGACATAGGAGGTAAGGAGAGAAAAAGAAAAGAGATGAACTTGAAAATAAATGAAACGGTGAGAGATCCCTTGTGAAACATTCGGTAGCCTAACGACGTCGCTTAGAACTTCATAAAATCAAATGATCAGAACAAAAGGGTATCTTGTCATATTGAAATAAAAATTACAGTAAAAATAATAAATAAAATCAAACCCCAACATATGAGATAGTAATTTCAAATAGCTAACATAAAAGAAGTGTCGACTTAAAGAAGAGAATGAAGGATTCCCTTACCTTGTAGAGTAACTCCTAGATCTTGAAGGATGGGACCTTGGGGGATTAAGGATACCTTGGGAGGACTCATAGAGAGGTAAAACAACCATATCTTAGAGAATTTGGTATTTATAATGAAAGAAAACGAATGGATGAGTGGATATTTATAGAAAAAGAGAGGTAATTTTTTAATAATTTCAAAGGGACACCTCATTAGTGGTTTTTGCCAAACCACGAGCTTGTACATGGTATTTGCCTATGGTTTTAGCCACTTGGGACACCTAATTTCATACTTTACTATAAACAAGTCGACAATACTTTTACATTTAATTATTACATCATTATGATGTCATTAAACTACCGAAAACTCAAAACTGTATTTTTACTATTCATGAAAAAATCATGTATTTTAGAAAAATCCCAAAAATTCACCCTAAGCATTTTTTGACGTGTAGAATTCCAAAATGAACTCCATTTCTTGAAAATAATTTTCTAAGTATTTTTAATTTAATTTTTAAATAAAATCATAGTTAATTCGAAAAATAAAAAATTTAATGATATAATTAGTTCTATATCACATTTAAAAATTAATTAAGATATCATTATCTTATTACCTTAAGAAAATAAAATATTATCATTATTTACAATTTATTAGGTTCATATTACTATTCATAAAGTTATGTTACTATTCATCTAAAATTAAAGTTGGTTTTATCAGACTCCAAATGACTTACTGGTCATAACTCTAGATGACTGTTTTTCGAAATTCAAAACATAGAAGTGGAAAATTTATATTTAATGGATAGCTTATAATTTTCTCCTATAATGTTTTGATTCACAAAAGACATAGTGCTTCATGCAATATAGGCTATGAATAGAATATATTTAATAGAAGCATACCATAAAATGTTTGGGGTGTTATATCCTCAGTTCCCTTCCATCGAACAAAGGTTTTTCAGTTCCTTGGGAAACTTGGTTCCCATCGCACGTGACTTTGATCTCGTTCTCCATGTCTTTCTCACCTCTGTGATGTATCCTCCATGATCACTATTGACCGAGCATTGTCTGTCGCATTTTCTTTGAGTCTAGACACGTGCTTTCCCAGTTTCACCATACTTTCTGACTACCGCATGTGGTCCCATGGAAAACAAAGTATAGACAACTCCTCTTGCTTAGTTTTAGTCACATTTTCCACCAAAGATGTGACTGGAATCCCAATCGCATCTCTCTCATTCATCTCCTTGTTTCCACCTCCATCAGAACATTTTATTCTCCTATGTATCTAGCATCAACCAATCGTCTTCTTTTGTCTGTGTCTCAGTCATTCTCATCGCCAATGTAAGCCACTCCCCCTCTTATTGTGGAACTTTCTCCATGTTGCGCAGCATGTTAGTGGTGTGTTTTTAGTATTCAGCTTGCTCCGTCAAACCATGTTCCCACCTTCACAGCTCTTGATCCCACTATTGTTGGTGCAGCGTGAGAGCTTCCATTTTCGATACAATGGCTTAATTCTGAAAATTTCAAGGGTTTCTTCCTCTTTTTGTAACAGAAATTTTTTTATGACAATATGTTCATTTGGTCATACCCACTAAAATATATTATTATTATTGTTACTATTTTCATAGATAGATTTACAGTTGATTTTTTTCATTTTCCAAAGATATCATTTGGTTTTTGCTGGTTCAAGTTCACTATATATTTGTAGAACAATATGTTCTTGTTATGTCCAGGGGGTTGTCTCAGGGAGGGGAGGGAGGGGGTTGTCTAGGAAGGAGGGGGTGTCCGGGAGTGGAAGGGGGTGTCCAAGAGGGTAGGGGGATGTCCAGTAGGGGAGTGGGTTGTCCAGGGGGTTGGAAGGGGCTTTTACAGGGAAAGGGAGGGAATGCAAGGGAAGGGAGGGGGTTGTCCAGGAGGAGGGAGGGGGTTACAGGTGGAGTGGTGGGAGGTGGGATGTCTAGGAGTAGAGAGGGGTTGTCTCAGGGAGGGGAGGGAGGGGGCTATCCAGGAAGGAGGGGGTGTCCAGGAGGGGAGGGGGATATCCAGGAGAGAATGGGGGGCTGTCCAAGAGGTGGGAAGTGGGATGTACAGGGAAAGGAAGGGGATGCAAGGGGAGGGAGGGGGTTGTCCAAGAGGAGGGAGGGGACTGTTGGTGGAGTGGTGGGAGGGGGGACTGTCCAGGGGTAGAGGGGGGTTTTCTAGGGGGGTGTCTTGGAGAGGTAAGGGAGGGGTTGTCCATGAAGGAGGGGGTGTCTATGAGGGAAGGGGGGCTATCCAGGAGAGGAGGGGGCTATCCAGGAGAGGAGGGAGGGGGGTTATCCAGGAGGTTGGAAGGGGCTATCCAGGGAAAGGGAGGGGGCTGCCAGTGGAGTTGTGGGAGGGAGGGGGGTTCTCATCCATGTAATATTTTCAAAAAAATATTTATAATTCAATGAATCATGTTGATCCTCTTCTAAAATATTAATTCAATCCAAGGAAATATGGACATGTAAAGGTTGTAACATGTAACAATTGAAATTTTATTAATGTATTCTTTCATATTAATGTTTAATTTATTTCATTATTGTATTACTAATATAATATTTGTTTTCTTATATAGGTGAAATCTTTTTCCTGAGTTTAAATGCATTGTTTGACAACTAATACCATTGAAGACAATTTTTTATACTAGATCATGGATGCAAAAAGGATTAAACGTCAATGTTTTTAACTGTTTATTGGATAATTGTAATTGTAACCAAATTAAACATTGTTTGAAATGTTTATAGCAGTGTGTTGTTTTTTATTCATGATTTCAAGTAAATGTATATAGAATTTTTTTTATTATGTGATTTGTGTGTAGGTATTGTTTAAGATGTGCGTGCAGGTGATGTCTCAGGTGTGCAGGTGTTGTGAAGGTGTTGGGTTTTCATAGGCAATTTGGCCTTTATTAGTGATAACTAAGAGCTGATAAATGTCTAATATATCAGCGCTCAAAATAGTGCTGATAAAGGTGGTATTTATCTGCGCTATTTTTAGCGTTGATATATTATCCATTTATTAGCACTAATTTTATCTCAGATAAAGGGGACCCCCCTATCTTCTTTGTGATTAACAACGTTTTTTTGCACTGTTAAAGGAGAATTTTAGTGCTATTAAATCCTTATTTGTAGTAGTGATATAAGCATATATGTGAGGATCCCCTTGCACATGCTCATGCCCATACAGGTGTGTGCATAGGGGCTAAGTGTCCTTGGGTTTATGTGAAGGTGTGTATTCTTAGTGGAGGAGTAGCATATTTTTGTTAGAAAGCTCCAAGAGACGAAGTAGACATCTTGGATCTACCCTAAGGTAGGATCTCTATCCTTCCCCTTTAATTTTAGTATGTTTTAAGTTGCCTTTAGTTTCCTGCATAATTCTACTTTATCGTATTGATATGTGTCTCTAGAAAAATATGTTAGATTATGATACAAATACATTTCTTGATAAAAATATAATGATTTTATAATAAAACCCTTCCAATTGAGGTGTTATGTCTTCAAGATAAAAAGTAGGAAGTAGACACCTATCCTTGTCTTCTCTTTTACCTTGGTTTTATACTTATACCTTGATGATATGTTTGGTATGAAGCAGGTTTAGAAGATAGACCTTATGAATACTCCTAAAGGGGTTGACCCTTTATGGTCTTATACTTGTTCACTTGAGCACTTAACCAATTTCATCATAAACTTTAAATTAAATATCCCCGGAGATATGGGAATAAAATGGACTTGGTTAGGATAGATTAAATGATATAGTGACATCCTCTAAATGGAATTAAATTCTCACTTTAACCCTTAAACCAATTTTCCATGTCTAGGAAAATTGGATGAGATGAACTTAATTAAGGATTTTTCTCTAAATGATGTGCTTCAGATAAAATTGTTAGGTCACAATGAATTGATCACCTTATATTAAAGGGTTTAAATGTAATGGATTCCTTGAAATGGAATTGAATGTGGCTAATAAAATAAAGGGGGTTTCCTTACCTCATGGTATGTTTTAAAGGTTATTAAGACCTTTTTTATGCCTAATTGAAATACTTAAGATGATTTCCTTAAGTATAAATGGGAATGTGATCTATTATATTATGAATATGGTATGACACATTGCAATGTATAAGAGGTACTTCCTTATGAATTATATTATAATTATATTAATGGTTGCCTAATTATGGATGGGAGGCATTCATACCCTATTCCATATTTTGTAAATGACTATAGATGGGAGGCATTCTCACCCCATGCCATATATGGTAAATGATTTTATATGAGAAGAATTATTACCTCATTCCATTATTATTATAATATCTTATGGATGGGAGGCATTCATACCCCATTACATCTATGGTAAATGATTATAAATGAGATTCACTCTTACCTCATTCAATTTATATAATCTCATATGGAAGAGATTCATTCTTACCTCATGTCATTTATATAATCTCCTATAAACAAGAGGCATTGTTACATTGTTCCATTTATGTATGTATGTATGTATGTATGCATGTATGTATGTATGTATGTATGTATGTATGTATGTATGTATGTATGTATGTATGTATGTATGTATGTATGTATGTATGTATGTATGTAGGTACGAATGGATGAGAGGAATGCTTACCTCATCCTAATGATAACCTATATATATGTATCCATATTTATACATGGTTACTTGATCAGACATACTAGCCATGGGCTGAAGTAGGTATCATCATCGGTTTTCCATTAGGAACCTGGATGGGTGTTAATTATTTATTGAATTTTGTCATGAATATTTCATAACTTCACACTATTAAATTTATATTACACTGTCTAGATAAGGCTAGACACTGATGGTGATGGTCTATTGAGATTTATTCCTAACACCCTACTCCGGCCGCCATTACACTAGGGTACCCGAGTAGACCTTTCTAGTTTGTAGGACTGCAGACCTTGGACCTTACTTGTTGTTGTGTTCTTGAACTCAGAGTTAATATTAAACGACTGAGCTAGAGTTTGGGATGCTCATGGAGATCGACCTTGGGGTTTTGTTGTCTTTTTGTTTATTTTATTTTATTGTAAAGCATGTTGTTCTATTTACTACTTTCATATATGTATCCATACCGTGTCATGAATTCATCAGTTATATGAGAATTTTTCTTCCACTACTTTATCATTTCATTATACTGCTTTTGTTATTCTTTCTATTGTATGTTTTTTGAACTCTAATGTGAGGGTATAGTCTCCCCACTATAACCTTCCATGACCCTTGTTGCTTGTCTGTAGCCTCTGGAATATGGGGAGACGCTCTTGAGGCCATGTGACCAACCGGTCCGGCTATCGGTTTTATGTCAAGTCAGGTCAGGACGTTAAAAAGTGGTTTTAGAGGATGTTTCATTTCCCTTATCTTACTATTTTGTGGTGGTAGACTGGATATTAGAAATGTGTCAGAACTTGGTTAATAGTCATTCTTGGGAATGATCACCCCGCATATGGTAAATGACCAAGTGTCTAGGGATGGGTTTGTTGTTTATGTTGTTCTCTGTTACATTTGATATGATTTCACCAGAAGTGACTGATGTATATTCCACAGCTTATGATTTATGGAATTTCTGTTATTTCTATCCTTGGCCTATTATGAAAAGGAATTTTCATTCCATGCATCATATTAGGAACATATAAATTCACATGCCATTCATAGTTCCATTCCATGTAGTTTTATTTGTAGAAAGCCTATTGATTTGATTAAGTATTATTCCATGCCTTGTATTCTTTAGCATGTTTGTTTTTATAACATGATCCTATGTTAGTTCTTGTGATAACATGCTTGTTTTATTTGATATATGTAAACTAGTTGTGATTACATCAGGAGCCAATTTTCAATTTTAAGGTGTATGAGCACCTTATAACTGGGAAAGGGTAACCCATGTATTCGAACCTTTGTAAAAGGATGCTAAATTAATATGCTAAAGTGAATTGATTTTAATTAATGGGATCCAAATGACAAACTATAAGCATATAGAAATTTTACAGCTTGGTAGGTGGCCACCCATTTGTTTGAATCATGGATTTTGAGCATGTTAAAATTATAAATGTAGTTTGGTTTAAATTAATCGGAGCCAATTCTCAATCCATGAAGTGTATGGTCACATCATGAATTGGGAAATGGAAACCCATGTTAGATGAAATGGAATGATTTATTGTGTGATGTTTATTAATAAAAATGTTTTTTAGTTTTAAATTGAAAGTAACTAGTTAACTGATAAATGTGCAGCTAGACCCAAGTTGATCATTTGGGGAATGTTTTATGTGAAAATACCATTTGGGATGTTTCAAACTTTAATGTATGAGCAACTGTTATTGGGTTTTTGTTTCTTTTGAGAAACTAGGTTGACTCAGTGGGACCATCATAGGTTTCCTTAACTGTTAAAATGAATTTATTATGATAAATTTCCTATTTTTGATGGGATTTCATTGAATTTATAAATGTAAATTTTTAAAAAATAAAGTTTTATGCAACTTGCCTATGTTTCCTATAGGGTGTTAGATAAATCAAGTACCTTGTGTTTTTTTAAATAGTACTTGATGCTTGCGATTAAATATTTTAGATGTTTAAATATTTAAAATTAATTAAATATAAAGGTCTTGGAAACTAAACCTGTATTGGTATCCTTGTTTGAGACCCTCGTGAAAGGGTAGTTTTGAGTTTCCTTAGAACGAAACTATAGGTGTTTTTCGTAGATGTTGTTTCTTTAGCACTGGATTAGAGGTTGGTCTCATGATCTTGTGACTTTTTTTAACATGTTTCGGCATTAGGTTAAATGTTTATTCTTAATGAGGGGCCATACTCTGGTAGTTAGTGCCCTTAGAACTTGAATAGCTTGTTTAATCCTATGAGTTATCTGATATTTGGTGTTGTTTGGGCACCATTGTCCCTTGTGGTACTTTTGGATCCCAATGAAACCCTTTTTTATATGGGTGGTATTTATTTCTTTGACCGTGATATGGTTTGAGTTGTGAGTGATTATTTTTTGAGCTAGTTTTACATTCCGCAACAATGGTAAGTCACTTTATAGGTCATTTGACCCTTTCTTTTCCTCAGTGATGGATGCCTCTATATGTCACCATCAAGGTTAATAGTCATATGTGATAATACGATGATATAATGAATCTCTTGTTCTATTAAGTATTCTCTCAATTTATCTCCATTTTAGACTGACTTGTGAGTTAAGGATTTAGGTTCTTCCTAATGTTTGGGAGAATTGTCTCGAGACTCGGGTGTTTTTACATGCTGGTTCATGTTGGTTTTGGTTTCCGTGTCTAATGTCTCAATGTTGCGATCGTGGATCCGAGGAGTGCCACAACAGTTTCAATAAATATACCCTTCCAAGTATAAGGGATAACTAAATAAGGATCATTAGGAAATGTTCATTTTTCTTAAAATCCATTGGGGATGTTGGGGGTTGTAGATTTCAGGGTTTACATGGTATTGCAGTTTTGAGATGTTTTGGTTGTGTATGTAACCCCTAGTAAACATTGTTGTTCATGGTTTGACTTTGGTGGTAAAGTCTGAACAAACACAGGATGCCTTTGAGTGTAAAAGGTGTGTATTGGGTTAATTGTGGTTCATCGGTAGGTGAAGCCAAGTCCATTCCTAGTAGTTGACCATTTGTGGCTCAACCTTTCTCCTTCCCAGTGTTTGGGTATGCTTGACTGGAATCTGTCAAAATCCTCTTAGTGTAATCTATTAAGTGACAAGCATGCCCCCTATATTTTCTTTGTCCTAGATTCACTAAGAGAGAATTCGTCTTACGCCACACTGAGTGCTTTAAAGTTATCGAGGTTTTTGGGTGTTTCTCTTATGGTCTTGCACGCTAGATGAATGGTTTCACTTTTGTTTTGATCATGAAATGTCACTAGATGTCAAGGATGTAATTTGGTGTTCATGGGTGTTGTAAATGTGAGATGTATTGGGAGAAGGAATCATGGTCATATTTATAAAACACCGGATTTCTAAGCCAGACGTCTTCTTGATTAGTCATCCATAGTGGCTTCACTATTTTTTTTCTTGTTTAATGGTTATGGTTGGTGAAGAACCATTTAAGGCATGACGTAAAGTGAAGAAGAGTTCGGTTGGTGTCATCCCAGGACTTTTGTGAAAAGTTGACTCGACTTGAGAGTTGGGGTAAATGATAAATCAATTGTTCAATAATTTTAAAATCATGTTCGAAACATTTTCAAATTCTTAAGAGCATGCTTTTAATGACAATTCCAACAGCGGTTGAGTCATAGTTTGGTTTGGGCCGTTTAACATTAAATCCTAAGGTGGGAAGTACCTTTGGCCAGTTTTTTTATGAGACAATGATTTGATCATTTCTCTAGTTGGATGGGCTCATGTAAGTGTCATCTCAATGTATCCGTTTGGAAATTGATCTTTGGATTTTATTTTAAATGACTTAAGTGTCATTTTCTAAGGGATGTTTAATGGTGTGTTGGGTGTTTAGGGACAAAACATGACTATTTGAATTAACTTTCACAACCCCTGTAGGATGTTTAATGGGTTAAGTTGTTCTTGAAGGCTTCTAGGGGAAGATAAGTTCTAAGGTGGGAAGGTTTTAACAATCCCCTTTTTAAACTGGACTAAAAAGTGAAGGTTTTTGAACTTTATCATTTTTTGAACAATTCATTTTTTAAACTGAGATTTAGAACTAAATTATGTGAGTTGGAACCTTTCAAACTGATTTTTTTGGACTCTGGTGAAGTCTTGTTAAGTTTCTCGGGCAGCTCGAGAAGTTTTAGGAGCGTCAGACTGAGAAAAATCGGGTTTTTAAGGACCTACATTGGGCGCATAATTTTTCTAAAATTGTGAGGCCCACTATAGGTAACCATGCATCCTTATTTAAGGGGGTAGATGAATTTCGCACGGTTTGTGCATGGTTTACCAAACCATGCACCGAGGCCATGTGAGGATAGTTTCTTAAAAATAAAGTGGGGCACAGTTGGTGTACGGTTTAACAAACCATGCGTTTCAAACCATACGGACTGGTTTTTTTAATGAATTAAATTAATTTAAAATAAAACTTAACTATCCCTAACCCTTCTCTTGTTCGACTCGCAGTGAACAACACCCCAAGGGGGGGATCTCCTTCGATGCACACTGCTCCTCAATGCCTCCTTTAACTGCTGATCTTCCTTCGTTCCTTTGTGATTCTTCCTTGATCTGGTGAGGTAGCCTCTCTCCTCCCCTCTTCTCTCTTCCTTGTTTGATTTTTAACCTTCACATTTCCCTATTTTGGTTTTTCTGAACCCTAGGTTAAGGGTTATCCAGATTTGGATTTCTTCTTTTGTTGTTAGGGTATGTAACGACTTCCTTGGGTCATGCTCTTGCATGTTCCGGCAACTGCCACCAAAGGAGAGGTGGTTCGGGTAGTTTTAGTTAGCTGGCATCATTTGAAGGTAATTTTTATACCTATTTTTTGGTTTCACACTCCTATTTTGAGAGTCTTATGGTGTCTATGAGTTCCTAGTATGTTATGTGTAGTGTGTTGAACTTTGTCATGTGGTTTTGAGTCACTGGGTCTAAGTCGACCCGCCAGCATGTGCATAGGTATATATATATATCTGTGTGTGTGTAGGTTCCCTCGTTACATGTATATTCATCTATTGTAGTGAATATACATGTATGGGGCTAGGTGTGCCTATATATACATATGAAAATGAACGATTAGGTGAGTGGAGATGAGTGTATTCATATAAGCATATATGTGAGGATCCCCTTGCACATGCTCATGGCCATGTTGGTGTGTGCATAGGGGCTAGGTGTCCTTACATGTATGTGAAGGTTCATATACTTAGTGGGGGAGTAGTGGATTTTTTTTCAGAAATCTCCAAGAGCCGATGTGGATGGATTGGTTCTACCCTGAGGTAGGATCCCTATCCTTCCCCTTTAATTTAATTTTGTTTTAAGTTGTCCTTAGTTTCCTTCTTAATTATGCTTTATCATATTGAAGAGCATATTTGGAACATGATGTCTACTTTTGATACAAAGCCATTGCTTGATAATAATATCATGATTTTATAATAAAACCTCTCCAATAGAGGTGAACTGTCTTCAAGATAAAAAGTAGGAAGTAGACACCTATGCATGCCTACTCTTTTGCCATAGTTTTCTACTTATACCTTGATGATATGTTTGGTATGAAGTAGGTTTAGAACACATCCCTTACGAACTATCCTAAAGGAGCTACCCCTTTATGGTCTTACGCTTGTTCCCCTAACCACCTAACCAATTATGGATTAACCTTTAAATAAAATGGCCCTGTAGATTTGGGAATTAAATGGACTTGGTTAGGATAGATTAAATCATATAGTGAAATCCTTTTAATGGAATGACCTTTGCACTTGAACCCTTGAACCAATTTTCCATGTCTATGTAAATTGGATGAGATGACCTTGATTGAGGAACTTTCTCTAAATGACGTGCTCTAGATTAAATGGTTAGGCCACAATGAATTTCTCACCTTATATAAAGGGTTTAAATGTAAAGGCTTCCTTAAAATGGAATTGAATGTGGCTAATGGAATACAAGGGATGTCCTTACCTCATGTTATATTTTTAAGGTTACTAAGACCTTGTTGATATTGAATTGAAATAATTAAGATGGTTTGACATAAGTATAAATGAGAATGTGATTTATTATATTATGAATATGGTATGACTATTTGAAATGTATAAGAGGTAATTCCTTATGAATTATATTATAATTATGTTAATGGTTTCAAAATTATGGATGGGATTCATTCATACCCATTGAAATATTTTCTAAATATCTATGGATGGGAGGCATTCTCACCCCATGAAATCTATGGTAAATGATTATGGACGAGAGGCATTCTTACCTTGTTCCATTATTGTTATAATTTCTTATGGATTAGAGGCATTCATACCCCATACCATCTATGGTAAATGATTATGGATGAGAGGCATTCTTACCTCGTTCCATTTATATAATCTTGTATGGACATGAGTCATTCTTACCTCGTACCATTTATATAATATCCTATATATGATAGGAATTCTTAACTTGTGCCATTAATATAATCTTCTATAGATGAGGGGAATTCTTACCTAATTCCATTTATATATTATATTATGTATGAGAGGCTTTATTACCTCGTGTCATTTATATAATCCCCTGTGGACGAGATTCATTCTTACCTCGTTCCATTTACATAATCTCCCTTGGATGAGAGGCATTCTTACCTCATGCTAAGGATAACCTCTATATATATATATATATATATACACACACACACGAAGGGATAAGAGGCATGCTTACCTCAACTCAGTGATTACCTATATATATGTATACATATTTATACATGGTTAATTGATCAAACATATCATCCATGGGCTGAAGTAGGTATTTCCGTTAGGTGTCCCTTAAGAACCTGGATGGGTGTTAATTATTTATTCAATTATTTCATTAATATTTCATACCTGTACACTGTTAAATTTATATTACATTGTCTGGATAGGTCTATACACTGCTGGTGCTGGCCTATAAATATTTATATCTCACACCCTACTCAGGCCGAAATTGCATTGGGGTACCCAAGTATACCTTTATTATTCGTAGGACTATGGACCTTGGACCTTGCTTGTTGTTGTGTGATTGAAACTATGGAAATTAAAAGGTGAAGGTCAGCAAAAAACTAGGATTCCAATTAGTAGAAAATTAATTCAATATGAAAAATATGGATAAGGAAATGAATTATAACTATCAAGTCCAGATAAAGAATTATAGCGAACATGTTCATTAGAAGTTTAACCATCACAAGATCGTAAATCTTTGATGGGTTAAAATTCCCTTGATTCCTCATTAAGACAACTAAATAGAAAACATTATTATTCCAATATCCTTTTTCTTATAGTTGTGCGATTATTTTATTTCCTAGAGTAACAACATAAGGAAATATACTTAATTCAAAGGTATATTTTTTTCTTATAAACAATTTCCACTTAAAATCATTTTTCCACCAAATGATGAGTGTGGAACATTTTTTCATTCATGAAGAACTAGAATCAACTTATACAAATCAAAAAATACACAAAATAAAAACAATTTATTCCCCCAATCTTTAAAAATGAACAAAAAACAATATGGATAGTACAAGATAGGATAATTCCTAAAAATAATAAACATTCATGTGAGGAAAAAACCTTAATCTCCCAAAATTCAACAGTAATACCCAAAATTCAACATATATCATTCAAGAAATAAGTATCTAACTTAATATTGAAATGAAAAAAAATCATAAGGATTTGATCCATATTTTTCCAAGATAAATTTAATATTTTTCTCTAAATAACATCAATTACTTTTTTAAGTCACATACCAAAATGTGCATGCCCTAAACATATAATCTCTAATATATTCTAACCATTTCCATAAATTATCTAAATCACCACTTAAACCACACTAAAATCATATATTCTTTCAAAATACATACATCATTTATTCATTAAATAAAATCCCATAATATTTTGTATACCTTAGTTAAATAATATTCCTAAAATCAATATAATTAAAAACAATAATGTCATACTAACCAAGAAATAACATAGGCCAGTGGTAGGTGTTTCACCCTTTTTCCCTTTAGTTGTGGATTCAAACCTCATGACCTTGCTAGATGTGATGGGTTTTCACTCGACCTGCGGGTTGTCATTTTTATAAAACAATAATTATAATAACATTCCTAGAAATTTGAGAAACATCATAAAAATAACTTTAATATTTTTTAACCTGAAAGGTTATCTCATTAATTTCATTTTTCATCCCAAAATAAAATAACCCATAATTACCACAAGAATAAATGTCTCCAAAAATATCATTACTTACCATAAATTTTCATAACATAGAAGCTCAAAAGGGGTGTCTAAGACTCTGAACTTATGGTCTTATATACCCATGATTGTATCTATAACTCTTAACATAACTTCTCATGAAAACATCTTAATCTATAAATTTATCTAAACACTACTTAATACGAAATGTATAACCCAGAATCCGCACTTCCATATTTGGTGCTAAAAATATAAACATTACATTTATAGCTTTGATACTGAGAAATGTGACCCAATTTTTTTAAAATAAAAATATGAAACATAAAATGGAAATATTGGGTAACTTACATACCCAATGACCCTTTAAGTTTATATTTTTAGATAATTAGGATAAACTCTTACATTTCTTAGAAAAATAAACAACTAACACATCAAAATTCATATAATCTCCAGAAAAATCATTTCTATAATCCTTCTTATACATTTCCTACTTAAAAATGTTCTTTATATCATATGGAAAAGCAACATAAATAAGGGTAAAAAGGTGAGAGAAAAATCATAACATAATCATAAGGGAATATGAACATGAACATAACATTTAAAAATTATACCCTTCATATCAAATGCCATAATATTAAGTCATAGAATAAATCATAAAATCCATAATACATGAAACATAAAATAACATGATCCATGAGAAAATAACATTGTCATAAGAAATGAAATTTTAGCATACACATAGGCATAGAAAATCTATGGGTGATAGCACCTCCTAGGAAAGACACAACACCATACCTTGTGGAGTCCCTTTCCTCTTAGTGGAATTATTTCACTCCCCAAACCATCATAGTAGTTAAGGTTTACTCCCAAGACCATCATAGTAGACAAACTCCCTTTCTAAATTGTGTTCACTCCCCGTTCGAGTCATGTATTGTTGAACCAAGTTCAATCCCCATTCTAGTATTGGCTTATGAAACCGAGTTAATTCTTTATTCCAGTTAGGTCTTACTGAACCAATTTCACTCCCTATTTTAGTCATGTCTTGTTGAACCAAGTTAAATCCTTAATCTAGTCATGTCTTATTTAACTGAGTTCACTCCCCATTCTAGTCATGTCTTACCAAACTGATATCAATCCTCATTCTAGTCATGTCTATCTCATGAGATATAATATCATTACCCAATTCATTAGTGGGAGATATAGGTCCCACACATAAAATATTGAAAACAACACATATTTTTTCAATAAGAACATAAATCATATCAAAACCTATGAAAACAAATTTGGTTTCATAAACATTTCATCTTAGCATAACCCATGGAAAAGAAATAGGTTTCATAAATATCATGCTATCATAAATATAAACCAACCATAAAAAAGAATATGGATAGTTCCATTGAATAATATCCCTATTAAAGCATAATTAACATCAAATAATGTCATCTTAGATGGTAAATAATTTGGTAATATCACATGAAATAATTCTTGAAAAAAACATATCCATTTTCAAATCACATCTTTTTAAAGAGTCGTGAAATTATAAAGGAAATATTTTATTTAAAAATAATTAATTAATATTGTAAAGTAAACATCAAAGAATTAAGGCTTCATGATTAAAAAAATTATTATCATGATGTATAAGATAAAATAACATTCCTTTCGTATTTTTTTCAAAAAATTCACAAAGAACCTCATTTAGATTTCAAAAAAAATAATCCGTTAAAAACATTTTGTAAAAAGTAAAATGTGAGTAAAAATTACTTTAAATAATAATAATAGAATAGTAAAAACATTTTATAAAATTATTTTTGAAAACATGGTCATGAAATAAATTGATATTTTTACAGGAAACTTAAAAAAATCCCTTATAAATATTATATCATTGAAGTGATAATTAATCATATGAATAGATTATGTGTATCAGCTATAAATATACATAAAACAAGTGGAAATACAACATAAGTTAATAAAAATTAATCTCACACATAATATTAAAATGTATTAATCAATGGATTATAAGTTTAACCTAATGAATGGAAATTGACTTAATAAATCCATTATTACTTTGTAATCAATCGAATCATATACCCCATAAAAGGAATAATTATCAAATTAAAT
This sequence comes from Viscum album, assembly GCA_963277665.1. NCBI lineage: Eukaryota > Viridiplantae > Streptophyta > Magnoliopsida > Santalales > Viscaceae > Viscum > Viscum album. Next base: position 287,200,258 of record OY728159.1, on the reverse strand, counting down.
GTAGAATACTATAAAGATAATGATATTGACAATATAAAATATAAAATATCATTATATAAATCACACAAAATAAATAAGTGATGAATAAGGAATATATCACACAAAATTAGAAGTGATACGAGAAACCCTTACCTCATGCTTCCTTTTAGTTTTGCATACTTTTACTACATCTTGGATATCACATCTTTGAAGGACCCATTAAGGAACTTGGAAATAGTATTTGGGTGAGACTAGTAACACTTGGATTTGGGTTTCTTGGGGAAAATGTGGTTTGGAATAGATTTTAAAAGCTTCAAGGCTTGTGAGGAGAAAGGGGGCAGTGAGTAGTATTATTTATACTTGAAAAGGGGTGGTTTTAAGAGATTTAATAATGATGATTTTATATTTAAATACAAACACTTTTAGATTGAATTAATTCCAATAAATTTGGTTAATAATTAATGTTATAATGTATGTTGAAGGCCTCGAAACACATCAATTACCCATTTTATGTTGTATTTTTAGGTATTTTATTCTTTTACCTTTTAACTTTAACCAGATATTGCAATGCCATGACCCCTCTATAATAGAGTCGGTTAATTACTTATTATATTGGAATGGTTATAAGGAATAAAAATCCAAAAGGATCGATCAGTTTATTAGTCTTGAAGTAACTAGATACATAGATGTAACTCAAATTACATTGGAAAAGGTTACAAAATACAATACATAACAAAACTAAAAACTACATCCATAGAACTCAGTAAATAGTCTCCTCTTCATAACCGATTGAAGGTAAAAAAAATGAAAGGGGTGAGCTAAAATTCTCTTTAAGGGTTACAAATGGAAGAATCATGAATCAATAATAACATAATCATAAACAATTTAACATAATCAATATGGCATGGTGAATAAATAAAAACTCACACCACTAATAAACTGAGAATGAAATTGCCTCCATAGATTTTTTCATAGTGAAAACCTCATGGATAGTGATAACTAATAATTAATAAAGATAATTATTATTAATTGGACATCATTTATCTGGCACATGATACCATAATACCGTTAAAACGGTTTAGTTCGGGTAGAAACCCATCTGATTTTTGGAAACAAACTCAAAGGGTTTATCACCAACTGATTTGTATCATGAGACCTATCAATGAATTGAGGGGATATAGAGGTCCCCACCCACCTCTACATGACCAAATCATTATTTACACATAGATTAAACATAAGATCAATATTCCTTTACATTATCTGTATAGAATAGAGGATACAGATTCATCAATATTTCCACAGTCAAAACAACATTCAAAATAAATATCATATGTAAAATGGTATAAGAATTATACAATAACCATATCCATTATATGAGAATATGGAAATTTAAATTTAATATAATTTAAATTTAAAGGTTATCTCAAATGGGTAGTAGGTGCAACACATAAGAAAGAGTAGGTGCGCAATACTAATCTAGTCACAACGAAGTGAAAATTGAAACAAAGCTCGTTACCATGTTGTAATCAGTTGAGTCGTATGAAAAAAAGTTAATAACCACAAAAATAATCTAATAGTAACATGAATATAAAGATAATAATAATACTATATATCAAATGGTTGTACACCTATACCACATATAGGAAATAAGATTCAAACAATGGAAATCCCATAGAATTGAAAGTGAGATGAGAAAACCCCTTACAAACATTTTGGTATGGTAATGAGTATTCTTGCAAGTGATTAATGAGAGGTTAATGGATATCACATTATTTATATATCATAATGTATGTATGGTGGAGGTTTGAACACATACCCCATCATTAGTTACTAAAAATAAAATGGCACAACATTGAGAGATTCTTGAACAAAAGTGAGAGAGAGGATCCCTTACCTTAAGCTCGAAGGTGTTCTTGATTGTTCTTAATGACCTGAATAATCAAATTTAGCTTCATTAATTAATAATTAAATAACCTCATAAAAATTTAATTGATATGGTATAACCTTATTAAGTTCATTAATGGAAATTTTTATGGGTTTAAGAGATTCAATTTTATTGTTTTGGAAGCATTTTCTTACTTGGTTTTCATGAATCGTTTACTTGTATTCATGAATGGAAGTTCATTTTAAATGTGGCTAAACATCCAGAATCATTAATATATAGTATTAATGAAATTATAGAGATATAAATTATCTTATAATGAGTCTGGTTATATACTATGAGGACGAATCATTTGATGAGTTAATGATAAACCCTTGGATTTGGCTTGGCAGTTTTGTGCACATTGAACTTATTTGTATTATTATTCCATTTTATGAGTGTATACGGATTTCAGAAAATTAAACATGTTAAAATACATATATTATTACCAGTTTAAACTTTTTAAAAGGTTTCATGACCATTATTGAAGATAGTAATGCAAATTGAAGACCCAACTTCCTTGAGTGTGATAAATTTACACATCTCGGACGGTGTTTGCATTTATAGTATAAAAGGAGGGGAAAAGAGAGATTATAATGAAATATTCCATTAGAACAATGAAAATTCAGTAAATTTATGGTTCTCAAATTATCATGACATTTTTATGAGGTGAGGTGAGAAGAGAGAACAAAATAATGGAACTTGTAAAAGGAATTGAAATAAAAAGGAAGAGAGGTCCACCTCTTGAGTACTCGTCTTTGAGAAACTCCTTAAGAACTTTAATTTTGGCCTTTTGGTGAGACCAGAAGGTATTGGACGTAGGGGAGGAGGTTAGGGAGATATTTGAGAAGAATTTAGGCAAGCATTGAAGCTTGAGTGGTGTGGTTGGAAGAGGGGGTGAGGGGTGGTTTATATAGTGGAGGGGAGGGGAGTTTTCTTAATATTATAATCATTAATTTATTATTTCTTCTCAAGACAAGAAATAATGAGTATTAATTGACTTAGAATATTTATAAGATCATGTGAGTTCGAGATTTGGGTTCTTACATCACTCATGATTCTAGGAATAGTTAATTTAAATTATAATTTATTTATACGGTAAATTAAGGTATTTTACTATTCACCAAAAATTTAAGTATTTCAGAAAAATACTAAAAATTCACCCTAACCATTTTCGATGTGTAGAATCCAAAAAATGATTTCCATTTTTCAAAAATAATTTTCTAAATATGGTTAATTAAATATTTAATTAAAATCAATATTTTATCGAAAAATATAAACACTTAAAATATTGAACTTCATTTTTTTAAGAAGCCTGAATTTATTTATACATTCATGGGTATGGATACCATTCATAAAATTCAGAATAATATTCATAAGGGTAATTTTATATTCATAAGTGTAGGTTACTATTCAAAAGGGTGGGTTACTATTCACCAAAAAAATTAATTTAATTCTATTAGACTCTAAATATCATCATGAACACAACCATGTATGTCATATTTTCAAAATTCAAATCACAGAGCTGGAAAATTTAAATTTAATGGCTAGGTTATGAGTATCTCCTTTAAATACCCAAGTTTTGTTCCATATAGGCTCAGTGATTCGTGAAATATAAGATATAACTAGAATGTATTTAAGAGAAACAGACTATAAAATGTTTGGGGTGATATATTATTCCCTCCTTTATAAATTTTGTCCTCGAAATTTTTCATTTATAAAGACCTTCAAAAAGATGTGGGTGGTTCTTCTTCATAACATCCTTAGGTTCCCACATTTCTTCTTCCATATTATGGTTTCTCCAAAGAACCTTTACTAGAAAAGTTATCTTATTTCTCAATACCTGCTCCCTTATGTCAAGAATCCTGATAGGCTCTTCAGAGTATGACAAATCAGGTTCCAGTTCTATTTCTTCATAGGTGAGTACATGCATTGGGTCTGCCGTGTATTTCTTCAACACTAACACATGGAACACATTATGATCTTTGGAGAGACTTGGAGGAATTACTAAATGGTAAGCTACAGCTCTGATTCTTTCCAGAATTTCAAATGGTAGGATGCACTTGGGGATCAGCTTCCCTTTCATAACAAACCTTAAGACACCCTTCCATGGAGATACTTTCAGAAATACATGATCTCCCACTTGGAATTCCAAGTCCTTTCTTTGGTTGTCAGCATAACTCTTCTGCCTACTTTATGCTACTTTAATATGGACTTGTATTGTCTTTACCTTTGTCTTGGTCTCCTCAATAAGTACTGGGCCTATAAGTTTCCTCTCACCAACTTCATCCCAACAAGTTGGATTTCGACATCTCTTTCCATATAATGTTTCATATGGAGCCATTTGAATACTAGAATGGACACTATTTTTGTAAGAAAATTCCACCAATTTCAAGTGTTGACCCCACATACCTTGGAAGTCAAGAGAGCTTGATCTCAGAATGTCTTCTAGAGTTTGAATAGTCCTTTGAGATTGTCTGTCAGTTTAGAGGTGATAAGCAGTACTCATACGAAGGTCAGTATTCAAAGCCTTCTAGAGACTTTTCCAGAATTTTGATGTAAACCAGGGGTCTTGATTGGACACAATCAATACAGGTTCACCATAAAGCCTTAAAACTTCATTCATATAAAGTCTTTCTAGGCACTCAATTGGTAAATCCTCTCTTATAGGAATTAAATGTGTTTATTTTGTGAGAGGATCAATAATTTCCCATATTGCATCATTCATTATAGGTGTCCTTGATAGTCCGGTGACAAAATAAATCATAATATTATCCCACTTCCACATAGTAATAGGTAGAGGTTGCATCACTCCTCTATGATATTGTCTCTCTGCCTTCACTTTCTGACAAACTAGAAACCTTGATACATATTTAGAAATTTCCTGCTTTATATTATCCCACCAAAAATATTCCTTTAAATCTATATACATATTTATGCTACCTGAGTGTATAGAGAAATTTGAGCTATGAGAATCATCTATTAGTTCCCTTTTTATCTCAAGTACTGATGGAATGCATAACCTCTTCCCAAATTTCAGAACTCCTTATTCATACACGAAGTCTGCCAATCTTCTATCCTTGACAGCATTAATTTTCTTGTACAGATTCTCATCATCATATTGATATATTTCTATCTTCTCAAATAAATATGGTTTAGCAATCATTTGAAAGAGTAAAGATGTTTCCCCTTCCTTAACAATTCCCATATCCATCTTTAGTAGATCCATGAATATAGGATCTCTTTCAATCCTCATTTGGGTTAGGATTCCATGATCTTTCCTGATTAATGAATTTACCACATTATTTGCCTTTCATGGGTGGTAGTGTATTGAAAAATCATAATCTTTGAGTAACTCAAGCCATATCCTTTGCCTCATGTTGATTTCTTTTTTTGTGAAAATTTATTTCAAACTCTTGTGGTTTGTATAAATCTGACATCTTTCTCTGTAGAGATAATGTCTCCACATTTTCAAAGAAAATATTACGACTGCTAACTCAATATCATGAGTTGTATAATTTTTCTCATGAGTCTTCAATTGTCTTGATGCATAAGAAATAACTTTATCATTTTGCATAAGGATGCAACCCAGCCCATTCCTTGATACATCGTTGTATATTGCAAATCCATCACTTCCAGATGGAAGAGTAAAAATTAGAGCATTGACCAATATTCATTTCCATTATTTGAAGAATTATGTAAATTATTTCATTCACAAAAACTTAACTCCTTTACATTTGAGCTTGGTTAGCGGGTTAGCTAGTCAGACAAAATTCTGAACGAAATGCCGATATTAACATGCTAAGCAAATAAAACCGCGTACCTCAGTTATGTTTGTTGGCATGGGTCATTATTTGATTTCCTTTATCTTCATAGGATCAACTAATATTCTATCCTTAGATACAATATAGCCAAGAAAATAAATTTATTGAAACCAGAATTCGTACTTACTAAACTTCCAATATAATTCATTTCTTCTAAGAGTTTTCATAATAATTCGCAAGTGATTCTCATGGTCTTTATAACTTTTTGAGTATACCAAGATATCATCGATGAATACCACAAAAAAGTTATCAAGATATTCCATGAAAACATTATTCATTAAATCCATGAAAATAGAGGGTGCATTAGTCAGTCCAAAAGGCATCACTGTAAACTTGTAATGCCCATACCTGGTTCTAAATGTTGTATTAAGAATATCTTCCTTCCTCAACCGTAGCTGATGATATCTGAATCGAAGGTAAATCTTAAAAAAGTATTGAGCTCCATGAAGTTTATCAAATAAATCATCCATTATAGGTAGATGATACTTATTCTTTATTGTAATAGCATTGATTTCTCTGTAATCAATGCATAGCCTCGTGGATCCATCTTTCTTCTTAACAGATAGGACTGGGGCTCCCTATAGAGAAAAACTAGTTCAAATAAATCATTTGTCACTCAACTCCTCTAGTTGTTTCTTTATCTCTACTAACTCTATGGTGGACATTCTATATGGGGTCTTTGATATAGGTCTTGAACCAGGAATTAAGTCAATGGAAAACTCAATTTCATGCTCAGGAGGATGTCTAGGTAAATCATATGGAAATACATCAATGTATTCTTGCACTATATACACATCTTCAATATGAAGATTTATTTCCTATCCCATAGATATTGGTTTATCTTCCTCTCCAATTATTGAATTTAGTATATCTACTGGGGGTGGATCTAGATAAGAATTAGGTGGTGAGGTTTCTACTCTAAAGATAAGTAATTCTACACCATTTTCAAAAATTGAAACTTCCTTTTTCTTGAAATAAATCTTCACATCATAGTTTAATATCCAATTCATACCAAGAATTATATCAAATTCAGTAATTGGTATGATGATAAGGTTAGAAACTAAAACACATTTATGTGTCACAAGGGGGACTAGTTGACATTCCCTTGTTGTAATGATGCATCCCCTAGAAGTATTGACTGATAACTCCTTTATTAAATCAAATTGGACATGTCTAATTTTCTTGGAAAACTAGGAAGATATAAATGAATGCGATGATCTAGAATCAAATAAAGTATTGTCTAAGTTTTAGGAAACAATTAAATTACCTACCACCACATCATTAGGAACTTCAAATTCTATGGTTGTAATCACATAAGCACTCCCTTGTTCTCCTGTCATTTTCTAAGGCATGTTTCCTTGGCACATGGGACAATCATTTTCATAGTGTCCCATCTCTCTACAATTTTAGCATTGAACATCATCAAATTGTTTCTTCCCCTTGAATTCATTAGATATATGACCCTTTTATTCACACTTATAGCAAACTCCCATTCCTTTCAAGCATTTTCTTAAATGATTCTTTCCACAGTTATCTCATAATGGTAATTTCTTCATTCCCTTGTTCTTCTTTGGTGCTTCTCCTTTTCCTTGGTTATCATAGTGCGGCTTTTTATCTTGGTTTCCCTTTAAAAAATTTGATCTATCAAATTCCTTCTTTATTTTAATGGCACATGATACAATATCATCATATAATGAAAATGTTTGAGAATCCAGTGCCCTTTGAAGACTTGTATTATGTCCTTCAAATAAATTATTAATATTTTCTGTCGAGTCACGTATGTAATCTATGGCATACCTGGCTAGCCTTGTAAAGTTTGCCTCATACTCTACAACACTGCCTTCTTCCCTTTGCTTTAAGCCAAGGAATCACCTCTTCATTTTGGTTTGTTGCTCATGAGGGAAATATTTTTCGAAGAATATTTCCTTAAAAGTCCTCCATTTTATATCCTCTATTTCTTATACCTCTTTGGTATTCTGAATAAAGGACCACCATAGATCAGCATCACCCTTGAGAAAATATACTGCTAATACTACCTTTTCATTTTCATTCCATTTAATTCCTTGAATATACTTTCAAGGGAATTGATCCATTGCTCAGCAACCACTGGATTAGTAGTCTCGCTGAAATATAGGGGCTTCTGCCGCATGAAACGATCCAACACAGGTGTGGAATGGTTATTCATTACAACCTGAGTAAGTTGTCCCAATATGGTCATGATCTAATCTTCTCCAACATTGACTGTGTTGACTTTCTCGGTGGGGATATCCCTATATTGTCCACGAGTATTGATTCCCCTTCTTCCATTAGGTTCCATTTCTAAATAATGGAATAAAGTATATTACTTTATGAATCTAAAATAGAAAAGAACATAACATAGATTGAAATTCTATGCATAGCTAATCTCATAAACATGGTTTCTCTGAGGAAAAATTTACATTTCAATAATTCATAATGGATTGTAAAGAAAATATGAATTATCCTAAGCATATCCCCCAAGAGGGTCATAACCAAGAGTGCATCAAGGCTTGTTGTCGTGTACTAGGACACCCCAGGTCAATCCCAAAACTCCTTTTTGAAGCATTCACTCCTATGTATATCTGTGTCAGAGCCACCTCTACCTACTCGTATCCAAACAAGGATGTATTTCTTGAAAGATCCACATAATTTTTTTTACCAAAATAACGGGATGTTCTTTTATGTTTGTCCTAAAATACTACCTTAGGGATTTTTTCCCTAATATACATTTTCTAATATAGTTCCCAAGTTTTCTACTAAACTTCCTTTGATACCAACTATAATGCCCCAACCCCTCTAGACCGGAGCCGGTGCAGTACATGTTATATTGGAATGGTTAGAAGGAATAAAAATTATAAAGAAATGATCATTTTAGTAGTCTTGAAGAAACTAGATACATAGATGTAACTCAAATTACATTGGAAAATGTTACAAAATACAATACATAAAAAAACTAAAAACTTCATCCACAGAACTCAATAAATAGTATCTTCTTCATAACCTATTGAAGGTAAAAAATTAAAGGGGTGAGATCAAATGCTCAGTAAGGGTTAAAAATAGAGGAAGCATGAATCAATAAAAACTAAATCATATGAAATTTAACATAATAAATATGGCATGGTTAATAAATGAAAAACTAATTCCATTAATATCCTAAAAATGAAACTACATCCCTAGATTTATTCATAATGAGAACCTCATGAATAGAGATAACAGATAATGAATAAAGAGAATGATTATTAATTGAACGTCATGTATCTGAAACAAGATACCTTAATACTGTTAAATGGTTTAGTTTTGTGTGTAGAAACCCGTCTGATTTTTGGAAACAAACTTGAAGAGTTTGTCTCCAACTGATTTGTCTCATGAGACCCACCGATGCATCGAGGGGATGTAGTGGGCCCCACACACTACTGCATGTCCAAATAATTATTTATACATATATTAAACACAAGATAAATATGAATTTACATTATCCATATAGAATAGAGGATATGGATTCATCAATATTTCCACATTCAAAACAACATTCAAAATAAATACAGTATGTAAATTGGTATATGAAATAGAAAATAATCATATCCATGATATGAGAATATAGAAATTTCAATGGAATATAATTTCAATTGAAAAGTGATCTCAAATGGGCAGTAGGTACACCACATAAGAAAGAGTAGGTGCACAATACTAATCAAGTCACAACGAAGTGAAAATGAGACAAAGCTCGTTACCATGTTGTAATCAGTTGAGTCGTATGACCAAAAGATAATAAATGCCAAAATAATAACATAATACCATGAATATAAAGAGAATAATGATACTATATATCAAATTTAAGTACATATATACCACATATAGGAAATAATAGGCGAACAATGGAAATCCCATATAATTGAATGTGAGATGAGAAAACCCCTTACAAACATTCTGGCATGGTAATGAGTGTTCTTGTGAGGGATTAATGAGAGGTAAAGGGGTAAAAAATATTTATATATCATAAGGGCAGTATGGGGTAGGTGAAAAATCATACCCCATCATTATCTATTAAAAATAAAAGGGCACAACATAGGGGAGATTCTTGAACAAAAGTGAGAGAGAGGATCACTTACCTTAAGCACGAAGGTGTTCTTGATTGTTCTTAACGACCTGAATAATCCAATTTCGCTTCATTAATTAATAATTAAAGAACCTAATAACATGTAATTGATATGTTATAACCTTATTAATTTCATTAATGTATTTTTATGGGTTTAAGATATTCAATTTTATTGTGTTGGAAGCATTTTCTTACTTAGTTTTCATGATTCGTTGACTTGTATTCATGAATGGAAGTTTATTAGAAATGTGGTTAGACATCCAGAATAATTAATATATCTTATTAATAAAATTATAGAGATATAAATTATCTTATAATGATTCTGGTTATATACCATGAGGATGACTCATTCGATGAGCTAATGATAAACCCTTGGATTTGGCTAGTAGTTTTGTGCACAATGAACTTGTTTTGTATTATAATTCCATTTTATGAGTGTGTAAGGATTCCTGAACATTAGAAATGATAAAATACATATATTATGCATGGGTTAAACTATTGAAAAGGTTTCATGGCCAGTCTCAAAGATAGAAATTCAAATTGAAAACTCGTCTTCCTTGAGTGTGATAAATTTACACATCTCGGACGATGTTTGCATTTATTGTATAAAAGGAGGAGAAAAAGAGAGATTATAATGAAATATTCCATTATCACAATGAAAATATAGAAAATTTATGGTAATATAATTATCATGGAATTTGGATGAGTTGAGGTTAGAAGATAGAATATAATAATGGAAGTTGTAAAAGGAATTGAAATAAAAAGGAAGAGAGGTTCACCTCTTGAGTACTCCTCTTTGAGAAACTCCTTAAGAACTTTGATTTTGGGCTTTTGGTGAGACCAGTAGATATTGTACGTGGGAGAAGAGGTTAGGGATATATTTTAGAAAAATTTATTCATGGCTTGATTCTTGAGTGGTGTGGGAGGAAGAGGGGGTGAGGTGTTGTTATATAGTGGAGGGGAGGAGAGTTTTCTTAATATTGTAATCATTAATTTATTATTTCTTCTCAAGACAAGAAATAGTGTGTATTCATTGAATTAGATTAGTAATAAGAGAATATGAGTTAGATATTTGGGTGCTTACATCTCTCATGATTCTAGGAATAGTTAATTTAATTTATAATGTATTTATACGATAAATTAAGGTATTTTACTATTCACCAAAAATTCATGTATTTCATAAAAATACCAAAAATTCATCCTAACCATTTTTGACGTGAAGAATCCAAAAATGATGTCCATTTATCAAAAATAATTTTCCAAATATCATTAATTAAATATTTAATTAAAATCATAATTTAATCAAAAAATATAAACACTTAAAATATTGATCTTTATTTTTTTAAGGAGCCTAAATTTATTTATACATTCATGGGTATGGATACCATTCATAAAATTCATATCACTATTCATAAGGGTAACTTAATATTCATAAGGGTATGTTACTATTCATAAGGGTAGGTTTATATTCACTAAAAATTATGTTAATTCTATTAGACTCTAAATATCATCCTGAACACAACCGTGTATGTCATATTTTCCAAATTCAAATCACAGAGCTGGAAAATTTAAGTTTAATGGATAGGTTATGACTATCTCCTATAAATACCCATGTTTTGTTCTATAGAGGCTCCGTGATTCATGAAATATAGGCTATAACTATAATTTATTTAAGATAAACATGCCATAAAATGTTTGGGGTGTTACAACTATATTATTTTACTTATACTACAGTAAATATTTTTTTTTACCATGGAAATTTTTTAAGCCAAAAAATGAAAAAATGACCTTATAAACTAATTTATAAATCTGTATTACAAATATGGAATCTTTTTTTTAAATTAAAAACATGTAATTTTCAAAATTACAATTAAAATTAAATCATTAAAATGCAACTAAACACTTTTTTTGTAAAAATGTGCTTTAATCCCAAAAGTGTGCTTATACCCAAATAAGATATAAAAATTATTTAAATGTAATTAATTATATTATATCTACATTAAGATTAATTAAGTTACTTTGAGACCAATTTAAAGTCATAAAATAACTTTTAAATATAAATAAAATAAGAGTTTTATAAAAATCAGTATTTTTTACTATTCAATGAAAAATTAAACTTTTTAGAAAATTATAGAAAATTCATCTTAAGATAATTTTGAAATGATGAATTGAAAAATGATTTTCACTTTATCAAATACATTTCATAAAAGTTTTAAAATTTAATTATATTTATGTTCTCATAGAAAGAAATAAAAATCAATTTCTGAAGAAAACATATATTTGAAGAATAAAATGAATTTACTAAAAATTATATGTTCATTTAAAAAGGCTATATAAATTTTTATTGAACCCAAAATTCATATATATTTCATAATATGGTTAATCATATTCACACAAACCAATTAAATGGCTATTTTATAATATTCATGTTAAAATAATAGTATTTTAGATTTCTTTTAAACTCAGTGTTCCATGCAACATAAGTTATCGAAGAGACTAAATTTAATTAAAGAGACATACCAAAAGGTATTGGGGTGTTACAAAGATCTCTCAAAATAATAATTGAATCTCTCAAGGGTTTAAAGAAAGAAATGAAATATAATTGAAGCCAAAGGGGAACATGAATTTCTACCCAAGATAGAAAAACATAAGACCATTGTACAAGGGTATTTCCTATTGTGAAATAATCAGAATTTTCACAAAACCATAGTTCAACATGATTATCCACACATTAATGGGTCTAGGTTAAGAAAATATCAAAACATGATGCTATATATCCCCTATTAAAAACATGATCAACAAACAAATCCAATAAATATAAGGATTGTCCATTGTGTAAGGCCCCTTTCCATGACACAACATCCAGACTATAGAATTGGACCACGATGAAACCAAATCACCATGGTATAACATCCTTAATATCGATAGATACCACATCATCAACCCCCCCCCCCCCCCACAATCCTTATATTTTAGAATCTATAACCACAAGTAGGGTCTTCCCTGGTGAATCAACAAAAAAATTTAGGCCAAAGAACATGGTGCATCCAAACATACACACCATAACTATACCCAAAAAGGTAGAACCAATGAAATTATCCTCTTAGGGTTTCACACAAAAACCATCAACACCACACTATATCTATAACTTACAAATATCCCCTCACAATGCATCACATCCCACTACACACCAAAACTAACACCCTGTTGAAATTTCAACTCAAAATTTCATTTCATTCTTTAAACCTTCTCCTGGAATCACAAACACCCAAAACATATAATGTAATATTAATTAAGGTTATATTGATTAAAAATGTCATTTATATCCAATTAAATGTTATATATTTTGTTTATCACTTTAATTAATATGGATTTTTACCAACATGACACACTAAAAATAACTTAGAGTATACACTACTAGAAAACTAGGCTATAACCACAGTTTTAAACCATGGCTATAGACCCCAAAATAGTGGATATAGGTAATATCCATGGTGTAATGGTTCATGGATGCTATTATCATAGCTATAGGACAATACCTATAGCCATAGTTCAAAACCCTAGCAATAGGGCTACTTCCACGGTTCAAACCATGGAAATATACCTATATCCATGTTTCAAAAATGTTCCTATAGGTGTAATTCCATGGTTTACAACCATGGAAGTAGAAAATTCAATGAAAACATAAAGCCATGGTTCTTAACCATGGTTATTACCTCCAAATTACAAAAAATAAATGGAACCCTACATCCTTCTTCACATCCTGCTTTAAGTATTTTAGCACCAAACCTATAAAATGTATTAGACAGACTATCATCCATTTGTACAAATATAAACTAAAACCAAATCATGAAAAACTGATGAATTTAAAAAATAAAACTTACTTAACCCCCATTTAATTCTTCAACACATACAAAACTATTCTACAAAATTATCAATTTAGATTTATAAGGGCATATCATCAGTGAAATTTTATAGTTATTTTCAACAACATCAAGGAATAGCATGCACATTCACACCTCAGTGTACTAATGAATTGAAAAATCAGTAGTCTAGTGGTTTTTCTAATATAGTTTAAGCATAATAAAATTAATATCAGTTCAACCACAAATCAAAAAATCATATTAAAAAGTAGTAGACTAACTGTTAAAAAATATTTCAAATTAAAATCACTCCCATGTGATAAGAGGGTGTTATCCTCTGAAATCATCTACCAAAATTTCACCTTTCCTCTTGAAAAAAGTAACCAGATTGCTTCCGCCAAAGCACCCACACATCAAGAATAATTAAAAATTAAACTCTAATAATTTAAATTTGATAAAAGTACAACTAGTGTTTAGAAATAGATTAATATGAAGAAGATAAAATCTCTTAAGCCAGCGAATGTGATTTTTTAGAATAGTTTAGATATCTATACAAAGTGAATACAACACAAATGATCTGTAAATCCCACAACCACAAATACCAATAAAATAATCCAAGTATGAAAAATATTATCATTTTATCATTTAATCTCAGGATTTTATCAAAAAAACATGGAAGTATCTCTCTTAACCATACAATCCTCATTAAATAATCATTTAAAAGTTCTCACAAAAAATATAGGTAGACATTTCACAGTGTACATGAATATAACTAATGAATATTTAAACTAATTTTCTATAGAAAAATCATACAATATATATTTCATAGTAACACTAGAATGCATTCAAACTCAACACCCATCATTTTTTATAACTAACCACGAAATTTTCTAGAAACCAATATATACAGATTCAGTGAAATAAACATCATTATGCATGGAATTCAAAATTTTAAGAACAAACACTCAACAAACATAATATCCTAATATCAAATATTAAAAGGAGTTCCAATAAGTGGCAACAATAATGAAAGGTTATAAATAAGTAAAAAATAAAAATGAAGAAACATATGTTCTAGGAGCATTTATTCCTTGACATTTGTAAATCTTAATCTCTTTTATTTCATTTTGGGCCTTAGAGTTTTCACGATGGAATCTATTATTTTTATTATTATTATTTTAATTAATACTAAGATAAATTTCTCAAAAAAATGAATTGAGAAGAAACATATGTTCTAGGAAACAAAATCTACTAGATTAAAAAGAACCCCATGTCTAAATGTTTTGATCTAACCAAAAAAAATTCATAAAACCTGTTTTGGATTTCGATGAACCTAAATTAGAACTACATTATCTAATACTGTATGCATACAATTTCAAAAAAATCCCAACAAATATGTCAAGGTGAACCCAGATTCTCCCAAAACATTCAATCTATAAACCTCTAACCTATAATCCTAGAAACATTGAAACATGTATACCTAAAAAAACCTTAATACCTAAAAAACCTTTGAATCATTCCTAACTAAATAAACCAATCATGCATTATTAAAAATCTACATACCTATAATAATTCAATCTTCATACCTTCCAACCAAAAAACGAGAAAACATGGAAACCTTTGAATCTTCATACCTTCCAACCTGCATAGAAACATGTAATCAATCAATCTGCATACCTTTATAGGTTTACAATCAATCAATAAAGTTTTAATATTATAACCTAAAAACATTGAAATATATAGACATTTAAACCTTTGAATATCCATCATGAATACCTAAAAACCATAATAACTTCATCTTGTAAACCTAGAAGCAACTAAAACCCACAAACCTACAACCAAAAAGAAAAGTATCATGTAAACCTGTAATGCACAAACTATCAAATTATAACATCCAAACCCCGTAGATTATAAGCCTTCAAACCTTCATACCTATAAAACCACAACCATAAAACTTGAAAAATGAAAACATTCAAATAATAAACTAGAAACAAAATCATTATCTCTTAAAAATTTAAAAAAACACAAGTCCTGTAAATATGAAAACAAGAAACATTTATCCCCTGCACTTGCACCCCCCCCCCCCCCTCATGCACCACCCCTCCCCCTGTACCAACCCCCACAACCCCTCCCCCCTCCCCCTGAACCATCCCAACACCCCCCCCCCCACCCTCCCCCATGCACCAGCCCCCACCCCACCCCCTACACCAGCCCCCCCCCCAAATAATCAAATAAGAATAAATCTAAATAAATTGAAAAATAATAGGGGTAATGATGTTTTTATGTGAAAATTATCCCCATAATAAGACATTCTTCCCCTGGAAATATATTGGGTTTAAAAAAGGACACGATGAGAAAACTTAAAACAATAAGAGAATAATTAACCAAGATATGATCTTTAAACCACATCAAATCTAAATAAAATCATAATTCTATGTTATGTTTTGAAATTAAAAATTATCACCTATTAGTTTTAAGGAAATGGTGTTAGGGTGAATACTTGTGATGGTTCTTCCCATTAAATAAGGGAAACACTAATACGGTGTGTCAATAAAAAAGGGCATCCTAGATGGATCACTATGAAACTAAACTTAATATTCTAACCAAAAATATAATTGATTTATTCTCTAATGAAGGACATAATATTCAATTTACAAAATTATATGATACAAATTAAAAATTAATAAATAAAATGTATTAAGAAAGGAAAATATGAGGGAAATGATCCAGAAGATGGAATATAATTCTTCATGTACTAGTGATTTAATTTAAATAAATTAAAGAATATTTCCAAATTGAACAAAATAGTTATATGTCATTGAAATATTTGAGTGGGAGTACTTAGAATTCTTGAAATGATACACTAGAAGTATACAAGGAATTTTTTTTCCCTTGGAGAAATAGAAAATAAATAATAAGACTTCCCCAAATCATTATGATACTCTAATCTATGTTCATCAAGATTTATCTTCTCATATGGCTAATAAACTTAATCCATACCAAAAGAAATAGGTCCCCCACCCATCATAGGTTTCCCTAAAGAACCTATTTTAATTAGTAGATCCTATTTATGTTCTTGACCACTATGGAATATAGACAACAACTAGAAAGAGTTAAACATTTCAACTCTAATTGGAGTTTGGGTAGAGTTGAATTTTGGAAAGGCCACATATGAGATATGAGAGATACCAATTTTCAGAACTCTCCCTGATGTAGGCTACCTAAAAGAATTTGATACTTTTCTGGGGGAATACTTTAAATAACAATATAACAATATTCTCAAAATAAAAAAAAATATAAACTCAAAAAAATCTCAACCAAATTTAACTCTCAATCTAAAAAGATAACCCGATATAATAACTTCAAACCCCCTTAGAAAATCGCAAAACAAAACCAAAATTATACCTCAAATAGAAACAACCACTATAAAGTTAAAATCCTAAACATTTTCTATGAAAATACCTACATGAAAAAAGTTAAAAATTTTCCATTTTCACATAAAAACCATATATTTTAATTTTTTAACATTCACATTTCACTTAAAAAAATTATTTTAAAATGGGAAAAGTTTATTTCTAAAGACATATACATTCTTTCACACATTTTATTTATATTTAAATTATTTTTAGAATGATTATTTTGATATTTAAAATTGAATTTATTCCATCATAAAATAAATATCCCATTTCATTTTAGCAAACATTCTTTTAAATTTTCAAAATAAACCTTTCAAATTTTAAAATAAAATATTCAATTCAAAAATTCATTTAAAATCAAACCAAATAGAACCAAAACTTCATGAAATACTCTATTAATTAATCAATATTAAAAATTACATAAGAACCAAATCAAAGAAAAATCAAATGAAGTCATAAAATTGAACTTTCATAAGGGTGAGTGGTTTTACAAGGTTTAACAACACAATTTGGGGTATTATACACTAACTGTGCAACCCCTACTGAGATATTTTTAGAACAATGAATATAATCTCCACATGGATTACTAGATCATGAAAACCAATTTTGAACCTCTATTTGAAATCATATTTTCACCATAAAATATTTAAATCCTCTTAATTAACCATATAAATTATATAAAAACAAAAAATCCATAAATATAGAATGATATATTCTTGAAAATAATTAAGAAAACATAGACCTCAAGACTCAAAACCAAACATACCATGGTAAATCAAGTTTCTAAATGGATAAGTTTTATCTAGAATTTTTCCAGACATCCCTCTTGAGTTTCTAAAATATAATATTTAAACATATATTATAGCCTAAATAGAATAGGGTCCTCTAATACTATTTTTCTACAAACCAACACAAGTCACCCCTCAACCAAGAACATGAGTCGGCTCATGAAATAGACTAAAGGAAATTCTCAAAAGCAATCACATAGAAACTAGTGCTAAGGAATCAATGTATACACCATGGTAACAAATTCACCCAATAAATATCAATAAGTCAAGTAATGGAATTGTTCTGAAATTTTGGCATGGTGTTTCCATACATTAGACATCTATTAAAATTTAAATAAATAGTTTATTATAAATGAAAAATCAGTCAAGGTGAATCCATAAATAAATAAATATTGCTCTCTATAGAAATATATTTAATACTAGAACCAAAATAAGTGGAAATTTGATATGGATTAAGCATTTGTGGTATGAAATAAAGAAAAAACTTTCTTCATCTCTATGTGTCCTCAGGGTCACTATCCAACATAAAAACTTTCCTGATCCATGAGTGATCCTGAAAGAGGGAGTCCTTGGTAAAGTTCTCCATATAATAATACTAAAACCTCAAAAACAACTTCATTCTATAGACACCGAGCTGTGTAATAAGGGTTTCAGTGAAAACAACCCAATGGGATTTTATTAAAGGGTCCATGTATTTACTTCAATAAAAACAACCATAATTTCTATTTTGAAATACACTATTTGAAAATACAGTTTTTTCATTTAAGGTAAAACAAAGATATATACTTTCTTAAACCCTTTCTAAAAACATAAACAATTCTTTAGTAATATTAAAACGTTATTTAAAAAACCCCTTTAAAATTAATCTTAAAATACACTTTTAAATTTAATTTTTAAAACCTACCTCAGAATATTCCTCAAAATTTCAACATATTTCATTTCATCAATGATACCACTTATAGCTCCTACGAACTCAATGTAATGGCTAAAGAAACCATCAATGTTTTCTCTTGGTCTCATTTTCATATCAACAAACCAATTGTATAACATTTTATGATTCACCTCCTTTACTTTGATACCCCATTCATAGATTTTATAATGTTTATCCCAAATTGATTTTACTGATGTAAAACTAATCACATTTATGTAAATATGATTTGAAAATTATATGAATCATGTATTTTTTTAATTTTTATAATCATTGAGTAATTTTTTATTGACTTTAGTCATTATTACTCCATAATGTCACTTATGTGAATTACATACACCATGGATGAGTAAAAATCATGTTTGGGAGATCATAGATGGGATCTCATTTGATTATTCCATATTTAGTCATTTCATCCATCAGATAAAGGAACTTCTTTTTGATTGATAACATTTCCCTTGATTAAAATTAGAAGTTTATATATTCTTGAGGTTCTAATACCACTTTTTTTAAACCAAAAAATCCCAATACATAGGGGGTGAATTAGGGTGTAAACTTTTTCTAATCTTTGAATAGATTGTTTTATCACGTTGTTAGAAATGGTTCAAATCTATTAATCTCAAGAATGGAGAATATTTGAGTTTGGAATGGAAACATAAGTGACATGATGATTTTACTTGGATCACCACTAAAGGATACTTAAAAGAGTATAAAATTATGGTTTATTTATATTCCAAATGATATCACAACTCATTATAGATGATTACAAATTTAGAAATGGAACACTTTAAATCTAGGGTTCACTCCCACTTTCTCCCTATTCACTCACCACTTCAATGAATAGTTACAAAAGATCGCATGATATAATAATCGCTTAAAAGATATCCTCATAGAGATGAACACTAAACCAATATAGTTGTTGTCATTATACTTTTTTCCTCTTTATAGAAAACAGGTATTCAATGAATTCATCACACCATTAGATGGATATCACTCTTTTTATATGTTTCAAAATTTCCTATACATTATTCTTCCTCGATTATTTATATATTTTTAATTGAATATTCCTAAATCACTCCCATAAATTTTCCACATGTTAACCATTAATTCATTCTTTAAACCATCTATTAAACTTCAATTATCTTTATCAAAGTCAACCATAATCCCATACAATCTAATATTAATTAAAAAATAAAAAACATCCTATAATTTAGCATATCATGGTGTGAAATTTTTTATTGTGGAATGAAAAATATTAGAAACTAAATATTATGGTGTGAGTCACAACATTGTATCCTTATGATCAATCAGTAATCAGATCAATAAAATTAATGTATAATATCTTTTAAAACTCTAGTAAGATCACAACATGATTTCTTTGAATTTACATAAGTCTCAAAACTATCATGAAGTGGTGCCACACCTCACCATGTAAGGTACCTACCTTAATCAAACTGAGATCCCATAGAATTATACCTCAGGAACACCTCTCATAGTGCAACCAACAAAATTGTGTCATGAGACACCATTTTTATTCCACTGTTCTTGTGTGGTAGACATGCTATATCATGGACCACTCACATATCATAAAATAGAATTGAGCTAATTTTTCCATGATAGAATCTATATTATGAACCTTTCCTTACAAAATATTGTTTTAATATTACTTATCAAAAATTGTATCATGACTATGTTAGGTTTGGCATGAGTTCTTCATTCACATTAAATTGAGGAAAAATAAAATACCACATAGTCTTTAATGTTACATGACTCTACTCCCTACGATGTGATTCAAAACCTTCAGATGTGACTAATCAACACCTGTACCAGATTACCCATATGTATACTTGTCTATTTAATGAGCACTAAAATTGATCCATGGTGGTATCTAATTTTTTATGACCCTAAAAACATATATAGATTTAAATATCTCCTTAGAGTGTAATAAATTCCATTTCACTATGATTTTCCCTCTTATAGAAGGAGAATCCCAAAACTTCATATAATATATTCTAAATTATCCAAATACAATGACCTGGTAAATATCATTAATATTACTTGATTACATTTATTATTGAACATGAACATAATAATCTAATTCAAGAACACTCCTCCAACTATCCAATATCTCCAAGACCAAAATCCTTGGTTCTAACAAACTTAAAATTTACAAGGCTTGTATTGTGACTGATGTATTGAAATTAAAACATGGAAGTGGCCAATATATTAAAGAGGGAAATTATTTCAGTCTAGAACCTCTTTGATATGGAATGTTCTTGGTATAGGATAATGTTATTTATTGGTGTTAGTTACCTAAAACTAACTGATTTTTTTATTTCAATTATCAAAATTCATATATATATACAAACAATATCTTATCAAATAATGATTATTCTTCTACATAACATTAATGTTTTAATGCCCTTGGAATATTTTTTACATTAATTGGCTATAGTAGTTCCCCACTATAATGAGAACCTAGTGATTCCATGATGATATTCTTAAATAAATATGTTCTATGATCTAGAAAAATATGTTTGATAATACACATATGATTTTTGACTACTAGGTGATGGGGGGTCATAATACATTGAGACTTCTTCTCATAAAGTTCATACTTGGTGATATCCAAGGAGGAATTCCATGAGTAGAGACTAACTAATAATAAAATCACATGTTTTACATGTCATTGGATATTCCTGTCTGTGAATATCTGTATTGGTCCTTAGAATTGAGATTATTATTAAGGTTTATTATGAATAGAATTCTTTGATGTATGGATGAAAACCTTGATGAAATATATTCACAACATGGTAATATACATTGGGTGTGTCATAAGTGATATGGAATCAATTTAATACAAAAATAAAGGATTTATTTCTTCCATATTAATAGAAGAAGATATCACTGGCCCTTTGATTGAAATAGACCAGTCTTATAAAATCCTTACCCATGCTAGATTACATATAAATTTATTTTGGAAGGTCATAGAAAGACAAATTGAGTGTAAAGAGTGATGACATAAGTATGCATCCTTTATTATGATTTATCTGGATATGAAGCAATTATATTACATAATAGTGTTCGTAGGAATGTTTTTTTAGTTACTACATTAACTTACTTCTCTATGGTTTCCTTAAAATATTTTTAGACATTGATCATGTACTTTTAGTAAGTCCAACTATTTCCATTTAGAAATGTTACTAGAGCATCACACACTAAGTGTATCTATAATCTCATTAAATTATATTGAATTTAATAATAAGAATAAATTCATTCCTGACCTTGGAGATAATATTTATTCAGGTAATGTTGATTATAAAAATTTAATCAAGTAATATTAGAGTTTAGGATATATGATTTCTTTCTATTGTTTAATTATTAATAAGGAAATAGATAAAAACATATGTATTTACCTGTTTAGTGAATATATTAAAATAAATATTTTGTTAAGTTATATGAATATTAAATAATTTTTTTCACAGTTTTAGTTGATAGAATATTTCTTAAATTGAATGAATATATATTTTATTATTATTCAAGGCCTAATAAATTTTATTAAATGATATGGGTTAAGTTTAATGATCCTTTTAAAATGTTATATTTAATAATAATTTGAATAAATATTAATTTATTTATTTGATAAATGATATTATAATTAACACATGTTATAAGATATAATAATAATAATAATACTATTTAATCTAAAGAATAACATAGGATAAATAATTTTATAAAGGGAAATTGTTTAGTTATGACTAATTAAACCCCATGTATATATTCTATAATTATATCATTTCTTTGTGTGGTGTGTTTAACATAATAGGGACACTTTTTATAGAATTATATCAATCCCTAGAGAGATATATCCTTCCTTTCTCCCTCTCTAAAGAACATATAGTGTAAATAATATATCATTATTATGATAGATGGAAAATACCATAAATCACTTGATTATTTCATACTAGAACCTAGATTTTCATGAATACCTCTCAGAGATTCATGGTGTATATTTTGATAAATCTTGAGGAATCCTTGATTATATTCTCCATCATAACGAAAACATTGAAAGAGTAGAAATATAATTTGACCTGGGATATTACCAAGAATTTGTAATTAAATATTTAAATTATTTATAAGTTAAATGTTCATGACACTATCTATATGTTTTTGATGTGTATTCCTCAATTTCTTTAGATATCATTCACTGATATCATTGAAAAAATGGGAACTAACCCAATACTTCTGTTGTGACCTTGAACCTTCATATTATATCAGAGAATTCATGTTATAAATTATAATAATTATTTTTTAATTTTATCAATTTAATAAATAATTTTCTAGTATTATTCTTTATTTTTTTTTATTTTGAGTCCAATGACTATAACCATGAGGCTAATCTCAATTTTATTGGATACAAGACATATTTACATATTGAGTAATGATAAATTACACAACATATAAAGGGTTTTTCACCACACAAGGTACATGTCACATAAAGCATGATGCGTCGTGCGGGTCAGTGCGTGATTTCATTACATGAAATGTATTAACCACTACCAATACATGCATATTGATATGGAAAACATGGTGTGTAAGTAGAATGTAAAATTCCTGTAACCCCACCTGAATTACACACCACGTAATTTGTGGAACATCATGTGGGTCAATATGAGTCATCATTACATTCCATGTATTAACTTTAAACCAAGAAATACCTCATGTAGAAAATTTTAATTTTAATCATGGGAAATGTTATCAATCCAAAATAAGTTCCTTTATCTGATGGATGAAATGAATAAATATGGAATAATTAAATGATAACCCATCTATGATCTCCCAAACATTATTTTTACTTGTCCATGGTGTATGTAATTCATATAAATGATGTTACAAATTTATAATGACTGAAGTTAATAGTTAATTACTCAATACTTATAAAAATTAAAAAAAATACATGATTCATAGAATTCTCAAATCATATTTACATAAATGTAATGAGTTTTACATCATTAAATTCAATTTGGGATAAAGATTATAAAATCTATGAATGGGGTAGCAAAGTAAAAGAGGTGAAGCATAAAATTTTATACAAATGGTTTATTGATTTGAAAATGAGACCAAGAGAAAACATTGATGGTTTCTTCGAAAATTACATTATGTTTATTGGGTATATATGTGGTCTCATTGATAAAATGAAATATGTTGAAATTTTGAGGAATATTCTAAGGTGGTTTACACATTTCCATTATCTAAAAGTATCATCACTTGAATTAAGTGATTTTGTAAATATATCACTTAATGATATTCATAGAAAGATGGTTTCTAATGATATGTGGGTAAATTTTAGGATCACATCAAGTTACTCATTGAAGTAAATTTATTTTTATTCTATAGATAATATAAAATTTCATGATGCTAGAAACATACAAAATAATGTTAGTAATGAATTTCAATCACTTATGGTAAGAAAATTCAATTGAGATAAATGGAGATTCTAAGGAAAGATAAAATTATTATGATATAACTATGGTAATGTTAGCTACATTTCATAAAAGTGTCCAATAACGAATGATATAAAGTTTAAAGACACTTTTAGAAAACAAAACATTGAATAAATTTTCTGCCAAGATGAAATTTTAAATCAGTAAACTCATCTGGAAAAGGGTTTAAATAGAAAAATATAATGAGTTATGGAGAAAATGAATAGGATTCATGTCTTGAAGATGATGAGGTCAAATTTATTTTAGATATAGAATATTTAATGATATAAATGGTTGATAAAATTAAATTTGAATCTAAAGAAGAATATCAACATTATGGTGTTGTAGGATTTAAGGTTGAAATTAAAGGACCAATTAAGGAGTTATATGCTCAATAAAATAAAAATATAGAAAATAGAGGGTTGATAAAGGAATAATTTTAGTATATCAATCAACTTGAATCTTAAATGGAATGACTAGATAATGTGGTTGGTGAACATGAAGCTGATCAATATATATATGTCTAATTGGTTTATTTTGAGGTCAAAATTTATTTACAAGATAAGATTATTGATTATCTAAATGAATGTATTGAATAATGCAATAAAAGTTTTAAATATCTTAAAGAATAATTTTTATCCCAATGAAATAAAATTTAAATTGAGACAAAAAATAGTGGTGACAAAAAATAAATTTCATTTTGAAATATTCTCCAATGAAAAACTAAAGTATAGGAATGATCATGGCTCAAAAGTGTTTAGAAAATTTTAAGTTAGCAAATTCCTAATAACATGGGAAAATTTGTTTTTGTATTTTATAGTGAACCACCAAAAACAGGAGGAGTTTCTATAAAGAAAAATGGAAAAAAAAGGTTATATATGACACTCATTCATTAAGGGTCCATCAAAAAATAAAAAGTTAGTTAGATTCCTAGAACATATTTAGAGAGAGAAAATGTATTTCCCTTGATGAAAGGTAAATTTTGTGGTTATATCATTCACACAATGACTTTTTTGAGAATTTATAAATCTACTTAATAGGATAAGAATGTGAGAGTCAACAATAGAGGATGAGAATATATCCTACATGTAAATAAAGGAACACCTTTTATAGATATTTCTTTTATTGTTCTATATTTGGTCACAAAGCATTGGATTATAGGTAAATGAGGAGTCAAAACTACTCCAATGGAAATAAAATTTATACAAGAAAAAAATAAAATTCCCTTGGAAAATAGATTTTTATCATTAAAATAAGAAGCATAATACTATGGTTTTTATTATAAAACAAAAGATGAGGTGTCATTGTAGGACTTAAATCAACTAAGAATCTCATAAAAGGAGGAAAAAGAAGAATAAGAAGGATATTATAAAATCACAAACCTAGACCATTGTATTTGGTAGGACTAATATTACACTACACATAGTATACATTCAATAGAAACAAAAGTTCAGCAATAAATTTATATAGTTTAGAAACACCATTAAAGAATAGTTTACCCTTTACCAAAACACACAACTCAAAAGAGACTGAAACAAAGATAACTATATAGATACATGTGGTGGGACTAACCACTTCCATAAATGTAAAAGGAAAAAAATAGGAGTAATAGCATAATATAATAAAAATAAGAAATTATAGCCCTAATACATGCGGGGCTTAAGGTATTAATATGTTACTACTCTAGACACTAATATTTGATTAAATCCCAAGATCTAACTCCTATTAACCATGATTGAATCATCACAGTTTTTCACTAGTGAAGTATGAAATCTTACTCTTACTCGTATCATGATAAATATTGTTTTCAAATCTGCCAAGGTTCATGTATAGGGGTGAGTATACAACCCAATAGGTAAACCCTAATATTATCCACACATGTTGTTAAAATAAGAAGAGGTTATCACACAATTATAATATAAAATTGGTGGATAGTATAGAAATTAAATATCACAATAGATATACTTAAAGTAGTGAAACAACCCACACCAAATAATAATCCCTGAATGAACCCATGAACCCATGAAATTCACAAACCCAATGTATCTCATATCTCTACAGGCCTTCTAAATAGTCCAACTTGTGAGTGGAAACCAATCCCTATAGTCCCAAGTCATCATAATAAGGTATAATACAATGTGCCTTATAATTGGCATTATGGCCATGTCTAACACCCAAGGGTCTTCCAATATGAATATAAACACACACAAACCATTCCCATCCCATGTTATAAAACCCAAAAACCTTCTTTGTTTGAAAATTTATAAAATCATTTTATTGATCACATTGTGGGAATTACCCAAAACCTAAGATTTAAAGTCCAACCAACAAGATATTTTCAAACATTGATTTAACAAGAGTTTTCCAACCAAAAACATGGAGTATTTTCTTTATAAAATAGAGATCCTTAAAATTATATAAGAAAGCGTAATGATGGAGAAGCTATCTACCTCCAATTCATTCGACACAAAGTATAATTCCATGATTCATATATTTGGTCTCCCCTTTCGATTCCTTCAAATAATCCGGAAAAAGTTTCATCAAAACAAACCTTATTCCATCAATCTTGTCATGAAATCCACATTCTAAGGTTCATCCTAAAATAAAAAAAGAATATTACAAAAGATAATATGAACTAGTATTCTTATATTTGATTTCCTAGATCTAATTCTTGAATATTTATTTAAATCAATATTTTGAAGGAAGTGGATAACTGAAATTTCTTAGAGTAAACTTGTAGTTTAAGGGGAATGAAAAAATAATAATGATAACTGAAGGGGTGATAGAATTAATAGGTGGTCTATAAATGAAATAATATATGACAATAAATAATATTTTAAATCGTGAATTTTTAAGTTTTTCACCATTCATGATGTGATAAGTATTTCACATTTTAAATGCACACTTAAATAAATTTAAGGTGCCTTATCCTTAAAAACCCCAAAACTCATTCACACTATAAATATAATTTCAAATTGTGAATAGAAACATATCAAATATCCTTTAAATATTCTTAGAAACCATTCACACCAACAATAGTATGTCACCACATTAACCACCTCCTATAACCAAATTCTAACTCCAATTCAGCGTCCTCCTCCTTGAATAGCTCCAAACCTTCTGAAACTTCTTGAAATACAACCCATCGAGATCATAACATCAAAATAAATTATAAAACCATTATAACCTCAAACTATGGGTTTTATATATATCTTGGATAAAATTTTACTCAAATTAATGAATAATAACATCACGTGGATCCTTGATAGTGGGGGTTCATCCCGCATGACCAGAAACATAAACCTATTGAATAATATGAGGGTATGTGATGATTGAATGGTCCTTTATGGAAATTATAAAGATTTAAAAATAAAATTAATTGAAACTAAAATACTAAATGGAGATGAGTCAAAAAAATATAGAATTCCTCTAGGTGTATGGTATGTGGAATAATATTTTAAGTGTTAACCAACTTTGTGTTTTGGTACATGAAACCACATTCAATTAGAAGGGATTTTTTATCAAAGACAAAGATTAAATTTATTAATTAAAGTTTTGAAAACAAACAACAACATATACTAGCCTGATGTCTTGGATAAAACATATATTCTTAAGATTGAATAATATAACGATTTATATAATTGAATACTTGGGCATATATACTAGAAATGTATATAAAAGTTATCAAAATTTAAGGTTGTGGTTGACATACAGAATATTATATGTGATTGAGATAAGACATGTGATGATTTTTTAAGAGGAAAGACATTGAGAAATCCCTAATGACCAAATAAAAATAGGACATCAAACCTCTTAAACCAAATTCATACTAATTTTTGTGGTCAAATTAAAATTCTTAGAACATGTGGTGAGTGATACATCATTTTATTTTTTTATTATTATAATAAAATGAATTGAATAATGTAAATTTAGGTGAAAAAATGTAATTGATTATATCAATTAGTTTTATATGATATCTAAAAATGAAATTAGAAAAATAATCAAAATTTTAAGATCAAACAATCGCATAGAGTACACTTTCAGTGAGGTGGAAGGTTATAGAGAAAATCATGAAATTAATCCTAGAGTTTCATTAGTGATAAAACTATAACATAATTATTTCATTGAATTTCATAGTCCTATGGTGAATAACATGGGAAAAACTTTACTCATCGAGAGTACCATCTCTTGGAACTACTAGAAAGAGGCTATTTAGGTAGAACTCTTCAAATAAAATTTGTATTTGTTAAAACCTATAGAAAATAAAACATTATAAAAAATGTTTTATTGAAGGTGAATAACTCTAAAACACTTTAAATTGTTTCGGTAGTATAATGAACATTTTTTTTCATACATGGATATTACATCCTTTTAGATGAATATTCACTACATTACACAAACACATGCCTGAGGACTATAATAGTTTAGTGCCTTTGGAAACTTAGAACACATTCTTATAATTTGGTAAAAGGTCTTAAAAATCTCTCATAAAGATCTTCCCCTTAATACTCTAACTTAAAACCATTATTTATAACCTAGGTAAATGACAACATAAGAAAGGGTGATCTAAAATGATCAGTAAGGGTTAAAAAGTAAGATATGTAAGAATAATATAAACATAAGGGTATGAGGACATAATCATAACCTTTGAAGTTCATACCCTTCATATAAAATATCATATACATGAGTCATGTAATAAATATTTATTGTTTATAAGACATGAATCATAATGGAATCAAGAGCACAATGCATGTAATAATAACATAATAATAAGACATGGAATTGTTAAAGATGCATAAACATATAATATCATTCCCTATAAGATAAGGTTCATTTACAAAACTTATCAGGGAAATTCATAGAAATTATACCTGCAAGGTGGGACACACCACCACCCCTAGATTCATTTCTTTCCTTATAAGGGTTAAAGTTTCCCCAAATTCCAATAGTGGATCAGGTTTCCCTATCTTCCTATAGTGGATCGGGTTTCCCCATCTTCCCATAGTGGATCAAGCCCGTTGACTTGTTTCCCATCATTATCTCTTTATATATAAATCTTTATTCAATAAATTGGAGGGGGATATAGGTCCCACACATCAAATAATACAAATAATTTATATGTGTTCCATAAGAACATAAATCATTCATCATATCTGAAACTGTGGAATGAAATGGATTTCATAAACATCACTAAACCACAACATAACTTCTGGAAAAGAAATGGGTTTCATAAATATCATTCCATCATAAACATAAAAAAAACTATAGGAATAATAGGGATAGTATCATATAAAAATATCCCTATTAAAACATAAGTAACATAAAATAATTTTGTCATATATAGAAATAATTTTGAGAGATCACTTGAAAATAATTCTTGAGAAAAATATCCTTTCTGCTTTGAAAAAATTTTCTTTTCTTAAAATTCTCTGCAATTTTAAAATAAAAAAAATTATTTGAAAATAACCCTGTAATATTTTAAAGTAATCTTCAAATAATTAATGATTCATGACGGAGGAATATTCCATTCATTCCATATAAGTTAAAAAACATTTCTTCCATATATTTTTTGGTAAATTCACAAATATCCTTGATTATAAAAAATAAAAAAATATTATTTTCAAACCATTTCTTAAAAAAGTAAAACATGGGTAAAAAATTTTAAATATTTGTAGGATAATAGTAAAAAAATTGAAACATTTTTATAAAACATGTAAATAGAAGATAAATATTCTGTAATGCTGATTTAAAAAGAAATAATCTCGATTATTGATGAGATTATGAAATAATCGCTGATCACTTTATAATCAGCAGAATCGTATGCCCCATGAAAGAAAGAAAACTATATGGATATGATAATAACATAATATTCATAATAATACTCATAAAATATATTGATGGGAATTATATACACCACACAAAATAAAAAATTAGTGTATAAGGCATGTATCCCATAGAAATAAAAGTGAGGAAAAAATCTCTTACTTCATATTACTATCTTATTAACAATTCAACCTTTAAGTTATGTTTCAGGTAATAACCGCTTTGTTTCTCATACTTGTTTTGACTTTTTATTCTTGGTACTCATACTTAGATCCTAATTTAAAAATATTAATAATTATAACCCTAATTTAAATATCATATATATTCATTATATATGTATTTATTGTTATCTATAATATTTATATGTAAAAAATAAAATACACCATTCATAGAGACGGTAGTCCATACGTACGCATGAACACTATATTTATTTTTTTCAGATTAAAAGAAAGAAAAGTATATGATATATTATCATTAAAAAATAATTTTTATGTTATATATGTTATATATATTTTTAAAAGTTATCCTTATTATCACCCATGTGAAATATATATGAAAAATGAATCACGCCGCATCGTGGAGATGGTAAGTCGTACGTACGCACGAGCAATGTTATCATTTCCCAAAATATTTAGTGGTAATAAGTTAGATACAATATTATCATTAAAGAAGTATAATTATTTCATAAATATAATATATAAATTATAAACAAATCATAATCCCCAATCATTAAATATGGTTATGGAAAATGAATTGTATCGCTGCATGGAGACAGTCATACGTACGTATGAGCAATAATTTCACTTCTTTTCTGATGGGAAAGGGGTTGTATAATAGTTTGTTCATAATCATAATGAAATTTTAGGAATTTAAAAATATTAATTTATTATTTAATGATATATATATATATATATATATAATATATTTATATTAAGTATATAATATTATAAAAATAGAGTGATTGATTAGAGCGATTACCTCTTCTTTGAAACAGCTCATTTAGATCTCCTCTAAAGGACTCTAGAGTTGGTCCTTTTGGAAGAAAATAACCTCTAGAATGTGAATAGGGAAGTGTAGAAGATAATTTTTTATATTTTAATTGATATATAATACTCAATGAGGTAAAATTATATGAGTAAGGAGGTGTCCTTTTATAATGAAGGTGATGAGCACTTTTGGAATTTCTCAAAATATTAATTTATAATAAATTAAATCTCATTCCAAATACCTCCAAATGGAAATTAATTCTAATATAATGTGGAATAGGATGTATATAACATCAAAAAATAGATTTTATAAAAGTTTGTTTTTTAATTTTAAATCTTATCTTTTTTATTAACCATTAGTTAACCTATTTTAATTTTAACTATAGTAAGAACATTTTCAATTTAAAAGGTGGATATTTTTACATAAATTTTTATAATTTAATTATAAATGGTAAATTTATGATATTTTAAACCATGAATTATCCCATTTTCCTTATTTATTAATTTTAGAATTTTCAACTAATTTAATAAAATTATATTCTCATAAAATATCATTTGTGTCAATTTTGACACTATTCATTACATTTAATTTATGAAAATCAATACAATAATATAACTTCAAAAAAAATACATTTAATACACCAATACTATGTCATATTCACCTAGAAATGTTTTTTAGAACCTTAAGTAATTCAAATTATATTTATTTTAAAATTTTTAATATTACTAAATTGAGTTTTTCATTAATTGAATAATCACTCAATCATCATTGTGTAATTATTTATGCTAATTATTACTTCCCTAAAAAATAAAAATAAATTTAAATGGTGTGTATAAACCTTTTAAATTTTATAATAATACACAAATTTGAGCATATATTCTATTTAACCCCTTACTAAAAATATTATACTTATTAAAAGTAAGAGTGTGGCACTTTGTCACTCTCTTTACTTTTAATAATATCCAAGTACTTTTAAGGGAAAACTTTCCATTAAATTATTAAATTTAGAAAATAATTTTATAATTTTATAATTAACTTCAAAAAATAATATTTTTTCAAGTTTTAGTGTAATTTTATAATATTTATAAAATTATTATTACCTTTAATTACCTAGTTTACCCTTAACTATCATAATAAAAATTACTAAAGTTAATATTCATATTATCCAAAAATAAAAGGGGAATATTTATTAAATTTGGAAATTATGATTCCAAATATTGAATCTATTTTTAAAAATTCAAAACACATAATTTCCAAAAATTAATTTAAAATTAATCTCGTTAACGGATCAGAAAAATGGGTTTCTAAAGTGTAAACATTCAAAAGATTGAAATGTTTTTATATAGAAATTAAATGTAAAATTTATTAGAATGGCCTAAATTGGATAAAATGATATAAAATTTATCTAATTATAATTTTAACCAATAAATAATATAATTTAATGCTATAAATTTCTTAGATGAAAAAAAATCAATTAAAATTCAGTATTTTTCATTATTCATCAAAACATGAAACTTATCATAAAAATACCAAAAAATCCACCAAACTAAATTTTTATATCCCTATTTCAGAGAAGAAGTTTATTTTTTTCATATGAAAATTATGAAATTATAAAAAAATTTATTTAAAATGGGTTCCCTATTAAAAGGAGGTAAAATTACCCTTTTGAAAACTACATCTTTTTATTCATAAAAATGGATTTATTTTTATCTTATTCCTACCAAAAATATTACAAGAGTGTCAAAAAATTGATTGAATATATATTATATAAATTTTATTAAAAACATTCATTAATAGTGGTTTGTTTAACCAATTGATATAAAATAGTTTTTTTACATAGCAAAAATAGTTTTCTTAGAAAATTAATTTCAAATATTTATTAATTTCATTTCTATATAATTAATAACCAAAAGATTAATTTTATAAAAAGGTTTAAATTGTATTTTCAGAATTTATTTAATATTTTTTGTAA
This sequence comes from Viscum album, assembly GCA_963277665.1. NCBI lineage: Eukaryota > Viridiplantae > Streptophyta > Magnoliopsida > Santalales > Viscaceae > Viscum > Viscum album. The sequence goes on along the minus strand of OY728159.1, from coordinate 287,167,160 downwards.
TTTTCCATTCTAATGAAAATGTGGTAACTGTAATAATATTTTCATTACAATATTAATATTATATTATAGTTCGGTAAAACTCGATCTTGTGTGTAACGCAAGCTATCAAAAGAAATAAACATTTTGTGTAACATAAGCCAAACGTATTGTTTCAAATACTAGATAATCAAATTATTATTTTTTTATATCATAATATTAACTTGGTGGTGCGTATAATGCAATCCAAAAATAGTTCTTCATTATAAAAAAAAGTTATATCTGGTGTTGTTTGAAATGAAAAATATCAAAAATATTAAATTAATTAGATAAAAATATTTCACAAAATATTTGGGTGTTACATTCTACCTCCATTAAAATGAATTTATCCCTCAAAATGCATCTAGTTTATCAAAGGTTTAATGCTTAAAATTTCCCTTCATAGAAACCCACATCATAAAAATTAATACTAAAAATCCATTTAAAAATGGAAAGTTGGAAACAAAAAGTTTTCCCAAAGTAACTCATCGCTGGGTTTACACATAAGAGAAAATAGGTGGAAAGTGAAAACAATGACATGGAAGAGAAATATAACTATCAAGTTCTGATGGATAGTGATATAGAATATGGTTAGGAGAAAATTAATGATCACAAATCCATAACACAAAGAGTCTTGAAAATGGTAATTGATATCATAAAAAATGATGATAATGAGAGAACATTTTATTTTAATACCCTTTTACGAAAGCTGAATAATTTTCATGAGAAGCTATACTTACTTTATTTCATAACAAAATCACTCTTTATTATGTCATGATCAATTTCCACTTCATCTCTTATTCCAAGAAATGAAGGTGAATTTTTCATTACAAAAGTATTAGTGGAACAAGATATCCAAAAATAGAATTATAGGTCATTCCATATGTATTTATCACAACAAAATGGATAGCACAATTTATCCAATATGTATAAATCCTCATATGAAAAGATAATACTTTAATCTCTAAAACCTCATTTGAAGTTTAACAAAATCCATTTCATAAACGGTTAACCTTATAACCCTTCCAAAATATTAGAGTCCAAAACCATATAAATAAAGTCACTAGATTTCTCAAAATCAGCATAACATTGATCCCCATATATCATAAAGTCACTCTTGATTCTGTCATTCCTAACATGTTAATACCTTTATCATGTATTCTCTTGAAACCTACTAATAATCTGAATTACCATAAACCCTTAGTCAAAACATGCATGCTTTCAAAAAAATTCTCTTTCCTCATACAATAAATCCAAAAATTATATAAACTTAATCTATGATATCATAAACCATATTTTTATCTTTTCAGTCCCAAGGTCATCAATATTATCCCATTCATTTTATCCCAATCAAACATCTCTTTATATCATTATCCTAGTAGCTTGAACATATTAAATTTTTTCCTTCCCTTAATCATGTGTTTTCCAAAAATATCACCTTACCACCTCATTATAGTTACCAGTACCATTCAATATATTCTATTAAATTATTAAGAAAAAAATACAGTGGACTAATACTTATTGTTTCATTATTTCATAATACCATAAAAATACATTATTCCTGAATTCTAATACAAAAACACTCAATAATTTCACCACTTCATTGTCATAATCCACATCGAAAATAGTGATCTCAGGAGATTTCCATTTTTCTTTAGCCTTAAGAGGTTGCTGATGTCGATCATCATCATTAACCTTCATATTTGGGTACTAGTTATCATGATATCCATTTTATTTATACTTAAATCATTGAACTATAAGAGGTACATTATTTGAAGCCTTATCTTTTTCTGCATCAGTGTCTAACTTATTCCCATTAATTAAGCATTAATTTTCTAGATGTCTTCCCTTATATACTTTAAACATTTATCAGCCACCTTTAGAAAATTTCCATCATGCTTATTCTTACACATTTGACTTAAATTAAAATTCATATTATTATTTTCATGGTTTTTATATTTTCCTTTAAAATATATCTTCATTTAATTATTAAACCCCTGGGATTGAAGAGAAACTCTAACCACCATTTCCACCTTAATAGTACATTAGAAAATTTCTTCATATCTTCTAAATTCTCTTTTGGCTAATTTTATTTGTAGACTTGGTTTTATTCCATTGAAGTATCGGTAAACCTTACTTTTAGGTTGGATGATAATGCCATAATCTTACCTTGAAAGTGTTGTAAAATTTTCCTTGTAGTTACCAATAAATTCATCATCCCATTTCTTAAGCTCGAGTAACTCCTTATCCATCTTCATATAAAGAATAAAAGGAAATTAATTATTTAAAAATGGGTTCTTGAACTCATCTCATTACATGGAATCAATTCCATCCCATTACCTCATATTCTTGATAATATTCTACCATTGATATGTTTCCCCTTACAAATGACAGACATCCAAAATGAATTTATCATTTTCTAAACATTAGAGAACCAAAAATATATTTTCAATGATATTGATCCATTTCCCAACCACTAGTGGATCAGAATACCCACTGAAATAATGTGGATTCCCCATCATGAAGGACTCAACAGAATATTGTTCCCTTATTTTCTCATTTAAAAGTATTGCATGATTCATTGCTTTAGAAGGTTTTGTGAGTATAGAAATAAGATTTTTCAATCCTATCCCTATAACATTTGGTTGATTAGGAGGAAAATCATTGTATTTCCCATCGCACTCAGCACTAATGTGGTTTCTTTTGGTTCCATACGTTGACTAAAACCAAAAGTATAGTGTGAGTAATACTAATTATATAGGAAAACCACATAAATAGGAAAAATAACTTATAGTATGTCTAAATTATGAAACCTTTTGTAATCTATAACACATTAGTCTTGTCCTTATATACATCCCTGAAAATATCCTTAGAAATATTTCTTGGGATCTCACTAAAGTTTTCTCATCCTAGTCTCCAAAGGTTGAATAAACCTTTTATCTGATACCGATTATAATGACCCAAGATTTTCATACATTGATATTACATCTTTTTATGTTAATATTCATTACATTACACAAACAAATTCTTAAGGACCATAATAGTTTATTTCCTCTAGAAACTTGGAACACATTCTTCAAATTTGTTGAAAGATATTCAACATCTCCCATAGATATCTTCCCCTTAGTACTCCTACTTAAAAAAATTATTTATAACCTGTGGAAAAGATAGCATAAGAAAGGGTGAGATCTTATGCTCAGTAAGGGAAGAAAATAGAGATATATAAGAATAACAAAAAAATAATTGTATGATAATATAAGAATAACATTTTAAGTTCATAACCTACAAAGAAAAGATGAATTACATGAGTCATGGCATAAAGATTGACATTTCATAAGACATAAATCATAAGGGAATCAAGAGTATTAGTCATTAAAGAATAAAATATGAATAATCCATGGAATTTTGGTAGACACATAAACATAAAAAATCATTCCCTATAAGTCAAGGTACATTGCCAAAACTTATCAGGAAAATTTATGGGGACTACACCTACTGGCTGGAAAACACCAATATCCCTAATTGTAGTCCTTTACTTATAAGGAATCAAGTTTACCCATCTTCCCATGGTAGATTTTGTTTCCCCATCTTCCCATAGTGTATCGGGTTTCCCCATCTATTCATAATAGATTAGGTTTCCCCATATTCCCATAGTGGATCGGGTTTCCCAATTTTCCCATAGTGGATCAAGCCTATTGACTTGTTTCTCATCATTATCTAATGAGATATAAATCATTACTCATTGTATTGGAGGGAGATATAGGTCCCACCCATCACATAATTAAAATCATACATATGTGTTCCATAAGAACATAAATCATTCATCATATCAAAACCCATGGAATGAAATGTGTTTCATAAACATCATTAAATCAAAACATTTCTCCTAGAAAACAAATGGGTTTTATAAATATCATTCCATTATAAAAATAAACCAACCATAGGAATAATTGGGATAGTATCCTAGAAAAATATCTCCATTAAAATATAAGTAAAACAAAATAATATTATCATAGATGAAAAATAATTTTGAGTGATAAAGTCACGAACTAACCCAAGTTGAGTCTCAAGCTGTGACTACCCCAAGCCCACCTCCGTAGGCCAGGTGGGGGTGACTAGTGTTGAAGGCATAACTCACTTAGGGAGGACTTTTTCTAAGTAATTGTATGAACACACATATCCATCTTGATGAAAAAGTATTGAGGGAAAGAGTAAAATATGTAACACTGCTATAAATTAAACAAAGCATGCATGAACCTATAGATAGTAAAAAGTATGGTAGTGTAAAATAAAAATTAAATGTGAAAAATACACACCCAAATAGAAAATTAAACTGTTGAGATATCCCATCTCCTTAATCCCATGTTGTGACCACTGTACATGGTCTAAATCACCCAGTATCCCTAAGCTCCTCTATAGTCACAGACGACCTGTCAATCATCTATAGAAGAAACAAGACAAGTGGGAAAGGCCTATGTAGGGGTGAGTATATATATACCCATTATGAAACCTCAAAATATTAATGGGGGAGTAGTAAGAGATACAATAGAAAAGAAAAATATTATAACACAGGATAAAAGATATAGTGAAAGAGAACATATTAACCCAAAAGTGAGTGAAAGTAATCTCACCCAAACATAAGGGGATAAACACGATGATTAGATTAACTAATCGTCAAGTCTTCTCCACCTATATCAAGGTGAGAATATAGATATGAAAATTATGTGGCATAACCTATGTGTCTTTGTCTCTCCTAGAGGAGAGTAACCAAATACAAGGTGTGGATACATAAGGTTATATATTTATGCTCAGTTGAGGAATCACAAATGATAGATTAAGGGAATATCCATCTCATGTATAAGACTAAGAAGAAGAGTATCCAATAGTTCCAAATTTCCTTCAATGATTCTCATCATCACATGCATCTTCCCATAAGTAATCATCCAACTCCAGCCATGCCTCATCATTATGTCGCACATTCAAGGGGCCACAAACTCTTGGTAGGGAACTCATGCCCTGGTATAATAGGAGGGTCCCACTTTGACAACCATGATGGAAATCTACTTCTCAACCTTTCTCGAGGGTATTTATTGGAAAGGTCATCGAGAAACTCCACTACCCATCCGTGGTTGATGGTACCACTCAGAAAGGTCATCAAGGAACTCCACTTACCATCCCTACTAGATGGTATTGCTCGGGAAGCACACCGAGGAACTCCATTTCCCATCCCTAATAGAGGGTAACACTTGGAAATTTCATTGATTAAATCCACTTCCTAGCCCATCTATAGGGTACCACTTGAAAAGGTTATCGATGAACTACACTACCCAACCATGCTAGAGGGTACCGCTTAGAAAGGTCATGGTGATCCTACACGATCACTGCCATCAGCAGGAATTTCCTAACTAGGAATTGTGCCCATAAAATTCTACAAAAAAAATCTTTTAAGACAAAATATATGGAACCATAACATACTAAATGAAAAACCACTTACTTAGGTTACTCGTATGCCAAAATCTAAGTTCAAACGAAGACAATACGAAAGATTGAAGTTTCCTCAAAAGATATCAAGGGGTACACAAGGTGTGAGTAGACCCACACTGCATGTGGTCCTAGTACACTGCCTGGACGTGTCCCTGGATATAACATGGATCCATCCTGTGTAGTAGTACACTCTATATAGGTGGACAACATAGCATTTTTAGGCTAACCAAGATTAGGTCGTGTCCTGTTGGTCGTGTCCATGTACTTGGGTACACAGCAGTGTACTTCCACACGGGTTCCCTCCTGTGTGACCCATCTCATGGGTTTTACAACTAGTAAAAGGGACACATTTCATGTTGGAGTACTATATTTCGTTTCATCCTTAACTTTTTTGAAACCCTAGTTGTCTTCGTTGAGGGGGCTACACGCCATGTGTTCATCATTATACATGGCATGTAGTCGGGTTTTTTCCAGAAATTTCAGATCTTTACATCCACTTCCATTACTTAGAATATGATCTTGTTGCTTTATTTCTTGAACTATTTATGGAAAAATGGGTGTATCTGGCCAAAAGTCATTATTTTAGGACATCATTCGCTGGAAATCGGCCTCTTCTCATACACAAGGTTTCGTTGTTTGTCATGTATGACATAGTGCCTTCCACATTCTATTATTTGATCTAAAAAACCTAACAAAATAAATTCCCTATAATGATACTAGATCTATTCATGCTTCACACGTGATTCTTTCATGATTCTAGGTGTCCGATCAGACTCAGTACCACCCAGAAAAGTCCAATTAGGACCGAGCGGTCCAATTAGTGAATAACACGAAGAAATAAGGTATAAAAGCACCAAAACCAAATTTTTAAACATCATTGTCCATGATTTATTGAACAATGATCAAGAAAAACTGTCTATGGTTATAAAATAATTTAAAAGAAATAAGTTTATGTACTCTGGCACCTAAAATTGGTGCAAATCCAAGAAAAATGATGTATCTACTCAATCAATTTAATAAAAGGGTGTAAATCAACAATTGAAAATTTTTAAATAGATTATGGATCATTCATTGATGAATAATACATCCAACAATGATTTATGGAATCCATTGTGTTCCTTGCATCCTTATCTCATTCAATTTGGTGTTTCATCGTCGTCCGATGAGATCCACCAATAGAAAGAGCAAGGAGAGCATCATCAGAAATTACAGGGTTATGAGGCTGACCCTATGTAAATATACATGGAATCACATTTATAGAATTCATTTAGGATTCAAATGAGTTAATTAATTAATTTAATAATTAATTATTTCATTGAATGTGCTACCAATGAGCGAGGAGTCCGAACGCCCCGTGAAGACCAATTTTATGTCATACCTAGGGTAAAAACTATGTTTCAGACTCCACCGTTATCTTAGATTTTTTATCCAAGCTTTTTTTAAGATTTATCCTATTTTATTTAATAACCTATGTACATGTAATATAAAATATATTTAAATTTTTTATCAAATTTATTATGGGCACACCAGGCCTCGGAATCTCGTATCATCTGAGGGCCTAGTGCATAAAATATATATATAAAGTTTCAAAGTCTTACAAGGAAAAAAAAGTCTCTACATCATTCCCTCCTTCAATATTTTCATCCCCTAAAATAAAATACTAAGAAAACAACTTGGGATAATTAGATCGTACTTGTCTCTCCCGCTCCTAGGAACTCTCCTGCATGTTCCCATGCTACCACAACATGTGGACCAAGGGGATTTTCCATCCACAAAGGGTCCTCTCCTGAAAATCATTGATTTCCACTAGGTTCTCCATGAAGGTGTATCCATCCTTAATGTATAGCTCACCCCATTCGATAACCTATGTGGGGTCATTCACATATAACCTTAGCTATGACACATGAAAGATTTCATGCAATTTCCCCAGCTGTGGGGGTAGGTTGAGGTGGTAAGAAACCTCTCCAACCCTTTACATAATCTTGAACAACTCAATGAAACTCATGGATTACTTTCCTCCCTGTATTAACCTCCACAATAATCATCAAGGGGAGACTCTTAGGAAAACATTGTCTCCCTAATTTAACTCCAATGGCTAAAAATGTAAATCTATGTAATATTCCTATCTACTCTAGGCTATCATCATCCAATCATGGATGATATAGAATTTATCCATCATCACCCACACCATATCTGGTCCCATAAGAGATTACTCTACAATATCTATCCAATACTATGGTGACCTAAAGGGTCCCTTGTAAAGGGTCTCAAAAGTTTTCATGTTGATGGTAGAGTGGTAAATATTTTTTTTATAAAAACTCTACCAAGGGAAGGTAATCCTCGAAGATCCATCCAAAGTCTAACATACATTCCCTCAACATATCCTCCAACAGCTATACTCCATGATTAGTTTTCCCATTGGTATGGGGGTGAATGTTTTTATTCATCCTCATCTGGGTTATAAATTCCTCTTAAAATCCTCTTCAAAATCATGATGTAAACCATGCATTAATATTGGAGACAATCTTTGAGGTAACCTCATGAAGGAAAACGATGTCTTGTACGTAAAGCTTCCCCAAAATATCCACAAAACTTAAATCCCTAATAGAAAAGAAATGAGATGAATTTATAAGTCAGTTAACTATAACCAAAATGGAGTCATGGAATATCTCTATGTGTGGAAGACTTATGACAAAGTACATGTATATTTAATCACATTCCCACTCTAGGATCTTAAGGGTTTGCAACAAATCTTCCAGAACCCGGTGCTCAACCTTCACCTACTGATAAGTGAGGCACTGAGAGATGAACTCTACTATGTTATGTCTCATATTGAGACACCAAAACTGCCACTAAAGTTCTCTTTAAATCTTACCCACATCAGGATCTAAATTTAGGTTATAAGTGTGGAACTATCACATCACTACCTCTCGCAATGTGACTGTAACCACAGTTCAGCCATATAATAAGATGATGTGATTCCCTCCTTCAAAATATCCATCTGGTGAGTCGCCTATAGATATCTGATCATGTGATATCTAACAATAAATGTTTCCCAACTGGGACTCTCTCATATACTTGAGAAGTGGAGGATTAAATACCATTAATTTTAGAAAAGTTGTACCCTCCTACTCTACCAGGGTCAGCTGTAAGGAAACCAACTGCTCTGAAGTCTCTTACACTATGTGAGCCTAAGACTTCATACTAAGGGAATATGATAAAATGTTTCCCTTACCTGTAGTTTATATTTTTTCAAATTCATATTCCTACAGGAACTCTAGCAAATATCATTGTCTCAAATTTTGGTATCTCTATATAAAGACGTACCTGAGACTCTATTGGACTGAGTAAACCACAAAGTGTACCCTAGTAGGTAGTTCCTCCACATCCTTAGGGAGAATAATACTGCTTCTAACACTAGTTCATGAGTCTTGTAGTTCTTCTCATGAGGTCTCAAATTACTCTACTTTTAGGTGATAACTTCTTACCACTACATCAACACACATCTGAGCCCATCTCCTGAGGTATCACAATACACTAAGAACTTCATGCCTTCCTCTAGTAGTATCAACACTAGATCACTCGTCAGCCTCAACCACAACTACTCAAAGGACCTCAGCCACTGCTCAGACAAGGTAAATTGCTACCCCTTACATTTCATGGTGTTCAAAGGGGCTGTGATTCTAGATAAATTTTCCATAAACCTCCTATAGTACCCCACTAAATTAATAAATATTTTCACCTCTGACACACTCTTCAGTTGATCCCAATAAATTATTTCATTGATATTGATTGGATTCATGGATAAACCATGCCTATAAATTAAATTCCCTAGGAAGTGAACCTCATTAATCTAGAACTATCACTTCGAGAGATTTTAGTAATGCTAGTGATATCAAAGAAAATATAGGACCATCCTTAAGTGATATGCATGCTCCTCCTTTGATGCAGAGTAGATGAGTATGTCATCGGTGAAGACAATAAAAAGTTGGTCCATGTACAACTAGAAAAATTGGTTCATCAAATCAATAAAAATAGAGGGGGAATTCATCACACCAATGTTCATCCCTAGGAACTCATAGTGTCTGTATTGATATCCTAATGAAAACATTGGAAAATCAGCCTTGTGAACCCTCAACTGGTGGTATTCGGACCTAAGATTGATCTTTGATAAACACCTTGTTCCATATAAATAGTAAAATAGGTCTTCAAATTCTTAACAAGGGGTAATTTTTCTTTATTATGGCCTAGTTCAGGTTTAAATAATCTACTCAAATCCACAATCTATCTTTCACCTTTTTCATGAACAACACTAGAGCTTAACAGGGGACACACTAGGTCTGATGAAACCATTATATCAAAGTTCCTCCAACTATAACCACAACTCTTGTATCTCATTCGGTTCTATCCTATATTCCTTAGAATATATCAAATTGGTGCCGGGATGCAAGTCAATTCAAAATTCCATCTCCCACCTCAGAGGTAGTCCTAGAACATCCTTAGGGAAGACGTCTATATAATCCTCCACAACTGAAAGAATCAATATACCTAAATAGATTTATGAACCAATGGATATAATAACTAACTAATGGGTTATGGGATATATTCTACTGATCCTAGAACCCACTTACCCTTCCTTGAGATCTCTCTCACCAAAAAGGGAGAATCTTGTCCCATCAACACATAGGCATCTGACTTTTTTGTAGTGATAGTAAGTTTGGGCTCGGACCATGGATAACCAATCCATGCACAATATGACATCATCGGGTTACATTTTTATGAAAAAAGTTCCCACATGAACCTCCCTCCACCATGAAATAGCTCTCAATTCCAAAAAATAAAATATATACAAGACGTGTACCCTGTAGGAATCTCGAGATAAAGTTGCTGGGATAACACCTCAACTAAGAGCTTAAGCTATCACACTAGGAGTATATATATAAAGGAATGGATAGAACCTATTTATATTAACATTGAATAAAGAGTATAAAACATGCATATCATTCATATTATCATCTCGTGTGCTACAGGATCATAGACATCCAAAGCCTGTAGCTGTCTGCGGCCTCAGCTACTAGCTCCTTGAGCCTAACATGGGCTACCTAATGCTGGTGGTCGAATTATCTCATAACATTGTCCACTAGACATATCTCCTCGTTCTATTCTTACAACTCCACCTCCCTGGGTACCAACCTGACCTTGCTTGGGAGATCCATGATCATGGTGTTACCTCTACCGTGGTGGTTCATCTGCAACTTGCATGCACTCCTTGGCATGTCTGGTTAGACATTCACATGATATGTGACCTCTCCCATCATAAGAAAATCATTGACCCTATCTTGGATTACCTAGTGATCTACGATGTCTTTTTACCAAACAACTATGCACCTGAGTCTAATCATGAGGATTTCACATGTGTCGATATTTTGACACTTGGCATCTGTTAACTACTATAGAAGACTCAGCTCTGTGGTACCCACTATTAGATCCAACTATCTAGCATCCCACTAATAGAAATATCTATATAACTCATTTCCACTCCAAAACCTCAGCATAGGTGTGGATGCATAAGGGAACAACGCTAGCTCGGATATCTCTATGGAGTCCCTAATTAAACTTCTTTAATCAATAGTATATATCCTAGATCATGTTAAGAGAGTAATGTATAAGGCCTATAAAACTTACTGTATAATTAGGCACCATAACCCCTCCCATCTGTAGCTCTAAAATCTCTTGGATCTAGAATAAGCATAAGCAAGAGGGGTGGTACTCCTCATAGAATAGTTGCTGAAATTCAGTCCATGAGAGTGTCGACTCATCATGAATCTATGTAACAAGGCTACACCAGTGCCTAGATATTCTATGGAAAAGGATTGCTGCTAGTGCAACCACCTGATCCATTGGGTTCTGGACAAGCCTAAATATATGGACCATCGACTATAGTCAATCCTCTACTACTTGAGGATCTGGATCATCATGGAACCTCAGTGGCCTCTGATGATAGAACTCGTGGAGCACACTAATTCTATGTGTTTCCTTAGCCTCATATAATGGAATGATATACTACATGACAGGTGTAGGTGCTTCTACCTACCCAACTGGAGTAAGGGTTTATGGGATGGACCTTGAACTAAGGCCTCGTCACTCATCAGATCATCATCACAAACTAGAACTGGTATCCTTACTAGCTATCGTCGCAGAGGCATCTGAAGATTGATCAAGAGGTACCACAGTTAGATGAGAATATATTTATATATATATATATATATATATCAACAAAAATGGGAAGCTGACTCAATAAGGGCAGTAAAAGACTCAGTCTTTTATGATAAATGTACTATTTATCCCTACAACAAATGTCTCAGTATGCTGAGTTAACAAGCAGGTATTTAGGGTCCTATGGAATGGATACGTTGGCCACCCTCACCATCACTGGACTCTCTATCCTGAGAGACACACTTGAGACACTTGACCTTGTTTCCCCAAACCCAACCAAAGTCCTTGTTGGGGGACTAGTTCGAACAACATCCCAAGGATCGAACTTCCTCTCATACCAATCCTTCATGACCCAACCCAAAATGGGGCTCGAGTCATGACTACCCCAATCCCGCCACCATAGGTCAGGGGGTGGATACAAATACCGATGGAATAACTAAAATGGGGAGGCCTTTTCCTAAGTACCTATATGTGCACACACATCTATCTTAATGAAAAAGTACATAGGGAAAGAGTACAAGATGTCACACTACAGTAAAGTAAATGAATCATGAATGAACCTATAGATAGTAAAAAGGTACGGTAGTGTAAACTGAAAAAGTAATGGTTAACAACACATGATCAAATAGAAAAGTAAACTACAAAGATAGCTCAAATCCTGAATCTAATGCTGCAATCACCATATGGGGTCCAAAGCACCCAATATTCATAATCTCTTCTATAGTCATGGTCAACATGTCCATCATATGTAGAAGAAACAACATGTATGGGAAAATACCATGTAGGGGTGAGTAGGTACATACCCAATAAGAGACCCCAAAAGCTAAATGGGGACAAGTAAGAGATATAATAGGACAAGATATAAGATACAGTGAAAGAGAAAAGATCAACCCAAAAAGAGAGTTAAAGTAAGCTCATCCAAACACAAGGGGCTAAACATAGTGATTAGATGAACTACCCTTAAAGTCTTATCTAAATATATTAGAAGATTAGACTCATCCAAGCATGAGAATCTAGACGCAAAAAGAATTTGGCATTCCTCATGTGTCTTCGCCTCTCCTAGAAGATAGAAACTAAATACAAGGTGTTGACTCATAATGATATATATTTATTCTAATTCAAAGAACCCAAAGTGAGAGGGTAAGGGGATATCCATCTCACAACACATCCCAATAATAATAGTATCCAATAGTTCTAAAAGTCCATCAATGATGCCCATCATCTCACGCATCTTCCCATAAGTAATTGTATAATTCCATCCATGCCTTGTCACTATGTTGCACAGTAGAGGGGACCCAAACACTAGTTGGGTAACCCTTTCCATGTTATAATATGAGGTTAAAACTTTGATATCCATCTAGGAACTCCACTACCCATCCCTACTAGAGGGTACTACTCAGAAAGGTTATCATGGAACTCCACTACCCAACCCTAATAGAGTGTACTGCTCGAAGAGGTCATCAAGGAACTCCACTGCCCAACCCTACTAAAGGGTATCACTCAAAAAGGTTCTTGATGAACTCAACTTACCATCCTTTCTAGAGGGTATAACTTAGAAAGGTCTTCAAGGAACTCTACTACCCAGCTATGTTAGAGGGTATCGCTCGAAAAGGCCATGGGGATCGTGCATGATTAGTGTCGTCATCAGGCATTTCCTAACAAGGAATCATGTCTGTAACATTATATAATGTATCTCATAAGACACAAAGTATGGCACTATAGCATTACACATGGAAAAAACACAAGATTGGCTACTCATGGGCAAAAATATGAGTTCAAACAAAGGAGATATGGAAGATTGAAGTTTACTCAAAAAGAGCTCAAGGGTACATGTCGTGTGAGGGAACCCCCACAACGTATGGTCACACTCCACCACTTGGTTGGGTCCCTGAATGGAACACAAATTCATCCCATGTATTACTACACTTCTTATAGGTGGACAACACAACATGTCTAGACTAATCATGACCAGGCCATATCCTATTGGTCATGTCTATGTACTTGGGTACACGGCCGTGTACCTAGTTGTGTACTTCCACATGGGTTCCTTCCTTCATAACCCATCACATGGGTTATACAAGTAGGAAAAAGGATACATTGTGTGTTAGATTACTACACACCATGTTGTCCTTAACTTTTCAAAAACCCTAGCCACCGCTGTTGAGGGGGCTACACACCTTGTGTTCATCATTGTACATGGCATATAGTCAGTTTTTCTCTATAAATTAAAGGTCTTCAGATCCAATTCTATAGCTTTTAATATAATCTCAATACTTTATATCTAGTGTTATCTATGGCCAAAAAAGGAGGATCAAGCTGAAAATCATAGTTTCAGGCCTTCATCTTCCAAATATTGGCCTCCGCTCATCCACATGGATTCACCGTTCATTTTTCATGCCAACGTGCCTTCCACATTTGATTATTTGATCTCAAATCACCAAAAAACATTTATTCCTTATAGTAATCCTAGATCTATCTATATTTCATCGATTCATGCCTTGAATGTGATTCTGTCATGATTTTGGGGATCCGATCGGGCTCGGTACCACCCGATAAAGTCGAATTGGGACCAAGGGGTCCAATTGGTAAATAATACAAAGAAATGGAAGAGAAAAGAACCAAAAAAAAATTTCAAAATATTTTTCCAAGATTTATTGTTCAATGATCAATATTTGGAATCTATATTTAGAAAACAATTGAAAAGAAATAAGTTTTTGTACTCGGGCGCATGTAATTGGCCAACAATTGGTACAAATCCAAGAACAATGACAGATCTACTCAATAAATTTAATCAAAGGGTGTAAATCAAAAATTTATTATTCCTACCTAGATTATGTATTTTTTTATGAAGAACACATCCTCCTATGATCAAGATAAGACATTGTGTTTGTTGTGTCCTGATCTGATCTGATCTGACATTTCACCATCATCTAATGAGATCCTCCAACAGAAGGAGGAAGGATAGAATCATTGGAAATTCTAAGGTTATGTGGTTAACCTTGGGTGAATCTCCATGGAAGTACATTTATATAATTAATTTAGGATTTAAATGAGTTAATTAATTAATTTAATAATTAATTATTTCAATAAACATACCGCCAACGAGCGAGGAGTCTGAACATCCCGTGCTAACCCATTTTATTTCACACCCAGAGTAAACACCATGTTTCTGACTTAATTGTGATCACGTATTTCTGATTCAAGTTTCTGTTTAAGATTTATCCCATATTATTTAATAATTTTTGTGCGCCTAATATAAAATTTGTTTAATTTTTTTTTTAAATTAATTTTTGGAACACCAGGCCTTAGAATCGCATGTCGTCTCAACACCTAGATCAAGAAATACATATAGAAAATTTCAAAGTCTTAAAAGGAAAAATCCTAGTCTTTTCATATCAATTGAAAATAAATCTTGAGTAAAATATCCTTTCTACTTTGAAAAGTTTTATTTTTTTAAAATACCAATCAATTTTAAAAGAAAACATTTTATTTGAAAATAACCTTGTAAACTTGTAAAGGAAGATTCAAATCATTAAGGTGTCATGATAGTGGAATTTTTAATTAATTCCTTCTAAGTTAAAAAACATTTCTTCAATATATTTTTTTCAGTAAAGTTACAAAGATCCTTATTTATAAAATGACAAAAATATTATTTTCAAATCGTTTCATGAAAAACTCAAACATGAGTAAAAATAACATTAAATATTCCTAAAATTATAGTAAAAACTTTTTTGAAAACTTTTTTTGAAAACATGGATGTTAAATATAAATATTTCACAATACTGATTTAAAATGAAACAATCCATATTAATGATGAGATTGTGAAATAATCACTTATCACTTTATAATCAGTAGAATCGTATTCCCCATTAAAGAAAGAAAATTATAAGCATATGAAAATAACATAATATTTAGAATAATAAACATAAAATAAATTCATGGTCATTATATACACCAAAAAAAAGAAACAATTGGTGTATAAGGCATGTGTCCCACAAAAATAAAAGTTCGAAAAAAATATCTTACCTTAATTCTTGACTTCCTTCATACACATTAAAACCTCTTGTATAATAAATATAAGTTTATTATACATCTACCATATAAACATACTCATATATATAATACCATATATGATTTACTTATGACTTTATATTACCTTAATTCTTTACTTCCCTTGTGGTATATTACTCTCTTATTAACGATTCCAAATTTAAGTTATGTTTCGGGTAATAACTATTTTGTTTATCTTACATGTTTTGACTTGTTATTATTGATCCTAAAACTTAGATCATAATTTCATCATCTTCAGAATTATAATCATGACATAAATATAATCTATATTATTTGTGTGTGTGTGTGTGTGTGTGTGGTTATCTATAAAATCTAGAGGTTGAAAATAAAATACACTGTTCAAGGAGACGGTAGGCCATACGTATGCATGAATGTTGTTTTCATTTTTTTATTAAAATAGAGAAAATTATATGATATATTATAATTATAGAATAATTATTATGTTATATATATCATATATATTCATAAAATTTATCTTTATTACCACCCATGTAAAATATATATGAAAAATTAATCACATCACATCGTGGAGATAGTAAGCCATACGTACGCACAAGCAGGGTTATCATTTCCCAAAATATTAGGTGGTAAAAATTTAGATATGATATTATCATTATATAAGTATAATTATGTCATAAATATCATATATGAACACTAAAACCATCATAATCCCCATTTATAAAAGACGGCTATGGAAAATGAATTGTATCTCTACGTGAAGACGGTAAGTCGTACGTACACACGAGTGATGTTTTCACTTCTTGTTAAATGGGAAAGAAGATATATAATTTTTTTCTAGTAATAATAATAACATTTCAGAATATTGAGGATAATGAAGTTATTATTTTATGATATATATATATATATATCATAGATTTATAGGAGGTATGGAATTGTAGAAAACAAGAGTGATTGATTGGAGCAATTACCTATTCTTAAAAATGGATCCTTTAGATATATTTTTAATGACTCTAGAGTTGGAAATTTTTGAATACCAAAACCTCTAGAATAGGTTAAATATGATGAGGGATTATGCTTCCATTTATAATGAAGTTGAGGGGCACTTTTAAAATTTTTCAAAATATTAATTTATAATAAATGAAATCACAATCCAAATACCTCCATATATTAATGGAATTTTAAGATAATGTGGGATAGGGTGGATATACCATAAAATAATAGATTTTAGAAAAAAATTAATTTTAAGTTGTATCTTTTTTATTAACCCTTAGTTAACCAATTTTAATTTTAACTATGGTAACAACATTTTCAATTTAAAAGGTAGATATTTTTACTTATAAGTGGTAAATTGAACCATAAATGGTAAATTTATGATATTTTAGACCATAATTTATCCCGTTTATCATTATTTGTTGAATTTAATATTTTTAACTAATTTTATAAAATATTATTTTCATAAAATGTCCTTAGTGTCAATTTTGACACTATTCATTACATTGACTTTACGAAAATTAATATAGTAAGATAACTTTGAACCAATACATTTAATACACCTATAATATGTCATATTAACCTATATAATTCTTTTATCACATTAAATAATTCAAATTATATTTATTTTAATATTTTTAATATCATATAATTCAGTTTTCATTAATTGAATAATTATTGCGTCATCATTGTGTAATTATTTATGCTAATTATTTCTTCACTAAAAATTAAAACAAAATTTCCGTGATGTATATAATAATTTTAAATTTCATAATATATATATATATATATTATTATATCTTATATTTAACCCCATATTAAAAATATTATATTTATTAAAAGTAAGAGTGTGGCATTTTGTCACTCTCTTTGATTTTAATAACATCCAAGTCATTTTTTTGGAAAAGTATCCATTAAATTATTTGATTTAGAACCTTATGTAATAAGTGTATAATTAAATTCATCTCATAAAATTTGATAAAGTTTTATTGTAATTTTATAATATTTATAATATTATTTTTACCCTTAATTACCTGATTTACCCTAAACCGTGATAATAAAACTTACCAAAGTTACTATCCAAATTGTCCAGAAATAAAAGTGACCTATTTAATAAATTTGTAAGTTTTGATTCAAAAAATGGAATATATTTTTCAAAATTAAAAACACATAATTGGAAAAAATTAATAAAAAATTAATCTCATTTACGGAATGAGAAAACAGGTTTTTAAAGGGAAAACGTTCTAATGAACATTATGTTTTTCTATCTAAATTCAAAGTGAAATTGTTTTGAATAACCTAAATTGGATAAAATGATATAAAATTTATATAATTATACTTTAAAACCAATCCAAAATATAATTTGACACTATAAATCATTTAGAAAAAAAAGTGTTTTTTAATTAAAATTTTATATTTTTCACTATTCATGAAAACATGAAACTTATCAAAAAAATACCAAAAATTAAACAAAATTAAATTTTTATATATCTATTTCAAATAATAAGTTTATTTTTTCATATAAAAATTACGAAATCATTAAAAATTATATTTAAAATGGGTTCTCCATTAAAAGCAGTAAAATTACCCTTTTGAAAAATACATCTTTTTATTCATAAAAATGGATTTATTCTTATCTTATTCCAATCAAAAATATTGGATGAGTGTCGAAAAAAACATTGAACATGTAATATATAAATTGTATTAAAAAAATCAATAATAATGTTTTGTTTAATTTATTTACATAAACTGGTGTTTGTACATATAAAAATAGCTTTCTTAGAAAATTATTTTCAAATAGTTATTAATTTCATTTCTAGAAAATTGATAACTGAAGGATTCATTTTATTTAATGTTTCAATCATATTTTCATAATTTATTTAATATTGTTTGTAATTTTTTATTCCAACCGCTAGGTGGTAACTATAATAATATTTTAATTACAGTATTAATAGTATATTGTAGTACAATAAAACTCAGTCTTGCATGTAATGTAAGCTATCGAAAGAACTTGTAATTGTGTTTAACACAAGCCAAATATTGTGTTCTGTGAACCAAAATCTAATCTATTTATTTTTTGTAGTACAATTTTAACTTGATGGTGCGTATAAATCAAGCCAAACTTTGTGCTTTCGTATTAAAAAAGATATATTTAGTGTTCTAATAAATGAAAAATATCAAAAAGATTAATTTAATTTAAAAATAAATATTTCAAAAAATCGTGGGTTGTTACAGGAAGTAGTTACTACATCAGGAACAAAGAAGGAAATTAAGGAAAGTATGGATACATAGATGATGAAAGAGTATTTTCAAGAAACACATTCAAGAGAAAGTGTTAGGCTTTATCCATGTGTGTTAAAACCATTTTCCAAAAAAAATATTCTAAATAAAGGAATAAATCAATAAGATAACTTTTTCTGGCTAGTTTAGTAATGGTGGAGAGATAGTTGTGAAATCTGGAAGTCTAAAATTTAAGAAGACCATATGATGATGTTCAGAAGGTGAATCAGGAATATATCAACCAGATGTTATCCCTCATCCCAGAATAATGGAATTAGTGTAGAAAATACAAAGGTCACTTATAAGGGTAGTTATAGAAAAGGTAAGAGTATTTATTTTAAATATTCCATAGAAATTTTTCTAAAAAGGAAAAAATATAATAGTTATCTCACGGGAGTTTTAGAATGCACATGGTGTATTGTGTGGTGAAGTTGAGTTAGTGGAAGTATTTTAAAGAATAGAGGTTTTTACATGGAAATCAAATCTAGTAGAATTATTTTCTTAGAGATTGAGAGGTGAATTCTATCAGATTCACCATCCAAACTCTACTATTTAATAGAGAAAAATCACTTGTGATTTGTATATAGAAATTTTAATCATCTTTTAATTCCTTAATCAAAGTAAAGAAATATTCCCCCATGGATTAGGAATCACATATAAACTACATAAATTGTGTTATTCTTCTATCATGATTTCTTTTAATCTTTTCCTTTTGATAATTATTGTCTATATTTATTCAGTGGTTATTTTTTGTAGTTTGGTGACTTGAGTGTGGTGTGTATTCTAAGTTCTAGACACCATGGAATGGACTTTCATCAAGTCTTTATTTCTACCATATAATTTCTAGATGGTATATTCTAATGTTTGTATTAGAAGATAATTGTGAACCTAGAAAATGGTATTGGATATTTTGTTGGAGTTTTGGATGATCAAACCCTGATGAAAATTTTTTAGGGCTTAGTTTCATTGCTTCAATATTCCCTTTTCATAGGGGAAGAGTTTTTGGTAATCAGTTTCATATCCCATGTATTTTTTATGGAATTTAGTGTGGATTCATTATTTAATGGAGGAATTTAATTTTATGGGGGTGATTTCCAGGTGAATAATGTTTAATTACATGAATTTTGGGTTTTGAAAAATGAAAATGAAAGATTGTTTACTCTAGAAGAAACCTGATATTCCATTGATGGGAACTAAGATAAAAGTGATGAAGAATAAAGAATATGAGAGGTGAAGTAACAAATAATTGGGGTTGATTGAGATGTTAGTATCCTAGAAAATGTATTATAAAATATGATAATTAAAAACTACATCAGAACATATGAAGACCCTCACTTACATGTGTGAGAATCCAATCAAAATGAAAAATGTTTCCCTTTTGTGAAGGCTGTTAGAAATGAGGATTTTATAAGGTAAACTAGTGTAAAATCATATCAATGACTTAAACATGATCTAGAGTCAATTTTAATGATTAAAGGTGAAATTTTGATATTTGAAGTGGGTGTTTTTGTTTCTTTCATCACTCACTGAGTCTTGTGATATGATATTCATCATAGTGAGTAACTAAATTGGAAATATTAACCATATGTTTTTGAACATTAAAGACCTGATCTTGAATGATTAAATTTATTATATATAGATTCAATAATATCTTAGAAATTACTATAACATGTAATTAAGGGTCATTAAACTATAGAAAGAGGTTAGATAAAAAGAAAAGGAAGAATAATTTGAAGTAGGAGTAGATGGACAGAAGTTCATCCCATGTATTAGATTTGTGGGAAGAAAGGTCACATGAAGAAGGATTGAAATCAGTATAGAGTGAATTATAGAATATAAACCACCATAAGTGGATCAATGAATCCTATCATAAGATAATTGTGGTATATTTTTGAGTGTTTATAGTTCACTTGAGTCTTGTATTATCGACTCTGGATATTCTTTCTACTCAATATCTGATAGGGAAGTATAAAGAAATAAACTTTCAGAAGATATAGAAAGGTTTATCTTATTGATGATCAGGATCTCAAAAATTATGGTAAAGGCTGAAATCTGTATCCAGACAAGGAAGATAAGTATGCTTGATTTAAAGGTCATGTGACACATACTAGAATTAAGGAAAATTTTAATTTACATTGGACGGTTTGATGATGTATATTTTAATAAAACATTCCAAAATAGTGTGAAAAGTTTCATGTGGTTCTTTGGTTGTGGAAAAAGGAGTAAAGTAAGGGATTTTATACCTCATGGTTGTATCATAAGGTATGATACATGTTGTATAAGTAACATTCAAAAATTTATGAAATGACTATCTGGGTCACTTAAGTAAAAAAGGTATAAATATTCTCACTATTAAAGATATTATAAATATCAATAGCATGGAGTGCAACATAAGAAAAGGTTTTTTATTTAGAAATAAGTGTAAAATTTACTTCCAAATAGAAGGTGAAGTATAGAAGAACTAAAATTGGGATTGGATCATATAGATGTATGGGTAGAATCTTTAGTTCATTCTCATGGATGTTCATTATTCTATGTAACCTTCATTGATTATGTGTTTTAGAAATTTTGGGTGTTCTTTCTCAAGAACAATTCTTAGGTGTTAAGAATATTCATTTTATGGAGTGATATAATAGAAAAAGATACAAGTGGAAATTTTTAAGTGCCTATAGTCTGGTAATTATAAGAAGTATGAAAGGAGATATTTCTAGAGGTTTTATTGGTGGAAGGGAATATGGTTTGAGAAGACCACACTAGGTACTTCAAAATATACAGATGTCACATAGAGGATGAATCAAAAAATCATTGAAATTTTAAGGGGTATGATAATTTACACGAGATTCCCCAATATATTTTTTGTGGAGGTAGTGAATTATGTGGTATGCATGATCAAAAGGAGTCCCCTTATCTATATTAGTGTAGTAATTACTAGAATTCTATTACTTCGAAATGAATGATTATTTCACCCATCTCTAAGTACCTGAATACATAACCTATGTTCATTTAAATACCATGGAAAGATATAATCATTTGTCTAAGCATCAAGCATGTTGCTTTTTTGGGGTATAGTGATTAAGAGTTTGGGTTTCAACTCTGGGATAACAATTCTCACATGATTTTTAAAAGACAAGATTTTGTATTTAGTGAACGGACTCTATGGAAGGATCAAAAATTAGGTGATAACACTACTAAGAGTAAATTATTATTATATTCTGAAGTTAAACTAAATTTATGTCGAGAATCTATAAATATTATAGATAATTTTGGAAGTATGTTGGTACTGGAACTGCTATATGGTGTGGAAGTTACAATAGATAAGAGTTAAGTTCTTGTGTTATTTCAAAGTTTAGAAGTACTATAAATCTCAAGAACTATATAATATTAGGGTATAGTTTTAGAATAAATATCTATGAAATACATATCTTTGAATGTTGTAGTACCGTATGGAGAAGTGCTACAAATAGAGTTATGGAGATCTACTAGAGTAAGGAATAGAGTACAAAGTTATGGAAATTATCTACATTACTTTCTACCCCTGGATTATGGAGAGCCCAAGATCCTAGAAGATGCCAAAAATCTAAAGGGATCAATGAAATAGGATTTATCCATGAGGGCTGATATTTATTCTCTCTATATGTTCATAAAATGGAAGCTGATGAAAATTCCTATTGGTAAGAAATTTATTCTGACAAATTTGGTGTATTAGTTGTGTAAGAACCTGGTCTTTTCTGTGAAAGACTTTGGAATATTCTTGATGATATTCCAGGGCAGCGCCTTCAGACGACGTGCGATTCCGAGCCCTGGTGTGGCCGGAATTAAATTTTCAGTGCGTTTAAACTGGGAACGCCAAATAAATGGGATAACTCATAAACAGTTATCCCGATCAGAGATCTGAGTGTAAGGATGGGTTCGGAATGAGTTTTTACCTTAGGAACAACATAAAACTTGTCGGCGTGGGACGTTTGGACCCCTCGCTCGATTTCGGAACGTTAAACAGATAAATTAAATAATTAATTTATGTGTTTAATGGTTAAACTCAAGTATATCTTAAACGGTGGCTCGGATTGGGAAACTGAGGGTACTGTTGAGTTTGGAGCGCGCTGTTTACCCTAGGATGGGTGTAAGTTTTGCGGGCGTGGCCCGTCTGTGAAAAATGGCCCTAGGGGCGTTTTTGTAATTTGGAGGCCTCGGGCGCTAAGTTTAATAACATTAGAAATGGACCTCGGATTAAAATTCTGAGACATCCGTTGTGCTCGAAAGGTGGTGTTTACCCTATGGGAGGCTTAACCTTGACACCGTCGAGAGTTTTGGGTGCGGGATAAATTGGGGGTTAAATTAATTAAAATTTTAATTAATTTTCTTTATTTAACCCTAACAAACCCCTCTCCTTCCCATTTCTTTCCCCTGGTAAAACCCCCTCCTCTCCTCTCCTCCTCCTCCTCCTCCTCCTCCCTCCCAATCAAGGTGGAAGCAGCGGCGGAAAGGCGCGGATCGACGACGAAGCACCGGGCAAAGCCCAACAAGGTAGGATCGTGCGTTTATTTTAAACTCCCACACCTCCTTTGGATTCATAATTTTGCGTCGAATTGCTGCTTGATTTTCAAGCGAAGCCCACAGTTGTGTAGTATATTTTATTCTCTTTCCGTTTCATATTTCGGTTTTAAAAATCCGAGTCCCGACGCACTCGCAGCCATCGACCTAAATCTGTGGGTTTTTGATGTTTTCTGGCCGGTTTTGGGGGTTCCAGCTGTCTAGCGCGGAGGTCCGGCGAGTCGGCGCGGCGGAGTAGCAGCGGAGTCCGGGTCAGCAGCAGTGGCTTCAGGCGGATGGCGCGGTAGCGGGGCGTTCGGCTCTGGGAGGCGGCACGGCGCGGGCTCAGGCGGAGGTGCAGGCTTCCGCGGCTCCGGGACGGCGGCGGGCGTCTCCTCAGGAGGGCGCTCCCCAGGCGGTGTCACGGGAGAGGCCGGCCGGTCGGCCGGCCGGCGGGCGTGCGAGCCGGGGTCGCGTGACGCGATTCCGTGGGAGACAGAGACCCACCAGCGGTGGGTCTCCGCGTGGAAGATAGCCGACCGGCTAGCGCCGGTCGGTGGTCCTTTTTAAAAAAAACGGTGTTTAAAATAATAATAATAATATTATTATTATTATTATTATTATTATTATTGAAATGATTTATTTATAATAGATCAATCGCCGGGTGCCCAATTTGGGCACCGTCTGTGAAGACACGTATCTTAATTTGAGATAGAGATTTTGATATGCTTTTGGGAATTTTTTAATTCCCGAAACGAGGGGCCTTGGAGGCACGGCGCGTCTTTAAGTGGTTCTTCATTTTCTTCAGGGGATCTTGTTTTGGACGGCGCGGATGCGTCCGACATCCGATTTGAGCGTCGTTAGTGGCGTTGGGACCCTGGAACCAGGGAGAATCATTCCAGGGTGGTTTTGGGTATTGAAGCTGGAGTTGAGGCATGGGCCCCACGACCTGTCTTTTGAGCTGCGTGCCGCATTTCATGAATTTTTCATCAGACATCCGTTCGGGGTGTGCGAGCAGTCGTTTCTGGATGTTTTTCCAAGGGGATTTCAATGGTGCAATCAGCCCACTCTAATTCGGCACGATCGTGCGGGCCCCATGAGGGCCATTTGGGCGTTAACAGTGATTTTCCATCTCTATCACCGGGCGACCGTTTTTGACAAGTGAATAGTCCATCTTGTGTACTTTTTCGAGTGGATTGCAATGGTGTGATCTGTTCGTTGTGTTTCGAGACCGGGTTGTGGGTACCACGAAGCACCGCTCGTGTGCGGTGTGTCAGAATGCACCTTTTTCTCTGTATATTCGTTGCACTCAAGTGAGTAGTGCTTTTGACGTGTTTTCCCGAGGGGATCGCAATGGTGCGATGCGCCTGACTGTTTTCGGGGCCAAGGCTCGGGATCACGGGACGTCGTTCGGGCGTGAGGCAGTGTTGGCGACCTTTTCGTCGGATATCCATTTTAGGCAAGTAAGTAGTCTATCTCGTGTGTTTTTTCGCGAGGATTACAACGGTATGATCCGTTTGGTTGTGCGGAGCCTCATACACGATATTATTAAATGTGGAAATATGAAAGGTGCCTTGATGGCGGTTCTTCTATCGTGTTTTTAGCGGACCTTTGGAATGTGATTGCGTGCACTCCTGGGAGAGTGAGGTTGGTGTTTAAAGAGATGTGCTTGATTGTGCCTCAGCCGTTGAGGTGGCAGGTTGGAGTTGTTACGTTACTCCTTCGCGTTGACGTTGGGTGTCGTGTGCACGATAGCCTTTGGGCTGGAATGTGGTATACTCTGGGAGTATATGGTAATGCTGGGAGGTACATGTGGATGTTGGTACCTGAGAACGTTTGTGCGCTTGGTTGGGGTTGGCTTGGGGCCACACATCATGTGGGCCCCATGTGTGTTCCATGTTTTGCTTTGCGTACTTTTGACCTCTCACGGTGTAGAGGGTCCCTTTGTGCTCGTTTGTTTGACCAGCAGGGTTGAGTGGTATCCCCCTAATTTCGTTCTCGATGGATCAGCCGGTAGTGGTGCTAGTGACACCTAGTGATGGAACAGGCGCTGAACCTCTTTTGGGTGAGTCATTCGGGAGTTGAGTGGTTGCGCGATACCCACTCAGTGCTCGGTTGCCTAGTGTTGTACCATCCAGTAGACATGGCCAGAGCAGATCTGAGTTTACCCCCCAGTAGAGACTGGGCAGTGGGTTGCTCACCCGACACTTCTAGGGTATACCCTCCAGTAGAGACTGGGCAGTGGGTCACCCGACGACTCTTTAGAGTCTACCCTCTATCAGGGCTGGGCAGTGGGTCGCTCGTCGTCTTGATTTAGGTCTACCCTCCAGCAGGGTTGGGCAGTGGGTCGCCTGTCAACTTATTAGGGTTTACCCTCCAGCGGGGTTGGTCAGTGGGTCACCCGTCGACTTCTTCCAGTTCTACCCTCCAGTAGGGCTGGGCAGTGGGTCGTCTGTCGACTTTTTAGGGTTTACCCTCCAGTGGGGCTGGGCAGTGGGTCACCTGTCGGCTTATTCCAGGTCTACCATCCAGCAGGGCTGGGCAGTGGGTCACCCGATATCTTATTCCAGGTCTACCCTCCAGTAGGGCTGGGCAGTGGGTCACCTGATGATGTATTATGGTTTACCCTCCAGAAGGGATGGGCAGTGGGTCACTCGATATCTTATTCCAGGTCTACCCTCCATCAGGGCTGTGAAATGGGTCACCTGATGATGTATTATGGTTTACCCTCCAGTAGGGCTGGGTAGTGGGGCACCCGGTATCTTATTATGAATTACCCTCTAGCAGGGCTGGGCAGTGGGACACCTGTTGGCATTCCAGACTCAGTCTTTTCTAATAGACTAGTCTATGGCTTTCCTCCGTGATCACCGGAGTGGGACCCTTGGTTGTACAGGTCGGTGATGGAATGACTTTGACTTTTAGGAGACCTCTTGACTGTGGGTCAGTGACGAGTTGTGGTTTAATGTTCCCCCAGAACTCTCAAGTACAAGGAGCGCTTTCCCCACCGAGACGCGTCCTTGTGACGTGAACTAAAATCATGTAGGCGAGTCAGTGCCGCCCAAAGCGGATAGTGTCAAGGTGCGGTGATTGAGCCCTTTACTTTTAGTTCTGGGCAGACGTGCGGGATGTGGGGCAACGATGGTGTTTACTTCTGGGAATGTTGGTGACTCACTTTATTGGGCTGAGCTATAGGCTGCAGATCCTCTTATGACCTTGTTCGGGCTTCTTAGTGAGAATATGAATATGTATATACCTTTCTCTGGTACCCATTTCTTGGGTTTGGTTACTCTTCTTCCAAGTGAGGCGAAGACGCGTGGGGTTTACCATGTGCTTTTCGTGTCTAGATTCTTGTGGTTGGATGAATCTACTATCCTGCTATAGGTAGCAAAGACTCGACGAGAAGTTCATATTCTCACCATTTCCATATCCTTGTGTCTGGATGAGTCTACATTCTTTCTCTTGTTGGGTTGTGCTGGACTCTCTACTGTACTCTTTACTACACTTTCGGTTGTACTCCATTACTTTTCCCTGTTCTCTCTACGGCTCACCCTTCGGTACCTCCTTTGTTGCTCCCTCGAGCCTCTGGGGTATCCTACTGAGTATTTTTATACTCACCCCTTCTTGGGCTTTGCCCGCACTTGGTGTGCCCTTGCGGACGACGGACAGGTTGGTCGTGACTTCAGAGGAGCTTAGGAGCTTGGGAGCTTGGACCGCGTGTGGTGGTCGGAGTCGGGTTCCAGGTGGGGGACCCTACCAGCTGTTTTCTTTTGTTTACCTGTTTCCGGGTTGTGGAAATTTTCTAGTTGGGTGCGTGTTTTTTCCCTTTTCTTTTTCAGTTACTTTCAACACTTGCTTTGTATTGTTAGAGGTTGATGCACTTGTGGTTTATTTATAGCAGTTTCCCTTTTACTTTACTTGTATTTTCTCTTTTACTCTGCACTTTTGCATTGAGTGTGTTGCGTGTGTGTGTACAGGTACTTAGGAAAAGGCCTCCCTGAGTTATTGTGCCTTCGGTGCTGGTCTCCAGCCCCTGGCCTATGGAGGCAGGCTTGGGGTAGTTGCGGCTCGAGCCCGAGTAGGGTCGGGTCATGACAAAGTTGAGAAAGAAAATGGTAGATGGAGGTACGAGGAAAAAATATTCATAAATGTGTTTCAAAAAATGATAGGTGTGATTTTTTTCTAAGATATTTTCATTTGTATTTAAACATGCAACTATTTAGATAATACTAAGCATAGTTTATATGGAGTTTTTCATTTGAAACAGTTCGACATGAAGACAATATTCCTTCATTGGGACTTCGATATGGAAATATACATGGATAATTTGGTTATTTTCATGGTTCATTAGAACCAAGAACTTTTGTACAATATTAAATGGAGCCTTTATAGTTTAAAGTAGGTTCTAAGGATGAGGAATCAAAAGTTTAATAACTTTATCATGTGGTGAAAGTTAATTTGGAGAAATCTTGGCCATTTTTATTACTGGAAGGTGTTTAATTATGGGAGATTTAACATAATACATATACATATTGATGATATAATTATTTTCAATATGTTAAAGGAAAGTTTTGATGTGATTGAGATGGAATTTTATTGAAGTTTTGGGATTAAGGATATTTATCTGGCTGAATAGATCTTAGTGATGTAGATTGTGAGAGACTTAAGTTTTTATATTTTGTACCTGAATTAGTTGGATTAAATTAAAAAGGTGGTGGAATTCTTGGGAATGAGAGAGGTGAAACCTATTACCAAACCCCTAGACAGACATTTCGAATTGAGGAAGGAGAAGTGACCTTGAATGGAATATAAGGTTATGTATATGGAAAATATTCCCTATGAATTGGTATTCATAACCCTAATGCATTCCATGGTTAATAGTCGAATATAAATTACACAAGAAGTGGGTGTTGTTAGAATATGCTTGTTTAATATCATAATTGGACATTAATAGGACATGAATTGGATTAGCTTCTAATTAAAGAGTTCCCAAATCTTGGAGCTTTTCTTTAGAATAGATGTTTCTTTTTAAGGTTTTGCGGACTCTATCTTTGGTGGTCATAGGGACACTCAAAATATAACTAATGGGTTTGTGTTCACTTTTAGTGGGATGGTTTTAAGTAATATATCAAAGATTTAACTAGAAGTTTATTTAATTTTCGCATCCCAGTACCACTCACCATTTTGTGAACCATAGGATACATGTTTCCTCAAGCATACCTCCCCAAATTCCATAGGTTTTCAACTAGAAAGGAGGGTCTAAGTTGTTACTGTGGGGAGACTATACCCTCATGTCAAAGTAAAATAATAGGTAACATAACTAAGTATCATCCATAAAACATAGTAAGAGTACAAAGAATCAATAAAAGAACAATAATATAACAAATATAATGTGAAAGGATATAGTCATATATCTCAACCAATCATCCATTAGTCTGATCACATATATAAATAAACAAAAGAATGAAAATACAAAGAGGATCCACTACCATACTTGAGCCTCATGAAATCCTAGTATCTAATCTATTTTTAATATTCTATATCCCGATCATGTAATATGGGTCATCATACCTACCTTAACTTGTGATCATGAGTTCTTCTTAGGTACCAAAGTTCCAGGACCTCCCAGTAATGGTGTGAGTAAAACTTAGTAAGGTAACTCCAATGATATTCCAAACAAAATCAGTAAATATAGAGTATACATGTATGATATTATCAATAAAAATAAAAAATTTGTTTGTAAGTTTAATGAAATAATCACCATTGATACTTGGTTTCTAAGGTGAAACCTGATATTGATAATACTTTCTTCAATTAGTGAAGGAGTGTCTCTAAGTATGTTACATACCATTGGGGTATACATTTCCTACCCTAGGATCTCATGAATATGAATACATATGAATATAGGATTACTTAAGGGGGTGGTTTTCCTAGATCATCTCCAATATAAAATTCTTAGGGGGAAGATAGTCCAACCCAATAATCTCAAATAAATAATCACTCAAGGGAAAAGTTTCCCACACTAATAATCTTATGAAAGAAACATAAAGTTAAATGTGGACCCACCTAGATCTCATATAAAATTTGTATGGGGAAGAGTGGTTAGCCAATGATCTCAAATAAAATGTGCATGGGGGAAAAGTGAATCACCCCATGATCTCATGAATAACACACTAAGGATAATTGTGGACCACCTAGTAATATCATATAACTTTTAGGGGAAGAAATATTCTTCCTTGGAATATATTATATAAA
Organism: Viscum album; assembly: GCA_963277665.1. NCBI lineage: Eukaryota > Viridiplantae > Streptophyta > Magnoliopsida > Santalales > Viscaceae > Viscum > Viscum album. The sequence goes on along the minus strand of OY728159.1, from coordinate 287,137,361 downwards.
CAATTGGGGAATGAAGTTTCCCACCCAGGAATATCTCATAATAATAATTAGGGGGAAATTTCCACCCTATAATATCTCTTGAAATAATAAATGGGATAGTTTCCACCCCATAACATCACATATCATTAATAATATGGGTTTTCCATCTACCCAAACCCATCACACATATCTAGGTTATCCACTCAAGTTCATGACTTATCACCACCAATACATCTACACTAGGATATAACCATATTATCCTCACTACACTATCCCTCTTAGGGGTAAATGCAATACTAGGGAACCTACTATAGTCCCCTAAGTCACATCATAGCTCAAATAGTCTACCTAGGTTCTTCTATCTCATTTATAACTCTAGGTCCCAACTCCAACACTTAGAGGGCGTAGCATCCATTTATATTACCATAATCATATTGTGTCCTCATATATCTCATAGAAAAACCCAAACCAAAATCACTCTATAGATATGGTATAATTCCCATGTCATTTACCAATTCATCCTAGGTTGGTCATATAATCCCCAACCTACACATAATCCTACCCAGAGTACAACCACCCTGGTTCTCACATGCTAGTGAGGGAGGAACAATTCCTCCATTATTTAATCAATTGGCTCAATGTCTACAATCTATCTCAAGGTTATTTCATGTCTTACTTAGGCCAATCATTACCATTCCACACTCTCCTCCCCAAGGAAGGTTCTATGGTCACCTATACAAAGTTCCATTGTATTCATTTGATGATTCTACACTCTTCTAGGGCCCACAGAATCCATGGGATTTATTTACAATCATTACCACAATTATTAATGTTTGAGTCACCACACTGGTGTTGAGTGACCATCATGTCCCAATACACTTTCGATCACCACATGAAAGTTAAAGGGAAATGATTTATTTTTTAAATTAAATATCTATCACATAAAAGCGGTGAGACCTCATATCACATGTTATATAAACAAAATGTAAATGGGGAGATGTTTAAGGGACCAGCTACCTCATTCCCCAATCTATTCTCTTTAATGTAATATTATACACCCTTATCAAATCTCATACAATCACATCAATCCACTTCACATAAACTTCAAACCTTGACTCCATCAAAAATCATTTAATAATTCACAAAACAAAATATAAACACATCCATAATTTATTCCATTTTTATTTTCATTATTAATATCTAGGTAATATTTAGGGAATCATACATTGGGTGGTTTCCTGAGGTCCATTCCATGAGAAAAGGGGTATGCACCACCCCTAACATCCATTTGAACCTTTAACACATAAAATATCTAGTTTATTCCTTCATTTAATCCATTAATTTCCCCTAAAATTTTGAAAATACTTAAATAAATTAGGGTAGTTACATACCTCTTTGAATCCACATAAAACCTAGTGTGATAATCCTCATAGGATATCCTTTATCTAATCCCAGAAATGTCCCTTTAATATCAAGATGATTCAGCCATTCTCTAGTGGAATCATCACCCAAGACCTAACTAGGACGCAATAAATTAGTAGTGATAAAGTAGAGGAAATCAAAGAATTTTCCATATGGAGTGTTATATTTACCTCAAATAATCTCCCATATCAAACAAAACTTAATTCTATTAAGGATCAAAGAAGAACCCATTTTGGGAGTGGGGGTCATGGGAGGCTTAAAGTGGAATATACATTATTGTACATAAGAAGAACCCCCCACCCCTCATGATTTTAAAACCCTTAAAAATCATTTTTATTTATGTTTATATATTTTTATATAAAAACCCCTATATGTATTATTTTTACCAATGCATAAAATACATACATAACATTTTTTTATGCTTAAGGTTTTTATGTCACATATAGGGTTTTCAATTTAATATATAAGATGTTTTTCTTGAAAATATCCATACATAAGTTTTTCCTACATACTTAATATATATTTTCATGTGTATGGGTTTCAACTTAGCCAACTTTTCATATGTGAGGTTTTTCATAAATGTGTAATATTTTCCTTTGAAAAAACCCAATATGTAACTTTTTATCTCATATGTAAGGGTTTTACTTTAGTAAAAACATAATACATAATATTTTATGAGATGTGTAATATATTTCTCCCATGTGTAATGTTTTTACCTTAGGAAAATTATCATACGTAATATAAAAATACTTGCATAACACATTTATTCAATACGTAATATATTTTTTCTTACATATGATATTTTACTTAGGAAATTTTAATATGTAATATACTTTTCATCCATGTGTAATGTGTTTCATTATACATAACTGTCATTACCTGACCCAACGGGGCTCGAGCCGCGACTCCCCAAGCCTGCCTCCAATAGGCCAGGGGCTGGCGACCAGCGCCGAGTAGGCTATCACACACATGGGAGGCATTAGCCTAAGGTACCTGTACACACGCACCCACAAACACCTCCAAGCAACAGTGCAGAGATATAGAAACTGGAAAGAAAATGCATGCATACACTATCCCACAACCAGAGAGCAACAGAAAAAGTACAAAGGGAAAAACAGGGCCCACCAAAAGAAAACTACAAAGCGCGTCCAACATGCTCTGAAGAAGGGGAACGCTACCACAAACACCCGTCGGAAAGCTCCCTCAGCACAGCTCCAGTAAACACCCCGGTCAACTCGCTCACTAAGCTCTGCCTGCTCCGGGTCCTCCTGGGACTCCGTCAAAAGGCTTGTGGTCTACACAAGACACAAACATGTGCAGGCAAAGCCCGTGCAGGGGTGAGTATAAACATACTCAGTAGGCACCCCAAAAACCCAAAACCCAAGGGAGCAACTGAAAGGAAACAGTCCGCTCAACCTAGCTAGAGGGAACCCAGACGAGAGAGAAACTCCATCTCGTGACCATCCTCGGCTAAACACAACTAGCCATCTTAGCTCAGCTCAGGTGTATGCCCATACATACACCTTGAACAATCCAGATAAACACCGCTCACGCCACAAAGCCACAAGAGGTACCGACCTCATCACCAGCAACTGCCCCAACCAGGAGAGTACACCACACGAACACTGTCATACCAGATGACACTCATCTGAGAGATACACTCCATCGGGTCCCAAACAAACATTTCAGATGCTCACCCGAGAGACCACGCTCGTCGGATAACATCACTGAGGAGACATCGCTGAAACACCATAACCACCAAACTCCTCGGATAGGGGATCGCCGCTAGGGTCCGATAGGGGATACCAAGACCCACTCTGGTATACGTATCTCACAGATAGGGGATCACTCCCAGGGTCAACTGGGGGATACCACGACCCGATCTGGCATACGTAGTTCTCACAGATAGGGGATCACACCCAAGATCCGTTGGGGGATACCACAACCCGATCTGGCGCTCGACAGAACTCCACACTCAGATAGAGGATCATCGTCCATATAAAGATGGTCACGACGATACCGGAACCCTATCTGGTATAACTCGCGATGTAGAGGATCGATCTGACGATGCCGAAACCCTACCAAAACCACGCGCTGAGTAGGGGATCGCATAACCAATAATATCGTAACCCTACTATAAACCACATGCTGAGTAGGGGATCGTATACCCGACGATGCCTCAACCCTACTGAGCACGGCCCACCGTGTAGGGGATCATATTTCCGATGATGCCACAAACCCTACGGGGTTAACCTGCTAGATAGGGGATCACCGCCCGTAAATAAGCGGTCACAGCGATACCAAGAACCTGATCTATGGTAAAGATGCTAGAGGATCCACTCCAGGCCCACCGGAGGGATACCACAACTCTAACAGTTTAAACATCCCATCGAGAGGATCACAAACCCATACGAAGGTTGTGATGCCACACGAACCCTCGTAGGAACGAACCAAGGGAGAACCCTCAACCACTGCTGGTCCAAACATCGCTAACCCGAGCGACCCACCACAACGCCACATTGTGCACCTCCTAGGCCAAAACCGAGGCCACCATCGCATTCCACGTGGAAAAAAACACAGGATAGGCTGTTTACTCGCTTGAAATGGAGCACCGGTGAAAAAGGCACTATTCACCGTAGCTAGCTTGTGCGGGGCCCACACAACGATCCCGAAACTCATCGTGCAGACCATACCACGACGGTCCCCTTGGAAAAACAAGTGGAAACGACTACTCGCTCGTCCAAAACGGACACCCAGTGAAAAAAGTACTATTCACCGAAGGCCAGCTCGGGTGGGGCCCATGCCTGGATTCCAAAACACACAGAACGGATCGCACCATTGCGATCCTCTTGGAAAAACACACAGGATTGACTATTCATCTGCCAAAATCGGACTCCTGGTGCAAAAGCTGCGTTTCCCCGCAAACGCCAAAACCCGGCCTCGTGGGGCTCGCATCCCGTTCTCAGTCCCAACACCCAGAAACCATCTCAAAAAAATTCCGTCGTATTATCAAGGTCTCAACGCTACTGACGGCACGTCAATCGGACGCTCCGGGTAGAAGTTACAACGGCCCGAAGTCGTAAAATAATAAAATAATATGATTTTTTACGACGTTTCTAGCTCCCGGGCCACGATCCCGAACCTTTAAACCCTCGAACCCACACCGGAGGGTTTGCCTCGTCGTCAGGGTCACGTCGCCTCAAATGGCGCGCGAATCCGGCTCTCGGTTCGCAAGATACGGGGGTTTAAAGACCCCCGTATAAGAATAGAGGTCGGACCGGCCTGGGCCGGCCGGTCCGGCCGGCCTGGACCGGCCGCCGCCGCCGGTCCGCCCTGGCCGACGGCCCTCCGCCGCGCGCCGCCGCGTTGGGCGGCCAGCTGCCGCGCCGGCGGATCTTCCGCGGACCGCCGGGGGCACCCCGGTGGTCCGTTTTGCGATCCGGAGGCATCTACACGACCCTCGGGACCCGATCTACACTTCTACAGCTTCAATTTGCAGGAAAAACGTAGCAAAAATGGGATCGGGGGTTAATACTCAAATCCTCCTACCTCGCAGGCGAAACGCCGACATTCTGCCTCAGATCCGCGCTCCAGAGCTTCCGATGTGTGCTCCTGGAACGTCCGTCGTCGAATTCCGAGCTTGTGGGCGCTTCGTTTGCTCGATTTGGCGGAGTGGCGGTGAAGAACGGCGAGAGGAACGATAAAGGGGGGAGCGCTGATATTTATATCAGCGGCCCGCCGGCGCCAAACCCGCCTTGGACCCGACGCCCGATGCGAACAAAAGTAAGGTCACCCCTAGGGTAAACGCGTCGTTCTAAACGCAACGGTAGACTCAGATTTCCCATCCGGGACTCCGTTCAGAAGTTATTCGAGCAGACGCTCGCACACTAACTTCGCCACTTATTTACGAAAATGCCCCTGGTGGCGTTTCTCACCACAGGCCCGCACCCGCAAAGTTTACACCCCGCCTAGGGTAAACGGCACATTCTGGACGCAACTGTTCCCTCAGATTTCCGTTCTGAGCTACTGTTTAGGAGATATCACATCCCCGTCACGTGCATAGTATAAAAAATACTCAATATTTTTTATAAAATTAATTCCGGGCACACCGGGCCTCGGAATCGCATGTCGTCTTCGCGCATAGCTCAGGAATTATTCTTAGAAATATTCCAAAGTCTGACAGGACCAAAAACCCGAGTCTCTACATCCTCCCCCCCCCCCCCTAGAACTTTTCGTCCCCGAAAAGCCCTAAGTACAAGGAAAGTGATCAGACTCTCAACTGGGTCTCAGACACCAGCGATCTCACCAACAAACATCCATGCCCGAACGTATAAGTCAGAGGAACTCATCCGCCACACTTCAATACTATCCAGTTTGGGCGGCACTGACTTGCCCGCACGATTTTAATCACGTCACAAAAACGCATCTCAGTGGGGGAAGGATCCATCTACCTCACGCATTCGAAGCATGCGGAACAACTCCCACACAGGGTATTACCAATTCCCTGAACAAAACTCGAGCAAGCAACAAAAGGAAAGAGTACCGCTAAACAATGTCTATCAAACTACTGCAGTAAGTAGAAAAGAAACAAGGCGTACCTCTATCCATCCGCGGTGTCTCTGGGTCGACTGCCTCCAGGGCATGCAGCTGTCCTCGCCCTCGACCACCAGCTCCCTGAGCTTGGCGTGGACCACCTGGGGGTGGGGGTGGTGGCAACTTGTACTGCCTACCACCGCCTCCTACTACACCAGCTCCGCCGCCACCTCTGCCGCCCTGCGGACCTCCTTGCTCGAGATGCTGCCTCTGCCAAGGCGGTCCATCGACCGGCTCCCTCTCAGAAGCACGTCGGGTCGGACAATCTCTAGCATGATGTCCCCAACCATCGCAAGCGTAACACCGCCTCTCCTGCGGCTGACCAAAACTAGCCTGCGAGCCCTGTGAGCCCTGAGGCTCAGATCCTCCATCCTGAGGTCGCCTCCTGAAACGTCGGCCATGTCCAGACCCCTGAGTCTATCGTCGGCTACCAGATGCCGATCCGACCGACGAAGTCTCAGCTCTCGAGTGCCCAGCACTAATAGAGGGAATATGCTCAGCCAGAAAACTCTCAACCACCAACGCTCGCTCCAGCACTCCAGCATAGGTGGGCAGGCACAAGGAAACCACACCTGCTCGGATGTCCCTGCGTAAGCCCTGCTCGAAGGTCCGAGCCCTAAAGAACAGGTCTCGAACCATATCCAGGGAGTAGCGCGATAGGTCTGTAAACCTCACTGAGTACTCCGACACAGTCATGCTCTCCTCTCGAAGCTGCAGAAGCTCCTGGATCCGCACTGACCTCAGCGTCACAGGATAGAACTCCTCCCTGAAGAGCCGCTCAAACTCTGCCCACGTGAGAATCTCCTCATCATGGGACTACGTCACCAAACTCCACCATCGCCCGGCAGAACCATGCAGAAGGCTCGCCGCTAGGACCACCATCTGATCTGGAGGTGTCCTCACTAGGCGGAAAACTCGGGTGACTGCCTCAAGCCAGTCATCAGCTACCTGGGGGTCTAGATCACCCCGAAACCTCAGAGGTCGCTGCCTCTCGAACTTGTGTAGCACACTCAGCCTACGCGCAACCTCGTCCTGCACCGCCGGCACAACCAGCTGCTCGACAGGTGGTGGATCAACTGGCAGACCACCTGGAGGTGAAACCTCAGAACCTGCGCCCTACTCCACAGCCACTACACGGGGCAGGTCATCAGCACAATCCTGCTGCGGAACCCTCGTTGGATGTCGTCGTAGAGGAATCTTGAAATACATTCAAGACGCACCACAGTCAAAGAGTATATCTGGAGAGCTGACTCAAGAAGGACAAGGAAAAACTAAAAACCCAATCCTATATGATGCATGTACCATTATGTCCCTGCGACCAGTGTACGAATGTCCCGAGTCGAAAGGCAGGTTATCAGAGTCCTGGTGTATGGATACATCGGTCGCCGAACCAACACTGGAGTCTATGGCCTGAAAGTTGAACACGAAACACCCTAACACTACCACTATGCAACCCAAACCAAGCTCATAGCTAGACCAGCTATGCTCTGAGATCCCAAAGGTGGAACCTCCTCTGATACCACTCTGTCACGACCCGACCCAACGGTGCTCGATCAGCGACTCCCCAAGCCTACCTCCAATAGGCCAGGGGTTGGCGACCAACGCCGAGTGGGCTATCACACACATGGGAGGCATTATCCTAAGGTACCTATACACACGCACCCACAAACACCTCCATGAAACAGTGCAGAGATATAGAAACTGGAAAGAAAATGCATGCATACACTATCCCACAACCAGAGAGCAACAACAAAAGTACAAAGGGCAAAATAGGGCCCACCAAAAGAAAACTACAAAGCGCATCCAACCTGCTCTGAAAAAGGGGAACGCTGCCACAAACACCCGCCGGAAAGCTCCCTCGGAACAACGCTGGTAAACACCCCGGTCAACTCGCTCACTAAGCTCCGCCTGCTCCGGGTCCTCCTGGGACTCCGTCAAAAGGATTGTGGTCTGCACAAGACACAAACATGTGCGGGCAAAGCCCGTGTAGGGGTGAGTACAAACAAACTCAGTAGGCACCCCAAAAACCCAAAACCCAAGGGAGCAACTGAAAGGCAACAGTCGGCTCAACCCAGCCAGAGGGAACCCAGACGAGAGAGAAACTCCATCTTGTGACTATCCTCGGCTAAACACAACTATTCATCTCAGCTCAGCTCAGGTGTATGCCTATACATATACCTTGAACAATCTAGATAAACACCGCTCACGCCACAAAGCCACAAGAGGTACCGACCTCATCACCAGCAACTGCCCCAACCAGGAGAGTACACCACACGAACACTGTCATACCATATGACACTCATCCGAGAGATACACTCCATCGGGTCCCAAACAAACATCTCAGACGCTCACCCGAGAGACCACGCTCGTCGGATAACATCACTGAGGAAACATCGCTGAAACACCATAACCAACAAACTCCTCGGATAGGGGATCGCCAATAGGGTATGCTAGGGGATACCAAGACCCACTCCGGTATATATAGCTCACAGATAGGGGATCACTCCCAGGGTCCGCTGGGGGATACCACGACCAGATCTGGCATACGTAGTTCTCACAGATAGGGGATCACACCCAAGATCTGTTGGGGGATACCACAACCCGATCTGGCGCTCGACAGAACACCACACTCAGATAGAGGATCATCGTCCATATAAAGATGGTCATGACGATACCGGAACCCTATCTGGTATAACTCGCGATGTAGGGAATCGAACCGACGATGCCGCAACCCTACCGAAACCATGTGCTGAGTAGGGGATCGCATAACCAACGATACTGTAACCCTACTATAAACCACATGCTGGGTAGGAGATCATATACCCGACGATGCCTCAACCCTACTGAGCACAGCCCACCACGTTGGGGATTATATTTCCGATGATGCCACAAACCCTACGGGGTTAACCTGCTAGATAGGGGATCACCACCCGTAAATAAGTGGTCACAGCGATACCAAGAACCCGATCTAGGGTAAAGATGCTAGAGGATCCACTCCGGGCCCACCAGAGGGATACCACAACTCTAACAGTTTAAACATCCCATCGAGATGATCACAAACCCATACGAAGGTTGTGATGCCACACGAACCCTCATAGGAACGAACCAAGTCAGAACCCTCAACCACTGCTGGTCCAAACATCGCTAACCCGAGCGACCCGCCACAACGCCACACTGCGCACCTCCTAGGCCAAAACTGAGGCCACCATCGCGTTCCACGTAGAAAAACACTCAGGATAGGCTGTTTACTCGCCCGAAACGGAGCACCGGTGAAAAAGGAACTATTCACCGTAGCTAGCTCATGCGGGGCCCACACAACGATCCCGAAACTCATCGTACGGACCATACCACGACGATCCCCTCGGAAAAACAAGCGGAAACGACTACTCGCTCGTCCAAAATGGACACCCAGTGAAAAAGGTATTATTCACCGAAGGCTAGGTCAGGTGGGGCCCATGCCTGGATTCCGAAACACACAGAACGGATCACACCATTACGATCCTCTCGGAAAAACACACAGGATCGACTATTCATCCGCCAAAATCGGACTCCTGGTGCAAAAGCTGCGGTTCCCCGCAAACGCCAAAACCCGGCCTCGTGGGGCCTGCATCCCGTTCTCAGTCCCAACACCCAGAAACCATCTCAAAAAAGTCCTTCGTATCATCAGGGTCTCAACGCCATAGACGGCACGTCAATCGGACGCTCCGGGTAGACGTTACAACGGCCCGAAGTCGTAAAATAATAAAATAATATTATTTTTTACGACATTTCTAGCTCCCGAGCCACGATCCCGAACCTTTAAAGCCTCAAACACACACCGGAAGGTTCACCTCGTCGTCAGGGTCACGTCGCCGCAAACGGCGCGCGAATCCGGCTCCCGGTTCGCAAGATACGGGGGTTTAAAGACCCCCGTATAAGAATAGAGGTCGGACCGGCCTGGGCCGGCCGGTCCGGCCGGCCTGGACCGGCGGCCCTCCGCCGTGTGCCGCTGCGCTGGGCGGCCGGCATCCGCGGCTCCGCCACGCACCGCCGCGAGCCGCCGGGCTCCGCCGGCGCCGGTGTCGCGCCGTCGGATCTTCCGCGGACCGCCGGGGGCACCCCGGTGGTCCGTTTTGCGATCCGGAGGTGTCTACACGACCCTCGGGACCCGATCTATATTGCTACGGCTTCAATTTGCAGACAAACGTAGCAAAAACGGGATCGGGGGTTAAAACTCAAATCCGCCTACCTCGCGGGCGAAACGCCGACGTTCTGCCTCAGATCCGCGCTCCAGAGCTTCCGTTGCGCGCTCCTGGAACGTCCACCGTCGAATTCCGAGCTCGTGGGCGCTTCGTTTGCTCGATTCGGCGGAGTGGCGGTGAAGAATGGCGAAGAACGGCGAGAGGAATGATAAAGGGGGGGCACTGATATTTATATCAGCGGCCCGCCGGCGCCAAACCCGCCTCAGACCCGACGCCCGATGCGAACAAAAGTAAGGTCACCCCTAGGGTAAACGCGTCATTCTGAACGCAACGACGGACTCAAATTTTCCATCCGGGACTCCGTTCAGAAGTTATTTGAGCCGACGCTCGCACACTAACTTCGCCACTTATTTAAGAAAATTCCCCTGGTGGCGTTTCTCACCGTAGGCCCGCGCCCGCAAAGTTTACACCCCGCCTAGGGTAAACAGCACATTCTGGACGCAACCGTGCCCTCAGATTCCCGTTCTGAGCTACCGTTTAGGAGATATAACACCCCCTCCACATGCATAGTATAAAAAATACTTAATATTTTTTTATAAAATTAATTCTGGGCACACCGGGCCTCGGAATCGCACGCCGTCTTCGTGCCTAGCTCTGGAATTATTCCTAGAAATATTCCAAAGTCTGACATGACCAAAAACCCGAATCGCTACAATAACATATTTTCCATATGAAAATTTTGATATGTAATATATTTTCATTTGTATGATATTTTCCTTAGGAAAAATATCCACTCATATCATATTATATATCATACATAACAAAATTTCATTACATGTGACAATTTCATTAATGAATTCACCCATGTTTAATATATTTTATCTCATGCGTAATATATATTTTCATGCATAAATTTTTTCCCTTTGGGAAAAACTTTATGTAATATATATTTTTAATAAGTAACATTTTAGACTTTATAAAATTTTCATACAGAATATATTTTCTTAAATGTCTAAGATAATTCCCATATATAAGATAAATTTTCCTCTTCCTTGTGATACGTAACATATTTAAATTTTCTAAATTTTCATATATAATATATTATTTCCTTATGTAATATATTTTTTATATGTATTATTTTTTTCTTAAATGAAAAAATTTATGTAATATATTTTTTCATGTGTATCATAATTTTTCTCCCGCCTTATGTGAGTAAGGTTTTATACTTAAATACAAATTGAAAAAACTTCCAAAAATAAAAAATAGTCAAATTCACTACAAACTCTCCCAAACTAGCTATAACATCCTCCAAGGCTTCTATAACACCCTAATTTCTAAAAAATAGTATCCAGTCACCTCTCAACTTGATTTTATTCCTAGGGTTAAATTCTCATCTGATTGCATCACTCCAAACACCTCTATTAGTTCTCAAACTCTCATTTCCACGTATTTAGACCATTCTATTAAACCTTATCTCACATTTTTCTGATAACTTGAGGCATTACATAGGCCTCCTACCAAATATAATAACATTTACTGAAGTTGTTTCAACTTTTAGATTCCAAATTATAACCTTAGTTCTCAAAATTTCCCCCTATGGGATTAAAATTTCAAAAAAAAACTTACCTTGATTTTACCAAGCTTTATGGATGTAGGTCTTTATAGTTTCACTCTAGAAAATGGAATTAGATTATGCTACTTTAACAAAAGCTATGAATAATTTTATCTAGTTGAAAGGGTAGTTGGAAGATATTTCATGAATTCAATATTATGGTATGTTATTTTTTAATTTATAAAGTGAAATCAACTTGGTTAAAAATACTATATTTCATGCTAAGAGAAATCACAAATATCTGAATTATTTCTTCATCCAAAATAATTTGGAGGATGGGTTTCTATATCTATGGAATATATAAGGGGTTAAAAATATGGTAGATATTCTAAATAAGGTTATAGTCCAGGATGTGTTGAGTTGGTTCTAGTCTTAAGTTGTTTTGGGATGACCAGAATCATATTGGGGAAACTATATAGCTCTATAGGAAATTTTAGAAATGATAGAGGTTTGTTGAAGGGGATTAAGTACTTAGGGTTAAAGCCTATAAAATGAGTATTAATTGGGATATTTTTAGGTTTTTATTTTTTTTAATACTATTTTCCATACAAAGGGTTACTCTAACATAGGGAGGAACTTTGGAAGATATTTTTTCATGGATTTGATGGAAATAGTTGAGTGGCAACTATGTTGTCTGGAAGTACAAAATTTATACATACCAAATGATTTTGATCAGAAGGTTCGATCATAAGATATAGATTTAATTTTACCCCTAAACTCAATCTAATGAATGTATTTTAGAAAATTAAAAGTACTTTCATAAGTGTAACTCCAAAAAATGTAAGAGCCTTTATTTTAAATACTCCCCTAGTGGTATGAGGGAAAAAAATAAAACATAAGAGTCATCCAGTTAGAGTTTTAGAATGTTCATAGTGTACCAGGGGAATGAGTTGAGGCAGTGAAAGTCTTTTACTAAATAGAGGTTTTTCTATATAGATCAGATCGTGTGGACTTATCCCCATGAAGATTAGGAATCAGAAACTATCTAATTAACTGACTAGAATATCCTATTTAGTAAAGTTAAATAACTTTTGATTTGTATAGAGTGATTTTAGTCATCATCCATTTCTTTAATAAAATTAAATTAGGATTCCCCTGATAGTTTTGGAATCGTAAAAAAAAATTATATTATGTTGTCATTTTTAAATTCATTAGTCTAATCATTTGATTTTGATAATTATTTTTTTGTTCATTATAAATTTATGCATTATATTTTATTGATTTGGGTACAGTGTGTATTCCAAATTCTAGACACCATAGAATGGGTTCAAATCAGTTCTTTATTTCCACCCCATAAGTTCTATTGGGTATCTTATAGAGGTTGTATTAGCATATAGTTATGATACCAATAGTAAGGCAGAAAAATTTTCTTAACAAAAGGTTGACCAAGATTTTCAAAATCAATGATATCCAATTTTTTGAAGAAAATGATGGAAATAAAATGGAAATTCAATATTTGAGTGATTATTGTGATGATGATGATGACTATATAGATACAAATTATGGTGGATCAAATAATATGTTATTTGGAGAGGATTCCAAGGTTGAATCGGTGGATGAAAAAAGCTACTGAAGAGAGCCAACAATAAAATCAATGAAGGAATAGATGAGCTGATATTGATGAATAAAATATAATTGGGAATAGATCCAATCCAACAAAAATATAGAGGATTATAAATATAGAGCACACTACTCTATTTTCTTAGATGGATCTATCATCATTTAAATAAGTGGAAGAATATGAATCATCGGTTAAGGAATAAATGGGGAGTTAAATTGGATCAAGAAAAATAAGACTTGGGATCTTTTGAAGAGGTTAACAGACTATAACATCATTAAAATGAAGTGGGTGTTCAAGAAAAAGTTTTATGAATAGGGAAAATGATTCAAAAGAAGTCAATTATGGTATGAAAATTAAATGAATAAGTGGAATGTTTTCCATAGAATAAACTTTAACACTAGTGGTAAAGCTCGATTCAATAAGATTATTCCTAGCTATAGAGATCCAAAGAATATTTCATGTTTACTAAATGGATGTCAAGCCACAATTCTTGAATGGAGTGCTTGAATAAGAATTTTATATATATAAATCAATGGGTTTTATTATTTAATATTATGAATATAAATTTTATAAGTTTAAAAATTATTTACATGGATTAAAACAAGTGTCTTGGGATTGGTATGATCATTTGGACACATTATGGAAGAATTTGGAGTTTAGAAGAGGTGGTGTTGATCATAATATTTATGTGAATTCAACCATGTAAGAGTGGTTTATAGTGATCATTTATATTTATGACATCATGTTCAATGGTAGTAAATAGAAAAAAGTACAATAAGTTTACCAATTGATAAGCTCGGAATTTGAAATGTAATTTATCAAGGAAATTGCAAACTTTTTTTGGCTACAAGTAAATAAAAATAATGGATTACAATTGTCTCTAGAGATAAGTATTTGAAGGAACTACTGGAGAGATTTAAATTGCATGGTACTAAATGAGTTTCAACATGGATTGTGATTAAAACCAAACTTGGAAAATAGAAAGAAATAAGGATTATAGATCCTACTCTTTTCTAGAAAATGGTTATGAGTTTTATTTGTCTAATATAAACAATAAGGGACATTATTTATGAAATATTCTTAGAAGAATAATTTTAGAGTAATCTAATGGATGAATATACCACTGTAGTAAAAACAATTATGAGGTGAATTAAAGGAACTCTCAAGGTAATGATCAAGACTTATATTCATACTTAGATTCAGACTGGGATGAAGATGTTGTGGATAAAAATTACCCAAGTGGAGGAGATTTATTTATTGGGATAAAATTAATTGGATGTCTTATAAAGAAGTAGGAAATTACATCACTTGGAATATTTTAAGTGGAATACATTTTAGTTACAATATAATGTATATAACTATTGTGGATGAAACAATAATTGGATGATCTCAGTGGGGAGGTGTAGTTGTCTTTAGTGATTCATTATGATAATAAAATTGAATTAGGATAATAAAGAATCATTATATAATTAATTAATGAAACATAATGATATTTGGAATAATTTTATTAAAGAGAAGTTGGATCAAGTAATCATAAAGTTTTAGCATGTTTGAATAAATTAAAAAGTGGGGAAAATATTCACAATACCATTAGATATATCTGCATTTGAGAAGCATGAGTTAAAACTTTGAATTAAACCACCTCCCTTTGTTTAAATATATTTTATTCAATTAAATCTCCCCATATTAAACTTGTGTCTAACTTGGATACTTGTATTTTTATTGGTGGAGGAACTATGGGTTTATTATCAATGGGGGGGAAATTAAAGGATGAAAGGAGAGTGAAAAGTGAAATTTAGTATTCAATTCAATAAGTGGAATTAGAGTGGAACTCTCATATTAGGGTTGAAGATAAAATATATTTGGAGTTTTTTGTATGATGTATAGGAATATATAAGATACATGGGGATGATATTGGAGTTTGAGTTGGAGTGATGATTTATATACTTGTGTGGCATGGGTTTCTCTCTTGATCTCTTAATTTATACACCAATCATTTCTTACATAGACTTAATGTAACATCACAAGATTTTATGAAATATATTATTTTAAATTAATTTAAATTATTTAATGTATTTTTTTTACACGTTATACATATTTCATCTTTCATCACACACAATACCAGTTTTAACTTCTTTTTCACACAAGACTAAGTTATACCAAACAACAATATATTGTTAATACTATTATTTAATACAGTAGTTATCACCTAGACCTTGTATTGGTAGGAGTTAATAGGACTAAATATATTATATTTACACATGATTATAAAAAAGTATTACCTTGACACAATAAATTTTATAGTCTTAAAATAATAATAAATTTAATTTTAAGCATAAAAAGTTGTATATTTTTAAAAGGTTGTTTTACCGCCTTTTAATGGAACACCTATTTTAAATATATTTTTTGGCAATATTAAAATTATTAAATAAATAAATAAAATTAATTTTTGAAAGATAAATATCAAATTTTACTTTGGGTGATTTTTTTTATTTTTCGGAGAACTTTCATATTTTTATGAATAGTGAATACTACTGAATTTTAGTTCAAAATTGCATTTTCATATAATTTATTTATATAGTTAAATTATGTTTTTAATTGGTTTTAAAGTATAATTAGATAAATTTTATATAATTTAAATCAAATTATTTCATTCCAAATAATTTTACATTAAATTCAGATATAAAAACTAATCGAACTTTTGAACATTTGTACAATAACCCAGGTCCGACAGGCTGTGGTGCTATCTTCAGAGACTTTTCTAGCAGATGACTTGGCTGATTTTTTGGTGGATGTGGCACGGCCTCGGCTTTGGAAGCAGAAATTTTGGGAGTCATTCATGCGGTGGAATTCACCAAGCAGAATGGTTGGATCAACCTGTGGTTCGAATGTGATTCAACCACTGTTGTCCAAGCTATCTGGAAGGGAGTGGTGCACCTTGGTTGGAAGCTTACCTCTCGATGGATGAAATTTCTGGCTTCGCTCCGGAATCTCAGCTACATTTCCACTCATGTGTTCCATAAAGCAAACATGGTTGTTGATAGTCTTGCCAACAAGGGGGTCAATCAGGTCATTACCTGGTTGGATGATCTGCCTGATTTTTCGCTCTCTTTCTTTAATAAGGATTGTAATAAGATTCCGTCATTTAGAATTTTGTACCTCCTTTTCTTTTATGCAATAAATTGTGCCTTGGTCATTGACTGAGGCACCACCTCTTTAAAAAAACAATAAAAACTCACTTTGTCGTCCTGTCCGTATGATTAATTTTAAATTAATTGCTTCCAAAAATGTTATTTTAATTTAGAAAAATTGAGTATATATTTTTAATTATAATAATTTATAATTTATAATAATTAAAACTTGTTTTTTGACCAAAAATATTAATGAAATTAATTAAAATTAATTACAGCGATTAACGTAAAATTACGGTTACTTAGTGGATAAAAGTTAATCTTAAGACTCTAAATGTCCTATAAAAATGTCTAAAACACATTATCTAGAAATTATTTTACCATATAACCTCTCTTTTATATAATTTTTATCATTATTGGAGGCACGTGATTTAAGGGGTTCCTCCCAATAGTGTTCACCTTTTTTATATTTACAAGAATGTCACTCCCCATCCACTATAAAAAGGCACTCACCCCCATCACTTATTGACACCTCTCAAGCACTTTTTATCCTCTAAAACCTATCCAAATAATCTCCCAACATCCATAACTTAACCATAGATTCCTAAATTTGTGAATAAATCCAACCAAGTAAACATTTTGGTATAAACCAAAAGGAGTTATCTAAAAAAAATGTAAAATTATTCAATGTGAATTTATGTTTTATTTATTTCTCCACACAATAAGTTTATCTCATTCCATGATTATATAAAAACATATCCTAAATATACTTATATATTCTGAATTTAATTGTTATACCTAAACCTATACCCATGTTCATGAAATGAGTAACAAAATTACAGTTCGTGCACGGCGAACTACCGCCTCACAAAACGATGTTGTTCATTTTTCTTTTACCACCTCTCATGGTTGGTAATAATGATAAACACACTATTTTTATATGATATATATTATATTTAGTTTTTATTCATACTTATTTAATTTTTATATAACACATAATTTCATACTTTCTATTTTTTAAATACGATAACATCATTTGAGGACGTGTGGACTACGGCCTCCTCAAAACAATGTGATACGTTCACACATTATAAGGAATCTATTAAGGATGGGTTTAATTAAACATATGTTTTATAAATAAAATATATATTATATTCAATACATAATTACTCTTATGTAAATAATGTATAATTTTTTTTATTACCTTTTCATACACTATAAAAGTAGTAACATCATTCGTGGACGTGTGGACTACCATCTCATCGATGTGATATGATTACTTTTACAACATAATAATTCTATATGATTAAATAAAAATTTATTTATGATATAATTATAATTATTTAAAGATAAATTTTACTTACCTTCTTTCCATAACAAACATTTAAAAATGGTAAGATAACTCATGCGTACATACGACCTACTGTCTCCATGATTGTAACATTGGTTCATTTTTTATAACCCTATTTCGTGATTGGTTTTAAAAGTATAATTTATATATAAATATGGTGATTATTTAATGATGATTATTTAATGATGATTATTATTTATATTTTTATATAATGACCCATTTGACCATAGTTGACCTACCAAAATTGTTTTTGACACACAAATCGAATATGGTCAAAACACCAGATGTAAACTTAATTGTTTAAGTAGTTGTATAAAACATTATATTTTTTGAAGTAAAATTAATTATAAAATTGAAAAAGGTTCTATATAATGTAAATAATTAATATTATTTCATTATTTAGGAAGATAAAGACACATGTGACAAGTTGGACTTGAGGAAATGGATTTTTTTCTCAATCTCCTTTCATTGAAGACTTTCTTGATGATATGCACATTTATTATTTTATAAGGTGTATATAAAAACCCTTGTGACAATATATATCTATATTTTATCTATTATCATGTTATTTAGGGTAATTTTAAATGTTAAAATTCCATGGAGATTATGGTTTAAATGTTCAAAGTGTTATAGGACACTTTGAATGTGTAATGATTTAATTTTCAAATCATTTTCTCGATGTCACCACTAGAAAAAGGACCTATAGTCATGGACATATAGCCATAATTTTATAAGTCCATGAATATAGGTTAATTTATAGCCACACCTAACTTAAAACCCATGGTAATTAGGGTCTGATCATCATGTTGTTTTCTCTTCTTCGTGAGACCCCCTCACATTACCCTCACCTTTGTGCGGCCCCCCTTCCTCAATGCCCCTCACGATATCTCTTTTCCCCCAAACCTCCTCCCCCGACCCTCCTCCTCCAACACGGCCCTCATGATGTTTACCCTCACTGCAACCCCACTGTGAGCTCTCATCTCCGACCCTCTTCCCCAAACACTACCACCGAACGCAGACACTTTACCTCTCCCCACTTACTCTACTCCTAGGTTTCCACCCCACCTCTTCCTCCAGCATGCCTCCGACACATCCACCCCCTCCTAGTGATCCTACACCTCCTTATGGATCTTGGTCAGTGACAACTCCTAAATTCACTTACCCACAATGGTATTTAGGGTTCTATCTTCTATTTTGGGTTCCTTAGATCACAATATATCTATTGATTTATCTTCTCACAAGTCAAACTCATGTAAATAAGGAGAGACAGGTCATATTAGAGAACCATTGGTTTTGGGGAAGATACATCATATTAATTTCTACGATGGAATAATGAAACCAAATAATGAATATGTATAATAACAGATTGTGTGAGAAGTGTAAACCAAATGGTATAGATTAAACAATGTAATGAAGAAGCATGAGGATATCTGTGTGATGATAGGATTATGTGACCATGTGATACAACCATATTACAACAGTAAACAATGCATGTATAATGGGAATGTGTGATTATCATACAGATATGATCACACCAACTAGTCCTGTTGGAATATATCATCTGTATGTCTCTTCTATAATTACTTTACATGGAATTTTCATATAATATTTCTTATCTATCATATGTTATGATTGAAAAAATATTTTAAAATATTAAAAATTAATATATTGAGTTGTTTTGAAGGATTTGTTTCACAAGATTACAAAAATTAGTCAATGATTTTAAATGTCTATAATTATGGAAGACATGAATGATGATCTGGGAGATAATTTCTAATTTGTAATTGCATTTTTTTCTATGCTGATATGCTTGTTTTTGTTCCAGGATTATTATAATTGGGATATAGAAATATATGATCAAGCAAAAATGTGTGGCCATACTAAATAGGATGAAGAGTTGTGAAAAAAGGTTAAATGTTTTAAGAATTCTGTTCTTTGGATTCAATTCACATAAATTTTATATAATCTATATTCATTTATATAATAACACAATCATTCCTCGTTTCCTAATTGTTTTTTTAATTTATTCTTTGTGTACTGGGGGTTGGGTACAAGAACATCCAAAGAAGGAAAATAATACTTCAGTGAGCTCCAAAAGCACAAGAATAAATTTATGTGGTTCGACTATGAAGATGGAAATGAAATTGAGCTTTCATTCAGCAAGAAAAAGATAGAATATAGAAATAATTGGATTTGACAGTTTGAGGTTCGGTATTGACTTTGACAGGTGATTTATAGGGTTGTATGCATCTTACCTTATTATATTATTTGTTTCTACAGGCCGAAACTTACCTTGATCAAAAGTAGAAGCTTATCAGGTACACTGACATTGTGAACAAAGATCTGATACTTTTTTCAATGGAATACCTTCAACGTTCAATTCCATCAATGGTCAATGGATTAAAGTCAGACAATTGGAGATTCTATTCTTCTCTTTCAAGAGAAATTTTGTAAAGGAGGAGAAGATTTTCCAATTCTCTAGTTATATACCAGAACACTCAACTTATCACCATGGGGAGACCATCCTTGCTGGTACCATAATTGGAATGGCATAGGATTTTGTTGGGAGTAACAACATTAACCTACTTCAACAAAATGGTCCATTTGGTACCAGACACCAAGTAATGCTTTTTGAAATTTTACTTTATTTGCACACAAATTCTTCCAAAAATCTCACGTTATGAGACTTGTGTGTTTTAACTAGGGAGGAAAAGACCATGCCAGTTCCAGATACTTTTACACTAGACTATCACTAATTACCCATTTCTTATTCCAAAAGGATGCAGATATTCTCTTCAACTACATGAATGAAGATGGGAAGTCTATTGAACCTACTTGGTAAGTGTGTGATTGCATTATTGTTATGAAGATTGTTCCTAACTTTGTTGTGGTACTTATAAGGTATATACCGGTGATATCAATGGTTTTGGTCAATGGGAGTGAAGGGATCAGTACCGGGTGGAGCTCCTATGTCCGAAATTATGATCCTAGAGACATTTTACGAAATTTGAGATGCCTTTTAAAAGGAGAAATGATGGATAACATGGATCCATGGTACAAAGGATTTTAGTGGAATATTGAGAAAATATAAACCAAGGAAGGTGGTTAAAATTACATTGTCACTAGAAATATAGAATAAGTGGATGAAATGACCCTGATGATTACAGAGCTGCCCATCTGAATGTAGACTCAATATTACAAGGAGTTTTTGAAATCCATCATGATGGGGAATGAAAAAATAAAGGATTCCTTAATTAAGGTGGGTAGTCCCAAACATAGGTAGATACTTTTCTTTATCCACAGTGTCTCTAAAAAATTCTTTTTTCTTAAAAATACAGGATTATAAAGAGAAAAATGATAACGCCACTATTCATTTTAAGGTCATCATGTGCGAGGAGAACCTTGGTATGGCAAGGCAGGAGGGTTTGTTGAAATATTTTAAACTCAAAACCTTTATCATTACAAGAAATATGCACCTATTTCATTCAAATGGAGTCATTAAGAAATATTATACAACAGATCAAAGTATACTCACCCTCAAATCCCATTTTTCATTTTTCAATGATAATTTTCAGGTATTTACACTATTATTTTCCTTACAGTTCAAGAATATTTCTTTCACCGACGACTTTAATTCTATGAGAAGAGAAAAATTAAGCTCGGATCCTTCGATGTTTGGTTTATATATAATGGCCATATTTTACTGAAATATCTTATTACTACTACTATATAGAGAGTTCTCCTAGATAATCTTGAATTGGATCTATTGAAATTGGATAACAAGGTTCAGTTTATTCTTAGGGTGGTGAATAGAGAGATCATTATGAGAAACATATAAAGGGTAGAAAATGGGTAAATAAATAGTGAATCATATTTGTATGTCCTATATTTTCTTATTTCATTCTATTTTTTGTTTTGTGTGTTGAGGTTTTTTTCATGTTTATCATGAAAAATATATGGGCTTTCAACTTATTATATGTTGGTCACATGTGGAATCTTTTCACTGGTTCAAAGAGTGGGTGGATAAAAATATTTAAGGATATAAAGGGAAACTTTTATCCAAGGTGGGGAAGAGAATTTTAATATACATAATTTGATTGTCTCTTTTTATTTTTATTATAAGATGAATTCATATTTTACTAAATCCATTTTTGATTTTTTTAATTATTTGATTTCTAACTATTGGTGGGGAGGAGAACCAGGTAGAAGACCATTACACTAGGTTAAGTGGGAGGTTATGTTTCATGAGAGGTATTGTGGGAGACTTGGGTTGAAAGATATTAATGCATTTAATCTAGTTATTTTGGATAATAAAGAGTGATGTCTTTTATATGAACCAAAAGATGTTTGGTGTAGAGTTTTTAAGGGAAGTTTCTTTATATGGACTAATTTTATTTTAGTACATCTCAGGTTGAAACCATCATATGTTTGGATGGGGTTGATATGGTATTAGGAAATCCTTAAAAAAGGTTTTGTGCTGAAGGGTGGAGTATTTAAGGAGTATTCATTTCTGTAATGAAAAATAACTTCCCTTTCCAACTATTTTGGGTGATTTTTCCTAGGGTCGTTTCTAATAGTGACATAAGGGTTTTAGACCTCCACCACAAAAATGAGCACTGGGTTTTTTATCAATTATCAATAGATTGTTTTTCCCATTTAAGGATAATTTAATTATTAATATTATTTTTCTTATTATTAACACCACTAACACTCTGATTTGGGAACCTTATTCCATAGTGTGTTTTTTAGTTAGTTCTTCTTACTCAATGGCTTTGAAAGTGTAGTATCCACCCGATCCAACTTCAAAATTCCACTTAGGATGGGGAGAAGGAAAGAGATAGAATGTAGGGATAGCTACCCTACTATTTGGTGGAAAATGAGGTCAAACATTCATTTTATTTATTAATTAAACATATTAATTGACATTTAAAAAACTGGATAGGAAGTACATTGTGGTACAACTCATAGGGTTCACGACACAATGCCTCTACAAAACCCACCTTGGGATGGGGACCTTCGAGTCATGTCGTGATACATATCCCCTAGTGCTAACCCAAGAACCTTACTCCACTACCTAAGAAATGTTACGAAATGATCCTTCCATTAATAGTGCAACCACCATATGTGGATAGGAAATTATGGGGAAACACTATTGGTCATGGTGTGATCCACCTTCAAATCAACAATGTAACCTTACTTTAAAAGAATTTATTCTTATGAAAAAAATCACAATGGCGCATGGTCCTTGGCTATAGCGTGGTCCTTTACCAGCCTTAAAAAACTATTATTATGAAACTACACATCATGTCATTATTCCCTTGGCTATGGTGTTACCATTGATTTCCTTCAGAATTTTAGCCTCGAGCCCTATCAAAATTCTTAAAAATCGACTCTTGGTCTATGACAACACCTCTAAAACTTCAAAAAGGTTAAAATAACCCTCTAAAACCTCAAAAAGGTTCAAATACACATGGTTAGTTTAAGAGTAGGCCTAAATTACCTCACTTGAGTACCTGAGCCATTATAACCTCTCCACCATATGATAGCTCACTCCCAAGTTGTCTCTAGTTATGATATTGACCAACATCAACTGAAACCTGAGTTTCTTCTACACAACACTCCCAAGATATTGATATAAGGCTGAAAACATCTATCTATCCCTAGTCACCTTGAAAATAGAAATAATAATCCTAATTCCAACCAAATGAACTCCCAACTATAAGAGTCATCTACTCAACTGCATCACCACTAACTAACTGACACGTCGATGGTATCATACCTAAGTTCTTTCCACTACTTCCTATAACCTATTTCTATTTCATGTTTTATTTTATTTTGTTAATCTATTTTTTCCCTAAATATTCCTGTTTGGTGTCATGATTTTTTTCTCAAAATCATGAATTATTTCATTTTTTCAGAACCACACACTATTTCATTTCATCCATTTTATGTTATCATAAAAAAAGGTAAACATTATTGTGTGATTCATTATGGATAACCTTATAGTTTTGGATCTCCCAATACTGAAGATGTCGGTGCAATAGGTTGAATGATGAGCTTTAATCTAAATTTACAGATTTTTAACTACATTCTCAAGAATGATCTTCCATTACAATGTTCTACTGAGATTCTAGAAGATACGACTACCAATGCCTTTATGAAGTTAGAGACTCTAATAACGGATTTTAAGTCCCTTTCTATGTGAGTTTTTATCTGATCTGGTGATCTATTTTATGGAACTTTACCTGAATCTGAGGTTTTTGGGAGTTGTTCATGAGACTTTATCTAAGGTGATGGTAGATATGGTCCATAAGCCTTACAATAAGTGAATAATGTGCACCTTGCTAATATCTAGTCATCAAAGGTAAATATTGTGTTGAATTTTTTTTGATTCCATTCTAGTTACAATAAAAGAAAACATCTTCTGTTTGTAGTTCTTGGTGTATTGTGATATTACTTATTTTAGCCTATCTCCCCATGTTAAAAATTGGTATATTTTCTTGATTCTGATACATGATGATCTTGATCAAGAAAACATTTCTATCCTTGGGGGTTTTAAAAAATATTCATGCCATCTTTCCTACTAACAATACTGGTTTATTTTTATAACATACTGGATTAGTGGGGTGATCACCATCCATGTTAATTTCATAGTGGTTTGTTCATTTAATGACTTAATAGTTTAAATACATATAATAGGAAACTCTAAAATATCACTATATCTAGGAATGTGATTGAATCATTCATCTCATCACATATGAGGTTTAAAGTTTACTGGATCATCACAATCAGATCAATTTATTAGATCACTACCAATAAGGGAATGGGTTCACTCACACTTCACTAGTGTGTTTATTTATTGTCTCATTACCAATATGGGTAAGACCTCACTATCTCACCACTAGTGAGTTTACTAATTAAATCATCACTAACATGGGTGTGAGCTTACATTCATTTCAAAATTTGGTTGATTTATTTCCTAATAACAAATAAGGGTATAAGCTTATTATCTTGTCACTAGTGGGTTGATTTATTATCTTGTCACCAATAATGGGTGTGAGCTTACATTCATTTTACAAGGCATAATATAACATTGAATTCCATGTGAAAAGAGTTATATTTATTCCTTTTAAGGGGTTAGAAATATTACTAACGGTGTTCCATTATATGTTATATAATCAATGGAACATTGTGCCTATAGTTTATGGTTCCTTCATTGAGTTTTAGAAAAATTGTTAGGATTTGAACATGACTGTCATGTTTTGGGGTATTTCACCCCTCCCCAACTGATAATATTTCTAATTTGTGGCCATCGGATCATGCACTTGTACGGTCTCTAGTTGTGAATCCTTCCCAGAGATGCTTGTTGACGAAGCCAGTGAATGGTGAACCTAGACAGGAAAATTCAATTGTTCCCCATCTCTATCCCTGATAGGCTTGTCTCAACCCACGTAATACTTTAAATTTACCCATATATTATATATCACCTTTTGAGTTCACATTGAGGGGAACTGTTAATGATTTTTTCATAAGTAGTTGAGAGAGAATCAGTATTTGTTACAGTCGTCGCATAACAAACTTGATAATTGTAGTTTCACGTAAAAATACTACACTCAAATCTAATTTGAGAATCTTTTGTGGTATATCTAATCTCACTTTAATAAAATAGACAAGTCTTTACATCTCTTTCCTCCTATGATATGAACTTTTTTGAGTCGATTATCACAAGAAATATGATCCACCACATCACTACATTCTTCGTGTATTATTCTTAGAATAGTGAAGCATTATACATGGTCATAGTTAATAGTAGGAGAGATGTCTTCCTCCAATCCTCAGCAATCCTGTACAGTGGAAAGAATGTTTGGACTCACCACTTCTCTAGAAATTTGTTCTATGTTCAACTCTAGACCCAACTCCTACATAACTCAACTTTGATAAGATAACTCAGTGAGTTACCGTACTTATTCCCACATGTTATTCTACTAATCCCAGTACTATTCATGCACCATAGAAAGGGATTTAACAAATGTTAGTAGTTCTTGAATCTTGACCACCTATTCACAGAACAACTAATCTAACTATGACTACTCTGTAGAAACTCTAGTAACTATTCTAGTTGGAACACTTCAAAAAAATCAAAGGCAATCATCATGAACTGTTACACTAAAACAATGAAATTTTTTAGATAGTCCTATAACAAATCATATCAGCACCTCCGCCTATTTTTATGAAGTTCAATAATCACTGAAAGTTATCACAAATTACACTCAATGCTTGGCACTCAAGATATAACACACAACAAAAAATTTTGTGTCATGACTTTATTCTAACATTTTTCCAACATATAAGATGTTTGGTAGAGAAGATAGAACTTCTTGAAAGTTTCCACTAACATGGATGTTTAACAATGATGTCTTTAATCACTTCGTGTAGTAGAATGCATAGCTATATTCATTTTTTCAGCAGTGATCATGTTTGATTCAATATCAAAAATAGACCTCCACTTCATTTTTCTTGAAAGAACGTTTTCACTATGATTTCATGCACTCAAAAAAAGTCACATCTCAGCTACGATTGATCTTTCACCTTGAGTTCTTCATCCAAGCAGTAGCGTACTTCCTCTAATATCTCAATGAAAGCACCAAATTTTTAGGACTCTATCTAAAAATGGACACACAATAGAAATAGTGTGAAAGGAAAGGAAATTTTTTTGGTATTCACAACAATGAAACCATTTCAGTAGATTATTATCTCCAAATGTATATTATCAATGAGACTTTATAATTTTATAATTGTTATATATTATAACATGTTTATATTAATTCTTTTTTCATTAAATGTTTATTTTTCAATTATATTGTTTGAAATATATGTTATCTTCAATATGGAATAGCTAACAATACAATTATTTCAGGTAATTTTGATGCTTTAAATTATATCATGTACATTCTACACCACTACATTCTTCTGACCTCATACATTTTGAATTGTTAACATCTTAAAGTTTATGATTTTAATTTTCTGATACCCAATTATCTTTTTGTAAATTTTGACCTTTTATATTAAAATTACATGAACTATGGCACAGTTATGATCATAATGAATGCATAAGTCTACAATGTTTTGATGATGTCTAATAGGATCTATTTTCTTGTTTTTTGATATATGAATTTGAGTTTTATCTGGGAGCAGGGCCTATGTTTTTTACTACTATTTTTTATGTTTTAGCAGGGAGTAGGAGGCAGGGAGCAGGGAGAAGGGCATGGAGCATGCATAGAGGTAGGGGGCAGGGAGCAGTAGTTGATCCAAGGAGTCAAGGAGTAGGGAGGGGGCAGGGAGCAAGAGGTAGGAGGAAAGGTCCATGGGGCAGGAGGCACAGAGGTATGGAGGCAAGGAGGCAGGGAGAAACATTGAGGTGGTGTTGAGGTAGGGTTTAGGTTGCGTTGAGGTTGGGAGGTAGGGTTGAGGCAACATTGAGTTAGGGAGGGAGGGAGAAGCAGTGTTGAGGCAACGTTGAGGCAGGGTTGAGAAAGCGTTGAGGCAGGTTTGAGGTAGGGAGGCAGCATTGAAACTACTAGAAAATGAGGCTACTACCATGGACCTATATCCATGGTTTTAAAACTCTGGCTATAGGTGGCTATAGCAATGGTTATGTGGCCTATATCCACGGTTTTAAAACCATGGCTATAGGCTAGTTTTCCATGGCCTATTTCCACAGTTTTGAAAACCATGGCTATAGGTCATGGATATAGACACAATTTTGTGACCTATAGCCACGGTTTCAAAACCATGGCTATATGAAAAAAAAATTCAATAGCCTATAGCCACGGTTTTCCAAAACCGTGGAAATAGGGTTCCCGTGCTTCCGTAGGAAAAAAACTTCCCACCACAAATTTGGTGAGAAGACCTACCACCATAGTTTTGAGGCTATTCCCACAGTTTATATTAATATATATATCATAATATATATATATACCCAAAGTGTCATGCGGTGTAGTGGTAAGTATGCTGCTTCATAAATAGGAGGTATAAAGATCGAAACTCACTGGCGATATTTTGTATTTATACTATTACCACGGTTTACTGAGGCTATATCCACGGTTAAAACCATGTTAATAGATTCTTATATCCAAGGTTTAAACCATGGATATAGGTCAACCTCCACAGTGGCAGTTTTTAGGCCTATTTGCATAGTTAAAATCATGGTAGTAGGTTGGGACCTACTGCCACAGCGATAGCAGCTACGGTTGGCCAAAATCGTGGTTGTACGCTATGACCACATTTTTTGGACCTATTGACACAGATTTGAACCATGGAAATAGGATTTTTTTTCTATTTGTGAGGTAGGGTTGAGGTAGGGAGGTAGCATTGAAATAGGGAGGTAGGAGGCATATAGGT
Organism: Viscum album; assembly: GCA_963277665.1. Classification (NCBI taxonomy): domain Eukaryota; kingdom Viridiplantae; phylum Streptophyta; class Magnoliopsida; order Santalales; family Viscaceae; genus Viscum; species Viscum album. Next base: position 287,109,130 of record OY728159.1, on the reverse strand, counting down.
AGGTAGAGATCAGGAGGTAGGATTGGTTTTCTTCTAGAAATACAATTGTTGTAGACTGATTTTTATGTGTGGCAGTACTGGATTTTTTTCTTTATACTCTATGATGTATACACAGTTGTGAACTATGGAAATAGGGTTATTTCCACTGTTATAAACTATGGAAATAGTGTTTTGTAGTTGGTTATAAATTATGGTGATAAATCTATGTGGCAGAGTCTATAGCCACAGTTTGGAACCATGGATATAGGTCTATTACCATAGTTTCCACCATAGATATTGGTTTTTCCCTATATCCATGTCAATAGGTTCCATGGTTGGTGAAACCGTGGTTGTTACCTATAGCCACAGTTTTGGTGTCTATAGGCACAGTTTTAAATAGTGACTATAACCTTGTTTTCTAGTACTCTGTTAATATTCTTGACATTATCTTACATATTTATTTATATATATATAAAAGGATTATAAAGGAAATTTTATGTTAATTTTTAAGTTATTTCAATGGTTTTTAAAAGGAATATTTTTACGTGTCTTAAAAGGAATGTTTTGACAAATAACAAATGAAATGCCCTATTTTTAAAGTATGAAAATAATGAAATTTCATGTCATCGTGAATTTTATTTGATTTATAAATTTATTTGAAATATTACATGTTTTACTAAATGAAAAATAATATTTTATTTTATTTTTTTATTTTGGTATTGGAAATGGTTTCTCAAAGAAAATGGTGTTTGGATATTGAAAATGGGTTCTGAAAAGAAAAGGGTATTTTTATCTGAATGTGTTTTCATATGGATTTAAAAAGATCTTTTAACGAGTTTTATGATGAAATTTTTTTACTCTTGATATGTTAATTGAGAATAATATGAAACAGGTCAGCCCAAACTAGCTTATATGAAGGGTTGATCCCTATTACAGCTCATGAGAAATGGGTGAGATTGATATAACTTATACGAAGGGTTGAGCCCCATTATATCTCCTAGGTGAGCCCGATATAGCTTATACAAAGTTTGATCCCCATTATAGTTCTAAAATTCATTATTTAATTATAATTCTATAAGTTTGTATTATTTTTATTCCAATTAAATGGGTTTTGAGAGGGTTTATGTATATGATGCTCTAAGTTACCCAAAGATGTTTAATTGATTGTAATGGGTTTTAATGAATTTACCTAAGAAAAATGTGTGTGTTTTATTAATGAAAAAAAGTTTTATTTCATATTTTCAAATAAATTTAAATTTAAAGGTAAAATTTATATGATTTTTTATGTTTTTACCAAACTAACAATTTCCTTTCTTTTTATATCCCTTATTGAGATTTTGTTCCCATCCCAAGTTTTTAAAATGTTTTCATAATGTTTAAGGATTGTTAAGGGTAATAAATAAGTCAAGTTGGAAGTATTATATATTTAACATGAAAATAATTCATTATTTATTTTAATATTTTTAGATTATGGAAAAAATGGATACTTTTTGGAAGTTCCCACTTTGTATTTTATAGTTTTTTATGTATGAGTTATGACCTAATTCTCTAAAACTCTAAACTTGAAATGAACCTCAATGTGAAAGAAAATAATTTCTTGACTAAAACTCAAGATTATGTAATGTTTAAGTTAGGGTCCTTATAGTTGGTATTAAACTAATTTTTTAGAAAACTCTATAGTTTATGATATTGTTAATAGAATTCCCTTAGAAGATTTTACTTTATGGTTATGCTAAAATGATATAGCATTTCAGATTTCCATGTTTCTACATATAAAGTATGTTTGTTCAAAATAGTTTTCCATAGATGAAATAATAAAGTTCTAGTGTTAAGGAATCAATGGGAAAATATCCTTCCAAAAAATCATTGTGATATGGTTGGAATCGGAATGGAATAGTCTTTTGTAGTGATGGATCAGTTTACAAAAGCTATAAATGGTGGTGGTTCCCATGCTAGAGATGAACCTGATCTACCATATAGGAACATGTCTATAGAAGAGAAATTAATGAGGCAGCATCCCCCATCATTAAAGAGACCATCTAACCTAGTGGTATCTAAAGGATGGATCAATTACCTAGAGAAGATATTTAAAGTTAGGGGATGTTTAGAATTTCAAAAGGTAACCCTTTCCATTTATCATTTTGAAGATGAACCTAATTTATGATGGTACTTGGTTAAGAATACTAGAGATAAAGATGATCATGATTCTATAAAAATGGAAACATTTATAAATATCTTCCTGGAGAAATATATCATTAATATTTCATTAAGTTTTTTCGACTTAGGATAGAGAAACAATTCTTGGAAATAGAGAAAAACGATGACGATTCAGTGGCTACATATAAAGAAAACTTCAAAATATTTTCCAGTTATGTTCTAGATTTTATTTAATACATTCATAGTAAAATTAATAGATTTTACTTAGGATTAAAACCAAGTCCATGAAGATCTTTGGCCTCTCAAGAATTTAAAATTTATCAAAAAGTGGTTCATTGTGCTGAGAAAGTTGAAATATAGTTTTTAAAAACCTGTATACCATGAGAGGATAAGAGTAATAAATGGTCAAGGTGGTAAGAAATAGAGAATCAACCAACTAAGAATTATAGAGGTAAGACTAAATTTTTTTCCATGTGTGGTAAAATACATTTTGGGGAATATATGTCAGGATTTGGAAAGTGTTACTGATGTGTTAAGTTTGGTCACAAGGTTCTTGGATCTAAGGAAAAGAGTCTTGAACAATCCAATAATGAGGATATAGATATCCAGTTAATAGTAAGATTATTTACCTATAATGAGTTGGGATATTGTGATAATGTGTGTCTAGATAAACTTACTTAGGGTGTAAATCAACATGATCAGATGAAAAAAGATATGGAGAAATCATTTGTTACTTCTATAGTTAATGTTAGGATATCTGGTGAAGTGATGGATTCTCTGAGGAGTTCTATATTTTTGGATGGTTGATCATTATCCCAATTTCTTAGGCACCACTCTTTTAATATTTTAAATAATTTAAATACCTAGGGAGGTATTTATTGAGTTTTTATAGATGTATGAGGTATATGTTAAAAATATATTTGATAAATAATACCTATACTTGTGTGAATGTAAGTTTAAAGGTACTGGTGACCATTAGGGATGTATATCTATGGATTGATTTAGTTTTAACTTTGGTAATCACTATTAAACTTTAGATATTAATGCATTATCTCATCACATGAATCTTTTAATTATCTTACTATAATCTAACCATGTAGGTCTTAGTTAATATCTAAATATAATAGGAATATTGAGTTATCATTTTAAGTATTATGTGATCTGTTAGAAGTTTATTCTAGTGGTTCATGCATTAAAGTCATCTTGGATACTCATTGTTAGGAGAAAGTGATGATTTTTTTGAGGAAGTTAAGAAAAATATGAATTGATACTCATCAAGTATATTTCCTTATGTTCTTAGATAGTAAAATAATTCGTCAATTAAAGAAAAAGTATATTGAAAAATATTTATCCTAATACCTTCATTTTTTTAACTCGGGTTTTTATAAATCATCATAAATTTATGGTTGTTAGGACCTTAACTTTCCATTGATCATTCACTTGTTTTTTATCAATTATCTTTATTATTCTCTATAATTATTTATGCTTGTCATCCATGTCCAATCTCCAATCCCAACCTGTTTTCTCTTGTATAGAAACCTTGTTTTGAGTTACTTTGGTTATATCTTATCATTACAACTTTCCCTTTTTAAAGGAAGTTTTAGTATTAATTTTTACTACGTGGGTTTATAAGAAAGGTACTTTCAAGTATTAAACCATTGATAACCCATAAAAATTTTGAGGGAAAAAATCATTTTAAGGGAGTAGGATGTAACATTCTAAGATTTTATGAAATTTATTCTTTAAAATTAATTTAAATTATTTAATGGATTGTGTTACACATTATACATAGTTTATCTTTCATCACACACAATACCAATATTATCATGCATTTCACGCAAGACTGAGTTATACCGAACAATAATATATTATTAATATTTTTATTTAAAGTAGAAGTTATCACCTAGTTGTTGTATTAGAAGTAATGAATATGACTAACTATATTATTTCTACACATGTTGATAAAATAAATTTTACCTTCATAAAATAAATTTTATTGGCTTAAAAAAAGAATAAATCTAATTTTAAGCATAAAAAGCTCTATAATTTTAAAAGGTGGTGTTAATGCCATATAATGGAACTCCTATTTTAAATATAATTTTTGACACTTAATAAATTTATATGAAAAATAAACTTCATTTTTTAAAGGTAAATATCAAAATTTACTTTGGGTGGGTTTTTTTATTTTTTATTTTTTTGAGAACATTCATATTTTGATGAATATTTAACAATAATGAATTTTAGTTTAAAACTGCATTTCCATATACTTTATTTATATAGTTATATTATGTTTTTAATTGGTTATAAAGTATAATTAGATAAATATCATATCATTTAAACTAATTTAGATATTTTGAAATAAATTTAAATTAATTTAGATATAAAAACTTAGCAACCTTTTGAACATTTTTTCTTTAAAAACTAACTTTTTCATCCCGTCTGTGGGGTTAATTTTAAGTTAATTTATTCCCATTATGTGATTGGAGTTTTTAAAAATAGATTCTAAATTTTTATTCATAATAATTTATAATTTCTAATAAGGTAAACATAGTTTTTCACCAAAAATATTAATGAAAGTAATTAAAATTAATTACAATGATTAAGGTAGAAATGTGGTTACTTTGTGGTTAAACTTTAATCTTAAGAGTCAAAATAACTTATAAACTTGTCCAAAACCAATTTTATTGGAATTATTATACTATATAAGCTATTGTATCTAATTTTTATCATTATTTTATGCACATTAAGTATGTAATCCCTCATAATAGTGTTTACCTTTTTATATTTACAAGAATGTCACTACCCCTTCACTATAAAAAAGCACCCACCCCCTTACTTATTCACACCTATAAATCCATGTGTATCATCAAAACCATACCAAAAAAAGATACTAACATCCCTCAATTAACACTAGATTCCTCACTTTTGTCATAAAACCAACCAAGGAATCCCATTGGTGCAAACCAAAAAGAGTTACTCAAGAAAGAGGTAACATTCTTCAATGTGCATTTATGTTTTATTTATTTATATACCCATTAAATTTATCTTATTAATTTATTTTATAATAAAATAAATATAAAAAATATAATAGTATTTTTTATATTAATTTTTTGACCTAAACCTACAAACACTTCCATAAAATGGGTAAAGAAATTACCGTTCATGTAGTACAAACTACCACCTTGCAAAATGATGTCATTTTTTTCCCTTTACCACCTCTCATGGTTGATAATTATGATGGAAACACTATTTTAATATGATATTTATAATATTTATGTTTTCTTAATACTTTTTTAATTATTATATAACATATACCTTCATGATTTCCATTTTGTGTAAATACGATAACATCATTTGTGGGCGTGTGGACTACTGCATCCTCAAAGCAATGTGATACATTCACACATTACATGGAATGTATTAATAATGGTTTTAATTAAAAATATGTGACATAAATAACATATATTTGATATTCATTAAAAAATAATCTTCTGTAAATATAATTTATCATCTTCTTTATTACTTTTTCACACACTAAAAAATTGATAACGTCATTCATAGACTTGTGGACTACCACCTCCTTGATGCAATATGATTCATTTTCCATCATACTAATTATATATATAAGTATATATGATTAAATAAAATTTTATTTATGATATAATTAAAATTTTGAAAAGATAAATGTTACTTACCTTCTTTCCATGATGATCATTAAAAAATGGGAACATTACGCATGCGTACATGCGGTCCACTATATCCATGATTGTAACATTGGTTAAATTTTCATAACCATATTTAATGATTGGTTTTAAATTATAAATTATTGGTAAATATGATAATTATTTCCAGATTATTATTCTGTTGAAGTTTATATAATGACCCCTTTGTCCAAAGTTGACCTAACAATTTTGTTTTTGACACATAAACTGAATATGGACAAAACACCAAACGTAAACTTAATCATTTAAGTACATGTATAAAACATTTTAATATGTTATATAAAAGTAATTATAAACTTTAAAAAGTTTATTGATCAATAAAATAATTAACATAATTATTTTATTCAATAAGATAAAGACACATGTGACAAGTCGGACTCAAGGTAAGCGATTTCATCTCAATCTCCTTTCATTGAGGTGTTTCTTGATTATATGCACCTTTATTATTTTATAAGGAATATATACAGCCCCTTTGACATTATATATCCATATTTTATATATTATAATTTTATATATTATTTTTTAAAAATTTAATCTTCCATGGGATATATGGTTTAAACATTCAAAATGGTATAGGACACTTTGAATATTTAATGATTTAATTTTCAAATCGTTTTATCCATGTCAATATTCTTGATATTGTTTTACATATTTATTTATATGGATATATAAGCATAATAAAGGAAACTTTATTTTTATCTTTAATTTCATTCAAATTTTTTCAAAAATAATATTTTTACATGAATTAAAAGGAACATTTTGACAAATGATAAATGAAATTTCATATTTATAAAGTATAGTGATAATGACCTTTCATGTCATTATGACTTTTATTTGATTTCTACATTCCTTTGAAATCTTTTATTTTTTATTAAATGAAAAAACCCTATTTTATTTTATTTGGTAATTTTGGTATTGACAATTATTTTTCAGAGAAAAGTGTGTTTGGGTATTGAAAATGGGTTCTCAAAAGAAAAGGGTGGTTTTTATCTGAATGTGTTTTCATATGGATTTAAAAATATTTTATAATGGGTTTTATTATGAGAGTTTTTTACTCTTGATATAGTTCTTCAGAATTATATAAAACGGCTAAACACGATACAGCTTATACGAAGGTATGAACCCCATTATAGTTCATGGGTGAGCCTGATTTAGTTTATGTGAATGGTTGAGCCCCATTATAGCTCATGGGAAATGGGTGAGCCCTATATATATTATACTAAGGATTGGGTCTCATTATAGCTCATTGGTTAGCCTAAAATAGATTATATGAAGGTTTATCCCCATTATAGATCTAAAATTCATTAGGTAATGATAATGTTTGAATTCGGCCTTTTGGTTATTCTAATTAAAATGGTTTTGAGATAGTTATGTATATGATGCTCTAAATCACCAAAAGAGTTTAATTAATTTATATGGATTTTAATGATTTTCCTTTTAAAAATTTATGCTTTTTATTGATGTACAAATTGTCATATCCCATCCCAGAGGGGCCCATGTTGTGACTACCCCAAGACCGCCTTCGATAGTCTAGGGGCTGGACACTAGCACCAAGTAGGAATATCTCACAAATGGAAAAAATTTTAATAAGTACATGTACACACACAAACATCTCCAAGCCCCAAAATGATTAAATGTAAAAAAAACTGAGTAGAAAAAGTATTTATATACTAAGATACCAACCATAGAATAAGACAGTAGAAAAAACTAGAAAGTAGATGGGGCTAGAATACAAGTCCTCTAAAATAAAGAGTCTGAAAAGTGAATGCACAAGTTTATGAAACTCATCTGTAGAAAAACCTACCTAAAGGGAAGGTCTATGATAGTTTTCTAAAGTCATAAGAGAAAACCACATCCGTATGATCACTCTAAGCACCACCTAGTCCTGGTCTACCTAGGACTCCATCAAAGCATAGATCTTTTGCACAACACACAACACGTGCGGGCAAGGCCCATGCAGGGGTGAGTAAAGCAATACTCAATAGGACACCCCAAACCACATAGGAATACCACTAAGAAATAAACAATGTACACCAAAAAGGAAACACACTAAGTATACTAAAGAGGAAACACATTAATTATACCATAAAGGAAACTCACAAAGTATAGTCAGGTCACACCAGTATAAGTCTATATCATGAAACACAGGGTTATCAGACGTAGTCCACAGAACACTCAGTTTTGATAACACATGGAGTGTCAATAATACACGGAGTATCTATAACACATGGAGTGTTAATAACACATGAAGTGTTGATAATATAGAGAGTTTCAATAATTCATGCATACCCCAAGACATGTAGTCACCAAGACATGTAGTCACCAAGTCACATAGTCTCCAAATCACATAGTCACCAAGTCACGTAGTCACTGAGTCATAGCCAGCTGCAGGATTCATCCCGTAGCATGATTTTATCAGTAGAACCTACTCCACAAGTCATTAGGTTATATACCAAAATCCAAAATAACTAACTTAGAGTATATAAAAATTATTGTCTCATCTCAATGGTCCTAACACCAGAAATGGATCATCAAACAAACACACTATTTGAAATCTATGACCATTTTAGTAAAAAATTGTGACTCGGGTACGATCCGGTCCACTAGGCCCAGCCTGGCCCGGACCACTGAACCCAGACTTCTAGGATACTAGGGCGGCCCAATCCGTCTAGCCTATCCTACTGTGTGGTCTAGCCCCCTTCTCCTACATGCAGTCGACCCAGCTGCGTGCGCTCGATCAACGCGGTGTTTTCGCAGTCAACTCAGACAGCCATCGCGTCCCCGACCTCCTCCATGGTCTCCTCCTCCACGATCTCCCACGTGATCCCAATTAGACCTCATTCTAACTTCATTTCTGGCCACCCCACCAGCGGCTTATCTGCCTCATTCTCCACCAGAACCTAGCCCCCCACCGAGCCACACCTCACTCCATCGTCGGTCGCCCTGCTGGTGTCACATTGTTCATCGTGCGCTCCTGATGAACCGGTCAAAGCCACTGCTCTGGTCACTACTATAAACCACCACTTTATTTCATCACACCTTTTTGGTGTTCTTGTGGTGTCTGATCCCCGGTCTCAAATTGTTGCACCACGGATCAAAGGCACAACGATCCTCTGGCCATGTTTTGTGAAGAATGAGGAACGTAGAAGGATTGGGGAAAATAGATAAATGAAAAATAATTCCCAAAGAATGTATCTTGAAATTTTTCATGTGGACCTCAACCCATCCATGTTATAATAGAGAATAGAGAGGGAATAAATCACATCACTTTAACAAAATCAAACCCGATAATCAACCCACATAAATTATCCATCCTGCAATAATGATCAAACTGCATATCAATATGTTCATGGGTTGATCTGCATTCTTTATTTAATTTTAAAAATAAAGGTAAAAATATCACGAAGAAAAACAACACCCTACCTAGAGTTTGGATCTTTTGTTGATGAAGGGTGAAGTTGGGTCATCGTTGTTCGTCGATTCGTCGAATCTGAGGTTCGTCGATATTGATTCGCCAATTCGTTGATGTCTATTAGAGGGATCTCATTATCCTTATCTTAGAGAATTTCCAAGTTTATTTTATAACCCTAGATTCTTTAAAATAGGCAACATTAAAAAGAAAAATATAATTGCATCAAAATAAATTATTTTTATTAAAATATTATAATGACGTTCACATCCAAAAACTAACTTTCAAATCTATCCCGCAACGGTCAATAGTAGGCCCAACCTAAAGCAAATCCATTGTTCTGAACATAATGGTTCTCTAGTATTTCTAATTTGGGCACATTTTTAGAAATTATTTCGGTTTAAATAAAAACTTCTCGCGTGCTTTATTAAAAGCGTAACTTTTTTCAACAAATTTTTCTGAGCACACTGGGCCTTGTAATCCCACACCATCTCAACAACTGATCTCATAGTTTTCTCAATTGATTTAATAATATAAAACTAGTGAAAATCCAAGTCAATGCATTCTCCCCACCTTAGGGATTTATGCCACCGAAATCCAAAATAGGTTCTACTCAACAAAAAGATGAGGTTACTGAGAACGAATCTAAGCCTCTCACTCCTAAGTTCTCTCCTGGAGATTATCATGCTTTCATAGAATGTCAACTAGATAAATTGAATAACCATGAAGGATCCTCTTCTATCAATCCTTAGTCTCTACTGGGTACTATGCAAAAGTCACCCCATCGTCAATGTCTAGTTCTCCCCAATCGATGGTGTACGATGAATCATGCATGTACCTCCTCAGTTGTGACAAGTGGAAGACATCGTGCACTCGGTGAAATTGTGGAATTAGATCTAGGCAGTCTGATGCCTATCCAACTATACTTAGAATCTGAAAAGGTATGATGTATCTCAGAGATAACTTTTCACCCCAACCAAATCTCTGCAATCCCCATCAAGGTGAGACCTGAAGAAACACATGATCTCCCTCCTCTAACTCCTAGGGCCTCCATATCCTATCATAATATGACTTATTTCAGCTCTGTGCAGTCATAATCCAATCCTAGAAGATCTGCACCTTCTCAGTGGTAGCCTGCACCAACTCTGGACCCATGATTGCTGACTCTCTTGGGTCAGTCCAGTAAAGTGGGGACCTGCATAGTTGCATATACAAGGCCTCAAATGGTTCCATGCCAATGGAGGAGTGGTAGCTATTTTTGTACAAAAACTCCACCAGAGGTAGGTGATCCTCTCAACTACAGCCAATGTCTAGGATGAAAGCACATATCATGTCCTCAAGAACCTAAATGGTCCTCTTTGTCTGGCCATTCGTCTGTGTATGAAACATCTTGATCAAGCATAACTGAGTACCAAATGCCTATTATAATCCCTTCCACAACTAGGATTTCAAATGATCATCATGATCCAAAACAATCATTGATGGAACTCTTTGAATCCGAACTATCTCTAGCACATAGAGGCATCCCAAGCTCTCTACTAAACTCTTCTCTCAGATTAGTAGGAAGTGGGCCGACTTGGTGAGCTGGTCAATGATCACCCAGATTGTATTATGTCCCATGGAAATGAGTGGTAAAACCATCATGTAGTACATTGATATCTCATCCCACTTCCACCCTAGCACCTCAAGTGGTTGCATCAAGCCTGGTGGAACCTGGTGCTCAGCCTTCACCTGTTGACAAGTGAGACATTAAGAAATAAACTTTTCCACTACCCTCTTCATCATCAGCCACCAGAACTGATGTTAGAGGTCATGGTTCATCTTCTTCACACTCGGATGTACCTCCAAAGGGGATGTGTGTAACTCCCTCATAACCTCCCCCCACAACACCACTGGTATAACTGTGTTCCCTTAAAAAATAATGATGTTCTATCCACCTACAAAATATCCCTCAGGGGAATTCCCTATATACAAATTAGTATGTTAGGTATCATAGTCGATATCCCCAAGTTATTCCTCCCAAACTCACTGTAAGAGTGGAGGGGTGAAAACCATATATTTGAGGTAAGATTCTCCATATCCATCCATAAAGGATATCTACAATGTGGCCAGCTACTCAGATGCCTCACTCAATAACTGCAAGATGGATCTTCTACTGAGAGTGTCTTCCACTACGTTCCCCTTCGTAGGAGTATAGAAATCTCAAAGTCAAAGTCTTGGAGGAACTCTAACCATATTTATGGTCTCAAGTTCATATCCTTCTGAGAGAATATATACTTGAGAATCTTATGGTTAGAGTAGATGGTAAATGACTCACCCATCAGGTAGTGTCTCCACATCATCAATGTGAAGACTATCGCCACTAGATAAAGATCATGGGTTGCGTAAGTCTTCTCAAGTTGTCTCAACTGGAATGAACCATAGTAAATCACTATTTCTCCTACATCAAGACATAACCAAGATCGATCCCTGACACATCTCATAACACTACATACCCAACGCCCTGCTCTAGTAATCTCAATATGGGAGCACTTTTCAACCTCTACCTCGTCTCTCGAAAGCACTTCTAGCACTTCTCTATCCACACGAAGGGATACCCCTTCCATGTCAAAGCTGTCAAGGGTGAAACTATGAAAATTTTGGGTACAAACCTCTAATAGTACCTAGCCAAACCCAAGAAACTCCATGCCTTAGTAACACTCTTGGGTGGATCCCAAGCAAGAACTACCTAAATCTTCACTAGATCTACTGCGACCCCCGCCTCTGAAATGACATGTCCCAAAAAGTGGACCTCCTGAATCCATAACTGACACTTCGAGAGATTCCTATAAAGATAGTGCACTCAAAGTGTGTCTAGGACCATCTTCAAGTGTATCGCGTGCTCCTCTTCAGACACTAAGTATATTAGGATGTCATCAAAGAAGACCACCATGAACCAGTCTAAGTAAGGCTGGAAGATTCGGTTCATGAGTCCCATGAACACTACTGGGGAATTTTTCACACAAAATGGCATCACCAGGTACTCGTAGTGGTCGTACAAACATCTAAAGTCTGTCTTTAGTACATCCTCATCCCATATACAAAACTGGTGGTAGCCAGACCTGAGTTCAATCTTCAAGAACCACCTCACTACCTTCATCTAATCGAGGAGGTTTTCAATCCTTGGTAGTGGATACTTGTTCTTCATGATCACATTATTCAGGCACCAGAAGTCCACACACAACCTTAAGCTCCCTTCTGCCTTCTTGGAAAACAAAATTGGGGCCACCTGGGGTGAAACAATGGGTCTCAAAAATCTATTCCTCTGAAAGTCCTCTAGTTGTAACTTCAACTCAAAAAGCTCCAAGGGAGCCATCCGATATGCAGGTGTATATATTGGTGTCTTCCTGAGGTATGTATCAATGTATAATTTTACCTCCCTATGGGGAGGTAATCTAGGGATATCCTTAGGAAGGACATCCTAATACTCTGAAACCACTACAGGAAACTGGGGACTCCTTTCATCCACTACACTGAGGGTGAGGCTAGCCAACTGATGGGTAATCAATTACACCCTCCTATGAGTAATTAAATACTACACTTCATGTGTTTCCTTTTCACCAATAAAGTAAAAATTGGTCCCATCACTGCGGACAAACCATACTCTGTGCCTAAAATAGTCAATCTGAGCATGGACTGTAGATAACCAGTACATACCAAGAATGACATCATAAGGCCTCGACACAGCTACAAAGAGATCCCAAAAAAACTCTCCCCTCCAAGAGTAAGGTCACTCTATCGGAACCATTGTGTGATCATATAATCTTCCCTTTTAGGAGTCTCTAAGAATAGGGATCGAGTCAATGGTTCCACTGGAATCACTGAGTCTCGAACAAGGGTTGTGGAAAGAAAATAATGATCGGAACCTATGTCTATCAAAACTGTAGATAAGGTGGAAAATATATAGATCGTACCTCTAATAATCCTTGGAGAACCGGGTTCATAGGCCTCAATCACCTACAGTTATCCTCATCATTTTCCACCAGCTCCCTAAGCCCGGTGTGGGCCACCTAGGCTTGGTGGTGGAAATACATCAAACCTTTGCCCAGAGCCTGCTGCTCTACCTACTCCTATTCCAAATTCACCACCTTAAGGACCACCCTTCTCATGCCTCCTCCTATGCCTCGATGTTCCCTTGACAATCTCTTGATCATTCTTATAATGGATCAGGCAATCTCATTCCAGATATCCCCAATAGCAGCACAAGTAACATAGTCTGTCCTTTAGCTAAATCACTCTGTCCTAGGATCCCTGCACCACCAATCCCATGTCCTGGGGCCATCCCCTAGAGTTCTTGACCATATTGGGTCCCTGCGTCTATTTTCAGATACCTACCATAGAAGAATCAGTTTTCTGGTTCCTACTGGTAGCTCCCACTATTGGTGTATGCTCCTCTAGAAATCTCTCCACTAGCAGAGCATGCTCCAGTACTCCAGCATATGTATGAATGATAAGGGATATCATGGATGACATGATATCCTACCATAATCCCTTATCAAAGTTATAATTCCTAAAGAATGAGTCTCTCACTATATCTGTGGAGTAGAGAGAAAGTTTATTAAACCTCACAGAGTACTCCACCATAGTCTAACTTCCCTACTACAGATGCAGGAGCTCCTGTATGCACACTAAGTGTAACGTAGCTAGGAAGAAACCCTCTATGAATATTCTCTCAAAGTATCCCTAAGAGATATTCCCCTCATCATGTTTTTAGGTCACTAATCTCCACCATTTTTTCACTGAGCCCTGAAGAAAACTCACAGTTAGGACTACCATCTGGTCGAAATATGTCCTCACAAGGCGAAAGACACGAGTCACCACCTCCAGCCAATCCTCAGCTACCTTAGGATATGGATCACCCCTAAACCTCAGAGGTCTCTACCTATGGAACTTATACAACATGTCCAGTCTTCATACATCCTCAATTGATAGCACTGATAGTAACTGTTGCTTGACGGGTGGTGGTATCATTGGTAAACCACCCGAAGGAGCTACCTCCAGTGTAGGGAGTATTTCTGGTACATACCCTTGTACCGACACCTCATTTAAAGTTGGATCATACTTGTGATCATACAATGGAATATTGGATGGATTTCTATGTGGAGGCATCCTGAAACAGATCAAGATGAACCACAATCAATAGATTATACATGATGAGTTGACTCAAGAAGGACATGAGGACACACCCAAATCCTTTATGATGCATGTACCATTGTTTTGCCTACAACCAATGTCTTCATATACTGATTCGAAGAACATGTGTATAGAGTCCTGTTGTATGGATATGTCAGTTGTTGCACCAATACTAGATTCCTTTTCCTGAAATTTAAACTCAAAACACTTAACATTGTTTCCCCAAACCAACCTCACAGACTCTTGGTTCTTAAGTAGAACTGACACCTATGATACCACTCTGTCATGAACCGTCCCAAAGGGGCCTATTCCATGACTACCCCAAGCCCACCTCTTATAGGATAGGGTATGGAGACTAGCAATGAGTTGGCATATCCCACAAATGGGAGGAATTTTCCTAAGTACCTATACACACGCACACATCTCTAAGCCCCAAAATAATGAAATATAAAAACACTTAGTAGAAAAAGTATGAATACAATAAGATACCAACCACAAAGTATGAAAGTAAAAAAATTGGAAAGTAAATGGGGCTAGAATAAAAGACCACTAGAATAATGAGTGTGAAAAATTGAATGAAAAATTTATTGAATCTCATCCGTAGAAAACACTACCAGAAGGGTAGGTGTATGGAAGTTGTTTGAAGCCATAAGAGTACACATCGTCTATCTGATCACTCTAAGCACCACCTAGTCCTGTTCCACCTAGAACTCTGTCAAATAGTCGATCATCTACATAACACACAAAACATGTGGTAAAGGCCCATTTAGGGGTGAGTAAAACAATACTCAGTAGGACATCCCAAAACCAAAAACTAATATCACTAAGAAATACATGAAGTATACCAAAATGGAAACATATGAAGTATACCATAGAGGAAACAGAAGAATTATACCATGAAGAAAACACATAAAGTACATTCATCTCATACAGGTATAATTCTATAACAAAAAAAAGTAGGGTTATTAGACATAGTCCATAGAATACCTAGTTTTGATAACACACAAAGTGTCGATAACACACAGAGTGTAGATAACACATGGAGTGTTGATAACACACGGAGTTTCAATAACACACAGAGTGTCGATAACACACAGAGTGTCAACAAGTCCTATATCCCCCAAGTCATATAGTCACCAAGTCACGTATTCATGAAGTCACATATTCACCAATTCACATATTCACCAAGTCACATTGTCACCAAATCATAGCCAACCATAGGATTATGCTCATAGTGCACTTGTACTAGGAGAACCTACACCAAAAGTCATTAGGTCATATGAATACTTAAAAAAATGCACTTACAATGTCACAAAAGAACCATCTTGTTGAAAGGGTCCCAATATTGTAAACATCTTGTCAAATGGATACACAGTTTAAAGTTATGGTCATTTTAGTGAAAAAATATGACTCAATTCTGGTCTGGGTCTGACTCAGCCCGACCCGCTGACCCAACCTGGTTCAGTCCAATGGACCCGGTCCAGACCATTGGGCATATCCCACTGGGCTACTAAACCCAACCCATTCTATCCATCCTAGCTCACTATGTAAGTTAGTGTCCTTTTCCCGCACACAGCTGACCTAGTCGGGTGCTCTCGGTCAACATTCTGTCGCCATAGTCAATGCGGACGACCACTGTTTTCCTGAGCCCCCCCCCCCCACGGTCTCCTCCCCCGTGGGCTCCATGTGGACCCAACAAAATATGCAGACACTTTCTACTATATCCATGTTCGCCACCCATGGCATCCACTGTCGCGGGTTCCCACACAGTACCACCTGGACCGTGTTCCACCACCTCCACCAGCCGCCTCACACTCCGCCTAAACCCAAACCCCTATCGGTCCGTTCCTCACTCCACTACCAGCCACGTTTCTGATGCCCATTGTTCTTCATGTGCTCTGCATGAACCGTCCAAATCCTCTAATTCAATCACCATTGTGCACCACCGCCTTGCGTTGTCACACCTCTATTGTGTCTTTGTGGTGTCGGATCCCCATGATCATATCATTGTGCCACGGATCAAAGGCATAAATATCCACTAAACATGTTTCGTGAAGAATGAGTAACATAGAAGGATTGTGGAAAGGATATAAATGCACAAGAATTCCCAAAGAACAAATCTTGGCCTTATTTATGTCAGCCTTGACCCATTCATGTTAAAACAAAGAACATAGAGGGAATAAATAAAATTTCTTTAACAAAATCAAACCCGATAATCAACCTACATAAATTATTCATCCTGTAAGAATGATCAAACTAAGGATCAACCTATTCATGGGATTTTTCGCATTCTTCATTTAATTTTAAAAAGAATGGGGGAAATATCCTGAAGAAAAACAACACCTTACCTAGAGTTTGGATTTGTCATTGATGAAGGGAGAAGTTGTGTTGTCGTCGTTCGCTGATCCATAGAATCCAAGGTACATCGATTTTGATTCACCAATCCATCAATGTTCGTTGGAGGGAGCTCCTTATCCTTGCCTTAGAGGATTTCCAAGGTTATGTTGTGACCCTGGATTCCTGACAATAGGCAACATTAAAAATAAAACTGACACTGTGTCAAAATAAAATATTTTTATTAAAATATTTTATTGACGTTCACATCCAAAAACTAACTTTCACATTCGGCCTTCACTGGTCGATGTTAGGCCCCACCTAAGATAAATTCTCTATTCTAAAGGTAATTGTGCTCTCGTATTTCTGATCTAGGAACCTGTTTAGAAGTTACTCTTGTTTAAATAAAAACCACTCACACACTTTATTAAAAGGCTAACATTTTTCAACAAATTGTTCTGGGCACACCGGTCCTCGAAATCTCGTTTTGTCCCAATGCCTGGTCTCAGAATTTACCCAATTAATTTATAAAAATAAAACTGAAGAAAATATAAGTCATTAAAAAATTATTTATTTCATATTATCAATAAAATTTTAAGATAAATTTAAACATTATATGATTTTTCATGTTTTTACCAAACTAAAAATTTCCTTTATTTTTATATCCATTACAGAGTTCATATGCTCATCCTAAGTTTTTAAAATGTTTTAACAAGGTTTAAACATGGGTAAGGGAAAGGAATAAGTTAATATGTAAGTCCTAGATGTTTTTCATGATAATAATTCATAGTTTGTTTTAAAAGTTTTATACTATGGGAAAAATTGATACTTTTCAGAAGTTCCCACTTTATATTTTACAGTTTTTTGTGTATGAGTTATGACATAATTATTTAAAAATTTAATCATGGAAAGACACTCAATGTGAAATAAAGTAATTTCTTATATAAAACTCAATATTATGTAATATTTAAGGTTGGTTCCTCATACTTAGAGTGATGATAGAGTAATTTCAATACTATGTCACTTGCTGATGTATATCATTCTTATATTTCACTAAATATATTTTGGATTTACAAAAAACCCAAAGGGGGGAATGTTATAACCAAGGGTTTTGGTCTTGGATATATTGGATAGCTAGAGGAGTACTTAATTTAGAGTATTGTGTTCATTTTAAATCATAGTTGGACTTAATTAGTATTTATGATATTTAAAATAAATCAATATGTATAGAATTTGGAATTAGTTAGAGGAAGTTTTGAGATATTCCTATCTTAAGGAGGACAATCATGATAAAATAAAATCCATCACATTGTGAGGATAGATTTCAATTTTAAGGTGTTTTTTTGTAGTTATACCAAATTGGATACCACCACAATTCAATGGTAGTTCTCATGATGTGGTGAAGGTTGAATAGTGGCACTCTAGTAGAGGATTTGAGTAGTCACATCATAAGGCTTTGAATTGTATTTTAGGGAGTTGGGTCATTCTATAGTAAATACCTCTATGATTATATTTTTATTTCATTTTCAAAATATAGAAAACTTTTTAGGTTGAGTAGGAACCCTTTCATCCATGTTCTAAGATAATCCATGACACTAAAAACCACAAAAAAAATTCCATGTCTACAGAAACCTGGTATTTTGATGCTAAATTCCTAATTTCAAGAACATTATGACATTATCATCTATCATCAATGGTAGATGATATAAATTAAAAACCCATAAAAATTCATCAAAGTGGTAGGGTGTAGTAGAAAAATATAGAAAGATCCCATTAAATTGTGGTCTTTTTTTGTTTGAGTTGGATGAATCACTCATGCCACACCTAACATGGTCATGATACAATGAGATGCCCCATACCCACACTCCCAGGTCTAATGCTAAAAACACATAATTTTAAAAGTGGATTTTACACCAAGTGAAATGAACCAAGCTAAACATATATTTATTTTTCATTATTTTCTAAGTTAAACAATTTATCTTACAAATTATCACACAATCCCAAGAATGGAATGTTTAGTGTCTTTGAGGATCAGTTATATATGAAACTTATTTTACAGTACTTCTAAATACTTATCCATAATCAAACCACACTAGACCCCCATATATACTCCTCATATGTTATAATATTATTCATAACCTAGGTAATGGAATAAAAAGAATGGGGTGATCTTAAATGCTCGCAAAGGGAAAACTCATCAACATAACATCAAGGGTTATATCATAAGCATATGATAAAGTGGTATAAGGAGATAAATATATTATTAAAAATATCATGGAATAATAAGAGTTTTCTATAAGTAATTATATATGGAAATGTAATCTCAAATGAACAAATATATACCATGGAAAGAGTATGAGATAATAAACATGATCCATGGAGAATAATCATAGGCATGTAACATAGAAATGTGGCACAAAATGCTCATAGGCATCATAATATAGTGGATCAGACATCACTTCATATTTCACTTAGTAGATAAAGAATCAAAATATGTTTACCATAATGGATCAGACATTACTTCCTATTTCCCATAGTGGATCAATAATTGCTTCATGTTTCCCTTAGTGAATCTGGAATCACAGCCTACTTCCTATAGTGGATCAGGCATTACTTCTTATTTCTCATAGTGAATTTGACATTACTTTCTATTTCCCATAGTAAATCAATAATTTATTCTTTTTTTATAGTATATCACATATTACTTCTTGTTTTCCATAGTCGATCATGCATTACTTCTTATTTCACATAGTGGATCGAGCATTATTTCTCATTTAAAATGATTATCTCATGAGATGTAAATCATTACCCAATGAATTAGAGGGTTATATCGGACCCATATATCACATAATAATCATCCATACATATATGTACAAAGGGAACATGAAAACATTCATATCACTTAATTAACCTATGGAAAAGAGGAATGTTTCATCAACACATTCATAAAACATTATATAATATATCCATAGAAATAAGGTGGACAATATCATAAGAATGTATCCTAAGTGTATCATAAAAAACATCAAAGGATATTAACATACATGTGAAATATACTTTCAATATTATTGGATAAATAAATTTTGAAAAATAGAAGAAATATCCCATTTTAAATTCTTTAAAACTCCTTTAAAATGTATTCCTAAAAATGAAATACTTTGATCTTGATAAAAAAATTAAAATTTACCCCTTAAAATGAAAAAAAAATTAAAAAAAAATTATAAAATTATTTTCTCAATAACATTTATTAAGAAAACATAAAAACACTGAAGGATTATTCAAAACACAACCATTTAAAATCCCTTTTAAAATCAAGAATTTCTTTTTAAAATCAACCTTTTAATTTTGAAAAAAAATATAACAACATTTTATTTAATTTTAAAAATAATTAAGAATTAAAATAATTTGGAAAGATCTATTAAAACATGTAAAGAAATATTCATAAATAAAAATTGTAACAACCTAGGTAATGATAGATTAAATCATTTTAATGTTTATTAATATAAATTGGATAGTTATATTCATCATAAAAATATTGACTAACTTATAAATAAAAAAAGGAAATAGTTTTAATTAAACTCTTTTATTATAAGGTTTTATTTTAAAGTTTAATTTATAAATTTTGGAATTTTAATTAAAAAAAATTAATTTAATTTTTTAAATAATCATATAAAAATTAACTTAGGGTGAAATTTTTAGATTTTTCATAAAATACTGATTTTTCAGTGAATAGTGAAAATACTAATTTTTTGTAAAATATATCATTTATTTTTAATAAATTAAGTAATTTAAAAATAAAATTATTTTTTAAATGTGATTTAAGTTAAATAATTATTTTTTAACTATATTAATTTCATTTTAATCATCTTTATATTGTATTTTAACATAAATTTATTTTTGGGTTTAAAAATGGGTTTTTCTGAAAACTGTTTTAAAGTGAAAATTGCTTATCTATTTTAATTAATTAATAAAACCATAATGATGAATAATTTAAAATAAATTTTTATATTATATATCAATAAATATTAATTTAAATTCATACAATGAGTATTACTATCCATATAATTAATATAAAATAATTTTATGCTTGAAAAATGCACTTCCTGAAAACCCTCTTTTTTTGAACGTCTATGGGTATAATTTTAAATTAAATTTTCCAATTTTGTGAATTAAATTTGGTAAAATGAATTCAATATTTTTAATCATCATAATTTATATTATTTATTAATTTCAACTTAATTTTTGGTCATAATGAATAACGAAAACTGTAAAAATATTTTATTGTGGTTAAGGTAAAACGGATTTACCTTTGGTTAAACTAAAAAGATAAGGGTTAAAATGACCTAAAAATTTGTATAAAATCTATTGTATGGAAATATTTCAATCTTATAATGTATAATACTTAATAATGTTTCATTATGGATACTTTTTGTGTGAAAAATGTGGGTACACCTTATTCTTTTTAAAAATTACTTGTGTGTCACTCACCTCACTTATAAAAGACCACTTCTCTCCTCTCCTCTTAACACCATCAAAGCCCTTTTAATAGGCCAATACATACCATAATACCTTATTTAATTAAATTCTCGTTACCTATATCCCATGTTTTGATCATAAATCTATCCTAATAATTATTTTGGTGTTAACCTAAGAAGGTTGTTCAAAGAATAGGTATCATGCTTAAACAAGCATTTTTATTTTATTTCTTCTTCCACATCCTTAAAATATTATTCAATTATTATGATATAATAACATAATTATATCACATATACTTAAATGTTATTATTTTAATTTCATAACAAAAATCCATAACTATTTTCATCAAATGGAAATGAAATCATTATTCATGTGTGTGGCAGACTACCACCTTGTGAACTGATGTGATTTGTTTTTCATCATCGCCTCTCATGGATTGTTATAATGATGGTTTTAATATGTGTGTATATATATTATATTATGTTTTTAACATAAATATACTTTTTTAATTATTATATCCCATATAATTTCTTAATTTCCATTCTATGGGGGATATAATAATGTCGCTCGTGTGTACGGCGGACTATCGCCTCGCAAGCGATGTGATTCGTTTTTCACTAACACTTTTCATGAAAGGTAATAAGGATAAATTTAATGAATATATATGATATATATGAAATTATTATAATATTAATGACATATTTATCATTATTAAGAGATGATATATATAATTTACTTTTACATTTCCATTCATTGAGAAATGATAACATTGTTCATGTGTACATGTGGACTACCACCTCCATGAAGCGATGTGATTATTTTATAATCACCACATCACATGGATAACATATATAAGTATATTTAAAGAAATAATATGGTATGTATGATATGATGATCATTTTTTAAATATAAAATAATACTTACTTTATTTCCATAATGATTTTTGAAAAATTAAAATGTTATTCATGAGTATGTATGACCTACCATATCAATGATTGTAACATAGTTCAATTTTCATAACCATATTTCATTTTTAGTTTTAAAAGTATAAATTATATACATAAGTGATAATTATTTCATTATTATTATTCTATATATGTTTAAATAATGACCACTTTGACCGTAGTCAACCTTCTAAAGTCATTTTTGACATATAAGATGAATATCATCAAAACATCCGACGTAAAATTAACTGATAAATTAATCATATATAAAATGGAAGTAAGTGAAATAAAAAGAATAATGTGGAGGATCCTAGGGTTAATCAAAAGTATTAAATAACAATCAATTTAAGATTTTTTGTTTAGATTCATGTTAAAAACAAAAAATACACTTAACCCCTTACCCAAATTTCTAAAGGATCACGTGTAATTCAATTTAAGCATGAAGAATAATATCAAATAAATATTAAATCGTACCTCATTCATTTGAAGTTGCTAGTTTGATTCGCTCATCATTGATGTGTCTTGGCTATAAGATGCCAAACTAGACATCCTATATATTTACCACACATTCTCCACAATTCTAGGGTCATTGATTTATGTTTCTCTGGTGCTAGCCTAGGAAATATAAGATCTTTATGATGTACCTTTGATCGCCTAAAGAATGCGGACTTGATCAAGAAATAGGGATCGATCTGACCTTGTTCTTCTTCTAGAATATCTCTATGAGAACTTAAGAGGAGAGGAGAATAGATATTTTCTCTCTAAATTCATTAAAATGATAGAGAATATAATTTAGGGGGCTAAAATGAGCTTTTATACTTAGATTATACTTTCCAAAATTCCAATTTGGTCCCTAGAAAGTAATATCCTTCATTATAGACCTTTGAAACATGAATGAATTAATAAAATTGTCATAAATGTCACAAATATTTTATCACTTATTTGTAACACTATAGAATGTTACTAAATAAAATATGAACCATTAACTCAGCTCGTAAGCTCTCCAAATAATTTAACGAACCTTGAACATCCAATGTTCATTCAAAAAATTATATTTTTCTCATATTCACTTTTATGACCAAAAAAATTAGAAATACCATGAGAAATAAATTCAATCATCATTATTCTAAACTTGAATAATATAATTGAATTAGTTTTAACTATGATCAATTAAACTCGGACGTAAATCGACCCATGCACGTGAGGCCCACTTCATCCTAAACTCTTATTCATTAGAATAGGTAGAACTTGTGAATACGCTAAGTGTGTGACCCTTTAGGTCCTTATCTCAATAGTAGTGAGTCCAACCCACAGACCAAGAGTGGAGTCTAGAAACCCATCATGGACCCTAAGGAGATAAGGAATGTCATATTTATGACTTCCTCCTGCAAACACTTATTGTGTAATATAATCACTTTGTCTAGATATATCTCATAAAGTAAGATGCACACTTGTGTCATCATCCTTTTATTGATTTATATATTTCATGACATTACTGGAAGGATTTACCTTCTTTTACCATGTCCATGTATTTATGATGGTATTACCATCCTGGTCAACTTGGGCCCACGAGATATCTCTTCCTCAACTTGGAAGGGACAAAATATATCTTGATCATTCAACCATTGTCATACCACTAATTAATCACCCAACACAAACTACCTCTCTATGATATCATTATCATGGTTTTCACATTGCATCAAAGTACGCAATCAAATGGCACACACTGATAATGATCTCAATTCTGAAGACCAATACACATGTTCATAGATCAGAACAACCAATGACACCTAAAACATGTGGTGTTTCTATTGGTGGATTTATCCTCATTATCTCACTACTAGAGATCACCAAGTGCGAACTTCATGAGAATAAGTCTCAATGATTATGACCCCTACCACCTGATATTCTAAATAGTGGGTACATAACTATAAACACTATTATGGTAAGAATTAAATAAACATGTATATATCAATATTTATATATGTAATGGTAATCAAAATTACTATTCAATTTGTGCCTATGGAACCCACTTTTACAACACTCCCACTTACACTGGAGCCAACTTTCTTACCATCCTTGTTAGCTCTCACATGATCAAGATCATGTTTCTACTAAGATATGGCTTTAATCAGTGGTCTTCCACGTTTCCACTTCCTGGATATTCTGCTATGTGTGACATCATATCCTTGAGTAAAATTCTCTATAAGGTGTAATCCATGAGTTTATCACTTTTTTTCCACTATCTTAACCTGACATCATGGCTGTTACTAGTAATAAAATTATCAAAATGATAAAACATTACTTACTAGTTGTGATTCCAAGAACAAGAAAAAACATTGCATATTTTATACTACTTATTAGCTACCTTAGAAGCCGCAAAAAACTTGGTATTTATAGATATGGCTACCAACGACTTGGATGCTCTTTTCTTGATCATTACCTTACCTTGACTGTAATATTAGATCACACTGATCCAGGGAAGACAAGTTTTTGTCCCCTAAAAACTATTATCCTTTACTATCCACTTACCAGTTACATATCCTTTATACCTGCTCAAGTACAATCAGATAGTTCTGAATTCTTTTCTTTCATTTCTCCTAGTTACAACTGATATTTTCCTACTATAAAGTATATATTGTCAATATCAATTCTTGTAAATATCATGGAATATGTGATTAATCCATCGCTAAAGCATATGGAATTCAAATAACCATGTTAATCTCCTCTTATTTACTTGACATGTTTACCTAGAGAGATATATTCCATGTGACACAAGTAAAAATTCTCTCTCGAATTATCCCAACATATATTTTAATATTATGTTAATATATGTAAGATTAACTAGATATAAGAAATTGTTAGATCTACCTCAGTAAATATCATTCCCTAGAACTCTTGTTGCTACTTTAAGTCAATCTCTGGAGAGTTATTTTACATTTAGTCATAACTAACTATAATACCAAAAGTATTTTTCCATATGTTAACCAATATATTTTACTTGGAAAACTATGTTGCTCCAACTAACCTCTGGTAGACGCGTGAAAATGATTCATTCCAAATGAATATTCTATGATCTAGTTTCTTACTTTAATCCTGAACTGGATTTCAGTAACTTTCACCCTTATTGGAATTCTAAGATTTCACAAACCTTCTTGGTTGTGTCATATATACATCTACCATGATTGGTTGTCTTGAAATACAGTGCACAATAAAATGATCATATAAATTAGCTACGACAAGTAAAATTCTAATGGATTTAGGCATAATTACTTGGTATAACCAATCAATCCTTATTAGTACCACAATTGTACCATCCATGTATATTCTCAATTGAATACCCACTTAAGTATTCAAATTAGTAAGCCTCTTGTACTATGACACATGGAACCCATTATATAATTTTAATTGGTATTATCAATCTTAGTTAATTGTCATATACTGCTTACTTGTATGAATCGTTATTCCCAATGAATAATGTATCACCATCCAAGGTGAATATAAAATCATCACACTAGTTTTATCCTTCCTACACAGTATATGTCTATGGGACATTCCTCTTCCACATGCTCTTGTGGAACTTGTTCCTATGAAAATTACTTGTGCATCTCTAGCATTGACTAAAACCAAGTCAGTCTTTCTCTCACTATCTCAAATAGATATGTGAACCATTTTATAGAAATATATTCTTTAACTTGAATAATTCTTTTATATAAAAGGTATTTTTGTAATATCCTTATAAAAATTTAGGATGATTACTATAGATTCACATAGTGTTTTTTCCTGATGCAAGTTTGTTTATATCTTAAAAAACTCTTTACATCTAAAAAAAGTTCTTATGACATAATGAATTTTCATCATACATTAACTCATATGATATCCATTTTTCATGATAGTCGACATGTAGTTATGGGATAACATTGTTATTCTAGAAGCATGTCTTTAAACATGGAAGTATTTGCAATGCATGAGTTTTAACATTGACGCTTCTTTTATTTACATCATGACTCTGATTTGAATAATGAAATGTGAATTTAGGAATTGCTTCATACTACATTTCATTGATAAATTTTAACATGTAAGACTCATCATCAATCCTTCTTATTATCATCATATCTTTTATGTATATAAGTTAATGTGTGTTTAGGAATAACTCAACACTAAATTATATTGAATGATGAATTCTTGGTCAAGATATTCTTAGAGAAACTAGTCAAAACCTCTCATATCTTATGACTAGGAATATGTTATACTTCAATTTTACATTCCTTAAATTCTTAAAGGAATCTGATGAATTATACTTACCACTATCTTAACCTTGGAATATTTCATGCTCGCTAGCTGAACTAGTTCTAAAATCTTGATGGCTTACCTTTATTTCTAAAGGTTTATTTATACAAAACTATGTTCAATACTATTTTGATATTACCTAAGGTATTTAACTCTGAAGATTCTAAAAACATACTTAGTATATCCTTTAAAACTATAAAATTTCACTTGAAAAAGTATATTCTTGCCACAACTGGGTATATTAGTCTTAAATTTTATAATCATCATGTATTTCTAATTATTAATGTATCACTAAACTATGACTAGAGTATTCAACACCACAAAAAACATTCATTCTAAAACTAGAACAATGAATCCTTGTTTCTAATGGACACATGAGATTAATATTTTTGGTGATCCTCTAAATTTTCAACTAGAATAAATAAACTTGGAAATATATAAGATTTGTACCTATCACCGCTAATTGAGAAAAAAAAATTTCTTAGCAACTTAGAGAACACACCTTACTTCTAGTTATGTTTATTTACTTTCTTGGATATTATATATAGATACACATATGTGAAAAACATATTTTATTTAATACCCAAGAAGTAAAACTGAAAAATTACTTATAATTGATTAATATCCCTAAAAAATTAGCAATTACTTGTTTCTTTAATTCATTTCATTTCATTTAAACATCCATAAATATATTTCATGATATGAAAAGAAAATAATCTCCTGTTTAATACCTATTTATTTTAAGGAAGTTTCATAGTTGATTTTTACTTCATACTGGTCATTGGCTTTTTCATCTTGCCTTTGAACTTGTTCACCATAATAACTAAAGATTAAACTCTCTTTACATTCTTATTACTTGTAAAACCTTACCCAGGAGTTAATAAAGTAGTTTCTCTATATTTTTCATTTTGTAATCTTATATGAAACTAGATAAAATGGATAAAAATTATATTATAATAGGATGTATTGAAAGATCATAATCCACCTTTCAATTTACACAATTCCAGTGTAATCATTACCTATTCATATGTATGATTCAGTTTCTCCTTGAAAACTTCTCAGAGATGAGACAACATGTAAAATCATCTATGTCCTAATGTTGTATCCACAGGTCCCATCATATGTTGATGATATTATTATGAAATAACCATCATATGCATCATATATGAGTTTGATGTAAGCATTTTTACACCCTTCCTTCCTGAGGTAACTTAACAGGTATTGGGGACACCAACACCTTGAATTTTTGATACCATAGTACTTTACAAAAGCACCTGTACTACTCATGGAAATTCATACTGGATAGGAAATTTACTTTGTCCATTATTTATCACACTGTACTTGTGGTATTTCTTGCCATTTTTTCCTCAAAAAAATAAAATCTTAAATATTTTACTTTTATCTTGATTATTATTAGACATTTTCAAATTATTAATTTTAAATGTCTCCCACTATTTTATCAAATTAAAGGAACCCTCTATACTAGAATTAGAATAATCTGTCAATTGAGTATTCTAGTGGTAAGGATCCTTGAACTAATTATCATAGTCGACAAGCTTTGTCTACTTCACTACTTGGAGATTCCAAGGTAGGCACTAATATGTCCAACTGCATTAACTCACAGCTGCTTGTTTTGGGGAGTGGAGTCACATATCCTACAAAAAATATTTCTTTTCATTGCTCAACTCTTTTCCTATAAAGTTTCAACAAGCTAGATTTGGCTATCCCATTGTTTCCAACTTTAGTTAAGTCAACCCACCACTCTTATAAGAACTCCCTAGTAATAGGAGAAACCCTCAACTTTGGCTGGCTAAGCACCCTATACACCCGTTTTTGCTCAAATTTGAGAGATGGAAGGCATTTAAGGACTTAATATTATGTTTGAGGGATTTGGTAATTTAAAATTGGAGAATGAAATCCTTTTATACTTAACATGCTTATTCTATGTGATCGCACTCACAACATAACCATGCTTTTAAACATAAAACATTCACCTCATATATTCATTTTTATCATTTCACGCTTGTTTATTATTATACTATGTGATCGTGTGTAATAAATACACATTCACAAAATAATAAACCATGACCATGATAAAAATAAATAAATAAGGAAATTATCATGAGCCATTAACTATTGGTTAATCCATCAATAAAATAATGGATTAACCGAGACCCTAAAGTAATTCATTAAGTCAATACCTGACTTGAATTGCAACACCCAAAACTCCCATGCATTACACTTATTTGATTTACACTGTCTCTCAACTCACACTATGTCACCATGGACTCCTCTGATCTTTACAATTTATACTCACACGTAGGTGAGGGGAACTCAAGATGTGAAATTACATTTTTAACACATATATGTGGAAACATAGTCCCTTATACAAATTAAAGATGGAGGGACGATGATCTAATCGTCAAAATACAATAATTATTAAATTTTATAAAATTTAAATGAAATAATTAAATTAAATAAATAATAAACCAAACATGCATGGGTTGGTCTCAGCTCATGATCAATCAATATTCAATTATATTTTGTAAGGAAAAATTAGATTTTCTAAAATTCAACTCAATGGTATTTTTAATGTGTCAACTTGCACTAAAATAATTTCAATTAATTATCAATACATCCTATAGAACCCGAAATAATTCTATTAAATTCTAAACAATTAAATTTAATTTCTGATTTTTTTTGGTCTATTTGGACCTAAATAAGATCCTTGAAATTAATATAGGACTAGTGATGGGTTAAAAGGTTCAGGCCGGTCGGACCCGGGCAGAATTGGTTTGGCCCGATATGGGGTATCCATTTAAAGGACATATTATATATATATATATAATATAAAATTATAACAAGGTTACTTTTATATATATATATATAATCAAGCTTCCATGAGAAGCTCTGAATAATTTTCCATGGGAAGAATTGTATTTTTCATTAAACAAGCTTTCATAAGAATCTTTAAACTGGCTTCCAGGGCAAGCATTGTAATTTTAATTAAACAAGATTCCATGGGAAGCTTTAAACCGGATTCCATGGGATGATCTTTCCTTTTAATTAAACAAGATTCCATGGGAATCTTTATACTAGATTCCATGGGAAGCTTTATCTGTTTAATTAAACAAGCTTATATGAGAAGCTTTAAACAATATTCCAAGGGAATATTTATTTGTTTAACTAAATAAACTTCCATGGAAAGATTTTATTGGAAATGAACTACCCCAACCAGCTTCCAGTATATTTAGTTACCACACAACATGCTAACTTCATGCTCTGGCTAAAGATCTGTCACAATAGTAGTCATTAAAAAGAATAAAAATTAAAACATTAATTTTTATGGAAACCTGATTAGCCATGGAATTAGGCTAATATTCATTGTTAATATATATAATATTCATGTGATTTATTATTCATAAACACCATCTTAGTGCATTTTACACTTTGAAAATCATTTCACATTATGATTGTAATTCCCCCTTAAAATGCACTATTACATGGTACATTTTTGAACACCTCCTAAAATAAAAAATGGCATTTATTTTATTTTCATATTTTATTTTCATGTATTTAATACTACAAGTAAAAATTAATACCTTTTAAGTATTTTAAGATTCACTTTTAAAGACCACCAAAATGGGATTTCATGGCAACACATTCTGTGCAATGTAAACTAGAAAGCATCCCAATAAAGAGACTATAGTAGATAGGATCCAAGACCAATGATTCTCAAAATTTAACTCAAGATAGAGTAAATCATGTGAAAATTTTCATTAAATATTGGCCATAGATAATTTGTATTTTTTTAATGGAGTTACATATGGCCCAATTTGGAGATAAAATTCTGGTCCAGATTCTATGGCCCAAAAAAACAAACCACCACTTTAATCATATCTCGGAAACCAAAAATTAATTTATTCTTAAATTTTACAAAGAGCTAGGAGACGTATGGAGATTCATTTTTGTCTTCTATGGCCCACTACACTTCATCCATATAGAAGGACATTTAGGTGCCTCTGTTTGGTGGATTAAAGTTGGCTTCCACTTCAGGTCAAAGATAAAGAAGTCCACTCACCCTTACTTTCCACCACCCTAGGCCTACCATACTCAAGTTTGATCCTTTGTACTATTGGGATCTCAACCCAATCCTTTTGAAATTACTATTTAAGGTAGTTTTGGTGGAGTATTTTATAATCTTTGGTTCTTTGTTGAATTGTAATGTTATGTTGCAATTTTATTGCCTTGAGTTTGCCTTTCACATGTAAGTTAGTCTAATTCATCTTAGTTTCTTAATAAAAGTTCTTTTTACCCTCTTATTCTATTCTTATTAATATCATGTTGATACTGTTGCCTCGAGGTGTGAATTTATTCACACCAAACCTTGTGAAATTATCAGACAACGTTGGAGTGATCATTATTTCATTTTCTTTTTTTTTTACTTCTCTATTTCCTCTTTCATAAGTCTACTTCCCACATCCTCTGAAACCATAGAATCAATAGAGGGCTAACCAACTTATGGGTTGATCCAAGGAAGTAGAAAGTGGATATATTGGATGTTATTTATCACCCCATTAATGTATAATGACTTATTTTAATTGAGATTTTTATTTGATGATTTTAAAACTTCTTCGTCCTTATTGAATTTTAAGGGCACATGCTTCACATGATAATACGAACATTTACCTTGGGATGCTCATAAATTTGATCCTCCAAGTGTATAGGTGATTATTATTATGGTGTTTTAGTATAAAACCAGTAAGTAATGAAGTTTTTTATCTTATTGAATAAACCCATCTCGAATATAAGAAATTGAAATTGTTAAAAAGAATTTCATCCAATCCACCCATTGTAATAACCTAGGATCAACCCTTCTAATAATTTGATTTCACTTAATTCATGTAGTTTCCTCTTAAACCTATCTAAAATCAACCCAAATTTGACCACTGAATGTAACACCCCGAGCTTCCACGATACGCTTCTCATTCAATAATGCAATAGCGTGTGTTGTACGCAACCTCGAGCTCTAACACACACCACAACTAATTAAACTAGCTGTTGTGAATATTAATACCTACTTTTTGAAATTTTATAAATTTTATTTATCAAAATGGACTTCATTTTTGGATTCGGAATATCGAAATTAGCCTATGTTGAATTTTTGGTATTTTTCTGAGAACTTCTAATTTTTTATGAATTGTGAAAAAATACTTAAAAACAACCTTTTTAATCAAAATAATTTATAGTGATAAATTATAATATTTAGTGGTTTTAAAGTATAATTAGAATATATTTTTACCATTTTATCCAATGGTGGTCATTAGAATTAATTTAACATTGAAATTGGACATAAACAATTGCCAATCTTTTGATATAAATTGTTTCTTAAAAACACGCTATTGTTGTGACAGCGGGAATTAATTATAAAATTAATTAATGCAACATATATGTTTGGAATTTTTTAAAATAGACATCATTTTTGAATTCAGAATATCAATTATAGCTTAGGGTGAAATTTTGGCCTTATTCTGAAAAACTTCAATTTTTGATGAATAGTGAAACCACTAAGTGGTTGTTAAAAACTGATTTTCTGTTAAAATGAAATATTACCACTTCTGTGATTTTATTTTCAAAAATCCGACATACATGGTTGTCATTAAGAAGTAAAATTTTGTTCAATGAGATTAAAATAATTTTTTGGTGAATAGTAACTTTTAAGTCCTTAATCGCGATTAGAGGTAATTAGTGTTGTTTAAGGTAAAAATAATGTTTTAATAATATGAGATGAGCTTGACACTTGTCCTACTCCTATTGGATGAGTCATGGACGACCAAGACAACCCATGGGTCAACTTGGGGACCCCATGGAGCCACTTTGGTTGGAAAATGACATTAATATATATTTATTTAATGTTAAAATTAAATTGACACAAACATGAGTTGTTTTACTAAAACAGATTTTAAGTGGGGTTACACAAGTCCAAATTTTGATTATAAATATTCATTAGAAATATAAAAATATTTCCTACATCATAGTATTTTTTTTATAATTTTTATACATTAAATAAATTAAATTATTTATGACATCATGATAATGCAGCGATGACCTCATTATTTAACGATTTAAATAAAATGGAAGGATAATGTAAAATCCAAAGCGTAAACTTTTCAAAAACCTATTGAATGAGTAGATTTAGAACCCCTATCATCTTTTCCTCGAATTATATAAGTGTGGAACCTCTAAAATCCGAAACTCATTTTATAATAGTGACTTTTCTTTACTTTCCAAGAGTGCCCCTCCTCTCCACTTATAAAAGGCCCCCACCTCTCCCACCTCATTCACATTTTAAAGCCATTTGGCTCAGCCAAACTCTGCCCAAATACTCTCCAAACTTCCCCCTCTTACTCCTAGATGCCTCACTTTGGGCAGAACTCTTCCCAAGGAAGCCTTTGGCTCAAATCAAAAAGAGTTACCCGATTTTGAGGTAATGTCTTCTCTAATGTTGTTTTGTTTTATTTTTCTTCTCCAACCCCCTAAACTCTTTTTATTCATTTCTTTTGTAACAAAACCAGTATCCTCAATATACTAGGATGTTTTTATAAGAAGTATTCGAGCTACACTTACACACACCTACATCTAATGGTTAATGAACATACGGTTTCTGTGGATGGTGAATTTCTGCTTCACGAAATGATGATTGTTCAACACTCATATAACACCTTCAAAGGTGGCCATTAAGATGTCACTATATTTATATATGATATATAATATGTTTATGTTTTACTTATGCTTCTGTATTTCTCATTTATTGCATACTTTATGATTTCCATTATGGGTAAAACGCGATAATTTCATTTTAGGAAGTGCGGACTACCGCCCCCTCAAAGTGATTTGAATCGTTAATGCCATATGTGGGATGTATAAAGGATGGAATAAATGATATTATATATGATATTATACTGGAACTATATTATACCTTTATATAATTATGATTTCATTCCATTAAATATGAAATATAAATGAAAGTAGCGTTCATGCGTACGTACGGCTTACCGTCTCCATGAACGGTGCATTTCATTTTTACCTCTAAATGTTATGTAATAATATAAATACATGTATATATGGGATATATATGAGATATATGATATCTATATCATGAATATAATTCTAGATATAATGGATATATCACCACATGAACAACTTGTAATTATAAGAAGTTTATTGTTGACTCAAGTACCAAAGATCGACAAAACGACCGTTATTAACTTAAATAATTACATAATGTTCATAACATTGAAATAAGTGATATAAAAAGGATAATGAAATTAAAAATGGTTCTTAATAAGGTATATATTAACTCTAGTTTATTATTCAGGAGGTTAAAGAACGGTTGAGTCAAGTCAGACACGAGGTAAGGGAACTTCTTAACCCAATTTCCATTCTTTGGGTTAACCTCCTACTTTCAAATTATGTCATGATATTATTATGTCCTATCTTGTATTTGTACATTCTTTATGTGTAATTATAGTGAATACACATAATAGATCTATTTTATTTTAAAAATTATCTTTTTAAGGACTTTGTCTCAATCTCCTTTCATTGAGGCATATTTGGTTTTATACACAACTTTCTTTTATACGGTGTATAAACCCCTTTGACTTTTACGTTTATTCAAAAGGAATCTTTTTATACGAAGCGTTTTGATAAACGACAAAAGGGAATGTTTTTCTTTCCATACTTATGCGGCGACAACGACTTCTCCGCCGCCGTGACCATTATTTGAGTTTCGGCTTCCTCTACAAGTCATCACGTTTTTTTTAATGAAAAATAAATACAAAGTTTTACTTTTATTTTATTTTGGTATTGAAAATTGTTTTGAAAGTCTTTTTATTATATCAATGTGTCGTATTTATATCTTGTGATTGAAATATGGAAATGTTATGTTTCCTTTATGCATATTTTATGTGATATGATTATGTTATGGTTTATGATATGTTTAAACCTATTCATATGAGGAATGTATTGGACTTAATAAGTGACGGGTGGAGCCCGCTATAGCTCCTCGATGCATCGGTAGGTCTCATGAGACAACTAGACGTGGAATTGGCCGAGGCCCTTTCCCAATTTGATTTATGGTTTTGGCCGAGGCCTTAATCATTTTAGACGTCTTGGCCGAGGCCTTGACAAAATGTTTCAGAATGTCTGGAATTATACATTCCCTCATTATGAAAGTGGTTATTGATATTGTATTTGATTATTCGACCAGTAGAATATCCATGTGAATAAGTTAATGGCATTATCTCATTTTACTTTTTCCATATTATGCTGATGTTCAAGTTTAAAAGGCTTTTGTTTTAGTTATACATTGCCTTAAATTTTTATGTTTATTTATGAAAGCTTCCGCAATATTGTTATCCTTACTGAGCATCTGAGCTCACCCCTTTCAATGTTTTAATATTTTCCAGGATGTGAAGAATTATTTTATGAATGACCTTCAGGGATTGTCAGAAGAGGATATGAGTGTGGACTATGGAGACTTTGTTATTGTATTTTTTCACTTTATGATGTAATGTAACGTTTACGAATGTATCTAGTGTTTCTAAGGCTACTAAAGTAATCGGTCTTTCGAGACTTGAACTTTTGTGATCATGCCAATGTTACGAAGTAATGCACCGACTCTGGGTAGCTGGGGTCGGGGTGTTACAGTTGGTATCAGAGGCAGTTTAGTACTAACCTTGGAAGCTAGATTTAGACAAACTCTGATTAGAGCACGTAGACCGAAGATAGACTTTGAGGATTAGTATAGAAGAACTTCCTAGAATTTTGGTATTGTAGAGATGTTGTGAGTTTTCCGAGCAATACATCCCTGTCTGGATACGAGCAGGTAGAGGCGGCTCTGACACAGATGTACCTAGGGGTAAAACCCGAAAACACCGCTTTGAGCTAGACTCGAACGGGAACTGGTGCACGACAACGGGCCTTGCTGCACTCTTGGTTACGACACTCCCGGGGGATATGCTTAGGATAATTCCCATTTTCTTTACAAACCACTATGAAGGGTTACGATTATATACTTCCTCAAAGAAAACATTTTTATAATTATGGATTATATCCATAAATATTTCAATTTATGTTAAGTATTTTACAAGTATAGAATTATGTATTCTGATTCATAAACTAATATAGTTTATGCCATTGTTTAGAAATGGCGCCTAGTGGAAGGAATGGAAACCGTATCAATGCACGCACTCCATTTAGGGATTGTCCTCCTGCTCAAGAAAATTATTATGGATCTGGAGATACAACTGGTGTTGATTAACTTATTACCATACTGGGACGACTCACTCATGTTATGAATAATAACCTTACTCGTATGGATAACCCTGATCCACAACGTGGAGGATCAATGTTAGACCGCTTCATGAGGCAACAACCACCAACCTTCAATGGGAGTACAAATCCTATAGTAGCTGAGCAATGGATAAATTCATTAGAGAAAATATTCCATGCCTTGGGGAGTAGTGAAAGGGAGAATATTGTCATGGCAGTTTACCGCCTCACTGGAGATGCCGATCAATGGTGGTCACTAATTCAAAACACAAAGGAAGATGATGAATTAACAAACATGGAATGGAAGGAGTTCAAAAAGTTGTTCTTAGAAAAATACTTTCCTCGAGACCATCGAGCGGATATGGAAAGGCAATTTCTGAGTCTGAGGCAGAAGAAGGATGATAATGTCGCAAAGTATGAGGCTAACTTTACAAGGTTAGCGAGGTATGCTGCAGATTATATACGTAACCCAAGAGGTAAGATTGATCGTTTCTTTGATGGGTTAAAACCATTTCTCCGTCAAGCTTTAGTATCACAATCGTTCTCAACATACGAAGATATTGTCTCGTGTGCTATCAAGACAGAAAAGGAATTCTCTAAGTCTTATGACAACAAAGTAAAGAAAGAGAAGAAGAGAACGGTGGAACAAGAGACAGATAAAGAGAAAAAGGGAAAGAAGGATTTTCCCTTATGTGATAATTGTGGGAAGAATCACACTGGTACTTGCCTAAAAGGAATGGGAGTTTGTTATAAATGTGGGGAAAAAGGTCACCAGGCGCGTGATTGCAAGGGAAAGAAAGAGGCTATCAATGTTGAATGCTACAATTGTAGAGAAATGGGTCATTATGCAAATGAATGTCCTAAGCATCAGGGAAAATTACTTCAGAAAAGTCCAAGGGATCAAGGACAATCTTATGTTGTTACTACAGTTGAAGCAGAATAACTAATGTATTGGTGCTTTTGGACTCATGGGTTATATTCTGGTTATTAGAATAATGTGATATATATATAAGGATTGTACTGTAGTACTTTTTGATTTCAGTAAGGTTTTAATATGATGAAGGTAATTATATTTTTAGTATGTGACAATAAGAGAAACTTTACTTTGTTTGGGGAATCTGATAAATTGAT
Organism: Viscum album; assembly: GCA_963277665.1. Lineage (NCBI taxonomy): Eukaryota > Viridiplantae > Streptophyta > Magnoliopsida > Santalales > Viscaceae > Viscum > Viscum album. The sequence continues at coordinate 287,072,183 of OY728159.1, read as the reverse complement.
TTTGGAATTAAGAGACCTTTTAGAGAAAGTCTGGACAGAGGTATTTTGGATAACTATAAAGGTTGGAGTGGATTAAGTTGATCTTTGGATAGTATTGTTTAAGGTTAAAAAATTTATGAAGATTATTTTTGGAATATTATGATACTATAGTTTTAGGAAAAGGACAACCTGTAGGGTGGGGCATAACTCATCGCGTCGGACAAAGCTACAGGAATCGAACCCACAATCATGGTGTGACAGGCCTTTATTTCCTACCACTAGCCTATAGGAAGTCCCTGGTTATTACAAAATAATTTTACTAATCTAAATGGTATGTGTTAATATTTGGAACCTTATACAATTAGGATAAGTATAATATTTTTGAGTTTTATTATCTTTTTGAGTGAAAGATGAGTTAAAGGTTGAAACTCTAATTGTCAAGCATAAATATATATATACCTATCTATTATTCAATGAATAAATTAATTCTTAAACTTTAGTAAAGGTATATTAAAACAAAAAAAATGTGTTATCCTAATACCTTATGTCTTGTTGAACTGATGATATTTTAAATCAACATAGATTGAAGGCTTTGAGGCCCTCAATTTGACAGTTAATTGTGATTGATGACCTCAATCACTCCCTACAAATATTTACGTTTTTCCTCCAATTATATGTCTCTAATTGCCACCAATGTTCTCCTTATCAAGATCATAATTTGGTGGTGAATTTCTTATTTCCATTTCCCTCTTATTAAGGCTAAATTTTATTAATCTTGTTTCTGATGTGGGTTTTCCACAAAGGTATTTTCTCTTTTCAACCTTTTATTTGCAGAGAAAAAATTTCAAATTGTGAGGACGCAATTTATTGAAGAAGGGTAGAATGTAACACCCCGAGCTTCCACGATACGCTTCTCATTCAATAATGCAATAGTGTGTGTTGTACGCAACCTCGAGCTCTAACACACACCACAACTAATTAAACTAGCCGTTGTGAATAGTAATACCTACTTTTTGAAATTTTATAAATTTTATTTATCAAAATGGACTTCATTTTTGGATTCGGAATATCGAAATTAGCCTATGTTGAATTTTTGGTATTTTTCTGAGAACTTCAAATTTTTTATGAATAGTGAAAAAATACTTAAAAACAACCTTTTTAATCAAAATAATTTATAGTGATAAATTATACTATTTAGTGGTTTTAAAGTATAATTAGAATATATTTTTACCATTTTATCCAATGATGGTCATTAGAATTAATTTAACATTGAAATTGGACATAAACAATTGCCAATCTTTTGATATAAATTGTTTCTTAAAAACACGCTATTGTTGTGACAGCGGGAATTAATTATAAAATTAATTAATGCAACATATATGTTTGGAATTTTTTAAAATAGACATCATTTTTTAATTAGGAATATCAATTATAGCTTAGGGTGAAATTTTGGCCTTATTCTGAAAAACTTCAATTTTTGATGAATAGTGAAACCACTAAGTGGTTGTTAAAAACTGATTTTTCGTTAAAATGAAATATTACCACTTCTGTGATTTGATTTTCAAAAATCCGACATACATGGTTGTCATTAAGAAGTAAAATGTGGTTCAATGAGATTAAAATAATTTTTTGGTGAATAGTAACTTTTAAGTCCTTAATCGCGATTAGAGGTAATTAGTGTAGTTTAAGGTAAAAATAATGTTTTAATAATATGAGATGAGCTTGACACTTGTCCTACTCCTATTGGATGAGTCATGGCCGACCAGGACAACCCATGGGTCAACTTGGGGACCCCATGGAGCCACTTTGGTTGGAAAATGACATTAATATATATTTATTTAATGTTAAAATTAAATTGACACAAACATGAGTTGTTTTACTAAAACAGTTTTTAAGTGGGGTTACACAAGTCCAAATTTTGATTATAAATATTCATTAGAAAGCTAAAACGATTTCCTACATCATAGTAGTTTTTTTTATAATTTTTAGACATTGAATAAATTAAATTATTTATGACATCATGATGATGCAACGATGACCTCATTATTTAACGATTTAAATAAAATGGAAAGATAATATAAAATCCAAAGAGTACACTTGTAAAAAACCTATTGGATGAGTAGATTTCGAACCCCTATCATCTTATCCTTGAATTATATAAGTTTGGGACCTCTAAAATCCGAAACGCATTTTATAATAAAGTGACTTTTCTTTACTTTCCAAGAGTGCCCCTCCTCTCCACTTATAAAAGGCCCCCACCTCTCCCACCTCATTCACACTTTCAATCCATTTGGCTCGGCCAACCTCTGACCAAATACTCTCCAAACTTCCCCCTCTTACTCCTAGATGCCTAAATTTGGGCAGAACTCTTCCCAAGGAAGCCTTTGGCTCAAATCAAAAAGAGTTACCCGATTTTGAGGTAATGTCTTCTCTAATGTTTTTTTGTTTTATTTTTCTTCTCCAACCCCCTAAACTCTTTTTATTAGTTTCTTTTGTAACAACACCAGTATCCTCAATATACTAGGATGTTTTTATAATAAGGATTAGAGCTACACTTACACACACCTACATCTAATGGTTAATGAACATACGGTTTCTGTGGATGGCGAATTTCTGCCTCACGAAACGATGATTGTTCAACACTCATATAACACCTTCAAATGTGTCCATTAAGATGTCACTATATTTATATATGATATATAATATGTTTATGTTTTACTTATGCTTCTGTATTTCTCATTTATGTCATACTTTATGATTTCCATTATGGGTAAAACACGATAATTTCATTTTAGGAAGTGCGGACTACCGCCCCCTCAAAGTGATTTGAATCGTTAATGCCATATGTGGGATGTATAAAGAATGGAGTAAATGATATTATATATGATATTATACTGGAACTATATTATACCTTTATATAATTATGATTTCATTCCATTAAATATGAAATAGAAATGAAAGTAGCGTTCATGCGTACGTACGTCTTACCGTCTCCATGAACGGTGCATTTCATTTTTACCTCTAAATGTTATGTAATAATATAAATACATGTATATACTAGATATATATGAGATATATGATATATATATCATGAATATAATTCTGGATATAATTTATATATCACCACATGAACAACTTGTAATTATAAGAAGTTTATTGTTGACTCAAGTACCAAAGATCGACAAAACGACCGTTATTAACTTAAATAATTACATAATGTTCATAACATTGAAATAAGTGATATAAAAAGGATAATGAAATTAAAAATGGTTCTTAATAAGGTATATATTAACTCTAGTTTATTATTCAGGAGGTTAAATAATGGTTGAGTCAAGTCAGACACGAGGTAAGGTAACTTCTTAACCCAAATTCCATTCTTTGGGTTAACCTCCTACTTTCAAATTATGTCATGATATTATTATGTCCTATCTTGTATTTGTACTTTCTTTATGTGTACTTATAGTGAATACACATAATAGATCTATTTCATTTTAAAAATGATCTTTTTAAGGACTTTGTCTCAATCTCCTTTCATTGAGGCATATTTGGTTTTATACACAACTTTCTTTTATACAGTGTATAAACCCCTTTGACTTTTACGTTTATTCAAAAGGAATCTTTTTATACGAAGCGTTTTTCTAAACGACAAAAGTGAATGTTTTTCTTTCCGTACTTATGCGGCGACAACGACTTCTCCACCGCCGTGACCATTATTTGAGTTTCGGCTTCCTCTACAAGCCATCACGTTTTTTTTAATGAAAAATAAATACAAAGTTTTACTTTTCTTTTATTTTGGTATTGAAAATGGTTTTGAAAGTATTTTTATTATATCAATGTGTCGTATTTATATCTTGTGATTGAAATGTGGAAATGTTATGTTTCCTTTATGCATATTTTATGTGATATGATTATGTTATGGTTTATGATATGTTTAAACCTATTCATATGAGGAATGTATTGGACTTAATAAGTGACGGGTGGAGCCCGCTATAGCTCCTCGATGCATCGGTAGGTCTCATGAGACAACTAGAAGTGGAATTGGATGAGGACCTTTTCCAATTTGATTTATGGTTTTAGCCGAGGCCTTAATCATTTTAGACGTCTTGGCCGAGGCCTTGAAAAAATGTTTCAGAATGTCTGGCATTATACATTCCCTCATTATGAAAGTTGTTACTGATATTGCATGTGATTATTCGACCAGTAGAATATCCATGTGAATAAGTGAATGGCATTATCTCATTTTACTTTTGCCATATTATGCTGATGTTCAAGTTTAAAAGGATTTTGTTTTAGTTATACATTGCCTTAAATTTTTATGTTTATTTATGAAAGCTTCCGCAATATTGTTATCCTTACTGAGCATCTGAGCTCACCCCTTTCAATGTTTTAATATTTTCCAGGATGTGAAGAAGTATTTTATGAATGACCTGCAGGGATTGTCAGAAGAGGATATGAGTGTGGACTATGGAGACTTTGTTATTGTAGTTTTTCACTTTATGATGTAATGTAACATTTACGAATGTATCTAGTGTTTCCAAGGCTACTAAACTAATCGGTCTTTCGAGACTTGATCTTTTGTGATCATGCCAATGTTATGAAGTAATGCACCGACTCTGGGTAGCTGGGGTCGGGGTGTTACACTGAATATCCAAAATCATTCTATAGAATGTGGGTGTCTATAGATTTCTTCTTAGGTCTCTAAGGAATCGACAACCCAAGCTACTCTATATTTGACCGCTTAACCCTAAAAACTTGGGTAAATTTGGGCGAGACCAAATTTTTATGCCATTGTCGGGGAACCAAGTAAGACATCTAAACACCCATTCTATTCTCCCTAATTTCTTCTATTATCATCCAAATTCTCTTATCTTTTCCCTTTCTCATTTTTTTTCTTTTGGCGCATGTCCGCCTACACTCGTGACTAATCAAACTGTCTAGTTGGGCTGGATATTACTGGGGTTGGGGAGTCAAGTACACCAAGGGAACTATTTACATTATATCTTAATCTTCCTAATACTTCAGAGTCAGAATTGATCCCATTTCAAAGGAATGTCTTCAAAGAAACCAACTCATAAACCCAGGTGGGAACCAAAATGAAAATCCAAATAAGGCAGTCCCAAACTTGGGAAATATAGTTGATTAAACCTTGAATGAATACCTCACACCTACCTGAACCAATTCCCCCCTGTATATTAGACACAATTCCCTTGTACATTCCAACTACATCTTGAAACCCCATGTCCTAAACTACCTTCCCACATTCCATGGAATGGGGTCCGATATGACATACCTTCATGATAAGAAGATCAATGACATTTTAGAAACTATGTGTACCCCACATCAACTAGAATCAGATAAGATGAGGATATTTTATTTTTCTTTAAAGGATCGAGCTAAAAATTGGATAAAAATTTTGAGACCATCACCCATAAACTCTTGGGACCAATTACAAAGAGAATTCTATAAAAAATAATTTCCCCACCACAAAACAATTGCACTTAAAAAGAGCATCCAAAAAAATTTAAAAAGAGGGAGTCATTATATGAAACATGGGATAGGTTCAAAGACACCCTAAACATGGTTACACACCATGGTTTTTCTATTCCTAAACAAGTGATAATTTTATATGAAGGGTTGGGCCTAGGGAACAAACAATTCATTGACATGATGTGTAATGGGACCTTTAAAAACAAAGCCCTAAATGATGCTCACAGGTATCTAGAAAGCCTTGATGAACAAAAACAAACATGGGTAATATCACCTTATTCTGAAAAAACACAAAGAAATATTGGAATTCATTCACTTAGAGAAGAGGAATTCTGTAGGGATAAACACGCAGCACTCACTAGGAATGTTGAAGAGATAGGCCTTAGGAAAATCTATGAAATCTAAATTGTAGACCATATTAGCACAATTTATGACAAACATGACCACAAAATAGACAATTGCCTAACCATTCCATACATCAAGGATGTTCTTCTTCGAGGACCACCTACTGATGTTAATGACATAAACTTCTAAAATCCCCAATACCAAAACAAATTCAACCTAAGGTATAGTGACCACCCAGGCTTCTGCTGTAAAGATAACCAAAAACCTATCCAACCACAAGGACCAAACCCTTACCCTACACAAAATTTCCAAAACCATAACCAATTTCAACCACAACCAGTACAATAACAACATCCTTCTATCCAATACCAATAGACCATCTAATAACGAAAGTATCCTCCTGGGATAAACCAACCAGCACAGGCCCCTACCCAATCTATCCCTCTACCAATACTTGAACAGTTGTGTAAACAAATGGAGAAAATGAACTTAGAATTATCATACATTAAAAATGAACTAAAATCCATAAAAACCAGGAAGGCACCCATGCCTACTCAGGAGAAACCATCCTCAACTTTAAGGGGAGAGTCAAGTTTCACTCAAATAACTCATGAACAACTAAAGGCTATGAAAGTTTTAAGATGTGGGAAATTAATTGAGAAACCTGAAAAAATAATTAAAATCCCAACAAAATATTCAAACTCTAATGAAAATTCAAATGAACCACATGATAAAACTGAAAAAACTGATAACAATGTGAAAGAAACTACTCTTCAACAAACAATCCCACAACCTGCACCATTTCCTCAATACATGAGGGGGAAAACCTAGCCTGAATTGAATGAAACATTGAGGTAAATATTCTCACAAGTCAAGCTAAACATTCCACTCCTTGATTATATTCAAACCATTCCTTCATACTCAAAATAACTTAAGGAACTCTGCATATTTAAAAGTAAATTCTCACATAATTACCAAGTCCTTCTAGCAGCAAATATTAGGACAAAAATCCAAGGAACCCTTCCACCAAAGATGAAAGACCCAGGATTCCCTTATATAAATGTTGAACTAGGAGAGAACAAAGTTTTAAAATCCTTGTGTGACCTAGGTGCTAGTTTCAAACTCATTCACTATGTTGTGTACTACCAGTTAGTCCTGGAAGAGCTCCAACCCACATCTTTCACACTTCAACTTGCTGATCATATCATTAGGGTTCCAAAGGGTATTTTGAAGGATGTTCTGGTAAAAGTAGAAAACTTCATCTACCATGTTTACTTCATTTCCCTTAGAAACAATCCAAACTTAGGAAACAAGGAACAAACCCCAATTATCTTTGGTCATCCCTTCCTTGCAACAATAAACTCTGTTATTCGAGTCCGAAATGGGAACATGACCATCACCTTCGGAAACAGAGTATAGACTTGAAAATCTATAATGAAAGCTCAAAAATAGGGGATGATGAGGATATTCATGAAGTAAACATGGTAGGAAGAATTTATAATGAATCCATATAACATCAAGTAATATTTGAGGAATGTTTAAGTTAGGATGAGATTAATTTCCTTTGTTCACATGAAGGAAGTTTATCTCCTTGGATAGAATCGCATTCATATTGCTCCTATGATGAAACCTTAAGACCAAAAATCAGTGAAATATTTTAGGAAACCACATTCATGGAGACCACTAAAACTCCCTTCCCTAACACTAATCAAACCAATCTAGTATATGAAACTTATACATGTGGGGAATCAATCCTATCTGAAACTCAAAAAAAATTGATTGTGAGCCAATGTCCCAATCTTATGCTGAAATTTTGAACCAACCTGATCTTGAATTGAAATAACTTCCTTATGAACCTAAGTATTCCTTCCTTGGAGAAAATGGAACACAAAATATTATTATTTCTTCTTCTCTTTAATCCAATCAGGATAGGATGATTCTAGATGTCCTTAGGAAACACAAGAAAGACATTAGATGGACCCTATTTGATATTCCTGGGATTATCCCAATTATCGGGACTCATAGGATTGTTCTCAAATTTGATTCAAAGCATTGTCATCAACCTCAGTGGTGAATCAATCCTAATCTCATGGAAGTAGTGAGAAAAGAACTTCTGAAATTATTAAAAGTCGGTATCATATATCACATTGCTAAGGGTGATTGGGTAATCCCAATTCAAGTTGACCCAAAGAATGTTGGAATCATAGTGATAACCAATAAGGATGGATAGATTCTTCTAACTAGGGTGATTAGTGGCTGGAGAGTATGCATCGACTATAGGAAGCTAAAATAATTTACCAAGAAGGACCATTTCCCCTTACCATTCACTGAACAAGTCCTTGAGAGAGTCACAGGTCATGCCTTCTACTGTTTCTTAGATGAGTACTCGAGGTACAATAAAATTTATGTCTCCCTAGAAGATCAAGGGAAGACTACATTCACCTATCCATTTGGCACCTTTACCTTCAAATGTATACCCTTCGGGTTATGCATTTCCCCTAGAACCTTCCAGTGGTGCATGATGGGAATCTTCTCATACATGGTAGGGGATTTTATAGAGGTCTTCATGTATGACTTCTATATGTTTGGGGATAAATTTAAGGGATGTCTAAGTAATGTGGAGAGAGTATTTTCAAGATGTGAATAAAATAATTTGGTCATAAATAAGAAAAATGTCATTTCATGGTTAAAGAGGGGCTAGTCCTTGTCCATCTAGTCTCAGGTAGGGGAATTGAAGTTAATAAAGCCATGGTTGACATCATTCATCACCTTCTATCACCCAAAACATTCAAGGAAGTGAGGTTTTTCTTAGGACATGTTGGTTTATATAGAAGGTTCATTAGTAATTTCAACTCTATTTCTCATCCACTTTATTCTCTATTGGTGAAAAATTCTCCATTTTCATGGACAGAAAGATGTGAGGAATCATTCTCTACACTCAAGTAAAATCTTGTATCTCCATCTATCATGCAATATCCAAATTGGAAACTTCCTTTTGAGTTCATGTTTTTTTTAAGGTTGGGGCTGAAGCCTCATTTTTATTATTAAATCAAAGCAAATTCCTCTTTTAACTGGGTAGAGGGAAACCCATTACATAGCCCGAAGTTCCAGTGGGCTTGTAGCCCATTACATAGCCCATAGGCCCAAATTTTATGCCCAATTCACATTCTGTGAATAGTAACCTACTGCTACAGTACACGCACAGTACCACCACCGCTACAGTGCCCTGCCACCGCTACAGTACCCACTGATGAACAGTTCCACTGCTGCTACAATAGCGCTACAGTTCTGCTACAGTAACCTGCGCCCCATGGGTTTTGAACCCCCATGTGTCATTGGTTATGAAAGAAAATATTTAAATTATGCACAAATCAACTACACCACCACTGAGAAAGAGTCACTTGTTGTTGTATTTGATTTAGAAAAGTTTAAGTCCTACCTCTTAGGATCCCCCATCACTGTGTTCATTGATGATTCTTCACTAAAATATCTCTTCCTGAAACAAGATTCTAAATCTAGACTGATTAGGTAGGTCCTTCTCTTACAATAATTTGACCTAACAATCAAGGGAAAAAGGGTGTTGAAAATGTTGTAGTTGATCATCTCTATAGGATAGAATTTAATGACAAATTATCTCACCTCTATGTGTCTAATTCTTTCCCTGATGAACACCTATATTCTGTGAGTGACTGTCCTTGGTATGCCAACATAGCCAACTTCTTAGTTACAAGAGTCATTCCAAAATTCTTAGTGTCTCAAGATAAAAGTAAATTCCATTCTGATGTCAAGAATTATGTGTTTGATGATCCATACCCCTATAAGTTCTTCCTTGACCAAGTCATTATGAGGTGTGTCCCATAATCTGAACAAGATTTCATCCTTAAATTTTGTCATAGGGAGGTGTGTGGAGGTAATTTTTCCTCAAAGAAATCTTCTGCTAAGGTTCTTCAGTGTGGTCACTTCTGGCCCACCCTCTCAAGGGGCTCCTATACATTTTTTCAAATCTGTACTAGGTGTCAATAAGTAGGGACCATCACAAAAAGGAATCAAATGCCACTCACTCACATCTTAGTGATTTAAATGTTTGATTGCAGGGGAATCAATTTCATGGGTCCCTTCCCAAAATCTAGGGGATATCTATACATCCTTTTAGTTGTAGATTATGTCTCCAAATGGGTTGATTTAATTCCTAAAAAATTTAATGATCGTCAAATTGTGATTATATTTCTCAAGGAAAACATCCTCTCTAGATTTTTAATTCCTAGGGCTATCATTAGTGATTATGGAACTCATTTTTGCAATCATCCATTCTCAACACTAATGAACAAGTATGGAATTTCTCACAAAGTGTCCACTTCTTACCACCCACAGACCAATGGTTAAGATAAGTTATCCAACTGAGAAATCAAATAAATTCTTGATAAAACTATTAATCCATATAGTAAAGATTGGTTGAGTAAACTCTTAGATGCTCTTTGGGCCTATCGAACCGTATATAAAACCATTTTAGGAATGTCCCCATATAGGTTGGTTTATGGTAAAGCATGACATTTTCTAGTGGAGATTGAACATAAGACCTTTTGGGTAATTAATAAAATGAATTATGACCTCTCATTGGCTGAAACAAAAACTTAAATTAGATCTCAATGAACTTGAGGAACTTAGGATAGAGGCTTATGAAAATTCAAGGATCAATAAAGCTAAAGTACAAGCCTACCAATCTCAAAATCTTAAAACCAAACACATTATACCAGGTAAACCTATTCTTTTGTATAGTTATAAACATAATTTACACCTGTTAAATTTGAGGTCTAGATGGTCAAGTCCATACATAGTTCATCAGGTGTACCCCCATGGTGTTGTAGAAATTCAAGATCCCACCAATGGTCAAACCATTAAAGTTAATGGTCATATAGTCAAAACATTCATTGAACCATTCCAAAAAAAAAGAAGTTGATGAAAACTTGTGTGGACCAACCTTAGATGAAGAAAATACTTAAATAATTAAGGGTCTAAGTCAATCTAGCGACGTTAAACAAAAGCGTTGCACGAGAGGCAACCCGTGGTTTTCATCTTTGTGAATCATCTTTATTTTAAAATAGTATTAATAAATAAATTTTATATTTAAAAAATATATACTTAACTTTGAGTATGATAGTTCCATATACTGTTAACATGTTCTTCTATTATGAGTATGGATGGGTATTAAAGGGGATCACCATATTCGTCCATGTCACGTGGGGTGATCCTTGAGTAATACCTTACCCAGAAATTTAAAAATAAGACAATGTATCATCAGTTTATTTTTATTGGTTTGTAGGTTAAAATAAAATACAAAATATATATATATATATAATTAATATATATATAAGGACATGTTGTAGGTCGTGGTGTAAACCTTGTCACAGTTGGCGAAGTCACGGGGACTCAAACCCGGGATCGAAGGGTGACAGGGGAGTGCGCCTACCACTGACCTATGGATTATAGTGCTTCCTTATTATATAATTTTTGTATATATAATTATATTTTACTTTTTTTATTATTATATAAATATATATATTTATTTATTTATTTATATTTATTTTTGTTTTGATTGTTTTCCTGTTTTTCCTTTTTTTCACTAGGGAACTCTGCGAGTGACATGGATATCAAAGGACTAAATTGTAGTAGCATGAACTTCAACTTCAACCACCAGGTGACTTCATTCCATGATCCTCATTTTAAATTTCCTTTTTGAACTCCCATTCTCCACATATACCCCCTTCTAAATTTTCTTTTCTTTAAACACTAGGGATAGTGTTATTTTATGTTGGGGGGAGATGAAATAAAAAAATTCCCTTTGTGTAAAAAATAATTGCTTTTGTGTGAAAAAAATGATTTGAAAAAAAAGTGTGCCTTAATGGAAGTAAAATTTACTTTAACCTTAAACATGATAATACACATTTTACACATTGAAATTTAATATCAAATAATTTTTCATGCCTTGATTATGATTTTAATCCATGTATAATTTCATGAGCATAGATTTTTGGAAAATGTGGCTGCCTAATGTGATATTTCATCATTTATATTTTCATCCAAAAAAATCACAACACACATCCATTGGATAGTGGGGTATTAATTTTAGTTCATGGAGTCCCAAAAATAAATATAATAGGGTTTTTTATCATTTTAGTTTTAATATGAGTATTTAAAAAAAATAAAATCAATTAAAAAAATCAAAAAAAAACAATAAATTTGGGCGTAGAGAAATGAAATGACCTAATACGTGGATTTCGACACTTGGGGATCATTATTCCATATTTTTATAGCCCATAGTAAGTAATTTTATCTATATTTGCGGTAATTGGACTTTGTTTTTTACAGAGTTAACTCAAGATGATGCCCGAGTATGTGGGCTTCACTTGGTACCCTAAGGACTTTGAGCCTTGGAGTCATCGGCAAAGTCTCACTACATCAGTTGACTCTTTTGAGTGAAATTTCAATTACCATGGAAATATTGAAAAAAAAATTAATACTCATCTTAATATTTTAATGTTATTCTACCTAGCGCTTCTATCATTTCTCCCTTGAATAAATATAAACCCACAAGTCTATTGCAATTCACAACACATCATCATGCTTAATTAATATTGGATGAAATATGGCGATGAAATTGAACAAAGGAATGGGATTGGGATTGGTATATATTTATAAAACTATATTTTATTAAAATATTTTGATGGTTTTCATTATTTTTTTTCTAAGGGTTCTTGGTGATCAATGTGTATTAAAAAGTTTTTGGAAAAGGGAATTCAAATTTCATATTGTTGTGATATATTTTGCTCGGGACTAGAAAAACTCAAGTTGGTGGGTGTAATTATCCACTTAATGAGGCTAATATTAATTGTTAATATATATAATATTCATGTGATTTATTATTCATAAACACCATTTTATTTCATTTTACACTTTGAACATCATTTCACATTATGATTGTAATTCCCCCTTAAAATGCACTATTACATGGTACATTTCTGAACACCTCCTAAAATAAAAAATGGAATTGATTTTATTTTAATATTCTATTTTTTGTTCTATATTATACAAGTAATAACTCATACCTTTTAATTATTTTAATATTCACATTGTAAGACCACCAAAATGGGATTTCATATCAACACATTCTGGGCAAAGTAAACTAGACAGCATCCCAATAAAGAGACTGTAGAAGATAGGATACAAGCCCAATTATTCTAAAAAATTAAATAAAGATAGAGGAAATCATGGGAAACATTTCATTAAAAATTTTACAAATCTAATTCATATGTTTGAATGGATTTACAGGCGGCCCAAGTTGGAGATAAAATTTGGGCAAGATTCTGCGACCCAGAAAAACATCGACCAATTTAATCATATCTCGGAAACCACTAATTCATTTGGGCTAAAAAATTTTATAGAACTAGGAGACATATTAAGCTTCATTATTTTATTCAATGTAACACTCCAATTTGTCCATATATAAGGACATTTAGGTGCCTCTGTTCGGTGGATGAAAGATGGATTCCACTTCTGGTCAAGGATAAAGAAGTCCACTCTCCCTTAATTTCCACCACCCTAGGCCTGCCATACTCTAGTGGGATCATTTTTACTATTGGGAGATCGACCCAAGACTCTTAAAATTTCTATTTAAGGTATTTTTGTTGGATGAGTTTATCATATTTGGTGCTTTTTTTAATTGTATTGTTATGCTGCGATTTTGTTGCCTTGAGTTTGTCTTTCACATGTAAGTTGTTCTAATTCAACTTAGTTTCTTAATAAAAGTTATTCTTCTCCTTTTATTCTGTTATTCTTAATATAATGTTGATACCATTTTATTAAGGTGTGAATTTATTCACATCAAACTTTGTGAAATTACCACACAAAGGTGGAGTGATCAATATTTTATTGTCTTTTTTTTACTTCTCCATTTCCTCCCTTGTGAGTCTACTTCTCGCTTCCATTGAAACCATAGAATAAATGGAGGGATAACCCACTTATAGGTTGATACAAGGGAGTATAAAGGGGATTTATTGGATGTTATTTATCACCCCATTAATGTCTAATAACTTCTTTTAATTGATATTTTTATTTGATGATTCTAAAACTTATTCGTCCTTGTTGAATTTTAAGGCCACATACTTCAAGTGCTAATATGAAACTTTACCTTGTAGTTCTCATAAATTTGATCCTCCAAGTGTATGGGTGATTAGTATTATTGTGTGTTGGTATAAAAATAGTAATTGATAAAGTTGATTGATCTTCTTGAATAAACTCATCTCGAATATAAGAAATTGAAATCGTTAAAAAAAAATGTCATCCAATCCACCCCTTGTAGTAACCTAGGATCAACCCTTCTCATAATTTTATTTCACTTAAGTCACGTAGTGTTCGCTTAAAACTATCTAAAATCAACCCAAAGTTGGAAACCTAATAGCCAAAATTAGTCTATAGAATGTTCTTGTCTATAGGTTTCTTCTTAGGTCTTTGAGGAATCGGCAACCCAAGCTACTCTACATTTGACCGCTTAACACTAAAAACATGGGTAAATTTGGGTGAGACCACAACCTTTAAACAAAACCCGTCGATATTCAATCAACCATATCTTGGAGATAAGAACTCATATCAATACACCATCAATTGCATTGGGACCGTATCAAAACCCCCTTTCTGAATCACAACAAATTTAATTGAAATTTTAACATTTTCAACTTAAATAATTACACATTCCCTATAATACTAATTGATGTATCCCAGGGTGCAGTGGAAGCATTAAAGAATGAACAATTTAATATTTTGGTTTCAGATTCATGTTAAAGACAAAGAATCCACTTAACCCCTTTCCGATATTTCTGAAAGGATCACATGTTATTCAATTTAATCATGAAAAATCATATAAAATGAATCATAAACCTTACCTCATTCTTTTGAATTCACTAGTTTAAATCACTCGTCGTCGATGTGTAATGAATATAATATGCCAAAATAGACATTCTATAGATCATCCACATGTGGTCCACAATTCCAAGATCATCAATCTACATTTCTCAGGTACTATCATAGGAAATTGAAGAGCTTTACAACATCCCTTTGATCGCCTAAAGAACATGGACTCGAATGAGAAAGAGGGATCAATGTGACCTTGTTCTTATTCAAAAATATCTCTCTAAGAACTTTATAGTATAAGAGAAGAGATTTTCTCTCTCTAAATTCGTTCAAATGGTGGAGCTTATAATTCAAGAGGCTAAAATGAGCTTTTATACTTAGGTTATACTTTCCAAAATTTCACTTTGGTCACTAGAAAGTAATAACATTTATTTTAGACCATTACAAACAAGTATTACTTAATAAACTTGTCATAAATGTCACAAATATTTTATCACTTACTTATAAAACTATAGTATTTTAATTGATAAAATATGAACCATTAACTCAGCCCGTAAACTCTCCAAATAATTTAAAAAACCTTGAACATCCAATTTTCATTTGAAAAATTATATTTTTATCATATTAAATTTTATGAACAAACAATTTGTGAATAACATGATAAATAAATTCAATCATTATTATTATAAACTTGAATAATATAATTGAATTAGTTTTAATTTTGATCAGTTAAACTCAGACGTACCCCAACACCCACACATAGGTCCCACTCTATCCTAAACTCTTATTAATTAGAATAGGTGGAACTTGTGAATACACTAAGTGTGTAACACTCTAGGTCCTTATCTCAATAGTAGTGAGTCCAACCCATAGACCAAGAGTAGAGTCTAGAAACCCATCATGTCTCCTAAAGAGATAAGTAATGTCATAGCTACGACTTCCCCCTGTGAACACTTACTGTGTAATATAATCTCTTTATTTGGTGATATCTCATAAAGTAGGATGCACACTTGTGTCATAATACTTTTATTTATTTATATATTACATGACCTTACTGGATGGATTTAACTTCTTAAACCATTGACATAGATTTATGAAGTTACTACCATCCTGGTCAGCCTGGGCACACAAGAGATCTCTTCTTCAACCTAGAACTAACAAAATCTATCTTGATCATTCAACCTATGTTATACCACCAATGATGAACCCAGCACAAACTAACTTTCCACAATATCAGTATCATGGTTTTCACCTTGCATCAAAGTGTGTGATCAAATGGAACACACTAATAATGATCTCAAGTCTGGAGACCAATACACATGTTCATAGATGGGAACAACCAATGACACCTGAAACATGTGGTGTTCCTATTGGAGGGTATGTCCTCATGATCTCACTACTAGATATAACCATGTTTGAACTTCATGAGAAGAGTTCTTGATTATTATGATCCCCCAACACCTGATAGTCTAACATCATATGTATCCTTTCAGTATTATGTATCTAGACCATAGGACATATATATTTAATATTATGGTCATAGTATCTCAAGGTTCTCATTATAGCTGGGAACTTCTATAACCTTTTGATATAAAACATAATCTAAGGACATTGCCATGTAAATAGTGGATGCAGAACTATCAACACTATTATGTTAAGAATTAAATAAACATGTATATATCCATATTTATACATGTAATTGTAATAAAAAGTATTGTTCAAGTTGGGTCTAGGGAACTCACTTTTACAACATAATAAACTTTAAAAAATTATTAATAAAGTAAATAATTAACATAAGTTTATTATTCAATAAGATAAATAACATAAGTGATGATTCAGACTTAGTGTAAGGGACTTCATCTCAATTTACTTTCATTGAATCATATTTTGATGTTAAGAACCTATATTCTTTTATGAGGTTTATA
The DNA here is from genome assembly GCA_963277665.1 of Viscum album. Taxonomy (NCBI): domain Eukaryota; kingdom Viridiplantae; phylum Streptophyta; class Magnoliopsida; order Santalales; family Viscaceae; genus Viscum; species Viscum album. The sequence goes on along the minus strand of OY728159.1, from coordinate 287,055,543 downwards.
TAAATCCCCTTTGAAATGTTATATTATTATTTACTTTATTATCATGATATTTAAAAGATTTCTTTAATGTTATTATTCCATGGATCTTATGATTCAAATTTTTTAAAGTGGTAAGGGACTTTATTTTAAAAAAACCTCTTTTAAAGTTTTCTTTCCTAATATTTCTCTTCCATTATAGTGTTTTTAAAATGATTTTATGGATCTTTTTATATGGAAATAAAATATTTATAGAGGAAATTTTATGTCACCTTTGACTTTATTTAAATGGTTTTCAAATGTAATCTTTTTATGTTTTTTTACTGAACGTTTTTACAAAAAAGATTAAAGAAATGTTCTATTTTAACGTATAATGAAACATCAAATTTTTCCACCACCATAAACACTATTTTAAGTTTGGATTCCTTTATAATATTTCATGTTTTATTCAAATAAAAAACTTTTACCTTTTTTTGTATTTTGGTATTCAAAATTTGTTTTTATAAGGACATATAATTTCAATATCTAAAAAGGATTTTCATGGGGGTTCAAAAGAGTTCTTCAAAGGGTTTTGTGGTGAAAATGTGCAATCATAAAATGTTTCATTCATGATATGGTGCTTCAATATTATATAAAAAATGGGTAATATTGATATAAATTATATAATGGGTTGAGCCCTGTTATAGCTCATGGGTGAGATAAGTGTAGATTATACAAAGGGTTGACCCCCATTATATCTCACAGATGTTCCTGATATAGATTATAATAAGGGTTGAGCCCCATTATAGATCATGAAAAATGGGTGATCTTAATATATCTTATACGAAGGGTGGGCCCCATTATATCTATTTAATGCATTGGGTAATTATTATGTTATTTGATGAATTATATTCGAATTCAGCCATATGTTCTTTCCAATTATAAGGGTTTTGAACGGGTTTTATGATTATGATTCTATATGTTTCCAAAAAGGATTTTTATTTTTATACTATTATAGTTCCCCAACCCATTTGGCTACCCGAATAGTGCTCAAGGCCAGTTGACCACTAGGCCTTAGGCGTGGCTCCCCTTATGCCAAAGGTTGTTGACTAGCAGCGATGGTGTAAAGAGGTGATGGTGGGTAGAATATACCCTCTGGTGAAGATAAATCTAATAGTCCATATATAAACATTAGAAGAAATACCATAAATGAAAATACTAGTATCCCGCTAGAGCGGAGTCACAAATAATAGCAGTAGTAATAATAAATAAGCTCAAGCATACCATTTTTAGAATAAAATACATTTTAAAGCTACAAAAAACCATGATACCATTTGTAGAATAATGAATACAAGTCAGGACATACAAAAAATAAAAAAAAGGGTCAATCAAGGTTGACCCCCAATACATACATATATTGGAATGCTGATAAAAAAGAAGACTCAAAAACTAACTCCAGCTAATGCATGAACCTACAAGGTCCCCTTCCATCTATACCATTCTAAACATACCAACATGATCACTAAGGTTTAGCTCCTTATCATAAACTTTTACATGGTCATAGAATCATAAAGTCTACACGCATCCCAAAGGTCCCATGTAGGCTGTGAGAATAATCTCAGTAGTCCACCACCAACGTGTTCCTAACTTAGATCTGTGATAAAGCAAGTATATCTAAAAATAAAAAAAGTATAACATGAACATCACATAAATAACCTACTTATTCTATACTCGATACCCACATGGAAGCAATCACATACTTTTTCCAACACTGGTATAACGGTAGTGGATAGGATCCTTAGATAAAATCCTAGGTCATCCCTTAAAAAAAATCATCCTAGGTAAACCCTCAGGTTCCACCTCTAAAAGAATAACCTAGCACCTCATAACTTCAACCACATATCGACACTCATAAAGACACACCCAATCAAGTACTTGGTCTCGGACCACTATTTGAAAGCTCTAATCGGCTTGAATCCTAATGTCCTAAGGCACAGTGATGTATTTCCTCTAAGTAATAATCATTGTCATCTCAACATCTAACATCCCAAGAAATGGTGATATCCATCCTACCACATAATCCTATCCTAATGGCCATAATATACGGTGAGCATCATCCCCTAATTGATGGCCTCATCACCATCAATCGATGGCTCATCACCATCCATGTGGATTTCTACGGCAAGCACCTCCATCCTTAATGATGGTCAACACCAACCTATGCCACATCTAACAGAGGCCTCTAAGTACATGAGTGGTAAACACCACCTCATCATTTGAGTCTTATTTGTGTGAACACGACTCCAATATCATTTCAACCAATCATGGTGAGTGAAAATTTCTAGAAAAGTACCTAAGAAACATCACCCTGACACCTCATTCCCCTACGAACATGTCGCTCATCCTGATGGTCAACACCATCCAAAATCACACAATCCATGTCTATAAACTTCTGAAATCATCTTCTAAATATAATAACCATGTATCCCCATCCAGATCGCCAACACTATCCTAATCCTCAAGCTTATGTCGTCACATTACCATAGAACCATCGCAGGCAACATAATATAATTAAATTTAATTTAATAAAGTAAAACACCCCAACCTAATCTTCTCAAGGTGTGAATCTTTTCTCCAGGATTAAACCATTTTTAGTCTAGTGGTTGAATTCATGTAGGAGTCTCTAATGATTAGTTAATTAATTTAAATACAACCATTAAATTAATAGGGTATCTCTCATACATCTCAATGGAAAGCTCAAGAACACACCCCCAAAACACGATAAAAAACAAATAGAAATATAGTCACCACCTGCCTACTATTGGTATAATCTTTCTCATCTGATATCGTCCCCTAACTCAAACCCATTTGGGATAAATCATCATTTTAGACAAACACCCTGAAAATAGGGTAAAAAATGATCACATGTATTTAGCACACCATATGGAGAGAGAAAAGAAGAAAAGACGGTGGTATATCAAAGGCCTTACCAAGAAAAATCTGTAGCTACCAACAGATTGAATATCAGAGCTTGGATGGTGGAGATTTTAAGAAACCTAGATAGGAGAGGTAGAGCCATTAGATCTCTTGGAATTTACCCCTTCTATTTGTGATGAAGGAAAAACAAAAGAGGGTGATGATACCCCTATGTCCATTTAAAAAAACATATCTCATAACTTACATGGTGTGTAATTATTACACATCATGTATTAGGTACACGGCATGTAACCTATTTACACATCATGTATTCCTTTGGTATTCACCCTAAGCCTTGCACATCGTGAATTCACTAAGTTTCACCCCATGAAAACATTATATTTCATGTATATGATTTACATGATGTGTAAAACTTCCAGCAGTTTCTTTCCAAATTCCAGGACCTTTGACCATCCTATGTGTTCTCCCAAACACCTGGGTTATCCACTAAACATATACCACACCTAAAACAAGGTCTTGGGACAAAAAAATCCAGAATTAATTTCTGAAGGTTAAGGAAAGAGTTTTTCTGACTACTAAACTCTAAAAATTCAAAACTGGGGAGGATTCGGACCTGCTCTAAAAACCCAGGACATTACAATCTCCCCACCTTAACATAGATCATTATACAGGTATAGAAAATTACCCATATATGATACCAGACATGACCATACCATTCAAAATTAACCCGATCTACCCTAGATCTTTAAGTCATAGTTCAACTCTCCTCAAGGTGCTCCCCACCTTAGGAGTGACCTACCTCGATTGCATCCCGACCCAAAACTCAAATAAATTGATGGTCCACCAACCATACCCAGACTCAAAAGTCATCTCGTGATGAATCATCACTCCTTCACCTCATAAAGTTCTCAAATCATCTTGTGTCATGTCTAACGCCCGTCAAATACGGCATCTCATAAGATGCCTACCCCATGCCCATGTCACCCATGGAACCTATGAGATCTCGTATCTCAACTGATGCATATACAAGGTATCATTTCCTCACACTTCATGTATAACCAGAATTTTGTTGAATATTAGAAGACTATTCACCTCAAATAAATCCCTCATCACCTAAATTCCCATAGATAAACTTGATTCCAGGCTCCTCACATATTTATATATAATTCATTTGAGCTGATTCCAACCTACAAACAAATTTCTAGTTATTCTAAAATCAAAATGTTCACCTAGTACACCCAAAACCCAAAATTCCTACTAAAAGGGCCATGAAAAAAGAAAAAATACCTCCGGTCATGCCCATATCATACCTCTGACTTTCGTCGGATCACCAGTCTGCTCTAACCCTAGAAGCTCCATGGCATGCACCTAGCCTGAAGCCTAACTTCCTAAAGCCTGTACTCCCTACGATGTTGCACTAGTCACCAGCCACTGACAGCACTACTAGGTCCCACTATCCCCTCCATGACCTCTATGTGCAGTTAAATCTTAACTACCAGCTCTTGGTACCACTCCTGGTCCAACCTCAAATGCCTGAGACTGCCCTATTCCCTGACTACTAGATTTCCAAGAAGGATTCCTATAGAACCACTCAAGATGACCAACCTGACCACAAGCTCGGCACTCCTTTGGTTCTTGACCACACTACATCTACACATGACCCAGCTACCTGAACTGGAAGTACACCATCGAAGAACCACTCGATAGTGGTCTTCTTGGGTCCCGGACCTAAATGCCTTACTGAGAATCATCTCAAAATCACTTCCTTTTATCTAAATTATGGCCACTATAATCACCTAAAACCACCTCTTGGAACTAATATAATTATTATATCATATTTTCCTTAGCTATCAGTGCCTGATTCATAACCTTTGAGAATGATTCTAACCTGAAGATGTTCACCTTCACCTGAATGGCATGTCTTAAACCATCCTTGAAATTCCCAAACATCACAATTTCATCACCCACCATACTAAGTGTGAAATGATATGAGTAAATTAATGTTTTTTCATAGTCCCTAATGAACATGTCACCTAGTTGAAGGCTAACAAACTCCCAATCTCTCTCTTCCCTTAGCATCTATGGGAAAAAGTGCTTGAAGAACCTGGCCTCAAATTCCTTCCAAGATAGTCCCTCATGTCTTCCTACCTACACATGCATGTCCCAGGAGTTCTTTTTCATTAATCTAATCATTTACATTCCAAATTCACCCTTCAACATGGGGGTGTCTCAAGCTGCTCAAAAATGGTCTAGACTGACTCTATCTAGTTCTCAGCCACCTGTGGTCCACCCTCACCCTGAAATAGAGGTGGGTGGTGCAACTAGAACTTTTGAGTTTGGTACTCCATCGAAGGATATACTCCCTGATCTCCCCTATCAATCCCCTAGATGACACAAACCGAGATCACCCTGAGCTGCACTTCAATCCACAACCCAAAAACTATCAAATCTAGAGGTTTCCCTGGCTATAATAGAGCTTAAACCTATACTTTTACCTATATCTCAAGATCTTCCTGGCCCTCAAGGGAATCATCCCAACCCTCAGGGGTCTCAACCTATGCACGCTACTTCTGTACCAAATAACTACCCGCCTGATGCTCCACCAGAGCCCGTCTAGGTGGCATCTCACTGAATATCAATACATAGTTATAAAACTGAAATAATATGTATATAATACATATATAAAACACCCCCATAAGCCTCGGGTCATGCCCTTCCTGATGAACCGTGTCACCTAAATTTGACAACCATGTATCCCAACTTGGTGGTCAACATCATCTCATGTCATCATTACAGCCTTATCCTATAACATTCATACCCATACATATATATCACATCATAATCACTATACACAGGGTCCACTTTCCTAGTTCGGTTAAGTAAAATACCACCAAAGAGAGGTTGGTTAGGAAAACACTACTTAGCTTCCTTTGATGAAAATTTAACCAACCCAAACCCTCTTAGAACAATCCAACTCACCAATGAAAATCATAATCAATCTATCACAGGCTCATGCATATGTATATAAAACATCTTCTGTGTCTATCTATAAATCATAAGAAACACCACTTTCTATACCGTTCCAAGGATTTATATCTTATCCCTTATCATACCAGGCCAAGGGTCACATGTCATAATTGATAATAGTCATGCCCAAGTACACCAATCGGGGAAGAAATAATATCAACTGTAAAAAGGGAAAAAATAGCAATTTCACACCCCTAGAAACTTGGTTTTTTCCCATGCATGGGGATACATGCACTGAAACATGAGTTCTTAACCCAATTACAAAAACATCCTAATTTTTGTTCTACCATAACCCAAATAGTAAGACCAACTGAAAGGAAAACAATTTGATATAATTAGTATCAAGATAAACACTACTACTAATTCTCATTCATGAACTCCTCTAATTCCATTTGTATTTCCCCAACCCATTTTCCACCTGAATGGTACTCAGGGCTAGTTGATCACTAGGATTTAGGTACACCTCCCCATACACCAAAGACTACCAACTATAAGTTAGTGTGTAAATAGGTGTTAGTAGGGAGAATATAAACCCTCTAGTAAAGATAATAGTAATAGTATATAAATAAACATAACAGTGGAATAATGTTTATAAACGACCTGACCAGTTACCCATCATAGAGGAAGCACAAACAACAATAGCAGTTTTAATAAATAAGATCAAACATACCATTTGTAGAATAAAATACCATTTAATGCTACTAAAAAACTATGATATAATTTTTAGAAGCATGCATACAAGTTAGGTCATACAAAACAATAAGAATAAATGTATTTTGATGGCTAAAAACAAGTACATTCATATATTGTCATGGTGATACAAAAAAATAAGAATAAAAAAGTAAGTCAAGCTGACACAGAAACCTCCAAGGTCCCCTGCCATCCATTCTATGCTAAAAAACCCAACATGGTTACTAAGACCCATCTCCTAATCCAAAACCTTTACCTTATAATAGAATTATAAAGTCTACATGTGTCTTGAAGGGCCTATGTTGGGTATGAGAATAATATCAGTAGGACACCACCAACATGTGCCTAACTTAGATCTATGATAAATCAAGTGTATCTAAAAATAAATAAACAACACATGCACATCACATCAATAACCTATTTCCCTTATTATTAGAATCCATAAGAAAGTAATCACCTCCTTAAACCATAACTGGTATAATGGTAGTGTAGAGGATCCTTATCTCAAATCCCAAGGCATCCCCTGGTCAAAATCATCCCAGGTGATCCCTCAGGTTCCACCTCTAAAAGAATCACCCAGCACCGTGTGCCTTAAATCATTTACTAAGGTCCATAAAGGCATGACCAATCAAGTACCTAATCTCTCGAACCCCTACTTAAAATCTTCCTTTGACTTGAATCCTAATGTCCTTAGGCACATAGATGTATTTCCTCTAAATAATAATGAATGTCAGCTCAACATCTGACATCCTAAGGAATGTTTATCTCCATCATCCCACATAATCCCATCCTAAAAACCAAAATATATAGTGAGCCTTATCCCCCAATCAATGGTATCATCACCATAAATCGATGACTCCTCACCATCCACATGGATTTCTACAACAATCACCACAAACTATAATGATGGTTAACACCAACTTAAGCTACGTCTAATGGAGGCCTCCACCCACACGAGTGGTTAACACCACCTTATCATCTAAGTTCTATATATGTGCACTCAAATCCAATGGCGCACCGTCCAATCATAGTGAGAATAAATCACTAAAAAAGTACCTAATCCACATCATCACTCCACCTCATTCCCCAACCACCATGTTACTCATCCCGATGGTTAACACCATCCAAAATCACATGATCCATTCCCATAACTTTGTGACCTCATCACCTACATTTGATGACCATGTCGTCCCATCCATATGGTCAACACCATCACAATCCTCGGGCCTAGACCATCATGTTCCCATGAAATCATCGCAAGTAATATAATATAATTCAATTTATTTTAATAATGGAAATCACCTTAGCCTAATCTACCCAAATTTCGAATCCTCTCACTGGGCATAAACCATTTGTAGTCAGGTGGGAGCATGCCTATAGGAATCTCCAATGATAATTTAATTAATTTAAAGATATCCATTGAATTAATATAGTATCTCTCATACAACCCAATAGTGCTCTCAAGAATTCACCCCCAAAACATGATTGAAATCAAAGAGAAATCTAGGCACCACCTAACTCATGATGGTAGACACTCGCTCATCTGATATTGTCCCCTAACTCAATATGAATTGTAAGAAATTTCCATTTTATATAAATGCCTTTAAAATAGCTTAAAATTTTTTTCACATATTTATCACACCATATATAGAGAGAAGATAATAAAATAGGATTGTAGATCGAATGCCTTACCGAGATAAATCTATAGCCACTGACGGATTGAAAATCAGAGCTCGTATGGTGGAGATATCAAGAACCCAATGTAGGAGGGGGAGAGGTGTGAGAACTCCTGGTGTTTCCCCATTCTATCTGTGGTGAAGTAAAAATAAAAGATCAGGTCAATCCCCCTATGGAGTTTAAAAAAACATATCCCATAACTTACATGGAGTATAAGTCTTACACATAGTGTTTTAGGTACATGATATGCAACCTAATAACATGTCATTTATTACTCAAGTAGGAACCCAAATTCTTTCACATCATGAACCCACTAGGTTGTACCCCATGAAAACATTATACGCCATGTAAATTATTTACATGACATGTAAAACTTGCAGTTTCTTCTTTCAACATCCTATACCCTCTAGCCTTCCTCTAGTGTTTTCCAAAAAACTTGATTCGTCCAATAAACATATATCATAACTAAAAAAAGTTATTAGGTCAAAAAAATAAGTAATTAAGTTCCAAATGTTAAAGAAAGAGTTGGTCTAACCACCAAACTTTGAAACATCAAAATGGATGAGGATTCTGACCCACTACAAAAACCATAGACGTTACAAATATGGGTTTTAAAGGTTTTATATGGAAAAAATTGTGTTTATTTGATGTGAAAATTTTTTATTTTATTCACTCAAATAACTTTAAAGATAATGGTAAAAATTACATGGGTTTTCATTTTTTTACTAGACTAACATATCTCATCTTTTTATGTCCCTTATGGAGCTTTTTTTACTCATCCAACATTATTAAAAAAATCACAGATATTAAGAATGGGTAAGGTAAAGAAAGATTTCATATTTAAATTCATGAAGATTTTTCATGAAAAGTAATCATTTTTTTATTTTTAAAGTTTTATATGGTTGGAAAAATAAATACTGTTTGAAAGTGTCCACTTTGTACTATATGATATTGTTATGTATGAGTTATTAACTAATTCTCTAAAACTCTAAACCTAAAAAGATCCTAAAATGTAAGAGAATTAATTATTGACTTAAAACTAAATATTATGTAATGTTTAAGTTCAATTCCTCATAATGATTCTCATAATGGAGAAAGAAACAATAAAAGTGTTTTTAGAAAACATTGTTACCATAGTCATAAAAGATGATATTATAGGTCACATGAAAAAGTAATTTTCAAAAAGTTAAAGTAAATTTTTTTGAAAAAAATTACATATAAAAAAATATTCAATAATGTAGCCATAAAAAGGAAATAAAAATTTTCCAAAGGAAATGTGGAGTGGAAGATAAAATATATGATCATAGAAGGAAAACCTTTTAAATATTTTCAAATACCTTCATTGAATTCCCACATTGTAAAGAGGGTTAATAAAACTTCATATTGAAAATAGTAAAAGATAAATATGATGGTCACATGAGATATCACATAATTAGTTTTCTATATATAAAAGATATCATTGGTGGGAATTGAAAATATGGATATGGAAGAGAAAATATAAATAAAGAAGATGGAAATTATTCTTAAAAAAGATATAATTTTTGAGAAAGAAATTAATCAAGGTAAAAGATTTGAATTACATCTTTCACTTTACTTGGATATATAAGGAACTATAGAATCATATTATAATTATAGAAAACATCTGGTAAAACCATAGTTAAAGAGGAATCATTATGACTAAAAAAAGAAGTTGAGTTAAGAAAAACCAATTAAGAATAACATAATCTTTGAACTAAAAATACTTTAGAAAAGAGTTATGACAAATAATTTTAAATCCATATAAAATAAAGTATAAATAAAATTATATTCAATAATAGGATAAAATCAATCACCATATAATAATGGGGTTTAAGAATAATCATTATAACTCAATGAAAGGAGATCGAATTATGAAAAACCCTTACTTCTTTTGTAACATTCTAATAAAAGTCCATCGAAGGAGTGAAATTGAAATAAAACACTAAATATAATGAATAAATATATAATAATGGAATAAATTTTAAAATATTTATTATATACACCATATAAAATAAGGTATTTTCATGATACAAAACATGTTCCAAAGAAGGAAATTTTAAGACGAGAAACTCTTACGACTTAAGAAAAATATCAAAAGAAACCCCTTGAAATAGATTTATTGAAATTGAACTTAAAATACCATGAATATAAGATAATTTATGATATGTTATATTAAATAGACATTATACACACCATTTAAATGAAATTAGGTTCATAAAAAAACATTCCTCCAATAAAGGAAATTGAGAAGAAACACCCTTACCTTATTTCTTGGCTTCTATAAAAGTTATTAAAAATCATATATAATAAAAATAAACATATTAATAACCTATTAATAAACATATTAATATCTATAACCATTTTTAATATATAGTTATAATCATTTTTTGTACATTCATTAGTTATTTATCTCTTATTCTCATTATTGATTGCTATAATTTTTTTCACACATGGCTTGTACTGTCATTGTTGATCTGTATTATTTAGATATAAATTTATCATTTAATAGAATATAAAATATGATTTCATATATTTTTTATAATTATTTATAAATTTTTAAGTTCATCCCATGATATATTTTTAGTTATGACGTGCCAAGGTATAAATAAGCTTGTTTCGGTAATTTTTAATGAATAATGGGAAGTGTATTAATAATAATTTAATTATTAATATAAAAAATAAATGAACCTTAAAAAAATATTATTTAATAATTTATGTCCAATAATACTATTATTAAAGTTTCTATATTAATACATGATATAAATTTATATCATTGTTTATGTATGTAGTTAAACTGACCCAAATAAGATCATGTTATAATCGATGGGTGAGTATAGTTAGAAAAGTGATTACTTTGGAATAATATCATAATTAAAAAATTATAATGGTATTATTTATATTTTCTTAAGGTGTTTAATCATATTTTTATATATTTTTATAAAAAATAAATTTCAATATGAAAAATGAAATATGTTGATCTGTGGATATGGTAGTCCACAAGTACACACTGGCGTCATTCTCATTTTCCATAGAATTAAAAGAATATATAAATTGATTTATATTTTTATAATATTAATAATTTTTTAAGTATAATATTTATTAATTAAATATCCCCTTTGAAATATCCATGTAAGGCAGTTATAAAAAATGGATCACGTCGCTTATGGAGGTAGTAGTCTTCACATAACATAAGAGACATTTTTGTTTTTCGAATGGTTAGGAGGAAGGTAGAAAAATGTTATCCAATAAAAATAATATAATTTTAGTGTAATTTTTATACTTATTTAATTACTTCAATATGGTCATAATATATTTAGATGAGGTAGGATAATAAGTAAAGTAAAAGTAATGAAAGGCAGTAATTGATAATTTTACCTTACTCCATGGAAGATCTCTATTGGAAATTAGATTGAGGATTTGAGATGAGGTATTTTGAGAAGACCATAACCTATTGGATATTTATAGTGGTTTTTGGGAGTTATTTTAGATGATTTTTGTCAAATCTAATAGGACTGGGCAGTGATGAGAAGTTGGGTGTGATGGATCCTTTCATAAGTAAAGGGAGTGGCATTTTTGTAAAAATATAAAAGTTAAAATTACTATTTAAAAGTCAGTTGGATCCAATAATGGAAATTAATGGAATGGGGTAGGGGTTAATGTTGATAAATCCTCATATATACATTTTCACACATGTTTTCATAATATTTTTAAATCTTTTACTCTTAGATTTTTCACTTTTACCATTTATGGTATTTACAATCATAACGTATTTATACCTAAGTAATTTAATTTTAATGCATAAAAATAAAATGGAACTTACTAATTAATTTGAAAATAATTATTCCAAATATGAAATAAATTTTTTCAAATAAAATTTCTAAGAGTAATAAAAATTAATTTTAATATTAGAGTACATTATGCGTAAAACCCATTTTTAGAAAAAGTTTATTTTTATGCATAAAAATTATGATTAGCATAAAATTATCAATATTTTTTTATTTTCATAAAATTAATTAGTTTATTACTAAAAAATAATATTTATGTGACTTTCACAGTAATCCCAAACCAAATTCCAACATGTGTATACTTAGTTAAAGGAAAGAGACCATAAATAGTTTTTATTAGAGTAAAATATTACTTAAGTTTCCAAAATGCTAAATAGGGGTTTTATAAATTTAACATTGTATATTTAAATGATTTTTTTTAATTTATAAATATATTTATTTTTATTAGAAAAAGTTTTCATAAAATTTAAAATCATTCTTGCATTATGATAATGTCATAAAAGTGACAACATTTGTAAAATCGGTATTTTTCACTATTCACCCCAAAATTCAACCTTTTCAAGAAAAATCTCAAAAATTTATCCTAAGATAATTTTTACATGATGAATTAAAAAATAAATTTTATTTTATAAAATTAAAATTCTAAAATTTAATTTTTAAATTAAAATTAAAAATATAAAGAAAAACTATTTTATTGAAGAATAACTTTTCTAAGCGTTCTTAATATTATTTCATATAAATTTTTATTTTAAATAATGTTAATATATTAGTTCACATATAATATTAGTTAAATTTAATTTATTAATATAAAATATACAGCATAAAAAATTATTTGAGAAAGAAAAATAATTTCTAATCTTAAATCATATTAATTAATTATACTCTAAATTTAAGTAATTTTAGTTAAGTGATATATTTTTATTTACTATAGGTTTTATTATTATTATTATTTTCTTAATATTATTAATCTAATATGTCATGAATAGTGTAAGTTTAATGTTTGGTGTCGAGAAATTTATTGAACATATTAGATTTATTTAAAGAAAAGATATAGAGTAAAATCTTGGGGTATTAAATTCTCCCCCTTAAATAAATTGTTTCCTCGCAAATTTAATTATCATTCACTAATGAAATAAGATTAGGGGTACATATGAAACTCAAGATAGATTTTTTACTGTGATATCAATCTCTAAATCTTAGATACTAGGAGACTCGTCATTTCCTGAATAATAGTCATGTATTGAGATTTTTATTTTATCTCAACTATTTTAATCAAATATGTTTCCTTAGTTGGTTATAGGAGTTTCTAGGGACATATCTTTCAAATATTCATTTTCATGATCATATTTCAAACAAAATACTAAAATAAAAAATTTATGATGTCAATATCTTATCAAAGTAAACTATCATAAGATAAATTGATCCTAATATTTCTTTACTTTAAAATCCTTTTATTAGTCTATGATACTTTTCATTCAATAAAATTTTCAATAATTTAGGTTCTCTTGTACTTCTTAACCTAATCCCAAAAATAACTATCCCAAAATTATCATGAGATTTCTTACAATATTCTAAAATTGAATATCGTTGAAATTTATTCGCTTAAAATTAAACTTACACTTTATCCATAAAATCATATATCAATTAATATGTACCTTAATTCATGAATCTCTATGTTTTAATTCAGTTATCCATAGTCATTCCCGATTCGGTTTTCTAACCTATAGATTTTCAAATCATTCATAATGGTACATAAAGAGAATGTGAATTGACCAAAGAAAAACCCCACAAGAGTTTCAAACTAGGGGTGAAATTATACCTCTTTCCCATGCATTAAGTGATGATTGACTTAATATCCAATACACCCTTTTTAGGGTTACTACCCTTAGGTGCATCTATGTTAGATCCTATATCCAATTATAGTATCTAGAGAGGGATTTCATTTCTAATAAAACCACACAATCTCTACTTTTCCAAATTTTTAGGATGTTATCATATACTTATTCTTATCCTATAGGGTTTATAATAAATTTATCTAGTATTAATCCCCAAAAATAACTAAACTAGTCCCCAAATATAATTGAACACTACTATGATGCTGATTGAGGCAACCTAGACCCACACTCCTAATTCTGGTATTAAAAACACATAATTTTACAACAGGAATCAATACCAAGTGAGATGAACTAAGATAAACATATCTTTATTTTACATCATTTCCATAATTTAAATATTACATCTCACAAATGATCACATGATCTCAAGAATGGATGTTTTAATGTCTTTGAGGATCACCTATATAAAAAAACTTATTTTATGATACTTACAAACATTTCTCCATAATAAAACAATTCTATAACCCCTTCTAGACTCCTCATAGGTTATAACCATCTTCATAACCAAGGAAATGAAAATAAAACAAAGGGGTGATCTCAAAAGTTCAGTAAGGGAAAAACTCATCAATATTTCATCAATATTAAGATCATAATCATATGATAAAACAATACCAAGGGAGAAATAAATTATTAAAAATATCATGGAATAATAATATTTGTCCATGAGTCATGATATAAGGACATTAATCTCAAATGAAAAAACATATACCATGGAAAAAAGTGCGAGATAATAAATATGATCCATGAAGAATAATCATTGTAAGATCCTATATTTTGGACTTGGTTGAAATTTCCAAAGGAATTTGAAATTTTAAATTGGTAGATGGGTTGAATTCCAAATTTATCTTTGGTATGGAATTATAAGAGTTTTAGTTATTAAAAGTGTCATTTTTAGATGGGGTTTAAGGCCATATGGGTGTATCCAGAGTTTAGATGAGTTTAGGAAGCATCGAATATTAGAAACTACATTTTAGGGGAAACAAGAAGAGGCACATGGTTGGCACACTACATCCCAAACCATGCACCCTATTTTCTATAGGGACATGGTTTGAATAAACCATGTGACCCTATGGATGAAACCATGCATCCTAGTTCAGAAGCCTCTAGTTTTTCACGTGGTTTTTTTTAACCATTAACTTAAGGTTGCACGATCGTGTGAGGGGTCTTTAGAGAATTAGAGAGGTGGATCACACGGGCTACGCACAGTTTTTCTAACCATGCACTAGCCATCCAAATAGTGTGTGTCTTTGGAAAATGGCACCATATGGTTGGAAAATGGTTTTCCAAATTGTGTACCCAAACTATGTGGCTCATTGATAGGGGAAAATGGCCATTTTTCTCCTCCACCTTTAAATGGGGTTTTACCCCATTTTCCACCTTCATTTCTCCCAGCATTCCTCTGCACATACTCCCTCCTTCCTCCCTCTTCCCATGGTGTATTTACCTTTTTCTTGGTCTTAATCAAGCACCATATAATGAACTTGAAGTGTATTAGTAATTCTATTACTCCTATTTATTCCTTTCTTAGTTTATCTTACTGTATTAGATGTTATTTTTGTGTGAGAAATTACCCAATTTTCAGGGTGTTTGTCTATTTCTTCATTTTCTCTTGAACTGGATCAAATAAAATCTTGATAATGGATGATTTAATCATTATAAGTTAAATTTAGGTGTTCTCAGGATTTACCATTAATTTATATAATATTTATAAATTATTTCATTGTATTACATGTCGGTCTTTCTGTGTGTTGTACATTAAATGTGAAATTCATTATTTGGAAATTAATTTCATGAATTTAGTAATTTTTGTATATTAAATTACACTATTGGAGGTTTATCACATAAACCTGAACCACCCCTTTGGGTTTTTTTTATATTCTCATGACTTATGCCTCGTTTAGGAAATTAAAACAACCTTTTTGGGTGTTGTTTCAAATTCTTTATTTATAATGATCTTCCTGATTTTTAATAACTATAGAGGTGTGGTTGATTAACTCAAATATAAGAGATGTTTAAATTGAATCAAATGAGTTGGTCTGATAACCATGCCCAATTTTTTAATAAAACCACATATGAGGTGCACTATCTTCTTAAATAAAAATGGGAAATTAAATGGAAATTTTTTAATTAACAAAAATTCATGGACCTTACCATGGAATTTTAAAATTATTTATAAATTAAAGGACTCAAATTCTATAAATGAATTGTGATATGGAATTATTATGGACATGGACTTCTCTTTTACTTAATTTTATATGGTTAAATGAATTATTTACACCTTGAGTGATACTCAGGTTTCTTTTTCTAGAATGCATTGGACGGGCTCAAAGGCTGTTATATATTATTGGTCCCATGAGAAATACTGAATTGCTCATTATAGAATATCATGGATGGGTACATGGGTTACTTGAGTTACATTACCTCTTGAGTAATACTAGGGTTTCCTTTTTATGAAACTATTTGAAAGGGCTCATAGGATAGATGTTTTCTTCATGCTCTAAGTGATAGTTGGGTTTCTTCTTTACAGAATGACTTGGATTGGATCATATGTAAATTAGAAGTTATGAGGGATACTTGAGTTTCTTTATTATATAATACCAAGTATGGGATCATGGAATAAATATAATTACATTATTCATTGGGTGACACCTGGGTTCCTCATTATGGAACACCTTGGATGGGATCAAATGAAAAAAAAATTATATCATGCTTGTGTATTATTACATATAGATTATAGTGTATCCTTATGGTGATTATTATGCTAGGATTAGTTGGATATATACCTTAGGTACTTGAAAATATAATGGTATTATGTGTTAAATAAAAGTGACTGCCCAAAATTTCTCTGAGGTTTTAGAGATAATCATTCATGGATGCCTGATCTTGTAACCATGGATCTTAGGATTATATTATTACTATCACCTTAACTATTATGTGGTTACCTTGTATTTCTCACTAATGAATCTATATCTCTAAAAATTTATATTACATGTATTCTTATATATACATGTGGGAATGTTCAGATATATTATGGATTAGGAAAAAGAAGGTAGGGTTATCTAGGTTTCCCTTAAGGAACCAATCTAGGATTATTTACATTTATCCACTCACTAACCTGGTTTAATTTTGATATACCTGCACAAAGCTATATATTATACTCATAGACTTGATTTCATTAGGCACTATTGGCGGTTCCCTCCTGAGTTTATCTCACACCCTTTTAAGGACACCATTGCATTGGGGTACCCAAATAGACCTCATGGTTATAGGTTCAGGTTTATAGATTGTGATATGTATTGTATTCTTGCATATGGGATCTTAGAATCATAGGACTAAGCTAGTGCTTAGGATTCTCATGGAGACAGTATTTTGGATTTTTTTTCATTTCATTATACATTTATTATTATTTATTTCCTAATTTATGTATTTTTTGTACATTATAGAATCACATGGACATGCATGATTTTATCATTTAGCATTATACATTTTATTAATTTATTATTTATTTTTAGTTTTTAGTATCTTTCATTGTTACATTATTTATATTTATTCCATTGTTGATTATATATCACACCACTATAAGAATTTGATCATGAGTGTATAGTCTCTCTATTGTACCACTATTGGACCCTCGTCGCTAGTCGGTAGCCTCTGGTGTATAGGGAGGCATGCTTGTGACCATGTGACCAATCGGCTCGAGACACCATTTTAGTGGCTCCTAGGTCAGGATGTTAAAAGGTTGTATTATAGGTTTCTTTTCTGTTATCTTACTATTTTGGGTTGGCAGATAGAATGCTAGAAACATGTTAGCGCTTAGTAAATATCCATATTTGGGAGTGATTGACCCATGCATATAGAAAAGACTAAGTGGCCAGGGATGGGACTATTGTTCTTATTGTTCATACAGTTGATTATTATTTCACCTATAGTAATTGATGTACTTTATGTTTCTCAATGATTTATGATATTGTGGTATTTTACCCTTGTCATGATATCTAAAGTAAGTATTGTTAAATTCATCATTATGGGAACATAGATATTCACATTCCATTAATATTCCATGCCATGTAGATTGCATTTCTTGACTGCCTGATACATATTGGATGTGCCTTATGTGATTTAGTAGCATGCTTACCTATATAACATGTTTAGGTGATTATTTAGCATGCTTACTTATACACCACGTTGTGTGTTAATTTCCATGTTCACCTATACTTTTTACTTTATGGTTTAATTCCTTGATATAATTGTGATAAAATATTGATTATTAAAGTGCATTCATCAACCTAAATGTTGTTCTCCCATATATCTTGACGGGGGAACCTTAACTAACCAATCACTACATGTTTGAGCCACGGACCATTGGTCGCATGGGATAAAACATTTATGGTATTAATTAAATGGGTTCTAATAATAGTTTATAAGGTGTATAGAACCTTATAAATTGGGTAGGGTAACCCATATAATCAAAACATTACAAATAGACTTGTTATATTCTGAGATCAAAGGTATTTACCTAGTTTCAGTTACATGATTTCAATTGTGACTTACAAAGGCTGGTACATTTATAACTTTAGAATGGTAATTTCATCTAATTGGGACATTGTATAAATATAAAAGTTATTAAATTTTGATACAAAATGAAATTAATGTCAATTAAATAGTGTGTCACTATTACTTATAAAGTAATGTACCTTTATAAATTTGAAATTACAAACCATATAGCTCGATTCCCTTATTCCTAACATGAACCAAGTAGTTTTTTCAGGATATGATATTATTATCTAATTAACCCTCTAAGGGTGTGATAAATTTTCAATAAAAAAACTACTATTAGGTTACATTTAAATAGACCTAGGTTGGATTAAAGGGACTCGTGTAGGTCACTTTATTCTTTATATTCCTTAGTATTTAACCCCATGGGGGTATGCTTGTTCTAAAAGGAATAGTTAATTAAAGTGTCAGTAGACATTTATATGGGTTACATATAAATGTATGGTATCATTTACTGAACTAGTTCCTTTAAAATGATAAGAGACCTATTATCTACTTTTGAGATTTATTATTTTGAGTTTTTAGTTAGTTAAAATTTCAATTATAGCCTAAAGGGATTTTTTCTCTATAGATTTTAATTGAAATTTTCTTTAAATAACCCAAATTGTGATATCCTTATGGATAAATAAAATGGATAAAGGGAAATTATAAGATAAATTTCTTAATTGGGATAGGATTTCAATTAAATAAATAATTTTTGAAAGCAAGTATGATATAACTTTCCTATGTTTCCTTGTAGCATTAGCTAAATAAAGCACCAAGAACTTTTTCTTTATAACTGTACTTGATGTTATTAAAACTGAGCCTTTAAAATGTTTAAGATTAAATTTGAATTAATTTAATTTCTTAAAAGAAACCTTAATTTTTCATTCCTAGTTTTTACCCCAAATGTAAGGGTAGTTTAAATATTTCCTTGATTTCTTCTATAGACAAGATCAGGTATGTTGTTTATAGGAATCTATTGACCTTTATCTTTTACAGTGAGCTAGAAGTTAGGCCAGCATGCCTAGTTACCTTTTTTTGTAACCTAGTTAAAGTTTAAATGATTTCTATTTTAGTATGTGGCTATCCTGATAGAGTTAGCTCCCTCGGAACTTAAAATATTTCAAAATTCCAAAGAAGATTTTCATACATGATGTGTTTTTTGGGTGTAATTTTTCCCAAGTGGGGATCATGGTGATAATATGACACCCACCAAATAGATAGTAAATCATTCAGTAAATGGGCCCTTGTTAGGGATGTAAACATCAGGTAATTCTTGGTTTTAGAAAGTTAGACATGCCTAAGGAATAATCGACCTCTTAGTAGGTCATGTGACCCTTGTTATTCTTCTTCAGTGATGGATGAATTGGTAAGTCATCAATCAAATTAACAGTGATGTGGGATAATATGAATTTGGGCTAAATACTTGTGTAGGCTATCAAATACTTGGATGCATAGGGATGATAGGCCTATAGATGGTATCAAATGATCTATCGATGTTCTGGTAAAATCTGGAGGTAGTACACATTGATAAAAATAGTATCATATCGAGTTGGTAAAGTGGTATAGTGAACCATATGAGTTTAGTGGAAATCATTAAATCCTTAAGCAATTATGCTTTGATCATAGTTCATCTTTGAGGTAGAGTTAATTGGGCATTAAAGAAAATATAATTCGTCATAATTCTTAGGATGATGTTGTGAAAGGATCGGATGTTGTAACACTACTGGTTAGTTTTTTTTTGGACTTTACACCTAGATCAAATGAAGAGAATAAGTATTAATTGGTAAATCATAACATGTACTTCTAGAATAAATTTAGAACTAGCATGATTTTAAGCAGCTGGTTTCATTCCTTTTTATTTTGGCACTAGGTAAAAGCATTTTGACCACATCTATAAGCCTTGTTCAGTGCTGGATGAAGCATGTTCCATGGAATGAGTTCTTGTTCTTAATAAATGATTAATAGAACACTTCTAAGATGGGGAGTGTCGTTTCGATCATGGAAAATCATGTTCTTCCAAGTAGAGGGAGAACAACTGTAAAGGCTATTTAAACATGGTCAAAACTACTTCTAAAATCCCATTAGGTTATTAGTTTGGGTTATCTATTACTTGATGAATATGCTTGAGATAAAACCATTTAATGGATTTTTATGGTGTTTGGATGCTAGATTCGGGCTTGAGGTGCATGATTGAACCATATAAAGTAATGATTTTGAAGCATGTTGGTGCTCACAATGCAATGTAATAAAAAATGTTTAGATTTGTATGAAACCTTTGAATACACCATTACTCAAGTTTGAATTCTATGGTTATGCTTAAACAATTATGGAATGCATCGACAAGGGGTGGAATCATGGCTAGTTAATGATGACGTGTCGGTAGGTTTAGTTGAGCACTTTTAGAGGAATTCAACCAGAGGTCATTTGATTGTAACTTCCTATGCATAGTTGGTTATGGCTGGTTGAAAACCATGTTGATCACTTATTTGTGGATATTACGTGAGTGTATCAGGTATTATTGGTAATAATTGGTACCCTCTTAGTGTACTCCTATATTAGTGATGATCATCCCCCTTATCTTGACATCGTACATGGTACACTGAGAGGGTGTTGGTTATATGTCGAGATAAAACACCTTAATGGCTCGATTAATAGAATCTATGAGAGTTTCACCCCAAGATAATGGTTTTTTATAGATGTGTGGTTTTTTCTAAGTGATAATTGAATTCCCATGTAGGAAGGCCTTGGATAGAATCATGGACACCATCTGATTCTTTGAATTGTCTTTTGTGTAGGATACAACTATTGGGCTTAGTCAATGTTCTTGATATATGTATGTTTTAGCTGGGTATTGATTTATCCTTTGTAAATTCCAGAGTATGGACTACCTTGGATGAGAAACTTGGAATACAATGTTTGATTATGAGGTTATCCCATAATTTCAATCAGGGTTTATTGAGATGATGGGATTAGGATGATCTAAGGGTGATATATCAGTATACACCTATGTTTTGTGTTATGGCATGATGACTTAATTGAACATTTTAGTTGGATATGTCACCTGAATATAGTTATGAGATTTAGTGATAATTCTCAAAATGAACTCAGTATTCCTTGGATTAAAGGTATCATAATCAAATTTTGAAAGTGTAGGCTATTAAAACTATGTGTTTTTAGAAATATTAAAATGATGGTGGATTGACTTTATTTTCTTGTTTGGTTGAATTCAGTCTATGAGGAACCACTTCTAGCACATGTCATCGGGATTAGGTGAGTGTAGTGTAAAGGTTGGCCATGGGTTTTTATAGATAATTAAATGTGACCATGATATATTTTTTTTATTATTAATTGAAAATTAAATCAGTTCAAAATCATAATGGGAGTATCGTTAGAGTGTTAATGGAATTTATGATTATGTAATTCTGATAGTGGAATCACCATGGCTTGGAGTTATCTAATCAATCTAGAACCTTTGATGGGAAATTTCTTGGGATATTTGATGAAAGATAGGGTGACAATATCATGTCCTATGACAAAAAAACTTGAGTAAATATTTTCTTGATTTTCAATTCTATTTACGTGTGTTGGCTCGAGTTTTGGCATTTTAAATTTTGTATGCTTAAAATGAATCTTGTAGGTGAGTTGGGATCTTGGAAATGAAATATGATGTTTCAATGGAAAATTATCAACACAAGTAGTTCAGGTGATGTTTTTTTAGTCCCCAAGGATTCTTGAGGAAGATAAGTTTTAAGGTCATGATATTGTAAGATCCTGCATTTTTGGACCGGGTTGAAATTTCTAAGGGATTTTGAAATTTTCATTTGGTGGATAGGATGAATTTTAAATTTTTATTATAAATGGAATTTAAATATTTGGAGTTATTAAAAGTTTTATTTTTATATAGTTTTTAAGGAATAAGTGGTTCCTTGGGTGTTCAGATGAGTTTTGGGAGCATCGAGCTTTGAAACTCCATTTCCGGAGAAACATGCAGAGGTGCATGGTTAGAGCATAGTTATAACTAACTATGTAGCATGTTTTCTATAGGGAAATTCCTTGAAGAAACCATGATCCATCTAGGGGAAATTATGAAACCTAGTTCAAGGTCATTTAGGGTGTCACAGAGTTTTTTTGGCCATGTACCCAGGGTCACATGACTATGTGAGGAGTCTCTAGAGAATTATAAAGGTGGATCGCATGGGCTATGCATAGTTTTTTAGACTGTGTGATAGCTATTAAATGAGTGGGTGTCTTTGGATAGTGGTATTTTATGGTTATTGTGTGGTTTTCCACACTATGTGTCTCATTAAAATGGAAAAATTATTATTTTCCCCTCCTCCTTTAAATGGATTTTTACCCCATTTCCACCTTCATTTCACCCAAAAACCATCCACACACGCTCCCTCTATCCACCCTCTTCCCATGGAGGATCTCCCTCATTCTTGGTCGAAATAGAATTATTTTGGGTTTATTAGAAGAATATTGGAAATTTTAAGACTTTTCTTTCTTCCTTTTTCATTTTATCTTTTCATATTAGATTATATTTTAGTGTGAGATAATTTACACTATTTTTAGGGAATTTTTCCATTTCTTCATTTTCTCTACAACTGACTAAAATAAAATAACTATTATGGATTATTGATGTGTCCTAAGTATGATTTAGGTGGTCTCATGATTTCCCCTTCATGTCTAGCATGTTTATAAATTACATAATTGTACTGCATGATGGACTTTCTATGCATTTCCTATTAAATGTGAAATTAATTATGTAGAAACTAATTCCGTGAATCTAATAATAATTGTATATTAAATTGCACCGTTGTTAGTTTCTCACCTTAACCTGAACCACCCCTTTGGGTGTATTTCTTATAGATGCATCTTCACTCCCTCCAAATCGGGGATGTTTAACTCAAAAGACTATCACAGGCTATTCAGCACTCCTGATCCACGGGATAGATGGAATGAAATAGTCTGGTGCAATAAAATTCCCATGAAATACAACTTTCTCATTTGGAGGATCAGGAACAAGGCAATTCCTTTGGGAGAAAGTGTCAAAATAATGGGCATCAACCTACCTTCTAGATGACAATGTTACAAGGAGGGATGAGAGGAGAATACGACTCACATATTCTTTGAAGGGGAGTGGGATAATGTGGTGTGGAGTGATTTTTATGGGATTATTGCATATTCTTCTCAGGATCTGTGTGATACTCCTTTATTGGACTGATGGTTTAAGGTATCAGAAGACAGGGTCTTGGAAAAGATGACAAGAATAGTGGTTCCCAGTGCTGAGTGTTAGTGCCTATGGAAATCCAGAAACCGAGAAAGATATGAGGGGAGGACTTCAATAGGGCAGTCTATCATTTTGAGGAAAAATAGTCTTTTGGTTGACATGGTGTCACAAACCAGTAACTAGAATGAGGTGCCTTCTCTTCGTATGTTTCATGCTCCCCTACCATCCAGCAATCCCATGCAGGGACACTGGGTGTAGTGGTCTCCCCCAAGAATCGACCTCAAGATCAATACAGATGGATCTTGCATATCAGTGGACATGTGTGGTGGAGGGGTCGTTCGCAACCATAGGGGAAGTGTTTGGCTAGCATATTCAGCACACTGCGGCAGCGGCTCCTCCGTGCTATCAGAGGAAAAAAGCAGTCTTTACGGGGCTCAACCATTGCACTCAGAAAAATATTTCTCTCTCAAGTGTAAATAGATTCAATGATCATTCATGATTCCTTACACGGTAGAGGCTCTACTCCATGTTCAATCTCTTACATCATCAAGATATGAAAGGTCCTCCTCAACAACAATATAAAGGTAACCCATACTTAGTGCGATGGGAAAAAAAGTAACGGATTATCTTGACTCTTTAGCTAACCAAGGCTCTAATGGAACTTGTTTATCCAACATTTCTCTCTTTAAGCCTGAGGGGGTGAATTTGATCTAAGGGGATTCCCTTGGTCTCCATTACTGTAGGCCCGCCTAGTCTATTTTCTCTACTATATTTGTATTTTTGTGTTTTCCCCTTGAATAAAAATGATAATATTGATGATGATGGGTGTTGTTTCAAATGATTGATTTATAATGGTCTTCCTAATTTTTAATCACCTTTGAGGTGTGGCTGATTAACTCTAATGAAATAGATATTTAAATTGAATTAAATAAGTTGGTATGATAACCATGCCCCATTTTGTAATAAAACCACATATGAGGTGTGTTGTCTTCTTAAATAAAAAATGGTAATTAAATGGAAATGTTTGAAATGATGAAAGGTATTGACCTTACCATGGACTTCTAAATTTATTTATAAATCAAATGACTCAAATGATATAAATGAATTGTGATATGGAATTCTTATGGACATGTAATTCTCTTTTACTTAATTTTAAATAGTTAAATGAATTATGTATACCTTGAGTAATACTCTGGTTTATTTTTATAGAATGCCTTGGATGGGCTCATAGGCTATTAGAAATTATTAGTACCATGAGAGATACCAATTTCCTCATTAAATAATACATTTTATAGGATCTTAGGTTACTTGAGTTATCTTCCACCTTGAGTGATACTTGGAATTCCTTTTTATGGAACTCCTTGGATAGGCTCATAGGCTAGATGTTTTCCTCAAGCTCTGAGTGATACATTGGTTTCTTTTTTATGAAACTCATTGGGTGGGATCATAGGGAAATTTGAAATTATGAGTGATACTTGAGTTTCCTCATTATGAAACGCAAATTATAGGCTCATGGAATAAATGGAATTACATTACTCTTTGTTTGATACCTAGTTTTCTTATTACAAAATTCCTTGGATGGGATCATAGGGAAAAATAATTACATAATGCTTGTTGATTATTACATGTAACATGTGGTACCTAATTATGGTGAATATTGTGCTAGGATTCCTTGTCTATGTACCTTAGTTTCTTTACCATCTAATGGTCATATATTTTAGATACATGTGACTACCCAGAATTGTTCCATAATTTTAGAGACACTCATTCATGGATGCTTGAGCTTGTATCCATGGGTACTACGATTATATTATTTCTATCACCTTTACATTATGTGGTTTCCTTGGGTTTCTTGTATGTGAATCTAAATATCTATATATTTCTATTGTAATGCCCAGACCCCATTTACCGAGAGTCGGTGCATTATTACATAACATTGGCATGATCACAAGAAATATCATGTCTCGAAAGAAAGATTAGTTTAGTATCCTTTGAATAACTAGATACATTCATAAAGTTTACATTACATCATAAAATGAAAACTACAACAATATAGTATTCATAGTCCACACTCTTATCCCTTCATAATATCCCTACGGGTCATTCATAAAATACTTCTTCACATCCTGGGAAAAATAAAACATAGAAAGGGGTGAGCTCAAATGCCCAGTAAGGATAACAATATAGCAGAAACTTTCATAAATAAGCATAAACATTTAAGGAAATGTATAACTAAAACAAAAGCCTTTTAAAACATGAACTTAAGCATAATATAGAAGAAATAAAATGAAATAATTCCATATACTTATTCACATGGATATTCTACTGGTCGAATAATCACATGCAATATCAATAACCACTTTCATAATGATGGAATGCATAATGCCAGACTATCATAACCACATAGTCAAGGCCTCATGCCAAGAATACAAATAAGATTTTGCCAAGGCCTTGTTCCAAGACACTAGTTTGTCTCATGAGACCTACCGATGCATCGAGGAGCTATAGCGGGCTCCACTCGTCACTTATTAAGTCCAATGCATTCCTCATATGAACAGGTTTAAACATAACATAAATATTCGTATTAAAACTAGCATAAGAAATGTCAATAATTTCTCCATAAACCATGAATGGTATAAAAATAGCACATCCACAGTAAAACATTTCACAAAACCTTTAATACAATATGGAATTTTTGTATCAAAATAAATCAACTTCAAATAAGCTTAAAATCCATCAAAGGATGTTGACATGGATGAAATCAAAACTATTTGAGAGAAATATCACTTTTTTGAAATCATTTAAAAGTCACATAATTATAAAATAAAACATTTACTTTGAAAATTTTCTTATAAGCTTGTAAGGGAAGCTTCGAAGATTTTATAATGGCGGAAAATAGCCGCACCCTCCGTATAAGTTAAAAAAGACATTCTTACCTTAATTTTTTCAAAAAGGTTAAAAAGGACCTTGTTTGGAAAACGACAGAAAGGTTCCTTTATAAACCTCTTATAAAAAGTAAAAGAAGGGTATAAATGACTTTAACCAATATTCTAGTAAATAGTAAAAATGTTTTGAAATAAATTTTTAAGAAACATGGATGTGGATGATAAAGAATTCCCAGTAGATTATTACGTATAAACAACCTCGGATAATGAAGAGATTGTGAAATAAACCCTTACCTTGTACTTTTCCTTGGTTGAGAGTAGATTAACCTTATGTATAATGGTGAAATAATTTTTATTAAATTATAAAAGAATCATATACATTAATATTATATCATATATGATCTTTTAACATTTCTTTGTTAATAATATCTTAGTATTATCGTCGTTTTAGGTGTTAAGTTACTCGTATATGTTTTGTTACATAAGACGTGTTTTTTATGGATAGGTTGTATCTTATTCATATCCAGAATGATATCAAGTCCTTAAAAATTATTTTTAATCATCATATGAGAATTATACTTGAATGGATACGATGGGGAATGAATCTCATCGTGTTCGTGGAGACGGTAGTCCGTACGTACACACGAGCGACAATATCATTCTTTTGATATTAAAATAATATATAATTGGATAGTATATCATATATACAGAATCAATATCATGTTATATTTATTATTTACTGGAATTACACATCATTATTATACGCATCCAAATAATAATATTTTGAATAACAATTACACCACGACGTGGAGACGGTAAGCCGTACGTACGCACGTATGGTGACATGTCATTAAAAGGATGGATATAATACTGAATATGGTTGCAACATATTTATAATAATGTCACAGTATATAGAATATACTAGAGTTATTATTTTAGAATGGTAATAACAAAGAAATAAGAAGTTGAAGAAGAAAGGAACTTGAAAGAGGGTGGTGAAAACATTACCTCTTCTTCGGGTTCTTCCTTTTGATTTGATCAAAAGGGCTCCTTAGGTTGGATTTATGATCAAAATAAGGCCTCTAGGTTTAAGAGAGGGAATTTTAAAGAGTATTTGGGAAGGTTTTTGCCGATCCAAAAGGCTTTGAATGTGTGAATTAGTGAGAAGGGGGAGTTCCCTTTTATAAGAGGGGTGAGGGGCACCTTTGGAAAAGCTAGAAATATTATTTTATAATAAATTATTATTCGGTTTATAATG
Source organism: Viscum album (assembly GCA_963277665.1). Lineage (NCBI taxonomy): Eukaryota > Viridiplantae > Streptophyta > Magnoliopsida > Santalales > Viscaceae > Viscum > Viscum album. The sequence continues at coordinate 287,027,647 of OY728159.1, read as the reverse complement.
GCTCCAAAGTGTATTATTTAAAGTTTAAGGTGGGGATAGGTCGAAAAAGACTCAATCAATAGGTTTTAGACAGGTTTTTATCACTATATTAACCTTATCTTTTAGTTTTAACTCTTAGTTAATTAGTTTAACATTTACCATGTCACTTTGTATTTTTATATTATATAGTTAATAAACTTACTATATACATCCAAGAGACCCCAAAGTGGTCCATTAATGATACACTTATCATGATATAAGTCTCTTTGATGAATCTTATATTTTTAGGAATTTAATATCAATTAATAATATAATATTTGTTTTAAAAACTCATTGATGTCAATTTTGACACTATTCAATAATTGATTTTTATTAAAGTCTTAACCACTTTATTAATTAGAAAAAAATAATTTAAGTAATCATATAATTTCATATTAACCAATAAAATTCATGTATTTCATCAAAACATTCATATTATATTTATTTTAATATTTATAATACTAATTATTTGATTCTTTCATTAACAAGGAAAATACTGCATCATTATTGTGTCATAAATAATATTAATTATTAAATGTATAAAAATTATAAATAAAATACCATTATGTAGAAAATCTTCTTATATTTCTAATGAATATTTATAGTCTAAAATTCAACATATATAACCCTATTTAAAAATTGTTTTTCTAAAAGATATATGCTTATGTCATTTTTGTATTTATTTTAACTTAATTAATATAAAGTGTCATTATCACTTACAAGTGGCTCCATGGGGTCCCAAAATCAACCCAAAGATTCCCATGGTCGGAAATGTATCAACCAATAAGTTTAGGACACGTTTTAGGGTAACTTATTATTATTATAATATTATTTTTTACCCTTATTTACCATATTTACCCTTTAACCATGGTAAATAAAATATTTACCGAAGTAATTATTCAAAATGTATAAAAATAAAAGTTACCTATTTACACAATTTGTACATCCTAATTCCAAATATGGAATACATTTTTCTAAATTCAAAACACAGAAGTGGTAGAAATTAATTTAAAATTAATTCCCGCTGTCAAAACAAAAAGCGTGTTTTTAAGAAATAATAACTATCAAAAGATTGACACTTGTTTATGTTTGGTTTAATTGTGAAATTATTTCCAATGAAAAAAATTGTATTAAATGGTAAAAATATATTCTAAATATACTTTAAAACCACTCAAATTCATAATTTATCACTATTAATTATTTTGATTAAAAAAGTTGTTTTTAATTAAAATTTAGTAATTTTCACTATTCATCAAAATATAAATGTTATCCGAAAAGTTCCAAAATATTACCCTAGACTAATTTAGATACTCAAAATCCAAAAATTAAGTCAATTTTAAGAGATAAAATTTATAAAATTTCAAAAAGTTGGTATTACTATTCATAACGGTTGTTTGATTGGTTGTGGTGTGTGTTAGAACTCGAAGTTGCGTACAACACACACTACTGTATTATTCAAAGAGAAGCGTACTGTGGAAGCTTGGGGTGTTACATTCTCCCCTACTTCAAATAATTTCATCCTAGAATATTATTGCATAAAAAGACTCGGGTGGTTCTTCATCATAAGTTCCTCGGGTTCCCACGTTGCCTCTTCCATCTTATGGTTTCTCTATAGAACTTTTACCAGAAGAGTCTTCCAGTTTCTCAGCACCTGTTATCTTGTATCAAGAATCTTAATGGGCTCTTTGTAATAAGATAGATCGGGTTCCAGTTCTAATTCCTCATAGGTGAGTATGTGCATTGGGTCAGGCATGTATTTTCTCAACAGTGATATGTGGAACACATCGTGAACTTTGGAGAGATTTGGAGGTATTGTCAAACAGTAAGCTACAGCCCCAATTCGTTCTAGAATTGTGAAAGGACCTATTTACCTGGGACTCAATTTACCTTTCTTTACAAAATGTATAACTCCCTTCCATGTAGATACCTTCAAGAAAACATAATCTCCCACCTGAAATTCCAAATCCTTTCTTTGGTTGTCAACATAGCTCTTCTTCCTACTTTGAGCTGCTTTGATGTGGTTTTGGATTACCTTCACCTTTTACATCGTTTCCTCCACCAGTTCTGGACCTACAAGTTTTCTTTCGCTAATGTCATCCCAATTGGTTGGTGTGCAACATCTCTTTTTGTAAAACGCTTCATAGGGTGCCATCCGAATACTTGAATAGAAGCTATTGTTATAGGAAAATTCTACCAGAGGTAAATATTGATCCCACATACCCTAAAAGTCAAGTGAGAAAGATCTCAACATGTCTTCTAAGGTTTGAATAGTCTGTTCCGATTGTCCATCTATTTGAGGGTGGTAAGAAGTGCTCAAATGAAGTTCAGTATCCAAGGCCTTCTGAAGACTCTTCCAGAATCTTGAAGTAAAACGGGGATCTCGATCCGAAACAATCGATAGGGGTACTCCATAAAGTCTCACAACTTCATTAATATATAGTATTTCTAGACGTTCAAGTGGTAAATCTTCCCTTATAGCATGAAAATGTGCTGACTTGGTAAGACGATCAACAACGACCCATATTGCATCGTTCCTTCTAGGAGTCTTTGGTAGTCCCATGACAAAGTCTATAGTGATATTATCCCATTTCCACTCAGGTATGGGAAGATGTTTCTTGACTCCTCCAGGCTGTTGCCTTCCAGCTTTCACTTGTTGACAAACCATACATCTTGACACAAAATCAGCAATCTCCCTCTTAATGTTTTCCCACCAAAAATGTTCCTTTAAATCTCTATAGAGTTTGGTGCTCCCAAGGTGTATAGAGAAATTGGAACTATGAGAATCATCTAACAATTCCCTTTTTAAATCAGGTATATTGGGAACACAAAGTCTCTTCCTGAATTTCAAAATTCCTTCTTCATACACAAAGTCTCTCAATCTCCCATCATTCACAGCTTTAATCTTCTTTTGAAATTCTTCATCATCGGTTTGAGAACTCTTAATCCTTTCTAGTAAAGATGGTTTGGCAAAAATTTGAAAAAGCACTGATGTTTCACCTTCCATGGTTATTCCCATGTCCATCTTCACTAGATCCATGAAAATTGGATCCCTTTTCAATTCTCATATTATTCAAAACTCCATGATCTTTTCTTCTCAAAGCATCTCCCACCTTATTTTCTTTCCCCAGGTGGTAGTGTATCGTACAATCATAATCCTTGTGTAATTCAAGTCATCTCCTTTGCCTCATGTTGAGTTCTTTTTGTGAGAAAATATACTTCAAACTCTTATGATCAGTATAAATCTCACATTTTTCACCATAGAGGTTGTGTCTCCATATCTTCAAAGCAAAGATCACAGCTGCTAACTAGAGATCATGAGTAGGATAGTTTTACTCATGAATTTTCAAATGTCGTGATGCATAGGCAATAACCCTATCATTCTGCATAAGGACACAACCAAGTCCTTTCTTTGATGAATCACTATAAATAACGAACCCATCATTCCCCGATGGTAGAGTCAATATAGGAGCATTTACTAATTTTCTCTTTAGTTCTTCAAAACATTCTTCACACTCTTTTGTCCAAACAAATTTAACCCCCTTACGTGTGAGCTTTGTTAATGGGTTAGCCAATCGGGCAAAATTCTGGATGAAATGTCAATAATAACCTGCTAAACCAATAAAACTGCGTACCTTAGTTATACTCATAGGTGCTGGCCATTTTTGGATTACCTTGGTCTTAGAAGGATCAACAGAGATTCCATCTTTAGAGATAATATGGCCAAGAAAAGAAATATCCTGAAACCAGAATTCACACTTGCTAAACTTCCCATATAATTCATGTCTTCTCGGAGTCTTCAGGATAATGCGCAAGTGATTTTCATGATCTTCGTAGCTTTTGGATTATACCAAGATATCATCAATAAATACCACCACAAAATCATCGAGATATTCCTTGAAAACTCTATTCATTAGAATCATGAATACAGAGGGTGAATTAGTCATCCCAAAAGGCATTACTATAAACTCATAATGCTCGTACCTGGTTCGAAATACTATCTTTGGAATTTCTTCCTTCTTCACACACAACTTATGATATCCAGATAGAAGGTCAATCTTTGAAAAGTATTGAGATCCATGAAGTTGGTCAAATAAATCATCAATGCGAGGTAGGGGATACTTGTTCTTTATTGTTATAGCATTGATCTCCCTGTAGTTGATACATAACCTCATAGATCCATCTTTATTTTTAACAAAAAGAACATGGGCTCCCCATGGAGAAACACTAGGGCGAATAAATCCCTTATTACTCAATTCCTATAGTTGTTTCTTTAGTTCAACTAATTCTACAGTGGCCATTCTATAAGGGGTCTTCGATATAGGCCTTGATCCATGAATTAAATCAATGGAAAACTCAACTTCTCGTTCTGGAGGATGTCCAGGTAAATCTTTCGGAAACAAATCTACATATTATTTCACAATAGGTTCATCCTCTATTTGAACATTCCTTTCCTCACCCACCATCATTTCATTCTCTTCCTCCCCAATAATTGAATTTAGTTGAGCTACTGGGGGTGGATCTAGATAAGAATTAGGTGGTGACGATTCTGCTCTAAAGATAAGGTGTTCCTTATCATCATCATCAAAAATCGTAACCTCATTATTCTTACAATAAATCTTTACATCATGGTCTGAAAGACAATCCATACTGAGGATTATATCAAACTCAATCATAGGTATGACGATGAGATCAGCGGATAAAGAACATTTATGTGCTCTAATGGGGACTAATTCAAAAAACTTTGTTGCAATGACACATCCCTTAGGAGTTTTAACTGAAAACTCCCTTGCTAAATCAAATTGGAAATATCTAATTTTCTTAGAAAACTGGGAAGATATGAAAAATGAGATGATCCAGAATCAAATAATGCATTTGATAAACTTGAGGAAACCATTAAATTACCTGCCACCACGTCTTTTGAAGCTTCTACCTCAGCAGTAGTGATAGCATAAGCTTGGCCTTGATCCCTTAGCCTTTTATGAGGTAATTTCCCCTAACGCTTGGGAAATTCATTTGCATAATGTCCCATCTCCCTGTAATTGTAGCATTGGACATCGGTAGCATCCTTCATCTCCTTGTAATCACGAGCTTGGTGGACTTTTTCACCACACCTGTAACAGACTCTCATTCATTTTAAGCAAGTACTAGGGTGTTTCTTCCCACATTTACTACAGGATGGATATTCAACTTTTCCCTTCTTCCCCTTATTTCCATTCCTAGATTGATCAACTGATCTCTTCTTCTCTTACTTTTCTTTAAAGTCATAAGACTTAGAGAATTCCTTTTTTGTCTTGATAGCACATGAGATAATGTCTTCGTACGACGAGAAGGATTGTGAGAATAATGCTCAACAGAGAAATGGTTTTAACCCATCAAAGAAACGATCAATCTTACTTCTTGGGTTATGTATATAATCTCTAGTATACCTTGCTAACCTTGTAAAGTTAGCCTCATACTTTGTGACATTCTCATCCTCCTTTTGTCTCAGACTCGGAAATTGTCTTTCCATATCTGCTCGATGGTCACGAGGAAAGTATTTTTCTAAAATCAGATCTTTGAACTCCCTCCATTCCATATTTGATACTTCATCATCTCCCTTCGTGTTTTGAATCAATGACCACCATTGATCAGCATCTCTAGTGAGGCGGTAAATTACCATGATAACTTTTTCCCTTTCACTACTCCCCAAAGCCTGAAATATTTTCTCTAGGGAATTTATCCATTGCTCAGCTACTATGGGATTTGTACTCCCATTGAACGTTGGTGGTTGTTTCCTCATGAAGCGATCTAACATTGATCCTCCATGCTGCGGATCAGGGTGCTCCATACAGGTAAGGTTATTATTCATAACCTGAGTGAGTTGTCCCAGTATGGTGATTAGCTGATCAGCACCAGTTGCATCACCAGCTCCACTATAATTATCTTGGGCAGGAGGGAAATCCCTACATGGAGTGTCTGCATTGATACGGTTTCCATTTCATCCACTAGGAAACATTTCTAAACAATGGCATAAACTAGATCAGTTTATGAATCAAAATAAATAATTCCATAATTATAAAACACTTAACATAAATTAAACTATTTATGGATATAATCCATAATCATAAAAAAAATTCTTTGAGGAAGTATATACTCTTAAACCCTTTATAATTATTTGTAAAGAAAATGAGAGTTATCCTAAGAATATCCCCTGGGAGTGTCGTAACCAAGAGTGCAGCAAGGCCCGTTTTCGTGCACCAGTTCTCGTTCGAGTCTAGCTCAAAGCGGTGTTTTTGGGTTTTACCCCTAGGTACATCTGTGCCAGATCTGCCTCTACCTTCTCGTATCCAGACAGGGATGTATTGCTCGGAAAACTCACAAAATCTCTACAATACCAAAATTCTAGGAAGTTCTTCTATACTAATCCTCAAAGTCCATCTTAGGTCTATGTGCTCTAATCAGAGTTTATCTAAATATAGCTTCCAAGGTTTGTACTAAACATCCTCTGATACCAACTGTAACGCCCCGACCCCAGTTTCCCAGAGTCGGTGCATTATTTCATAACATTTTCATGACCACAAGAAAGATCAAGTCTCAAAATATAGATTAGTTTAGTAGCCTTGGAATAACTAGATACATTCATAAAGTTTACATTACATCATAAAATGAAAACTACAACAATATAGTCTCCATATTCCACACTCTTATCCCATCATACTATCCCTATAGGTCGTTTATAAAATACTTCTTCACGTCCTAGGAAAAATAAAACATAGAAAGTGGTGAGCTCAAATGCCTAGTAAGGATAACAATATAGCAGAAACTTTCATAAATAAGCATAAACATTTAAGGAAATGTATAACTAAAACAAAATAATTTTAAAACTTGATCTTCAGCATAATATAAAAGAAATAAAATGAAATAATTCCATATACTTATTCACATGGATATTCTAGTGGTCGAATAATCACATGCAATATCAATAACCACTTTCATAATGATGGAATACATACTGCCAGACTATCAGAACAACATATTCAAGGCCTCGTGCCAAGAATACAAATAAGATTTTGTTAAGGCCTTGTTCCAAGACACTAGTTTGTCTCATGAGACCTAATGATGCATCTATGAGCTATAGCGGGCTCCACCCGTCACTTATTAAGTCCAATGCATTCCTCATATGAATAGGTTTAAACATAACATAAATATTCGTATTAAAACTAGCATATGAAATGTCAATACTTTCTCCATAAACCATTAATGGTATAAAAATAGCACATCTAAAGTCAAACATATCACAAAACCTTAAATACAATATGGAAGTTTTTTATCACAATAAATCAACTTCAAATAAGCTTAAAATCCATCAAATTATGTTGACATGGATGAAATCAAAACTATTTGAGAGAAATGTCTCTTTTTTGAAATCATTTAAAAGTCACATAATTATAAAATAAAACATTTACTTTTAAAATTTTCTTATAAGCTTATAAGGGAAGCTTTGAAGATTTTATAATGGCGGAAAATAGTCGCACCCGCCGTATAAGTTAAAAAGGACATTCTTACCTTGATTCTGTCAAAAAGGTTAAAAAGGACCTTGTTTGGAAAACGATAGAAAGATTCCTTTATAAACCTATTATAAAAATTCAAACAAGGTTATAAATGACTTTAACCAATATTCTATTAAATAGTAAAAATGTTTTGAAATACATTTTTAAGAAACATGGATGTGGATGATAAAGAAGTCCCAGTAGATTATTACGTATAAACAACCTCAGATAATGAAGAGATTGAGAAATAAACCCTTACCTTGTACTTTTCCTTGGTTGAGGGTAGATTAACCTCCTGTATAATGGTGAAATAATTGTTATTAAATTATAAAATAATTGTATACATTAATATGATATCATGTATGATCTTTTAACATTGCTTTGTTAATAATATCTTAGTATTATCGTCGTTTCAGGTGTTAACTTACTCGTATATGTTTTGTTACATAAGTAATGTTTGTTATGGGTAGGTTGTATCTTATTCATATCTAGAATGATATCAAGTCCTTAAACATTATTTTTAATCATCAGATTAGAATTATACTTGAATGGATATGATGGGGAATGAATCTCATCGCGTTCATGGAGACGGTAGTCCGTACGTACGCACGAGCGACAATATCATTCTTTTGATATTAAAATAATATATAATTGGATAGTATATCATATATACATAATTAATATCATGTTATATTTATTATTTACATGAATTACACATCATTATTATACGCATCCAAATAATAATATTTTGAATAACAATTACACCACGACGTGGAGACGGTAAGCCGTACGTACGCACGTATGGTGACATGTCATTAAAAGGATGGATATAATACTAAATATGGTTGAACAATATTTATAATAACATCACAGTATATATAATACACTGGAGTTATTATTTTAGAATGGGAATAACAAATAAATAAGAAGTTGAAGAAGAAAGAAACTTGAAAGAGGGTGGTGAAAACATTACCTCTTCTTCGGGTTCTTCCTTTTGATTTGATCAAAAGGGCTCCTTAGGTTTCCTTTCTGATCAAACTAAGGCCTCTAGGTTGAATTTAAAGAAGTTTAGAGAGTATTTTCGCAGGGGTTGGCTGATCCAAAAGGCTTTTAATGTGTCAATTAGTGAGAAGGGGGAGTGCCCTTTTATAAGTGGGGTGAGGGGTACCATTGGAAAAACTAGAAATATTATTTTATAATAAATTCATATTCGGTTTCTAATGGATCCAAAGTAGATTATTTAAAGTTTAGGGTTGGGATAGGTCGAAAACCACTCAACCAATAGGTTTTATATAGGTTTGGGTCACTATATTAACCTTATCTTTTAGTTTTAACTCTTAGTTAATTAGTTTAACATTTACCATGTCACTTTGTATTTTAATATTATATAGTTAATAAACTTACTATATAAATCCAAGAGACCCCCAATTGGTCCATTAATGATACACATATCATGATATAAGTCTCTTGGACGAACCTTAGATTTTTAGGAATTTAATATCAATTAATAATATAATATTTGTTTTAAAAACTCATTTATGTCAATTTTGACACTATTCAATAATTGATTTTTTTTAAAGTCTTAACCACTTTATTAATTCAAAAAAAATTCATTTAAGCAATATTATAATGTCATATTAACCAATAAAATTCATGTATTTCATCAAAACTTTCATATTATATTTATTTTAACATTTATAATACAAATTATTTGATTCTTTCATTAATAAGGAAAATACTGCATCATTATTGTGTCTTAAATATTATTAATTATTAAATGTCTAAAAATTATAAATAAAATACCATTATGTAGGAAATATTGTTATATTTCTAATAAATATTTATAGTCTAAAATTCAACATATATAACCCTATGTAAAAAAATGTTTTCTAAAAGATATATGCTTATGTCATTTTTGTATTTATTTTAACTTAATTAATATAAAGTGTCATTATCACTTACAAGTGGCTCCATGGGGTCCCAAAATTAACCCAAAGATGCCCATGGTAGGAAATGTATCAACCAATAAGTTTAGGACACGTTTTAGGGTAATTTATTATTATTATAATATTATTTTTTACCTTTATTTACCGGATTTACCCTTTAACCATGGTAAATAAAATATTTACCGAAGTAATTATTCAAAATGTCTAAAAATAAAAGTTTCCTATTTAAAAAATTTAGACATCCTGATTCCAAATATGGAATACATTTTTCCAAATTCAAAATACATAAGTGGCAGAAATTAATTTAAAATTAATTTCCGCTGTCAAAACAAAAAGCGTGTTTTTAAGAAATAATAACTATCAAAAGATTGACACTTGTTTATGTCCGGTTTAATTGTTAAATTATGTCCAATGACCAAAATTGTATTAAATGGTAAAACTATATTCTAAATATACTTTAAAACCACTCAAATTAATAATTTATCACTATTAATTATTTCGATTAAAAAAATTTTTTAAATTAAAATTTAATTATTTTCACTATTCATCAAAATATAAATGTTATCCAAAAAGTTCCAAAATTTTAACCTAGACTAATTTTGATATTCCGAATCCAAAAATGAAGTCAATTTTGAGAGATAAAATTTATAAAATTTCAAAAAAGTGGGTATTACTATTCATAACGGCTAGTTTGATTGGTTGTGGTGTGTGTTAGAACTCGAAGTTGCGTACAACACACACTATTGTATTATTCAAAGAGAAGCATATCGTGGAAGCTTGGGGTGTTACATCTATTACATATAGTTTTATATATACATCTGGTCATTTTTAAAGATAATTTTTCTTAGTTTGAAGTGGGTAGGGTTTTCCAAGTGTCCCTTATAGAGCCGAGATCGACTTATTTTCATTTATTCATTCACTAAATTTATTTACTTTTGAAATAGATGTACACTACTTTATTTTATACTCACAGACTAGATTTCATTAGACACCATTGGTGGTGGCCTCCTGAGTTTATCTCACACCCTGTTTGAGCCAACATTACACTAGGGTACCCGAACAAACCTCATGATTGCAGGTTTAGGTTTATGGATTTTTCTGTGTACTGTATGCTTGGATATGGGATCTTAGGAGAATTGGACTCAGTTGGTATCCTCTAGGATTTTATTTATTTCATTATGCATGTATTTTTATTTATTTCCTGATGTATGTCATTTTTTTGTACATTTTAGCATCACATGGACATACATGATTGTATTATTTGGCATCGTCAATTTTATTCATTTATTATTGATTTTAAATCATTATTATCTTTCATTTATTTATTATTTATATTCTTTACACTTTTTATTATCTCTCACACCTTGATGTGTCTCTGATCCTGAGGGTATAGTCTCCCAAATATACAACCATTTTACGCTTCCTACTAGTCTGAAACCTCTAGCATATGGGGAGGATCACTTGAGGCCATGTGAATAACTGGATTGGTGCACCATTTTAGTGGATCTCAAGTTAGTACATTTCTATAATAGGTATATAACATAGAAATTTGGAACAAAAATAAGCATAAAAATCATAAAATGGTGAATAATACATCACATTCTATTTCCCTCAGTGGGTCTAACATCATGACCTATTTTACATAGTGGATCAGTAATTACATTATGTTTCTCATAGTGGACCGAGCATTACTTCATGTTTTCCACAGTTTATCTAGAATCACAACCTATTTACCATAATATATTAGGCATTACTTATTTTTTACAATAGTGGGTCAAGAATTACTATATGTTTCCTATTATGTATTTATAATTGATTCATGTTTCCCATTTTAGATCAAGAATTACTTTATGTTTCCTCCAGTAGATCATTCATTACTTCATGTTTATTATAGTGGATTGAGCACCATTACTCATTTCCCATTATTATCCCATGAGATGTAAATATTTACCAAATTAATCGGAGGGTTATATAGGACCCACCCATAACCTACTAATCATCCATACATATATGTTCTAAGAGAACATGAAAACATTAATATCACTTAATTAACCAATGAAAGAGAGATAGGTTTCAAGAATACATTCATAGAATATTATATAAGCTATATAGAAAAATAAGGTGCATGGTATCATAAGAACATATCCTAAGTGTATAATAAATAATTTTAAAGGTTGTTGACATATGTTTAAAATAATGTTTTAATATTATTGGATAAATCAATTTTAAAAACAAAAAAGAAATATCCCTTTTTAAAATTCTTGAAAACTCCTTTAATATATTTTTTTTAAATACTTTGAGCTTTAAAAAATATTTTAAAAATTACAATTGAAAACTAAAAAATATTTTTAAATAATAAAATTTTATAAAATAAATATTTTTTCAAAAATGTCATTGATAATACATAAAAACGTTTAAGTATTTTTTTAAACATAATCCTTTAAAATCCCTTTTAAAATAAATAATTTTTTTAAAATGAAAATTTTAATTTTGAAAAATAATTAACAATATTTCCCTTTCTGTTGAAAATCATTAAGAATTAAAATCATTTGGAAACCCATTTTAAAACATGTAAAGGAATTTTTGTAAAGAAGAATGACCATAATAGTGAAATAAACCATAAAACAGTTTTTTTAAATGTTTTTACCATATTCGTAAAACATGAAGTTAAAGGTCATATTCATGAGTTATTTTCAAAAAGATGAAGTAAATTTTTTTGAAAAAATTTACATTTAAAAAGAATATTAAATAATATAACCTTCAATAATACATAATTTTTTTCTAAATTAAATGTAGAGTGTGATATAAAATATAAGATCATTGAAGGAAACAATTTTCCATATTTTAAAATACCTTTTTTGAAAACCTATATCGTAAAAGTGTAAATAAAACTTCATTTTGAAAAGTGGAAAATGGAAATATGAAGGTATCATGAGATAAAATATAATAATGTTTCCAAATTTAAAGGATAAATTTATATAAAAATATATATACATGGAAGAGATCTTATTTTTGAATAGGATGTGAATTAGCTTAATAAAGATATTATTTTTAGAAATAAATTCATTAAGATAAAATATTTAAATTAAAAATGTCACTTTCCCTAGAGATATAAGTAATTATATTATCATCATATAAAAATATAAAACCATATTCTAAAATCATATTCAAAGAGGAATCATTATGACTCGAGAAAATAAGTTGAGTCAAGAAAAACAAATTACAAGTAACATAATATTTGAAGTAACAATAATTTAGAAAATATTTCATGAGAAAAACCTATAAATATATATAAATTAAATCATAAATTAAATTATATACAATCATAGGATAAAATAAATCAACACAAAATAATGTGGTTCAATAATAATCATTATAACTAAAATAAAGGAAATTGAGTTATAAAAAACCTTTACTTATATTGTAACATTCAAATAAAAATACCTAAAATGATTAAACTTGAAATAAAAAACTAAATTCCATTAATAAATATTTAAAAATGATATAAATTTCCTAATAGTCATTATATACACTAAATAAAATAATGTAGGTGCATAATACAAAACATGGATCAAATAAGAAATTTTTGAGATGAGAAACACTTATGGATGAGGAAACGTTTTAATAGAAGACCCTTGAAAGGGAGCTTGAAATTGAACTTGAAATAAAATTATTAAAATATAATTCATGATATTATATATCTAATATGAATTATAAAAACTTTTTAAATGAAATTATATTTATAAAACAAAAACATTCCTCAAAACGGGAAATTGAGACGAAACACCCTTATATTAATTCTTAGATTCAATAAAAGTGATTTTACCTATTATATAATAAAAAATAACCATATTAATAAAATATTTTTAAAATAATTATTATCTATAATCCTTATTACTCTTTTTTATATTCATTTTTTATACATTCATTTGTTTATTATCGATTATTTTCATTATTTGGTGCTGTAATTTTTTTGTTCCGTACATAGCTTGTAATGTCAATGTTGATCCTTATTATTTTGATAGAAATTAATCATTTAATATACTATTAAAGATACATGAATATATGTTTTATTTTTATTTATAAATTTTTAATTTCATCCCATGATATTTTTAGATTTGATACATAAAGGTAAAATTTATAATAATTTTATTTCAATAATTTTTAACAACAAATGGTTGTATAATAACAATAATTCAAATATTAATATAACATTTCTAGAATATTAAACCAAATATTATTTTTCCCATTTATATATAATAATACCATCAGTTAATTTTCCATAGTCATCCATGATATAAATTTATATCATTGTTCATGTAGGTGGTTAAACAGATCCAAACAAGAACATGTTATAATCTATGGGTGATTATGGTTAAGAAAGTGATTCCTTTGGAATAGTATCATTATTACAGAATTATATTTATGTTATTTATATTTTTTAAGGTTTTTAATCATATTTTTATATAATTTTATAAATAATAAAATTATAGATGAAAAAAATGCATTGCATTACGGATGCGATAGTCTGTAAGTATACACAGGAAACGTTCTCATTTTACATTGAATATAAAGAAGGTAAGAATTGGTTTATATTTTTAGAATATTAATAATGTTTTAAATATCATATTTTTTCATTTATTAACCCTTTTAACTATCTATTTATGGTAGTTATGAAAAACGAATCACATCACTTATGGAGGTGGTAGTCCACAAGTAACAAAAGCAGCATTTTTGTTTTTCGAATGGTTGAGAGGAAGGTAGAATATGGATATAATATAAACATAATAACATTTAATTATAATTATGATACTGATATAATTATTTATACTAGGTTATATTATATTTTGGGGAGGTTTAAGAATAAATAAAGGAAAATTAATGAAAAAGAGTGATTGAAAATTGTACCTTTCTCCATAAAATAGATCAATTAAAAATTGAATTAAGTCTTTAAGAAATAGTGTTTTTAGAATACTAAAAACTATATGATGTTTCCAATAGATTTTTATAATTATATGGGTATATTTTGGTCTAATATAATAGGTTTGGTGTGTGAGGATAAGTGGGATGGTGGTGTCTCCTTTTATAAGTAAAGAGGATGGATTTTTTTTAATAATATAAAAGGTAATGTGGTTATTCAAAGGTCAAGAGAATCCAATAATGGACAAAAATGGAGTGGGATATGGAATAAGGTTGATAAATCCTCAACCATATATTTTCTCATTTTTTTATGATGTTTTTAAGTCTTTTACTGTTAGGTTTTTCACTTTTACTATTTTTTTGTTTTTATCTTGGTAAATAATTTTTACCTAAGTAGTTTACTTTTAATTCCTAAAAATAAAATGGGATTTATTAAATAATTTGCAGAAAATTATTCCAAATAAAAAATGTCCATTTTTTCAAATAGAAATTATAAATTTGATAAAAATTAATTTTAAAATTAGCACACATTATGTGTAAAAACTATTTTTAGAAAAAGTAAAATTTTAAGCATAAAAATTACACTTAGGATAAAATTATCAATGTTGTTGATTTTCATAACATTAATTGTTTTATTAATAAAAAAATATTTATTTGGATTTAAAATAAATCCAAAACCTAATTTCACCTTGTGGATACTTAGTTAAAATAAATAGACCAAAAATAGTTTTTATTAAAGTAAAATATTACTTAAGTTTCCAAAATTTTAAACATGGGTATTTTAAATTGAAAATTGTAATTTTAAATTATTTATTTTAATTTATAAATATAGATATTTTATATAAAAAGGTTTCATAAACTTTCAAATCATCCATTAATTATGACAATGTCATAAAAGTGACAGTGTCTACAAAATTTGTATTTTCCATTATTCATACCAAAATTCAACCCTTTTAGAAAATCCTCAAAAATTTATCCTAAGATAATTTTAACATGATGAATTCAAAAATTAAGTTCATTTTATAAAATTAAAATTATAAATTTTAATTTTAATATTAAAATGAAAAACATAAATAGAAAACATTTTTATTAAAAAACGATGATTTTAAGTGTTCTTAATATTATTTCTTATCGATTTATAATTTAAATAATGTTAATATATTAGTTTATATATAACAATAGATCAGTTTAATTTATCAGGATAAAATATAAAACACTAAAAATAATATTTATTTTATAAATAAAGCTTCTTTTTAATATTAAATCATATTAATAATTTATCATCTAAATTTAAATAATTTTAGTTGAGTAATATTTTTTATTTACTTGAGGTTTTATTATGTTATAATTTATTTAATAATAATCATCCAATATGTCATGGATCATTTTAGTTTGGTCATTCATGTAGAGAGGAACATTATATTTATTTAAAGTAAAGATATATGGTAAAATCATAGAGCATTATATACAATTCATGATATATATGATTACAATGTTAGGTTATGTGGAAAGGTTAATATCCCAACTTATGGCCATGAAATGTTTGCTTGATTCTATTTTGTAATTAATTGGTAGTTCAAATTTCAATATGTGTTCCATTCCCAAGAAACTTCAGAGAAAGGAAGTCTCATTTAATAACTTTGTTGTCTCTATCATGAGAGGCACAATTGAGGAATAATTCCATTGGAGCATGTTTTGATGAAGGTGGGTACCATATGCCATGAGACGCAGCACCACATTGCAATAGGTTTGAGTCTTAAAGAGATTTTAATATATCAAATCATGTCCTTCTTAGGATTTTAAAATTGATTATACTCATATTTTTTGGATTTGATTATTGACTAAGCATCAAACTACAATGTTATATCTCACACCACAATCTGGAGTGTCTAATATTCATCGCACCATAATCAAGAATATTTTTGATTCCCTAAATTTAATTTTCCCATAATTACAGGATCTATAGAAAATGATTCATTACATTCAATCCCAATACCTTTTAGGTTTAGATATTTAGATAATTAAGATAAATAATTAACAAATAAATCTCATGTATTCCTCAACTAATGGAATTTTTCCTGACTGTATAAGATACTATTTAATATATAATAAATCTTCATCATCTCCCATAAATTATCCACACATGCTATTATTCTATACATTTCATTTTTAATACTTTTATTAATAACTTGGAGATATGTAAACATAATAAGGGTTAGATAAAATGCTTCGAAAGAGAAAGTTTACACTAGAATATATCATATAATAAAAAAGGAATGAATAATATGGTAGGAATTAAATAATAATGACATGTAACAGATCACATGATATTGAAAAAAAATACATGGTTAATAATATAAATAAAGACATGTAAAAAATAATTAATTTCATAGTGATGGAATACATAATTCTAGACTTGTAAAGGCCATATGCCAAGACATCTACTTTCTTTCAAGACCATAGCTAAGAAATCAAAATAAATAGCCAAGAATGTACCAAATACTCAAGATATTTTATCTCATGGGACCTATAAATTAATTAAAGGGTTATAAGGGACCCCACCCATCAATAATTATATAAGATAAATTCATTATATGACTGAATAAAAAAATTATACAATACACAGCTGATATTCCTTAGTAATCACTAAACATATGTATTAAAATAACAATTATATGGATTATCAATATTTTCCCAATAAATAAATTAAATAGTTTTCTATATAATCATCCTTGAAAATAAAAAAATATAGAGTACTGATATATGGTTAAGTTAATAATTTCATTAATCAATCAATGTATTGCATCTAATTGAACACTCTTAAATCAATGGAAGAAAATATGGAGTGTTCATAGGGAAAATGAATTATATGAAACTCATGTTTATACTCAGTAGATGATTAAGAAAGAAAAAGGCAGTGATGGTTCATTCCTATGATAGAGAATAACATTTCATAATCCATCCCAAGAAATAATTTTGATGGTATTATTTGAATAAGTTCTTTTATCAAGTATAAAATATGTCAAAATATGTAGAACTAGATGAAGAACACTTTTTAGGATAATTTGAGGAAAAATCTAGAAATAAGAAATAACCTTAAACTTTTGAAAACATCTATTAAAAATATAAATATTCATAAAACTTTGATATTAAGGATTAAATTTTGAAACCATGAAAACATATATAGGATGTTTTGTAGGAAAATAAAAAATATTGGAAATATGTGTTCACATAAAAATGTTTAAAATATATTCTTCTCACACTTGTTGAAAATAAACCAAACTAAAATAATTAAAAATTCCTTTAAAAAAATTGTAAATAATTCTAAAATATTATAAAATTACCTTGATTAATAATTGATTCATAAATAAGGACATCTGGAAATGCATCTAATGAATAAGCACATGGAAGAGAAAGACACCCCACTGAAAAGAAAAGGTGGGGTCAGTTTCTCATACAACGGTTAAATTATGAGGCTATAGGAAAATAAAATAGTGATAAGTAATGTAAACCCCAAATATCACTAGATAAGAAGAAAATTATAGGGGATAAGAAATAGAGTTCATATAAATTTTCCATATGGATTATCTTTCAAAAACAACCCCAATCTGAAATTGAAATTGAAGAAGAAACTCTTACGTAAGAATCAAAAGAACATAAGAGGTTTACCATGAAGTAGAAATTAAAATATAATTAAATTAAAGATATTAATTATAATTAAATTCAATAGGGAATTAAATAAAAAAATATAAAATGAATTATGGTGTGTGATATCAAACATGTATCATGGAATTGAAAATAGAGACAAACAATCCTTATAACTTTAGTATCTTTTGAGTCGAATTCCATTTAAAGAAAGAAAATCACATGAAATTTAAAACCTCATTAATTAGACGGATATGGTAAAATATATTCATTAGAAATCAATCACATAATATTAAAAATATCATGGGGCATAATAAGAATTATGTGTCAAGAAATTAAATTTGAGACAAAGAACCCCTTACCTTAATTCATGGCTTCCACTAAAGCACTTGAATATCCTATACAAAAATAATAATTATCTTAATCACCTATTTATGAAACTTATTCATATCTATAAACTTTTATAAATTTTATTTATAATTATTATCTACATGAATATTATTTAGTTACTATTTATTTTCAGTATTGGGTGTGAGTAATCTTGATTGTTTTGAACTAGTCTCATAATAGTAGTGTTGTTATTCATTCTTATCAAAAATTTCAACATTCCCTGATCATAAAAGGTAATTTAATTTATGATTTATAATTATTTATAATGTTATAATTTCATTATATGTGAGTTTTGGTTATGATTCTTAATGATGAAATCGAGGATGGGCATATTTTGATGATTTTTAACGAACGAACATTGGTATCTTAATTAATGAGTTTAATATTAATGTTAATAATCTAAAACCAAAATAAAATAATTATTTAATTATTTATATATTATATTATTATTAAATAATTTATCATAGTAATCCATGATATTATTTTATAGTATTGTTCAAGTAGGTGGTTGGACCAACCCAAACATAAACATAACATAATTAATGGATGAGTATGGTTATAAAAGTGGTTTATTTTGGTATAATATCATTATTAAAGAATCATTATGATATTATTTATATATTTTTAATATTATTAATCAATTTTTTATATATTTTAATAAATAATAAAGAAACTACATCAAAAATGAAATACATTACTTTGTGGAGATAATAGTCCACACAAACACGCGAATGATGTTTTCATTTTTCTTAATGGAAAAGGAAAAATGTGTTTAATGATTATTATCATAATATAAAAACATTAAGTATACTATAAATACTTAGGTAATAATATAATATTGGAAAAATATATATTTTAAAGGTAAATATAGAAAAGAAACAATGTTAGGTAAAAGTTAGTACTTATATTGAGAACTTTGAGCTTTCCTTAGAGGATTCCTTGGAATGGGAGAACTTGGTACAAAATATTATATATAGAAGATTACGTAAGTGAAATAGTATTCTATATAAATTAAATAAGATATATTTTAATAGAAAACCGAAATTTGGGAGTGGTCTTGAAGGGGTGGTGAGAAGTCCCTTTATAAGTGGTGAGAATGACATTTTTTGTAAATATTTTTTCTTCATATAAAGGGATAACATGTTTCACATGTCAAGAAGATCCCAATATGGACAATTATAGAGTAGATATATGTTTTGGTTGATCCAATCATCAAACACTCAAGTAGAAATATGTTTTTAAGATGTTATGCCTTTTACCCCTTTGGTTAACCCATTTTACCCTTTTGGTTTTTACCTAAGTAATTCATTTTTTATGATTAAAAATAAAATGGTAC
Source organism: Viscum album (assembly GCA_963277665.1). NCBI lineage: Eukaryota > Viridiplantae > Streptophyta > Magnoliopsida > Santalales > Viscaceae > Viscum > Viscum album. The sequence goes on along the minus strand of OY728159.1, from coordinate 287,007,863 downwards.
TTATTATATAATTTGTACCTACTGATTAAAAATATGAAAGTAATTTTATTATATAAAATTTCTAATTTTAATAAAAATTTAATTTTAACATTAGCGCATGTAATGTGTAAAAACTCATGTTTAAAAAAAGTGTATTTTTATTCTTAAAATTTATGTGTAGAATAAAATTATTAACATATTATATTTTCATGACATAAATTGTTTTATTATAAAATATATATTTTTATTTTAAATCAATTCAAAATAAAATTTTACCAAAATAATATTTAATTAAAATAAAAGACTAAAACTAGTTTCTTTTATTGGGAAATATTACTTAAGTTCAAAAAATGCTAAACATATGTTTCCAAAATTAAAAATGGTATTTATAAATGTATATTTTTACTCTTTAGATACATATTTTATTATTAAATATAATTTATATGTTTTAAATTTATACCTATTTATTTATTGAGTCATAAATGGAATGATTTTAGTAAAGAACGTATTTTTCATTATTCACTAAAAATCAATTATTTCAAAAAATTATAAAATTTCATACTAATATAATTTTAATAATATAAATTCAAAAATGATAATATTTTTATCTAATTAATGTTCTAAATTTTATAAATTTATTTTTTTAAAGGAATTTACGAAATATAATGAAAAAATAATTTATTGAAAAATGTCATTTTTGATTCTTAAGGGTTCTTGATATTATTCCATACCAATTTATTATTTAAAAATGTTAATATATTAGTTAATATATTTTAATATGATATATTATAATAATAATCATTTAAAATTAGTTGAATTAATTTATTAATACTTTAAACAGTTATTTGAGAAATAACAATCCTTTTTAATATCAAATCATATTAATTATTTATCCTCTAAACATAAGAAATATTAATTGTTTTCTATTTTTTATTTAATAGAGTTTTTTTAATATTAAAATTTCTTATTAATATTCATCTAATATTTCACAGATTGTTTTTTTTTCTATATATAATAGGTTATTAGCATAATATTTATTTAAGGAATATACACAGAGAAATTTCAAGTTGTTACATTCTCTCCCCATAAAAAATTGTATCTTCACAATTTTAATTATTACTAACTAATGAAATAGTTAATGGTATCCATAAAAAATAATTAACTCTAAATTTAATTTCTAATTATGTTTTATCCTCACCATCTTTGGTGTGGCTAGTGAACTCATATTTTCCATCATAATGAATGTTGAGTTTTCCATTAATCATTTATACTAAATTCCCCAATATAATGGTAGTAGTTTTTTCATAGGGGGTTTGTAGTTATCCTTGAATTAATAGCTAGTCATGGGTTGATTTTTAGATGTGAATTTACTATCTTGGAAATTATCATGTCCTTTATGTCAAGAGAGGAAATCCATGCCTAATATCACATCAAATATGACTAAAGGAAGGATAATATGATTTTATAAGAAGAAAATTCCTTTAAAAATATTTTAGATATGGTATATATACTTGGGATACAATAATTATACCACAATATTTTTTAATTAATAATTCAACATCTAGTCATCATGGTGGAAATTTTATGTTTTTAATAAAAATTCTAGATGCATAGGTGTAGGTTTAACAAGATATGAGTATAACACTTATAGTTATTGATTGGGTGAATAGCTTTCATCATTCTATATCATTTATAAAACCCACTCTCATAGTTTTGGTTATATATTCTTTCCATTATCTTGGAAATTTTTTGGTGCCTATCATCCTTATTATCCCTTGGATTAAGGGATTAATTAGATAATGTCCAATTTCCCCACATTTAAGATAATATACTATTAGAGGTACCTCCAGAAGAACTCTATTCCCTTTCACCATGTCTAGTAAGTTATTTGCTTTTTCTTGGTATTTATTTTATCTATTAACTCATTTTCCTCATATAAAACATCTCATAATTCCTTTGACACATTTTTTGTTTTGATTCTTATCACATTTTTAGGATGTAATAAATATAACATTCTTTACTTCATAGTCTTTGTCACCTAAACTTCCATGAGACTTTTTCATTCTCTTATTTGGTGTGTTTAGTAACTCAACTGAGTTATTGTTGTTAATCATAATTCATGATATATTATTTTTTATAATCATAATATTTTTCATTCAAATTATTATCTTGTTAGGTTTCTCATTGGTCCAATTTCCGCATTGTCTATAGAATCCATTATTTACTTGATTCCTTTGAGCTCCATCCATTACCAAAAACAAAAATGAGTTAATCATTATTGATTAAGAATTAACACCCTAATAGAATTATTTTAATATAAATACATGAAAATTTCAACCTAAAAATTTCATACTCTTCAAAATTATTACATTAGATTTTCAGTTCAACCTAAATCACTCTTAGTTCAATCTAGATTTATTTAGGTTGGGTTCACTTATATTCTTTAACCTAATTCATTAACATAATAAATCCTTCACAATGGATTGTAAAGATAATGTGATTAACCAAATCATATCTCTCAAAAGTTTTTATCCATGTTTTCATTCCTAGGCCTATTCATCATTCACCATAGTGAATATTGAGTTAATACTCAACCATCCTTTTTAATGGTGATTACCCCTAGGTGAATATAAGTAACAACCCAATCCACTTTCTAGTATCCAAATAGTGATGTAATTTTTAGGATAACCGCACAATCTCTACTTTACCAAAATTCAAGGATAGACTTATTCTTAGAGTTTTCATTGAATTTATCTCATCCTAATTCTATAAAATATTTTATATTACCTCATAAAAACTAAAGGGTTATCAATACCTTTTAAATTATGATCATTCTTAACTTATCGACCCTTGATAACATTTATAACTCTTAAATTATCCTCAATCGATAACATCCTAACCTATAAAAGTTATTTGAACATTTCTCCAATACTAACTGTGATTCCCTAGACATAATAATCCATAAATTACATGATCTATATCAAATATTTCATTATATATAATCCAATTACCTTTTAGGTTTAAAAATTTATATAATTAGAAAAAATAATTAGCTAAAAAAGATCTTGAATTTTTAATCTAATGGAAAAATTTTCCCACTACATAAAATACTATTTAATACATAATAAGACTTCAACATCTCTCATAAATACTCTACACATTTTATTCTTCTAGAATTATCATGTGCAATCATTTTATTCATAAACTAAGGAAACAAAAAACAAAAGAAGACTGAGTTCAAACACCCAGTAAGGAAAAGTGTATAATAGAATCTATAATAGAATAAACAAGGAATTAATAATATAGAAAAAACAAATGATAATCAAATGATGATATGTTAATGATCACATTAACATGAAATAAATCCATGGTTCACAATATAAATAAAAACATGGAGAATAATAAATAATTTCATGGTGATGGAATATATAATGTTGAAATTTTCATGGCCTTGTTCCAAGAAATTACAAATTATCAAGGCCTTGTAATAATACATATACTTTTTGTCAATATTGTAGCCAAGACATCTAAATAAATGGGTAGGAATATACTAAATACCAAGTATAGTTTGTCTCATGATATCTATTGATGCATTAAGGTTCTATTTTTGACCCCACTCATCACTAATTAAGTATTTTGAATTAATTATATGAATTAATAATCAAATTATACAATATATAACTAATATTCCTTAGTAATCACTAAACATCCAAATTGAAATAACAGGTATATGGATTATCAATATTTCCTCAATCAATAAATGGAATAGCTTTCAATATAAGCATCTCTAAAACTAACATCATATAAAATAATGGTATATGGTTAAGTCAATTATTTCACCAATAAATTTATGTGTGACCTCTTGGTGAACACTCTACAATCAAAAGAAGAAAATATGAACTGTTTATAGGGGAAAGGCATTGAATGAAAACTCCTATTTATACACAGTGGGTGATTAGGAAAGACAAATGTGGTGATGGTTCATTCCTTTTATAGAGAATAACATTACATAATTCGTCCCAAGAAATATGTTTTATGGTATCATTTGAAGAACTTCCTTGATCAAGCATTAAATATGTCAAAATATTTAGACTTAAATAAAAAATTCTTTTTAGGAACATTTGGAAAAAAATTGGAAGTAAGAAATAATATTGAGCTTTTGAAAATATTTGTTAAAAATATAAATATTTATAAAAATATGATAATAATTATTTCCTTTTTAAACCAAAAAAATGTAGAGATAGAGTTTCATAGGAAAATATAAAATGCTGGAAAGATGCGTTCACATGGAAAACCTAAAAAGTGATTATTCTAAAACTTCTCAAAAACAACCCATATGGAAAGCATAAATATTACATTAAAAACTTTATAAATAATTTAAAAATTGTATAAAATTAACTTGGTCAATAATTGAGTCATAAATAGAAACATCTAGAAAAGAATTGAAGGAATAAGGACATTAAAGGTAAAGATACCTGATCGGAAAGAGGAGGTGGGGTTGATTTGTCTTACAATGTGTAAACTATAAACCAAGTGGAAAAATAGCAGTAAAACTTGTAAAACCCCAATAATAATATAAGGGAATAAAATTATTTGTGTTTTTATAAATAAAGATAATAAAAATTACCCATATGTATTATCTTTCAAAAATAATCTGAAATTGAAATTGAGATTGTTGAAGAAACTCGTATGGTAATGGTAACATAAGAATCAAAAGAACATAAGTGGGTTTACATGAAATGTATATTCCAATATAATTAAATGAAATATATTAATTATACTTCAATTCAATGGTATATTTAATACAACATATAAAAATAATTATGTTGTGTAATATCAAACATGTCTCATGGAATTAAAATAGAGACAAATAACCCTTACAACTTTGGAATCTATTGAATCAAAATACATTTGAATAAATAACATTATATGGATCATAAAACACCATGAATTACATGAATATAGTAAAATATATTCATTAGGTAGTAATCGTACCATATTAAATATATCACGGTGCACAATAAGAATTATGTCTTGATAAATTAAATTTGAGACAAAGAACCCTTTCCCTTAATTCCCGACTTCCACTAAAGAGCATGAATATCTGGTAAAAAAATGAATATCTTAATAACATATTTAAAAACATTATTTATATCTATAAACATTTAAAAACTTAATTTATAATTATTCTCTATGTTTTAGCAGTCATTTACTATCAATTTTTCATATCAGGTGTGAGTAATTTTGATACTTTTGAACTATTTTCATAAAAAATTTATTTTTATTTGTTATTCTTCCAAAGTTCATCATTCCCAGGTAATAAAAGGTACAAAAATTGATTATTTATAATTATTTATAATTTTATAATTTCATCCTATGGTAGTTTTGGATATTATCATTAAAGATGAAATTGATGATGAACATGTTTCTATGATTTGTAACTGATGAATGTTGGTATCTTAATTAATGAGTTTAATATTAATGCTACCATTCCATAATCAAGATAAAATATTTATTACTTATTTATATCATATATTATCCACATTTAAGTTTTCATAGACATCCATGATAATATTTTTTATCATTGTTCAATAATATGGTTTGACTGGCCCAAATATGAACATACCATAATTAATGAATAGATGTGGTTATGAAAGTGGTTTATTTTGGAATAATGTCATTATTATAGAAGAATAATAATAATATTTATATATTTTTAAGGTGTTGAATTATATTTTAATATATTTTAATAAATATTAAATAAACTAGATGAAAAATTAAATGCACTACTCCATGGAGGCAATAGTCCTCAAAACACATAAATGATGTTTTTTTCTTAATGGAAAAGGGTAAAGGTGTTAATGATTATTCACACCGTATTAAAAAATTTAGTATAATATAAATATTTAATTAATTATATATTATTGTTAAAATATATTTTTAATGAAAATATATAAGAGAAACAATGTTAGGGAAAAGTTAGTACTTATGTTAAGAACTTTGAGATTTCCTTAGAGGATTCCTTAGAAAGGGAGTACATAGCCAAAATATTAGGTTTAAAAGATTAATTAAGTAAATTTTGATTCTATGAGAAGTAAATATGTTATATTTTAAATATTAAATCAAAATTTGGAATTGGTCTTTAAGGGGTATTGAGAGGTCCCTTTTATAAGTGGTGAGAATGAAATTTTTTGTAAATATTTCATCTTAATATAAAGAGAGCACATGATTCAAAAGTAAAGAAGACTACAAAATGGAAACTAATGGATTGGAGATTATTTTTATTCAATAAAAAACCTCAAAAAATCAATTATAAGAATTTTTTTAACATGTTATTCATTTACCCCTTAGGTTAACCCATTTTACCCTTTTGGATTTTACCATGGTAACTATTAGATACTTTTTACCTACTGATTTTAAATATTAAATTAATTTTATCATATAAAATTTCTATATGTAATTAAAATTAATTTTAACATTAGCACATGTAACGTGTAAAAACCCATTTTTATAATAATTGAATTTTTACGCTTAAAATTAAAATGTAGGATAAAATTACCAATGCCTTTTATTTTCTTAATATAAATTGTATTATTATAATAAAAATAAATTTTATTTTTCTTTAAAACAAATACAAAACTTAATTTTAATAAAATGATATATGATTAAAAGAAGATACCAAAAATAGTTTCTTTTATTGGAAAATATTACTTAGGTTCATAAAATGTTAAAAATGGGCTTTATAAATTCAGAATAGTATTTAAAAATGCATAGTTCTAATACTTATATAAATCATTGATTATGAAAAAATTATTATAATTTTTTAAGTTTCATATACTTCTCGATAGAGTCACAAACGTTACGGTTTTAGTAAAAACTGTATTTCTCAGTATTCACTAAAAATAAATTATTTCTAAAAATTCTGAACATAAATACTAAGCTAATTTTTAAATTATAAATTTAAAAATAATATTATTTTTATCTAATTCAAGTTATAAAATTTATACATATTTTTTTAAAGGGAAATATAAAATATAAATAAAAACTTTTTTATTGAAAAATATCCTTTTGAACATTAAGTGTTCTTGATATTATTCCATATCTATTTATAATTTAAATAATTTTCATATATTGGTTCATATATATTAATATCATATATCATCATAATAATATTTTAAAATTGGTTTATTTAACTTATTAATAATTGAAATAATTATTTTAGAAAGAATAATCCTTTTAATATTAAATCATATAAATTATTTATGTTATAAATGTAATAAATTTTAATTGATTAATATCTTTTTATTTACTAGTGGTTTTATTCATCTTAAAATTTAATAATAATTTTCATCTAATATGTCCCAGATTGTTTTAGTTTAATTTTTCAGATAGAAAAATCTATTAACATAATATTTATTTAAATAAAATAAATAGTGAAATTTTAGGTTATAATGTCACAAAATCATATGTTAAATTCCAAGAAGTCTTCTAAATTTAAATTAGTATATTTTTTGGGATTATTGATAAATTTAATAGATTATATTAAAGTTTAATGGATGGTTTTAAGACCCAAATAATGGGTGACATGTGGAAAATTCTGGGGAGATAATTTGGAAAGATACAGTCCTTGATATTGGGAGAATAAATGAAGAACAAAGTAGAGAGTGTGTTTTAGAGACCCATTAGGATTGTGAAGTCACACCTAAGATGGGGGTGAATTAGATTGATGCACCCCAATCCCACACTATCGGTTTCAGTGCTAAAAACACATAATTTACAACTATCTTCTATTCCAAGTGAGATGTCCCAATCTAAACATACTAATATTTTAATAATTTAAACATTACATTTCACATTAAGAAAATAATCTTGAGAATAAAACGTTTAGTGTCTTTAAGGATTATCTTTCATGTCTTTATCATCTAAAAATTATGTTTTTTCACTATATTAATATTTCATTTTTTATGTCTTCAACATCTCCTACAAAGAATCCCTACAGAAAACTTCCTTCTAAATATATTCTTGTATACAATTTCCTAGGGAAAGGAAACAAAGGAAGGAGGTAAGATTAAATACTCAGTAAAGGAAAACTTATCAACATGTCATCAAGGGTTAGATCATAAGCATATGATAAAACATGAGTATGGAATAAATATATTATTAAAAAGAACATGTAATAATAATATTTTATAAATTTATTTTTTTAAAGGAATGTACAAAATATAATGAAAAAATAATTTATTGAAAAATGTCCTTTTTGATTCTTAAGGGTTCTTGATATTATTCCATACCAATTTATTATTTAAAAATGTTAATATATTAGTTAATATATTTTAATATGATATATTATAATAATAATCATTTAAAATTGGTTGAATTAATTTATTAATACTTTAAACAGTTATTTGAGAAATAACAATCCTTTTTAATATCAAATCATATTAATTATTTATCCTCTAAACATAAGAAATATTAATTTTTTGCTATTTTTTATTTAATAGAGGTTTTATTAATATTAAAATTTCTTATTAATATTCATCTAATATTTCACAAATTGTTTTTTTATCTATAATAGGTTATTAGCATAATATTTATTTAAGGAATATACACAATGAAATTTCAAGTTGTTACATTCTCTCCCCATAAAAAATTGTATCTTTACAATTTTAATTATTACTAACTAATGAAATAGTTAATGGTATCCATAAAAAATAATTAACTCTAAATTTAATTTCTAATTATATTTTATCCTCACCATCTTTGGTGTGGCTAGTGAACTCATATTTTCCATCATAATAGGAATATAATGAATGTTGAGTTTTCCATTAATCATTTATACTAAATACCCCAATATAATGGTAGTAGTTTTTTCATGGGGGGTTTGTAGTTATCCTTGAATTAATAGCTATTCAAGGGTTGATTTTTAGATGTGAATTTACTATCTTGGAAATTATCATGTCCTTTATGTAAAGAGAGGCAATCCATGCCTAATATCACATCAAATATGACTAAAGGAAGGATAATATGATTTTATAAGAAGAAAATTCCTTTAAAAATATTTTAGATATGGTATATATACTTGGGATACAACAATTATACCACAATATTTTTTAATTAATAATTCAACATCTAGACATCAGGGTGGAAATTTTATGTTTTTAATAAAAATTCTAGATGCATAGGTTTAAAGTTAACAAGATATGAGTATAACACTTATAGTTATTGATTGGGTAAATAGTTTTCATCATTCTATATCATTTATAGAACCCACCCTCATAGTTTTGGTTATATAGTCTTTCCATTATCTTGTAATTGTTTGGTGCCTATCATCCTTATTAGCCCTTGGATTAAGGGATTAATTAGATAATTTCCAATTTCCCCACATTTAAGATAATATACTATTAGAGGTACCTCCAGAAGAACTCTATTTCCTTTCACCGTGTCTAGTAAGTTCTTTGCTTTTTCTTAGTATTTATTTAATCTATTAACTCATTTTCCTTATATAAAACATCTCTCAATTCCTTTGACACATTTTTTGTTGTGATTCTTATCACATTTTTCGGATGTAGTAAATCGAACATTCTTTACTTCATCGTCTTTGTCACCTAAACTTCCATGAGACTTTTTCATTCTCTTATTTTGTGTGTTTAGTAACTCAACTGAGTTATTGTTTTTAATCATAATTCATGATATATTATTTTTTATAATCATAATATTTTTCATTCAAATTATTATCTTGTTAGGTTTCTCATTGGGTCAATTTCCGCATTGTCTATAGAATCTATTATTTACTTGATTCCTTTGAGCTCCATCCATTACCAAAAACAAAAATGAGTTAATCATTATTGATTAAGAATTAACACCCTAATAGAATAATTTTAATATAAATACATGAAAATTTAAACCTAAAAATTTCATACTCTTCAAAATTATTACATTAGATTTTCAGTTCAACCTAAATCACTCTTAGTTCAATAAATATTTATTTAGGTTGGGTTCACTTATATTCATTAACCTAATTCATTAACATAATAAATCCTTCACAATGGATTGTAAATATAATGTGATTAACCAACTCATATCTCTCGGAAGTTTTTATCCATTTTTTCATTCCTAGGCCTACTCATCATTCACCATAGTGAATATTGAGTTAATACTCAACCATTCTTTTTAATGGTGATTACCCCTAGGTGAATATAAGTCACAACCCAATCCACTTTCTAGTATCCAAATAGTGATGTAACTTTTAGGATAACCACACAATATCTACTTTACCAAAATTCAAGGATAGACTTATTCTTAGAGTTTTCATTGAATTTATCTCATCCTAATTCTATAAAATATTTGATATTACCTCACAAAACTAAAGGGTTATCTATACCATTTAAACTATGATCATTCTTAACTTATCAACCCTTGATAACATTTATAACTCTTAAATTATCCTCAATCGATAACATCCTAACCTATAAAAGTTATTTGAACATTTATCCAATACCAACTGTGATTCCCTAGACATAATTATCCATAAATTACATGATCTATATCAAATATTTCATTATATATAATCCTAATACCTTTTAGGTTTAAAAATTTATATAATTAGAAAAAATAATTAGCTAATAAAGATCATGAATTTTTAATCTAATGGAAAATTTTTTCCACTACATAAAATACTATTTAATCCATAATAAGACTTAAACATCTCTCATAAATACTCCACACATTTTATTCTTCTAGAAATATCATGTGCAATAATTTTATTCATAACCTAGGGAAATAAAAAACAAAAGAATACTGAGTTCAAACACCCAGTAAGGAAAAGCGTATAATAGAATCTATAATAGAATAAACAAGGAATTAATAATATAGAAAAAATAAATTATAATCAAATGATGCTATATTAATGATCACATTAACATGAAACAAATCCATGGTTAACAGTATAAATAAAAACATGGAGAATAATAAATAATTTTATGGTGATGGAATATATAATGTTAAAATTTTCATGGCCTTGTTCCAAGACATTACAAATTATCAAGGCCTTGTAATAATACATATACTTTTTGTCAATATTGTAGCCAAGACATCTAAATAAATGGGTAGGAATATACTAAATACCAAGTATAGTTTGTCTCATGATATCTATTAATGCATTAAGGTTCTATTTTTGACCCCACTCATCACTAATTAAGTATGTTGCATTAATTATATTAAGTAATAATCAAATTATACAATATATAACCAATATTCCTTAGTAATCACTAAACATCCAAATTGAAATAACAGGTATATGGATTATCAATATTTCCCCAATCAATAAATGGAATAGCTTTCAATGTAAGAATCTCTAAAACTAACATCATATAAAATAATGGTATATGGTTAAGTCAATTATTTCACCAATAAATTTATGTGTGACCTCTTGGTGAACACTCTACAATCAAAAGAAGAAAATATGAACTGTTTATAGGGGAAAGGCATTGAATGAAAACTCATATTTATACACAGTGGGTGATTAGGAAAGACAAATGTGGTGATGGTTCATTCCTTTGATAGAGAATAACATTACATAATTCATCCCAAGAAATATGTTTGATTGTATCATTTGAAGAATTTCCTTGATCAAGCATTAAATATGTTAAAATATTTAGACTTAAATAAAAAATGCTTTTTAGGAACATTTGGAAAAAAAATTGGAAGTAAGAAATAATATTGAGCTTTTGAAAATATTTGTTAAAAATATAAATATTTATAAAAATATGATAATAATTATTTCCTTTTTAAACCATAAAAATGTAGAGATAGAGTTTCATAGTAAAATATAAAATGCTGGAAAGATGTGTTCACATGGAAAACCTAAAAAGTGATTATTCTAAAACTTCTCAAAAACAAACCATATGGAAAGAATAAATATTACATTAAAAACTTTATAAATAATTTAAAAATTGTATAAAATGAACTTGGTCAATAATTGAGTCATAAATAGAAACATCTGGAAAAGAATTTAAGGAATAAAGACATTAAAGGGAAGGATACCTGATCGGAAAGAGGAGGTGGGGTTGATTTTTCTTACAATGTGTAAACTATGAACCAAGTGGAAAAAATAGCACTAAAACTTGTAAAACCCCAATAATAATATATGGGAATAAAATTAAGTGTATTTTTATAAAGAAAGATCATAAAAATTACCCATATGTATTATCTTTCAAAAATAATCTGAAATTGAAATTGAGATTGTTGAAGAAACTCATATGGTAATGGTAACATAAGAATCAAAAGAACATAAGTGGGCTTGCATGAAATGTACATTCCAATATAATTAAATGAAATATATTAATTATACTTCAATTAAATGGTCTATTTAATACAACATATAAAAATAATTATGTTTTGTAATATCAAACATGTCTCATGGAATTAAAATAGAGACAAATAACCCTTACAACTTTGTAATCTATTGAATCAAAATCCATTTGAATAAATAACATTATATGGATCCTAAAACACCATTAATTACATGAATATAGTAAAATATATTCATTAGGTAGTAATCGTACCATATTAAATATATCACGGTGCACAATAAGAATTATGTCTTGAGAAATTAAATTTGAGACAAAGAACCCTTTCCCTTAATTCCCGACTTCAACTAAAGAGCATGAATATCCGGTAAAATAAAAATGAATATCTTAATAACCTATTTAAAAACATTATTCATATCTATAAACATTTAAAAACTTCATTTATAAATATTCTCTACATTTTAGCAGTCAGTTACTATCAATTTTTCATATCAGGTGTGAGTAATTTTGATACTTTTGAACTAGTTTCATAAAAAATTTGTTGTTATTTGTTATTCTTCCAAAGTTTATCATTCCCAGGTAATAAAAGGTACAAAAATTGATTATTTATAATTATTTATAATTTTATAATTTCATCCTATGGTAGTTTTGGATATTATCATTAAAGATGAAATTGATGATGAACATGTTTCTATGATTTGTAACTGATGAACGTTGGTATCTTAATTAATGAGTTTAATATTAATGATACCATTACATAATCAAGATAAAATATTTATTTACTTATTTATATCATATATTATCCACATTTACGTTTTCATAGACATCCATGATAATATTTTATATCATTGTTCAATAATATGGTTTGACTGGCCCAAATATGAACATACCATAATTAATGAATAGATGTGGTTATGAAAGTGGTTTATTTTGGAATAATTTCATTATTATGGAAGAATAATAATAATATTTATATATTTTTAAGGTGGTAAATTATATTTTAATATATTTTAATAAAGTTTAAATAAACTAGATGAAAAATTAAATACATTACTCCATGGAGGCAATAGTCCTCAAAAACACATAAATGATGTTTTTTTCTTAATGGAAAAGGGTAAAGGTGTTAATGATTATTCACACCGTATTAAAAAATTTAGTATAATATAAATATTTAATTAATCATATATTATTGTTAAAATATATTTTTAATGAAAATATATAAGAGAACAATGTTAGGGAAAAGTTAGTACTTATGTTAAGAACTTTGAGATTTCCTTAGAGGATTCCTTAGAAAGGGAGTACTTAGCCAAAATATTAGGTTTAAAAGATTAAGTAAGTGAATTTTGATTATATGAGAAGTAAATAGGTTATATTTTAAAGATTAAATCAAAATTTGGAATTGGTCTTTAAGGGGTATTGAGAGGTCCCTTTTATAAGTGGTGAGAATGGAATTTTTTGTAAATATTTCATCTTAACATAAAGAGAGCACATGATTCAAAAGTAAAGAAGACTACAGAATGGAAACTAATGGATTGGAGATTATTTTTATTCAATAAAAAACCTCAAAAAATCAATTATAAGAATTTTTTTAACATGTTATTCATTTACCCCTTAGGTTAACCCATTTTACCCTTTTGGATTTTACCATGGTAACTATTAGATAATTTTTACCTACTGATTTTAAATATTAAATTAATTTTATCATATAAAATTTCTATATGTAATTAAAATTAATTTTAACATTAGCACATGTAACGTGTAAAAACCCATTTTTAGAATAATTGAATTTTTACGCTTAAAATTAAAATGTAGGATAAAATTACCAATGCCTTTTATTTTCTTAATATAAATTGTATTATTATAATAAAAATAAATTTTATTTTTCTTTAAAACAAATACAAAACTTAATTTTAATAAAATGATATATGATTAAAAGAAGATACCAAAAATAGTTTCTTTTATTGGAAAATATTACTTAGGTTCATAAAATGTTAAAAATGGGCTTTATAAATTCAGAATGGTATTTAAAAATTCATAGTTCTAATACTTATATAAATCATTGATTATGAAAAAATTATTATAATTTTTTAAGTTTCATATACTTCTCGATAGAGTCACAAACGTTACGGTTTTAGTAAAAACTGTATTTCTCAGTATTCACTAAAAATAAATTATTTCTAAAAATTCTGAACATTAATACTAAGCTAATTTTTAAATTATAAATTTAAAAATAATATTATTTTTATCTAATTCAAGTTATAAAATTTATAAATATTTTTTTAAAGGTAAATATAAAATATAAATAAAAACTTTTTTTATTGAAAAATATCCTTTTGAACATTAAGTGTTCTTGATATTATTCCATATCTATTTATAATTTAAATAATTTTAATATATTGGTTCATATATATTAATATCATATATCATCATAATAATATTTTAAAATTGGTTTATTTAACTTATTAATAATTCAAACAATTATTTTAGAAAGAATAATCCTTTTAATATTAAATCATATAAAGTATTTATGTTATAAATGTAATAAATTTTAATTGATTAATATCTTTTTATTTACTAGTGGTTTTATTCATCTTAAAATTTATTAATAATTTTCATCTAATATGTCCCAGATTATTTTAGTTTAATTTTTCAGATAGAAAAATCTATTAACATAATATTTATTTAAATAAAATAAATAGTGAAATTTTAGGTTGTTATAATGTCACAAAATCATATGTTAAATTCCAAGAAGTATTCCAAATTTAAATTAGTATATTTTTTGGGATTATCGATAAATTTAATAGATTATATTAAAGTTTAATAGATAGTTTTAAGACCCAAATAATGGGTGACATGTGGAAAATTCCGGGGAGATAATTTGGAAAGATACAGTCCTTGATATTGGGAGAATAAATAAAGAACAAAGTAGAGAGTGTGTTTTAGAGACCCATTAGGATTGTGAAGTCACACCTAAGATGGGTGTGAATTAGATTGATGCACCCCAATCCTACACTATCGGTTTCAGTGCTAAAAACACATAATTTACAACTATCTTCTATGCCAAGTGAGATGTCCCAATCTAAGCATACTAATATTTTAATAATTTAAACATTACATTTCACAATAAGAAAACAATCTTGAGAATAAAACATCCAGTGTCTTTGAGGATTATCTTTCATGTATTTATCATCTAAAAATTATGTTTTTTCACTATATTAATATTTCATTTTTTATGTCTTCAACATCTTCTACAAAGAATCACTACAAAAAACTTCCTTCTAAATATATTCATGTATACAATTTCCTAGGGAAAGGAAACAAAGGAAGGAGGTAAGCTTAAATACTCAGTAAAGGAAAACTTATCAACATGTCATCAAGGGTTAGATCATAAGAATATGATAAAACATGAGTAGGGAATAAATATATTATTAAAAAGAACATATAATAATAATATTTTTACATAATTAATGAAAGAAGGACATGTAATATCAAATGAAAAAATATACACCATGGAAAAATAGTTTGTAATCATGAGATATTAAACATGATCCATGGGCATAATCATAGGCATATGGCATAGAAATGTAACATGTCCTTGAAACATAGAATAACAAAGAACTTTTGCACAAACATAGGAATATGGAAATTATAACATTGTGAGTAAATTTAACCTTTCCATTATATTAAATTATAAACAAAAAAATTTCCACACATCATGTTGTGAACAAACAAAATGTTCGCTCTTCTTGTTGTGAATAAAAAAACTCTAAAATATATGTTTCCAACTATCATAACCTAACCCATCGGGGCTTACCTAGCCGGAAAAGAGCTGAGTTGTAACTACCCAACGCTCACCTTCATAGGCCAGGGGCTATTGATAAGAATTTAAAGGCATAACTAATACGGGAGGTTATTACCTAATGTACCTATATGCATGAACCCAACCATATCTATGTAGAAGTGTAGAGGAATAAAATATAATACAGTAATATCTAGAGTAATAACCATGCATGTAGTAACCTCTAGGGAATACAAAAAAAGTACGACTACGTAATCTAAAATGTAAAAGAGTTAAAAACATTAAAATAAGTTTTTTTTTAAAAAATATTTTTTAAAAACAAACTAGGTTAAATCTTTTTTTTAAATATGCCACAAAGGCGGAATCCACGATGCCGCCTTTCCCATATAACCAAAAAAAATTAAAAAATATATATTTTTATTTTTATTTTGTTTTGTTTTGTTTATATATATATATAAACAAAACGAATATAAAAATAAAATTAAAATTTTCAGCAGAATTTATCCACTATTTAAAATCCAGCAGTACTGTCATTACAGCAGTCAGGATTCTAACAGAAGCTCTCACCCAAGGTTCCCTTTTATAAGAGAGCTTACCTTAGAAATCATTTTGCATTTCCGATGTGGGATTCTGGTTCTCCCTTTCCTGCGCAGAACATTCTGCATTTCTGATGTGGGATTCTGTTTCAAGTATGTGAATTTGAAAGACTATAAAATATAAACTATAAGACCAATATATATGAAACATAAAACATGGATTAAACATATAAAAAATAGTTTAAAACAAAAATAATTTTGTAAAAACTGATGATAAAAAATGATTTATAAGCTTTCAAAACCACCTACTTGAAACTTAAAAATATTTCAAGTATGTGACTTTGAAAGCCTATAAAATATAAACTACAAGACCAATATAAATGAAACTTAATACATGGATTAAACATATAACAAATAGTTGAAAATAAAAATAATTTCATAAATAATATTGATGGAAAATAATTTATAAGTTTTCAAAGACACCTACATGAAACTTAAAAATGTTTCAAGCACGTGACTTTGAAAGCCTATAAAATATAAACTATTAGACCGATATAAATGAAACTTAAAAATGGATTAAATATATAACAAATAGTTGAAAATAAAAAGAATTTCGTAAAAAATGTTCCTGAAAAATAATTTATAGGCTTTCAAAACCACCTACTTGAAACATAAAAATGTTTCAAGTATGTGCCTTTGAAAGCCTATAAAATACAAACTATAAGACCGATATAATTTAAAGTTCAAACATGGATTAAACATATAATAAATTATTTAATTATTAAATTAATATTATTAATAATTAATTATAAAATAATTAATTAGTTAATTATAAATTATTAATAATTAATTATATAATAATTAACCAATTGATTAGTAATACAATTATTCATTATATAATAGTTAATTAGTAAATTAGTAATATAATTATAAATTATATTTATTCCTTATAATTAATAATTAGTAATTATTCAAAATTATTATAAAACAATTAATTAGTTAATTGGTAATATAATTATTAATTATATAATAGTTAATTAGTTAATTAGTAATATAATTACAAATTATAATTATTCATTATAATTATTAATTACAATTATTCATTATAATTACTAATTATAATTATTCAATATAATTACTAATTATAATTATTAATTATTAATTATTAATTATTAATTATTAATTATTAATTATTAATTATTAATTATTTAATTAATAATATAATTATTAATTATATAAATATTAATTGTATAATAATTAGTTAGTTAAATATTAATTATTAATAATTAATTATATAATAATTAATTAGTTAATTAGTAATATAATTATTAATTATTTAATAATTAGTTAGTTACATAGTAATATAATTATTAATTATATAATAATTAATTAGTTAATTAGTTATATAATTATTAATTATGTAATTTCTAATTAGTTAATTAGTAATTATTAATCATTAATTATATAGTAACTAATTAGTTAATTAGTAATATAATTTTTAATTATATAATAGTTAATTAGTTAATTTTTTGTGAAAGATAGTGCCAATGCCCTTTTTATAATTAGTTAATTAGTAATATAATTATAAATTATAATTATTCATTATAATTATTAATTAGTATTTATTAAAAATTATTATATAATAATTAATTAGTTAATTAGTAATACAATTATTAATTATATAATAGTTAATTAGTTAATTAGTTAATTAGTAATATAATTATTCATTATAATTATTAATTAGTAATTATTAAAAATTATTATATAATAATTAATTAGTTAATTAGTAATATAATTATTCTTTATAATTATTCATTAGAATTATTCATTATAATTATTCATTATAATTATTAATTATTAATTACGAATATAATTATTAATTATATAACTATTAATTGTATAATAATTAGTTAGTTAATTAGAAATTATTAATGATTAATTATATAATAATTAATTAGTTAATTAGTAATATAATTAGTTAATTAATAATATAATTAGTTAATTAGTAATATAATTATTAATTATTTAATAATTAATTAGTTACTTAGTAATGTAATTATTCATTATATAATAATTAATTAGTTTATTAGAAATATAATTATTAATTATATAAATTTTAATTAGTTAATTAGTAATTATTAATCATTAATTATATAATAACTAATTAGTTAATTGGTAATATAATTATTAAATATATAATAGTTAATTAGTTAATTTTTTGAGAAAGATAGAGTCGATGCCCTTTTTATAATTAGTTAATTAGTAATATAATTATAAATTATAATTATTCATTGTAATTATTAATTAGTATTTATTAAAAATTATTATATAATAATTAATTAGTTAATAGGTAATATAATTATTAATTATATAATAGTTAATTAGTTAATTAGTAATATAATTATTCTTTATAATTATTAATTAGTAATTATAAAAATAATTATATAATAATTAATTATTTAATTAGTAATATAATTATTCATTATTATTATTCATTATAATTATTCATTATAAGTATTCATTATAAGTATTCATTATAACTATTAATTATTCATTATTCATTATAATTAGTAATTATAAATTAGTAATTTATAATATTAATTTAATAATTAAATAATTTATTATATGTTTAATCTATGTTTGAGCTTTAAATTACATCGGTCTCATAGTTTGTATTTTATAGGCTTTCAAAAGCACATACTTCAAACATTTTTATGTGTCAAGTAGGTGGTTTTGAAAGCCTGTTAATTACTTTTCATGAACATTTTTTACGAAATTATTTTTATTTTCAACTATTTGTTATATGTTTAATCCATGTTTTAAGTTTCATTTATATCGTTCTAATAGTTTATATTTTATAGGCTTTCAAATTCACATGCTTGAAACATTTTTAAGTTTCATGTAGGTGTCTTTGAAAACTTATAAATTATTTTCCATCAATATTTTTTATGAAATTATTTTTATTTTAAACTATTTGTTATATGTTTAATCCATGTATTAAGTTTCATTTATATTGGTCTTGTAGTTTATATTTTATAGGCTTTCAAAGTCACGTACTTGAAACATTTTTAAGTTTCAAGTAGGTGGTTTTGAAAGCTTATAAATCATTTTTTATCATCATTTTTTACGACATTCTTTTTTTTCAACTATTTTTTATATTTTTAATCCATGTTTTAAGTTTCATTTATATTGGTCTTATACTTTATATTTTATAGTCTTTCAAAGTCACCTACTTAAAACAGAATCTCACATCGGAAATGCAGAATGTTATGCGCAAGAAAGGGAGAACCAGAATCCCACATCAAAAATATAGAATGATTTTCAAGGTAAGATCTCTTATAAAAGGGAGCCCTAGGTGAGAGATTCTGTCAGAATCCTAATTGCTGTAATGGCAGTACTTCTAGATTTTAAATAGCGGATAAATTCTGCTGAAATTTTTATTGTTATTTTTATTTTATTTTTTTGTTTTGTTTATATATATATATATATATATATATATAAACAAAACAAAAAAATAAAAATAAAATTTTTTAATTTTTTTTTTTGGTTATAGGGGAAAGACGGCATCGCGAATGCCGCCTTTCACCCAGGCCCAAAGGCGGCATAGAGGATGTCACCTTTATGGCGTATTTTTTAAAAAAACTTTCAACCCAGCATGTTTTAAAAAATTATTTTTTAAAAAAACTTATAAAAAAATCCATTAAATACATGCCTAACCATAAAGATTTCCCAACCTAAAAATAAATGGAAAATTAAATGCTGAGAGAGCCTGACTCGAGATCTCCAAGCCCCGAACACTATACGTGGTCAAATGCACCAAGGTGTCACTATGCTTCTCTAAAATCACCACTGACCAGTCCATCATCTACATAAGACATGACACTTGAGGGGAAAACCCATTTATGGGTGAGTATATACATACCTAATAGGATTCCCTAAAAGCTAAAGGGGAAGAAATAGAAGACATAATAGAAGTAAACATCTGAGTTTAGACAAAGCACATACAAGAGGAATAATTTTCCTCAAAAAGAAAGTACACAACGTGTAGGGGAACCACACTTCATGTAGGGGAACCACATGGCATATGGTCCCTCTCTGATATATAGTTGTTTCCTCACTAGTACATAGCTTTCTAACTATTTAGTACTACATAGCATGTAACAGTACTATATGGAATGTCTCTTCCACTTAGGGTCGATTTGTGTTCTCTTATCCATGTCCATGTCCTCATACATGGAATGATCCTAGCCATGTCTATGTCTATTTACACTTGGAGTACATGTCAGTCCTCCAACACTAATTTACATGGAATGTGGGGGTCCCACATGGTGTGTGATATTTTTCTCTACTAGAAACCTTATCTATCATAGATGGGTCACTGCACACTGTGTGTTCTTAGCATTACATGGTGTGTAGTTGGATTTTCTGTAGGATTCTAGATCTTCTTCACGCACCTCAAATACACTTCTTCCAAATCAAAACCACCGTTTGACCACCCAAAAATGGTTTTAATCACTTACATACATCATTTATGGTTGTCTATTGGTCGGAAAATGGAATTTCTTCATCCCACAAGAAATTACCCCATGCCTTCGTCGCTTGTGGTGCATCTTATTTTCCTAACTGGATTCTAGATCTACAGTGGAATCACCCACATCCCATGAACCATCCTGATCTATTCTACAATCATCAATATTTTTGTCAAACTTGAGTCTTCCATGAATCTGGGGGTTCGGTCATGCTCGATCCTACCCAGTAATGTCAAACCATAGCCCCGTAGGCCAATGGAGAAGATCACAAAGAACGATGGGGAAAAACACATAAAAAGGTGCAACAATAATTGGAAAATAGTTCTTATCCAAATAATATAGTTTGGGGATGACTGGGGTGTGAAAATTTTCACAATATGGATAAATGGAATAAATAATTAAAATATGATACATGAGATCAATCAAAGGATTATATCAATTGCATATCAAAGAAATATATTTGATCATACTCAATATTTTAATCATAAGGGGAAGAATCCAAAAATGATGATTTCTACCTCGATATTTGATTGATCATTGGTGAAGAACACACTCGCCAATGATGTGGGAAGATCTATTACATTTGTTTTACCTTGATTCACTTGTATCTAGAAGCTCATCGTCTTTTGAAATCAATTCACAAATGGTGGGTGGTTGAACCTCTTCTCAATATTCCTAGGTTTATGTGGATAAACTTAGTGATTATCTATAATAATTTATTTATTGAGGAAATTGGTTCAGGTCATTTAATGAATTAATTAATTTATCCACTGAGTGTATACACCAAGGTACACTTTATCTGAATTCCCAATGCCGAAAAATTTAGGTAATGCGTAGGGTTGATCCCATACATCGGATTCCACCGTGATCTCAGATTTCCATTTTGAGATTCCTTTTAGGAGATATTATATTATTTCTATGAAACTTTGTGGTCATGATATATAATATATTTAATATTTTTATAAAATTAATTTCAAGTGCATCGGGACTTGAAATCATGAATTGTCTCTGATCCTAGCTACAAAAATATTCCTTGATATATTTCAAAGTCTTACAAGGAAAAAACGGGGTCTCTAAATTATTCCCTCCTTCAAGATTTTCATCCTAGAAAAGAAAAAAATAAGAAAAAGTGTGGGGATAATGAGTTCGTAAATTTATATCCTACTCCCATGAGCTCTCCTACATGTTATCATGATGACATGGCACATGAACCAAGGGAATGGTCCATCCACACAGGATCCTCCCATGTTTATCCTTGATCGTCATCAGGTGCTCTACGAAGGTGGATCCATCCTTGATGTCTAGCTTTCCCTAGTTAATAACATGTGTAGTTTCATGCACATATCTTCTCAACTATGACATATGGAATATGTCATGCACTTGCTCCAACTGTGGGGGTAAGGCGAGACAGTAAGAAACCTCTCCAACCCTCTGCGTGATCTCAAATGGCTAGATGAACCTCAGGGATAGCTTTCCTACCCATTCGAACCTCCAAAATCCTTATTGTGGGAAGACTCTTAGAAAAACATGGTCTCCTTGATCGGACTTAAAGAGATAATGATGTCGATATGCATAAGATTCCTTCCTACTCTCAGCTATCCTCATCCACTCATGGATCACTTGGACCTTCTTCATTGTTGCCTGCACCATCTCTATCCCAACTAGTGATACCTCTCTGATCTCAATCCATCATGATGTTGGCCAACAGGATCTCCCGTATAGGGCCTATAAAGGAATCATTAATATAGTAGAGTGATAATTATTATTATAAGAAAACTCCACTAAGGGTAAGTGATCATCCTATCCTTATCCAAAGTCTAACACACAATCCCTAATCATATCCTATAGCACCTGGATAGTGTGCTTAGTTTGAAAATCTATCTGGGGGTTAAAGGTTGTACTCATACTCATAGGTATTGAATGCCTCTTTTAGTCCTCTCTACAACTATAACGTGAACCGTGCATCATGGTAGAATAAAATCATAAAGGGAACCCCTTTAAGGAGGATTATATCCCACATGTACATCTACCCCAAACTCTCCATTGAAATATGCTCCTTAATTGAAATAAAGTGTACAGATTTCATAAGTCAGTCAACTATCACCCGAATGAATTCATGACCTCTCATTGTCTATGGAATACCAATCAAAAAGTCTGTGGATATATCATACCTTTTCCACTCCGGGATCAAAATAGTCTACAACAAACCTGCTGGAACCTGGTACTCATCCTTTACTTTCTAACATGTGAGGCACTGAGAGATAAACTCAGCAATGCTCTACTTCATTATGGCCCACCAAAACAGCCACTAAAGGTACTTTTGAAAATTACCTAAACTAGGATGTATAGAAAAATGATATGTGTGATACTCTCTCATCACCTCCTCACATATCATGACTGGGACTATCATCCATACCTAGAAAGGGGTGATGTGATTCCCTCCTTTAAAAATGCATCTAGTGAATCTCTTGGGGAAATCTGGTCACATATAACCTCACAATCAATGTATCCCAACTGAACCTCCTTCATCCATCAGAGAATTAAAGGGGTACACACTATCAACTTAAGAAAAGATACACTCTCATCCTCTACCAGAGTTAGCTGTAATGAAGCTATCTGCTCAAATTCCTCCTCTACCAAGAGATCTTGGGACTTCCTACTAAGGGCATCTATAACCCCATTTCCCTACTCAAAAGTATAGAATATCTTAAAGTCATAATAACAAAGGAACTTCAACCAGAACCTTTATCTTAGGTTTAGGTCTCTTTATATGAATTCATACCTGAGACTTTTAATGCCCGGGTAAACAAAAAACTCTCTACCGAAAGATAGTACCTCCACATCCTCAAATAAAAGATTAACACTACCAACTCTAGGTCATGAGTTGCATAGTTATTATCATGGGTTATCAAATACTTCAACCCATATGTGGTCACTGTCAACCTTTACATCAACACACAGTCGATCTTGGCTCTAGAGGCATTGTAATATACTATGTACTCCACTCCCTCCTCCAGTAGTCTCAAAATATGAGCACTCTTCAGCCTTATCCTTAACTCCTCAAAGGACCTCTAGCACTGATCAGTCAAGGTAAATAGATTACCTTTCCACATAAAGGAGTTTAAAGGGGTTTTAATCTTAAATAATTTATCCAAAAACCTCATGTAGTATCCCACTAATCTAGAAAAACTCGTCACCTATGACATGCTATTTGGTGTCTCCCAAGTAATAACAGCATCAATAATAGTCGGGTCCACAACTAATCCATGGTTAGAAATGAAATTCCCTATAAAGTGAACCTCATGGATCTAGAACTGGAACTTAAAGATCTTATTATAAATATGGTTCTCCTAAAGTAATTCTAGGAACATCCTTAAGTTCTCTTTATACTCCTCCTTTGATGTATAGTAGATGAGTATGGCATCAATCAAGACAACTAAAAAAATTTCCAAGTATGGATGGAAGATCTAGTTCATCAAAGCCATAAACACATTATGGAATTAATCATACCTAAAGTAATCACCAGGAACTCATAGTGTCTATAGTGAAATTGGAATGTGAACATTGGAATGTCATGTTTGTGAACTCTCAATTGGTGATAGCCGGACCGGAGATCAATATTTGAGAAGCATCTCACGCCATAGAAATGATCAAAGTGGTCATCAATCCTTGGAAAGGGGTGATTATTATTTATCCTAGACTAATTCAAGAAATGATAATAAACACAAATCCATAATATCACATCCTCCTTTTTCATAAACAACACAGGAGCCACCCAACGGGATACACTGGGTCTGATAAAACCATTCTCTCAAAGGTCCTATAACTGTACCATCAACTCTCAGAGATTGATAGGTACCATATTATATTCCGTCGAATATATCAAGGTGGTCCATGGGTAAAATTTTATGAAACAATCCATCTCTAACCTTGGAGGTAGTCCCAGAACATCTTTGAGGAAGATGTCTATATAATCCTCCACGACTGAAGGAATCAATATACCTGAAGAGCCCACTGTACTAAGGGATAAACTCTACAACTAATGGATGATGGTTTATAACTTCCTTCTTCTAATTAATGTATACTCCTTAATGAGATCTCTCTCCCACAAAGGAGAATCATGTCCCATTAGTTCAAAGGAATCTAACTCATCTGTGGTGACAGTCAATTTGGGCTTGGACCATGGAAAACCAGTCATACCCAAGATGACATCATAAGACCTCATCATGGAAACCAAGAAGTCCCATGAGAATCTCTCCCCAATCGGACATAAATCTCACTACTAGTAGATAAATTATATAGAAGAAGTGTTCCCTATAGGAGCATTAAGTAAAAGCTGCTATGATAAAGCCTCAACTAGGATCTCAATCTCTCCCACCAAGAGTAAAGAGATGAATGAATTACTCACATATATGTATAATAATATTATAGTAAGACTAGAATAAATACATATCATACCTCTAATAATATCATTACTTTTTGGGTCATATGCCTCCATAGTCTGCAGTCGCCCATGGTCCCGACCTCCAGCTCCCTAAGCCAGACATGAGATGTCTGGTAGTAGTGGTGGGAGTAGCTCAGAACGCCATCCACCACCTGAAGCTCATCCTCTAGGAACCCCACCTACTCCACTTCTTGCTCCACCTTCCTGGGGGATACCCTAGACACACTTGGGAGAACTATAATCATGGAATTTCCTCTTCTATGGTGGTCCATCTGATATATTATTTCCCTCCTCAGCATATTGGGTTGGGAAATCTCATTACATGTGACTTTTCCCATAACATGCATAACATTTCCCCTCTTTAGGCTACCCTGGTCCTTAGTGCAGTCCCTATTCCACATAACCATGTTCCCAAGTATATTTTTAAGAAGAAATCCTACACCAAGATCCTACCAACCAATGCCTTCTATATGTTTTAGATGACTCATCCCTATAACACATACTATCAGATTCATCTATTTGGAATCCCTATGAAAGTAATTTCCCTATCACTGGTACCCTCTCTAACACTCCATCATATGTGGTAATTCACAAGGATACCACATATGAATATATGTATATATGGAGACCCTGGTCAAACTTTTGTTCCTGGAAGTATCCATCCTAAATCATGTCGAGAGAATACTGCATAAGGTCAGTGAACCTCGCAGCATACAAAGCCACTTCATACCTCCCTTCTACAGCTCAATAAATTTATGAATCTGAACTAAGAACATGCATGAGGTGTAATATTCCTCATAAAATAGTTGTTGTAAGTTGGTCCATGAGAGTGTCAAATCATCATGCATCTATGTGAATAGACTCCACCAATTCCCAACTCCTCCATAGAAATGACTCGCTTCCAGTGAAACCTCCTGATTGGTTGGTTTCTAGATAAGTATGAAAAGTCATATCATTGACTCTATATAATCCTCTCCCGCCTGGGGATCTGGCTCACCAAAAAACCTTAGCAGCCTCTAGAGCTAGAACTCATGGAGTGTGTTAAGCCTACGTAAATCCTTAGCCTACTCTACTAGTATAATCTACTTCTCAATAGGTAGGGGTTCTGCTACCTGCCCTCCTGGAGGAAAGATCTCACATGATGGCCCCTAAACTGAGGCCTCATCACTCATTGGATCATCATCATGATCCTAAATCAGTAACCACTATTGTCATGACCCGTCCCCTGGGGCCCATACCGTGACTACCCCAAGCCCGCCTTCCATAGGCCAGGGGTTGGCAACTAGCACCGGAAAGGTGTATCCCTAAAATGGGAAGGCATTGACTTTAAACCTATACAAACACACAAACTATAATTCCAAAAGATGCAACCACGAAGTAAAATTGTTGTAGTAAAAGTGTGTACTGAAAGTAAAGGGGATGGAATACAAATCCAACTGAAAGATACAGCTATAACATAAAACAGTAAATAGCTACTGGGATCGTCCGCCAAGGATCCTACCTGAAGGGTAGATATAGATTGTCTCCACAACTCTCCACGTCAACCATCACCACCATCCACCGTCAGGTCCTAGCTCCCCGAGTCTTAGTCAAGGCTGTATATCATCTGCACAAGACACAACAAGGTGTGGGCGAAGCCCATGTAGTGGTGAGTATAAAAGTACTCATTAGAGACCTTGAGACCCCAGAATCTCTCTCAGAATTCCACATAGGAATAACACAATCATGATCTCAATCACAAATCACAAAGAAATAGACACAGCTCAAACCAGGTATAACTTACGTACAGAAGTACAGATGATAAGTTGTAATACTAGATCATCTTATTCTGTCAAGAGGCACTGATGCTGACCCACACAGAATCCATAGGTACTAACCCCCACAATACCTATACAGGATAAATAGGTTTTGATACACACAGGATCGATGGGTGCTGATTCACACAGAATCACTGGGTGCTGATTCACATAGAATTTTTGGGTGCTGATTTACACAGAATCACTAAGTTCTGATTCACACAAAATCAATGGGTGTTAATTCACACAGAATCATTGGGTATTGATTCACATAGAATCATTGTGTGCTGATTCACACAGAATCACTGGGTTCTTATTCACATAGAATCACTGGGTGCTGATTCACACAGAATCACTGGGTGCTTATTCACACAAAATCATTGGGTGTTGATTCACATAGAATCCCTGGGTGCTGATTCACACAGAATCGATGGGTGTTGTTTCACACAGAATCATTGGGTTCTGAATCACATAGAATCACTGGGTGCTAATTCACATAGAATCACTGGGTGTTGATTCACACAGAATCGATGGGTGTTGATTCACACATAATCGCACTTCATTATTCTCGGCTCAGCCAGACACAGGATTCCCGCTCATAGTATGCTTGATTCCAGGGGAAACTGCTCCTCAATCCATGGTCCATTTTTCAACTGGCACGAAGCCCCACAAATATGTTACCCAATGATCTGTCACGTCATAAGGGTTTCAAAACAACATATGGCGCATCAATTGGATTCCCGTTTTGTAAGTTATTAACATTTTAATGTCGAGGGACCGGTTGGATTCAGAGTCAATCCAACCTAGATGTACTCCATCATTCTTCAAAACTCTTTTGTAGTATTTTAAAATGTTTGTCTTGCTCCAAGGATCCCAATGTCGCAGACGTTTCATCAAATGGATGCCTGGTTCACAAGATATCGCCTCTTAAGAGTATCTCGGCCCGAGAGGGATCTGGGTCTGGTTCGACCCAGTCGAACTGACCCAGTCTAGGCCAACCCAACCCAGTTTGGGTTGGCTCGACCTAGCCCGGGTCTGACCTAGCTCGGTTGGGCTGGGACATAGCGGGCTCGCCCCGCAGGGCCGCGGACCGTCCCAGCCCACCCCGGCTGGGCTCGGACATGGCGGCTCAGCCCGCCTGCGGGCACGACCCACGTGGGGGTCATGCGGTCCGCCTTTTGAATGTCTCATAGAGTCGTTCGGCTCCTTAAATAGCATCGCCTTATGGCACTGCCTCGTCACCCATGAAACCCATAAGAAGGGGGTCCCCTGCTTCACCACGGTGCATAACGGCACACCACCTCCCGTCTCCATGGCCAGATGAGATCCGTCTGCATGTTTGTCTACCACAGCGCTGAGCGGCGCCACCCTCATCCAAGGCCAGCAAATGTCGGTCGTCAGTCATTAGTGTTGTCATGCCGGTGGATCTTCCGCAAGCCACCGAGTGAGCTCTGGTGGTCCGTTCTTGCTTCTAGACAAACCTACGATCCTTCTGGGATGCCTCCATTGTTGTGTGCCACCCAGTTTCCACTTTCTGTTGAGTTGAAAATCATCCATGAAGAACTCATCGAGAAACAATGTGGTGGAGGGTCCAGGCCTTGTTTGTTTGGCCCATGCCCTCCACGTTATTATTATAACAAGAAGGATATTGTTCAATAATCATTAAAACCCCATAATGAAACCCTGCATCAAGCTCCCACAATAAAGAATGAAATGAAGATCAACTCATTGGTCGTTTGGTCCACATTCCTCATATTATTTAAGAATGGGGAAAGAGCGGTATTAAACATGTAAATCACATAAACCCCCTACCTCGGATTTTTAGGAAATGTCATAGATAAGGAGGGAGTGCACACATCCGAAGGTGTTCTTCGGTGCTTGTCATCGCTCGTCGATTCCCCCAACGTTTGTTGCTCGATCACATTCTTCGTCGGAGCATAAATTCGTCGATGCTTCACTATGAATGGCCCAAAGGCCTTCTTTTTATTTTATTATAGATAATCCCCCTTTTAAGGTTTGAAGGGGAACTCGTACATGACCTGTAGGCCCAAGGCACAAGGCCCGACATGACCCGCAATACATGACCCGAAGGCCTAGAGGCATACCATGCCCATTACATGACCTATAGGACCAGCCCACTAGAACTGTCCCTCCCCAGCATATTTAATCATTGATCACCTTATCTCCCCACCTTGCATTGCTAATCGGATAGCAT
The DNA here is from genome assembly GCA_963277665.1 of Viscum album. Taxonomy (NCBI): domain Eukaryota; kingdom Viridiplantae; phylum Streptophyta; class Magnoliopsida; order Santalales; family Viscaceae; genus Viscum; species Viscum album. The sequence continues at coordinate 286,978,257 of OY728159.1, read as the reverse complement.
TGCCCTATACAAAGATGCACGGTGCCTAGTTCTGATGGCGGCTATCGCACCCTCTCATTCTTCCAATCCGGTTTACTCTACATCTGGTGGCTACTACTCCTGTTGCTCTGATCCTCTTCTGGGGCCTGTTCTGTGTGAACTAGGCTACTCCATGGTCTACGTGACCCGAAGGCCCTGTGGCCCGAAGGCCTTTGATGACCCGAATGCCCTGGAGACCCGTAAGCCCAAATCAGGTGAATAGTGTTGGCTGCTATAGTACCAAATAGTAACTGCTACCGTAACTTCTACAGTGACTTTTTTGTCCAACCCTTATGGTTAAAAGTTAATCTTCCCTTAAGCGAATGTCGGTAATATGAATTCAATGGTTCCCTCGAATATTTAATCTGAGAACCGATTCAAAAGATAGAAATTGACACCCGCACGTTTACTGAAATTACCTTAAAAAAAGTTCAAAAATTTGTTAACAGTCACCCTTGACCTATGTCGGTCGAGGTTAGGATCTTCCTAAGGGAAACACGCCCTCACAATCTCAATGATACTCTTGGATTTACAATTCAATTTACTGTTTACAAGTTATAGAATTAAACAATAAAATAATTGTTACTTAATTATTTTATTTGCGGCCAAAAACTAACTTCCACTGCTGGCCTGTACTGGCCAATGTTAGGATCCACCTAAGGAAAGCATGCCCTCACAAGTTCAGCAGTGGTCTCAGATTTTTAATGTGAGTCACCATTTGTGAGTTATAAGCATTTGAAAAATAAAAATAATTATATTTTATTATTTTATTTACGGTTATGCTATTTTTGGGTTTTCTCACTGGAGGCCTGTGTCGACTAAACTTAAGTCGTGCCTAGGGTAAACCCACCATATTTAACGCAAAAGTGCCCTCAAATTTCAAATTTGGGAACCTTTTTAAGAGTTATTATACTTTCTCAAGAAAAATACTCACGTGTGCTATTTTAAGCTTAACACTTTTTTTATGGATCATTCTAGGCACTTCGGGCCTCAGAATCACGTGCTGTCATATTTCACGGTCTCGTAAAAATTCTATATAATTAATAAATATATATACAGAATTTCCGAGTCTTTAAATTTTCCCCACCTTAGGTCATTACATCCCTAAAATCTAAGAAAAAGTTAAATCAAACAAATGAGGGTATTGAGCACGAATATGAGCCTCCCACTCTCATGTACTCTCCTGAAGGTTCCCATGTTGCCACCGAACTTGAACTAGAGGGATCGACCATCCATGAAGGACTCACTCCTGTCGATCCTCTATCTTCACTGAGAACTCCGAAAAAGTCACCCCATCATTGATATTCAGCTTTCCCCAGTCGATAACATGTGATGGATCATGCACGTACCTCCACAGCTATGACACATGAAAAACATTATACACCCGGGGCATCTGTGGGGTAATAAATAGATGGTACACCATCTTGACTACTCTGTTGAGGATCTCTAAAGGTCCGATTAACCTCAGAGATAGCTTTCCTCTACAGTCAAACCTCTGTAATCCTCGTTGGGGTGAGACCCAAAGGAATACATGGTCTCCCTCCTAAAACTCCAAGGGTATCCGTCTCCTATTGGAATAAGAATTATACTAGCTCTGTGTAGTCTTCATCCTCTCCAGGATGATCTACACCTTATTTGTGGTATCATATACCAACTCTGGACCCATAAGTGCTAACTCCCCTAGGTCTGTCCAGCATAGAGGTGATATGAAAGGTTTCCCATATAGGGCCTCAAATGGATCTATGTCGATGGTGGAGTGAAAAATGTTGTTGTATGAAAACTCCACCAGTGGTATGTGGTCCTCCCAACTATAAACAAAATCTAGGACACAAGCATGAAGCATTTCCTCCACGGTCTATATGTTCTGCTTCATCTGACCATCTGTCTGGGGGTAAAAGTTGTTCTCAAACATGCAAGAACCTGATGCCCAGCTTTCACTTGTAGATAAGTGAGGCATCTTGATACAAACTTCGCCACTGCTTTCTTCATACCTGGCCACTAGTACTAATTCCATAGGTCCTGGTACATCTTCATCACACCCAAATGTACTTCTAAAGGGAATGTGTGGAACTCTCTCAACACCTCCTCTCGTAGAATCATCGGTACCATGGTGTGTACTCTAAAGAGGATGGTGTGCTCCCCACCTTCAGAAAATCCATCAGGAGCTCGTCCTGAGGATATCTAAGCACGTCATGCCTCACAGTCAATGCCCCCAAGTTGTGCCTCCCTGAATCGCTGAAGGAGTGGGGGAGTAACTATCATAGACTGGATGTAAGATGCTCTGTCACTATCCATGAAGGATAATTGCAATGTAGCAAGTTTCTTTGTCATCTTGCTCGGCAACTGTAGATCATTCCTCCTGTTGAGTGTGTCTGCTACCACGTTTCTCCTTCCCAGGAGTATAGACTATCTCAAAGTCATAGTCCCAGAGGAACTCTAGCCATCGCAACTATCTCAGGTTTAGGTCCTTTTGTGAGAAGATATACCTGAGACTCTTGTGATCGGAGTAGACAGTAATTTATTCTCCCCACTATACTTTTAGCTCCTGGAGCTCCACAGAATCCATTCGCTATGAAGTTATAGATTTTGGTTTCATCCTTAGGTACAAGTCAATATAGAAGTACCTCTTTCTGCGGGGAGGTAATCCTGGAAACATCTTTTGAAAAAATGTTCCCACACTCAGCCACAACTGTTGGGAACTGAAAACTAAAAACACCTACTGCCATGAGGGTAAGGTTGGTTGAATCAAGAGTGATCAGTTGCACCCTCCTATGCATGAGTTTAACCTATGTTTCCTAGGTTTCATTTTTCACCGACCAAGGAAAACCTCATTCCAATGTTGTAGATATATCGCAACCTTTTGCTTAAAAAAGTCAATATGAGCATGAACTGTGGATCCAGTCTATACCCAAACTAACGTCATAAGGCCTTAACACTACCACCAAGAGGTTCCAACCAAAACTATCGCCTCAAGGGTCAGATCACACCATTGGAATAATTGTGATTATCAAGTTTCCTCCCATAGGTATCTCTATACATAAGGGTCAAGTCAACGGTTTAACCGGAAACTCTAGGTCTTCAACAAGATTTGTCATAAGAAGGAATGGTTAGTACCTATGTTTATTAATATGGAATCTAGTATTAGACACAAAACGTACCTTGAATCATTCATGGAGCCCTTTGGTCACACTCCTTGACCGCATATAGCTACTCTCTTCCCCTATCCTCTAGCTCCCTTAAGCCTGGTGGGGACTACATTGGGGTGGTGGTTATATCACGTTGAAATGTATACCACCTCATACTACTCTCCTAGATCTTATTCCATATCTACTTCCCTGCATATTCATTTTTCCCTATCACTTCCTCTTCTCGAAACATTTTATACACCCAATTCTCTGAGACTCGCGTCATTTTCTTGCTTTCCCACTACTAACATTCACTGGATGTATCTGCTCGGCCAATGAACATTCAACAACAAAGATTCTCTCTAGCATCCTAACATAAATAGGAATTTATATAGGAAATAGTTCTGGTTCGGATGCCCCTAAACTCATCTCTCTAGGAGTTCCGAGCCTTGAAGCATTGTTCTTGTCGTATTCATCAAGTACCTGGAATGGTCAGTATGCCTCGATGGATACTTAGCTACCGACATGTCATCCTATCAAAACTGTAGAAGATCTTGGGAACACAAACCCCTTATCTTTTCATGGCAAGAGATCCCCTTCTCTGAGGAAGGTTCTCAAGCTCTATCCATAGAAAAAGTAACCTCATCATAAGTTAGGGGTAATCTAAACCCTACCATCGCCCTGTTGAGCCATGTAGAATGCTCAATGCTAGGACCACCATCTTATCTAATGGTTCCCTGGCTAGATGGAAACTCGGTAACCACCTCAGGCCAGTCCTTAGCAGCCTGTGAGTTTGGACTACCTCAAAACCTGAGGGGTATCTGTCACCAAAACTCGTTTAAGGCATTGAGCCTATATGTTTCCTCTACCAGTAGCGCCAATAGTAACTTCTAACCAATGGGTAGTGGTATAGTTGGTACACCTCCCAAAGTTACCATCTCTGGAAACAGTCCTTGTACTGAAGCTTCATCACATTGTGGACCATCCTCATGGTCACGGATAGGAATCCTGGCTAGCTGGCTGCATGGAGGCATCTTGAAAGAGAAACAAGATGAACCATGGTCAATAAGTTATACATGGTGAGCTAACTAAAAGTGATCAAAAAGAAAACAACATTTTCAAAAGACACGCAATTAATGTTTTTGTGTATCGAGTCAGAAATCAGAATTCAGGGTCCTGGTGTATGGATACATCAGCCGCTGCACCAACACTGGACTCCCCGAACTGAAACCCAAACTCAAGACACTTAACAATATTGTTCCATTGAAAACATAAACTCTTAGTTCTTCTAGTATAACTGACTTCCCTTTGATACCACTTTTTCAGGACCCGTCCCTCAGGGCCCATGTCGTGACTACCCCAAGCCTGCCTTCCATAGGCTAAGGGTTGGCGACTAGAACCAGAAAGGTGTATCCCTAAAATGGGAAGGCATTTCCTTTAAAATTGTACAATCACACAAACTAGAACACAATAAGATACAACCAAGAAGTAAAACTATTGTAGTAAAAGTGTGTACTAAAAGTAAAGGGTCCGAAATACAAGCCCAATTGAAAGATACACCTATAATAGAAAACAGTAAACAGCTCTTGGGATTGTCTGCCAAGGATCCTACTTGAAGGGTAGGTACAGATCATCTACATAGCTCTCCATGTCAACTGTCACTACCGTCCAATGTCAGGTCCTAGCTTCCCAAGTCTCAGTGAAGGATGGTCGTTGTCTGCACAAGACACAACAAGGTGCGGGCGAAGTCCGTGCATGGATTAGTATAACAATACTTAGTAGGGACACCAAGACCCCTAAAGGTATCTTAGAATTCCACAGAGGAATAACACAAGCATGATCTCAATCACAAAGCACAAATAAATATATATAGCTCAAACTAGGTATAACTTTAAGTATAGAATTATAGATGATTATATGCAAGGCTAGATCATCTTATTATATCAAGAGGAACCACTGCTGACCCACATAAGATCGATAGGTAATAACCTCTGCAAGACCCACACAGGATCAATAGGTGCTGATCCACATAGGATCACTAGGTGTTGATTCACAGAGGATCGCTAGGTGGTGATTAAAACAGAATCTATGGATACTGATTCACACAGAATCATTGGGTGCTAATTCACACAGAATCATTGGGTGCGAATTCACACAGAATCTATGGGTGCAGATTCACATAGAATCATTGGCTACATATTCACACAGAATCACTAGGTGCTGATTCACATAGAATCATTGACCACTGATTCACATAGAATCACTACGTGTTGATTCAGACAGAATCGTTGGTTATTTATTCGCGTAGAATCTTTGGGTGTTGATTTACACAGAATCGTTGGGTACTGATTTATAGAGAATCATTGGGTGTTGATTTACACAGAATCGCGGGGTGCTGATTCACACAGAATCTCTCTTCATTATTCTCGGCTCAGCCAGACATAGGATTCCCACTCATAGTACGCTTGATTCCATGACAAACCGTTCCTCAAGCCATCGGTCATTTTTTAACCAGAATGAAGTCCCACAAAGAAGTTACCCAATGATCTGTCACGTCATAAGGGTTCCAAAACAACAGATGGTGTGTCAACTGGACATCCGGTTTGTAAATTATTGGCATTTTAGTGCTGAGGACCCGGTTGGATTCGGAGTTGATCCAACCCGGCCGTACTCCAAATTTTTCTAAAACTCTTGTGGAGTATCTCAAAAGGTTCATCTCTCTCAAAGGATCCCAATGCCATAGATGGTTCGTCAAATGGATGTCCAATTCACAAGATACGGCATCTTAAGCGTATCTAGGCCCGAGAGGGGTTGGGGTCCGGTCCGACCCGGTCGGGCCGACTCGACCCGACCCGGACCAGGTCTAAATCATCTCTGTCGGGTTGGGTCCTGGTGGATTATCCCTCCAGCTGGCATGACCGTGAGTGGGGGTCACACGGTTTGTCTCCCGAACGGCTCAAAGTGTCGTCCAGCTCTTTAAATGGCGGTGTCAGCTGGCACCGCCTCATCACCTGCGGGACCCACAGAAATCGGGTCCCCTGCTTTTTCACGGCTTCCTAGCCACGTCATGCTCATCGCAGCGCACGACGGTGCACCGTCTCCCGCCTCTGCGGTCGGCCGAGAGCCAGTCGCATGTCCGTCCACCACAGCGGCAAGTGACGCCAACCTCATCTGTGGCCGGCAAGCACCGGCCACCGCCAGCAGATCTTCTATGGGCCACCAAGTGAGCTCTGGTGGTCCATTATTCCTTCCAGACATGCCTACGACCCTTCCAGGATGCCTTCGTCATTTTGTGCCACCTGTTTTCTGCTTTCCGTTGATTTGAAAATCATCCATGAAGAACGCATCAAGAAACAAAGCAATGGAGGTTCTGGGCATTATTTTTTTGGCTTGCACCCTCTTTGTTAGCATTATAAAAAGAGGGAGATTATTCAATAATCATTAAAACCCCAAAATGAAACCCTGCATCAACCTCCCACAATAAAGAACAAAACGCAGATCAACTCGTTGGTCGGTTGGTCTACGTTCCTCATATTATTTAAGAATGGGGAAAGAGGGGTATTAAACATGTAAATCACATAAACCCCATACCTCGGATTCATAGGAGATTCCGTAGAGAAGGAGGGAGTGCACATGTCTGATGGTGTTCGTTGGTGCTTGTTGTCGCCCGTCGATTCCCCCAATGTCTGTCACTCGATCACGTTCTTCATCAAAACAGAAATTCATTGATGCTTTTCCAGATCTTCCTCTCGTAGCTCTCTCAAAACCCATTCCTGATATTAGATTAAATAGAGGGGAAGAGGGCATCAATGCACTGCAAAATTAATGAGTTTTATTAATGAGTTTAATTAATAAACCTATTAATTTTTCCCAATGGTGCAGTTACACAACCTAAAAAAACTCCCAACTGTGTGGTTATAGAACTTAAGGGTCAAGACATTAATGGTCTGATATTTCACTACGGTCCCACCATCATTTTTTCAAAAGTTTCAAAAAGAAAAATAAAATAACCATTAATTATTTTATTATTTTCTTTTGTAAAGTCCAAAAATTAACTTTTTCGTCCGACCCTTGCTAGTTGAAGTTAATCTTCCCTTAAGATAATCCTGACACTGTGGATTCAACGGTGACCTCGGATTTTTAATCTGAGCACCGGTTTAAAAGATAGAAGTTTCTGCTCGCACGTTTACTAAAGGTACCGTAAAAAAATTCAAAAAATTATTAATAGTCACCCTCGACCCGTGTCTGTCAAGGTTAGGCTCTACCTAAGGGAAACACACCCTCATGAGCTCAACGGTACTCTCGAATTTCCAATATGAGTTTCCATTTAGGAGTAATAGAATTTAACAATAAAATAATTGTTACTTAATTATTTTATTTGCGGCCAAAAACTAACTTCCACTGCTATCCTGTGCTGGCCAATGTTAGGATCCACCTAAGGAAATAATACCCTCATGAGTTTAGAGGTGGTCTCAGATTTTTAATCTGATTCACCGTTCGTGATTTATAAGCATTTGAAAAATAAAAATAATGTTATTTAATTATTTTATTTATGGTTATATCATTTTCGGGTTTTCTCACTGAAGGCCTGTGCCGACAAAACTTAAGTCTCTCCTAGAGTAAAACCGCCATCCTAAATGAAATGGTGCCCTCATATTTCTGATTCGGGCACCCATTTAAGAGTTATTCCACTTTTTCAGGAAAACTTCTCATGCGCTCTATTTTAAGCATAACACTTTTTTGACGGATCATTGTGGGCACTCCGGGCCTCAGAACCACGTGCTGTCAGATTTCACAGTCTTGTAAAAATTCCATATAATTAAAAAAAATATGGAATTTCTGGTTCTTTACAAATATAGTTTTCTTCATGGAGGAATCCTAAAATTTTAATCAATAAATACCATGTTCTGATGAGCATGTGTATATAGGGAGCTAAATCAAGAAGTATAGTAAAAAAGACTCAATCCTATATGATGGATGTACCAATTTTCCCAATAACCAATTTCTTGGTATAAAAAGTTTACAAGCAGGTAGTAAGAGTCTCGGTGAATAGATATGTCACACAATGAACCAACACTAGGTTATACATCCCGAAATCCTCACTTGAGACACTTTAACATTATTTCCCTAAGTTCCCAAAAAAACCTCACAAAGTGAAATAAATCCAAAACATTTTCCCAAGGTTGAACCACCTCTGATTATAATTTATCAGGACCCAACCCACTAGGTCCCTCCTGGACGGTTGAGAGTCAATTCATAACTACCCTAAGATTTCCTCTATAGGTCGGGGGATGGAGACAAGCACCAAAAGTCATAACTAATATGGGAGACCTTTTCCTAATGTACTTGTATGCATGCACCCAACCATCTCCATGAAAAAATGCATTGAAATAAAATAAAAGATAGTAACATCTAGAGTAATAACCATACATGTAGAAATATCTAGGGAATAAAAAAAGTACAATAGCATAATCTAAAAATTAAAAGGGGAAAATACACACCCAACTAGAAAGATGTCTCAGCCTGACAATAACTAGAAAAGTAAATGCTGAGAAAGCACAACTCCAGATCTCCAAGACTTGACCACTGTACATGGTCAAATGTAGTAGGGTATCCCTATGATCCTCTGAAATCACCATTAACCTATCTTTCATCTTCATAAGACAAAATAAGTGCATGCAAATCCCAATTAGGGGCGAGTATATACATACCTAGTAGGATTCCACAAAATCTAAAGGAGAAGAAATAGGAGACATGATATAAGTAAATATCTCATCCCATAATAAGAGAGAAATAAAAAACCAATCAATAGGGATATATTCTCATAAAAGAAACCCAAACAAGAGAGAAAGGGGATCTCCATCGCACAGCCCAACCTAGGATGATGAGTCTTCCAATAGTTCCATGAGGTCAATCAATGGTCCCTAGGATCTCACATGTATGTCCAAAGAAATATCCATATTGAGCCACACATCTCTACTATGGTGCACAAATGAGGGGGCACAATCTCTAGGTAGAGGACCCATGCACTAGTACTATAAGAGGTTTGTAATGCCCTATTACCTTTCTATTAGGTTTGTTTTACCTTTTATTTTGGTTTCCTTTTTCATTGGATGAGTATGCCAAAAAGGAAGTTGGGAGGATACCTATAATGGTTAAGTCAAGGATTTTTTGGGATTTTTATCTTAAACCTATAGTTTTTTCTATTATTTGGGTGATTATATGGTTGTAATGGGAGTATATGTTGTGTAATTTCCTTCGAGCAGAAGCTGTAAACTAAATATAGGGCATGAAGGTTTTACACACCATGTAATAGGTTCATGTTGTGTAATGGAAAATATCATGTTTTTAATAAAACATTGTTGGTTTTTTGGCATATATGAGCTTTGTGGATTGAATTATGTGTAAGTGGATTGTGGATTATAGGATGTGTAAGGGGATTACATGTCGATTAATAATCACAAATTGGGATTTTAGGGTCCTTCATGAGTGTTCTTATAATTCATTCATTGCAGGATTCCTTTCTCTCTAACTAGAGTTTCTACCTAGAGGCTCCACCTAGAGGCTCATCCTATGTGATTTTGGGTGAATCCTTACCTTATGGACCACTTTATTCAGTGATTGGTCACTATTGTGGTTAGGTTTATTCTCTCTAGGTATGTAATCTTTCTGGTTCTTCATTATTTTTGGTTATGGATATGGTTTTGTTCAGATTTGTGATCAGATAGTGTTTAATATTGATCTCTAACAGTTTCTTGGTGTGTCTTGTCTTTCAAAGGTTATTCTCTTGGTTTCTGGTCACCATTATCGAAGGCATCTAGTTTTATACTATGTTGACATAGGTGTTTCTATATAATGGGTAAATTTTAGGAATTTCATGTTGTTATTGATAAATTTATTTGGGTTTTTATTTGATTAAAAGTGATATATGGTTTCAAATGATTTACTGGTAAAGAAGATATTTTTCAAAAAGGTGATTTTCTTTGAAATTGGATTTTATTGATTTGGAAATCAGTTTTCAAACTCCAAAGTGGATTGGATTATCTTTGAAAATGTTTTATAAAATTGTGAGCATGGGTTTGAAATGAAATTTGTACAATTGAACATTGGGAACCTTGGGTGTGTCAAGAAGGAAACACATGTAGCCTTAGTGTGTGTATAGCGCGACTAGGAGGTAGCCTTTTGTGATATCAACTAGAAGGAATCAATATTGATTATGATATCAGCTGGTAGGACTTGATATCGATTGGATCCAACATTCTGCCTAATTATTCATTTCTTGTTACTGTTTAGTACATAGTTTCTTAGAGCCTATATCCCAATATATTAGGTGCTTTATCATTTATTATTATTTATCTAATGATTGTTTTTATCATGAATTGTTTCTCATAGGTTTTTAAATGAGTTTATATCACATAGCTTCACATGATATGTTGTTTCATGGATATGTGTTTATCTTTTTACCTCTTGATGTATGGATATGCTTTCCTATTTTTTCACTTCTACTTGTCATATTTCTAGTTTGAAAATATGAAATTCTTTTATGAAAACCAAAGTAAAAAAATGGTAAATGATTTATAAATGGTTTGTATTTATGAAAATTATTTGTAAAACTATTGTTTTAAAAGCTAGAATTGTTGCATTATTGATATTAGACCTTGTATAGAAACTATGGTGATATCCTAATGGAATTTTTCTTACACCCTACTTGAGAATATAGGCATTTATAGATGTTGTATTATAGGATTTAGTTAAAGGTAAGATAATCTTATAGAATTTCAGCTTCTATTATTGTTGATGCTTTCGGTTTGGGTTAGTCTGGAGGTGACAGTTGCTCATATGAGGATTTGATATACTTTATAGTTTAGCCTGTTTTTTCTTGCATTGTATTTCTTTATGGTGTATTGTCTATTTTTTATTTTTACTTTGGTTTTATGTCTTGTTTTTATTATATTCAAGACTATTTTATGTTATCTTGTTTTACCTATATTATGTGACGGTCTAGTTTGGGTCTCTTGTCTAGTTGACTCGGGTTGGTTCGTTACAATTTGGTATCATGTGGAGGTTCATCCTGAAGTGTGTTAGAATTGTTTGAGTTTGGTTCTTTCTCTTGGGTATATAGGAGTTAGGACCATCGGAATTTGGATAGTAAGTGTGGAAAGGGGGCCTAGCCAGCTCATTTTTGTGAATAAATCCATGTTACAATGGGTGGTTAGGGACTTTTACCAGGTGTGAGACTTAGAGTTTAAGGTTAATTGAATGAATTGTATGGGAAGTTTATTTAAATTAACCTATTTATTTTTATATAAGGTCTTTTTTTGTTACTTAAAATTCCTTATGTTTTAAATATTTATTATTAATACCTGAATTTGGTGCTATGATTTTTGAATTTTCTTATGACTGATTGGTTTTTTTTTCTTTTGTTAGAAAATGACTCTGAGAATAAATCATTCAAATATGATATAGGAATCTATGAGACAGATTCTATAAGTAAACCCTCCAGTGGACCATACTTTGGTAGAAGTTTTTATCCACATTTTTTAGACTCTAGATCAAGTGGGTTTCAAGAATCTAGGATGTGTGTTAGATCATGGATTAGAATTTACAAAGTAGAATCCACCCATCTTTTGTGGTGAAAAAAAAGGACCCTAGGAATATAAGGAGTGGCTTGAGTGGATAGATAATATATTAAACTTATTGAAGACTATTGAAGTCTCTAGGGTGAGTTTTTTCATATATATTATCAAGGGACTATGAAGGGGGTGGTGGGACACTATTGTAAAAGCTAATCTTCATAAATATCTTACTTAGGATTCCTTTAATAAATTATTTAACTAGTAATTTTACCTTAATACATTGCATTAGTTGAAGACCTAAGAGTTTCTAACCTTATATCATGGGGAGCATACCATTCTGTAATATTCTTCCTGCTTTTCTAAGTTTTTGTATCTAGCACCGAAGCATGTCACTAATCAGTACCTAAAATCTTAGAGTATTAATATAGGAATGAGGCCTGATATTCAATTAATGTTTACACTCATGTGCCTTATATCTTTTTTAGAAGTAGTTGACAATTAATCTTTGGTTGAGGTGGATGTATCTGGGAAGACAGGTTTGGTTGAATCTTTAGTAGGTTCAGTGGTTAGCCAAGGTGTATATTCTAGCCAAAAAATAAAGTGTAATAGTTGTCAGTTTTCTTCAGGACTAGTTTCAGGGTATTTGATAGGGAATCAATAGGTTTTCTACTATTATTGTGGAAGGTGAGGCCATACCATGACTAACTATGTGGATGCTCCTAAGATTTTTCATCTTTTTGGATGATCTGGACATATACAGTGTTTTTGTGAAAAGATGTCTTAGGGTAGTAGGGAAGGATCCACTCTCACCAAGTGTTCATGCAAATACTTCCAAGGGTGTTGGTTCTAATCCTTATGCCAAGTGATATGTTCATGTAGATAAAACCATATATATTCATGCAACAGAGTATGCACCATAGGAATCTGAAGAAGGGTTGAATACTATTAGAGGTATGGTGTTTGTATCATCTTCTATGGTGTTATATTTATTTGATATAGGTGTTACTCATTATTTTATATCATCAAATTTAGTTTATGTTTTATGGTTTTATTTGAAACTTATTCCATTCTTATTGGATCTTTCCATGCCTTTGGGATAGTGGTCCAAACAAGTTTTTTAATATCCCGTGTGTTGGGTGATGATAGCCAACTTTGAGGTGGAGTGGGGATTTTTGGTTCTTGATCTAGAAATCTTAGACTTGATTATTATAATGTATTGTATGATCGGTGTTAAGGCCTATATAAACTATTATCACCATCAGGATTGGTTCTTATCTACTGATGGGGTCACTCATTTTTTCTAGGGTGATTGGGACTCTAGATTAGGAAGGTAAAGTCCTATTATCCCTTATTCTAGGGCAATCTCATGTTAGTTTTTAGAGATGTTTCTTAATATAGTTGACCCTTGGGATTTTGGTTGACTTCCTATAGTTGTGTGTGCTTACCCGGAGGTCTTTCAAGATGATTTGTCTATTTTACCACCCCATAGAGAGGTTGAGTTTAATATAGACCTTCTCACTGGTATGATGATCATTTCTATGTTGTCTTACTATATTACGTATGCTAAGTTGGTATAACTTAAGGTCTTGCTTGAGGGACTAGAGTTTAAATGATTTATTCATCCTAGCTTATCATTGTGGGCTTTGCCTCTCCTCTTTTCTAATAAGGTATATGAGAACCTCAAACTTTGTATTGATTATCAAAAGTTAAATTAGGTGACTATTAAGAGAAAATATCATTTTCCAAGGATTGATGATCTATTTGAATAGCTTAGAGGGTATCGTTGGTTTTCTAAGATTTACCTACAAATAGGGTGACACCATTTGAGAGTCCGAGAATAGGATATACCTTAGATGACATTTAAGAGTCAATATGAGCATTTCGAGTTCCTGGTTATTCCATTAAGTCTCACTAATGTTCCTGCAGTGTTTATGCCTTTGATAAACTAAATTTTTCATCTATTATTAGACCCTTTTTATTGTGTTCATGGATGATATTTTTGTGTATTCCAAGTCATAGGAGGATCACATGAACCATTTGGATATCATTATTCAAACCATTAAAGAACATAGTTTGTACGGTAAGATTTCTAAATGTGAGTTTTGGATCTGATAAGTGAAGTTTCTAGGGCATGTGATATCTGGGAGGGGCATATCAGTAGATCATGAAAATTTAAAGGTAGTTATGTCTTGAGAGTATCCCAAAATGTGTTTGAGATATATATCTTCTTGGGTTTGGCTGGTTACTATAGATTGTTTGTTCAGTACTTCTCTAAGATCACATCTTCGATGACATATTTAACTCGTAAGGGTGTAAAGTTTAAATATAATGAAAAGTGTCATAGATCTTTTTAAGAGTTGAAGGTGAGGTTGACTTCGGCACCAGTTTTTATTCTTTCGGAACCAGGATCGGTTTATGATGTTTTTAGTGATGCTTCTTCAACAGGTTTGGGATATGTATTGATGTAGGGTAAATAATTTGTGGCTTATGGATCTCACCAGTTACACTATCATGAGAAGAACCACCCTACCCATGATCTTGATTTGGTGGTAGTTATGCATGAACTCAAAATATGGCATTACTATCTCTTTGTGGATAGGTTTATGGTATATTCTGATCATAAGAGCCTAAAATATATTTTTACTTAGAGGGGTCTAAATTTGTGGAAGAGACATTGGTTATAGTATCATAAAACTTATAATTTTTATGTTTCTTATACCCCTAGGAAAAATAATGTAGTTTTTAATGAATTGAACAAAAAATTATTGAAACAATATATGAAATAATCAGTTGAGGAATGGTCTCTGATGATTTTTTTGCTGATATGAGCTTGGAAGTGGAAGAGGTTGGTGGACAAGTGTTCTTGTCTTTGATAAAAGGTGACTCATATTTTTATGAGTTATTTCATTTTGATCAGGTGATAGACATTGAGTTTCAATGCTTTAGTGAAAGCCTTTATAGTGGGGAGACCTTGGGTGAGTGACCTTGGTCTTCCAGTGGAGCTTTGTGCTTTCTTAGTAGGTTGGTTCTTCTATTTTTTCAAAGGTGGGAGTTGTTGGATATTGTATGCCCTTATTTTTGGTCTATGAACCCAAGTAACACCAAGATGTATCATGATATAAGATGTTAGTATTGGTGGAAGTGGATGAGATGGTCGATAGAAGATTTTATATCACAATTCCTTACTTAATAGAAAATTAAGGTAGAACACCAGAGACCTGTGGGGTTGTTTCAACCATTACCCATTCTGGTATGGAAGTATATAATGGTATATTTCCTTCTAGTCTATTACTTTTCTAGTTTTGGTTGTTTTAGGTGTTCAAGGGAGGCTTTGAGAGTTTTTAGTGGAAGTTAGAGGTACAGTAGAACTGTTGTAGGAAATACATGTCGTGTAAGTGTATTACACGATGTGAAAGTTGTTTTCATATCTTATCCATGGTCAGTTCACAACATGTAGTTTTTCAAGGTTAAATAATAAAAAGTTGATTTATTTTTTCAGTGGAACCTGGAATCTTGGGATTACATGGCGTGAAAGGGTATTACACGTAGTATAATTCCCCAATAATGTATATTTTTAAAGGTTTTAGCTGCTCTGTTTTTTCCCAAACCCTATGTCTAGCATCTCTTCTCTTGTCCCAAGCATCTTACAATCTTCTCCTTCAGCATTTTGAGATTACTTTCGATGGGGATCAATCCTTGGGATCCTCTCTTTGATTCGTGGTGAGTTCTCCTCTCATTATCATCAGTTTACTTTTGTTCTTCTTCAGGATTCACTACGGAAATGTTTTTTTGGTTTGAGGTGTGTGTTGTTTTTCATTTTGATGGTATTTGGGTGTGGTGTAGGTTGATATATGGTTCCTTATGGAATGGTTGTGGTTTTCAAGCATTCTTCTTTTCCATACGGTGCACAGCAAGTCAACAAAGCTTCTTTGAGGTAGGATTTATCTCATTTCTCTTTATTGTGTATCATGTGGGAGGGATTTTCTTTTGGTTACCAATGGGATATGGTTGTGTGGGCCTAATTAAATATAAATAATTTGTTGGTTTTAAATTTAAGGGTAAATTTTTTTATTTCGCATACTTTTACATATATTATTGTGATATTGTGGATTGTACGAGCCCGATGCCCCGCTTAAAATTATGGTCATTGGGGGATTTTTTTACACTATATATATATGTGTTTTTATTACTTCTTTGTTTTTTATCATTGTGATATCGCCCTAAAATGTAAATTGGATACCCACTTATATTTTATTAATAAATTGGTGCCCTAAGATTATTATTTGTGTGATGATATCCCTAAGATACAGTGGAATGTGATAAAAGACCCTTTGTAAATATTTAAATGAATATTGATGTGTTGTGATGTGTGGTTGGGGTATGTGGGGTTGATAGTTTGTATGTCGTGCTTTGGGGGTGGCGAGGTGATAGTTTATGGGGCGTAATTTTGGGGTGGTGGGGTGAGGTTGTTGTGGATGGAAGGTTTCTTGTGATATGTGGTTATGTTGTGCTAGATGCCCGAGTGGTGATGGAATAAATGAATGTTTGATAATGTTTGAAATTTCATTGGTTGGTTTGGTTAATTGGATGAAAATTTGTTAATGGAAAATTAATTTGGTGAGTTGTGTAGTTAAATGTGGTTAATTCTAAATAAAAAAATGAATGGGTGTTAAATGTAGAGGAAATGTGAAGTTGTATTATATTATCAGGGATATTCACCTTCTCAAATTATTTTTGCAGATAGTAATAAATGCATTTAGAGGTGGCAGTAAAGGTGATGGTGTTATGAGTTGGTTAGTTTGTTTGAGAACCCATAGGTTGGGATTGAGTGATTGATACTATATATATACTTTTAAATTACTTGTGATTTCTATATGCACCCCACCCACATAGAGAACCATATGCCGAACACCCACATAGTCATGTGGGGGTGTCTTTTCCAACATCCTGGTGGGAAGATGGATGGCTGGCCACCAGCTCTTCCCTACTCCCTCTTTCATGCGATAGTGGACCAGGTGTCTTCAGGAGAGTTGTGATGTGTGGTCCCAGGTATCTTCAGGATGAGATGTGATATGTGTCCCAAGTGTCTTCAAGATGAGATGTGTTGTGATAGCCCAAGTTTGTGTGGGTGGGATGCGATGTGTTGTGATAGCCCAGGTGTGTGCAGGTGAGATGTTTTGTGACAGTACAAGTGTTTTTGGGAGGTATTTTTTTGATTTCCCGTGTGTGTGCAGGTAGTATGTGATGTGATATATTCAGAAAAGGTGGGAGCTCCATGACATTTTCTATTGGGGTGTGAGAGTGGATGATCAATTGGAAAGTGGTGTGGGGTACCCTATCATCAATGTGATTTACTTTATATTATATTATGTGATTTGAGTTATTTAGTTAGCATGACTTGGTGAGGTTGGGATGGTTAGTATACCTTGATTGGTGTTTTTTGGTTCTGTTGTTTCTCATAGGTGAGTTAGTATGGTTCTTTCACATGTGCATGAGAGACTTTATTTTTTCCTACTGATCATACTTGTATTCTCACCCTATGTATAAAAAATTGTTTTCGGGTTTCTAAAAGGATTTTTTGGACCATGTTGTACCTTACTAGCTTGGATCCTTGATAGTTTTTGTGTCGCTAATTTAGATTTAATTTTGGGTATTTACTTTGGAGGCTTTTATCTATATCAGTTAAATTTATACATGCATGTGTGATGGTTTGGGTTTCTCTTTTATATTATATCTTAGAGTTTTTTGGATGATTCATTATATCTCCTGGTCTTATTTTCTTATAAAGGGTAATGCCTCCCATATTGTGAGATTTGTACACCCTTAGTGCTAGTTTCCAACCTGGGGCCTACTGGAGGTGGGACTTGGGGGTCATATCTCTCTCCCCTCATTACGGTATCTTTGGAGGGAGGGGGTTGTGACATAGTGGTATCATAGGGAATTTTTGATATATTGGATGGATTTTGGAGTTATGAAAAGTAAATATTTCATGGGGTGGTATGGAAATAGTGACAGTTTACCTTAGTGCATGAAATATTCTAGGGAGACTGGCTAGGACATAGGATTTTAGTTCCCCCTGTGATTCAGTGCACAGGATCTGAGCTTATTGAAATGACCAAGTGAGGGGCACCTACTTGCAATGTAGAGACCTAGGATAGGTACATGTATCATAATGACTTGCGTTCCTATTTGAATTGGGTTGTTTTAATAAGGTTAAAATGGATGAAATAAATAAAATTAATTAAAATGAATCCTAATAAAAATTCACACTACTAGGATTAGTAAATATTTGTTTTCCTTTCATTTATGGATCTTTTTCGTCATTTGTATGTGGATCAGGTAGTTGACATTCAACAGGATGATCTAGTTAATCTCTATAGGGTTGATTTGGTTGAGGAGGATGATTAGTGGTAAAGGAAGTTCCATTCTTTTCGGTGGCAGTATTTGGGGAAGTATGAGGGAAATTTTTTATTTGTGGAAATAGAGATTTGACTAGAGGTTCTTAAGATCTCTTTCAGTTTGATCTAGGCCCCAACAGAGTACTGGGTCCCTTTGGTAGTCAGCTGGATGTGAGGAGATTCATTTTCATGGTGGATGTTGTGTCTAGGAGAGTGGAGGGAGGTAGACGTTTTGTGGGTCAACTTTCAAAAGTAGTTTTGAGCAAAGTTCCTTTCATCAACCATGAAGGTGGTGAAGAGGTAGGAGCTTCTTTCTCTTCAGTAGGGTTCATATCAGTGTAGGAATTCAGAATCATGTTCAAGGATCTTCTTTTTTTTGTGTTGGGTCTTTTTTCAAATGAGGAGTCTCATGTGAGGCATCTTGAGGAGGCACTTCATCCTTCTATACAGTATACAGTAACTCATTTTACATTACCAATGTATCTGGAGGTTCATAAGAAGGTGGTGGTGATTGAGAAAATTCACTTGCAAGGAGGTTTGATGTGGTAAGGGAACTAGTAGGGTTCCTCAAGGGGAAGAGTTTTTAGTGGAAGTTCTCAGGCACCAGGACCTTTGCGGTTTTGACCATCTGGGAGTTTACCTCAGAATATTGCCTTTCTAACTTCTAGTTTATGTGCCTTTCCTATGGGGTTGGGGTCAATGTTTTTATTTTGTGAAGTTCATTTCCATCATCAGGAGAAGTTCCTAGTGGATACTCATGCTCAGTTTGGATGAGGTGGACGGGTTTAACGTTAACCTCAATAGCAGTTTCTAGTGAGGCCATTTCAGCAGTATGGACAGTAGGATTATACTCTATCGAGGGAATATGGAGAAGGTACAGGCCAACCTCAGGATGTTACTCATGTTCAAGGACCACAACCTAAGCATGTATATGGATGTGTTTGTTATTAGATATGTAGAAGATATGGGTGTGGTCAGTTTCATGTAGTGAAGGCAGCAGTTCCAAATGGTCTAGTGATCATCAGAGGTAGGATCAGTTTGTTTAGTACTCTTGTTTGTACCTTGTTTGATTCAAGATCTTCACACTCATTTATTTCACCCTCTCAAGACCATGATCTAGGATTAAACATAGATAGGCTTCCTATACCCCTAGTGTTGACTACGTCAGTTAGAGGCTAGACCAACTTTTTCAATGTGTGATGGGGGTGTAGACTGATGATGGGGCCACATCAGTCCTATGGGAATATTTTCTTTCTATAGATACAACCATAAAATTTCATCCTCATCATTGACTATTTGTATTTTGTAACTTCTATTATCGACTTTGTATGGAGGAGAGCCATTTTTTTGGATGTGGATGGTCAGCATGTGGTTTTCTTCAGTGAGTGGAGTTTTCAGGTGGGAAGTTGGCATGTGGTGCTTCATATTTCCTCATTGGATGAGTTTTTAGTGGAATTAGTGGATACTAGGATGGTAGAGATTCCCAGGGTTATTTGGGAGTTCCTGAATGTTTTTACTGAGGAGGTTATGATGTTACCCCCTCAAAACGACATTGAGTTCGGGATAGACTTGAATCCCAGTACTTCATTGATTTTGATATATCCCTATTATATAGAACCTTGTGAGTTGTAGGATTTGAGGGTTCATATAGATGATCCGATACATAAGGGTTTTATCTGGCCTAATGTGTCATCATGAGGTTCTCTGGTGTTGTTTTCCAATAAGGTGGATGGTAGTCTAAGGTTGTTTATAGACTACCAGAGGTTGAATATGGTGATGGTTAAGAACTTTTACCCTCTTCCAAGGATATAAAATCTGTTTGACCAGCTGAGAGGGTCGATTTGGTTTTATAAGATCGATCTTTGGTCTGGATATCACTAGTTGAGGGTAAAGGAGGGAGATATCTTGAAGACTACCTTCAAATGTAGGTATGGGAACTTTTAGTTTGTATTCATTTCATTCGGTGTTAAGAATGAACCATATTTGTTCATGGGGATTATGAACTCAGTGTTTCATGAGTTCCTAGATCGGTTTGTCATTGAATTCATCAATGATATCCTAATCTACCCAAAGTCATAGGAGGAGCATGTTGAGCATCTCATAACTGTCTTTTATATTCTTTGGTGATGCCATCTTTATGGATAGTTGTCCAAGTGTACATTCTAGATGTTAGAAGTGAAATTCCTTAGGAATTTGGTGTCTCAACAAGGTGTGGAAGTTGACCTGTTGAAGGTCGAAGCGGTTGTTTCTTGGGTATCACCTAAGAATTTGGTAGATGTTCACAGTTTCCTTGGTATCGCAGGCCATTATTAGAGTTTTGTATCTTATTTATCTTGATTTGTAGCCCCATTAATAGCTTTGACCAGGAAATAACAAGATTTTTTGTGGAGTAATCAGTTTCAGGCAGAATTTGGTTACCTAAAGGTAAATTTGGTTAGTTCTCTAGTTGCCTAAGGAAGGGGTGATGTTTGAGGTGTTTTATGACACTTCCTATTTGGGATTAGGATGCATGTTGATGTATTAGTTATTGATGATCTCTTATGGGTCTAGGAAGTTATGTTCCTGTGAGAATAAATATGTCACCCACAATCTAGAGTTAGCAGTAGTTGTTTTCACGCTAAAGTTGTGTTGGCATTACCTCATTGGGGAGTGCTTTGTGGTCTTCACAGATCACAAGATCTTGAGGTATATCTTTTCTTAGTGTGATCTAAACTTGTGGTAGAGAATTTGGATGGAGTTTCTTAAGGATTATGATTTTGAGATCTCATACACCCTAATAAGGGGAATTTTATGGCCAACACTTTGAGAAAGAAGTCGTAGAAGTGTGTTGTTCAGGATTCTATGGATTCTTAGAGAGAAATTGAGGGGTTGGAATCCTTGAACTTATATGTAAGTGTATATATTGGTAGAGGCTATTTATTTCATATGATGATGCATTCTTATCTGAAGCATCATGTGGAGGAGTCTTAGTGGGGGGACTCAGAGGTAGTGGTGATGCACAATCATGTTATCC
This sequence comes from Viscum album, assembly GCA_963277665.1. Classification (NCBI taxonomy): domain Eukaryota; kingdom Viridiplantae; phylum Streptophyta; class Magnoliopsida; order Santalales; family Viscaceae; genus Viscum; species Viscum album. The sequence goes on along the minus strand of OY728159.1, from coordinate 286,957,127 downwards.
ATAGTGATGATCCAGAGGGATGGTTAAAGGGTGGTCATAACCAAATGTGGTTTTGTGAAAGGTTTTTTTTTATGATATAAATGTGAAATGTATTTCTTCATGAGTTCAATATCTCACCCTTGTAAGTATATCTAGGAATTTCTAATATTTATTGTGGATTGAGGATGTAGTTTTGGTGGACCGGTATGAAACAAGTAGGGGTAGTGTTTGTGGCGAAGTGCTTGGTTTTCCAGCAGGTAAAGTCTGATCATCATGTTCTTGGTGGTTTTTTGCAACCCTTGGATGTTCCCGAGTGGAAATGGGATGAAATATTGATAGATTTCTTCAGAGTATTAGCCAGAACTCAGGGAGTTTGTGATTATATCTAGGTGATAGTGGATCGGTTGATGAAATCGGCCTAATTATTAGCAATCAAGGAGTCAGGTGCAGTAGATTCCTTGGATAAGAGGTATGTGGATTAGGTGGTGCAGTTATATGGAGTCCTTAGGTCCATTGTCTCTGATCAGGATTCATGGTTTACCTCACGATTCTATAAGGGATTTTATCATTCTTTTAGAACTCAGTTTCACCTCAACACTACTTTCCACCCCCAAATAGATGGGAAAATGAAACAGACTATCCAGATGTTAGAATATATTTTGCAGGCATGCATCCTATACTTTGGTGGATCTTTGGTATGAAACCTTCCTTTGGTAGAGTTTTCTTATAATAATAGTTATCACTCTTCTATTGGCATGGCCCCATTTGAGGATTTGTACAGGAGATTGTGTCATTCTTCATTGTACTATATGGTGGTTGGGGAGATAGTTGTTCTTGGTCCTAATGTGGTGCAGAGCATGACAGAGAAAGTTCATCTTTTCCATGAGAGGATTAAAGTTGTGCAGGACTGAAAAATTATTTTTTTGATCTCAAAAGGAGGACCTTGGAGTTCAATGTTAGGGACCATGTATTATTTAAGTTTTCCCCTCTATGTGGGTAGTGGAGGTTTGGTAAAGAGATTAATATTTCTCCCAGGTTTGTTGGGGCCTTTGAGGTATTGGGTTGAGTTGGAGAAGTAGCATACCAGTTGGAATTGCCACCGTGGTTAGAGAGGATCCATGATGCCTTTCACGTATCTCATATTTTTCAATATCTTCACGATGACACCCATGTCCTTGACTGGGGAGATTTGGATATCAAGGATCACACAACATTTGTGGAGCGTCCACTAGAGATCCCAGGCTGTCAGAAGAATGCGCTGTGTGGAAAAAACATTTATTTGGTTCATGTATTCTAGAGGCATGGTAGCCTAGAGGAGGGTACTTCGGAGTGAGATATTCAAATGTGTTCCCACAACCCATAGTTTTTTTGAGTTTTTATTTTCTCTATTCTTCTTTGTGATGTGATTTTTGAACTTTCTTTTATGAGATGTGATGTTTTCCTTGGATTGTGATGTGTTTGGTGTGATGAATGATAACTTCCTGACATATGAAAAGGGTAGGACCCAATTCCTAATTGATACACACTAACTACAATGTGATTAAACCTGTGTGGGTAAGTTAGTGATGCCCAGAGTTGATAGTATCTTGACATGGAAGATGTAATTTTCTAATTTTTTTATTTGGGACACTATGGTCCGTTGGTTGTAGAAATTGTTGGTTTGGGTTGTGTAGAGGTTGGTATGGCTACTCAGTAGTTGTGTGGTAGTTTTTTTGTGTTATAGGAGGCAAATTTTGGTTGTGAAGTATGTTTTTTAGTTGTTAGGTTTTCATGTTTGGCCGGTGGTAGCATTTGATGTGTTGTGAGACTCTTGAGAGGTATCTCATGGGGGGTTGTTCAGAACCCCTTTTTCTTCTAGGCTTGGTTTTGGAATCTCGAGGGTGAGAATCATTTGAGAGGTATATGATGTATTGGTTCATGCCCTTCCGGTTTGTTAGTTTTCCAATTTTGGTTGTTGGAGGTGTTTGAGGGAGGTTTTGAGAGTTTTTTGTGGAAGCTGGAGGTGTAGCAGACTACTGCAAGAAATACACATCATGTAAGTGTATTACATGAAATGAAATTTGGTTTCATGGATTATCCATGGATGGTTCATAACATGTAGTTTTTTAGGGTTAAATAATAAAAAGATGATGTGTTTTTTGACAGATTCTAGAATCCTTGGATTACATGACATAAAATTGGAGTACACATCATTTAATTCCCCAATGTTGTATTGTTTTAAAGGTTTCAACCACTTGGGTTTTTTCCAAACCCTATAGTCAGTGGATATTCTCTCATCCTAGGTGTTTGAAAACCTTCTCCTTTATCATTAGATATTCCTTTCTATGGGGTTCGATCCTTGGGCTCTCGTCTTCAATCTGTGGTGATTTTCCTCTTGTTCTTGTCAATTTCCTTTCATTACTCTTCAGGATTCACTTCGGTGATGTTGTTTTTATTTAGGGTGTGTGTTAGGTTAAGTTTTGATAGTCTTTGTGTTTGGTGTAGGTTGATATATGGTTCCTTGTGGTGTGGTTGTAGTTTGTGGGCATTCTTCTTCACCTTGTGGTGCGCAGTGAGTCAAAAACGTTTCTTTGAGGTAGGATTTCCCTCTTTTCTCTTTATTGTGTATCATGCGGGGGGTTCTTTTGTTTACCTATGGGTTATGGTTTTTTTGGTTTAATTAAAGATAAATAAATGGTTGATTTAAAATTAAATGGTAAAGGGGTTTATTTTTCATTATTTTGTATCTTTGATATTATTGTGATATTGTGGATTGTGCGGGCTTGATTCCCAACTAAAAAATATAGATTTTTTGGGGATTTTTTTTAACTAGATATATGTGTTGTGATTGCTACTTTGGTTTTGATCGTTGCGATATCACCCTAAAAATGGAAATTAGATAACCACTTATATTTGGTTAATAGATTGGTTTCCCCGAGATTATGATTTGTGTGAGGACATCCCTAAAATAGAGTGGAATGTGATAAAATCCCCTTTATAAATCTATAAAATAATCTTGATGTATTGTGATGTGTGGTTGGGGAATGTGGGTTTGATGGTTTCTGTGTTTTTCTTTTGGTGCGGTGAGGTGATAGTTTGTGGGTCGTGCTTTTGGGGTGGTAAGGTGAGGTTGTTGGGGATGACAGGTTTCTTGTGATATGTGGTTATGTTTTGCTAGATTCCTGAGTGGTGATGGAATAAATGAATGTTTAATAATGTTTGAAATGGCATGGGTTGGTTTGGTTAATGGGATGGAAATTTGTTAATGGAAAATTTAAATAGTGGTTTGTGTGGTTTAATGTGGTTGATTCTAAATAATAAAATTAATGGGTGTTAAATATGAATGAAATGTGAAGCTACATTATATTAGCAGGGCTCTTCACCTTTTGAAATGACTGTTGCAGATACTAATAAATTCATTTTGATGTGGCAGTAAAGGTGGTGGTGTTGTGAGTTGGTTAGTTTGTTTTAAAACCAATAGGTTAGGTTTAAGTGTTTGATACTATATATATAATTGGATTTTACTTGTGATTTATATACACACCCCACCCACATTGATCACTATGTTCCAAACACCCGCATAGTCATGCTAGGGGTGTCTTTCCCAACATCCCAGTGGGAGGATGGATGGATGGCCACCTGTTCTTCCCTACTCCCTCTTCTAGGTGATAGTGGCCCAGGTGTCTTCAGGACAGTTGTGATGTGTGGTCCCAAGAATCTTTGGAATGAGACATGATATGTGTCCTAGGTTTCTTTGGGATGTGATGAGTTTTGATAGCCCATGTGTGTGAGGGCAGGGTGTGATGTGTTGTGATAACCCAGGTGTGTGCGGGAGGGATGTGTTGTGATTTCTCGAGTGTGTGTAGGTGGGATGTCTTGTGATTTCATAGGTGTGTTTAGGCGGGATGTGATGTGATATATTCGGAAGAGGTGGGAGTTCTAGGAAGTTTTTCATTGGGGTGTGAGAGAATCTAATCAGTTATAAAGTGATGTGGGGTACCCTATCATCGATGTGTTTTACTTTATATCACATTACTTGATGTACGTTATTTGGTGATCATGCCTTGGTGAGGTTGGGATGGTTAGTATACCTTGATAGGTGTTGTTTGGTTCTATTGTTTTCTCATAGGTGCATTATTATGGTTCTTACACATGTGTACGAGAGACTTGAGTTTTTTCTACTAAACATACTTGTATACTCACCCTACATATATAAAATTGTTTTTAGGTTTCTAGAAGGATTTCATGGACCATGTTGGACCTTACTAGCTTAGATCCTTGATAGTTGTTGTATCTCTTCTTTAGATTTACTTTTGGGTATTTACTTTGGAGACTTTTATATGTATCAATTCAATTTATACATGCATGTAGGATGGTTTGGGTTTCTCTTTTATATTATGTCTTGGAGTTGTTGTGGATGATTCATTATATCTCTCAATCTTGTTTTCTTATAAAGGTTAATGTCTCCCATATTGTGATATTTGTACACCCTTGGTGTTAGTCGCCAACCCGGGGCCTACTGGAGGTGGGACTCGGGGGATCATTATCTTTCTCCCCTAATTGAAGTATCTTTGGAGGGAGAGGGTCATGAAAAATTCGGATGATATTTCCATTGATTTCATCACTAGTTTCCCATGAAATCTTAGTGGGAAGGATTTGATTTTGGTGATCATTGATCGACTCACAAAATCAGTGCATTTTCTACCTATCTGAGAAGCAACAAAAGTGGAAAATCTTGGGGACTTGTATGACTGATATATTTTGAGACTTCAGGGGGTTCCCTCTATGGTTTTATCTGACAAGGATCTGAGGTTCACATCTAGGTTCTAGAATGTTTTTCATGAGGTGATGGGTTCCCATATTAAATTAATCAAATCTTATCATCCACAGATGGATGGAAAGATAGAGTGGTCTATCTAGGTTTTAGAGGATATGCTTCAATCTTGTGTGATTGATTTTGGAGGATCTTAGGAAAAGCATTTTCCTTTGGTTGAGTTTGCCTATAAAAATAGTTATTAGGATTCTATAAGGATGGTTCCCTTTAAGGATTTTTATGGGTAGCTATGTAGATCTCCATTTTTCTATGCAGAGTTGGGAGAGAAGTCCTTGGTTGTGCCAAGTATTGTTCACTATATGATGGGGATGGTTCAGGTGATCTGAAGGAATTTTCTCATATAGAAAAGTCAAAAAAAAATCTTATGTAGACCATTGTCTTCAACAGCTGGAGTTTGAGGTTGGTGGTCAGGTATTTCTCAAAGTTTCACCTTTCTTGGTATATAATTAGTTAGGTAAGTAGGGTAAGTTGGCACCAAGGTTTGTTGGGACCTTTGAGATCATTGGATGACTAGGGAGGGTGGCATATTGGTTGGACTTTCCATCTAGTTTGACATCCATTTACGATGTATTTCATGCTTCCTAGTTGAGGAGGTATACACCATATCCTTCCCATGTTATTATATGGGAGGATGTTTATCTTGAGCCTGATACCACTTTGGTTGAGCATCCAGTTTGAATTATGGATCACTCGGATAAGGTACTTTGTAGTAAAATGACCCCCTTAGTCTAGGTACTATGGAAGTGTGACTAGTATATCTATAAGACATGGCAGTAGGAGTCATTTATGAGATAGTATTTCCCTTATCTTTTTTCAGATCTATAATCTTGAGGGCTTTCTAGGGGCATAAATCATTTATGGTGGGGAGATTGTAATGCCCTGTTACCTTTCTGTCAGGTATGTTTTAACATTTTCTTTTAGTTTCCTTTATTGTTGGATGATTATGGTGAAAAATATGTTATGGGGATAACTTTAATGGTGAAGTCAAGGATTTTTTGGAATTTTCATATTAAACCTGTAGTTTTTGTTGTTCGTTGAGTGATTACACACCATCTAATGGGATTACATGATGTGTAATATCTGATGGGAAGAATTTGTATACTAAATACATGGTGTGAAGGGTTTATAGGCCATGTAATAGGTTCACATAATGTAATAGAAAATATATTGTCTTTAATAAAAAAATGATTTGTTTTTTAGCATATATGAGATTCTTGGATTACATGATGTGTAAGGAGATTACACATCATGTAATAGTCATGAATTGGGATTTTAGGGTGCTTCACGAGTGATTTTATAATTCATTCATTATTGGATTCCTTACTCTCAACCTATAATATCTTCCTAGGTGATTTTGGTTGACTCATTCCCTTCCATATTTCTTTTTTCGGTAATTGATCACTATTTGGTTGGGTTGCTTCTCTCTACATATGCAATCTTTAAGGTTATTCTTTGGTTTTGGTTGTGGTTGTGGATTTAGCTATGGTTGTGTTTGGATTGGTGATTAGATAGTGTTTTCTATAAATCCTTTTTTGTTTCTTGGTGTTCCTTGTATTTTGAAGTCTGTTCTCTTGGTTATCGGTCACCATTATCGAAGGCAGCTATTTTTCTACCATATTGAGGTAGGTGTTTCTATACAATGGGTTAATTTTATAAAGTTCATTTTTTCTTGATAAATTATTTTGGTTTATTCTTTGATTATAAGTAATATGTTCTTTCAAATGATTTCTTGGAAAATAAAATGTTTTTCAAAAAGGTTTTTTCTTTGAAATTGGATTTTCTTGATTTAAAAATGGGTTTTCAAACTCCAAAGTTAATTGGATTGGATTTAAAAATGTTTTATAAAATTTTGATCATGGTTTTGAAATGAAATTTGGAAATTTTCACATTTTTAACCTTGGGTGAGTTGGGAAAGAGATATGGGTAGCCTTAGTGTGTGTACGACACCACTAGAAGGTAACCTTTTGTGATATCGACTAGTAGGACTCAACATCGATTATGATATCAACTGGTAGGACTCGATATCAGTTAGATCCAATGTTGTGATTATTTAGGATTTTATTGTTATCATATAGTATGTATTTTTCTAGAGGCTAGAGCCCGATATGTGAGGTTATTTTTCAGTTTTGGTTATTTATCATATGATTGTTTTTATCATGGATTATTGCTCACAATAATTTAAATGAGGTTATACCACACAAATTCACATGATATTTTGTTTCATGGTTATTTATTTACCTTTTTACTTATTTATCTATGGATATGATTTCCTACTTTATCACTTCTACTTTTCATATATCTGATTTGAGAATATGAAAGGATTTTATGAAAACCAAAGGAGAAAAAGGGGAAATGATTTATAAATGGTTTGTATTTATGAAAATTCTTTGTAAAATTGTTTGTTTTAAAATCTATAATTATTTCATTCTTAATATTAAACTTTTTATAGAAATTTTGGTTATATCCTGTTAGGATTTGGATAAAATCCTACTAGGATTTGGATAAAATCCTACTTGTGCCTTTATGCATTTATAGATTTTGTATTTCCTAATTTGGGTAAATGGAAGAGAATCTTGTAGCATGTTGGCTTCTCTTGTTGCTACTTCTTTTAGTTAAGGTTGTTCTAGAGGTGAATTTTGGTCACATGGGGATTTAATATATTTTTTGTTTTATCCTATTTTGGATTGGATTGTATGTCTTTGTGGTATCTCATCTATTTCTTATTTGTAATTTGGTTTTATGTCTTGTTTTACTTATATTCAAGACCAGTTTATGTTATCCTTTTTTACCTATATTACATGATGGGATGGTTCGGGTGGATTATCTAGTTGACCTGGGTCAGTTCATTATTGGGGTGTCACTCTATGAATAAAGGACCCATTCCCTGAATTTTAAGGAGAGTGTCACTCAATGGGTATAGGACCCATGCCCTGGATATACAGGAGGGTGCCACTTTAATAGTAGAGGACCCATACTCGGACACTGTAGGAGGGTGTCACTCTGATAGTAGAGAACCCATGCCCTGACACCATGGGAGGGTTCCACTTTGATGGTAGATAGGGGACCCATGCCCTATCCTAGCATGAGGGTACCACTATTATGGTAAATAGAGAACCCGCGTTCTATAATAGTAGAAAGGTTCCACTTTGATGGTATATAGAGGACTCATGTCTTGTTCCTGTAGGAGGGTAACACTATGATCTCTCTGATAATCCTACCTGATCATTGCCATTATTTATTGTCGCCTAAACAAGGGCCATGCTCGAAACATCTCGCATCATATCTCAAAATTCAATGTGAAGGCTACCATCATGTTCTACATGGAAAAACTCTCAGGATAGGCTACTTACAGGCCAAAATCCAAGTCCAAGAAAAGGATATACGAGTGGTAAAAGTTTCCTCAAAAGGAAGTACATGGAATGTAGGGGACCCACATGGTGTGTGGTCCCATTATACTAAATGTTTGTGTTCTCACCAGCACATGGCTCATTGTCCATGTAGTACTACACGGCATGTAGTGATACTACATGGCATGTATCATCCACCCAGGACTGAGTCGTGTTATCTTGGCGATGTATGTGTCCTCATACATGACATGTGCCTGGCTGGGTCTGTGTCCATGTACTCTTGGAGTACACATTTGGCATCCAAAAATTATTCACATGGTGTGTGAGGGTCCCACATGGTGTGTGATATTTTTCTCACCCAAAAACCCTAGTTGTCGCAGCTGGGTCACTACACACTGTGTGTTCTTAGATCTACAAGGAAAGTAGTTAGGATTTTTGCATAATTCCAAATCTTGTCCACACACCCCAGATCCGCTGCTACAATATCGAAACTTCCATTTGACCACCTAAAAATGGTGGTAATCACCTTTGACCATCATTTTCGGCCATCTGTTGGCCAAAAAATGGAATTTGATCCTCCTGTACGAAGCCGCCTCACACTGTTGTCACTCATGGTGCCTCCCATTTCCACGTCGGATTCCCAATCCATGGTGGAATCACCCACATCTCATGAACCATCCTGATCCATCCTATAATCACCAATTCATTCGTCACACACAAATTTAGGGTTTAATCACGCTTGATGCCACCTTGCAATGTCGAACCGTAGCCCCATAGGCCAATTGTGAAGATAGAGAATAACAATGGGGGTAAAGCACATAAACAAAAGTGAAACAATCATTTTCCAAGCATTCTTGGCCAAAGAATATAGTTTTGGGATGACCAGGGTGAGAAACATGGCACAATAGGGAGAAATTGAATAAATAATTGAAATTTGATACATAGGCTCATACAAATAATTAAATAAAATGCAAATCAAATAAATAGATTTGATCATTCTCAATATTTTAATCATAAGGGGTGTAATCCAAAAATGATGAGTTCTATATCTAGATTTGATAGATCATTGGTGAATAACTCACTCTCCAATGATGAGGGAAGATCTATTGTGTTCTTTGTACCATGATTCACCTAGATTCAGAAGCTCTTCATCATCCGATATCAATTCGCCAATGATGGGCGGTAGAACCTCCTCTCAAAAATATCAGGGTTATGTAGCTAACCCTAGTGATTTTTCATAATAGTGTATTTATATAGTAAATTTGTTTAGGTCATTTATGAATTTAATTAATTAATTAATTAATCCACTAAATGTGCTCGCCAATGGCTGCTATCTAAATGCTCCGTGATGACCAAGTTTAGTTTATGCCTAGGGTAAATAATGCACTCCATATTCAACCATAGTATCAAATTTCCATTTCTAGACTCCATTTATGATATATTCCATTATTTATAAGAAAATGTGCATGCATGATATAAAATATATTTATTTTTTATAAAATTAATTCTGGGTGAACCAAGCCTCAGAATCACGCACCATCTCATCATCTAGATCATAAAATATTTTGTGATATATTTTAATATCTTAAAATAAAATAATAGGGTCTATACATGAACAAATAAAATTCCCATGTTGCATTTTTTAAACAAACAAAATGTTCATACTACATGTTGTAAACAAACAAAATGGTCATTTTATATATTATGAACAAATAAAATGCTCATGTTATATTTTCTGAACAAACTAAATAACCATGTTTCGTGTTGTGAACAAAAAAACTCCTACACTCAACATTATTATCACATGTGATAACAAATTTTAACCAATGCATTCGAGGTAGATATGGACCCCACTAGTCAGTAATTTATACATATGTGTTCCAATTGATGATAATCATTCATTAAATCATAAATAACTCATGGAAATAAATTGGGTTTCATAAAATTTCTAAAATATATCACCAAAACTAAATTCAAGAATATAATTTATTACTACCCAAAATTTAATCACTCGAAAATATTATTTCATGATAAAATTTATAAGGTGATTCATAAAAAATAATTTCTAAGGAAAATAAATCCTTTATAGATAAAGGGGAAAGTGGAAGTGAAAATATTATCAGATAAATAACTTTGAAAAACACAAATAAATATCCCTTTTATAAATGCTTGAAAACCCCTTAAATTTTTTTAAAAAAATAGATGTTTTGTTCTTGATAAAAAAAAATTAATAATTATCCTTTAAAACCAAGAATTTTTTTTACAAAAGACAGATTTTATAAAAAATATGTTTTAAAAACTTTCTTTAAGAAAAAATAAAAGCATTGAATAATTATTTCCTAAAAACACAAGCCTTTAAAATCCTTTTTAAAATCAATAATTCGTTTTAAAAATAAAATTGTTACTTTTTAAAAAATATAATAATGTTTATTTTTTTCAAAATCATCAAGAGTTAAAATTATTCAAAAAAAAATTTAAAACATGGAAATAAAAATTTGTAAATAATAATTCTTATACAGTGAGATAAACTATAAAATATTTTTTTGAAAACATTTTTACCATACTCAAAAAGGTGAAGTTATGGGTTATATTCAAAAGTCATTTTAAAAAACATGTGGTGAAAACAATTGAAAATTTTTTAATTTTAAAAAAAATATTCAATAATAGATCTTTGAAAAGAAATAGAGGATTTCTAAAGATAATTTTGAGTGGAAGATAAAATGTTTTATTTTGAATGGATGAAAACCATTTTTAATATTTTTAAATACCTCTATTGAAAACCCACATTGAAAAAAGTGGTTATAATATTTCCATTTAAAAATTAGTAATGGAAACTAGTAGAGTTGCATGAGTAAACACATATTTTAATTTCAAAATAATAAAGGAAAACATTTTTGGGAATAATAAACATGTAATAGAGGTAAAATTGGCTTTAAAGGATATGATATTTTCTCTTTAAAAACATTACACTTTTATGAGAAAGAAATTCATCTAGAATTCATATTTAGGTTAAAAAATTAACTTCCACAGAAATAAAAATAAAAAAAAACTTATAAGATAAGAAATAAAATAATTTATCAAACTTATAAAAATTATTCTCAAGTAATAACACTTTAACACAAAGAAACATAATTTGAGTTAACTAAATCTCTTACAAATATAATTGTTCACAAAGAAAGATATATTTAGAGATTATTTATGTTATAAAATTTGAATCTACAAAAAAATAAATAGAAACTACCACATAATAAAATTAAATAGCGGAATGAGACCAAATTGTATGAAATACATTCAAGAAGAACAATCATAACTCAATTAATGCGAATTAAGTTAACAAAACCCTTACAATCTTGTTATCTTTAAAATTATAAAACCATTAAAGGTATAGCATGATATAGATTCATAAAAACCATAAATTTAATGGGTAATTATGATAAAATAAATCCATAACCAATATCTACACCATAAAAAAGGAAACAACTAGTGAATATGCATCATATCTCAATCATGAAAAATTGAGATGAAAAAACCCTTACCTTAGGTAATAATTCATTTTAAATATGCACCTAACATCATGAATATTAAAATTGAGTTTATTTAAAACTTATTTAAGAAAATTTTCCATCTATATTTCATTTTATAAGGTTTTTTTATTATCATGTGTTATTTATATTTTAAATAGATTCTTCTTATAGTGGTTACTTGAGGTAGCCCGGTCAATTTCTTTTAAACTTACTTGGTATAATTAATAGGGTGAAATTTTTTGTAAAATAACTTAATAATATCTAAAAAATTAGTTTTATGTGTTTTATTATTCTATTAGTACAAAATTTATACATTTCTTTATGTTGTTTTCAAAATTGACTCAAATTAAGAAAGGTGACTCAATATGTTCATTTAAGGTGGTTAAGTTTACTATGACTGTTTATTATCGATATAACTTATAGAAGTTACCATATTATCTTTACAAAATATCAATAGTTTTATAAGTATAATTTTTAGACATTAAATACTTTTTTATATTCATCCACTTTAGATGGTGACACTACTACATTTTTTAGTTTTGGCACCTATGGTAGCGGGCGACCGCTATTGGCGGTCGCTACTGATGCTATTAGCGACCGCCAAAAGCGGTGGCTAAAACTGAAATGTAAATGGCGGGATTTTTCCCGCCCCCCGCGTTGTCTTCTTCAATGTCACTCGCTGCAACAGCGTCGACGCCTCCCGCCGCCGCACCGCCACCACAGGTCACCCCCTGTCGCCGCCACCCCCGTCGCCTCCCGTCGCCCCTACCAATGCTGCCGGAAGACCTCTCACCCCCGGCAGTCAACCGATGCTGTTAAATCCCCAAATTCACCCTTGACGCTTCCTCCGGCCACCGTGGTTCTTCCATGGCCGTCAACCCAAGCTCGGGGTCACCTCCAACATGCCGTGCGCGCCCCAGTATACAATCGGCACCAAATAATCGTCGGTTTTCGAAGAGAGTATTGTTGACCGCCATTAGCGGTCGCTATTACTCAATAGTGACGGAGCAACTGCGACCGCCAAAAGCGGTCGCAGGGCGGTCTCTAAAGGGCATTAGCGACCGCTTTTGGCGGTCGCTAAAACCCTCATTTCTAGTAGTGTGATGGAAAAATAGAAAACATCATTCATGGAAGTGGTGGTCCTCACATAGCATGACGACATCTTCATTTTTTGAATAGTTTTGAAAAAAGGTATAAAATGGATGTTATATTAGTATGATACCATTTTATAATATTATAAATACTAATGTTGTCATACTTTAATGGAAGAAAAATATTTCATGGGGTAAAATAATAAAAGAAATAAGAGATCTTGGTTGAGAACATTACCTCTCTCTTTGGATGTTCTCCATTGGGTAACACCTTAAGGATCCTTAGCTTGGTTTTTCAAAAGAAAAATGATTCTAGGATGTGGAGAGAGGGTTTAGGGGATAATAATGTGTAGTTTTATTTTATTTAAATCTTTTTAAATGGTATATAAATGTGGTAGAATTTATTTCCTTTTATAAGTAAAGAAAATGGAACTTTTGTAAATACTCATTATGTTTTCAATGATGGCATTACACTATTCATGGGTCAACGATTAAAAAATGTTAAATAATGAAGTTTTAGGTGATATAAGTTTTATCAAGCCTCTATAATTAATTTTCACACATGTTTTAAATATATTTCAAGTCTTTTACAAAAATATCTTTACACTTTACCATTTTGATTTTTACCTTGGTAACTAGTTTTTACCCAAGTAATTTATGTTTTATTAAAAATATAAGGTAACCCCTATTACAAAATTTTTATTTTATAAACCTAAATTTAATCTCAGTATAATCTAATTAAATTTATAAATAATATAAAATTAACTTTTAAACTAAATCATTTAATAAATAAAAAAATTGTTTTGTAGATAAATGTTTTTATCACCATTAAGTGTTCTTAATATTATATGAAATTAATTACCAATTAAATAAGTGATAATATATTTTTATATATGTGTAAAAATCATATAAAATTCATGTAAAATAGATAAATTTCATTTATTAGATAAAAATTACACAAGATTAATAGAACAATTCTTTGAAAATAACTCTTTTATCATTATCATGGTCATTAAATTAAATATCAGTAATCATACTTTTATAACTAAAAATAAAATTTATCTTATTAAATAATATGAAAATTTTATCCTAAAATATGAAATACATTTTTTATATTTAATTTCTATAATAGACAATTTTTTAATATAAGTTAATAAAAAAGTTTTTAGAGTAAAATATTTCTTAAGCTTTCAAAACATTTAAATTGGGTTTTATATATTCAACCTCGTATTTTTAAATGGTTTATTTTACTTTATAAGTATATATTTTATAGAAAAAAATGGTTTCAAAATCTTTTAATTCATTTTTTTATTATGATAATTTCATAAAAAGTGACGGTATTAGAAAAGTCAATATACTTTTAACTATTAACATAAAAAATATTTCAGAAAAATATTAAAAATTAAACCTAAGATAATATTGAAATTTTGAATCAAAAAATTAAGTTAATTTTTCAAATTATAAAATTTATAAAGTTATCTTTTAAATGAAAATACAAATATAAAGGAAAATTGAGTTCATTGAAAAAATACCTTTTAAAACATTAAGTGTTCATAATACTTTTTTTATGCATTTATAATTGATTCAAATCCTTTTATTTACTATAGGTTTTATTATTATTACATTTTCTTAATAATATTCATCTAACATGTCATGGATCATCATAGTTTGGTTTTTTGTGTGAAACAATCTATCGAACATAGTATTAATTTAGAGATAAATATATTTTTCAAAATATCAGGGTATTACACAAGTGTTGTCAAATTATTTTACCAAAATCAAATTATTCTTATGATAATTAATTCCAATAAAGATTCTAACCTCTATAGTTGATTGGGACACAAAAGGGTCTTTTTATATTTCACCCAAAAAGTCACAACCACATGTAATGCATAATATAAAAAGAAAATCAGCACATGATATTTTTATAAGGTTTGACCACGATGTGGGAAACCTACTCTTTATCATGTAAAACTCACATTGAGACATGAATTCTCCACTACAACATTTTTATCAATTATAATGGGTTTCCAAATATTATCCTGAAACTAGTTCTATTATATTACACAAGCAGGTTCACAATATTACATGTCCAAACCTAGTGTTGCATCCCATAGATCCTTTATACTGGAATCCCACCAATTCTTCTACAAAGTCCTTCCTCTTGAAGTAAGTTGGTACTAATGCATAGGATATTTATATATGTAAATAATATACCTACTTACTCACTTTAGATTCTTCAAATTCCAATAGATATTAATGAATAAATACATACAACTTTATCTCTGGTATTTTTCTCAATTCCCAATTCTTCCGAATATGATCACTAGTTTTTATCACTCACTTCTTCAACACTAAATCTAACCAGTATAAATCAAGTATAATTTCTCATCACTTTATTATTTTCTTCTTACTTGACTATATCTAACCAATTGAAATAAATCCGCTCACTCAACTTTCACTTTTTCTTCTTCCTTTGAAACCCAAAGTACTCTATTACTGTAGAATATGCTTGGTTCTCTTTCTATTCTTCCTTAATATAGTATGTAGTGGCTTCACTTAGTTCTTCTTCCTTGAGATAGTTTCTCCTTTATCTCATCTAAATTGTTTTATTCTTATAGATCTCTATTTATCTTGGCCAACTCACTTTACAGCATTATTCCACACCAACGGCTCCTTCATGTTACTTTTCTTTCATTCTTGATTTTATCACTCACATGTGCAGCTGTATTAAATTTATTTTTTCATTTATAATATCTATAAATGGAATATAATGATAATTTCTCCATACTAGACAAAATTCATAATTATCGAATACCCATTTTAGGATCCCCATGATATTTCATGCACTCTTTTTCAACTCAAAGGATATTCAAAACAGGCCGTCATTTAATTGATCTCACATGGTAAAATATATTATTATTTTATTCTATAGTAGGCTCAGCTTTATATTCTTTAAAAAAACTCCAAAAACTTTGCACTTTAATCACCTTAACTGTATGAAAATCATACAATTCACATTTCTTATGGAGTGGAACCTCTTTCTTACTATGTGAGATCTTCCCATGAAGACCAATACAAATTCAGGTTGAATATGTACACAAAAATAGAATCTTATATTCATCTTCTTCTAATTATTAAATCATAGTTGTGTTTGTTATATTTAAACAATTTATGTTCAGCACCAATCATCTTCTGATTTATTATTATATTTTAATATTTATTTAGTTCTAGAAATTCCTCATTTCAGTATTGGGTAAATTCTCAACCTTCCATCTCTTCTTTGATCTTCTTTACCTTGGTCATGAAGATCAGTAACTCAATCATTCATCTTGGATATCAATGATATATACTTTACTGAATAGTCCAAGCTTTGAATCAACTTCTTCTACATTATTCTTGAAAACTCATGAAGTTTTATTTTCTTTATTAAGTAACTCATCCAATTAATATTATCATCTTCAGCTCACTTTTATCTCAATATTGGATCATGGATAAATATATATTCATGATTTTTTTAAATTTAAATCACAACACAACATCATCATATGTGATTTTCATTAGAATACTTGAATTATGGAAACTCAATTTTTAGATTTTAAAAAATCCTCTCAAATTATCCTTCTTACTTTTATATTCTTCTATAAGGCTTGGATTTCAAATATCAAAATTTTATATCTTGAATAACAAACCCTTTTAGGTGTTTGTGATGTTTGGAAATATGAATATCAACTTTGGAATCATCAAAATTGATTTCCACTTCAAATTCTAAATCTGGAAACTTGAATTTTCAATCTGTATAATTCTCTAAATTCTCTAAGTGTTGATAAATACACATAGTGGAAGATTATATATATGTAGCTTATAATTCAAGGTTATGAAACTCACTAAATAATTCTTATGTAAATCATGATTCTATAGATTATTCTTACATATATAATCAATTCATTCTTACACTGAGCAATGATGTTTATATAGCATGGATGGTCCTTACACAAACCTGAATGATGTTTACCTAGAGAATACTTCATGTGTATGTAGCACTAGATGATGCTTACATGGATTCTTGGATAATGCTTATGCAGGAAAATAATTTTTTTCAACTCGAATATATTGTATTATAGTTACATAAGAAATATATAATCCTTACACATGTCATAGATTATGCTTACACAGCATAGGGAAATAAACCATTTGTATTTCTTCAAACATAGCCATTTTTCATCCTTAGCATCAAAATTATGGATTTCTTTAAATTAATTTAGATCCATTTAAACTGAATTTAGGACATCTCCACTCTTATCAAAACTTAATTCAATTATTGTTCAACACTAATATTAAATAGCCTTCATGTGTGATACACATTGGATGTTTTCTCAATATGTTTATCACTTCAATTTCCCATTAAAACTAGATTTAACCTTTGTTAATAATATCTCACAATCAATAAAAAAATATTTATCACCTCAAAACCTTTGTAAATATCGTATATTGTACTTACACATCCTTGGTATTTGTCTTTAACATGAAGAAAATTTTAATAATTGTCTGATGTTATGGATTTATCAGTAAGCAACCAATTCTTATTTACCCAAATACATGGGTGTCCATCTCACTTACTCTATTAACATGAGATATATTCTCCTTTAAATATAAAATGGAAGATACTCTCTTCATTAGAATGCTTTGAATTACATTATATTAAGAACAAATACAACCCTATCATCTTAAAAACCTAGGGCGCCAATAGGAATACAGTTAAGTCCATGTCATGAAAATCCAAGGGGAGAACCGAACAACATTGTGTTCAATAATATCCCCCTTGGTGTCACCTGAGGGGTGTTCAATCCCTACCCTGAGCTTTGATACCAGGAACAGTTCGTGCATCCATCCACCAACACTCACCTTCTGTCATGATATTTTCTGCTTTGGGGTGTCCCACGCATCATAGTTTTCTCCCATGGATATCAAACCCTATTTCCATGGTAAAAGTTATCATGATAGGGAGGAAGTTATTCCCTTATTATTAGGAATCTGTGAACCTCCCCACACCTCAATGTGGGAATCATGACTTTTTAATAGGTACACACCAATAAGAGGATGGTTAACACCATGTCATGAACACCTGAGGGGAACACTAAAAATCCTTGGGTTCAATAATCCCCCATTGATGTTACCCAAAGGGGTGTTTGAGCTTATCCTCGGATTTTATACTAGGTACAAGTATTTTTTCCATCCACCAGTTCTTGTCTACAATCATAATAATATCCACTTTGGGGCATCCCACCTCTCATAATTTTCTCCCAATGGAATCACACCCACTTTCCATAGAAAAAGTCCTTTTGATAGGGAGGAAGTCACACCCTTATTATCTAGAATATATGAACCTCTCCACACCTCAATTTGGGACTCAATTCTTTCTAATAGACACACACTAGTAGTAGTTTGGTTAGGGATATTTCATGAACACCATAGAGGAGCATTGAACAACCCTAGGTTCAAAAATATAATAACATCTAAAAATGGATAGAATCAAATACTTATGTGATGAATTCATATAAGATTTTTTTTATATAAAGTGGATAGAATTACAATGAAAACACTCATGCTGGTTTAGTTTTTATCTTGGATTTGTTATGAGGTAAGATTGTATCACATAATCTTTTGTAAATATTCTTTGAATTGGTGAGTAAATAAGGAAAAAGAGGGAGATACCCTTGTATTATAAGTGAACTCTTACTAAATTCACAATTATATATAGTGAGTGGTGATATCCTATGGTTTGTTGACACACTATTAGTGTATGCTCCTTGGACTAAACCTTAGTGGTAAGCCAAGTAAAATTATCATGTCGCTTCCTTTACCTTTTTGTTCTTAGATATTGTGCATGATTAAGATTGATAGATTCAATGTGTTATTGTCAATGGGTTAATAAGATCCAATCAAAAATAAGAAAAACTGGACTCAATAATTCACTATCCCCCTCTTAGGGTGTACTAGGATGCAGTGGTTACAATAAGTATGAATCCTTTAAATGGATTTAGAGGGTTTTAAAAATCCAAAATAACAAGTTTCACACCCCCATACTTCTTGAAACATCCCCTTATAAAGATCTTAAGGTAGAAGAAGAAAAAAATAGGAATCATGGCATTCATGTTGTTTTGGAATGACAATGTGTTTTTTAGTATGACGCCCATGTTGCTCTTGGAAATAAGAGAGTATCAACATCAATAAGTAACACAACACCCATTCCATACGAAATAATCCTCATTTCATTCACTATATCATTGATCATGAGAATATCATCATCTAAGGTGAATTTCCATAAAGTGATACAATGTCGTGTAGAAAGTTACATGCCAGTGTGCAAAGTATGTGGACTGCTAATATTTTCAAAATAATCAAAAAAATTCATAATTTCATCAATAATTAAATTAAATAATAAAACCATATTTTATTCATGAAAAAAATCTCATTCCCTTCTTGAAATCAAAAGTAATATCACTATTTTATTCAACTATAAATTCATCAATATTTAAATATTCCATGAATTCATTTTTAAAATAACCATTAGACATAAAACCATGAAGGTAAAAAATATTCATACAAAAATTAATTACTACTTATCCATATTAATCATAATTCTAGATTTACATGTTTAACTATTCAATATAGATTACTAAACCATGATCTAATCATAAATGTTGAGAATGAAGGGGTTAAAGTCACCTACCACTTGAGTCACTTTACAAGATTGGTGTTATTTATTGACTTTGTAACCACATTCCAATGATCTTGAGGAAAGAACAACCAAGGGAGGAGAAAAAGAAGATAATGATTTGATAGAGAGAAAATATAGGTGTCACCAGCCTCTTTTTATTAATGAAAAATACACCTTCCATATCCAATAGCCATCATTAAACACTTTTAATTTTAATAGAATAATAATTCACATCTCAAAACCCATGACTTTACCACCTTAATAACCATAGACTAAATAGATATCCTTACTCTAATTCTATGTTGATGGGTCAGATAAATGAAAAGCGGGGGGTGAATTACCTTTTAAAAAAGTGATAAATAAAATTGATACTATAAAATATATGATGATGCAAATCAATAAATTGATATAATTAAATCAAAGAGTTTTAGAAATTAAAATAAGGTAACTAGGTGAAAAAAATTTAGAAGGTAAAGTGTGGAAATTAAATGGATATGAGAAATTTGGGAAAGAATTTTGGAAATAGTACCCAAAGGTACCCCTATGACTCTTACCCAAGAGAATTATTGTGAGTTTCAATATAATAAAATTCTTGGTTTGAATAGGAACCAAGAAACAAAAAAACCTTGGTTTTAATGGAAACCAAGAACCTTAAAAACAATTTAATTTAACAGAATAGAAATAACCTCAATCTATTAGTTTGAATAGATAACCAATAACCAAAGAAATAGAGGGAGAATAGAATATATGATTTTCTTTATTACAATCCCTTTACAATTCATTAACTTAATTCTCTCTTGAAAAAATTAGAACAAGATAGATATTTAGAGAGTAAAGGATAATAAATGAGAGATAAGGGTTTTTTAAAAAATTCTTCAAAGGAAGAGAGAGAAAGAGGCACAAAAGATGGAACAAGAATGTTGTTGGTTATTTGGATAAAGTCATTGAAGAATAAACCCCTCTTTATTTGGTGCCTTGATCTCCTATGATGATGTTCACTTTTTTCTACTTTGAGAGAAGAGGAGGAAGATGGAACTTAAAATCCATTGAGATATTATGAAGTTGTTGAATATTAAAGACCCTTTCATTTACTTCACGCTTCAATTTGATGATGTTACATGTCTCCCAAAGTCTTCTTATATATCCTCCATAGGGTTTTGGGGTCCAAGGGGTCAATCCACGACATTAAATTCCTAAACAGGGCACTTTATGACCCTAATAAATGCCTGCCAAACTAGTAGTCTTGACACCACTAGATACCAAGTATCCTACATTGGGTAGCTGGTGGCCTACTTGGTAGTCTATAAATACTATCTATTTTCACCAAATATTGGGTAGCCTCCACTAGTTAGTTGGTAGGATATCTAGATAAATGGTGGTTCTTCCACATACTATTGTCTAGTTGTTAGCACTACACTGTCTAGCCAATGCTTCCCTACTACAACAATCTTGAAATAGGTCCTTTAATCCCACTTTGAATCTATCTAATATTTGGATTACTTCCAGTCAAACTAACTCAATAGAAACAAAATAAAACACTAGAAACACATTGAAGAAATTTATAAACAAAATATAGTGCTTTTTATCATTAAAACAATTATGCTTTAGGGTCCAACAATCTCCACATTTTTTATGATCACAAAAACTTATTATAAAAATCAAGAAAAGGAAGAGGGAAGAGATAAAAAGTAATGTGTTTACCAAATAATCAAAAAATCATGTCTCCAGCATTGTAATACTTTGAAATATATTTCTCCCCCTCGATGAAACATCATTTAAAGAAAACGTTCTTTTATTTTTTACCTCCATAAAAAAATTATCCCCCTTTGAGATTATTAAAAAGGAACTTTCAAAGTAAGAGGTTCAGATAGATATGAAAAGATAATATAATATAATTTCAAAACAACTTTTACACAATATTTAATTCCCCTTTAAAGTATGGTTATTTTTAAAAAATTATGATTCATAATATTAAGATATAAAAACAACTAATCATAAGAATCCATATTAAAAACATGATTTTAAAAAATATATTCATGATAGTTCATTGAAATCATGATTATATAAGAGAAAGGAGAAAATGAAAATATAATTAAAACAACTCCACCTAAATGAAACAAGAAAATCATATAAAAACTAAATACTTCCTAGATTTTATTTTAGATCTCAACTCTATGGATTTTTCTTTTGACAACATACTTCTTTGGGTTGGATCATCCTTTCATTGTATAGACACTATATGAAATATCAATTAAGGTTCATGGGGAATTCATATAAGATATCAAAAAAAATTGGTACCCTTTGGGGTTTTTTAATGTTAGAACAAGATGATTTGTGCATGGAAATAATTTTAGGTCCACAAACATGTGCAGGTAATGATTTATGGACCCAAACCTACTTAGATTTTTTAGAAATATTATAAAAAATATGGATTTATTTGGGCATTCCATATTTGAAATTTTTGTAATCACATTCATATATAATATTCCCATATTTATGAAAATATTTTCACAGTTTATTTTGAGAAACACCTTTCAAAAAGAAGTGATTTTTGAAGAAGTTAAATTATCATTTGAAAAACTAAAATCGTGAATATTTCTTTTAATTCATTTAGAACCAAAGATAATATTAATATTTTTTCACCTTGTGTGAAATTTGAAATAGATATTTTGAGATCCTTGATTCTGGTTTTAAAAACCTCAACATCTGATTGATCTTTTAATTTCAAAATCAAATCATCCTTTTCTTTTAAAACTTGACCTTCTCATCAACCTATTTCTTATACTTCTAATTAATATTTTTGAAATCATAATAAAGTTTTAAGTAATTTTTTCCAAGATATTAATAGGTTATAATTCTTTAATAAAGAGGAAGAATAATAAGAATATGTGGTAGAAGAGTAATGAGAAAGAGGGTGAGACATGGGAGTACTAAATTTGTTACATTCCTCGAGATGTGCAATGAGGAATTTTGGAATTTATTATCTTGATGAGGATAAATAACTCTAATTAGAAACTTTAAGATATTTATTAATTTTATTATTGTATTTTAACCTATTTTTATAGATTGGGAGGTTCAGTCTTATATGACCCTTTTTGTTTCACTCATAGCACATCACTTCTGGAACTTTAATAAGATCTTTATTTCAGGAATGTCAAGATGATTTCTTCTTATTTAGGGGTTTGTACACTATTTTGATAATCTATTAAAGTTCTCCTTCATCATAGGATCTAATTTTGGAAGAATATTTATCTTTGATTACTTTAAAAGCAATGTTCTTCTTGGTTTCCTTGACCTTAATTTCTTCTTTAACTATTTGGAATTTCATCGTTATTTCATATTTCATTAAAGATCTAATAACTTCTTTAACCTCCATTATTTTTATTTCCTTGGATTCCTGGATTTTTGTGAATTTAAGAGCTCGCAAACTAGGTCAAACACAAATAATTTTCTTCATGAGAGTTTCTAAAGACAATTGATCACTAAGATATTTTCTACCATTGAAAATGTCAGTGAAATGAGTAAACTTTCTAGTAATAGATTCATTTCTATGCATAGAAAAACTTTCAAAATCCTAAATATACTTGTATAATCTAGCATCCTTTACTTTATTCATGCCTTCATGTGTGACTTATAAGAATTAAAATATTTCATAAGCCATTTTACAAGAATAAACATGATTAAACTCATTATGTTCAAGACCATAATGTAAATCATTCATAGCCTTTCCATCTAATTCAAAAGATGCAATTTCTTAGGGAGTCCATTTATCTTCCAATTCAATTGTATGAGTATAACCATGCATTACCATTTTCCAAATAGGATATCCAATGCTTATAAGAAAAATATACATGTGAGTTTTTAAATATGAATAATTTGTGCCATTAAAAATAGGAGCATGTGAATAAGAATGAGATTCCATAAAAATATGTACTTTGAAATTGGTAAATATTTTGAAAATAAAAAACAATTTTTAAAATGATAATTCGAAATAAAAACAAAGTTATCCTTTGATAATAATTGTTATGTCGGATAAATGGTAAGAGGGGGTGAATTTCCTTTTTTTAAGCAATAAGTAAAATTGATGCGATAAAAGACACGATGATGTAAAGAAAGAAATTGATATAATAAAATTACATCACTATAGAAACTAAAACAAGGAAATTATGTGAAAATATTGTGAAAGGTAAAGTGCAGAAATTTAATGGACATAAGAAATTTGGAAAAGAAGTTCGGTGATATCACCCGAAGGTACACCTACGTCTCCTACCCACAAGAACAATTGTGAGGTTCAATATAATAAACCCATTGGTTTGAATGAGAACCAAGAATCCAAAAAACCTTTGTTTTAACAAAATCCTAGAACCTAAAAAACCGTTCCTTTTAATGGAATATAAAGAACCTCAATACCTTGTTTTGAATGGATAACCAAGAACCAAAGAAATATAGGGAGAAGATAATAGATTAATTTCTTAATTTAAATCTATTTGAAATGATTGAAATTCACTCTCTCTTTAAATAATTAGAACAAGATATAGATGGAGAGAGAGAAAAGGATAAGAAGAAAAGTCCAAGGAGTTTTATAAAAAGAATATAAATGATGAGAGACAAAGAGGCACAAAATATGGAACAAGAATGTAATTGGAACTTTGGATGAATTTGTTAAAGGAAACACCCTTCTTGATCTAGTTACTTGATATCCTAAGAAGATGTTCTCTTTGTTTATACTTTGATAGAGGAAGAGGAAGATAGAAGTTTGAAGCTCTTGATATGCTATGAAGTCATTTAAGATCAAAGAGCCTTTTGTTTGATGAAAACTTTAATTTGATGATGTTCCATGCCTCCCAAACCCTCTTTATATAGCCTCCATAGGGTGTCGGGGTCCAAGGGATTGATCCACAAAATTAAAGACCTGAACATGGAACTTTATGAATATTATAAATGTGCCCATGGACTAGTAGTAAGGAAGTCACTGGATACCTGATAGCCTCCATGAAGTTCCTAAGGATCATAGAAAAACTGAAAATGGGGGTCAAATTAGTTGTTATATTTTTATGAATTTTCATAATTAAGAAACTTAATCCCTGTAACTTGTTATAGTTATTTCCTCATCACTATTTAGTAAACTCACATGCATGAAAAAATAGGAAAGTAAGCAAAGAACGCAATATTTACAAGGTTTGGCCTCAGTGTCAGAACCTACATCCTTTCCATGGCCACTCCCATTGAAAAATTAGGAAACTTAAGGATTTTATAGGGTAACCTTGGCTCTAATACCACTTTAAAGGGGAACCTTGTCTCTAATCCCTCTATTGTTGACAAAATTGATATTTTCCATGCTAAGGATTTGACAGGGGAACCTTTAATCTAATACCACTTGAATTTCATAAGGATTGTAAAATAAATGATAAGGGGGTTGAATTAGTTGTTATATTTTTAAAAATTTATAGCTTTAAAAAACTTAACCCCCTATATCTTGTTAGATTTATTTCATTATCACCTTTTAGTAAACTCACATGCATGAAAAAGTAGGAAAGTAAGCAATACACATAAGATTTACAAGGTTTGGCTTCAGTGTGAGAACCAACATCCTTTCCATGGCCACTCCCATGGGTACATGGAAATTCACTATTTTAAAAACATGAATACAACTTTTAATTCAACTACAATTGGTCTCCTTCTATCTTCCAATAGTTATAATCATACCGACTCCCATCAGTTTACAGATTTTTCTGACAAAATTTGATCCATAATAAAAATATAACTTTGTGAATTCTTCTCCAATAAAGTTCATCAAGAAATTATATCTGATTCCTCTGTTATATTTATCTACATATGATACACCTTTTATAAATATATGCCTGATACAAACTTTTTTACTTTCATATTTAATAAATCTCATCACATCACAAACTTTCTTCAAGGAAACACTTTGTTTTACTCTTTTTGATAACTAAACTAACCTCTATCTAATTCTTATGATCAAAACATTCTATATGGAAATATTTTTTAACTTCAGTTGAAAAATCACTCTCACAAAAACTCTATATCACTTCAAATTTTTATACATGTGAACATTTTCAAGTATGATTTACTTTTTCACTCCTATTTATAGGTTCTCTAGAAATAGAAAAGTTGGGAAACCAATTTCATTTTCCAACTCACTGAATTTCATAAATATAAATTTCATGCTAATTTAATTTTTTTTGTATGCTTCTCAAATATTATAGAATATTCTTTAATATTTATGAATTATATAGAATTTCCAACTTTATTATAATTTCCTTAATCTCAATGTTTTAGAAACTCATCAAACATTGTATCTTTAACTTTGTATAACTTAAAAATTCAACTTTGTAACACTGTAAAGACTTCATCTTTATAACTACATGAAACTTCAACTTTAAAACTTTATAAAAAAAATTGTAAGTTCATGAAACTTCAGAATTATAACTCTATAAAAACTTCAACTTTGTAACTTCTTGAAACTTAAACTTTGAAAAAATTTAAAAACTTCAACTTTATAACTTGGTGAAACTTTAAATTTGTAAATATGCACAAACTTCAACTTTTAAACTTGGTGAAACTTCAACTTTGTAACTCTGTACAAACTTTAAATTTTTAACTTCATGAAAATTCAACTTCGTAGCTCTATACAAACTTAAACTTTGTAACTTCATGAAACTTAAACATTGTAACTTTGTACAAACTTCAACTTTGTAACTTCATGAAGCATCAAATTTGTAACTTTGTACAAACTTCAACATTGTAACTTTGGGAAACTTAAAATTTATAGATTTATAAAAACATCAAATTTATAACTTCATGAAAAATTGAAACTTTTCATATCTAGAAACATTCTTTGTCTGATCATATTGTTCATGTACATTCTCCGTTTGATCGTATTTTCTTATCTGATCATACTGCTTTTCTGATTTTACTGTTTATCTACTAGATAAAATTTCATCCAATAATAAAGTCTATCTGATTAGAAAAAGTCCATCTAATTACATTTTTCATCAGTTATGCACTTTGTAAAACTTGAAATATCAGACTTTCTTATAACTCATTTTCTAGAATTTTTATCTAGAAAATGTCAGTCTAATTCATTGTTCATCTGTATAAGATCTCATCTTTTTTCAAGTATGTCTCTCTTGAGTTTTGGTTAAACCTATTTAATTTGGTTTTATTTTCTTCTTTAAACCTTGGTGGTTGAGACTTTTCTTTGGGGGTGGGGAGTTTTTACCTGAAAAGATGACCTAAATTTTAGGGATGTTTTTTTGTTTTAATTGATGTAGTCTGGGTATAAATGTGTCAAAGGTCAATGAGGGTTCTCCATGGGTTTGGAAATATTTGGAGGTGGTTTGGGTTTTTTCGATAGGATCTGGGTTGTTCACTGTCTGTTGGACACTTTCACTTCATGAACATGTTACATGACATGAACTTGTTGCTAGGAAGAAATTTGAACTGGTTTAGTGCGTGAAATGGTTACACATTGTGAAACTAGTTCATGTCATGAAATGGTAGATCGGGGTTATTGTTACCTGAGGCGACACATTTTTTTGTGTATCTTATAAATTGATAAACTCATGACATGAAAGGGATTAACGTCATGAATATCTTGGGAATAAGGGTTTTGAAACATGTTGTGTATATGGTTTTATTTCATCCACCATGAATCATCCTCTCTCGAACCCTAGGGTGACTCTAAGTGATTTTGGAGAAATTCCATCCCTTTTTGATGTCTTGGTCTAGCGTTTAATCTCCAGTGAGTTTCTTCACTTTGGTTTCTCCTTTTTATTCTGCTATTCTCTATTATAATGGTGGGATCTATTCACCTTAATTGAATTGATTTTTGATCTTGATGTTTGTGTGATCTACGTTTTCCTTGTGATCTCCATCACATTTGTTCTACTTTCCATTCCCATTTGAGAGTGTTTTTTTTATCATATGATAAAGGTAGTTGGTCTATAATAAATACCTTTGGTCTTTTTCTAATTACTTAAGTATGTGTAATATTATGTGATTGTACCAACACAATGTGATTATTAACTAATGGAATAATGGGTGATGATAATCATGTGTTTGGATTACTCCTTGGATACCTTTGTATCCAATGGTGTTGAAACATGGATTGCAACAACCTGTAGGGTGAGCCTGCCCTTGAACAATAATGAACTAGCTAATGGATTAAAATATTTTTTAGCATGAAAAGAAACTTTAGGTGACTTCTTATGATAGTATCACTTCGAAAAAATGGATTACTTCCTTATTTAAATGACTAGAAATACTTTGATATGATATTTTTGTGTACACTGTCATGTTATTGGTTTAAGACATAACTTGATGAATAAAAGGAAATTGAAATATAAAAGGTAATTTGATAAATTGACCTTTATGGTTTATGATGTAATGTTTCATTCTTCTTTCCATTATTACTTGTGTCGTATCTTATAATGTAATGATTATAGGGCTTGGCCCAGCTATGTTGTAATTCTTATAGGTATTATCCTGGTTATGCTAAAATGATTATATAGATTTCTTGGCCCATTTATGGTGAAATGCTTATATAAAGATCTTGACCCAGTTATAATAAAATGCTTATATAAAGGGATTGTCCCAGTTATGCTGAAATGATTATACAGAGGACTTTTCCTGGTTATGTGATTATGTCGTAGACTTGTGGTTACAGTTTTCATGGTAATGTTGCATGATTAGAGATATTATGGCATGGTGTTGAATCGGGTCGATTGTTTTACTGTATTAATTGATTAATTAATACTTTAGTTTATCACTTTATTGCATGCACTTACTATCAGGATAATTTTGTTTAGACATGGTGGTGTCAACCTATTGAGTTTTACCCATGCGCTATTTAGACCACTATTTGGTACCTAAGTAGATTACATAGATACGTGACAGAGGAGGATAGTGTCTCTCCCATTCTCTCTCTCGATCATGGCATAACC
This sequence comes from Viscum album, assembly GCA_963277665.1. NCBI lineage: Eukaryota > Viridiplantae > Streptophyta > Magnoliopsida > Santalales > Viscaceae > Viscum > Viscum album. The sequence continues at coordinate 286,928,683 of OY728159.1, read as the reverse complement.
CTAATGCGGCGGGGTCCTGCTCCCTCCTCCTGATCGGAGGAGGGAGGTTCGCGAGTTCATTTTCATAATAAGAGTGAGTCCTTTTTACCTTTCTCAGATCCTAATTCTCTTCCTCCCTTCCCGAAGGTTTCTTTGTCTCCAAAAGTCCCCAATTTATTTTAGGATGCGCCTCAGCTCCCTCTATCCCCGACGGAGCTCACATGCGCCACAGAACTTTGCAATCTCACCCTGGTTGCTAGGTTCCACCATCATCGTCCATCAGTAGTATATGAATTTGATCATTTTATCTCTGGTTCCTGGAAGCTACAGGAGCGCGTGGTGGTCGGGCTGCTTGATCGGCGTCACTTTATGATTTGGTTTTGGTCGGAGGAGGACCTTATTGTCGCCTAGTCTAGGGCATCCTGAAGATGCAACGGAGCATCCTTCCTTCTGTTTCACTGGTGTTTTGAGTTTCATATGCGGCGCGATCCATCTACAGTCGCAACTTAGGTCAGTCTCCCTGGTCTCCCTCTTTCCTTTCAAAATCCATCTATATTGTGTGTTATTGAGAATATGATTGGAAGATATCTCTGTTCTGGTTGGAGAATAAAGGTCATGTGTCATCCCGTCTATCCAATAATTTGTGTTGAAGTTGATGTTGCGAGGCCACCCGTGAATTGGGTTTGGATCACAGATGGGGAAGAATTCCGGTGGAAGCAGGAGGTCATCTTTGAGTCCTGGATGAGTTACTGTGTCAATTGCTGTCGATTTGGTCATCTGGTGCCTGTCTTCCGTGGCAGGAATGTGACTGGGAATTTGTGAGCAGTGGAACTGGGCTCTGGGGGCTTTGGGAACAATGGTATGGATCATTTTCTGGTTGAGGATCAACATGGGATTTCCTTGCACGGGTGAACTTCAAATAGTGTAAGTGAGGGGAAGGTTCTTCAGTCAGAGGTTACGAAGCAGGTCGGAAATGTGGTCTCCTGTGAGCAGGGAATGAGGGTGAATGGGTGGTCTTAGCCGGCTGCAGAAGGTGAGGTTGTACAGGATTCTGCGGCTGGAGCTGTGGTGAAGGCATAGAAACCTTCATTGAATCCGACTGTGAAGCAAGTTTTTGATTACCTGATATCGGATCTTGGGGGCTGGAAGCGGCCTCTGTCTGATGTCAATGGAAGTGGTCAATTGCAGGTGGTTTCTGTTTCAACTCATAATCAGTTTGAGGTTCAAGAGACTGAGAGGACTACTCCTATTGAGGAAGGCTTGCAAAGGGATGAGTCTGAGATGCATCTTGTTCCCTTTTCTCAGTCGGCAATGAGTGAGGTTACTCTTGGGAAGAAGCCCCACCTTTCCCTTCAATGCATCAAGCCGATTGATGTGAAATTATAGTCACCGGAAGGAGGATGTATTTTTGTTTCAAAGGGTATGTTGAGTGGTGGAACTGAGTGCCAAAGAGTAAGTTTCGTGCGCATCTCTGGTAAATGGGGAAGTGTCTCTAATAGTGACAAGGAGAATGTGAGAGATGTCACCAGAATATCTTATAGTGATATTGTGCAAAGTGAAAAAAGTAAACTGACTTCAGGTGAAGGTGGTATGACTGCTTCGGCAAAAAGACTAACGAGAAAATATTATTCATACTATGACAACCCTGCTTTTTATTACAACTTAAACATGATTTATTACATAAAACTTCACTTGATACAACAAAGAAGATCGAGAGGTTTAGTGTCTTTGGGGCTTAGGATCATTACATAAAAACTTGAAACATGAAATACAACATCTTTATTGAAAACTTCCTTTACATGACCACTACATTCCCTCGTACTTAGCATTGCATGGGATAACCTGAGGACATGCATAAGAAAAGGGTGAGCTATAAATCCCAGTAAGGGAATACACATGGAATAACATGAGGAGAACAATACATGTTAGACATTAGGCATATCAATAGAGAACAAGATAAACATGAACATAAAGGCATGATAAAGCATCATAATCATAACATGGAAATTTGGCAACAACACTTAACATGCAATTAGCATGAGCCAAGGCTCATTGCACATGGAGCATGAGTAAATCTTCATTGCACATAAAGCAAGAGTAAACCCTCATAGCACTTAAATTAGCATGAGTCAACACTCATTGCACATGACGTATCATGATATTATACTTTACCCAATGCATTGGAGCTCTATAAGGGTGCACCCTTCTTAAACATTCCATTTCATTCATAAGTGTTCCACATGGATCATAAAACATAGATTCATAAAACATAATCATTTATTCCATGATAAAGGAATGTGGAATTAATACATGAAACTTTATAATCAATAAGTAAATGTGCATAAAGGTGAATACCCTTGATGGAGAAATGGGCATGGTATTCACTACACAATGACATTGGCTTAGAAAATCGGTGCGATTTCGGCAGCGTAACGGCGTGACATAAGAATTCATAAAAATGGTTGATGAGAGAGAAAGGGGTTACTCATCATATTTACATGTAATGGACACTAAGGAGGTTATATAGATACATGTCCCAACAAATATAATGTAATTTAGATTCATGATACAAAAGTATTGCTTGAATGTAAAAGAGGAGAGAGAAGTTCCTTTCGGAATTTCAGCATAGTAACGGGTGTACATGGGAGGCATTTAATGAGAGAGAAAGGGTCTCTCATCATTCAAACATAAAGAGGGAAGTATGAGGGAGGTGAAAAACCATACCCCAACATTATTAATTGAAATTAAAAGGGCAAAACAACTTAAAGAAAATTGGAAAAAATGAGAAAGGAAGAAAAAACCCTTACTTGGAAGTGTGCTTCCAAAGGCTAGAGAGAGGCTTGTGAGAGGCTTCTTGGGAGCTTGGGGCACCTTGGAAGGATTCTAGAGAGAGTAGGGCAGAGTTTGGACGAACTCCAAAGACTTTGAGTGAGGAGGAAGTGGTAGCTTGGGTGGGTTTATATAGGAAAGGTGAGGGAATTCTTTATTATTTAGGTCTGGGTCCCCTTACATTAAATTAATCCAAACCACAAACCATCCCATTGTTTTTGCCCATGGTTTTTGGAAAAGGGAAGAGGAAAACAATATTTTATAATAACAAAGTCCTAACTTCTTAAAATAATAGGGTTACTTATGTAGAGGTGAGTCATACTCCCATGGAAATTATTTTAAAAAGACAAGGTGTTTAATAAGTGTTGAGGGGTCCATTAATGCTTTGAAAAGTAAGTCAAACAAACCCAAAATCACATTATTTTAATGGTAAAACATATATTGTCCGAAAATAAAAATTATAGTATTTTATTACATCATTATTGGGTCATTATGATGTCATAAAACACATTATATATTTAAACGGTATTTAAATTTTTACTCGAAAATTTGACTGTCTCAGAAAATTATGAAAAATTCACCGTTGGATAATTTCGACATCCTGATTCCAAAAATAACATTTATTTTATCTAAATAATTTTCTAAATATGTTAATTTTTACTTTTAAAATAAAAACTGACATTTATCTAAAATTCACAGGTTTTGACAAAAATGGATTTCAAACCTTAATAAAAATTACAATTTCATTCATAAAATTATAAGATCATTTATATTTAATAAAAATTAATTTCATAATAATATTTTATTAAAATATTATTTAATTCAAAAATCCCTTAATTTAATAAAATATAATTCTTAATTAAATAATAACTAAAAACACTATTTGTACTTTAAAAACTATTTACAATGTATCAATAATGACAAGAAAATATATTCATTATTATATATAAAAAAATAATGTACATGAACATAGTACTATTTATTTGTCACATAACCCCTTAAAACAGCTGCATAAGACCTAAGGGTAAGGTGTGTGATGGTGACAGACTCTTGGGGTGGCTCGGATAACATCACTCGAGTGGTAATTTCTATCAACTTCCACTTCTCCCGTAGACGGTCTCGTTCGAGCTTGACATGATGAAGCTCAGCTTGGGCTTGGTCAAGAGAGAATCCCAAGGATGCCACCTCTTTTCCGAGCTCCGACAAATGGGCTTCGTATGGGGAAATTCTACTGGATGAGGCCATCGCTTCCTTTGTCTGAGTAAATTTGTATTTGTTAAAGCCCTATATTTATACTAATCATGTGATCTCTGTTCAACGGCTATATTAGCAACGGTAAAAATTCTTAACATAAAACCAAAGAAGTTGACATTTTATATAAACATAAAGAGACATTTAATTAGATCAAGATGGATTTCCATTAATGAAACTTTGGGTCGTTACAATATTCCCCCCTTAAGAAATTTCACCCTCGAAATTTTCCTTTTCCCATACTAAAACAGATGTGGGTAACTCAGCTTCATCATTTCCTCCAATTCCCAAGTTTCTTCTTCAAACTTGTGGTTTCTCCACAACACCTTGACGAGGGGCATTGTCTTATTTCGTAAAAATTTTTCTCTACGATCTAGGATCTTCCTTGGTTGCTCCTCATAAGAAAGATCATCTTCTAATTGTACCACCTCATAAGAGAGTACATGTGAAGGGTCCGGTATGTACTTCATTAAGAGGGATACATGAAAGACATCATGTACTTTGGTCATAGTAGGTGGAAGTGCTAGTCGATAGGTCACAGCCCCGACACGGTCAAGAATCTCGAAGGGGCCGATGTACCTTGGACTTAACTTCCCTTTCTTTCCAAACCTCATGACCTTCTTCCATGGAGATATGCGTAGAAAAACCATGTCTCCAACTTTAAACTCAAGGTCTCGTTGACGATTATCTGCATAACTCTTTTGTTGACTCTGGGCTGCCTTGATATTCTGCTGAATGGTTTTCACCTTCTCCACCATTTCCTCGACCATTTCTGGTCCAAACAGCTTACGTTCACCGACCTCATCCCAACATGTTGGTGTTCTGCACCTTTTCCCATACAGGGCTTCATATGGTGTCATTTGGATGCTCGAGTGGAAACTGTTATTATAAGAGAACTCAACCATAGGAAGATGTTGATCCCATCCTCCTTTAAAGTCCATTGAGCACGCTCTCAACATATCCTCAAGTGTTTGGATAGTCCGCTCGGATTGGCCATCAGTTTGAGGATGATAGGCCGTACTGAAGTTCAGTTCAGTATTCAGATCATGTTGAAGACTCTTCCAAAACTTAGAGGTGAATCTTGGATCTCGGTCAGACACAATAGATAATGGTACTTCATTCAACCTTACCACTTCCCTGATATATATCTGTGCCAGTTGATCCAAAGAGAAATCCTCCTGAATAGAAATGAAGTGTGCAGTCTTTATAAGACAAACCACAATAACCCAGATTGCATTGTTGCCTTTGGATGTCCTCGGAAGTCCGGTGACAAAGTCCATGGTGATGTTCTCCCATTTCCATTCTGGTATGGGCAATGGTTGCATCATCCCCTTAGACTTCTACCTCTCTACCTTCACTTGATGGCACACCAGGCACTTCCATGTATATTTAGAGATATCCTTCTTCATATTATCCCACAAAAAGTTTTCTCGGATATCTCGATACGTCTTTCTGCTCCCTGGGTGAATAGAGAAATTTGAACTATGTGCATCATCCAAAAGTTCCTTCTTCAGCTTCGGACTTGATAGAACACATAGTATTTTCCCAAACCACACAATTCCTTCTTCATTAACATTAAACTCCGAGGATTTCCCTTTATTGATAGCTTTTACTTTTTCTTGAATTCTCACATCATCCTTTTGAGCATCCTTTAACCTTTCCAAAAGAGACGGTTGAGCAATCATTTGTGAAAGGATTGATTATTTTCCCTTCTCTATGATTCTCATGTCCATCTTCATCAAGTCTAAGAAGATTGGATCCTTCTCAATTCTCATCATTGATAGAATTGCTGGATCCTTTCTACTTAGGGCATTTGTCACCTTGTTCGCTTTCCCAGGGTGGTAATGAATTGAACAGTCATAATCCTTGATGAGATCTATCCATCTTCTCTGGCGCATATTAAGCTCTTTCTGTGTGAATATATATTTAAGACTCTTGTGGTCAGTATATATCTCACATTTGTCTCCATAGAGATAATGCCGCCAAATTTTCAAGGCAAAGATCACCACTGCCAACTCCAAATCATGCGTTGGATAGTTTCGCTCATGGATTTTCAACTAGTTTGAGGCATAGGATATCACTTTATCATTATGCATCAGCACACAGCCTAATCCCTTCTTCGTAGCATCACTGAATACCACAAAAATTTCCCCACTTGTGGGTAAAGTGAGCACGGGAGCAGTGATAAGCCTCCTTTTCGACTCCTTGAAGCTTTCTTCGCATTCATCACTCCAAGCAAACTTTACTCCCTTTCGAGTTACCTTGGTAAGAGGGTTGGACAATCATGAGAAATTCCTCACAAATCGTCAATAATATCCAGCTAACCCCAAGAAGCTACGGATATCTATTACCGATGTTGGCCTCGGTCATCCCTCAATTTCATCTATTTTGGAGGGATCCACAGATATCCCATTACTTGTGATAATATGGCCCAATAATGATACTTCCTTTAACCAGAACTCACACTTGTTGTACTTTTCATAGAGCTTCTCCATGCGCAAAGCCTCTAGTACAGTTCTTAAATGCTCCTCATGATCCTCCTTGGTTTTGGAGTATATTAGAATATCATCTATAAAGACTACCACAAATTTGTCGAGGTAATCTCTAAAGACTCTATTCATTAAGTCCATGAAGATTGCTGGAGAATTAGTGAGTCTGAAAGGCATTACTATGAATTCATAGTTCCCGTATCTTGTGCGAAAAGTAGTTTTGGGGATATCTTCCTTCTTCACCCTTACTTGATAATATCCCGACTGCAAGTCCACCTTAGAGAAGTATTGTGCTCCACGCAGCTGATCAAACAAGTCATCAATTCATGGGAGATGATACTTGTTCTTTATCGTGATTTTGTTAAGTTCACGATAATCGATGCAAAGCCGCATTGACCCATCCTTATTCTTGACGAAGAGGACTGGTGCACCCCATGGTGAAGCACTTAGACGTATAAACCCTTTATCCAGATTCTCCTGTAGTTGTTTCTTCAGCTCTTCAAGCTCTACAACAGCCATTCTATATGGAGTCTTGGATATTGGTAAAGCCCCGGGTATAAGTTCAATTAAGAATTCAACATCTCTTCTAGGAGGAAGACCAGGCAGTTCCTCAGGAAACACTTCAGTGAATTCCCTCACAATAGGCATTTCTTCAAGGATGGTTTCTTCCTTGGACTCAATCATCTAAGCCAGATACGCGTGCTCATAAGGTAGTAATATCCATGCTTGAGATGATGGATCTAAAGGAGATTCATCTTCCTCCTTACACTTGTAAAGAATTGGGGGTCGATTCTCCATATGGAGAGTGATTTCCCTCTCCCAGAAATTTATGTTCGCTCTATATAAGGAAAGTCAATCCATGCCAAGAATTGGATCAAATTCCACTAGAGGGAGTATGACGAGGTTCACCGGGAAATTCAATCCACATATTATAACAGGGGAGGACTTATATTCATGGGATGAAATGATTGCCCCATTTTCCGTACTCACTGACATCTTCACTTCCATGATTTGTGGTGGTGCTAGGATTGTTCTACTAAACTTTCGAGATATAAAAGAATGCGTAGAACCTGAATCAAAAAGTATGTTCGCTATTCTTGAAGGAATAACTAGTGTACCTATCACCACTTTGTTGTCGGGGTTCACTTCGGCAGAAGTGATGGCAAAAGCTCTTCCTTGCTGCCTTGGAGGTTGTTGGTTGCCTCCGAAAACCCTTTGATTAGGGAACTTATTTTCAAAATGACCCGGTTCTTTGCATTTATAGCATTGAACAACGCGTTGAGGTTCGAACAGAGCGTTCTTCTCCTCTATCGCAGCCGCGGGTCTTTCTTACTGACAGTTAACAGCTAGGTGCCCTTCTCTTCCACACCTAAATCATTTCCTCATCTCCTTGAGGCAATTTCCAGGGTGCTTCTTTCTGCACTTTTGGAAAGTGGGGTGTTGGATCTTCTTAGCACTGTTAGATTTATCCATCAGACCACCAGCATTGAAGTCCACCTTATGCTTCTTATCCCCATGATACCCCTGTGATTCTCTGATCTCTATTTCAACCTTGAGGACACATCGGACAATTTCCTCATAGCTGTTGAAGTCACGGATTGTTAATGCTTTCCGTAGGCTAGGCTTCAACCCACCAAAGAAGCGGTCAACTTTGCATTCTGGGGTAACGACAAAGTCGGAAGCGTATCGTGCAAGCCTTGTGAAGTTTACCTCGTGCGCTCCAACAGATTCTTCGTCTTTTTTCTTGAGGGAAAGAAAGTCCCTTTCCATCTTAAGCCGGAGGGTGCGTGGAAAATATTTATCGAAAAACATCTTCCAGAAATCCTTCAATTGCAACGCCTCGATCTCCTCCTCAGGCTTCGTATTTTTGATCAACGTCCATCATTGATCAACTTCACCCTCCATACGATAAGCCGCCAGGAGAACCTTCTCTTGTTCAGAACATTGAAGGATGGAGAAGATCTTTTCAATGGAGTTGATCCATTGTTCAGCGATCTTGGGATCGGACGATCCACTAAAAGTAGGAGGTCTTTGTCTCATGAAGCTCTCGATAGCGACTTGTTCTTTCTTAGGGGGGGTTGAACGTTCCTCTTGACTTGTGTTTCTATTCAAAACTTGAGTTAGCTGAGAGATAAGTGTGAAAAAGTTCGCGATTTCCACTCCCATTAGATTGTGCATCTCATTAGTACAGTCATCACAATGATCTTCACATTGGTTGTTAGCCCAAGTCCTCCTATTACCGATCATTGGTAGGAATAAAAGGAAAGTTAGGGGTAACACATAAAGGGTCATCCAAAGACAAAAGTTGATGAATTATAAATAAACTTTTATTTCCTTAACTCATGAGTCTATAGGCTTCAATCTAGGCTTTTCATGATCTACTTTCTAACATATATTCTTAGGGGCAGTTTTTTTAATTCCCTTAATAAGGGTTCATACTAAGACTGTGAATTTATAAAAACATATCCCCCGGGAGTGTCGTAACCAAGAGTGCAGCAAGGCCCATTGTCGTGCACCAGTTCCCGTTTGAGTCTAGCTCAAAGTGGTGTTTTCAGGTTTTACCCCTAGGATACATCTGTGCCAGAGCCACCTCTACCTGCTCATATCCAGACAGGGATGTGTTTGTTTGATAAACCACTTACTCAGTACTTACCAAAACATAGGGATGTTTTTATTATACTTAGTCTTGTCTCTAAGGTTTTACTAGGGTTTTCTAATCCTAATCCCAAAAATAACTAAACCTATCCTCTGATATCAACTATGACAACCCTGCTTTTTATTACAACTTAAACATGATTTATTACATAAAACTTCACTTGATACAACAAAGAAGATCGAGAGGTTTAGTGTCTTTGGGGCTTAGGATCATTACATAAAAACTTGAAACATGAAATACAACATCTTTATTGAAAACTTCCTTTAGATGACCACTACATTCTCTCGTACTTAGCATTGCATGGGATAACCTGAGGACATGCATAAGAAAAGGGTGAGCTATAAATCCCAGTAAAGGAATACACATGGAATAAAATGAGGAGTACAATACATGTTAAACATTAGGCATATCAATAGAGCACAAGATAAACATGAACATAAAGGCATGATAAAGCATGATAATCATAACATGGAAATGTGGCAACAACACTTAACATGGAATTAGCATGAGCCAAGGCTCATTGCACATAGAGCATGAGTAAATCCTCATTACACATAAAGCATGAGTAAACTCTCGTAGCACTTGAATTAGCATGAGTCAACACTCATTGCACATGACGTATCATGATATTATACTTTACCCAATGTATTGGATCACTACAAGGGTGCACCCTTCTTAAACATTTCATTTCATTCATAAGTGTGCCACATTGATCATAAAACATGGATTCATAAAACATAATCATTTATTCAATGATAAAGGAATGTGGAATTCATACATGAAACTTTATAATCAATAAGTAAATGTGCATAAAGGTGAATACCCTTGATGGAGAAATGGAAATGGTATTCACTACACAATGACATTTGCTTAGAAAATCGATGCGATTTCGGCAGCGTAACGACGTGACATAAGAATTCATAAAAATGGTTGATGAGAGAGAAAGGGGTTCCTCATCATATTTACATGTAATGGACACTAAAGAGGTTATATAGATACATGTCCCAACAAATGTAATTGAATTTATATTCATGATACAAAAGTATTGCTTGAATGTAAAAGAGGAGAGAGAAGTTCCTTTCGGAATTTTGGCATAGTAACGGGTGTACATGGGAGGCATTTAATGAGAGAGAAAGGGTCTCTCATCATTCAAACATAAAGAGGGCGGTATGAGGGAGGTGCGAAACCATACCCCAACATTCATAATTTAAATTAAAAGTGCAAAACAACTTAAATAAAATTGGACAAAAATGAGAAAGGAAGAAAAAACCCTTACTTGGAAGTGTGCTTCCAAAGGCTAGAGAGAGGCTTGTGAGAGGCTTCTTGGGAGCTTCGGGCACCTTGGGAGGATTTTGGAGAGAGTATGGCAGAGGTTGGATGAACTCTAAAGGCTTTGAGTGAGGAGGAGGTGGGAGCTTGGGTGGGTTTATATAGGAAAGGTGAGGGAATTCTTTATTATTTAGGTTTGGGTCCCCTTACATTAAATTAATCCAAACCACAAACCATCTCATGGTTTTTGCCCATGGTTTTTGGAAAAGAGAAGAGGAAAACAATATTTTATAAGACCAAAATCCGAACTTCTTAAAATAATAGGGTTGCTTATGTAGAGGTGAGTCATACTCCCATGGAAATTATTTTAAAAAGACAAGGTGTTTAATAAGTGTTGAGGGGTCCATTAATGCTTTGAAAAGTAAGTCAAACAAACCCAAAATCACATTATTTTAATGGTAAAACATATGTTGGCCAAACATAAAAAATATAGTATTTTATTACATCATTATTGGGTCATTATCATGTCATAAAACCCATTATATATTTAGACGGTATTTAATTTTTACTCAAAAATTTTACTGGCTCAGAAAATTATGAAAAGTTCACCGTTGGATAATTTCGACGTCCTGATTCCAAAAATAAAATTTATTTTATCTAAATAATTTTCTAAATATGTTAATTTTCACTTTTAAAATAAATGTAAAGATCTTGAAATTTCAAGGAAATTTTTTTCTTAATTTTCTTTGGAATTTTACAAGAACACAGTTTCTGACGGCGCCTGATTCTGAGGCCCGGTGTGCCCGGAATTAATTTTCGAAGTTTGGCTCGGGTACGTTCATTGAACGAGCGAGCGGGAATTTCTATCTTTTGAACCGGTGTCCGGAATCGAATTCTGAGGGCACCGATGGAACCGCAACGCCAGTAATTACTTAGGAACTCCTGTTCCGGAGTTGCGTTTACACGAGTGTTGATAATAAAAATTGTGGAAGTTTATTTTATAACTACACTACAATTTTTATTAACATACTCTAAGTGTTAGCTCATGGTGGAAGTTGGGTAACCACCCAACCTCCCTTGGGAGGTTATGAGGGTGGTGGGGCCCACACGAATCCCACCTCTTCATATCCTCTAAAACCCCTCAACTCCCACTTAAATGATTTTAACTTAGTTATAACTTATGTCTTAAATGAGTTGATTTTAATGTGGTGAGTTGTGTGTGTCTTTTGAATTTCAAACACTTGAATTTCAAAAGCCATGTGAAGTTAATTAAATAAGTGGAGAACTTATTTCTTTTGGTTGGGTTGTGTTGTTTGAGAGCTTTTGGAAAGAAGGTTTAGAAGTCTTGAAGTTTCTTCATCCTCTTGACAAAGAACGCGAAGAACAATCGAACATCGACGAAGAACGCCACGTTCTCGGGAACCGTCTTCCGCGACGCCATACCCGCATTACCGACGACGTCTTCTTCTGCGACATCTCTTTTCGCGACGCTGAATCTCGTCACCTCTTAAATCAAGGTAGGGGTTTTAACTTTTTTAAGTTATGTGGATCTCTCCTTCGAACTTGAAGGTTTATATTTGTCGGGCCTTGATTCCAAATCTTTTTATTTAATTTAAAAGATTGTGAAAGTTTATCATTCATTAAAGGCCGATTGTTAGCAAATAACGCGAGGGGGCCGGACCGCAGGAACACGGCCGACCCTCCTCCTATTCATGTTGATTTTGTTGTGGATTGAAACGGGTGTGGCGCGGTGCCGTCGCACTGCGCAAGATCATGCGGCAAGAAACGCGCGGCGCCGTCGCGCCGAGTCGTTAAATAATTCAAGGGCGTGACGCCGTCGCGCCGCGTCGAAGAAAGTTGAAGGCGCCGCGGTCGGAGCGGGGCCTCGGTGGAGGGGCGCGGTGTCGTCGCACCGCGCCGGACAACGAAGGCCGCGGCCGGTTCCGGGCCGCGGCGGAACGAGAAGACCGGCGGCCAGCCGGGCCGCTGGTGTCGGAAGCCGGAAGGGGGACCGGCCTTGCCGGTCCCGTTGAGGAAGAACCGGCCGGCCAGGTCGGGCCGGCCGGAAGGGAGAAAACCGGGGGAAATAATTTCCCCCGGCCAGCCTTAATGCCCCCCCCCCCCCATTATGAGGGGGGCCGGTTTCACAAAGGGGGGGGGCAGGCGGCCCCCCGTTTTCTCGAAGGCAGGCCCCCACGTGAGGGGGGGGCGTTTTTCTTTAGGCGCGGCAGGTTGTCGCGCTGCCAACTGAGGAAAGGCGGGGGCTTTGCCCCCCGCGCGCGGCACACAAACGGCGCCCAGGCCGCGCCGTCGTGCCGGCCCGCGCCGCCGCACCGGCCCGCGCCGCCGCGCTTCCGCGCCGGGCCGGGTTTTTCGAGCCGGGCCGGGTCGTCGGGTTGGGTCGCCGCCCGGGGCGGATCGACCCGGTTCGGCCGACCCAGGGGGGGTCGGCCCGGGCCCAGACCCCCAGTTTCGGACCACTTTTGGTCAAATGCCCGTATCTTGGGCTACGGGCCTCCAAACGACTCGCAGTCAGCGGCAACGCGATCCTTGGATCGAGACGGTCGTTTCGGTATACTATAATCAAGGTGCACCTTCCTTTTCGGGAGCCTACGTGGTTAAAACTCCATAGTTAAGCGTGCTTGGCTAAGAGTAGTGATCAGGATGGGTGACCTCCTGGGAAGTTTCCCAGGGTGGGTGTGAGACGGAAAGACCAATAACTAACAGATCGAGCGTTCGATTTACGCGTCGTCTGTTTCGTTGAATTCCTCTTGATTAGACGGATCTTTTGGCATACTCCGCCCGAGGTTTGGACGCAGGTGGAGTACGGTAGGGTTGGTTTTGCCTTAAAAACCAACCGGGCCCCTGGAACGAAAAAGCCAATAACTCTCAGACCGGGCGTCCGATTGACGCGCCGTCTGTTGCGTTGAGTTCCTGTTGACGATACGGAACTTTTGGCATTCACCGCCCGAGATTTGGATGCAGATGTATAGTGGCCAGGTTGGATCGCACAAAAATCCAACCGGGCCCCTGGAACGGAAAAGTTGATACCTTTCTGACAGAACGTCCGTTTTACGAACCGTCAGCGGCGTTGGTGATCTCGTTGAGAAACGGTCTCTATGAGTATACCTTATGAGAGTTCGGGGTACAGTTGAGATACGGCCGGGTTTGGTTCGCTCACGAAACCAACCGGGTCCCTGGGACGAAAAGGCTAATAACTCACAGACCGGGTGTTCGATTGACGCGCCGTCTATTGTGTTGAGACCCCTATGATGAGGCGGTCCTTTGAGATACTTCTTCGTGGGACTTTGAGATACTTGGAGTATTGACCTGTATCTCGTGGAGCAGACCCTCCCAGTGATGAGTGTGCGGAGTACGGAGACCGTGTAACTGGTTGAGACCTGACGACTGCTTGACCGACTCGACTTGGAGTGAGTCGACTAGCCCAGTGGACGGAGCACTACTTTCTGAGGTCCAGACCCATGGCGGACGGAGCACTACCTGTGTGACAGTGCAGACCCGCGGTACTCGTCCGGAGAGTACCTCAGCAGGCTACTAGGGGGTGTGCACTACTGTGTTTGGGTGACATACCTCGGCGAGAAGCACTACTGTGTCTGGGTGGCTGACCCGCGGTACTCGACAGGAGGAGTACTTCAGCAGCCTTAGGTTAGTGAGCAGTACCTCGGGGTCGTGACAGGACCACTGTACACTCAAGAGACGGAGCTCTTCAGCAGTTACGGTTTCGATAATGAAAATCCTAGTTTGAGCTGAGACTTTTGACCTTTGTGTTTACCTCATGATTGAGATGGGTCACTTGATAACTTAGGTATATGTATGGGCATATACCTGGGTAGTAGTTATCTGTTGATTTCACAATCCTTGTGTTTCCTCATGATTGAGATGGGTTACTTGATAACTTAGGTATATGTATGGGCATATACCTAAGTAGAGGTTATCTGTTGAGATCTTCTATGTGGTTATCCTTGTTGGTTTTAGTGAGACCTTGAGGGTCTCGGGGTCCCTACTGAGTATCGTTATACTCACCCCTGCACGGGCTATGCCCGCACCTCGTTGTGTTGGTTGCAGACGACGGGCAGTGCTGACAGAGGCCGAGTGTTTGAGGACTGGACGATACCTGGAGGTGGACTATACGACGAGATGGTACCCGGAAGAGGACCTCACGACGAGACGGTACCCAGAGGTGGACGTGACGACGAGGCGGTACCCGGAGGTGGACCACTGGGCGGGACATACTCGGAGCGGACGGCGGGACCCGAGGAGCATAGGAGCTATCTGTACCCTCCCTTCAGGTGGGATTTCCAGTGGATAGCTCGGCGTAGAAGCTTTACTTTTTAGTTGTTGTTTTCCCTTTCTAGTTGTACTTTATAGTTGGGCTTGTATTTCCGGACCCTTTTTACTTTCTGCACTTACTGTTGTACTCAGTTTTTACTTAGTGTTTACTTCTTCCGCTTGTACTCTGTGTGATTGTTTACTTTACAAAGGCAATGCCTTTCTTATTTACCGGGATTTACGCCTTGGTGCTAGTCGCCAGCCCCTGGCCTATGGAAGGCGGGCATGGGGTAGTCACGGCACAGGCCCCGAGGACGGGTCGTGACAAATTGGTATCAGAGGAGTTCGGTTCTACCGCTGAACTTATAACTCTGATGTTTATTTCTGTGAAGAAATAGTGTTGAGAGTACCGAGTGTGGTTTTCAGTTCAGGGAGTCCAGTGTTGGTGCGGGCGGCCGACGTATCCATACACCAGGACCCTGACAATTGATTTCCGACTTTGTGCACGAAACACTGATTGCGTGTGTGTTTTCAAAGGTTTTCCCTTAAAACAGCTCAAACCAGGTCAGCTCACCAGGTATAAACGTTTGACCGTGTCACGATGTTTCTTTCAGGATGCCTTTTCACGGACGACCAGCTAGAGCCCAGAGGGATGTGCGTGCTGACAGCCTGTCGAGCGACGAGGCTTCGGTACAGGGCCCTCTTGCAGTTGAGGCACCAGTGGAGGCACCAGTAGTACTGCTACCCGTTGGGCCACCGATGCCACCAGCCCCAGCAGTAGGCGATGCACGACGCTTGAGCGCACTGCACGAGTTCCAGCACCAGAGGCCACCCAGGTTCCGGGGAGAGACGGACCCGCAGGCGGCTGAGGTTTGGTTGGAGGCTGTGGTGAGAGTCTTCAGGCTAGTGGGGACGCCGGCAGACTTCATGGTGATCTTTGCTACCAGTCTCCTTCAGGCAGCAGCAGGCAGGTGGTGGAGCCACTTTTTTCAGTTTTGCGATGGGATGAACTTCGCATGGGAAGACTTCGAGACCTTCTTCAGGGTGGAGTTTGTGCCAGTAGCTCTACACCCCGAGCGTGTATAGGAGCTTCTGCCTTTGCCGCGTGTTTTTCGATCAGTAGTCGAGTCATCTGTGGGCAGTAGACAGATGATGCAGAGGTCCAGGAGGACCAGACTAGCAGTTGGACGATCTCGGGTTTTAGTACCGGTGGTGCGGGGCACCCGGGGTGGGAACAGAGCTAGGCATGCCAGAAGCAGGTTGTGTTACTCATGCGGCGGAAAGGGTCACCTGGCACGTGACTGTCCGACTCCTCGTACAGTTGATCCGCAGGCTTTGGAGGAGCCACCAAGGCAGTAGAGCTCCGGGATCAGGTGGACAGGAGCGGAACTAGTGGATAAGTTCCTTGTACTTCTAGTTCCATGTTGCTGTTGTATTCGTGTCTTGTACTATGAGCTGCAATAATAAAAAGACACTTATCTTTGTTTGCTTTCCTCTCTTTTTTTTGGTTGATACTGAGTGGTCCCGGTTAAAACTATTGACTTGACCCTCACTTTCGAGATTTCTACTGGAGGAGACCCAGTGACCTCACATTGATGCCGATAGTGTGACTCGACCCTTGGAGGCGAGAGTGACAGTTGGATCTCTTGGTAGTTACGTTGAGGCCTTACGACGTCATCCATGGCATGAATGCATCATTCATGTTGGAATTGACTGTATTAGGCAACGAATGTGGTTCATCCAGGGGATGAGACCGGATTTCTCTTATCGGAAAAGAAGAAATCATAGCAGCTCTTATGAGACTAAAGGAGGTCCAGGACATCCAAGAGAGGATGAAGACTGCACAGTACAGTAAGAAATTGGAAACCGGTGCCAGTCTTAGAGACTCGGGCGTGTTAAAGAAGAGGAAGCTTAAAGGAGAGATGAGTCTACGAAGCAGCAGACGTGGAGGCAGAGCTAGGAGAGCAGCATGAGGTGGTGTACATCCTAACATTGTACAACCACCCGCCTTAGTTATTCCTGCCAGGCTCAGGGAGCTGGAGGGCGGAGGAACATTGCGGCTGCATGCGGTCAAGGAGTGTGACCCAATGGCTCTAGAAATGATTCAATGGACAGTCTGTGTCCACTACTAGCTACTGTAGTAACGGACGTCGATGTGAATCATTCCTTGCTTTCACAAATCTTGTTCCAGACCTAGAGTTTCCGATAAGCCGTGGACTTGACCCTCACGTCTGGAGATACCTTGGGAGGAGACTCGATAATCACACTTACGCCGATGGTGTGGTCAGACCCTCGAGGTGAGAGTTTCGGTTGGAATCTCTTGGTGGCAGCGTCGAGGCCTTACGACGTTAGTTTGAGTATGGAATGGGCAATAACTGTTCATACTCAAATTGACGGTTTTAGGCAAACGTCGGGATGGGTTTTCCTTGGTCGGCGGAAAAGGAAACCCCAGGCAGCGCAGGGTAACTCTTGCTCAGGAGGGTGCGACCGATCACTCTTGATTCGGTCAACCTTACCCTCGTGGCAGCAGCCTTTCGACTTCCAGTTCTAACAGAAAATGGAGACCTCTGGAGTTCGAGGATGACGATCACGTCCTTATACGGGTCTCACCTCGACGAGGTTTACGGAGATGTGGCCAAGGCGGCAAGTTATCTCCGGGGTTCAGCGGACCTTCTTAGGTCCCCAGCTGGGTAGGCGGGGTGGTTTACCACTTGACCCATTCACCGCAGTTGCACCAGGTGCACGACGACTTCCACAAATCTCAACTGAGGAGATACGTGCTCGACCCTTCGCATACCATCGACCATGAGGATGGGGACGATGGCGATGGGGTGTCTTTCATGGAGATTCCAGTGGGGATCGAGGATCGACAGGAGCAGATCCTACGAGGACGATCGATTCCCCAGGTGCACTTTCTTTGGTAGTACGGAAACCTCCAGGTGAGCACATAGGAGCGGAAGGCTCAGATGCGTGCTCTATACCGCTTTTGTGACCCTAGTTTGTGTTGAAGCTTTACGGGGACGTAAATCCCTGTGGTGGGAGTAATGTAAAGATCCGGAAATTTCAAGGAAATTTTTTTCTTAATTTTCTTTGGAATTTTACAAGAACGCAGTTTCTGACGGCGCCTGATTACGAGGCCCGGTGTGCCCAGAATTAATTTCCGAAGTTTGGCTCGGGTACGTTCATTGAACGAGCGAGCGGGAATTTCTATCTTTTGAACCGGTGTCCGGAATCGAATTCTGAGGGCACCGATGGAACCGCAGCGCCGGTAATTACTTAGGAACTCCTGTTCCGGAGTTGCGTTTGCATGAGTGTTGATAATAAAAATTGTGGAAGTTTATTTTATAACTACACTACAATTTTTATTAACATACTCTAAGTGTTAGCTCATGGTGGAAGTTGGGTAACCACCCAACCTCCCTTGGGAGGTTATGAGGGTGGTGGGGCCCACACGAACCCCACCTATTCATATCCTCTAAAACCCCTCAACTCCCACTTAAATGATTTTAACTTAGTTATAACTTATGTCTTAAATGAGTTGATTTTAATGTGGTGAGTTGTGTGAGTCTTTTGAATTTCAAACACTTGAATTTCAAAAGCCATGTAAAGTTAATTAAATAAGTGGAGAACTTATTTCTTTTGGTTGGGTTGTGTTGTTTGAGAGCTTTTGGAAAGAAGGCTTAGAAGTCTTGAAGTTTCTTCATCCTCTTGACAAAGAACGCGAAGAACAATCGGACATCGACGAAGAACGCCACGTTCTCGGGAACCGTCTTCCACGACGCCATACCCGCATTACCGACGACGTCTTCTTCCGTGACATCTCTTTTCGCGACGCCGAATCTCATCACCTCTTAAATCAAGGTAGGGGTTTTAACTTTTTAAAGTTATGTGGATCTCTCCTTCGAACTTGAAGGTTTATATTTGTCGAGCCTTGATTCCAAATCTTTTTATTTAATTTAAAAGATTGTGAAAGTTTATCATTCATTAAAGGCTGATTGTTAGCAAATAACGCGAGGGGGCCGGACCGCACGAACACGGCCGACCCTCCTCCTATTCATGTTGATTTTGTTGTGGATTGAAACGGGTGTGGCGCGGTGTCGTCGCACTGCGTAGGATCATGCGGCAACAAACGCGCGGCGCCGTCGCGCCGAGTCGTTAAATAATGCAAGGACGCGACGCCGTCGCGCCGCGTCGAAGAAAGTTGAAGGTGCCGCGGTCGGAGCGGGGCCGCGGTGGAGGGGCGCGGTGCCGTCGCACCGCGCCGGACAACGAAGGCCGCGGACGGTTCCGGGCCGCGGCGGAACGAGAAGACCGGCGGCCAGTCGGGCCGCCGGTGTCGGAAGCCGGAAGGGGGACCGGCCTTGCCGGTCCCGTTGAGGAAGAACCGGCCGGAAGGGAGAAAACCGGGGGAAATAATTTTCCCCAGCCAGCCTTAATGCCCCCCCCCCCATTATGAGGGGGGCCGGTTTCACAAAGGGGGGGGGGGGCAGGCGGCCCCCCGTTTTCTCGAAGGCAGGCCCCCACGTGAGGGGGGGGGGCGTTTTTCTTTAGGCGCGGCAGGTTGCCGCGCCGCCAGCTGTGGAAAGGCGGGGGCTTTGCCCCCCGCGCGCGGCACACGAACGGCGCCCAGGCCGCGCCGCCGTGCCGGCCCGCGCCGCCGCACCGGCCCGCGTCGCCGCGCTGCCGCGCCGGGCCGGGTTTTTCGAGCCGGGCCGGGTCGTCGGGCTGGGTCGCCGCCCGGGGCGGGTCGACCCGGTTCGGCCGACCCAGGGGGGGTCGGCCCGGGCCCAGACCCCCAGTTTCGGACCACTTTTGGTCAAATGCCCGTATCTTGGGCTACGGGCCTCCAAACGACTCGCTGTCAGCGGCAACGCGATCTTTGGATCGAGACGGTCGTTTCGATATACTATACTCAAGGTGCACCTTCCTTTTCGGGAGCCTACGTGGTTAAAACTCCATAGTTAAGCGTGCTTGGCCAAGAGTAGTGATCAGGATGGGTGACCTCCTGGGAAGTTTCCCAGGGTGGGTGTGAGACGGAAAGACCAATAACTAACAGATCGGGCGTCCGATTTACGCGCCGTCTGTTTCATTGAATTCCTCTTGATGAGACGGATCTTTTGGCATACTCCGCCCGAGGTTTGGACGCAGGTGGAGTACGGTCGGGTTGGTTTTGCCTTAAAAACCAACCGGGCCCCTGGAACGAAAAGGCCAATAACTCTCAGACCGGGCGTCCGATTGACGCGCCGTCTGTTGCGTTGAGTTCCTGTTGACGATATGGAACTTTTGGCATTCACCGCCCGAGATTTGGATGCAGATGGATAGTGGCCGAGTTGGATCGCACAAAAATCCAACCGGGCCCCTGGAACGAAAAAGCTGATACCTTTCTGACAGAACGTCCGTTTGACGAACCGTCAGCGGCATTGGTGATCTCGTTGAGAAACGGTCCATATGAGTATACCCTATGAGAGTTCGGGGTACAGTTGAGATATGGCCGGGTTTGGTTCGCTCACGAAACCAACCGGGCCCCTGGGACGAAAAGGCTAATAACTCACAGACCGGGCGTCCGATTGACGCGCCGTCTATTGTGTTGAGACCCCTATGACGAGGCGGTCCTTTGAGATACTTCTTCGTGGGACTTTGAGATACTTGGTGTATCGACCTGTAGCTCGTGGAGCAGACTCTCCCAGTGACGAGCGTGCGGAGTACGGAGACCGTGTAACTGGCTGAGACCTGACGACTGCTTGACCGACTCGACTTGGAGTGAGTCGACTAGCCCAGTGGACGGAGCACTACTTTCTGAGGTGCAGACCCATGGCGGACGGAGCACTACCTGTGTGACAGTGCAGACCCGCGGTACTCGTCCGGAGAGTACCTCAGCAGGCTACTAGGGGGTGTGCACTACTGTGTTTGGGTGACATACCTCGGCGGGAAGCACTACTGTGTCTGGGTGGCCGACCCGCGGTACTCGACAGGAGGAGTACTTCAGCAGTCTTAGGTTAGTGAGCAGTACCTCGGGGTCGTGACAGGACCACTGTACACTCTAGAGACGGAGCTCTTCAGCAGTTACGGTTTCGATAATGAAAATCCTGGTTTGAGCTGAGACTTTTGACCTTTGTGTTTACCTCATGATTGAGATGGGTCACTTGATAACTTAGGTATATGTATGGGAATATACCTGGGTAGTAGTTATCCGTTGATTTCACAATCCTTGTGTTTCCTCATGATTGAGATGGGTTACTTGATAACTTAGGTATATGTATGGGCATATACCTAAGTAGAGGTTATCTGTTGAGATCTTCTATGTGGTTATCCTTGTTGGTTTTAGTGAGACCTTGAGGGTCTCGGGGTCCCTACTGAGTATCGTTATACTCACCCCTGCACGGGCTATGCCCGCACCTCGTTGTGTTGGTTGCAGACGACGGGCAGTGCTGACAGAGGCCGAGTGTTTGAGGACTGGACGATACCTGGAGGTGGACTATACGACGAGATGGTACCCGGAGGAGGACCTCACGACGAGACGGTACCCAGAGGTGGACGTGACGACGAGGCGGTACCCGGAGGTGGACCACTGGGCGGGACATACTCGGAGCGGACGGCGGGACCCGAGGAGCAGAGGAGCTATCTGTACCCACCCTTCAGGTGGGATTTCCAGTGGATAGCTCGGCGTAGCAGCTTTACTTTTTAGTTGTTGTTTTCCCTTTCGAGTTGTACTTTATAGTTGGGCTTGTATTTCCGGCCCCTTTTTACTTTCCACACTTACTGTTGTACTCAGTTTTTACTTAGTGTTTACTTGTTCCGCTTGTACTCTATGTGATTGTTTACTTTACAATGGCAATGTCTTCCCTATTTACTGGGATTTACGCCTTGGTGCTAGTCTCCAGCCCCTGGCCTATAGAAGGTGGGCTTGGGGTAGTCACGGCACGGGCCCCGAGGACGGGTCGTGACAATAAAAACCAACATTTATCTAAAATTCATGGGTTTTGACAAAAATGGCTTTCAAACCTTAATAAAAATTACAATTGCATTCATAAAATTATAAGATCACTTATATTTAATAAAAATTAATTTAATAATAATATTTTATTAAAATATTATTTAATTCAAAAATCCCTTAATTTAATAAAATAGAATTCTTAATTAAATAATAACTAAAAACATTATTTGTACTTTAAAAACTATTTACAATGTATCAATAATGACAAGAAAGTATATTCATTATTATATACAAAAAAATAATGTACATGAACATAGTACTATTTATTTGTTACATAACCCCTTAAAACAACCGCATAAGACCTAAGAGTAAGGTGTGCGATGGTGACAGACTCTTGGGGTGGCTCGGATAACATCGTTCGAGTGGTAATTTCTATCAACTTCAACTTCTCTCGTAGACGGTCCCGTTCGAGCTTGACATGATGAAGCTCAGCTTGGGCTTGGTCAAGAGTGAAGCCCAAAGATGCAACCTCTTTTCCGAGCTCCGACAAATGGGTTTCGTATGGGGCAATTCTACTGGATGAGGTCATCGCTTCCTTTGTCTGAGTAAATTTGGATTTGTTAAAACTCTATATTTATACTAATCATGAGATCACTGTTCAACGACTATATTAGCAACGGTTAAAATTCTTAACATAAAACCAAAGAAGTTGACATTTTATATAAACATAAAGAGACATTTAATTAGATCAAGAGGGATTTCCATTAATGAAACTTTGGGTCGTTACACATACCTACCGAACCCAGCTACTACCAGATCATCCTCCAAGAGGGAGAATTTTTCAAGGGATGTCAATGGTGTGAAGAAGGGAATGCAATCTCCTACGGCGTTTCTTTCATTGGAAAAGCTAAATTTGAGAAGGAAGTATGCGAAGGTTCTGAAGCACTATGAAATCTCTGAGTGGGAATCGGCTTCTGCGGACAAAACATTTCATTAGGAATATGGTGGGGATGATTTCTATGATTTTTAAGTGTCCTTATTGTGCTTTTTTGTTTGTTATACTTTTTGGTTATTTTAATAAATGGTCATAGGTCTTCCTCTGGCTGAGCTTTCCTAGTAGATTACATAGATGCAGGTTTGGATAAGGGGAAAGGACCTTGTTGTTGATTGTTACTTTCTAGATGGGTTGGAGCTTAGAGATAAGACCAACAAGGGATTCGAGACCGAGGTCTTTTGAGTTTATTTGTGTCATCTTGGTATTTTATCTATATGAATTCTAGAATTTAATTTAGTTATATTTCAACCTAACATTACATGGTTCATTATTATTTGGTTTACTTGATTCATCCTTTATCTTCCAGTTGTATGGTGTGTTGTTTCTACTATTTTTGTTACTCTGATATTTTTTTATTTCCACTATATTGAAACTATGTACTATGGGGTACAGTCTCCCCACTATGTTCTCTACACCCCTACTACTAGTCGGCAGCCTTTTCTATATAGGAAATAATGCTTGAGGTCCATGTGAGAGAGTTCCAGATCAGGAGATGTTGCAGAGTGATATCATAGAATTAGGTTTTTCTTTTCTATTGTTTTACTATTTGGGAAAGGTATAAAGGAGACTAGGATGTTCCATGACTTGGAAATGAGCTTGAGAATGTGATTAGTTATCCCATTTATGAGGTAAAACCTGAGTTCCCACGGATGGGATTATTTTTCATGATGTTCACTTATTACAGTTGATATTATTTCACCTTGGGTGATTCACATGTTGTGTGATATTATTGTTTATTGATATTTCTACTTTTGGCCTAGTATGGAATGAGATGATAATTCATACATCATGATAGGAATATAGGGATATATATTGACATGCATTGTTAATGATAGGGAAATATTTATTGCATGTGATATATTTACCTGTATGAACTGTGAAATAAAATACATGTTATATCTAATAAATAAAATGAAAGGAGTGAAATGTCATTCCAATTCACTTATTAATCCATGTTTAGAGATACCATAAGCTAATGGTTTTATGTTGTTGTCATATGTTCAGGTTGATCTTGATGTTATCTTGTGTTCTAAGGAGTTTGTTTTTCTTGTAGAGAAAATACATCCTCCTCATCTTCGAGTTGAGCATTAGAAGACTAGAAATCATAATGATCCTAACACAGCTAAACTAAAGATTCTTCTAGCTCTTGAGGATCAAATAGATGTTCATCTTCACAACAGATTCCTGAGGTTCATGTGATTTATGTAAAGGGATATTGTTCGCACTATACCTTTGATATATGATCTAAAGAGAGAGTTCCAACTACAGCAACCACCTACATTCACTATAGAGGGAGGCCCCTGGGCATCTAAGTTATGGGTTGAGTTAGTTAAGACAATATTTAAGAACCTCAAGACACTCGTGGATAGCAGGTTGAGGCTTTCTTCATACAAGCTTCATGGACCTTTCAAGCATTGGTGGGACATTCTAGAGCAAGATAGAAAATAAGAGGAGTTGTCCTGGAAGGACTTTGATGTAAATTTTTTGAGTCACTTATATCCTAAAATGTTGATGGATGATAAGGATCCCAAGTTCATGCACCAGAAATAGGAGGTCTTTTCATTGATGGACTAAGTTGGATGTTTCACCAACTTGTAGAACTTTGTGTTATCTTTAGTATCTGAAAAGATTTATAGGGTGAGGCATTTCTGGGATGTGATTCTCTATGATATCATGTTATAGGTGAATGTTTTTCTCTTTAGTATCATTTAGGACATGATGAATCGGGATCTTATCATGGAAGGGAATCTAAGAGTGGTCTTGATAAGCATCCAGACTATATCAGAAGGGTGAACTGGGAGCTCTTCTAGTGTCAAGATGCACCGTTATGACAGTTATCTCCAGGGAAACAGTGGGAAAAGCAGTCAGGGCAGTGGGCATCCATCTCAGTATTGTGTTTTTTTACAGTGCTATCATTGTGTAAATTTTGGTCACAGGAACCTTTTTTTCCATACCCTACTTTGGAGTGTCATGATTTTAGTAGGTTAGGCCACCTACAGAGGTTTTTTAGGGGAATGCAGTAGTAGAGCGGTGTCAAGGGATTAGGACAGGTACCGAAGTCTGGGAATGAATCAACTACCTCTCAGTAGACTGGTAGCTGGAGTTCCACGGGATGTTTAGGTTAGGGTAGGTGATGTGGTACCCCATTGTAGGAGTGGAAGTACCATCCATAGGGAGCAACTTATGGGAGTCATACTAGAGCCCAGGGCAAAGGGGCAAGTCATCTATATGTTATGCAGTCTACTCTGGATAGTTTGGAGGCAAAACCTTCTACCGTCATAGGTAAAATTCTTGAATCATCTACCCTTGTGTTTTGTTTGATACAGGGGAATCACATTCCTTTATATCTTCTATTTTTGAAAATGGTTTGGGATTTTTTGTGGAAATATTGGATGGTGTTTTAACTATCGATACACCGTTGGTAGTTGGTTCACGCCCAAATTTACCCAAGAGAAGAAGGGTAGAACGGTCCTTGTAGTGTAGCTTGGGTTGTAGATTCCACAGAGACCTAAGAAGATACCTAAGATACACAACCTAAGGGATGGATTTTTGGCTATGAAGTGGCCAACTTGGATTGATTTTGGATGGGTTTTAAAGATATCTAATAGATTTAAGTGGATTCAATTTAAAAGAATGAGTTGATCCTAGGTTATCGCTCGGGGTGGATTGGACGTATTTTCTTTTTAATGATTTCAATTTCTTAAATTTGAGATGGGTTCATTTAAGGAGATAAAACAACATCATCACTTGCTGGTTTAATACCTACACCCTCTAATACTAATCACCTATACACTTGAAGGATCAAAGTTTTGAGCACTTCAAGGTAAAGGATCGTATTAGTACTTGATGTGTGTGGCCTTAAATTCAATAAGGACGATGGAGTTTAAAAATCATCAAATAAAAATCCCAATTAAAGAAGTGATTATACATTAATTAGGTGATAAATAACATCCAATCCAGCCTCTTACTACTCCCTTGGATCAACCCATAAGTGGGTTAGCCCTCCATTGATCCCATGGTTTCAATGGAAGCGGAAAGTAGACTCATGAGGGAGGAAATGGAGAAGTAAAGAAAACAACAAAAATAAAATGATCACTCCACCGTTGTGTGAATAATTTCACAAGGGTTGGTGTGAATAAATTCACACCTTGATCCAACGGTATCAAAGTGATATTAAGAACAATAGAATAAGAGTAGAAGAAGAACTTTTATTAAGAAACTAAAGTGAATTGAACAACTTACATGTGGAAGACAAAATTGAGGCAACAAAAATGCAGCATAACATTACAATTGAACAAAGCATCCAAGATCTTCAACTCCTTCACCACCACTGCCTTAAATAGGCATTTTGGGAGCCTTGGGTCTAGCCTAAAACAGTACAAAGCATCTCAATTAATTTTTATAGGCCATAGGTTGTGGAAAGCTTGTGGAATTTGAACTTTTCCACATTTGACCCGAGGTGGAAGCCAGCTTTCCTTCACCGAACAGACGCGTCTGTAAGACCTTCTAAACGGCCGAATCAGAGTGGGTCATAAAAGAAGAAAATGGATCTCCGGATGTCTTCTAACCGCATGTAAAATTTGGGCCCATTTGGAGTTACGGATTCCGAGATATGATAAAAGTAGTGGACTGTTTTTCTGGGCCGCAGAATCTGGCCCAGAATTGTATCTCTAACTTGGGCCGCTTTAATGACCACCATAGAGGCCTAATTAGCATTGGCTCATGCGGAGTTATTTGTTCCTATGAATTTCTTCTAGCATCCCACAAAATTTGGGATTCATTTGGCCTGTATGTTGGGCCCCACAGTCTCATAAGTGGTCTAGTGTCCAATCTGCCTTCTCTAGAATTGCTTCCTTTCATCACAAAATATCTCCATCTTCTTTCATGAATTCTCCATTGATCCCTGAATGAAAAATGTTCACATTTAAGTGTAGATAAAGTTCCCAAAATATCAGATTTAAAAAAAATTGATAATTACATTCCTTAGGATCAGATGACTCATTGGGCCTAAATTGGTGTATATTAGGCATGAAGTGCACAAATGATGAGAATGGATGTTAATAATAAAAATGCACTAACTCAGGCCCATAAGATCAAAAATGAACATTTAATACCATTAAAATGTAATTAAAATATATGTTTTTATTGGATAATCAGTAGTGCAGTCAAATAATATCAAACATTGCAAGGCATGTTCTCTAGAAATTGGTGGTTACCATTTCTTTTAGAAAATATTTATGTTGTAAATGACAAGATTTGATTTGATTCTTGGTATAGATTGGATAGTTCTATACCAGGATTATATCGACTATTATCAGAGGATAGTTAACTTTTTATCTCCAGAAGGAGGCAGTTATTTTCACCATGGTGAGTGGGATCTTTAGGCAAGTCCTGTAGAACCAATTTAATTTAGATTGGATTATATCATGGTTCATATAGTAGTTCTTACTCTAGATAATGATGGAATGAAGTTGGATACTTTTCCTCTAATGGTATACTTTTTTTAGGATTTCTTTCCAGGTGAGTTTTATGGTTTACCACTTGAGTAAGAGATTGAGTTCATGATTGATTTGGTGCTAGGAGTAGAGATAGTTTCTATCCCTCCATATAGGATAACACTAGCAGAGCTTAAGTAATTGAAAGTTCAATTGGAATATCCAAAATCTAAGGGTTTCATATGACCTATTTTGTCACCTTTGATTTCTCCTGTTATTTCTTTCAAGAAGGTTGATGGGAATTCATGATTGTGTGTGGACTATCAGAGATTTAACCAGATGACAATCAAGAACTAGTATCCCCTTTTGTGCATTGACGATCTCTTAAATTAGCTGATAGGTTTCTGGATTTTATCTAAGATTGACTTGAAATCAGGGTTTCATAATTTGAAAGTGATACCATCATACATACCTCAGAATTCTTTTAGGAGTAGGTATGAATTGTACAAGTTCATGGTGATGTTGTTTGGTTTGACGAACACACTGGCGATATTCATAGCCTTGATAAATCAGATCTTTCATCCTTTTTTGGATCATTTTGTGGTGGTTCTCATCGAAAAAATCTTATTGTACTCCCATTCTATAGACAATCATTCCTAATAACTTGGCATCATCCTGGGTACATTGAGAGAGCATCATCTTTACGCCAAGCTACCCAAATGTAGTTTCCAGATTAATTAAGTCAACTTCTTGGGTCATGTCATCTCAGAGGCTGGAGTATCAGTGGACCCAAAGAAGGTTGTGATTATGGTATCTTGGTAGAATACCAAGAATTTATTCAAGATTCGTAGATTCCTAGGTTTATCAGGTTATTTCCAATGTTTTATCTAGGACTTATTCCATTTGGAAGCACCGATATCCAGACTAAACAAGAAAGGGGTGAAGTTTGTTTATTCAGATTCTTATAAGAGATATTTCTAAGAGCTAAAGGGAATTTAGACCTTAGAACCAATCCTTGCCTTGCCTTTTTTGGGTAAGGAAAATACTGTGTATTTTGATGCATCTAGAACTTGACTCGAAGAAGTTCTGATATAGGAGGACTGAGTGGTTGCTTATGGATCCATACAGCTGATACCAGATGAGAGGAATTATCCTACTCTTGATCTATATTTGTCCATATTGGTACAAACCCTGAGATACTAGAGACACTATCTTTTGGGTGAGAGGTTTGTGGTTTACACAGACAAGAATAGCCTCATGTACAACTTTTTCAGCGGAACCTAAACCTTCGGCAGAGGAGGTGGGTTGAGTATCTGTAGTCTTTTGACTTTGATCTGGCATATACACCTGGAAAGGGAAACTTCATTGTTGATTCCTTGAGCCAAAATACATGGAAAGAGGTAGTTCAGGATTATTTTAATGAGTGGTGGATGACGTAACTCTTTATAGACCTGCATCTAGATGTTTAGAAAATCTAGGGATGGGTATCTCTGACTTCAACATCTGTTATACCCATGATTTTGGATTGAATCATGACTGAGTAGATATCTAATATGGAGGTATTATATTTAATAAAAGGTTTATATGGTGGGGAGCCTCCACTAATATGGTGTCTTGGAAGTGAAAATTCTCTTCTTTTTGTGGATGAGTATGGGTTCCTATGGGCATGCACGAGGAGCTGATGACAGAGTTTCATACTTCTAGATGGTCGGTACATCCAAGACTGAAAAATATGTATTGTGATATCCATAGATATTATTTGTGGCCATGAATGAAGAAGGAGGTTTTGGGCTTCATGGGGACATGTTTCACTTTTCAGTTAGTGAAGGTCGAGCATCAAAGTCCTATTGGGCTATTTCAGCCTCTGCCCATTCCTAAATGGAAATGGGATGATGTCACTATAGACTTAGTAATGGGATTAACCAAGACCCCTTATAAGAATGATGTGGTATGGATGATCGTGGATTGATTGATGAAGGTAGTCTACTTCTTGTCTATCAGTGAGACCTTCACTATTGATGATCTAGGTAATCTCTACATGCAGGAGATAGTTTGACTGCATAGTTTTCTGAGGAATATTATTTATGATGTAGATCTTCCTTTCATATCTCAATTATAGAAGGGTATTTAGATGGCTCTAGGATCATAGGTTCTTCTGAGTGTGGACTATCATCTTCATACTGACGACTAATTAGAATGAAATATTCTGATTCTGGAGGATATGTTATGAGCCTGTGTGTAAGATTTTGATGGTTTATAGGAGAAACATATGGAACTCATAGAGTTTTCATATAATAACATCTTCTAGGCATTGATCCAGATGGAACCTTTCAAGGATTTTTATGGAAGGTCATGTAATTCACCTCTGTTGGTTATAGGTAGGTGAGTCAGCACTCATTAGACCTAGTCTCATAAAGGATATGTTTGAGTAGGTTCATTTGATCAGGAGGTGGTTAGTGACCATGTAGAGAAGGTATAAATCTTATGCTAACCAGCATAGATAACCTCTAGAGTTTGAGATGGGTCATCATGTTTTTTTATTATGGTGTTGCCTAGGTTGGGGAAACATCATATCAGGAAACACGAAAAGGTAGCACCCACGTTTGTTAGGTCATTCGAGATAATGGAAAGGGTGGATCCAGTGGAATACTGATTGGCCCTTCCACAGTGCTTCAGTTCCATGCACGACATGTTTCATGTGTCACAGATTTGAAGATATAATCTTGAACCATCTCATGTGGTAGACATTGATGATGTTGAGTTTGGTGTAGATGTGTCCTTTGAGGAGCATCCGATACAGATTATGAACCATAGTGATAAGTAACTCTGGGGAAATACCATGCCTCTAGTTTGAGTGTAGTGGAAGCATGGGTGTTTTTAAGAGGAGACCTGAGAGAGGGAATCTGATATGTGAGCATAATGGTCAGACTTGTTCATCAAGACCCTATAGTGATTCTTGGAGTAGCTCGAGGATGAGCGGTTATATAGTGGGGAAGTTATAAGATCTTGTCTTTTTTCATGTACATCCCTCATGAGTTTTGTTTAAACCAATTTAGTTTGGTTTTATTTTTTTCTTTAAACCTTGGTGGAAGATTTTTTTTCTTTGGGGGTGGAGATCTTTTTCTTGGTAAAATCACTTAATGTTCAGAGATGTAGTTTTGTTTTAATTAATGGATTCTGGGTATAAATGTGTAAAAGGCATGCACAGGTTCTCCATGGGTTTGGAAAGCTTCAGAGGTGTTTTGAGTTGTTTCTGAAGGATCTGGGGTATGAACTATCTACTGGAAAATTTCATGTCGTGAACATGTTACATGATGTGAACCTATTGGCGAGTATAATTCATGAATTGGTTCAAAGCATAAATATAAGGCCCCAACCTTAAACCTTACTTAATCTTGAGTTATTACAAGATTACACATTGAGGATCTTTTCGGGTTTAGAGTTTTAGAGAATTAGATCATAAAACTTGCATTACATTCCACATATAAACAAAGTGGTTACATAAAGATAGTATTCTTCATTCCCATCAATGGAAACACATTTAAAATAAAACATGGATTATTTTTTGACACTTCCTTGACACTATCATCATATCATGTACCTTTCCCTTGACCAGTGAAAAAAATTTCAAAAAAACTTGGGATGAGCATAAAAAGCTCAGTATGGGTTATAAAAACATGGAAAGGAAACATGATTTCATATATATATAAGAATGAAATCATACTTTACCCATAAAACATAGGCACTTTAACATACCTCATAAAATCATGAATAAATCATAGAAATCATAAGACATAAAGGTAACTTGAGGCATTCATAACATTCTTACGTAGGGAGTAACCCCCTTGGTTATGTTTGGAATACCCATCACAGTATATTCCCTAAATCTCTTCGGATAAACCTTAACGTTTCACTCCTTCGCGTTACCCAATGCATTGGAGAGCTATATCGGGCTCACCCGCCCTTAGTTTATCACGAAACCACCCGTCTTCATAATAATGCCCAAGAACCATAACATAATCGTATCACATAAAACATGCATAAAGGAAACATAACATTTCCACATTTCAATCACAAGATATCAATACAACACAAAAAACATTGTGAAAACCATTTTCAATACCAAAATAAAAGAAAAGTAAAACATGGTATTTATTTTTCTTTTAAAAAGAAGGTATGGCTTGTAGAGGAAGCCGAAACTCAAATAACGGTCACGACGGCGGAGAAGTCGTTGTCGCCGCATACGTACGACAAAAACATTCCCTTTTGTCGTTTAGTAAACGCTTCGTATAAAAAAGATTCCTTTTGAATAAATGTAAAAGTCAAAGGGGTTTATACACCGTATAAAAGAAAGTTGTGTATAAAATAAAATATGCCTCAATGAAAGGAGATTGAGACTAAGTCTCATACCTCGTATCTGACTTGACCTGACCGTTCTTTAATCTCCTGAATAATAAACTTGAGTTAATCTCTACTTTCTTATGAACCTTTTTCAAGTTCATTATTCCTTTTATACCATGTTATGAACATCATGTAATCATTTAAGTTAATAATGTTCATTTTGTCGGTATTTGGTTCTTAAGTCAAAAATAGACTTCTTACACTTACATGTTGTTAATTTGGTCAAAGGTTCGTTATATCCAGAATGATATTAATTATTTGGATAACATATATATCATATATATTCATCATATACATGTATTTATAACATTACATCACATTCAGAGGTAAGAAATGAAATGCACCGTTCATGGAGACGGTAAGCCGTACGTACGCATGAACGCTACTTCCATTTCTATTTCGTATTTTCTGGAATGGAATCATAATGATATAAGAGTATATTATAATTCGAGTATAATAACATATATAATATCATTAACTTTATCCTTTACACATCCCACATATGGTATTAACGAATCAAATCACTTTCAGGGGGCGGTAGTCCGCACTTCCTAAAATGAAGATATCGTGTTTACCCATAATGGAAACCATAAAGGTATGCCCAAAATGAAAAAAAAAACAGAAGCTTAAGGAAAACATAAACATATTATATATCATATATAAAAATAGTGACATCATAATGGCCACCTTTGAAGGTGTTAAATGAGTATTGAACAATCATCGTTTCGGGAGGCATAATTTCGCCATCCACGGAAACCGTATGTTCTTTAACCATTTGATGTAGTTGTGTGAGAGTGTAGCTCAAATAAATCTTATAACAACATCCTAGTATATTGAAGATACTGGTGTTGTTACAAAAGAAGTAAATAAAAAGAGTTTAGGGGGTTGGGAAAGCAAAATAAAACAAATGAACATGAGAGAATGAATTACCTTTAAAAGTGTAACTCCTTTTGATTTGAGCCTAAAGGCTTCCTTTGAAAGGATTCTGCCCAAAGGGAATCCTCTAGGATGAGGAGAGGGATGTGGAGAGAGTAAATGGGCAGGGGTTGGCCGAGCCAAAGGCTTGAGGAGTGTGTAAAATGAGGTAGAGGTGGGGGCCTTTTATAAGAGGAGAGGAGGGACACTTTTGGAAAGTAAGGAAATATTACTTTATTTGAAAATGTGTTTCAGTTTTAAAAGGTCCCACATTGATAGAATTTGTGGATAAGGTGATAAGGGTTCGAAATCCACTCATCCAATTGGTTTTGGACATGTTTAGTTCATAGATTTTACATTATCTTTCCATTTTATTTAAATCGTCAAATAATGATGTCATCGCTGCATCATTATTATGTCATAAATAATTTAATTTATTTAATGTCTAAAAATTATAAAAAAAATACTATGATGTAGGAAATATTTTTAGCTTTCCAATGACTATTTATAATCAACAATCTGATCTTTATAACCCCATGTAAAAATTGTTTTCGTAAAACATATTATGTTTGTGTCATTTTTACTTTTACATTAAATAAAAAGTTATTTATGTCATTTCCCAACCAAAGTGTCTCCATGGGGTCCCCAAGTTGACCCATGGCTTGTCTTGGTCGGCCATGACACAACTAATGAGGGTAGGACATGTGTCAAGCTCATCTTATTTTATTAAAGCATTATTTTTACCTTAAACTACACTAATTACCACTAATCGCGATTAAGAACTTAATAAGTTACTATTCACCAAAAAATTATTATAATCTCATTGAACCACATTTTACTTCTTAATGAAAACCATGTATGTCGGATTTTTGAAATTCAAAACACAATGATGGCAAAATTTCATTTAAATGGAAAATCAGTCTTTATAAGTACCACTTAGTGGTTTCACTATTCATCAAAAATTGAAGTTTTTCAGAAAATTACCAAAAATTCACCCTAAGCTATAATTGATATTACGAATTCAAAAATGAAGTCTATTTTACAAAATTCAAAACATATAAGTCACATTAATTAATTTAATAATTAATTCCCGTTGTCAGAGCAAATAGCGTGTTTTTATGAAACAATAAGTATCAAAAGATTGACACTAGTTTAAGTCCAATTTCAAAGTGAAATTGATTCCAATGACCACCATTGGATTAAATGGTAAAAATATATTCATATTACACATTAAGACCAATTCAAAAGATAATCTAATCATATAAATAAATTAGATTAAAAAGCAGTTTTGATGTAAAATGCAGTATTTTTCACTATTCATTAAAAAATGAACGTTGTCAGAAAAATACCAAAAATTCACACAAAGTAAATTTTGATGTCCCAATCATAAAGAATAAGTTTATTTTGACAAACATAGTTTATAAAATTGTCAAAAGATAGATTTAAAAAGGGTTTTCCATCATAAGGCAGTAAAACAATCTTTTGAGAATATTAGTATATTCCATGCGTAAGATTAGATTTATTTTCATTTTAAGCCTCTAAAACACTATCTTAATCATTAATAGACATAGATAAAAATATCTATTATTCATTACTTACTTGGGATGTTACATCCTTCCCCCCTTTAGAAAATTGCGTCCCCGCAATTTATTTACTTATCGAATAAATGGGGGTACTTATCCCTCATTGCATTTTCAGATTCTCATGTTGCCTCTTCAATCATGTGGTTTTTCCACAAAACCTTTACCTGGTGAATCACCTTATTCCGTAACACTTGCTCCCTGTGGTCAAGAATCTGGACCGGTTGTTCCTCATAAGATAGGTTCTCTTCCAGCTGAACTACCTCTGGACTCAAAACATGAGATGGATCTGGCATATACTTTCTCAACATCGAAACGTGAAAAACATTGTGTACCTGAGATAAACTCGGAGGTAAAGCCACTCGGTAAGCAACTGATCCAACTTTCTCCAGAATTTCGTATGGTCCAACGAACCTTGGACTCAACTTTCCTTTCTTACCAAATCTCATCACACTTTTCCAAGGAGAAACCTTGAGAAAAACATGATCACCTACCTCGAAAGATAGATCCTTCCTCCGGTTATCCGCATAAATCTTCTGCCTGCTATGAGCTGTTCTCATGTGTTTCTGAATCAGCTGAACTTTTTCTGCCATCTCTTCTACCAATTCTGGTCTCATCAACTTCTTTTCACCCACTTCATCCCAGAAAGCTGGAGTTCGACACTGCTTCCCATATAATGCCTGAAATGGTGCCATCTGTATACTGGAATGAAAACTGTTATTATAAGAAAATTCAACCAAAGAAAGATGTTGGTCCCAACTTCCCTTATAATCCATAAAACAAGCTCGTAGCATATCCTCCAATGTCTGAATTGTTCGTTCTGACTGCCCATCTGATTGAGGATGAAAAGTTGTACTAAAATTTAATTCAGTACCCAACGACTTCTGAAGGTCTTTCCAAAAGTTAGAAGTAAACCTGGGATCACGATCCGATACAATGGAGAGAGGAACTCCATGTAACCTGACTATCTCTTTAAGATATAAACGGGAAAGTTGATCAAGAGAGAAAGTATCTCGTATAGCAAGGAAATGAGCAGATTTGGTCAAGCGATCAACAATAACCCAGATTGCATTATTACCTCGAGATGTCTTCGGTAATCCAACAACAAAGTCCATGGATATATTCTCTCATTTCCACTCTGGCACTGGTAAAGGCTGAAGCATCCCTTTCGGTAACTGCTGCTCTGCTTTAACCTGCTGACAAGTCAAACACTTCACAGTAAAATCAGCAATATCTCTTTTCATTCCATCCCACCAGTAATACTCCCGCAGATCTCTATACATCTTAGTACTGGCAGGATGAACTGAAAACGGGAAACTATGAGCCTCACATAACAACTCATTCTTCAACTGTGAATCACAAGGCACACATAACCTCCTCCCAAACCTCAAAACACAACACAAACTTATCCAAGAACTCATGGAAAATTTTATTCATAAGGTCCATGAATACAGCAGGTGCATTGGTTAACCCAAAAGGCATAACTACAAATTCATAATGGCCATATCTAGTACGGAACGCAATCTTCGGAACGTCTGCTTCTTTTACTTTCAACTGATGGTACCCCGACCTCAAGTCAATCTTCGAAAAATACTGAGCTCCCTGGAGCTGATACCACTTCATTCGATGACCCAACATCTGCTGAAGTTGTTGCAAAGGATTTTACCACCCCTTTCTGCTTGTAGTCTGGCTGCATTCCCCCAGTTGAGTTCTTCGTTGGACACTCGTTTGCATAATGACTCATTTCATTACACTTAAAAACATCTTACCGTTGGCTTTTCATTTCCTGCTTGATCATCTTCCTTACAGTTACGAGCAATATGACCAGACTTACCACACCGAAAGCACTTACCAGACTTGGATAAACATTCTCCAGGATGCATTTTACCACACTTCTCACAGGATGGATATTTGGTTTTCTTACCTCCTTGCTTCTTTGATGAATTCTTCCCCTTTGCCTTCCAACTAGACCTCTTATTCTGTTTTTTTTTTTTTCATAGAACACCTGATCATCGGCAAACTCCACTTCCACCTTCTCCGCACATCGAACAAGTTTTTCATAACTTTTGAACTCACGAGAAGCTAAAGCCCTTCGATACTTTGGCTTTAACCCTGAGTAAAAACGGTTTATTTTACTATCAAGATCTCGTATGAAGTTTGGAGCATACCTTGCCAATCGAGTGAACTTTTCTTCATAAGCAGCCACTGAATCATCCTTCTGCCTCAATTCTAGGAACTGTTTTTCTATCCTAAGACGAACCACCTTAGGAAAATATTTCTCAAGAAACATACCTTTGAATTCGTCCCAGTGAAGATCCTCAATCTCATCACTATCCCTTATATTTTTCACCATCGACCACCACTGATCAGCTTCACTTTCAAAACGGTAAACAGCAAGACTAACCTTTTGATGTTCTGAACACCCCATGACATCAAAAATCTTCTCCAGTGCTTTAATCCACCCTTCAGCTTGCACAGGGTCAGATGATCCTCTGAATGATGGGGGATGTTGCCTCATGAAATGTTCCACCACTGACATGTTCCTCTGCGGTTGATCTGGCTGATCTCGTGCATGGATACCACCACCATTTATAGTCTGAGTCAACTGTGTCATCACTGCAACAAACTGTTCAGTTCCGATTCCGACCATCTCAGGTTGCTGATTTGGAAGGTTATCTTCCTCCTGATGTCGTCCCAACATAGCTGCTTTGTTTCCTCTGCGAAAAACCATTCTGAACACAGAAATATCTTAGGCGAAGCAACATGGTAATCCGTAAATGCTATATCATTTCAATCATATTATAATTTAACACTTTTCTAACTCCTAAAGTTGTCTAAACCGACCTTTGATACCAACTATAAGGCCTCAGCCTTAAACCTTACTTAATCTTTAGTTATTACAAGATTACACATTGAGGATCTTTTCGGGTTTAGAGTTTTAGAGAATTAGATCATAAAACTTGCATTACATTCCACATATAAACAAAGTGGTTACATAAAGATAGTATTCTTCATTCCCATCAATGGAAACACATTTAAAATAAAACATGGATTATTTCTTGACACTTCCTTGACACTATCATCATATCATGTACCTTTCCCTTGACCTGTGAAAAAAATTTCAAAAAAACTTGGGATGAGCATAAAAAGCTCAGTATGGGTTATAAAAACATGGAAATGAAACATGATTTCATATATATATAAGAATGAAATCATACTTTACTCATAAAACATAGGCACTTTAACATACCTCATAAAATCATGAATAAATCATAGAAATCATAAGACATAAAGGTAACTTGAGACATTCATAACATTCTTACGTAGGGAGTAACCCTCTTGGTTACGTTTGGAATACCCATCACAGTATATTCCCTAAATCTCTTCGGAGAAACCTTAACGTTTCACTCCTTCGCGTTACCCAATGCATTGGAGAGCTATATCGGGCTCACCCGCCCTTAGTTTATCACGGAACCACCCGTCTTTATAATAATGCCCAAGAACCA
Organism: Viscum album; assembly: GCA_963277665.1. Classification (NCBI taxonomy): domain Eukaryota; kingdom Viridiplantae; phylum Streptophyta; class Magnoliopsida; order Santalales; family Viscaceae; genus Viscum; species Viscum album. The sequence goes on along the minus strand of OY728159.1, from coordinate 286,891,094 downwards.
TAACATAATCGTATCACATAAAACATGCATAAAAGAAACATAACATTTCCACATTTCAATCACAAGATATCAATACAACACAAAAAACATTGTGAAAACCATTTTCAATACCAAAATAAAAGAAAAGTAAAACATGGTATTTATTTTTCTTTTAAAAAGAAGGTATGGCTTGTAGAGGAAGCCGAAACTCAAATAACGGTCACGACGACGAAGAAGTCGTTGTCGCCGCATACGTACGACAAAAACATTCCCTTTTGTCATTTAGTAAACGCTTCGTATAAAAAAGATTCCTTTTGAATAAACGTAAAAGTCAAAGGGGTTTATACACCGTATAAAAGAAAGTTGTGTATAAAATAAAATATGTATCAATGAAAGGAGATTGAGACGAAGTCCCATACCTCGTATCCGACTTGACTCGACCGTTCTTTAATCTCCTGAATAATAAACTTGAGTTAATCTCTACTTGCTTATGAACCTTTTTCAAGTTCATTATTCCTTTTATACCATGTTATGAACATCATGTAATCATTTAAGTTAATAATGTTCATTTTGTCGGTATTTGGTTCTTAAGTCAAAAATAGACTTCTTACACTTACATGTTGTTAATTTGGTCAAAGGTTCGTTATATCCAGAATGATATTAATTATTTGGATAACATATATATCATATATATTCATCATATACATGTATTTATAATATTACATCACATTCAGAGGTAAGAAATGAAATGCACCGTTCATGGAGACGGTAAGCCGTACGTACGCATGAACGCTACTTCCATTTCTATTTCGTATTTTCTGGAATGGAATCATAATGATATAAGAGTATATTATAATTCCAGTATAATAACATATATAATATCATTAACTTTATCCTTTACACATCCCACATATGGTATTAACGAATCATATCACTTTCAGGGGGCGGTAGTCCGCACTTCCTAAAATGAAGATATCGTGTTTACCCATAATGAAAACCATAAAGGTATGCCCAAAATGAAAAAAAAAACAGAAGCTTAAGGAAAACATAAACATATTATATATCATATATAAAAATAGTGACATCATAATGGCCACCTTTGAAGGTGTTAAATGAGTATTGAACAATCATCGTTTCGGGAGGCAGAATTTCGCCATCCACGGAAACCGTATGTTCTTTAACCATTTGATGTAGTTGTGTGAGAGTGTAGCTCAAATAAATCTTATAAAAACATCCTAGTATATTGAAGATACTGGTGTTGTTACAAAAGAAGTAAATAAAAAGAGTTTAGGGGGTTGGAGAAGCAAAATAAAACAAATGAACATGAGAGAATGAATTACCTTTAAAAGTGTAACTCCTTTTGATTTGAGCCTAAAGGCTTCCTTTGAAAGGATTCTGCTCAAAGGGAATCCTCTAGGATGAGGAGAGGGATGTGGAGAGAGTAAATGGGCAGGGGTTGGCCGAGCCAAAGGCTTGAGGAGTGTGTAAAATGAGGTAGAGGTGGGGGCCTTTTATAAGAGGAGAGGAGGGGCACTTTTGGAAAGTAAAGAAATATTACTTTATTTGAAAATGTGTTTCGGTTTTAAAAGGTCCCACATTGATAGAATTCGTGGATAAGGTGATAAGGGTTCGAAATTCACTCATCCAATTGGTTTTGGACATGTGTAGTTCATAGATTTTACATTATCTTTCCATTTTATTTAAATTGTCAAATAATGATGTCATCGCTGCATCATTATTATGTCATAAATAATTTAATTTATTTAATGTCTAAAAATTATAAAAAAAATACTATGATGTAGGAAATCTTTTTAGCTTTCCAATGACTATTTATAATCAACAATCTGATCTTTATAACCCCATGTAAAAATTGTTTTCGTAAAACATATTATGTTTGTGTCATTTTTACTTTTACATTAAATAAAAAGTTATTTATGTCATTTCCCAACCAAAGTGTCTCCATGGGGTCCCCAAGTTGGCCCATGGCTTGTCTTGGTCGGTCACGACACAACCAATGAGGGTAGGACATGTGTCAAGCTCATCTTATTTTATTAAAGCATTATTTTTACCTTAAACTACACTAATTACCACTAATCGCGATTAAGAACTTAATAAGTTACTATTCACCAAAAAATTATTATAATCTCATTGAACCACATTTTACTTCTTAATGACAACCATGTATGTCGGATTTTTGAAATTAAAAACACAATGATGGCAAAATTTCATTTAAACGGAAAATCAGTCTTTATAAGTACCACTTAGTGGTTTCACTATTCATCAAAAATTGAAGTTTTTCAGAAAATTACCAAAAATTCACCCTAAGCTATAATTGATATTACGAATTCAAAAATGAAGTCTATTTTACAAAATTCAAAACATATAAGTCACATTAATTAATTTAATAATTAATTCCCGCTGTCAGAGCAAATAGCGTGTTTTTATGAAACAATAAGTATCAAAAGATTGACACTAGTTTAAGTCCAATTTCAAAGTGAAATTGATTCCAATGACCACCATTGGATTAAATGGTAAAAATATATTCATATTACACATTAAGACCAATTCAAAAGATAATCTAATCATATAAATAAATTAGATTAAAAAGCAGTTTTGATGTAAAATGCAGTATTTTTCACTATTCATTAAAAAATGAACGTTGTCAGAAAAATACCAAAAATTCACACAAAGTAAATTTTGATGTCCCAATCATAAAGAATAAGTTTATTTTGACAGACATAGTTTATAAAATTGTCAAAAGATAGATTTAAAAAGGGTTTTCCATCATAAGGCAGTAAAACAATCTTTTAAGAATATTAGTATATTCCATGCTTAAGATTGGATTTATTTTCATTTTAAGCCTCTAAAACATTATCTTAATCATTAATAGACATAGATAAAAATATCTATTATTCATTACTTACTTGGGATGTTACAATAAATTTGTAACATGTTGTGAAATTGGTTCACATCGTAAAATAGTCCAATGGGGTTATTATAACCCGAGGTGATGGTTTTTTCAACATATGTTATAAATTCATAAATTCTCTTATTGAAATGGGTTTACATCATGAATATCTCATGAATAGTAGTTTTAAACCATGATGTTAATATGATTTCATTTCATCCACTATGTAGCCTCCTCTCTCAAACCCTAGGGAAACTCTGAGAGATTTTATAGATATTCCTTCCCTTCCAGATGTCTCAGTCTTGCGTTTAATCTCTGGTTAGTTCCTTCTACTTGATTTATCCCTTTTTCTTTTTCTATTATCCATTATAGTGGTGGGATCTGTTGACCATTGTTGAATCGTTTTTTGATCTTAATGTTTGTGTGATCTAGGTTTTCCTTATGATCTCCTTCACCTTCATTCTTTGTTGGAGTTTCATAGAGAGTATTGATTTGATCTTAAGATTAAGTTTAGTGGTATATAACAAATCCCTTTAGTCTATTTCTAATTGTTTAAGTTTGTGAAATACTATGCGATTTTTCCAACACAACGTGCACGTTAACTAACAAAATAATGGGTAATGTTAATAATGTTTTTGGACTAATCCTTGGATCCCTTTGGATCTAATAGTGTTGATACCTGGCTTGCGGATACTCGTAGGGTGAGACTACCCTTGAAAATTAATGAACTGGCAAATGGATAAAAAATATGTTTTAGCATGACATGAGACTTTAGGGGATTGCTTGTGATAGGATCACTTTGGAAAATGGATAACTTATTTATTGAAATGATTAGAGATACTTTGATATGATACGATTTTTTCATTCGAATGTTAATGGTTTAAGACATAACTTGATGAATGAAAGGGAATTTAAAGATAAAAGGTAATTTTCTAAATAAATCTTTGTGGTTTATGATATAATGTCGCATTCTTCTTACCATTATGAATTGTTTCATATCTTATATTGTAATGATTATAGGGATTGGCCCAATTATGCTATAATTATTATAGGGCTCATCTTGGTTATATTGAAATGCTTATATAGAGGGATTTACATGGTTATGCTAAAATACTTATATAAAGGTCTTGTCCTGACTATGATAAAATGATTGTATAAAGGGATTGGCCTAGTTATTCTAAAATGCTTATATAAAGGGCATGGATTAGTGTAAGATCTTGACTTTTCTTTGAGGTACAAAACCTTTTATTTTTGGTTTAATTTCTTAGTTTTGACCTATTATGGATGCCTAGTGAGGCTATTGAGGAAACTAGGGTGTCTAGGGCTTGTTTGGAGCCCGGAGCCCGAGATTTTGAAGGAGGCAGTTGGGTCGCACGATTTGTAGAAACCATACTGCCCAGGCCGCATGGTTTGATTAAACCATGTGAGTTGGTTTGGTCCACTTTTTGGGGCCACATGGTTTGAGGAAACCATGCAACTAGGGTTGCATGCCCATGCATGGTTGCTATAGTTTTCGATAGAAGAAAATAACATGGTTTGTGCATGGTTTTCTAAATTGTGCACATGAACCATGAGAGGGAGTTCTTGAGGCATAGAGGTGTGCACATTCGGTGCATGGTTTGGACAACCGTGTGGACAAAACATGTAACCCGGTATTTTAAGGGGAAATAACCATTTCTCCCCTAAGTACTTAAAATGTTAAATCCTTCTCCTCCTTTCTTTTCTCCATTTGTGGCCACTCATACCTTCTCATGTTGAAGCTCCCATGGAATCTTAGTTAGGCTTTTCCATATCTCCCTGATTTAGACTCTGATTCTTCCATTATCGGTATCATTGGATGTGCGCTGGTGAGTTATCTATTTCTCTTACACCTCATTGTTTTTCTTCTCGTCTTCGAAGTTATTTTGGTGAAGGATCTTATGTCCTGTTTTTAAGGCATTCATTTGTTATTCTATTTTCTTCTGATCTGGACCAAATCAGAGGTCAAGATTGGATGAGTAATCCTCTAAGGGTCTAAGGTAGGTGGTCTGAACCTTTTCCCGCAAATTTGAGTTGTTTATATCTTATTTTTGTTTTTATGAATGCCGAACTTTACGGGTGATGGTTTATAAATTAATTAAACTATGAAAAAGATGATAAATTCAGGTCTAGGACATGTCATGGCACTCTTACTTAAGTTTGGTGGTAGTTAACCTTGACCTGGACCACCCATGGGGTGATTTCTTCCCTTGACCATGATTATGAAACCCATGGGGTATGATGAGTTCTCTTTAAATTGATGGCAATTAAATATGGTAATAATATGAATTGCTAAGATTGTAAGCACATTATATCACCTTGTAATTCTATATGAAGGGTATGAATTGGATGGATAATCCCTTGGTTTATATATGATTATGAAGTGATTAGTGAATTGATTGATAATTTGGTTAATGTAATGATTAATAAATTTGTACTAATGATAATGGGATTAATGGTACGACACCGATAACCTACTGGGATGTATTGGACATTTCTACTCCTTGTATCCTATTTATTTGGATGGATTGGATGCCTTGGACATTTCTACTCCAAGGATCTTGATTATTTGGATGCCTTGGACATTTCTACTTTAAGGATTCAGTTTAAATAGTTTACCTGACATGTTGGGATGCCTTGGACATTTCTACTCCTTGGATCCGATTTACCTGACTTTCTAGGATTCCATGGAAGTTTATACTCCATGGATTCGGTGACCCATTAGGATTCCTTGGAAACTTCTAATCCTTGGATATGACCCACTAAGATTCCTTTCACATTTATGCTCCTTGGATCTAGTTTACTTATTTAATCAATTTACTAGGATTCCTTGGACATTTCTACTCCTTAGATCTGACCCATTGGGATTCCTTGGACATTTATACTCCTCAAATGATGTTACTTGATTTACTCACCTTACATGGTTTCCTAGGACAATAATACTCATTTGACCTTGGCCCAGGTAGGCCTAATACATGATGACACAACGTAGATCGTTGTTGTTACATCACATTCTTTATAGTTAGCCCTTCTGATTTAGTGTCTTGATCACAGTGAGACTTAATAGACTGGATAGCATTACTTCCACTATTATTATTTGTACATCTATTATATTTGTACACTACTTCATCTTATATGCACATACTGGACTTGTTATAGACATCATTGGTGGTGGTATGCTGAATGTTATCTCACACCCTGTTTGGGTCACCATTAGGTACCCAAAAAGACTTTATGGATGCAGGTAGGGACAGGGGAAAGCACTCGCTTGCTAATTCTTGATTGATTTTGCATAGTAGCATGGGAGAACAAGACCAGTCTTGGGAACATGATGCTATTTGGGAATAGATATTTTTCTCTTTTTGTACTTTTGATACATGTATTATAATATATGCCTATTATCATGTATTATTGTCTTTTGTATATAATTCTATAATCATCATTTATATATGATACTATTGGATGAGATTACTTGGTTATTTATATGATGTGTTTTTATTCTTATGATGATTTGTTATTTCATATGCTTCTATTATTGTTGATGTGATTATAAAGTTGTGTCACTCTAATCGTGAGGGTATAGTCTACCCATCATTCCACCATAGACCCTCTCTACTATTAGGTAGCCTCTAGCATGTGGGGAGGCATTCTTGAGGCCATGTGGCTTACTAGGTTCGATTACTGTTAAGTGAACCGAGTCTGGGACATCACACCCAGTTATACTGAAATGATTATACAAAGGTATTTTCCCTATTATGTGATTATTCCATGGATTTGTGGTTATGGTTGGAATAGTAATGCTACATGCTCATAGATATTATGGTATGGTGCCAAAGCAGGTTGATTGTTGTACTATATTAATTGATTAATTAATACTCGTTTTTATCACTTTATTGAATGTACTTACTATCAAACTAGTTTTTTTAGAAACAGTGGTGTCGACCTACTGATTTTTTATAGAGACCTGGTTTTTGTATTATAAGATAATTAAATACTTAAACATATATTTCCAGATCCAGGCATTGAGACGACATGTGATTCTGAGGACTGGTGTACCTGGAATTAATTTTAAAAAAATATTAAATTTATTTTATATTGCATGCACATAGTTTCTTAAAGAAAATGGGATAACACTTAAATTGAAACTCAGATCATAAATCAGATACCATGATTGAGTTTGTAACGTGATTTTTACCGTAGGCACGACCTAAAATAGGTCAGTGCGGGGCGTTCAGATATCTCGATCATTGGAAGTGTGTTTAGTGGATTAATTAATTAATTAATATAATTCATTCATTCATTTTAACCTAACTGATTTACCTATAAATATATCGTTATGGAAAATTTTCTAGGGTTAGCCTCATAATCTTAGGACTAACGAGAGATTATTCCTCCTCTCCTTCTATTGGAAAATCGCATATGACAAAGATGAAACTCTAGATTAGAGCGTAGCATATGAAATGACTTCTTCCATTTGTTGACGGTCACATCCTTCGACAATGAATGATCCATCTCCACATAGGACTCATGAATTTTTGTATTATATGACCTTTTTGATTAAATTGATTGAGCATATCAATCCCCTCCTTTGATCTGCAACAATTGTTTTCTTTGTATGCACATTTATACCAGTTTAATTGATTGTTCTTTGGTTTTCTAACACTAGATATCCCTATTCTTGATCATTGTCCAAGAACACCTAGAAACGATCGATAAACATTTGTTTTTATGTTTTCCCCCTCAATTGCTTTGTATTCATCATTGGTTGGACCCTATGGTCCTAGTTCGACATTTCCAGGTGGTACTGAGCCCGATCAGACCCCCAAAATCACGATGAATCTGCATGCAAGGGACAGATCAACAAACCAAGGGTGTTTACTGATATATTATAATATTTGGGTGATCATTTTGATGATCGGAGATCAAATATTCAATAGAGGAAGGGCTGGAGGCATGCGGGGTTTACAATGATACCTCAAAGACCAACAGAAATCGATTTTCAGACTCCAGATGGCTGGAAATGAAAAATTAGGACTATATCCACCGATAACACATGGTGTGGAGGTGAGATCTATGGTGGAATGGCCAGATTCTAAGTGTGTAGTTCAGATCCAGATTTCTGTAAAAAAAACATGACTACATGTCATGTGCCATGATGAACACATGGAATATAGCCCCTATGCTGCAGCAGCTAGGGTTTTGAGAATTTATAAGGATGGCATGGCTTGTAGCCCTCCTACACGTCGTGTATCGCTTCCCCGGGTGAAAAAACTGTGTGACGGATCACACGGGCAGGACCCCATATGAGGGTACATGGCTAGGAACACGGTCATGTACTAAAGTACATGGACATGGATTGAGTACATGGACACTTCCAGATTCACACCATGTGTTGAGTCTACAAACACAGGATGGATACATGTATGTGGCCAAACACATGGGTGGGACCCTGAGGGGCATGGGAATTTCGTGTATATCTCCTACATGTGGTGTATCCCTACATGGTTGGAAATCCATGTAACTCAAGGGACAAAGCCAGGTGACGGAGTATGACCACATTTCATGTGGGTCCCCTCACACATCGTGTACCCTTAGGTTCCTTTTAGAAAACTTTAAACTCTCATATCTCCTTTGTTTGGACTCGGATTTTGGCTCATTAGTAGCCTATCTTGGGTGTTTTTCTATGTATAATGTGATGCTTCCATCATTTTTTGATTTTGGGATAAAATTTGAGATGTTTATAAGCATGGAACTTGTTTATGTGATGCTCGACGATGACATTGATCACGCAAGATCACCAGATGCATTCTGAGTGTAACCCTCCAGTTGGGGTGGGCATGGGTCCTCAATGAGTAGAGTGGAACCCTTTAGTTGGGTTGGGCATGGGTCCTCTATATACTCCTAGAGTGGAACCCTCTAGTTGGTCTAAGCATGGGTCCTCTACCATTAGATTGGAACCCTCCTACTAGGCAGGGCATGGGTCCTCCATCGACTATTAGAGTGGAACCCTCCTGTTAAAATAGGGTATGGGTTCTCTATCGACTTCTAGAGTGGAACCCTCCAAATGGGCTAGACATGGGTCCTCTACCATTAGAGTGGAACTCTCTTGTTGGAATAGGGAATGGGTCCTCTATCGACTCCTAGAGTGGAACCCTCCAACTGGGCTGGGCATGGTTCCTCCATCGACTATTATAGTGGAATCCTCCTATTGGAATAGGATATGGGTCCTATATCTATCCACTAAGTGGAACCACCCTATTGTACCATGGCATGGGTCCTCTACCTGGATATTGTGGCCCCTCAACTATGCATCATAGTGATGAAGCATGTCTTGACTTGGATGGTTTCTGATAGGCAGATGTGCGAGATACTAAGCATCATTGTTGGACTTTTGGAACTATGGGTAACTCTTTTCCTAGGATGAGTTATGAGATGAAGATCCTCTTACTCTCTCATTTGGGATTCTTTTTACTGAGTATATATATACATTTGTATCCATACCTTTGTATTTGGTTCCTCTCCTTCCATGGGTTGTGAAGACGCATAGGGTACGCCACTTGTTTTCCATGTTTAGCTTCTCGTGGTTAGATGAGGTTACTATCCTTCTATGGGTAGCAAAGACTCTGTGTAGTTCATCTACACATCGTGTTGAACTGCTTGTGCTGGAACTAGGTTATTATCTCTCTTTCTTTGGGTTGATCTATATCTTGTTTACTATCTACTGTCTTTATACTTCTGTTGTATCTATTGCTACTTCCCTTCATCTTTCAGGGTGTCCTACTAGGTATGTATATACTCACCCCTACATGGGTTTTTCCCACATCTTTCATGTCTTATACAGATGATGAATAGGTCGACGGTGACTTTATAGGATCATAAGGATACTTAGTTCTTTGGACCATGTTCGGTGGTCATGTCTTGGAGATCAGGAGCTAGGATCTCTCAATAGTTTACTTTTCCAGTTTTTTCAGGTTGGGATATATTTCTAATTGGGCATGTATTTTTTCTCTTTACCTTTCATTTTACACTGTTGTACTCTTATACACCCTAGAGATTTTTCATGATTAGTTTACTTTCTAGTCGTTGCATATTTTCATTATTATTCCTCTTCACTTCTTCATTGAGATGGTCAGGTGTGTGCATATAGGTACATTAGGAAAAAGTTTCTCGTTTAGGATATGTATTTTAGTTCTTTTCACCACACCCTGGTTTATAAAGGTGTGCTTAGGGTAGTTGTAGTTCGAGCCCTGGTTAGGGTCGGGTCGTGAAAAATTATCATCAGAGTAGTTCATTCCTTGGGACATTATCTAGAGTATTCCCATTACAAGTATTTGGTTGGGATTAGTGTAATAGTATCAAAGTGTCTCAATTGAGGCTCTTAGACCGGGGAATCTAGTGATGGTATGGGAGGCCGACATATCCATTTATCAAGGCCTTGAATACCAGCTTATCGACTAGGATTTATTCTTTGATTTTACTTCTTGGTACAACTCCCCATTGTTTATATATATATATATATATATATATATATATTCATCTAATTGTGGTATGTCTTGATAAATTCCAGTATGCCTCTGTGACGACAGCTAGCCATGATACCATCTCCAGATCATGACAACGATCTGATGAGCAACAAGGCCTCGGTTCATGGTTCATCCCATGAGATTCTTCCTCCAGGTGGGAAGGAAGAAGCACCAACACTTATCGATTAGTATATCATCCCAAAAGAGTAGGATGAGGATGCGTGTAGGTTTAGCGTACTCTGTGAGTTCTAGTGCTAGAGGTTGTTGAGATTTCATGGTGAGCCAGACCATTAGGCAGTAGAGGATTGGCTAGAGTCGGTGGTCCATATTTTCAGGATCATCTATGCACTAACAGATCATGTGGTTTCATTGGAATCTATCCTTTTCCATGGATCATATGGCATAGGTGGAGTCTCGTTACCTAGATACACGATTAGTCGACACTCTCATAGACCGACTTCCAGCAGCTATTCTGTGAGGAGTACTACCCATCCTATTTGTGCTCAGTTCATATTTAGGAGCTTATGGAGCTACATAAAGGATGGATGTTAGTGGTTGAGCATGAATCGAGGTTCAAAAACCTTACACAGTACTCCCTTAACATAATCTTTTATGGCTACTTCTGATAACGTAAGTTTGAGCAGGGAATCCATAGAGAGATTTGTGACAGCGTAGTTCCCTTGTGCATCCCCACCTATGTCGGGGTGTTGGAAGAGGAACTCGTGAAAGATATATTCCTATAAAAGTTATTACAAGAAGCTAGATCTATAAGTGGGTGTCATAGAGCTAAGTCATCTATAGCAACTAGCTGGCTCCAGTCGGAAGGATCACAACATAAGAGATCATATCGTGATTAGACTTGGGCACATGGCCATGTGGAATAGGGAAAATGCAGACCACAAGGGAAGTATGTAGAGGGGTGGTGATTTTCTTTTGATAGGAGATGTCACATAGAACACAACTACCCAACCATATGCATTGAGCATAGGAAAATAGTTGATGAACTGCCATGACATAGGCAATGTCATGATCAGGGATCTCCCAGGCGAGGGCAAGGTGTCCCCCAGGGAGGCGAAGCTGGAAGAGGAGTAGGATGAGCTATGGATGGTGGAAGATGCTAATAAATCCTTCCACCACCACCACCAGGTGGACCACATCAGGCTCAGGGAGCTGGCAGTCAAGGTCGCGGGCAGCTGCGGGCTCTGGAAGCTTATGAACCTATAATGCACAAGATGATCAGAGATATGATCTATGTATTTTCTACTATTGATTAAATATTAGTAGACATAGGTTCAATTAATTACTTCATCTATATACTCTTGGTGTGAGAGTTGGATCTCCCGGTTGAGGCACTAGCCTAGCATATTCTTCTTAAGGTTCCTATAGGGAATGTTTCTTCTGTATCTTTTATCTGTCGGAAGTGTGATCTATCTCTTGGTGGGGAGAGGTTTATGTGGGACCTTTTGGTTATCAAAATGGAACCCTATGATGTCATACAAGGTATGTATTGGTTTTCCATAGTCTGAGCCTAGATTGACTATCATCGTAGGCGAGTCATATTCCTTCGTACTGATGGGATGAGATTCACCTTTATGGGAGAGAGAGATCTCGAGGAAGGATGAGTGGGTTTTGTGAGTAGGAGGTTGTAGCCCATCATCCATCAATTAGAGAGTTTATCCATTGGTGAAGTGGGATATTTAGGCATCTAGATTCCTTCAGTTATGCAGGATTATATGGATGTTTTCTCCAAGGATGTTTCGAGACTACCTCTAAGGCGATACATGGAGTTTTTCATATAATTGCATCTTGGGACTACTTTGATATATTCTGTGGCATATTGGATGGTCCCTACCGAGCTCCAGGATCTGCGGTTGCTGTTGGAGGACCTTTAAGAGAAGGGTTTCATCGGGCCTAGTGTTTCCCCCTGGGAAGATCCAGTGTTGTTCATGAAGAATGAAAATGGGATCTTTCAGCTTTGCATGGATTATCATTTCCTGAACCAGGACACGATAAAGAATAAGAAACCATTTCTGAGGATTGAAGACCTCTTTTGACCATTTGTGAGGTGCGAGATGGTTCTCTAAGATCAATATCTGGTCCGGATACCACTAGTTGAGGGTTTTCAAGGATGATATTCCAAAGCTGGAATTCTGATGTCACTACAGACGCTATGAGTTCCTAGTGAGGAGTCATCATTATTGTCATAATTATGACATCCATTAATAACATTTCATAGCAGGTATACATATTTTTTATTTTTTCAATCAAAACAAAGAACCATGGGTGCAAATGCATAAACACGATCAAATTTGTGTGCCTTACCTCCAACTTACTCGCTGCAGGCTGCCCCACCAGGCTTCGGATGAATCTTCACTTCACATGTTTTGATAAGGATCAGACCCTCCAAGTGCAGCATACATATTGGATATGGCTCCAGCGAAGTACACCTTGGCTTGAGGTCTCCTCACCTGACAATAAATCAGGGCACCCAACTCAAACACCAATCTCACATAAAATCACCAGCTCCTCCCTGATTCTTGGGATAGTTAAAACAAATTAAGATAAAATAACACATTTCAATTACAAAACACACTTCGCTATAAAAATATTGTATATTCCAATATTACACTAGGGCTATGGATAGGAAAAGGGTCAGAAATTCATTTTTGATAGAGGTTGGGGGATACATATCTTCTCCCAATTTGAGTGAAATGTCCATCCCTTTGAAAATAAATTTCATGTATTGTTGAAAAGAATACTCCCTTACATTTTTTGTTATTGTATATCTATATTATTTAACATATTTCAACACATTTTTTCCACCCATAGAAAATAAATTGTGGATTCATCAATCCATTTGGAAAAATTTATAGGACAACTATACACAATCATGGTAGTGAGTGCCATGAACGAGACACCTTGAACAAAAAATAAAGACAGCACAAATGAAAATGTTAATTGAGATGTGGACATAAAAATAGAAAAGATTATAGATGAATGTATACGAGAGAAAATGGAAAATAATAAATTGGGTTAACAATTTCAATGAAAATATGGTCTTTGATAGAGCTTTGATCCATATAACCAACCCCATTTAAAAGGGTTTGGCGTTTGTTATACTCATTCAATCCATTCCTCATTCCCTCTCACGTCTTATTCATTTTTTACAAAAGGGTTTTCCTCATCAAATGTAACCTCAATGCAACTTAAATAAGTTTCATCAAATTAGAAAAATAATGTTCATTCTAGTAATACTAATCTTTCTTCTTTATAATGAAATTGAGTCATGTCAAAAATACGCAACATTCAATCCCAACCTGAAATGACACTCAACATTTGTAAAACGCATACCTTAAATGTTGGAGTGAGCAAACCATTCTCCAAGGTAAATGGTTCGTGCACCAATGTTACAGCTTTCACAAACTCAAAACCCCGCAACTGCCATGATTAAGGATGTCAAAAACCTGGAAGATTTTAACTGAAGACGCTGCTTAACACAAAGGTTGGTGAAGAATTTGGTGGGGTTTGTGTAAAACCTGTGCTTCTCTACCAGCAGCATCCATTTCAGCCAGGACTGCAGCCTTTACTCTCGGGTCACTGCACAGTTGCCCCAAGTCTTGATGCTGTGGTCAAATCTACTAAATTAATATTACAGCTTGGATTCCAAATAATGTTACTTGCTCGTGATAGAACAGAACCTTGATGCCTTGCGATGCAGCCCAAGCATTCAATGCATCTGGATCCACCGAGACAACAGCTACCAAGGAAGAGTTCAAGCTGTCTCCTGTTGATAAAAACAAGCAAGCAGGCGATGGGCAGATAAATACAGCTAATCTATATGTTTAGAAAGAGGGGAGCAAACTTCACATCTCACCATACACAAAGCACTGTGCGACGAATTTGCACTTCGCGGAGTATACATTTTCGATCTTCTCAGGAGCTATATATTCTCCCTGAGCCAACTTGAAAATATTCTTCTTCCTGCCATGCCATGGTATGACTATTTAATATAAAATTTTATACCATATTTATAAGAATCAAAACTTACAAACGGGATCTTTTACAGATACCACACAGCAAAATCAATGTCTCCTTGCAGTAAATAAACATCCATGCATAACAATTTGTTTAGTCCGTGTTTAATATAATTATCTTAATACACTATTACATTTGTAGATGAGGCAACTTCTCACACATTTTATCAGACTCTAGGTCCTTTTCTTCTACCCCCAGGATGCAGCTCAGCTATCCCTGTGGGTATCGACGGGGTCTCGAGTTTGAGTCTCACCAAGTACATCCCTACATTGTATGTTGTCTGTTTTTCTTTGTAATGTAGCCCCTTCCAGCGAATAAACTGACCCCTTTCCCCGAATAAACTGAGACTTCGGCCTCAACTTTTTTTTTTTTTTTTTTTTTTTTGAGGTCCTTTTCTTCTCATTTTATACTTCCAAATTTAATACCAGACAATGTTGGTGGTGGTTGTGGGGAGGGGGCATGAATCAAACTCTTTGTATTAACTTAGCCATGATGTGCTGGGAATGACTGTAGTACCTTAAGAATTTAAATGATATATCACATCTCAACAGTTTTGAAAACTGAGTTGGGGAAAAACTGATTAATGCCCTACATAATCTGTTAAAATCCAAGATGTAGAACAGCACTCATTACCGCAATGAGAGACGGAGCCCTTTATATATAAATATAGGAAAAGGATTACACGACAGAGCAAACCAATGTGGGACTCTGAAATATACATAATTGGGTCCAACACTCCCCCCTCAAGCTATAAGAGGTTTAGCTTGGAAGAAGAGTCTCACAAACAAAAAACAAAGAGAGAAGAAATCACAAATACCAAACACACTCCCCTTCAAGTTGGATCGTGAATGTCGTGGATGCCCAGTTTGGGGCATAGAGAATTCAGTCGACCTCCCGGCAAGCTTTTGGTGAAGATGTCGGCAAGCTGATGAGTCGTTGGAATGTAGCTAAATCTAATATGTTTTTGCTCAAGATGATGGCGAAGAAAGTGACGGTCAATCTCAATATACTACATGCGTTCATGGAAAACCGGATTATAAGCAATCTTTATGACTGTCTGATAATCACACCAAATATGAGCAGAATTCTGCGGCGGGAAACTAATTTTATGATGTTGACGAAGCCATAAAATTTCAGTAGTGATCGTGGTCATCGCATGGTATTCAAATTCAGCACTGGATCTGAAGATGGCAGTTTGTTTCTTGTTTCATCGGGAGATTAAGTTACCAGTCAGAAAAACCATAAAACCCAAAAGTAGACTTTTGAGTAGACAATCAACCAGCGTAATCAGCATCACAGAAGACCTCAATGTTCAGATGATCGTTATGTGAATACCGAAGACCACAAGTAGGGTCTTTCTTGATGTATTTGACAATGCGAAGAACAGCGTCTCATTGGGATTTCGTCGAATGTTCCATGAATCGACTAACCTCGCTGACAGAGCAAACAATACTCGGACGAGCCATGGTAAGATAATTGAGTTTTCCCAAAAGACGACGATACCTATCCGAATGAGAAAATGGGTCAGTGGCGGCAAGGAAGGACCGTTCCCCTGGTTCAAGAGTGTCAACGGCGGTTGCTTGAGACAACCCAGTATCCTGCAAGATATCCAATGTGTTGGAGTCTGTATCCCACATCAGACTTATGGTGTGATGTGGTCTTTATTATTCCGTATAAAATAACTTCAAGGCCTCCCTTAGAGAGGCACCTTGGGTATTGGTTTCTCCTTCATATCATTCTAAATGGTATCAGATGAGGTTTAATCCAACCCGAGCCCTCTCTCTTTTTTTTCTCCCGTCTAAGATTTCCAGCATTTTTCACCTGTGGGGGGCGGCAGCCTCCATGGCCAGGGTGCCCTAAATCTGATGGTCGTCGCCCCTCCCTCCAAGGTCGATCCTCTTCTGTAGTCGCCCCCGTGGCCATCAGGCCCTGCGCGCGTCTTCCCTCGTCGGTGCTCCGTCGAACGGTGCTCCGCCTCCTCTCCATCGCGACGACCCCATTTCGTTGCTCATTCCTCGCACGCGACGACACCAGGCGAACTCACTCTCCCGACGGATCCCTCCTTGTGCGCGACATTCCCCTCCGTCCCAACTGTCTCGAGCAGCCACGACGCACCCTCAGTCGGACCTCCGTCTGGTGGCCTCCCCTCTCCCAGATCCAGTCGGATCTAGTCCCCTCGCCTCCCTACGCGCCGACTCCCTGGGCGACGAACCGTCCTGACGCCATTAGGGCTCGTTTTGGACCTCCGCCATCCCTAACGCCATCCGAGGACCTCTGCGCACGGTCCTGCCTCCTGTAGTCGGTCGTCCGCCTCACCCTCCGCCAGCCTGCACAAGCCGCGGCCTCCTCCTCTGCGCGCAACGGACCAGACAGCCTCCCCTCTTCCAGATCTGGTCAGATCTCATCGTTGGCCTCTCCACCTCGTGCCGCTCTTCTCCCCGACCATTCTCGTGTGCCGTAACCGCATATGCCGGACGATCCTCCACCCGACGGCGCCTCCTGCGGAGCGTCCCCTTTCCGCGACGCCTCCACCGTTGCTCCCTCCATGCTGGCCTCCTACTGCGGCAGCCACCACCTCCATGCCGACCTCCTCCTGTGGTTTCCCGGCGCTCCGACGACCAGCCCGCCCGTGCGGATTTCCCGACGCTCCGACGATAGGCCTGTTGGATTAGTGTTGCCCGATCCGGTTGGGCCGAATGCTTGTGGCCCGCAACTGTCGCGGGTCGAGCTCCGTGGTGAGTTCGTTGGGGGTTGCAGGGGGCAACGCGCCTCTGCTCCGGAGGCCGAAGGCCCCCGGCCCAAAATTTTTCGGCACTGTAGCAATGCTGACCACTGTAGCGGAGCTGACCGACCGACACCGACAGACACTGTAGCGGTGCGGACTTCGGGGTCAACTTCACTGTAGCGCTTTTGACTTCCAGCCGGCAGACACTGTAGCGCTTTTGACAAAGTTGGTCGCCGATCACTGTTGCAACGCGGACCTACTATTTCGGAACAGTGGACCGTCTTCTTCATATGTAGCCCATTTCGGGCTAGGGTTTACTACTGAAAAAACCCTCTGTAATTTGTGCTCCCGAATAGTGAAATATTCTGCTTCTCCCGTGGACGTGGGGATTATTCCCGAACCACGTATATCGCTATGTCCTTTGCTTTCTTTCTTTTGTTTTTCTCGTTTCTGTCGTTGTGTCTCCCGGCGATTCCGTAACAACTGGTATCAGAGGAGGTTCGGAATTCTCCAACGATGGCTCTGGATGAAGGCAAAGTGAAGATCGGTCGCTTCGATGGAACTGATTTCAGTTTCTGGAGGATGCAGATCGAGGATTATCTTTATCAGAAAAAGATGCACTTGCCACTTCTGGGTGTGAAGCCAGCGGACATGGAGAAGTCGGAGTGGGAGCTACTGGACCGACAGGTTCTGGGTGTTGTGCGCCTGACGTTGGCCAAAAACGTGGCGTTCAACATCAGAGAGGAGAAGACGACGGTGGACCCGATGAAAGCCCTCACAAATATGTACGAGAAGCCTTCTGCGGCAAACAAGGTGCATTTGATACGACGATTGTTCAACCTGAAAATGGTTGAAGGGAGACCTGTTGCAGATCATATCAACGAATTCAATACCATCATAAGTCAGTTGTCATCGGTGGACATTGATCTTGGTGATGAGGTATGTGCTCTAGTTTTACTATCTTCATTACCAGAGAGTTGGGAAGCAACTGTAACAGCTGTGAGCAGCACTTCGGGGAATACGAAGATGGCTCTGAAAGATATATGGGACCTAATCCTTAGTGAGGATGTTCGAAGAAGAGAATCAGGCAGATTCTCTGGTTCTGCTTTGAACGTTGAAGGAAGAGGAAGATACCCACAGCGGGACAATCGCAGAGGACGATCGAAGTCAAAAGAAAAGAGCGGAGACAATGCAAAGGGGCCTGGTCCTACCTGCTGGACATGCGGGAAGAAAGGACATGTCAAGAAGGAGTGCAGAGATAACCGGAAGGGACCTGAAACCAGTGGAGCAAACACTGTAGCTGAAGGAACTGATGACGTGTTGCTGCTGAGCGTGGACAGCCCGATGGAGTCTTGGATTTTAGACTCTGGGGCATCTTTCCATTCTACATCGGAGAAGGGTTTCCTGAACAATTTTGTTTCTGGAAATCTTGGCAAGGTGCATCTTGCTGATGACGAGCCCTTGCAGATTGTGGGTAAAGGAGATGCACGGATCAAGACCAACAGTGGGAGTTAGCTGGTTCTGGAAAACGTGAGGTATATCCCTGGCTTGAGAAGAAACCTTATTTCTGTTGGACAACTTGATGATGCAAGTTTGAGTACCACATTCACTGGTGGTGCATGGAAGATCACCCGAGAAGCTATGGTCATAGCTCGGGGAGCAAAGAATGGCACCCTTTACAACATGACAGAAACTTGCATGGACATGGCTGCATCACTGGAAGTTGTCAGAGGTTCTCAACTGTGGCACTACAGACTCGGCCACATGAGTGAAAAGGGGATGAAGGTGCTGGCAACAAAAGGGTTGCTACCAGAGCTGAAGTCGGTGGAAGTAGGCTTATGTGAAGATTGCATCTTTGGAAAGCAGAAGAAGGTGTCCTTTGCAAAAGGAGGCAGAACACCGAAGACTGGAAAGCTGGACCTGGTGCATACAGATGTTTGGGGGCCTACACCAGTACCATCCCTCGAAGGGTCACAATAGTATGTGACATTCATCGATGAATCAACAAGGAAGGTATGAGTTTACTTTCTAAAGAATAAAACTGATGTGTTTAAGACGTTTCAAAAGTGGAAAGTCATGGTGGAGAACGAGTCAGGAGCAAAGCTGAAATGTTTGAGGTCAGACAACGGTGGAGAGTATGGCAGTTAGGAGTTCAGGGAATTTTGTTCTGAAAATGGAATTCGGTGGGAAAAGACAATCCCAGGAACACCACAACAGAATGGTGTGGCAGAGAGGATGAATAGGACACTGAATGAACGTGCCAGAAGCATGAGGCTGCACTCAGGGTTGCCCAAAACCTTCTGGGCTGATGCAGTGAACATGGCAGCGTATCTGATCAATAGGAGTCCATTTGTGCCAATGGGAGAACGCCTACCCGAGGAGCTCTGGTCTGGTAAGGAGGTAAAACTCTCACATTTAAGAGTCTTTGGCAGTTTAGCTGATGAACACATTGATGCTAACTCAAGGGACAAGCTTGATGCTAAGTCCAAGTCATGTTTCTTTATTGGCTATGGTGCTGAAGAGTTTGGTTACCGGTTTTGGGATGATCACAAGAAGATGGTCATCAGGAGCCAGAACGTGGTATTCAATGAAGGTGTCATGTACAAAGGTCATCATGAAGCTGAAGATGAAAATGGGAACATTGAATCAGAGTGCAAAGAGCAAGTGGAGCTTGAAGGTGTGTCTAAGCTTGAGAGATCCGAACCGGTAGAACCTACTACTTCAGTGGAGTTGAGGAGATCATCAAAGGTGAGAAGGCCTGTGCAGAGATATTCACCATCATTGCATTATCTATTATTGACTGACGGTGGAGAACCAGAATGCTTTGAAGAGGCAATGCAGCTGAAGGAGTCAGGCAAGTGGGAGCTGGCAATGAAGGAGGAGATTTCTTCATTGCATAACAACAACACTTGAGAGTTGACATCCCTGCCAGCAAGAAAGAAAGCATTGCAGAACAAGTGGGTCTACCGGGTGAAGGAAGAGCATGATGGCAAGATGAGGTTCAAGGCAAGGCTGGTGGTGAAAGGCTTCCAACAGAAGGTGGGAGTGGATTTCACGGAAATATTTTCACCAGTAGTGAAGCTTACCACCATCCGGGTGGTTCTCAGCATTGTGGCGTCAGAGGACTTGCACCTTGAGCAGCTTGATGTCAAGACTGTTTTCCTTCATGGAGATTTGGAAGAAGATATCTACATGCAACAGCCAGAGGGATATGTAGAGTCTGGAAAGGAAGACCTGGTGTGCAAACTCCATAAGAGCTTATATGGATTGAAGCAGGCACCGAGGCAGTGGAATAAGAAGTTTGATTCATTTATATCTAAAAATGAATATAAACGATGTGGCATGGATCAGTGTTGCTACATCAAGTCCTTTGGTGATGAATACATTATATTGCTTCTGTATGTGGATGACATGCTCATTACAGGATCTTGTATACTGAGAATTAATGAGCTGAAAGGGCAGTTGGCTGAGGAGTTTGAAATGAAAGATCTTGGAGAAGCTAGCAAAATTCTGGGGATGAAGATCAAGAGAGACCGCAGAGCTGGAACGTTGATGTTGTCACAGGCTGATTACATTGGAAAGGTTCTGAAAAGATTCAGTATGATGGAAGCAAAGCCAGTCTCTATTCCCCTGGCGAGTCATTTCAAACTATCAAAGGAGCAATCACTGAAGACAGCAGAAGAGGTGGAGTACATGGCAAAAGTTCCATACGCATCAGCTGTTGGAAGCCTGATGTATGTCATGGTCTGTACTCGACCTGACATCGCTCATGCAGTGGGAGTTGTGAGCAGGTATATGGCTAACCCTGGAAAGCAACATTGGGAAGCTGTTAAGTGGATACTGAGGTATTTGAAGGGCAGCAAGGAGGTATCTCTGTGCTTTGGGAAAGGAAATTCATTGTAGGGGTATGTGGATACTGACCTTGGAGGTGATGTTGACAGCAGGGGGAGTACCACAGGTTATGTATTTACCTGTGGAGGTACTGCAGTAAGTTGGATATCACAATTGCAGAAGGTGGTGGCTTTATCCACCACAGAGGCAGAATACATTGCTGTAACAGAAGCTGGGAAAGAGATGGTTTGGCTGAAGAACTTCTTGGATGAATTGGGAAGAAAGCGAGAGGAGAATGTATTGCACTGTGACAGTCAGAGTGCTATACATCTTGCCAAGAACCCAGTGTTTCATGCCCGGACGAAGCACATTCAGTTGAAGTACCATTTCATCAGAGGTTTGATACAGGATGGGTTGCTGACTTTGCAGAAGATCTGTGGAACCAACAATCCGGCAGACATGTTGACAAAGCCTATAGTGATACAGAAGTTGAGGCACTGTTGTGCCTCTGTTGGTCTCCACTGATGAACGGAGGATGAGAGGCAAAATAATGGAGGACATGATGGGAGCACAAGAGAAAAACAGTTTGTATTTCATGAATCTGTGAATGGAAAGCACGCCACTAGGGAGTGAAGAAAAGGAAGAACTTAGATTAAGTAAGTTGTCTTCATCAGTTGCATCGAAGCATAGCAGTGCAGTTGATCAGGCTACAAGTGGGAGATTGTTGGATTGGTGTTGCCCGATTCGGTTGGGCCGAATGCTTGTGGCCCGCAACTGTCGCGGGTCGAACTCCACGGTGAGCTCGTTGGGGGTTGCAGGGGGCAACGCGCCCCTGCTCCGGGGGCCGAAGGGCCCCGGTCCAAAAAAAAATCGGCACTGTAGCAATGTTGACCACTATAGCGGAGCGGACCGACCGACACCGACAGACACTATAGCGGTGCGGACTTCGGGGTCAACTTCACTGTTGCGCTTTTGACTTCCAGCCGGCAGACACTGTAGCACTTTTGACAAAGTTGGCCGCCGATCACTGTTGCAACGCGGACTTACTATTTCGGAACAGTGGACCGTCTTCTTCATATGTAGCCCATTTCGGGCTAGGGTTTACTATTGAAAAAACCCTCTGTAATTTGTGCTCCCGAATAGTGAAATATTCTACTTCTCCCGTGGACGTAGGGATATTTCCCGAACCACGTAAATCACTGTATCATTTGCTTTCATTCTTTTGTTTTTCTCGTTTCTGTCGTTGTGTCTCCCGATGATTCCGTAACACGGCCCGCCCGTGCGGTTTTCCCGGCGCTCGGTTGACCGACACCGCCAGTGCGGCTTTCCCGGCGCTCCGTCAACCGGCACCGCTTGAGCGGCTTGTCAAATCTTTTTCAGCAGCATCATCCATCTTCTTGAGGGGGAGCAGCAGTCATGGCAGTTTATCTTTTCTTTGTTTTGTAATCAAGCTAGGTATATCCAGCTTGAGGGGGAGTGTTTGCAGCGTCGGTTGATTGCTTTGTTTTTTTTTTTGTGTTCAAGCTAGGTACACCTAGGTTGAGTGTTGGAGTCTGTATCCCACATCGGACTTATGGTTTGATGTGGTCTTTATTATTCCTTATAAAATAACCTCAAGGCCTCTCTTAGAGAGGCACCTTGGGTATTGAGTTCTCCTTCATATCATTCTACATAATGCATATTTTTGTTGTGAAAGGAAGATGCTGGTTGGAGAACGAGAGACTTCAATGCCAAGAAAATATGTCAAAGGACTCAAGTCTTTGGTATGAAACTGTAGTTGAAGATAAGTCTTAAGATGGGCAATGTCATGTGAGTCGCTACCAGTAATAATGATATCATAACATACATCACCAACATGATGCAGCCAGATGATGTTTTTCAATAGAAAACAATGTGATCCTTCATACTTTGAGATAAACCAAATGTGGTGATGACGGTGCAAAATCTGTCAAACCACACACGAGGAGACTGCTTGAGCTCATAAAAAGACCAACGAAGCTGACAGACATAAGAACCGGCCCCTGAGGCAAGGAAGCCATGAGGTTGTTGCATATATACTTATTCAAAAAAACATGTAGAAACGCATTCTTGACATCAAGTTGATGAAGAAACCAATTATGAGCAGTAGTAAGAGACATGGATAGTCGAACAGAGGTCATTTTAGCAACTGGAGAAAATGTATCGAAATAATCAACACTATATGTCCGAGCAAAGCCTTTCGCCACGAGACGAGCTTTAAGGCGATGAAGAGTATCATTTGCATTTAAACGGACTGTATAACTCCATTTGCTAACAACCTGTTTATCTGCTAGAAGGGGGACCAGATCCCAGGTGTGATTGTCGTCTAAGGCCTATAATTCATCCTACATTGCTCGAAGCCAACCAGGGTGAGATTTAACCTCAGCAACTGTGCGAGGGACCGATATCGTCTCCAAAGCGGAGACGTCTTTGTATGAAGTTGTGTATAAAGGATTATTCTGGCAAGAGGGAGTACCTTTCTGTAATGCAATCGGCAAGTCATCGGTGCCCGTGGCAGGAGCAACGGACGTAGTCGGGGAAATGATGTCCTCGGTCTGGGTAGGGTGCATGTTAAGTAGAAAGACCCAAAACGAAGATCATCAGATCGGGACACCGGAGGCAAAGGCTGGTGGATGGTGAGAGGAAGACGGTCATCGATGAAGGTATCGGGGTGGGTAGAGGGTGGAGAGGATGAGAATGAAGAGTTCTCAATGAAGGAGACATCAGCGGAGATGATATACCGTCCCAAGTCAGGAGAGAAACAATGGTAGCCACGCTGAGTATGAGAGTAGCCCAGAAAGATGCAACGAAAGGCCTTTGGGAAAAATTTTGAGAGACGGAAACAAGTGTCACGAACATAACAGAGACACTCAAACACGCGAAGTGAAAGAGGGTGAGGATGAAGAGAGGGGAACAGAGTTCAAAATGGACTCTCCCCCTGAAGGATAGAAGAAAGAAGACGATTGATAAGATAGGTGGCAGTAAGAATCGCATCCCCCCAAAAAGGAAGAAACGCCTGCATGTGAAATAATAAGGCCCCGCCAGTTTCCAGAATATGGCGATTTTCATGCTCGACCACACCATTTTGCTGAGGGGTATTAGGGCAGGATGTTTGATGGAGTACACCGTGATCTTTGAGAAACTGCTGAAGGGGATAAGATAAATATCGGTCATTGTCTAAGCGAGGCCATTTAATAGGCTTGGAGAACTGAGTGCAAATTTCATGGTAAAATGTTTTGAAAATATCACACCTCAAAACGATCATGAAGGAGATATAGTCATGTCACCCAAGAGAAGTCATCAAATGATACATAATAATGGTACCCTAACTGACTTGGGACCCTGGAAGGACCTCATACATCGGAATGAACTAAGTCAAAAGGGTTAGTCACCCGTGTCACCAAACGAGGAACATAAGATCCCCAATGATGTTTGGAAAACTTATATGATTCACAATGGAAGGAAATGTACGGACTGAAATGGGGACAAAGCTTATGTATTACTGAAGTCGGTGGATGACCATAGCGAAAATGTAGGTCGAGGGCACGAGCAGAGGTAGATGGGCAAGCAAGGGATGGTGGGGTATCAAACATGTACACTCCATCACTAAGACGACCTCTACTAAGTTCCCGATTCGTCGACCGCCCCTGAAAAACAACACTAGAGGATGTAAAAATAACATTACGATTTAAGTCCTTTGTAAGCTTATTGATGGAGAGAAGATTAAAAGTATTGCGAGGAACATGAGCCACTGAAGTCAGGCGAATTGAAGAAGTTAAGGAGCATGTGTCAAATCACGCAATAGGAATCATTGATCCATCAACAACAATAATTGCAATGGCACCAGTATACGGACGATAGGTGGTAAGCATACCTGAATCACCCGTGAGATGATCAGAAACACCAAAATCAAACATCCAAGCAATCGGTCGACAAGATACAATGCAGTAGGGCCCACCAGTCCGAGCAATAAAGGCCGAAGAGGAGGCAGGTGGCAAAGCAGTCCGATAAGAGTGCACAAGC
The DNA here is from genome assembly GCA_963277665.1 of Viscum album. Taxonomy (NCBI): domain Eukaryota; kingdom Viridiplantae; phylum Streptophyta; class Magnoliopsida; order Santalales; family Viscaceae; genus Viscum; species Viscum album. The sequence goes on along the minus strand of OY728159.1, from coordinate 286,866,034 downwards.
GCAATTTCAACCATAGAGAGTTCCAGGTTGTTATGGAAAGTGTATGGCGGCACGAGTGCTGCCATGACAGGAGGGAGATGGGGGAAAAAACTGGAAACGAGAAAGCAAACATGGGTAGCAAGGTACTGGTATGGATAGTCAGATAATGTCTCGGCAGGAATAATCGGGTCAGTGGTATCAATGCGTGCAGGAATAGCACGCAACGGGACACTAATCGAATGTCTGGCAAGAACACCCAGAGTGCATAAATTGTGTGGCGAGACGCGCGGGAACAGGCGTTGTGTTAGGAGCAGCATCGGAGGAAGGGACGGCTGGAGGTGCTACCTAGGGGCGTTGGTCGCAGTCGTCGAATAAGTGTGCGCAGTAGGGACCGCGGATCGAACGTCTCACCGCGTGATGGGAGAAAACGGCGGCTGTCAGGGGATGTGCGCGGGAAGGGTCATCGTCAGCAGGGGTGGCGGGGTGTGCCAAGGTAGTCTGACGCCATCAGGGGTGGCGGGTGGAGGTGCAGTCGCCAAGAGAGCCACATGGGAGGTTGGGCACACCGAGAGGAACGCGCGCACAGGGAGGACGCACAGGCCTGGAGCGGAGGCGCGAGGGGGGGTTGTCGATCTGGGTGGAAGGGTTGTCGTGGCCGTTGGAGAATGGTCGTCGGAGGTGCAGGGGGGGCGTCGGGGGCGCAGGGGGGGCGTCGCGCAGGCGGTGGGGCCATTGGGAGCTGTTGCGAAGGGGGACACAGGGAGGCCGTCGGGGGTTGTCGCGGCAGCTGGAGAAGGGTGGCACAGGGAGGTCGTCCTGCAGGGTGGGGCAACGCGCAGATCGATGCCGGGGTGGGGAGAGGGCGTCGCACAAGCGGTGGCTGGGCGCAGCGGAGGGGTGGGGTGGAGAGGGAAAACACGGGAGGGAGGGCTAGGGTTAGCTAACCTCCTCTGATACCATGTAGAACAGTACTCCTTGCCTCAATGAGAGACAGAGTCCTTTATTTATAGATAGAGGAAAAGGATTACAAGACAAAGCAAACCAATGTGGGACTCTAAAATACACATAATTGGGTCCAACACAGGATGCTAAAAAGCCATAAGTTACTGCAGCCTTTGCAGCACCCAAATAGGCATACATATCAGATGCACCCAGTGAGAGGCATTGAATATCCAAGGTTAAATACCTAATAGCAGAGGTATAAAGAGAGACTTTATGACGAAAGTTGGGATTATAGTGCTCTAGATGCCAGGCGTGCCCTGGGTGACGCACCTAGACTGGGGGTCCACATTGCAGGAGGAGGCATGCAGAGCCTGGCTGTAGTCATGATCGTAGTTCCAGCTGTTTTATTAAAGGGAGCTGCTGAAAGGTATTGACGTCATCAGGACATAGTGAGGATAAAACCACGTCCTAGTTGGTGTGAGATATGAAATTCAAAAGAAGGAAATAGCCAAGTTTTCAAGGATCTGGAGATTTGAATGTCCTGGTTTTCGGAGTCAAACCTTCAACTGAAAAACCATGTCGTGGTTTGTGAGGTCATGCCATGGTTTTCACAATTTCTGCACGAATTGCAGATTTGGTTTTATTTTCAAATACGGAAACATGTAAGCTATTATGAGAGATTTGACTTGACTATGATGGACAATTTTAAAGACCAATAAGGCTGTAACATACGGTGATAGGCACAAGGAGCTGCCCATGTGGTGTTATTGCTGGGTAGGGATAGGAGTCTCCGTCTGTCCATGTAGAGCTGTTGGTGGGTGGGTGACTGCCAGGGGCAGTTAGTGGGTTGGGAACAATAAATAGGGGCTGGAGTGGGGAGTGGAGGGGAATTACGAATTTATCTGATTGGTCTTCAGCAGCAGCTGGGTTCAGGAGGGTTTGGCCTCAAGCCTCGGGGAGCCGTATACCAGGGAAGTCTCCTTCATCTTCTTTTCTCCTCCTTCTCTCTCCATATTCCTCTTCTTCTTTTGTAATTCTGCTGTAATCTAGTTCGAAGCAGTTGATAGAAACTACTGGTTTTTCTCTCTCATCTAAGTTCCTATCGATTTGGTGCTTTCATTGAGTTTATAGAGAGAGTTTAGAAAGAGGTTCTTTAACATTCTTGGTCGTGGTCCTTGTTCTGGAAGGCGACTTGAGGTCTTCTCCTGGAAGGCGGCGCTGGAGGCTCTGCTGAAATCTACGAGTGCTCGTCACGAGCAGATGAAGCAGGAGAAAGCCGTGTTAATGAAGCAGAACAGACAGACACAGAATGTGCTGATGCGTTTTTCCGAAAGAGCTCGACCAGAAGACAGTGAGCGGCAACCGCAAGTGATGCTACCCTCCATGCAGGCACACTTTCCAGCTACCGCTGAGTGCCCAGTTCTCCAGTTGCGTGCAAAACTGGTGACGCAGCCGGAACCGACAAGAGTTTTAGCTATTCCTCAATCTGCGCCACGAGTTTCGAGTTCCATACATGAGGAGACTAGGCCGACACAACCTTGCAAGTGGCAAGACGAGCAGCAGGTGTAAACGATGCTTTCCGGTGCCTCATCGGGATATCTGGCAAGTTCGGCACACCGGAGGCAAACAGAGTACGTAGCTTTGCATACACAGGTACTCACTGCCTCTTTTGATTGACAACCACTTCCTCTTTCTCTGAACCCTTGGTCTGCAGAGGACACGAGTGAGAGACAACCACTCATTGACCAGCCGAGGCGAGATCCAGCGTCTGACTACTGGAAGGTTCCGTTGGAACACATGCAGGTTTCCGCTGTCCGTCTGTGAGTTTTGGCAGTTGCACAAGATTTCCAAGGAAAAGTTCAGACCGTTCTGCTTTCTGGTCACTGTGCTAAAGAAACTGTCAAACATAGATTCGGACGTGCAGTCCGCCCAAAGTCGCATGCGTTTTTTCCTCCAGCTTCTAGACTTGCAGCAGCTCATTGTACAGGCAGGGAGACCTTTGAGACTGTAAGAACCCGGTTCTTATCTTTGAGGTACGGGATTCTTCTTTTCTCTTTTTCTTAAGTGTTTTTAATAAAATATGGAAAATGGAGAAAAATCCTAAATTTTGGAAGTACACGCCGTGTACTTTTGGCCGTGTGGGATGAGTACACAGGGCGTGTAGCCATGTCGGCGACAAAGGGTGTAGGAACCGACTACACGTCGTGTAGTGGTCCTGTACACGCCGTGTAGTCAGTCGGTAGGCCAAAACAGTAAGGCGGTGGAGTCGCCACCAGCTGGGCAACAGTACACGCCGTGTACTCAGGAGTACATGTCGTGTACTCATGTCGACGGGTGAACAGTATGGCGGTGCCGCCAGAGGAACAGTTAAATGAAGGAAGTACACGCCGTGTACTTGGAAGTACACGCTGTGTACTTTGTTTTTTTAGCTTAAAATGGGCAGTAGCCTCCCCTGTTCACAAGGAAGGCTTAGAACGGAAGAGGGAGCTCGGAAGGGACGGCTGAACCTTTAAAGATCCGCCGGGTGTTCGTCTGGAATTCGATTCCGCTTCGGACGATCTCGTTGGAACCGCACGGGTAAGCCCTCTCTTCTCCTGGAGTGTTTCTTACCAATTCTTTCCCTAGCGGGAGTTATTTGAGGTTGAATGAAAGTTTTCTTACCTCAGATCTGCGTCGTTCTTGGACGTTTCTGGAACCGACATTCGCGTATATCGTTCGTTGGCGTATAAGGTAGGTGGCTTGGTGTTTAGTTTTCCAACTGTTGTGCGTTTTGTGCGTTTTTGTACCACGAACCCATGTTGGGGTGTTGTGTGGCTGAGGCCGTGGTTATTTTGAATACCTAGAATTGAATAGGTGATTAATTGTGATATTAAAATGTTGGTTGGGATCGTTGCTTGGATCCGGAACCACCCCATGGGTGGGTTCCACTGTTTAGCCGTTTGGCCAGGATACCCGAGGGTATGACTTTACAGTAGTAATTGTAGAATTGTCTTGAGAGGAATTGTTTGTTACTGCTTGTTTACCTGTTGGGCATGGCCCGGTTACCTGTTTAGCCTGAGAGCGTTGTTGTGATTAGCCTGCGGACACTGTACTGTATTAGCCTGAGGGCGACGTTCTATTTCGCCTGAGGGCAACCTTTCGTGCCTGAGGGCTTGACTTCTGTGCCTGAGGGCGACACTTCCTACGCCTAAGGGCAAATTCTGTTACGCCTGAGGGCTATACCTGCGGGTTGGATTCTGCTTACCTGAGGGTAAAGTTTGCTTGTCTGATGACGTGGACTGTTTACTTAGAAATGCACTGTGGTGATTTCTAATATTTAATGGATTAAATGAATAATAAAATGGCAATTTAATTGTTAAGTTAGTTACTTTTCAGTACTGCTTACTTTATTGCATTTTACTAAAGCACACTGTTGTTGCATGCTTACACGCAGTTGGGCACGGGCCTTTGGTGGGTGCCTACTGAAATATATTTCTCACACCCTGTTTGGGTCACGCTTTTCGGCCCAAACAGATTACGTTGCTGCAGGTGTAGATAGGGGCAAGAGTCCCTATACAGGTACATGATTGCTGCTGAGGAGTAGGAGGGCATGGGACCGAGCCTAGGCTCGCGATGCCACTGCCAGCTGTTTTGCTTAGTATTGTTGTATTCTGCTTTTGTTGTACTGTATTGATGTATAACACGTTCTAGCTGTTTTCTTATAACTTGAGATATGTAGCATCATTATTTATATACTGTTGGTTGTATCCACTACAGTTGTTTATTTCAGTTGGGTATGTTTTACTGCTTCCGCTGTTCGTTGTATGTTTTATTTTGTATTCTGCTGCGCTACACTTTGACAAATGAGGGTATAGTTTCCCCACTATCAGACATGGGTTCTCGCTGCTAGTCGGCAGCCTCTGGCGTTTGGGGAAATGCGCTTGAGGTCACGTGGTGAACCGGGTTCGGGGCACCCGTTGAGTGGCACCCGGAACCAGGACGTTACAGAGACCAATGTTCGGCGAGTGGGGTTCCTTATTTTCTCAAAACTTCTTCCACATGGCGCTGCGGTTAGGGCTGTGTGCTGTTGCAACCACTCGACCTGCAATTTCCATTGGTGGTTTTGTCTGTAGTTGCTGGGTTCATAGAGAATGTATAGGGGAACACGAACCATTTTACCGAAAGGTACATCATCGTGTTCCTCAAACTGTTTCTATGGAGAGTGTGAGGGCTGATGCAGAGACAAGGGCGACTCTTTTAGTCTTCGCAGCTGCAGAAGGGCACAAGGACCTGCTGGATTATCATGCAAGCAGACGTCATCCAGCGGCAAGGTACAGCCGAATTGTTTCGCCATCTCTCTGGACATCATCTTACCGTCTTACAGTTTTTGGCATTTGGTCCTTCTGTGAATTCTCCCTGCAGATTGTGAAGAAAGGGGGTTGTGGGGCTTCACCAGCAGTTCGGCTCTGAATGATTCTATGACTGGTGTGCACATTGTTCAGTCTGCTGCTACTTGGGGTATGCTGCTCGAACAGCCGTTTCTAAGGGGCATGTCACGGTTTCTGCTGAAAATTTTCAATCCGGCTATGAGGACACTGGAGGTGCTGCTAACAACACGAGGCAGCGGGCGGCACTGTGTGCTTTCGGACCGAATAATACTTGGTGTTTCCGGAATCCAGTAATACAAACTGGTGTTGGAGTCGGCGACTTGAGAAATTTCCTGAAAAGTGGCTTCGCAGGTAGGATGTGGGAGACTCTCGTGCAGACTGGTATCTTGAGTGGAACGCACTATGGATCAAATCTTGCTCAATCAAGGAGTTTAGGTGTTGTTTTTTGTGAAATCTATGAGTCGGGTGGTTTTTTTCTGGAGAACCATATTTTTCTGCTACAAATGACTTTAGACCTGCTGCTGTTAATGCTCCAGTAAGCCGCAAGCGTAGTATTATTACTTGGAGCAGCAAGCATTTGGTTTGACATGCCACAGAGGTACCTTCACTGGTTGTTGGAAGCACAGTGAAACTGAAACCTACCGTATGGGTGTTAGTTACCTGCTTGGAGTTAGTTGGGGCTGTCAGTGTTGGTTGTCTTGCTTGTTGTTCAACAGGACAACGAGCTATACTTATCAGTTGCTGCTTAATTTGTGGAGCGGTTCTGAAATCTCAAGACAAGCTCAGCGGTGCTGCACATATTCGGGTGTTTGAACGTAATACAAAGAGGCTTATCGAAGAACTTATTGATGAACTATTGCACAGCAACTCTGAAAAGCAAGGAAGGCAGTGTGCTACCCAAGGAGGGACGAACAAGCATGTTAGGTGTAGCAACTGGCTCGAGGCTACTGCACCAACATTCATGGGAGCTTCTCAAGACTCGAGGTGAATTTTTTTCAGGGGGCAGGAAATGATAGGCACGTGGGGCTGCCCATGTGGTGTTATTGCTGGGTAGGGATAGGAGTGTCAGTCTGTCCATGTGGAGTTGTTAGTGGGTAGGTTACTGCCAGGGGCAGTTATGTACTTATCTATAATTAGTGGGTTGGGAATAATAAATAGGGGCTGGAGTGGGAAGTGGAGGGGAATCACGAATTTATCTGATTGGTCTTCAGCAACAGCTGGGTTCAGGAGGGTTTGGCCTCAGGCCTCAGGAGCGGTAACCCAGGTGGAGTCTCCTTCATCTTCTTTTCTTCTCCTTCTTCTCCTTCTTCTCCATATTCCTCTTCTTCTTTTGTAATTCTGCTGTAATCTGGTTCAAAACAGTTGATAGAAACTACTGATTTTTCTCTCTCATCTGAGTTCCTATCAATTTGGTGCTTTCAATGAGTTTCTAGAGAAAGAGTTTAGAAAGAGGTTCTTGAACGTTCTTGATCGTGGTCCTTGTTCTGGAAGGCGACTAGAGTTCTTCTTGTGCGGTTTCGACATTTTCTTTCTTCACTTTCTCAGATTCTCTCTCCGATGATCATTGCTGATTCTTCTGGATGGCAGCGCTGGAGGCTTTGTTATAATCTATGAGTGAGCGTCTCGAGCAGATGAAGCAGGAGCAAGCCGTGTTCATGAAGCAGAACCGACATATACAGAATGTGCAGAAGACAGTGAGCAGCGACCGCAAGTGATGCTGCGGTCCATGCAGGCGCACTTTCCAGCTACAGCTGAGTATCTTTTGTCAATCTGGATTTTCGAAAAGTTAGCTGTGTTGAGGTTGAAGAACATTCATGATATTGAAGATCTGGATCTACTCATGGAGATGCAGCTAAAGAGAAACACCTGCGTTGGACCGGTGTATGGATTCTCTATTGGTACTTTCATTGTTGCAGCCTGCGTGTCATATTATTCATTACCTTATCCTGAAGCAGTGAGTGGAGAGATGGGATGAGAAAGTGATCCTTGGATTCGGCAGTAAGTCATTCCTAAAATATTGTATTCACTCAACAGTTAGTGAGTGGATTCCTTGGTTCATAGACACATCATCGGTGTATGCTCCTAAGGTGTAACCCCTTCAGGTGATCCAAGAAAAAACCTGATGTCCTCGTTGCACACCCCGCCACATGGAGAGAAGGTACGATAATGAGGTTCCCTAGAATCCTCTAGAAATCTCTTCATCTCCACCTGGTTCCAGAATATTCCAAACTTCTCTGGAGTGTTGCGGAACACCCCTTGGGCCTTGAAAGCTCCGGAACATTCTAGAGCTCTACGGAAGGTTGTGGATCTCTACAGGTTCTAGAATGCTCCATGTATATTCTAGTAGCCTAGAATACTCTAGAATCTTATGGATATGTAATACTCTAGAATGTTGTAGAGTTTACCACTCAACTCTATATAAAAGGAGGGGCACCTCATTTGTAAAAACACACAGAAGTTGAGAGCAAAGACCTTCCATTGCAATTGTCTCTTTTGAGCTTGTCAAGCACTTCCCTTACGATCCTTACTTCCGTTGTACGTGTGAAAAGGTTGAACTTGGCAAGGCATTGAGTGAGGAAGCTAGTCGGGTGCCGCATGAGAGTTTAGGAGAAGGCCAAGTCCCATGACAGTTGGTATCAGAGGTGTGTTCAAGGCAAGTGATCGGGAATGGAAAGCTCCGGCATGGATAATCCTAATGTTGTGTTCGAGAAGGAGACCCTACCGCCCTTCCCTAAGAAGACAAAGGGGAAGTCTCGTGAAACCGTGGCAACTCTTGAGGAGCGTTTCCTAAGGGCTGAGGAGCACCCGTCCCTAAGAAGACAAAGGGGAAGTCTCGTGAGACCGTGGCAACTCTTGAGGATCGTCTCCTAAGGGCTGAGGAGCACGTTGCTAAGGCTCGATTTGGTCGAGGGAGACGCTGAGAAAGAGGCACTAGGCATCGTGGGCCTGTGATAAATGCTCTTTGGTCTTCAAGATCAAGTGTCATCAGTTGAGAGGTATGCCAAGAAGAATGTTGTGAAGAAAGATGCCTTTATGGATTGGACCAAAGGGGTCTTGGCACAACATGGGGAGGCGATGGTCAGGTACGACCAAATCCTTGATCAACTTAAGAAAGAGTGGTTCAACTACCGTGGCGAGATGGCTAGTGGAGTGATTGTGAGAGACACACCGAAGATTGATGTGTCGCGACCAATGCACTTCAATGGGAAGCGGGATGCCAAGGAGGTAGACAACTTCTGTTGGCAAGTGGAGCAATACTTCGAAGCGATAGGCTTGATGGAAGACATGGGTCGTGTGAATACCGTCAAACTGTCATTTTATACTTTGGTGACGATGCATCTCTATGGTGGAGGATGAAGCACCAAGAGTTTAAGGATGGTGGGAAGGCACTTCCATCACGAGAGGAGCTCAAACAATGGGTATATGCTCAGTTCTACCCCAAAGAAGCGGATTGAGAAGCAAGGGACAAGCTGCGGACTTTGAAGCATACAGGGACAATCCATGACTATGTGCGGGTGTACGTCTCTCTAGAGCTCCAGGTACGTGGCAAGCCCGATTATGACCACATGTATGATTTCATCAAAGGGCTTCAACCATGGGAATAACAAGAGGTGAGGGGTCGACGGCCTAAGACCTTCACCGAAGTCGTGTCCATAGCCGAGTCCTTGGTGGAATACAAGAAGAAGGTTCAGGCCCAAGGAGAACAAGGGTAAAGGTGGGGGAGACCAAGAGAAGAGGTGGAACCGGGATGCCCATAACAAGGGAAAGTCCAAGGAACACACCAAGGACTACCCAAGAGAACACAAGCCCCAAGGATGCTACTTTTGTGATGGGTCTCATCAGTGGAGGGAGTGCCCCAAGAAGAAGGCACTCAACTCCATGTTTGAAGAGAAGGAGGATGTTCCCAATGAAAGGCAAATGGAGACATTAAGGCTCTTCAATGCGTTGGAGGTGAAGAACCCACCAAAGGCCCGCCTAAGGATGGGTTGATGTATGCAAAGGTGGAGTTGAACGGGAAGGCTACCTTTGCGATGCTCAATACGGAAGCCACACAACTTTGTGGCCGAAGACGAGGCGAGGGGACTTGGGCTCGTTGTAGCCAAGACAACTAGTCGCATGAAAGCCGTGAATGTCACACCCAAACCTGCAAGTGGCATTGTTCGTGGAGTTACCCTTTCCATTGGGGAATGGAGGGGAGTTGTTGACTTCACAGTGGTTCTCATGGATGACTTCAAGCTAGTTTTGGGGATGGAATTCTTCAAGAAAGCCAAGGGCATACCAACACCACACTTGGAGCAAATGATGATCATGGCAGAAATAAGCCCATGCATGGTGTCGATGAAGGTATGCGACAATCATAACTTGTCTTTACTTTCTGTCATGCAAGACAAAAAGGGTTTGAAGAAGGGAGAAGAGACCTTGGTTGCTTTGAAAGAGGATGGGTCGGTGGACGACAACCATGAGTTGTCAAAAGAGGTGAAGGATGTGCTAAGGGAGTTTAGCAATGTCATGCCACCGGAGTTACCCAAGAAGCCTCCACCTAAGAGAGAGGTGGATCATCAGATTGAGTTGGTGTCTGGATCAAAACCCACCTTCCATGGCACCCTATCGCGTGGCCTCAACTGAGTTGGAGGAGTTGAAGAGATAACTGAAAGAGATGTTGGATGTTGGGCAAATCCAACCATCAAAGTCGTCATATGGATCGCCCGTGTTATTCCAAAAGAAGCATGATGGCTCCTTGAGGATGTGTATAGACTATCGGACGTTGAACAAAGTCACGGTGAAGAAAAATTATCATATCCCATTGATAACATATCTTTTTGATCAATTGGGCAAGGTTTCACCAAGCTGGACTTGAGGTCGGGATACTATCAAGTTCGCATTACCATGGAGGATGTGTCGAAGACCGCATGCGTGACAAGGTACGAATCCTATGAGTTCCTTGACTAATGATCCAGCTACATTTTGCACCTTGATGAACATAGTCTTTCATCAATAATTGGCCAAGTTCGTGGTAGTCTACTTAGATGACATTGTTATCTATAGTGAGACAATGGCGGACCATGTAGATCACTTACAAACCAAGTTCAAGGTACTGAGAAAGAATGAGTTATATGTGAAGGGGAAGTGTTCCTTTGCGAGGGATGAAGTTCTCTTCTCGGGGCACAAGATCAAAGGAGGAAAGCACTTGATGGATCATGAGAAGATCTGTACTATTGATGAGTGGGAGAGGTCAACCAAGGTTCCTGAGTTGAGATTTTTCCATGAATTGGTGAATTATTATCGGCATTTCATCTGTGACTACTCAAAGAAGGCAGCTCCACTCACTGATTTGCTAAAGAAGAACAGGCCATGGGAGTGGGATGACAAAAGTGAGGAGGCATTTGAGGGGTTGAAGAAAACGGTCATGGAGGAACTGGTCTTGAGCTTGACGGATCCAACCAAGCCTTACGAGGTACACATCGATGTCTCGGATTTTGCTATTGGGGGTGTGCTCATGCAGGAAAGACATCCTATAGCTTTTGAAAGTCGGAAGCAAAATGACACCGAGAGGAGGTACACAGTGCAAGAGAAAGAGATGACAACAATGGTACATTTGTCTTTAGGCATGGAGACACCACCTCTTAGGGTCGAAGTTTGTGGTGAAGACCGAAAATGTTGTCGAAAGCTATTTCCAAACCTAGAAGAAGTTGACTCCAAAGCAGGCGCGATGGCAGGAGTTCTTAGCCGAGTTTGATTATTCTTTGGAGTACAAGTCTGGAACAGCCAATGTGGTGGCCGACGCACTTAGCAGAAAGATGGTCTTCAACCACTTATCAAGCGTGGATGATGGGATCTTGAGTAGGATCAAGGAAGGCATGACGCATGATCTTATAGCCAAGAATGTCTTGGCCCTTGCGGTGGAGGGCAAGACAAGGAGATTCTGGAAGGAGGATAGCACTCCTTATACTACAGGGAGGAGGATATATGTCCCAAAGTGGGGGAACCTGCGAAGGTATTTTATCATAGTGTCATAACTCGAGATGGGCAGGACATCCAGGGCAGCATCGGACAAAGGTCTTGCTAGAGGGAGCATATTATTGGTCAAGGATGGAGGACGATGTGGAGACCTATGTGAAGACTTGTCTTGTGTGCCAACAAGACAAGGTGGACAATCTGTTGTCGGATGATTATTGCAGTCAGTGCCCATTGCGGAGAGGCCATGGGAGACAGTGACTATGGATTTCATCGTTGCATTATCGAAGTCCGAAGGGTATGGGTGAAGGACCCCGGGACACCCTGAGAGGAGAGGGGTGAATCAGGGTGACAACTTTTTCTTTTAAAGTTATGGATCTTGTTCCCACGTTGGTAGGAACTTGTTAAACATGTATGATGGATATGAACAGAAAGAAAGCATTCACATGCAGAGAGACGACACAGCGCTTTTTACTTGGTTCACCACTAAGGGCTACGTCCAAAGAGCATACGCCGACAGGTTGTCGGTCGTACCAAATTTCACTAATCTTCACTAGTTGTGGATTACAAAGATTCAGGAACAGTCACTCTGTCCCAGGCTCACTGCCTTTACAAAAGTTCAGGAATAGCTCACTGCGTCCCTCGGGTCACTCCCGTTGACTCCCCCTGGCTCACAGCCTTTGGTGGAGTCTCACTCAGTTTATAGACGTGAAGGTCTCTTCATCATTGCAAGAGAATGCATCCACTGTTGTGTGTAGATGCTCTGTTGAAGTTCAACTTTCACTCGTAGACTAATATCACTTTGCACCGAAGATATCGGACAATCTTCCAGTTTTTCGTGCAGCTCCAAAAGGACCGGTGTACAACAACCACACCTGGTGCGCTTCTCCAAGACTGGCGTGCAAGTTTCAAGAACGGCGCGCAAGTCACTTGCGCGGTACAAAATTGGCGCGCAGGTGACACCAACACACTTGCGCGACACTGCCTCCAACTCCAAACATGCGCGACTCTGCACCTTTAATTCCCAAACCGCCTTAGTCGCGCAGCCAACAATCAGCGCGCAGCCTCTACTTGCGCGACCCAACTACCATTTGCGCGACTCAACCACTTGCGCGACGAGAGCTCGAAAAATCTCTAAGTCTTGAACTCTGTTGCGAATGAGGAGGGGTGGTCCTCTATTTATAGGCAAACTGGACCCCCTGCGCGGTGTCGCGCAAGTATCCTCTCGGCGCGCAGGTTCCGGCGCGCAGCTCATCTCCCCTAACCTCTGTCGCACTCCTCACTTGCGCGACCCAACCTAATACCTGCGCAACCCTCTTTCTTTTGTCATATTTCGAAGTTATGATCAGGAAGAACAATAAGCGCGCAAGTTTCCAGACCTCCTAGGCACCGGCGCGCAAGTCCCTCCTCGTCGCGCAGGTCACTTGCGCGACCACACCAATACTTGCGCGACCCTTATCCCTTCGCCATTTTTTCATGTTCTGATCTTGAAAAACATATGGCGCGCAAGTTTCCTCTCCTTCAAGTACACGGCGCGCAAGTTTCCTCTCCTTCAAGTACACGGCGTGCAAGTCTCTTTGCCAAAAACAGTTTTCTCCATTTGTCGATTTTCAGGCCCAAAAATTTGGCAAACACTGGGAAACGGCGCCACCTTCAATACTATTGTATGCTTGAACTGTATGATCACTTTGCTGGTACACATTCTGAACTTCCACTGAGGATTGACAACAAACACAAACCATAATCCAATTCATGCATAGAAGGTCGTGGTTCCAACAATAGGAGCATCATTGTGGTCGTGGACAGATTCTCAAAGTATGTCACATTTATCCCTGCTCCAGCAGATGTGACAGCAGAACTCACTGCAAGACTATTCTTCAAACATGTGGTGAAATATTGGGGGATACCACGACACATCATCAGCGATCGGGATCCACGCTTCACAGGTAAGTTTTGGACTGAGCTCTTCGAATTGATGGGATCGAAGCTCCACTACTCTAATGCTTTCACCCCAGACGAATGGGCAGACGGAGAGGATGAATGCCTTGTTGGAGCTCTACTTCAGGCACTTTGTGAGTGTCAACTAGCAAGATTGGGCTAAGTTGCTTGATGTGGTCCAATTTTCCTACAACTTGCAAAAGAGTGAGTCTACGGGAAAGAGTCCTTTTGAGGTGGTGACTGGACAACAACTCCTCACTCCTCGCACAACGGTACTTGGGGAGAAGTACCAAGGAAGCAGCCCTACCGCCTACTCGATGGAAAAGGAGTGGCAAGAACAGGCGGACTTGACAAGAACCCACTTACACAAAGCTGCCAAGAGGATGAAGAAGTGGGCCGACAAGGGGCGAAGAGATGTGAGCTTCCATCATGGGGACATGGTGATGGTGAAACTCTTGCCTCAACAGCACAAAGCATTCAGGAGGGTGCACAAGGGCTTGATACGGTGATATGAGGGACAATATGAGGTTGTGCACCGAGTTGGGGAGGTATCATACCGCTTGGAGTTGCCTCTCAAGTTAAAGATTCATCCAGTCTTCCATGTGAGTAGGCTGAAACCATATCATGAAGACATAGAGGACCCGAGCATAGAGGTGTCAACAAGGGCGCCCACCGCAGTTGTCGAGTCGCATGACAAGGAGGTGGATCCCATACTCGATGATCGAGCAGTTCGAAGACGTGGAGCGCCACAAAGCAAGGAGTACCTGATCAAGTGAAATGGCTTACCAGAATGCGAGGCAACCTGGGAACCAGTAGACAACTTGTAGCGGTTCACAAGGACAATCGAGGAGTACCATCAGGACGCACCGAGAACGTTGTCAAGATAGGTGGGGGAGGATGTCACGCCCTGCCACATAGAGAGAAGGTACGGTGATGAGGCTCTCTAGAATCCTCTAGAAATCTCTTCATCTCCACCAGGTTTCGAAATATCCCAAACTTCTCTGGAGTGTTGCGGAACACCATTTGGGTCTTGAAAACTCCAGAACATTCTAGAGCTCTACAGAAGGTTGTGGATCTCTACCGATTCTAGAATGCTCCATGTATATTCTAGTAGCCTAGAATACTCTAGAATCTTGTGGATATGTAATACTCTAGAATGTTGTAGAGCTTACCACCCAACCCTGTATAAAGGGAGGGAGACCTCATTTGTAAAGACACGCAGAAGTTGAGAACAGTTGAGAGCTTCCATCGCAACTGTCTTTTGTGAGCTTGTCAAGTACTTCCCTTACAATCCTTACTTTCGTTGTGAGTGTAGAAAAGCTGAAATTGGCTAAGCTTCGAATGAGTAAGCTAGTTGGGTGCCGCACCAGAGTTTGGGAGAAGGCCAAGTGACATGGTGCTTTAGTTTCTTTATTTGGATGTTGTGTGTGGTTGGTTTGGCTTGAAAATTTTGAGTATTTAATCTATACAAGAACAAGATTCATTCGGCAAAGAAATTTGATCATCCTAACCCCCTTTTAGGATGATTGGGACCTTGTGGTTGCAATAGTCTGACCAGGGAAGCAGGAGTTGGGTTCATCGGGTGTCGTCGTGTGGTGTTTGGACCACAGAGTCCCCTTTTTATTTTATTTTTATATTTCACCATGGGGCCAGGCGTACTTTTGGGTTTGGGATTTATGCATTGTATGGCAATTTTTCATTTATATATAGTAATTGTCCCGTTTTATTCTCTAGTTGATTTACTTGTGAAATCTGTTTATATTCTATTATTGTCAGGGAATTGATCTATTCACAGGTTGGTGTCAAGATAGTTCGACATGCGACACCTCATGTCAGAAGTTCGATAACATTTAGCAGCCATGACGGTCCAAGGAGGTTCAAAGAAAAATCATCCCCCCATGATTTACCTTATTGCTTCATCAACCTCAAGCAATTGAGGGAACATTCCAGACGTGTGTGATGACCTGATTTAGTCGTGGGCGTGTAAACAGGAGATGCGGAATGAGCAAGCGGGGAGCCCTAGATGGTAGAGGTGCATTGGGTGCCATACGTGAGTCGGGCAGCCAACACATCAGGAGCACGCAGGGAAGCCCTGGGCAGCAGAGGTACATTGGGCACAGGACAGGAGTCAGGCGCCCAAGCACAGTGTGGCTGGGCATCAGGGAGGGGATTGCTCAGTTTAAAAAAGAGAGAAAACAATTTAGGGTTTCCCGGGCTCTGATGCCATGTTAAAATTCAGGATACTAGAAGGTCTTAAGTCATCAATCGTGCCTCTTAAATGAGGTTGACACCCTTTATCAATATAGAATGATAGAGAGATAAAAAAACTTAAGATAGATGAACCTAGACACAAACATATCTTAGATACAGGTACTCTTAGCATAATCAAATATGAAACTTGACAACTAATAATGCGAAGCATCGCATACCCTATACACTAAACGTCTAGCATAAAAGGTTAATTATCTCCAATTTTAAAGAATTTTCACTAAATCGTTATAGGACGTTTAGATTGACATATTTGACAACAGATTAAAATTATGTGATAAATATATGTTCAACTTGTAAAAAAAAGTGCTAATAATATGGCTAAGTTGATCATCTTGCATATGCAACCAATGAAGGAGATCCCCTCTTGCAAACTGCCACAGCTTAAACCAAACCATTATCTGGACATGGGAAATCATGAAAACATAATCTCACCTATCAACAAGCTTCAAGCGACCCCCAGGCAGCCACAAGCCTATGTCACCTGTATGAAGCCAGCCATCTTCATCAATGACTTCCTTACTGCCCAATTTGATCATCAAGTGTAAGATAAACTCAATTTTAACAAATTTAAAAAATTCTTTCAGAAAAATCAAGGAAACAGATAAGAAAACTACGTTTGAACTTCATCTTTAAAGTAGCCTTGGAAAATGATATGACCCCTGACACAAACTTCACCACGGGGATGAGGCTGATCCTCAGAAGTGTAATTCATTTCAGGGACATCTACAAGCTTTACTTCTGAAAAATTACAGGCATGAATATCATTTTGTGCAAGAAAAGGCAACAAAAGTTAATAAGATGACAATATCTTAAAATATTCAAAAATTTGAATGCATGACATCAAATATACTTCCAGATTCCTATACCACACACAAAGATGTAATTGCAAACATCCCATGATCATTAGCATCAATGTGACATGGCCTAGTCTACTCATTTCCACATTTCCACATTTCCTACATGATTTCCATTGTATCCAATAACTTTAATGTTGGATAGGGTATATGAAAGCATCATGGATCCGTTTCCATGTGAAATGATCCAAAATATTTTAAAAAAATAAATAAATAAGATGATGCGGATGGATAACCTCAGTGGGGTGAAGAGTTGAAGAAAAAAAACGTTAAAAGAGATCCAGTTTTAACGAGAAAAATTATCATTAAAGTGGGGGGGGGGGGGGGGTAAGGTTTGCTGGTGATATTAATTTTCTGTTATGTTCTCTAATCAGTCAATTGATATCTTATGGGTATCCACACATTTGGCAAGAGATACACTCATAAACCAGAAACAGCATCAATATATTTATAGATTCCGAGATCACACACAAAGATGTGGCTGCAAACATCCCGTGATCATTAGCATCAATGTGACATGGCAAAGTCTACTCATTTCCATATTTCCTACATGATTTCCATTGCATCCAATAGCATTCATATTGGATAGGGTGCATGAAAGCATCATGGATCCGTTTCCATGTGAAATAATCCAAGATATTTGTAAATAAATAAGAAGATACAGAAGGATATCCTTAGTGGGACAAAGTGTTGAAGAAAAAACATCAGCAACTCCAGAAAAGTGATTCACTTTAAACAGGAAAAATGATCAATAAAGGAAAAGGGAAAAAAAGTGAACTACAGATACTAATTTGTTGTTATGTTCTCTCATTGGTCGTTTGATTGAACAAGCAAGCAAAAAAGGATATTGTTTTTACTCATTTTCAGAATTGAGAAAGCATATTGATTTCCAATTTCTTTTGTTTCTTAATTGTCCAACACTAGGTTTTGTAAAATATATGAGAATGGCACATTCAGCCCCTCATGTGGTGTTGAGCCACCACAACTCTCATGAGGAGAACAACAAAATCCACCATTGCCTACTAATCTAGAACAAAACAATGTGAGCATCATAATTAACATATATAAATGAAACAAAACTTGATTTTGATCCTATCCCACCGTCATGGGAACCCGCATCAATGCATGCTTGAATCTTTTGACATCCATATCTGACAGAGACCTGGACACAGGCCTGGAAAGCATCTATTGGAAAGGGCATAAGGGTCTTTATGTAGGGCAATACAGCTGGCTTCAGCTGTGACAGTTGGAAGGGTCTTTATGCAGGGGTGATACAACTGGTCGTTGCATACTGCCAATGCTTTGTGCACCTCCTGCACTGCCAATGCTGGGCTCTCCAACTCTGGCGAATGCCCTCCATCCCTGACCACTTGAGGCTTCAAAGGATCGCCCTGCGCAGTGCCAAGGCCGTGCGCAGCTCCTGTTGCAACCCCTGAGAAACCTGCCGCCGAGGCTGACCTGTGTACTACAAGTGATAGTGACCTGGACACAGGCCTGGAAAGCATCCATTGGAAAGGGCGTAAGGGTCTTTATGTAGGGCAATACAGCTGGCTTCAGCTGCGTCAGTTGGGAGGGGCATAAGGGTCTTTATGTAGGGGCAATACAGGCTTCAGCTGCTTATTCTATAAGGGCCTGCTACTGGTCAGGTGGGGCATGATACCTGGCTGTTATAAGGGGGAGGGGGGCAGGAGAGGAGGGTAGTGAGAATATTGCCTACGTCGGCCAAGGGGCTTGGGCGGGAGCTCCCTGGGGGGACTCTTGAGTATACTACACTTCTATACCTCTCCTTCTCTTTCCTCTGCAAAGCTGTTACACTGGTATACTTTGCTGCAATACATACGAGTAGCCTCCTACAGGGAGCTACGGGTTTCAGAGTCTTAACAATATCTCTCCAAATATGATAGACAAAGATGGATGGGATTCCCTCCCTCCTAACTTTGCCAAAAATAATTCCACCTTTTTTCAATCCATCTAAATCCCGTGTTTAGCATCCTCCCCAGTTTGAACCATAATTGTTCTGAACAACTTGTAAAATGATAATGGAAATTGTCCCTTTTAGATAGCCCCATTGACTGGGATCCACTATCCCATGCTCATTAAAAACTCCACTCATGCTTAGAACACCATTAAAGTCTCCTTACATTTATATGGCTGAAAGATCAATTTTTCTAAAAACAGGAAAGATAAAATTAGAAACTAAATCTACGACGGTTTCAATTGAAGAAAGTGAGATGGTGTTTCCTGTTTAACTTAAGAATGAAATGCTTGCAAAATTGGATTAAATTTAAGCTTTTAGAACATGAGTTCAAGCTGAATCGGGAAGCAAATCAACACTAAATCTCATCTCACAAGCACTGGTTTTGTTCTAAAGAACTCACTCATGTTTTACTTGATGGTTGGATGGGCATTACTTCTTGAGCCAAAAGTGTTTGTAAACGGTATGAAAGAAAAAGAGAGAGATAATAAATGCTATTCAAATTGATTTTCTTTAAAGCTTACAACTCAAGTTCATAGCTCACCACATGCTGCATTGGGAGCGCCAACATGGCCTGATAAGTTGTCACCTTCTTCCACAGTGCATATAACACATGCTGTTTCCGTCATTCCATAACCCTCAATCACTCGACAGCCAAAACAACTGTTAAGAAAACCCAGCCAGTTGAGCAGCAATACAAGTCAAGCCATGCTATTAAGCATCAAATATATCATCGAGGTTAAGCACAAACATTAATACAGAGTTGGGCATTAATATGCTCAGAAAAGTGATCAACATACACCCTCAAGAAGTCCATGACATCAGGAGACAAGGGTGAAGCACCTGAACCCATTAATCTAACCCTCCCACCGAGCTTTTCCTTTATTTTATTAAACACCAATCTGTCCCATATAGGAGATGGATTCTTTCCTGAAACAAAACTTCTAAAATAAATAATAAAATCAATAGTAATGAATGCATCATGGGGGGGAAATTATGAAAGAAACAAGCTTTTACCGGAGAAAATAGAATCGGGTTTGAAATTATTAACTATAATAAGAATAACAAAAACACCATCCAATTAATTAGCATACAAGAACAGAAACAAATGAAAATATAGACATCCATAAAATATGAACAAAAGGATGAAAGTGGAAATAAAGTTTACAAAACATAGGAATGCTGAAACGTTTCTCATCCATGTGCAAATACATAACATGCCAATAAGGACCTGAAATTGTATGTCTTCGCGAAGGACAACATAAAAACATTAAGTTACGCTTGAGCAGTTATATATCTAATTCATTCCATGTGTCTAGGTTCATCCTATCCCCTTATCTCATGTGTTTAATTTTTGAATCTGCCACCAATCTCCGGTCTTGTATCTCTTATCATGATCTATGAATAAAAGTTCTCAGTCTTATGGTCTGTGGCAGCTAAACTCTAACGGGGTATTAGAGCATAGGAAACCCGAATCATAATTCTCACTCTCCTCTCTCCTTTCTTTCCAGCACAACCAGCACAACCCTCATTGGGACAGCCTTTCTGCTACATTGTCCCCCTTGGGCACCACAACCCTAGTCAGACACGCCCAACTACCTGGTCCGGTGCCCACCCTACATTGCATCACTGCCCCCACACCCCAGTCACGCCTAAGCCCCACCCAACCAAGAACCCCTATTGTCGTGAACCTGCAGCGCTGCCCGCATCCTTTGCATTGCCTCTGTCCACCGCACTTGTCAGTTGTTGTTCTAACACCGTTGACACCCCTCAAAAGTCAGGTAAGAGATCTCTTCATGCAGAGAATGAGGTATTTCCTTCACCTAACAGGCATCGTCAACTTGTTGACAAACTGAACTACCCCATTATGACGCGGCCGCAGATTGTTCGTGTTGTAAGCAAGGCAAGCTGGTTCCTAGATCATCCTATTACACTGTAGTGGAATGTGGTGCTTCGCGTCGTCAGATATGTCAAGAGGGAAACAAGACTGACACTGCTGTACTCTGATCAAGGACATGCTAATGTGGAAGTATTTTGGGATACTGATTGTCTAAGTTGTTTGTCCCCTCACAGGTCCACACCTGGATATGTTGTCATCATTGATGGAAATCTCATTTCTTGGGGAATGAAGAAGCAAACCACCGTATCTCACTCAATTGTTGAGTCAGTGTATCGAGTCATGGTACATGTGACCGCTGAGATCTTATGGGCACAGCATCTTCTGCATGAGAATGACCATTCCATCCAGAAGCCCACACACATATAGTGCAACAACAATTGAGCAGCAATAAAGATTGCTGCAAATCCAGGTTTTCATGAGCGAACTAAACATAGTAAAATTGACAGTCACTTTGTTCAAGAAAATTTTGAAAGAAGAATCTTACTTTTGGCTACTTACAAACTACGAAACAATTAGCCAACGTGTTGGGCATGATAAATATATACTTCAGCTTGAGGAGGCGTGTCAGAATAGCTATGTATTTGGTCTATAGGTGTGTCCTACTTGACCGAGTCAATCTTATCCCATTATCTTGTCAGTTTGAAATTTATATCTCCCACCTATCCAGGATCTTGTGTATCATTATAAATAAAGAGATTTGACCTCACTTAGAGGCATGCTTTTCTAGCCTATTGTTTCAACACTTGAGAAGGCATTTTATAGTAAGGATTAACCAAAAGAGACTTATATTCCTCTTGGAACAAAGGTTAATGGTAGAAAACCAACAGAAACGGATTGTCAAGCTCATTGGACTAGACTTTGAGATACAATACAGAACTGGGGTTGAGAACAAAGTTTCCCATGCATTGTCAAGAAAGAATGAACCAGCGGATCTACAAAGCATCTATTGCAGCATCTATAAGTGATTGGAAAGAGTTTAACGCATAGATTCATCAAGATGACAAACTTCGAGAATTAATCCAGCAATTGCTTGTTAATCTTGACAGAAACCCGGGTTATATGGTTGTGAGTGGGCGAATGTTTTTTAAAGGAAGGTTAGTGTTTTCAAAACATACTTTTTTCATTCAGAAATTTTTAATCGAATTTCATGATACTCAGATGGGAGGACACGCGCAACCCGGTAGCAATCTCCCAACGAACAGCCCCCTGTACCTTGCGTAACTGCACTGCTGTTGCGCACGTCTTCTCTCGTGACTTTCTGAGTAAGATGCGTGCGATTGCCCGAGTTTCCGCCGGGAAAATCGTTTCCCGAATTTGCAATGGCGGCGTGCGACAGGGAATGACGTCGATTTTTCCCGCACACTCCAAGCACACCAGTTGAAGCCATGGTGGACCAATACGCACGCGACTGTCGCGTGTCATCCTGCCAAACGTTGGACCTCTCGCCGCTATCTCTCCCTGAACAGGCTTCCTCATATATGGTTGTCCAATCTCTCCTTTGCCCATTCCGCATTGCCCTTGTTGTCATCTTGTTGCACCATTAATATGACCTGGCTATTCCTGCCTGACATCTGATCGGTGTCTCGTCGCATGTTGTTCCTGCACGTCTGGATACTTTTATCTCGGCTATTCCTGTCACGACGTGATCCAACTATTCCTATCAATGCATTCATTTTTCAGCTATTCCCGCTGGTTTTGTATGACAGACGTTGTTTCTTGGTTGACGCAATCTTTTTCAGCAGCATCATCCATCAACTTATTGAAGGGGAGCACCCATAGCGGCTTATATTTTCTTATGTTTTGTCTTTTTATGTAATCAAGTTGGATATGTCCGGCTTGAGGGGGAGTATTAGCAGTGCTTCTTGTTTGCTTTGTTTTCTTGGCTTTGTTTTCTTATGTATCCAAGCTAGGTAGACCTAACTTGAGGGGGAGTGCTGAAGTGTGTCTCGGACTTGGGTGTTTTTTCATCATTATAATTCTCTATAAATAAACTCTAAGGTTCCTCTTAAGAGGTATTTTGGGTATTAGGTTACTTGATCCTCCATTCTAACAAAGACCATATAATGGTGGTGCTGGATAGACTCACCAGGTACTCGCATTTTATTCCCTTAAAACACCCTTATACAACTATGGAAGTTGCTCCAGAGTTCATAAAAGAGGTGGTTAAGATTCATGGAACTATTGGAATGACTCCTTTCAAGGCCCTTTATGGCTCCTTTCAAGGCCCTTTATGGCTGGGATCCTCCAGTTTTATTGAGGTATGGCTCATAAACTTCATATGTTGATAAGTGGTGCAGTATCATATCAACTTTGATTTTATTTATCGGTTTACTCATTTTCCACCCTGTTTTGGTTTCATTATTATTTAATGTTTTGTTTTGTTTTGTTTTTTCATCTTATTTAATTCAGTTAATTTTTCATTTTATTTTGTACATAATTGCAATGGGAGGTGACTATTTAATTCAGTTGATTTCTCATTTCTTATGATTATTGAATTCAGTCTTTTGACATATTTTGACGTTTTATCTTTGGATTCCTCGGGGCAAGGATTTGATTTGCTTCCGCACTACATTAGTTGGTATCAAAGTGAGAGCCTTCCTCATTCACCGCCACTGATTGGAAATTATCCCGATTCCCCAACCGACCCCAAAACTACCCTTGCCGGTAGGAATCTTTGTCTGCGGCACCCTACATATTTCTCCGCCATCCACACCACCAAGCGACGACTCATGTTGATCACCGAGCAAGAGATGGAAGATTTCCAACGACATAGTCTATTTCGAACTCGTTGTCGGGTTCAGAAGTACTTGAGGTGATTGTCGATGGGGGGTGTCATGAGAACTTGATATCCAAAAAACGACGCCTAGTTCAAATTGGTGGGAGACATCAAAATCACCGATCAGTGCAACATTCCCTTCTCCATCAGCCTCAACAAGGACCAAGTCACATGCGTCGTGGTAGACAAGGATGCATGTCTGTTATTGGTAGGACACCCTAGACAATTTGCACGCTTGCCACAATGGTCATGCCAACACGGTGGAATTCACCAAAGATTGGGTTTAAATTCGCTTTGTGCCCTCTAATGAGGAAGCATGTGACTAACCGTAGTCACTCCTCTGTTGCAACTGTGTCGTCATACCAACAACAATACCATCACTATCCATGGGCCGCTCTTTCTGCGGTCAAACCAATTGAGAGCAACACTGATGTCCACACTCCCTCTGATGGGCCCGCTACCCATGCACCACTAGCAGGAGCCCATTACAACGCACCAATGGAAGGAGCCATTGTCCGTGTACCACATCATAACGTTGCCAACCTCGTTTGCGGAGTTTTTGTACACACTCCACCGGTAGAGATAACAGCATATTCAAAATCAGAATTAGAAGTATCATAAATGTGCTCCCTGTGGCTGAACACGAGCACGGCCCCAAGCATGAGCCAACAGAGCTCAACCTAGCACCCTCACTGTCATGGCCTGTGGCAAAAAAAAACACAACACCACCAACATTGTTGCTACTGCAACACCGCACCCATCGTTGCTACTTACACCAGAGTTGCAACCACAGCACCAACTACAGATTAAAAAACCTATGACCAAACATATTTGAGGTGTCATTGCTGCCCATGTCCTCCAAACGAAGCTGCCATCAACGCTCCCCGACTGTGGGCTACCCAAGCTGTGACTGAACCCCATGGGGACGACACTGCTGCCACAGAACCTCCTGAGCGATACCATTGCCCACACACCATCATCAAGCGCTGCTTCCCTCACACCATCATCAAGCGCTGATGCCCGTACCTCGCCAGCCAGGCTTATTATAGTCATAAAATCAAGAGAAGGGGATGACTTCCCAAATTACGATGTTTATTGCAGCTACTCGATTCCAGCCGAGCATAAGATGCAACCGCCCACGTCAAACGGGGATCGGTGGTTCCATGACAACACAACAAACGAGCTTCATTTGAGGTCATCTTTGTAAAGATCCGGAAATTTCATATAATTTTTTTTTAAATTATTTGAGATTATTGCGAGTCTGCGAAAATTGACGACGCTTGATTCCGAGCCCAGGTGTGCCCGGAACGAAATTTTGAACTTTTTTTAAGGTGCGTTCAGTAAACGTGCGGGGGCATTTTTTATCTTTTAAACCGGTACTCGTATTAAAAATCTGAGGGCACCGTTAAATCCGCAATGTCAAGATTCGCTTAAGAGAGGCTTAACTTCGACCGCAGAAGGTCGGGAGAAAAAGATAGTTTTACGGACTTTTTGAAAGAATAATAAAATAACATAAAAATGTTATTTTATTTTTTTCTACCATCTGTTGAGCGGCGGTGGCGGGACCGCTGGATTGTCAAGCCATTTAATGGCTTGACTCTTCTGTTGTGTAACCACACCATTGAGAGTTAAGAGGTTTATTAATTAAAACTCATTAATGAACCTCATTAATTCTTACGATGCGTTAATCTCCCTTCCCCTCTTATTTAAATGAAGCACGGGTTTGGGTTTTTGACACGGAAGTGAGGAACCTCTGACGAAGTACCGCGGCGTCTTCCACCAACGAAGAACAGAGGCTTGGACGACTACGTTGGAGGAATCAATCCGGAAACGACGAACGCCGACGGCTTCATCAAACGTGGATTCCTCTTCCACAACCACGACGTCTCCACCGAATCCGAGGTAGAGGTTTTGTTTAAATTCAAGTGAATTTGTTTCTTTTCCTTGTTCTTGAAAAGAATGATGAATCGCGGAAGTATTATAGTTAATCTATATTGAATTAATTGCTACCCGCTTGTTATGATGTTAATGCGGAGGGCGCGGGCCAAACAAACAAGGCTCGGACCCTCCGTCGCTTCGGCTTTGTCGCGTTCTTCGTGGGCGAAGTTTGAACTTGACGGCAACTTGAATTCGGGAGCCACGCAGTGACGGCAGCATCCCGAGAAGCCCGTAGGCGCGTTCGGAAAGGAAAATGGACCACCGGAGCTCAACCGGTGGCCCGCGGAAGTTCCGCCGGCGGGGCGGCGCTAGCGGCGGCCGGCATCGGTCGGCCACCGTGGCAGCAGGCAGCGGCCAGCCCTCAGTCGGCCGCGTTGGCGGAAGGTGGCGCGCAGTCGCGCGCCGCAGTATGGAGGCCGCGGCTTCGAAGACGCGGCGAAGGGAACCTGCGCCCCGCGGGTCCCGCTGACAAGGAGGCGGCGCCCTGCGGCGCCGCCGTTGCAGAAAACCGAACGGACCCTTGGTCCGTTCGGGAGAGAGAAAGTCCCCGCGCGGCCACCCAACTGTGTCCAGTTAGCGGGCCGGGCCGGTCCGCGGCCCAGCCTACCCGGGCCGGCCCAGCCGGTTCGGGCCGGACCAGATCGGACTCGGATCGGGTCGGTTCGGGCCGGACCAGATCGGACTCGGACCGGGTCGGGTCGGCCCAGGACGGGGCAGGTCGGACCGGACCCTTTCGGCCCAGATACGTTTAAAAGGTCGTATCTCACAAACCAGACGTCCGTTTGACGAACCGTCTGTGGCGCTGGAATCCTTGGAACGAGACAATCCTTTTGAGATACTCCACCTAAGTTTTGGAGAAAGTTGGAGTACGAACGGGTTGGATCGAACCTGAATCCAACCGGGCCCTCGGCACTAAAATGTCTATAACTCACAGACCAGGCGTCCGATTGACGCGTCGTCTGTCGCTTAGGGGCTCTTACGACATAACGGTCCTTTGGGTTACTCCTTTGTGGAACGTCGTGACAGTTGAGCCATGACCGATATCTTGAGAAGCAGATACTACAGAACTCAGGCGCACCGGGTACGGGGAATCCTGTGGTGACGGTCAACTGAAGAGCGACTCTGTCAACTGAAGAGCAACCATGTGTGGATCAGCATCATAGCGACCTTGTGTGGATCAGCATTATAGCGACCCTGTGTGGATCAGCATTATAGCGACCCTGTGTAGATCGCATTCTAGCGACCTTGTGTGGATCAGCAGTGCGCAACCCGACGAGGACCAGCCTTATAGCGGCCTGTCATGGATCAGCGACATACGACCCTGTGTGGATCGAAAATGGAACAACTCCTTCGTGGTTCAGTTGTGGAAACTTCCCAACGGAATAAAATGATATAGCTAAAGACTAATCATCTTTATTCATGAACTCTGAGTTGTATACCCGGTTTGAGTTGAATCGTTTCTTGTGCTTTGTGATTGAGATCGTACTTTGTGGTTTTTCCTTTGAGGAATTCAGAGAGACCTTCAGGGGGTTTCGGGGTCCCTACTGGGTATTGTTATACTCACCCCTGCACGGGCTTCGCCCGCACCTTGTTGTGTTTTGTGCAGACGACGAGCAGCTTGACTGAGACTTTAGAGAGCCAGGACCAGGCGGTACACGGATGTGACTGGTTGACGTGGAGAGCTGCGGAGACGAGTTGTATCTACCCTTCAGGTAGGATCCTTGGTGGACGATCTCAGGAGATGTTTTCTGTTGCAGTTGTATCTTTTCAGTTGGGCTTGTATTCCGGCTCCTTTACTTTCAGTAGACACTTTTACTACTGCAATTATACTACGTGGTTTGCATCTTGTTGTGTTCTTGGTCTGTGTGTTTGCAGGTTTAAAGGCAATGTCTTCCCATTTTCAGGGATACGTCTTTCCGGTGCAAGTCGTCAACCCCTGACTTATGGAAGGCGGGCTTGGGGTAGTCACGGCACGGGCCCTGGGGGACGGGTCGTGACAAAGTGAAATCAGAGAAGTTAGTTCTACCGAAGAACTAGGACTCTGATCTTTCCAATGGAGCAATAGTGTTAAGTGTTTTGAGTGGTTTTTAGTTCGAGGAGTCCAGTGTTGGTGCGACGGCCGATGTATCCATACACCAGAACCCTGAATTCTGATTTCCGACTCGGTGCACGAAAACACTGATTGCGTGTGTTTTGGAAATGTTTTACTTTTGATCTCTTTTGAGTCAGCTCACCAGGTATAACTTATTGACCGTAGCGCACATGTTTCCTTTCAGGATGTCACCACGTAGACAGTCAGCCAGGATTCCAAAAGAGAGTTCACGATAACGGCCCACCGAGCGATGAGGCTTTGGTGCAGGGCCCTCTTACAGCGATAACACCTTCAGGTGGTGCACCAGCAGCACCACCACCCGTTGGGTGGCAGTTGTCACCAGCCCCACTGGCGGACGGTGCACACCGACTGAGCGCGTTGCACGAGTTCCAGCGGCAGAGGCCTCCAAGGTTGCGAGGCGAGACAGATCCCCAGGCAGCTGAGGACTGCCTAGAGGCTGTAGCACGAGTTGTTCGCTTGGTTGAGACACAAGCAGAGTGTAGATGGGTGAATTCCCCTTACCTCAATGTGAGATGGGGATACTCTTTTATAGAGAAGTAAAACTAATTACAAGGTGTTTAAGTCCGATGTGGGACACAGAAAAGAAATACCCATTTAACCTTAAATGGGATCCAACACTCCCCCTCAAGCTGGACATGCCCAGATTGGATAGAGTCTCACAAAGAGACAAAGACAACAAAGACATATGACCATCTCAGACTCCCCCTCAAGCTGGGCCAGGGAGGCTATGAATACCCAGCCTGGTAGTGAGAGACTCAAGGCGAGCTCCTGGAAGACCTTTGGTGAAGAGATCGGCAAGTTGATCGGTCGTCGGGATATGGCCGAAGCCGATATGGTGTTACTCCAGATGGTGGCGGAGAAAGTGACAGTCCACCTCAATATGCTTCGTCCGTTCATGGAAGACGGGATTCGAGGCAATCTTCGTGGCGGCCTGATTGTCAAACCAAATATGAGCAGGAGTCGATGCGGAGAAACCGAGCTCATGGAGGAGATGACGAAGCCAGAGGATCTCAGTAGTGACGGTGGCCATGGCGCGATACTCGGCCTCGGCACTCGACCGGGAGACGACAGTCTGCTTCTTGCTGCGCCAAGAGATGAGATTGCCGGCGAAGAACACGGCGAAACCCGAAGTAGACTTGCGGGTAGCGAGGCAGCCGGCATAGTCCGCATCACAGAAGGCCTCAACATCCATGTGAGCATGATGTGAGTACTGAAGGCCACGGGCAGGGTCTTTCTTTATGTATTTGGCAATGCGAAGGACAGCATCCCACTGAGATCTGGTGGGATGCTCTATGAACTGGCTGACTTTGCCAACGGCACAGGCAATGTCGGGACGCGTCATGGTGAGGTAGTTGAGTTTACCGACCAGGCGTCGATAGCTCTCGGGATGAGGAAAGGGTTCCGAGTCGGAATGAAGGGAGCGTTCCCCAGGCTCAAGGGGAGTGTCCACGACGGTGGCTGTGCTCAACCCGGCATCCTGCAAGATATCAAGAGCATACTTGCGCTGGCAGAGAGAAATAGTGTCCGCAGTCCGGGAGACCTCGATGCCAAGGAAGTAAGTGAGGGGACCAAGATCCTTGGTGTGAAAGTGCTGGTGAAGATGCGCCTTAAGGCTGGCGATGCCTCTGGAGTCACTCCCTGTGATGATGATGTCATCAACATAAACCACAAGCAAGATACAGCCATGCGCCGTCGTACGGAAGAAGACGGTGTGATCCTTCATACTGCGAGAGAGGCCAAAGGCTGTGACGACCGTGCTGAAGCGGCCAAACCAAGCCCGAGGAGACTGCTTGAGGCCGTAGAGGGAGCGACGGAGACGGCAGACATGGCGGTCGGCACCTGAGGCCGAAAAACCAGGAGGCTGCTGGAGGTAGACTTCTTCATCAAGAAAGTCATGGAGAAAAGCATTTTTAACATTCAGTTGATGAAGCGGCCAGTGATGATGAGCAGCCAGCGAAAGGAAAAGGCGGACCGAGGCCATCTTTGCGACTGGAGAGAAGGTCTCAAAGTAGTCGATGCCATATGTCTGAGCAAACCCCTTCGCGACAAGCCGGACTTTGAGGCGGCAAAGAGAGCCATCGGGATTGAGACGGATCGTGAAAATCCATTTACAGTCGACCGCCTGTTTGCCTGCCGGAAGTGGAACAAGATCCCATGTATGGTTGTCATCCAGAGCCTGCAATTCATCCCTCATGGCGGCTAGCCACCCGGGGTGAGATTTTGCTTCACCTACTGTCCGAGGAATCGACACGGTCTCCAGCGCTGACAGACCCCTGTAGAAAGATACAAAGAGAGGAGTAGTCTGACACGAGCGAGTACCTTTTCGGAGCGCAATCGGCACGTCCTCGGGAGCTGGGACAGGAGCATCGGACGAAGCAGGAACAAGGTGGTCCTCGGCCGGGATGGGAGGTACAGCGGAAGGACGACGGGAGTAGGTCTGGCCAAAGAGATGACCGGGCGGGGGAGACACCAGAGGCGGGTGAACGAAGAGCGGAAGACAGTCATCGATGGTAGTGTCGGGAGAAGTAGAGGGGAGAGTGAAAGGAGAGGTCTCGACAAACGATACGTCGGCAGAGGTGATATACCGGCGGAGGTCTGGAGAGAAGCATCGGTACCCGCGCTGAGTGCGGGAATATCCAAGAAAAATACAGTGAAGGGATTTGGGAGAAAGTTTAGAGAGATTGGGGCGAGTGTCCCGGATATAACAGAGACATCCGAAGACGCGGAGTGGAAGGGAGTGAGGAGGAATAGAGGGGAACAAGGTATGAAAGGGAGTCTCCCCCTGAAGGATTGAGGAGGGAAGACGATTCAGAAGGTAAGTAGCAGTGAGGATGGCATCCCCCCAGAAGAGAAGAGGCACCTGGCGGTGGAAGAGGAGGGCACGAGCGGTTTCCAAAATATACCGGTGTTTCCGCTCGGCCACCCCATTCTGCTGAGGGGTATCAGGACAGGAGGTCTGGTGGATGATGCCGTGGGCCCGTAGAAACTGCTGAAAGTGAGTGGATAAGTATTCCCGCCCATTATCAGATCGGAGACATTTGACAGGGATAGAAAACTGTGTTTGGATCTCATGGAAAAAGGTCTGAAAGGTGGAGAGAACCTCTGTCCGATCTCGAAGAAGATAAAGCCATGTCATCCGGGAATAATCATCAATGAAGGAAATGTAATATTTATACCCAGATTGACTCGAGGTGGCACAGGGACCCCATACATCATAATGAACCAAATCAAAGGGTTTGGCGGCCCGTGTGTCAACTCGAGGAGGATATGATGTGCGATGATGTTTCGCAAAACGACACGACTCACAAGGAAAAGAAAAACGGGGACTAATATCAGGGTAGAGTCGATGAAGTGCAAAGGCGGAGGGGTGGCCCAACCGGGAATGGAGGTCAACGGCATGAGCAGGGATAGACGCGCAAGCGATGGAAGGCGGGCCAGCGAACATGTACACCCCATCCCGAAGCTGGCCTCTACCAAGTTCCCGGTTTGTCGTCCGCTCCTGAAACAAAACAGAAGACGAGGAAAAGATAGCAGTGCAATTGAGATCCTTGGTCAGTTTGCTGATGGAAAGCAGGTTAAAAGGACTCTGGGGTACATGAGCCACCGAGGAGAGGTGAAGGGAGGAGGTGAGGGAACAGGAGCCAAAGCCGGCTATGGGGAGAGTGGACCCATCAGCAACAGTGATGGCTGAGGATCCACTATAGGGACGGTAGTGGGAGAGCATACCTGCATCCCCGGTGAGGTGGTCGGACGCACCCGAGTCAAGCATCCATGCAGGGGAACGATGACTGACAAGGGCAGTGTGACCACCGGAATGGGCAAAAGAAGCTGATGAAGAGCCCGCGATGGAGGTGGACCAGTAATCGTGAAGCAGCTGGAGCTCAGCCAGGGAGAGATCCAAAGACGGGGGAAGAGCAGCAGCAGGTGAGGACGCATCACGGAGCGCAGTCTGGCCCTGGCGGGTGTGTGACTCGGGACGACCATGCAGGACCCAGCAACGGTCTACCAGATGGCCGAGCTTGCCGCAGTGCTGGCAGAGGGGGCGAGGTCGGCCGTCCCAACGGCCGCGCCCGCGAGGGCCGGTAGGACGACTACCGCCACGTCCGAGGAGCGCAGTGTGATCAGGGAGGGGGACGGGTGGTGCAAGGGCCCGATGAGCCTTCTGCAGGCGATGATAGACCTGCGGGATATCCAGTGTAGACGGGCTGGCAAGCATCTCAGTGGCCGTCGTGGCGTAGTCCGGTGCGAGGCCATTCAGGAGATTGAATAGGCAGAGCTGGTCCCGCTGAGTCTGCGCTTCGGCCGGAGTTTGAGGAATCGGCCAGAGTTCCTGTAGTTCATCGCGGAGACCCTTCCATTCCATGAAGTAGGTGGGGAAGGTCCGATCCTGCTGGCGGATATGGGAGAGACGCTGTAGAACGTCAGAGACCCGAGCCAAGTTATTGGTCTCGGAGAACATGACAATCAAAGAATCCCATAGCTCTTTGACAGTGTTGGCAGTCCTGGTGACATCTTTCACGAAGCGGTCCATGGAGTTGACCAGTAAGGCGAAGATTTTGCTGTCCGCCAGCTGCCAAGAGTCGAACTTAGGGTCAGTGATTTCAGGTGGGGGTTTCTCAAGATGAGAATGAAGTCCCATGCCGCGGAGGGACATCAAGACCGTCTTCCGCCAGACGGAGAAATTAGTGGCATCCAGCCGGTCATCGACAAGCCGGGAGGAGGCCGTGATCAGGGACGGCAGAACGGAGGACGCGTCCATGGAGGGCGGGCGCTGGACCCGTTCGCCGGGAGTCGGGCGGTGGAAGGGAAGCGGCCCGGAGATGCTGCCGGAGGGAGCAGCGACAGGGGGTCGCGCTCAGGATGGTGCGGCTGGGCAGGGGCGGCGCGGGTGTTAGGGCGCGGCTTCTGGGCAGGAGCACCGCGGGGCCGAGGGCAGGGCTGGACCTGGGCGCGCCGGGCGCCGGAAGCCAGGGCCGGGAGCAACGCCGGGAGAGGGCGTCGGGAGGGGAGCCGCTGAAAAAGGGCGAGGGCGCGGCGCCGGGGCGAGGCCGAGGGCGAGACGCCTGGGCGGGGCGCCGAGGGCTGGGCTCCGGAGCGAGTCGTCGAGGGCGGGGCGCGAGGGCGCGGCGCCGGGGCGAGGCCGAGGGCGAGACGCCTGGGCGGGGCGCAGAGGGCGGGGCGCCGGGGCGAGTCGCCGAGGGCGAGGCGTCTGGGCGGGGTGCCGAGGGCGGGGTGCCGAGGGCGGGATGCGCCGGGGCGAGGCGGCGGGGCGAGGAGCCGGGGCGAAGCCGGCGAGGGCGATGCGTCGGGGCGAGGCGCCGGCGTGGAGATCGCGCGCCTGGCAGAGGAGGGCGACGCGGGGAGCCACGGGGGGGCGATGCGGGGAGCCGGGACGCAGGGGAGCCGGGAGCCGCGGCAGGCAGGAGGGCCGCCGGGAGGATGGAGGGCAGCCGGGAGGGAGGGCCGCCTGGAGGGAGCGCCGCTGGAGAGAGGGCCGCCGGGAATGGCCAGGCCGGAGAGGAGCCGGGCGAGAGAGCTGCGCCGGGATAGGAGGGGGGGCCTGCAGGGAATGGCTAGGGCAGCAGGGAGAGAGGCGGGGCCGGGAGGACGCCGGGAATCCGCAGAGGAGGGAGGGTTCGGGATAAAAATCCCTCTGATACCATGTAGATGGGTGAATTCCCCTTACCTCAATGTGAGGTGGGGATACCCTTTTATAGAGAAGTAAAACTAATTACAAGGTGTTTAAGTCCGATGTGGGACACAGAACAGAAATACCCATTTAACCTTAAATGGGGTCCAACACAGAGCAAATGGTGATCCTAGCTGCTAGCCCCTTCCAGGGCACAGGGAGATAGTGGAGCTTGAAGCTCCAGTTACATAACGAGGCGACCTTCACCTGGACGGACTTCGAGAGCCTCTTCAGGGCGGAGTTCGTTCCAACGACTCTACGCTCTGTGTGTATTCAGGAGCTCCTACACTTAAAGCAGGGCAGCCTGACAGTAGCCCAGTACTTGGCGAGATTCACTGACCTCTCGCGCTGCTCCACCGACATGGTACGGGACCCTTTCTTCAGGGCCCAAACCTTTGAGCAGGGTATCCGGCGGGAGATCAGAGCATCGATGATATCGCTCAATATCCCGACGCAAGCTGGAGTACTCGAGCGAGCATTATTGGTAGAGAGCTTCTTAGCTGAGCAGGCACGAACGGTGAGAGCCACCACCGGACAACAAGTAGCCGAGTCATCTGCAGCATGCAGTAGGCAGATGACGCAAAGGTCCAAGCGGGCCAGACCTTTCGGAGGACAACCCCAGGACGCAGGATCAGAGGTGCGGAACTCACGAGGTAGAGCAGGCCAACAGAGGAGCATATTGTGTTTCACGTGCGGCGGGCAGGGCCACATGGCTCGCGACTGCTCGACCCGTCGTACCGACCATCAGCAGACAGTCGAGAGACCATCGAGGCAAAGGCACAGATTCGAGCGAGGAGGTCCGCAGAGCGGCGGACGTGGCAGAGGAGCAGGAGGTGGGTGGCGATTTGAGGTTCTACCGCCACCACCTTCAGGTGGTCCACCCCGACCTCAAGGAGCAGGCGGACAGGGACGAGCTTAGCATCAGGCAGCTGAGGCCTACGACCACAGTGCTCCAGAGATGATTCGAGGTACGATCTGTGTCTACTCCACCCTAGCTGCAGTACTTATAGACACAAGTGTCGGTCACTCTTTCATTGTCACGGCTCTCGTTCGGAGCTCGGAGATTTCGGTAGAGTCATTGGCTCGATCCTTACGACTAGAGACTCCTACGGGAGAGGATTCGACGATTACACACTGGTGCCGGCAATGTGAGCTTACTCTAGGAGGCGAGAGCTTGACTGAGATCGCCTAGTAGCAGCGTCGAGGCCTTACGATGTCATCTTGGGTATGGACTGGTTATCCACGGTCCATGCTCAGATTGACTGTCTTAGGCGCAAAGTGCGGTGTGTCCGTGAGGATGGGACCAGGTTTTCCTTCGCCGGCGAGAAGGGAACCTTTGCAGCACATGATGGATTTTCTCGGAGGAGGATCCAGCCGATCACTCATCAGTTGGCTAGCCTTACCCTCAAAGAAGTTAACGTGAGGAGTCTGAGTTATCCTGCAGTGGTGGACCAGTATACTGATGTTTTCCCTGATGATGTTCCGGGATTACCTCCTCGCAGAGAGGTAGACTTCTACATCGACCTGTACCCCGAGACGGCACCGATATCAACTCCAGCATATCGGATGGCTCCCACGGAGCTTCGTGAGGTGCGGGTACAGCTGGAGGAAGGGGTTCATAAGGCCTAGTATTTCTCTATGGGCATCCCCGATTTTATTCGCCAAGAAGGCAGATGGGAGTCTGAGACTTTGCGTGGACTATCGGCGCCTGAACCAGGTGACCGTAAAGAACAAATATCCAATCTCGAGGATCGATGATCTCTTTGACCAGCTAAAGGGAACACGGTGGTTTTCGAAAATAGACCTCAGATCAGGCTATCATCAGCTTAGGGTACGGGACGAGGACGTACCGAAGACAGCCTTCAGATGTCGGTATAGCCATTATGAGTTCTTGGTAATGCCCTTCGGCGTAACCAACGCTCCGAAAGTGTTCATGGGGCTCATGAACAAGATCTTCTAGCCTTACCCGGATCGCTTCGTGGTAGTCTTCATTGACGACATCTTGATATACTCAGCGTCGGAGGAGGAGCAAGCCACGCACCTGCAGATAGTTCTGGATACACTCCGAGAGCACCAGCTTTATGGCAAGCTCTCGAAGTGTCAGTTCTGGATACGGGAAGTTTACATCCTGGGGCACGTTATCTCGGAGGCTGGAGTTACAGTGGATCCGGTGAAGATAGAGGCAGTGCTTGCTTGGGAGCCACCCAAGAGTGTGACCGAGGTGCGAAGTTTTCTGGGATTGGCTGGGTACTATCGGAGATTTGTACCTGACTTTTCCAAAGTTGCGACACCTTTGTCAGCTTTGACAAAGAAGGGACAGCCCTTCGTGTGGACGGAGAGGTGCCAGCAGAGTTTTCAGGAGCTGAGGCAGAGACTGACGAGTGACCCCATCTTGAGGCTACCGGAGAAGGGCGTTGGGTATGTAGTCTACTGCGACGCATCAGGGACCGGACAAGGATGCGTCCTGATGCAGGAGCGAGCGGTGATCGGCTACAGCTCACGGCAGTTGAGTCAGCACGAGCAGAACTACGCTACCCATGACCTGGAGTTAACAGCAGTGGTCTTTGCGCTAAAGATGTGGCGGCACTACTTGATGGACGAACGTTTTACAGTTTACTCTGATCACAAGAGTCTCAAGTATATCTTCTCACAGAAGGACCTGAACCTGAGACAGCGACAATAGCTAGAATTTCTCCAGGACTACGACTTTGATATGGTCTACACTCCTGAAAAGGGGAACATAGTAGCAGACGCACTCAGCAGGAGGTCTGGTCTACAGTTGCTGAGTAAAACGACAGAGCAGCTAGCCGCTTTGCAATTATCCTTCGTGGATAGTGATGGAGCAGCTTACCTCCAGTCTATGACAGTTACTCCCCCACTCCTTCAGCAAATCAGGGAGGCACAGCTTGAGAACGTTGACTGCGAGACCCGACGTGCTCAGATATTCTCAGGACAGGCTCCTAATAGATTTTCTGAAGGTGGGAAGCACGTCATCCTCTTCAGAGGACGCACCATGGTACCAGTGACGCTACGAGAGGAGGTGTTGAGGGAGTTCCACACATCCCCTTTGGCAGTACATCCTGGAGTAGCGAAGATGTACCAGGACCTCCAGCGTCAGTACTGGTGACCAGGGATGAAGAAAGCGGTGGCGAATTTCGTATCACGATGCCTCACTTGTCAGCAAGTAAAGGCCGAGCACCAGGTACCAACAGGCTTAGCTTATCCACTTGAGGTACCGAAGTGGAAGTGGGATGGTATCTCCATGGACTTCGTAACAGGGCAACCATGTTCGTCTAGGGGCCATGATTCCATCTGGGTGATCGTTGACCGACTCACCAAGTCGGCCCACTTCCTACCCATTCGAGACCAGGGATCAGTAGAGAGCTTGGGGCGTCTCTACGTACAGGAGATTGTACGACTTCACGGGGTGCCATCGACGATCGTCTCAGATCACGACGCTCGTTTTACATCCTGCTTGTGAAAGGGATTACAGGAAGCGTTCGGGACTCAGCTACGCTTGAGCACCGCCTTTCATCCTTAGACAGATAGTCAGACAGAGCGGACCATACAAACACTCGAAGACATGCTTCGTGCTTGTGTCCTTGATTTTGGCCGCAGTTGGGAGGACCACCTGTCACTGGTGGAGTTCGTATACAACAACAGTTATCACTCCACCATCGACATGGCTCCGTTTGAGGCCCTGTACGGGCGACCATGCAGATCACCTCTATGCTGGACAAACCCAGGGAAGTCAGCACTTATGGGTCCAGAGTTGGTACGGGCTACCACTGAGAAGGTGCGGATCATCCAGGAGCGGATGAAGACTGCATAGAGCAGGCAAAAGTCTTATACCGACAGGAGACGGAGACCCTTGGAGTTTGAGGTGGGAGACCATGTCTTCCTATGGGTATCACCACGACGAGGATTACGGAGCTTTGACTGGGGCGGCAAGCTATCTCCGAGGTTCATCGGATCTTTCCAGATCCTCAGCAGAGTAAGCGAGGTGGCGTACCGTCTAACTCTTCCCCCACAGATGCACCGAGTGCATAATGTTTTCCATGTGTCGCATCTGAGAAGGTATGTGCATGATCCATCGCACGTTATCGACTGGGGCGAGCTGGACATCGACGATAGGGCGATGTTTGCAGAGTTCCCGGTAGAGATAGAGGATCGACAAGAGCGGGTCCTTCATGGGCGGTCGATTTCTCTGGTGCGAGTTCGTTGGCAGCACGAGAACTTCCAGGAGAGTACATGGGAGCGGGAGGCTCAGATACGTGCTCAGTACCCCCATTTGTTCCCCTAGTTTTGTTGTAGCTTTCGTGGACGAAAAGCCCTAAGGTGGGGACAATGTAAAGACCCGGAAATTCCATATAATTTTTTTTTTAAATTATTTGGGATTCTTGCGAGTCTGCGAAAATTGACAGCGCTTGATTCCGAGGTCCGGTGTGCCCTAAACGGAATCTTGAACTTTTTTAAGGTACGTTCAGTAAACGTGCGGGCGGTGTTTTCTATCTTTTGAACCGGTGCTCGGATTAAAAAACCAAAGGCACCGTTGAATCTGCAACGCCGGGATTCGCTTAAGGGAGGCTTAACTTCGACCGCAGTAGATCGGGAGAAAAAGATAGTTTTACGGACTTTTTGAAAAAATAATAAAATAACATAAAAATGTTATTTTATTTTTTTCTACCATCTGTTGAGCGGCGATGGCGGGACCGCTGGGTTGTCAAGCTATTTAATGGCTTGACTCTTCTGTTGTGTAACCACACCATTGAGAGTTAAGAAGTTTATTAATTAAAACTCATTAATGAACCTCATTAATTCTTACGATGCGTTAATCTCCCTTCGCCTCTATTTAAATGAAGCACATGCTTGGGTTTTTGACACGGAAGTGAGGAACCCCTGACGAAGTACCGCAGCGTCTTCCACCAACGAAGAATGGAGGCTTGGACGACTACGTTGAAGGAATCAATCCGGAAACGACGAACGTCGACGGCTTCATCAAACGTGGATTCCTCTCCACAACCGCGACGTCTCCTCCAAATCCGAGGTAGGGGTTTTGTTTAAATTCAAGTGAATTTGTTTCTTTTCCTCATTCTTGAAAAGAATGATGAATCCCAAAAGTATTATAGTTTATCTATGTTGAATTAATTGCTACCCACTTGTTATGATGCTAAAGCGGAGAGCGCGGGCCAAACGAACAAGGCCCGGACCCTCCGCCGCTTCGGTTTTGTCGCGTTCTTGGTGGGCGAAATTTGAACTTGACGGGGACCCGCGCCCCACGGCGAAGGGGACCCGCGCCCCGCGGCAAAAAGGACCCACGCCCCGCGGGTCCCGCTGACAAGGAGGCGGCGCCACGTCACGCCGGCGTTGCAGAAAACCGAACGGACCCTTGGTCCGTTTGGGAGGGGGAAAGTCCCCGCGCAGCCACCCAGCTAGGTGCCGCGCCAGCTAGTAGGCCGGACTGGGTCGGACCCGGACCGAGTCAGGTCCGCCCACGACGGGGCAGGGCGGGTCGGTCCGACCAGGTCGACCCTTTTCGGCCCAAATACGCTTAAAAGGCCGAATCTCACAAACCAGACGTCCGTTTGACGAACCGTCTGCGGCGCTGAAATCCTTGGAACGAGACGGTCCTTTTGAGATAATCCACCTGAGTTTTGCACAAAGTTAGAGTACGGCCGGGTTGGATCGAACCCGAATCCAACCGGGCCCTCGGCACTAAAATTCCTATAACTCAAAGACCAGGCGTCCGATTGACGCGTCGTCTGTCGCATTGGGACCCTTACGACATGGTGGTCATTTGAGTTACTCCTTTGTGGAACGTCGTGGCAAAGAGGCACAACTGATATCTTAAGGAGAAGATACTACAGAACTCAGGTGCACCGGGTGCGGGGAATCTTGTGGGTAGCTGTCAACAGAAGAGCGACCTTGTGTGGATCAGCATCATAGCGACCCTGTGTGGATCAGCATCATAGCGACCATGTGAGGATCAGCATTCTAGCGACCCTGTGTGGATCAGCAGTGCGCGGCCCGACGAGGACCAGCTTTAGAGCGACCCGTCGTGGATCAGCGACATACGACCCTGTGTGGATCGAAAATGGAACAACTCATTCGTGGTTCAGTTGTGAAAACTTTCTAATAGAATAAAATGACATAGCTTAAGACTAATCATCTTTATTCCTGAACTCTGAGTTGTATACCTTGTTTGAGCTGAGTCTTTTCTTGTGCTTTGTGATTGAAATCATATTGTTGGACCCCATTTAAGGTTAAAGGGGTATTTCTGTTCTGAGTCCCACATTGGTCTTACCACCATGTAATTAGTTTTTACTTCTCTATAAAAGAGGATCCCCACCTCACATTGAGGTAAGGGGAATTCACCCACTACATGGTATCAGAGGGATTTTTATCCCGAACCCTCCCTCCCTTGCGGATTCCCGGCGTTCTCCCGGCCCCGCCTCTCTCACTCCTGCCCTAGCCTTCCCGGCAGGCCCTCCCTCCCGGCGCACCTCTCCTCTCCGGCCTGCACCCTCCCGGCAGCCTTTCCCTCCCGGCGAAGCTCCTCCCTCCTGGTGCGCCTCCACCTCCCGGCGCCCCTCTGCTCCCGGCGGGCCTCCTTCCCGGCGCGGCACCCCTCCCAGCGCTCGAGCCCCAGCCGCTCCCTCACCCGCCACCTCGCCCCAGCCGCCTCCCTCACCCGGCTCCTCCCGCTGCTCCTCTGCCCCTCCCGTCGGCCCGCTCTTCCTGCGCGCGGCGGCCCAGTCCTGCCGCCGTCTCCCTCTCCTGCGCGCGCATCCCGTCGCCGCGACTCCCGGCTACTCCCGACGGCCTCCCGCTGCTCCCGGCGGCCTCCCGCTGCTCCCGACGCCATCACCCGCTCGCTCCGCCGGAACGCCCTCGGCCGCTCTGCTCTGCGCAGCTTCCCGGCGCCTCCTGCTGCTCCAGCGCAACCCTCCTCTGCGCGCTCCCTCCCGGCGGCCTCCCGCTGCTTCCTGGCGCCTCCCGCTGCTCCCCGCGCCTCCCGCGCCTCCCTCTGCTCCCGCGACCTCTCGCGGCTCCCGGCTCCCGGCGGCTTCTCCCGGCTCCCGGCTCCCCGGCTCCCGGCTCGCCCCGCCGTCCCGGCGCACCTCCTCCCGGCGTCGCGCCCTCGCGCCGCGCCCTCAGCGCCCCGCCCCGGCGTCTCGCCCTCGGCCTCATCCCGGCGTCGCGCCCTCGCCCCCCCCCCCAGCAGCTCCCTTCCCGCTGCCCTCTCCCGGCGTTGCTCCCGGTTCGGCCTTCCGGCACCCGGCGCGCCCAGGTCCAGCCCTGCTCTCGGCCCTGCGGCGCTCCTGCCCCGAACCCGCGCCCCACCACCCGCGCCGCCCCTGCCCGGCCGCACCATCCTGAGCGCGACCCCCTGTCGCTGCTCCCTCTGGCCGCCTCTCCAGGCTGCTTCCCTTCCACCGCCCGACTCCCGGCGAACGGGTCCAGCGCCCGCCCTCCATGGACGCGTCCTCCGTTCTTCCGTCCCTCATCACGGCCTCCTCCCGGCTTGTCGATGACCGGCTGGATGCCACTAATTTTTCCGTCTGGCGGAAGACGGTCTTGATGTCCCTCCGCGGCATGGGGCTTCATTCTCATCTTGAGAAACCCCCACCTGAATTCACTGATCCTAAGTTCGACTCTTGGCAGCTGGCGGACAGCAAAATCTTCGCCCTACTGGTCAACTCCATGGACCGCTCCGTGAAAGATGTCACCCGGACTGCCAACACCGTCAAGGAGCTCTGGGATTCCTTGATTGTCATGTTCTCCGAGACCAATAACTTGGCCCGGGTCTCTGACGTTCTACAACGTCTCTCCCATATCCGCCAGCAGGATCGGACCTTCCCCACCTACTTCATGGAATGGAAGGGTCTCCGCGATGAACTACAGGAACTTTGGCCGATTCCTCAAACTCCGGCCGAAGCGCAGACTCAGCGGGACCAGCTCTGCCTATTCAACCTCCTGAATGGCCTCGCACCGGACTATGCCACGACGGCCACCGAGATGCTTGTCAGCCCGTCTACACTGGATATCCCGCAGGTCTATCATCGCCTGCAGAAGGCACATCGGACCCTTGCACCACCCGTCCCCCTTCCTGATCACACTGCGCTCCTCGGACGTGGCGGTAGTCGTCCTCCCGGCCTTCGTGGGCGCGGCCGTGGGGACGGCCGACCTCGCCCCCTCTGCCAGCATTGCGGCAAGCTCGGTCATCTGGTGGACCGTTGCTGGGTCCTGCATGGTCGTCCTGAGTCGCACCCCCGCCGGGGCCAGACTGCGCTCCGTGATGCGCCCTCACCTGCTGTTACTCTTCCCTCGCCGTTGGATCTCTCCCTGGCTGAGCTCCAGCTGATTCACGATTACCGGTCCACCTCCATCGCGGGCTCTTCGTCAGCTTCTCTTGCCCATTCCGGTGGTCACACAGCCCTTGTCAGTCATCGTTCTCCGGCATGGATGCTTGACTCTGGTGCGTCCGACCACCTCATCGGGGATGCAGGTATGCTCTCCCACTACCGTCCCTATAGTGGATCCTCTGCCATCACTGTTGCTGATGGGTCCACTCTCCCCATAGCCGGCTTTGGCTCCTGTTCCCTCACCTCCTCCCTTCACCTCTCCTCGGTGGCTCATGTACCCCGGAGTCCTTTTAACCTGCTTTCCATCAGCAAACTGACCAAGGATCTCAATTGCACTGCTCTCTTTTCCTCGTCTTCTGTTTTGTTTCAGGAGTGGACGACGAACAGGGAACTTGGTAGAGGCCAGCTTCGGGATGGAGTGTACATGTTCGCTGGCCCGCCTTCCATCGCCTGCGTGTCTCTCCCTGCTCATGCCGTTGACCTCCATTCCCGGTTGGGCCACCCTTCCGCCTCTGCACTTCATCGACTCTACCCCGATATTAGTCCTCGTTTTTCCTTTCCTTGTGAGTCGTGTCGTTTTGCGAAACATCATCGCACCTCCTATCCTCCTCGAGTTGACACACGGGCCGCCAAACCCTTTGATTTGGTTCATTCTGATGTATGGGGTCCCTGTGCTACCTCGAGTCAATCTGGGTATAAATATTACATTTCCTTCATTGATGATTATTCCCGGATGACATGGCTTTATCTTCTTCGAGATCGGACAGAGGTTTTCTCCACCTTCCAGACATTTTTTCATGAGATCCAAACACAGTTTTCTATCCCTGTCAAATGTCTTCGATCTGACAATGGGCGGGAGTACTTATCCACTCACTTTCAGCAGTTTCTTCGCGCCCACGGCATCATCCACCAGACCTCTTGTCCTGATACCCCTCAGCAGAATGGGGTGGCCGAGCGGAAACACCGGCATATTTTGGAAACCGCTCATGCCCTCCTCTTCCACCGCCAGGTCCCTCTTCTCTTCTGGGGGGATGTCATCCTCACTGCTACTTACCTTCTGAATCGTCTTCCCTCATCCATACTTCAGGGGGAGACTCCCTTTCATACCCTGTTCCCCTCTATTCCTCCTCACTCCATTCCACTCCGCGTCTTCGGATGTCTCTGTTATGTCCGGGACACTCGCCCCAATCTCTCCAAATTTTCTCCCAAATCTCTTCGCTGTATTTTTCTTGGATATTCCCGCACTCAGCGCGGGTACCGATGCTTCTCTCCAGACCTCCGCCGGTATATCACATCTGCCGACGTCTCGTTTGTCGAGGCTTCTTCTTTCACTCTCCCCTCTCATTCTCCTTCTCCTTCTCCTGACACTACCATCGATGACTGCCTTCCGCTCTTTGTTCACCCACCTCTGATATCTCCCCCTCCCGGTCATCTCTTTGGCCAGACCTACTCCCGTCGTCCATCCGCTGTACCTCCCATCCCGGCCGAGGACCACCTTGTTCCTGCTTCGTCTGATGCTCCTGTCCCCGCTCCCGCGGACGAGCCGATTGCGCTTCGGAAAGGTACTCGCTCCTGTCAGACTACTCCTCTCTTTGTATCTTCCTACAGGGGTCTGTTAGCCTTGGAGACCGTGTCGCTTCCTCGGACAGTCGGTGAAGCAAAATCTCACCCCGGGTGGCTTGCCGCCATGAGGGATGAATTGCGGGCTCTGGATGACAACCATACATGGGATCTTGTTCCACTTCCGGTGGGCAAACAGGCGGTCGGTTGTAAATGGATTTTCACTATCCGTCTCAATCCCGATGGCTCTCTTTGCCGCCTCAAAGCCCGGCTTGTCGCCAAGGGATTTGCTCAGACGTATGGCATCGACTACTTTGAGACCTTCTCTCCAGTCGCCAAGATGGCCTCGGTCCGCCTTTTCCTTTCGCTGGCTGCTCATCATCACTGGCCGCTTCATCAACTGGATGTTAAAAATGCTTTTCTCCATGGCTTTCTTGATGAAGAAGTCTACCTCCAGCAGCCTCCTGGTTTTTCGGCCTCTGGTGCCGACCGCCATGTCTGCCGTCTCCGTCGCTCCCTCTACGGCCTCAAGCAGTCTCCTCGGGCTTGGTTTGGCCGCTTCAGCACGGTCGTCACAGCCTTTGGCCTCTCTCGCAGTATGAAAGATCACACCGTCTTCTTCCGTACGACGGCGCATGGCTGTATCTTGCTTGTGGTTTATGTTGATGACATCATCATCACAGGGAGCGACTCCAGAGGCATCGCCAGCCTTAAGGCGCATCTTCACCAGCACTTTCACACCAAGGATCTTGGTCCCCTCACTTACTTCCTTGGCATCGAGGTCTCCCGGACTGCGGACACTATTTCTCTCTGTCAGCGCAAGTATGCTCTTGATATCTTGCAGGATGCCGGGTTGAGCACCGCCACTGCCGTGGACACTCCCCTTGAGCCTGGGGAACGCTCCCTTCATTCCGACTCGGAACCCTTTCCTCATCCCGAGAGCTATCGCCGCCTGGTCGGTAAACTCAACTACCTCACCATGACGCGTCCTAACATTGCCTGTGCCGTTGGCAAAGTCAGCCAGTTCATGGAACATCCCACCCGCTCTCAGTGGGATGTTGTCCTTCGCATTGCCAAATACATCAAGAAAGACCCTGCCCGTGGCCTTCAGTACTCCCATCATGCTCACATGGATGTTGAGGTCTTCTGTGATGCGGACTATGTCGGCTGCCTCGCTACCCGCAGGTCTACTTCGGGTTTCGCCGTGTTCTTTGCCGGCAATCTCATCTCTTGGCGCAGCAAGAAGCAGACTGTCGTCTCCCGGTCGAGTGTCGAGGCCGAGTATCGGGCCATGGCCACCGTCACTACTGAGATCATCTGGCTTCGTCATCTCCTCCATGAGCTCGGTTTCCCCGCATCGACTCCTGCTCATATCTGGTGTGACAATCAGGCCGCCACGAAGATTGCATCGAATCCCGTCTTCCATGAACGGACGAAGCATATCGAGGTGGACTGTCACTTTCTCCGCCACCATCTGGAGCAGCACCATATCGGCCTCGGCCATATCCCGACGGCCGATCAGCTTGCCGATCTCTTCACCAAAGGTCTTCCCGGAGCTCGCCTTGAGTCTCTCACTACCCGGCTGGGTATTCACAGCCTCCCTGGCCCAGCTTGAGGGGGAGTCTGAGATGGTCCTGTGTCTTTGTTGTCTTTTTCTATTTGTGGGACTCTATCCAATCTGGGCATGTCCAGCTTGAGGGGGAGTGTTGGACCCCATTTAAGGTTAAAGGGGTATTTCTGTTTTGAGTCCCACATTGGTCTTACCACCATGTAATTAGTTTTTACTTCTCTATAAAAGAGGATCCCCACCTCACATTGAGGTAAGGGGAATTCACCCACTACACATATTTTGTGGTTTTTCCTTTGAGGAATTCTGAGAGACCTTTGGGGGTCTCGGGGTCCCTACTGGGTATTGTTATACTCACCCCTGGACGGGTTTCGCCCGCACCTTGTTGTGTCTTGTGCAGACAACAAGCAGCTTGGCTAAGACTTTAGGGAGCCACGACCAGGCGGTACGCGGAGGTGACTGGTTGACATGGAGAGCTGCGGAGACGAGCTGTACCTACCCTTTAGGTAGGATCCTTGGTGGACGATCTCAGGAGATGTTTTCTGTTGCAGTTCTATCTTTTCAGTTGGGCTTGTATTCC
Source organism: Viscum album (assembly GCA_963277665.1). Taxonomy (NCBI): domain Eukaryota; kingdom Viridiplantae; phylum Streptophyta; class Magnoliopsida; order Santalales; family Viscaceae; genus Viscum; species Viscum album. Next base: position 286,821,264 of record OY728159.1, on the reverse strand, counting down.
GGCCCCTTTACTTTCAATACACACTTTTACTACTGCAGTTCTATTATGTGGTTTGCATCTTATTGTGTTTTTTGTCTGCGTGTTTGCAGGTTTAAAGGCAATGTCTTCCCATTTTCAGGGATACGCCTTTTCGATGCTAATCACCAACCCCTGGCCTATGGAAGGCGAGTTTGGGGTAGTCACAGCACGGGCCCGGGGGACGGGTCGTGACAATCTTTATCACTAAATATTTCACAACACACCTTTTCATTCTATCCAGTTGACAATCTATATCCAAATAGGACTCAAGGGCGAGTCCTTTTCATTTACTCATTTTCCAACCTATTTTGGTTTCATTATTGTTTACTATTTTGTTTTGTTTTATTTTATTTTATTTTTACATTTTCTTTGATTTAATTTAGTTGACTTCCCATTTTATTTTGGACATAATTGTAATGGGAGGTGACTATTTATATCCATGGGTATCTGATGCATTCCTGATTATTATTGAATTTGGACTTTCGGCATATTTCGAGACTCATTCTCGTTTTCTCTTCAAATTCCTCATGGTAAGGATTCGATTTACTTCCGCATAATACATTATCATACCAACTTTAATTTTATTTATCCATTTACTCATTTTCAACCCTATTTTGATCTTATTATTTTTTACTGTTACTTCATTTAATTTTATTTATTTCTTACCGTTTTCTTTTATTTAATTCAGTTTACTTTCCGTTTTATTTTGGACATAATTGCAATGGGAGGTGACTACTTATATCCATGGGTCCTTGTAATGCATTCTTGACTAGTATTGAATTTAATTTTTTGACATATTTTGAGACTTGTTCTCGTTTTCTTTTTGAATTCGCCGTGTTCAGGAATCAATTTGCTTCTATGCTATATCAATGAGGCGGAAGATTGCAATGGGAATTTAATTTTTTTAACATAATTGCAATGGGAGGTGACTACTTATATGCTTGTAAGCTGCGTGGGGTAATGAAGCAACACAGGACTTGAGAAATTATGTTAGGAGAAAGAAAAGGCCCAACGGAAAGATTGTTGTCGGTGCTTAGTTGGTTAGGATGAACAGTTTGTTAAGAAGGCAGGAGAGAATAAATAAGACAGTTGGTCGAGTCGTTGGTTAATTAGAATGATCAGTTTGTTAATTGGACAGGAGAGAGTAAATAAGAGCTGGCAGAGCTGTTGGTTAGGATGGTCAGTTTGTTAGAAAGGTAAGGAGAATAGGGGCGACTGTTGGAGAAGGAGAGAAAATTTACTGGCTGAGATTGTTGGAGCTGCACGGGAGCTCATCCTGAGGAAACTAGGAGACTGCTTTGGATCTACTGTCAGATGGAGGGAAGAAGCTAAGAAAATCAGTGATTCTAGAAGGCATCTTTCAGAAATGAAACGTTAAATTGAAACTAGAAAGCAAGGACTGTATCAATATGGCACAGGAATAATTAGCTTGTAGTAAATATTATCACATTTCAAATAATTGTATGTGTTGATCCATCATCTTTGACACACTAACAAAAACCTGAGAAGAAAAAACATTCAATCCACTTGTTGTCCAACGAACCTGCTATTGTCCAAATGAAGAGTTCACCCACCATATATATCACACAAAAAGGGTCTCACGCAGCTTACAAGCATATAACATTCACAAATCACAATTCCAAAAAGCATCCTCAATGCCCCCATGGCCTGTGGCTGACCAACGGAAATCATGGTCACGGTACAGTTGCACTGTGTGTAACAAAACCATCACAGGAAAATGATGCGAAAATTGCTATTTATGGATCATTTTTGCTCTAGTTTACCCATTATCAATTTGGTATTGCATGATCCATATGTGATAGATTTCAATAAGTCTGATCTATTAATCCAGAGGCCAACATCACAATGCGTGCCAAAAAATATAGAAAGTCGTTATGCTTGTAAAACCAAAGTTGGTGTCAAAAGTCTTAGTGATTGCTCCTGCCAATTAAATTGATAATATACTTTACCACCGAGTATTGCATGCTTCTTTGAATTGTATGCAGCATTAAATAATCTCTCTCTAAGTGCACCAGAGGTCTTTACAGCATTTATAATGCTGCAGAAACAAAAAGAATACAGATGAATTGATGACCACTTCAAAATAATTTAATCAAAAATAAACACGGAACTTACCCAGCATATATTCTGTTATATAGCCGAGGCACACTGCAGAATATAGTGGGTCGTAGAACAGCCATATCATCCATTAATTTCAAGTTATCCTGTACAAAAAAAATCAGGAAACAGGTAAAGAATGTTAAAAAAAAAAAAAAATCTAAACCATTAAGGAGAAAAGTATAGGTTTCAAACAATGAATACATAGATATATACTCAATAAAAGAAAAGTTTACAATGCAGCACTTAGGAAGAATAAAAGAGAGCATGACAATATACATATACGGACACTTCTTTTGTCTATAAAAGATCACAAAACTATCTCGAACTAATAAGATATGAGTAGTATATGATTATTTTAATACTCTCCCTCAAGTTGGGGAGTGTATGCCAAATGAACCTAAATCATTACACATTATATCTATTCTAGCAGGAAAAAAAAAACTTTATAAGAATATTCACGAGCTGATCTTCAATCGAGTATGAAGCACTGAAAAGATAGTTTACCATTTTATGTTTTTATAGGCAGAAAATATATATATATATAATATACAGGAAAGGATAAATCCATATCTGTAAGTAAACATCTTTTATTCATTAAAGATTATTAAAATATCTCTAATTAATAAAACCCCGTCCAGTTGGTGAGTATTTGTTAAACAGGCGTAACCTGTCAAACAACATATCAATTCAATCGTACCAGGAAACTTTGAGAGAATGTAAATAAGCCAATATTCTGACCATGGTGATAAACCACTCCATTCCTCTGTAACGTCTCACGAATAGAATGATCATCAACAGCAATATATTTAATCATCTTATAACATGCAATACAAAAAAAGACTGCATGTTCTAATAAAAGTATTTTTAACCCAAAAAAATTCCCTGCCTAATGAGATATAGCATGGTATCTCAGCATGGAATTGAAATGTAACCATTTTCTTAATACTTCCTCACCATAGAGATCAAGTTTTAAAAAGACAAAAATATCCATTGATTAATCCCCAATAAATGGGAAATCGACGTACATTGCATAGAAGTAGTCACAATTAAGAGCTTTGTTTAAATGCTTAACAAGTCTCAATAAAGTATCTTAGTAGATGGTCTATAATTTACTCATAAACTAGCGCATCACACTGACTGTAAATTAAACATTCAATCAAGGTTACCCAAAAAAACATATAAAATTCATGGGTTCCAATAAAGCTTCTTCTTGCTAAATTAAGTTTAAAATTATGCAAGATCCAGGGTAGTATCAACTGGTTCTACCAAGGAAATTCACCTCAACAAGGATATTCAAAACATTCTTCTTCTAGGCTAGAGCATTGTTTTGAAATAGTAATAATAGTTACCATAATGTAATGATCCCAAGTGTAACCAGTAGCTTGTGTAATGAATATCACAAAATGGAAATGAAGCACGGAAACATGAATTTTTTATGATTACACAACTTACCATGTGTAGTTGATTTAAATGTTTTATTTTATTATATTTTTTACTTTTTATCATGTATAGAGTGTTTTCTTCCAACTTAAAAGCAATAGTCAGGGGAAGATTTATTTTTCCAAAAAAATTCAAAGTGCACTGCTAACTCAGTATTATATTTTTTTCTAATTCAAATAATTCCAATTCCCAACATTTTATAATAAAACCATAAATAATCAATGGATAACTCATTACATTCATTATATCAAATTAAAGTCCTTGTTTAAAAACATCATTACCAAACAAAATGGAGCTTTTCACATCCACATTTATCATCACTCCTAACTTGAGACTAGCTATCATCAATCCAATTTTGTCAGGCCAGGATTCATTTCATTTCCTTGCCATTACACATAATAATGAACCACTCAATAGGCATTATGCAATAGCATTCCGGCCTAAGGATAATGACAGTATCTATCATAAAAAAAAAATGTGTTTCCAAAATTATGAACCATATTGGATGATTTATGATGCCTTTATCTGTGTGTTCTTCCGATATGACAGGCTCCTTTCATAAGTGATGAAAATGAAGAAAAAAAACAATATTATAATTATCAACCTTGTTGGACCCCATTTCAGTTTAATGGGTATTTCTGAGTCCCACATCGGACTTACCCTCCTTGTATTTTGTTTTACTCATCTATAAAAGAGTGTCTCCACCTCTCATTGAGGTAAGAGAAATTCACCCGCAACATGGTATCAGAGGGAAATTAATCCCGAGCCCTCCCTCCCCTGCGGATTCCCGGTTCTGTCTGGCCCCGCCTCTCTCCCCTCTGCCCTAGCCATTCCCGGCGGCCCTCTCTCCAACCGGCCCTCTCTCGCGGCGGCCCTCTCTCCCGGCGCGGCTCCCCGCCCCGACGCCCTCGCCCAGCGCCGCCCTCGCCCAGCGCCGCCCTCGCCCCGACGCCCTCGCCCCGACGCCCTCGCCCAGAGGCGCCCTCGCCCCAGCACCCTCGCTCAGCGGCCACCTTTCCGGCTCCCGCGCGACTCCCGGCTCCACTTACACCCTCCCTCCCCGGCGACTCCTGCCCGATGCGGCTCCGGTGCGCCTTCCCTCCCGGCGCGGCTCCTACCTCCCGGCTCCCGCTGCGCCTGCCTTGCGCGCTCGTCCCGGCGACCCCGCACCGGCCGCGCCTTCCCCGGCTCTTCCCGGCTGTTCTCGACGACCGCGCCACCCGCGCCTCTCGTCGCCCACCATGGACGCTTCCTTGGTTCTGCCGCCTCTGATCACCGCCTCCTCCCGGCTTGTGGATGACCGGCTGGACGCAACGAATTTCTCCGTCTGGCGGAAGACGGTCTTGATGTCCCTGCGCGGCATGGGCCTTCATTCTCATCTGGAGAAACCTCCACCCGCCATGACTGACGACAAATTCGACTATTGGCAACTTGCGGATAGCAAAATATTCGCGTTACTGGTCAACTCCATGGACAGATCAGTGAAAGATGTTACCCGGACTGCCAACACTGTCAAAGAGCTATGGGATTCGTTGACTGTCATGTATTCCGAGACCAACAACTTGGCTCGGGTCTCCGACATTCTACAGCGTCTATCCCACATCCGACAACAGGATCAGACCTTTCCGGCCTATTTCTTGGAATGGAAAGGACTCTGGGACGAACTGCAAGAGCTCTGGCCCGTTCCTCAGACTCCGACAGAAGCGCAGACTCAACGGGACCAGCTCTGCATTTTCAAACTCCTTAATGGCCTCACCCCAGACTATGCCACGACGGCCACCGAGATGCTTGTCAGCCCTTCTACGTTGGATATCCCACAGGTTTATCATCGTCTGGGGAAAGTTCATCGGGCCCTTGCCCCACCCGTCCCTAGCATTGATCACACTGCTCTCCTAGGTCGTGGCGGTGGCCGCCCTACCGGCGCTCATGGACGCGGCCGTGGAGACGGCCGACCTCGCCCCCTCTGTCAGCACTGTGGCAAGTTCGGCCACCTGGTTGACCGTTGCTGGGTCCTTCATGGTCGTCCCGATTCGCACCCCCGACAGGGCCAGACTGCGATCCGAGATGCATCATCACCTGTTGCTGCTCTTCCGTCGTCTTTGGATCTCTCCATGGCTGAGATCCAACTGATTCACGATCATCGGACCGCCTTCATACCGGGCTCTTCATCCGCATCTCTTGCCCACTCCGGTGTCCCACTGTTTTTGTCAGTCATCGTTCCCCTGCCTGGATGCTTGACTCAGGTGCGTCCGACCATCTTACCGGGGATGCAGGTATACTCTCCAACTACCGTCCCTATACTGGTTCCTCAGCCATCACTGTTGCTGATGGGTCCACTCTACCCATTGTCGGCTTTGGTACATGCTCCCTCACCTCCTCCCTTCACCTATCCTCGGTGGCTCATGTACCACGCAGTCCGTTTAACCTGCTTTCCATCAGCAAGCTGACCAAGGATCTCAATTGTAATGCTATCTTTACCTCACCTTCTGTTGTGTTTCAGAAGCGGACGACGAACTAGGAACTTGGTAGAGGCCAGCTTCGAGATGGGGTGTACATGTTCGATAGTCCGACATCCGTCGCCTGCACGTCCGTCTCTGCTCGCATCGTAGACCTCCATTCTCGGTTGGGTCACCCCTCCACCTCCGCTCTTCATCAGCTCTATCCAGATATTAGTCCATCTTTATCTTTTCATTATGAGTCATGTATCTTTGCGAAACACCGTCGCACATCATATTATCCTCGACTTGACACACGGGCCGCCAAACCCTTTATTTTGGTTCATTCCAATGTATGGGGTCCCTGTGCCACCTCGAGTCAATCCGGGTATAAATATTACATCTCTTTCATTGATGATTTTTCCCGTATGACATGGCTTTACCTTCTTCGAGATCGGACAGAAGTTTTCTCCACCTTTCAGACCTTTTACCATGAGATCCAGACACAGTTTTCTACCTCCGTAAAATGTCTGCGCTCCGACAATGGGCGGGAATACTTATCCACTCCCTTTCAGCAGTTTGTGCGGGCACACGGCATCATACATCAGACCTCTTGTCCTGATACCCCTCAGCAAAATGGAGTGGCCGAGCGAAAACACCGACATATTCTGGAAACTGCTCATGGTCTCCTCTTCCACCGCCAGGTACCTCTCCACTTCTGGGGGGATGTCATCCTCACTGCCACATACTTACTCAATCGTCTTCCTTCCTCCATCCTTCAGGGGGAGACTCCTTTTCATACCCTGTTCCCCTCTCTTCCCCCTCACTCCCTTTCACTCCGTGTCTTCGGTTGTCTCTGCTATGTCCGGGACACTCGCCCCAATCTCTCAAAATTTTCTCCCAAATCCCTCCGGTGTATTTTTCTCGGCTATTCCCGCACTCAGCGAGGCTATCGGTGCTTCTCTCCAGACTTACGCCGCTACATCACCTCTGCCGATGTATCGTTTGTCGAGAGCTCGTCTTTCACTCCGCCCTCTCCTCATCCAGACACTACCATCGATGACTGCCTTCCTCTCATGTTTCACCAGCCTCTGGTGTCTCCTCTTACAGGTCATCACTTTGGACAGGTCTACTCTCGTCGTCCATCACCTGTACCCCCCATCCAGGTCGAGGACAACATTGTTTCCACTTCATCGGATGCTCCTGTCACAGCACCCGTGAAATTGCCCATTGCACTCCGGAAAGGTACTCGATCGTGTCAGACTACACCTTTATTTACATCTTCTTACAAAGGTTTGTCAACACTGGAGGCGATCTTTATTCCCCGCACAGTTGGCGACGCCAAGTCACATCCAGGGTGGCTACAGGCTATGCGAGACGAACTGCAGGCTCTGGAAGACAATCATACATGGGATCCGGTCCCCCTCCCTGCGGGAAAACAGGCGGTCGGCTGCAAATGGATATATACGATCCGTCTCAATCCCGATGGCTCTCTTTGTCGCCTCAAAGCCCGGCTTGTGGCGAAGGGCTTTGCTCAAACATATGGCATCGATTACTTTGAGACCTTCTCTCCGGTAGCCAAGATGGCCTTTGTCCGCCTGTTCATATCTCTGGCTGCTCATCATCACTGGCCGCTTCATCAACTGGATGTCAAGAATGCCTTTCTCCATGGATTTCTTGATGAAGAGGTCTACCTGCGACAGCCACCTGGATTTTCTGCTTCTGGTGCCGACTCCCATGTCTGCCGCCTTCGTTGCTCCCTCTATGGCCTCAAGCAGTCTCATCGGGCTTGGTTCGGCCGCTTCAGTACAGTCGTCACCGCCTTTGGCCTCTCTCGCAGTATGAAAGATCACACCGTCTTCTTCCGTACGACGACGGATGGTTGTATCTTGCTCGTGGTCTATATTGATGATATCATCATCACAGGGAGCGACTCCACAGGAATCGCTAACCTCAAGGCGCACCTTCACCACCATTTTCACACCAAAAATCTGGGTCCCCTCACCTACTTCCTTGGCATCGAGGTCTCCCGTTCTGAGGACACTCTCTCTCTGCCAACGAAAATATGTTCTTGATATCTTGCAGGATGCAGGTTTGAGCACAGCAACTGCAGTGGACACTCCTCTTGAGTCGGGGGAACGATCTCTCCATACCGACTCGGAACCATTTCCTCATCCCAAGAGCTATCGACGTCTGGTGGGTAAACTTAACTACCTCACCATGACGCGACCTGACATTGTTTGCGTCGTTGGCAAAGTCAGCCAGTTTATGGAGCATCCAACTAGATCTCAGTGGGATGTTGTCCTCCGCATTGCCAATTACATCAAAAAAGACCCTGCCTGTGGCCTTCGGTACTCACATCATGCTCATCTTGATGTTGAGGCCTTCTGTGATGCGGACTATACCGGTTGCCTCGCTACCCGCAAGTCTACTTTGGGATTCGCCGTATTCTTCGCCGGTAACCTCATCTCCTGGCGCAGCAAGAAGCAGACTGTCGTCTCCAGATCGAGTGTCGAGGCCGAATACCGCGTCATGGCAACGGTCACCACTGAGATCCTTTGGCTCCGTCACCTCCTCCAAGAGCTCGGCTTCCCAGCACAGACTTCTGCTCATATTTGGTGTGACAATCAGGCAGCCACAAAGATTGTCTCGAATCCCGTCTTCCATGAACGGACGAAGCATATCGAGGTGGACTGACACTTTCTTCGACACCATCTGGAGCAGAACCATATCAGCTTTGGCCATATTCCGATGACGGATCAGTTTGCTGACCTCTTACCAAAGGCCTCTCAGGCGCTCACCTTGCCTCTCTCACTACCAGGCTGGGTATTCACAGCCTCCATGGCCCAGCTTGAGGGGGAGTATGCGATGGTCTTTGTATCTTGTCTTCTTTTTCTTTGTGGGACTCAATCCAATCTGGGCATGTCCAGCTTGAGGGGGAGTGTTGGACCCCATTTCAGTTTAATGGGTATTTCTGAGTCCCATATCGGACTTACCCTCCTTGTATTTTGTTTTACTCATCTATAAAAGAGTGCCTCCACCTCTCAAGGTAAGGGGAATTCACCCGCAACAAACCTAAAGGGAAACTTTACCAATAATGGTTGGTTTAAGTGATCTGGCACTTGTCCCTTCAACAAGTTTCAAGTTTAAGTTTTGCAAATGGAAAAAATTCCCATTGTTTCTAACCCATCTCTAATAGAATTTCATAACAAACAGGAGATAACCATATAAATAGGCCAACACCCCCCTTTATCATTGTTTCAAGTTTTAAGTTTTGCAAATGGAAAAAATTCTCATTGTTTCTAACCCATCTCTAATAGAATTTCATAATAAACAGGAGATAATACAACCATATAAATAGGCCAACACCCCCCTTTATCTAAAATTACTAAACTAACCCCAATTAAAAAGGATATAGAAATATCAGTAACATACAAGAACAAAAAGGATGAGAGACTGGCATGAAATCAGGCTAATAGAACTGTCGAAATAAAATAAAAAAATTAAAAAACGGTCAATGAGGGTAGAAAATTGTGCATTTGATATAACAGACTGCAAGAAACGTGAAAATAAATGGGACCAAGCTAATTTAGCAACAACCCCAATCCATCCCCAACCCTTTTCCCCACCCTTCAAAAAAAAGTACAGCATGTGACTGACACACTGCCAACTATGTCATGGTATTTGCACAAAAAACTGAATGTGAACTATTATGTATTAAAATTTAAGATGACAGAATTAAATTTAATACAAGAAACAACAAGTTTAATAAATTGAATAAACTAGACGCATCAACTAAAGGGGGAAAAAGTTCTGTCAAACTCACTCCCTGGTAGAATCCAACAGCCACTCCATAATATACGGTCAAGGCCATATTAGCCCTTTCATAAATGTGTGCCAAAGGAAGATATGAGATGTAACTGTGGCAACAAAATTGAATAAAAAATCAATCAATTTGGTTCACATGCTCAGAACATAACAGAGCAACAAAGTGTGAAGTACAGTGTGACATGAACAAACCATTATACTCACATGTCAGAAGAGTAGAATTTTACAGAAAGGGAGCACCCAGCAACATTTGCAATCATGTTTTCATGCGACAATACAACTCCCTTGACAAAGTGGGAAAAAATTAGTTACTTTAGATGGTAAGAGAGATTTCAACACTGCAGCTTCAAGATCAGCAGATTAGAGCATATGGGAACTCAAGTGATACCTTTGGGGTTCCTGTTGTCCCACTTGTATAACAAATAGTTGCAATATCATCAGGTTTTGAAGGGGAAAAAGGCTGAATGCTATTGCTCCCCTAAAAGAACAAAAGGTACATAAAAGATTTTTTTAAACAAAAAAGGACAAGGATTAAAAATTAAAAAACATGAATATAATTAAAAAATAATACATGAACCATTCAAAAACATGGTAAAACATGCCACTTGATGCACATTTCAAGAGACTCAAATCCATTAAGTGAAAAGCACAACAAAGGAAAAAGAGAAACCACTCACTACAAAGAGAATGATGATGAGAAATTGCTATTAAATAAGGTCAGCAACACAAGCATCCCTTCCCCACTAGAAATCAGATACAAGAACTAGCCAGAGTGCATTCTAATTCTAACATCACCGATCTATTAATACCAGAAATTGAATATCAAAAAATAATAACAATAAAATTAACACAAAAAAGGAAAATTTTGAGATATTCCAAATCAAGTAGAAACCAGTTGTGCAATGTGAGATTCTTAAAAAATAATAATAATAAACAAGAATAGCATATAATAAAAAATAACTTACTAATTCATTCTTTATCTTTGTAAATGAGTAAGACATCCTTTTTAGGGCCCATATTCCTCCATCTAAAGTCATTATAAACTCCAATTATATGCAGCGATTTGGAAAAAATAAATCCAGGTTACCAATTTGGATTGTGACCCTTAGCCCCATTATTGTTGGCTACTGGAGGTTTCACTCAACTGTTTCATGTAGAAAATAAAATAAAATTGTATCCAATATACAAATTTCAACGACACAACTCATTCATAAATTCAAATCATTCCTGAATATATTGTATTGAATTGCAGAGGAAATGGATTTGAAACAATAGCATGGACAAGAACGGTAAATAGTTTACATGACTGATACAAAGTTACCTGACGAAATAACTTAGAATATGAGACAATCTTTACACCTGCAATTGATGGAAGCAACAGCAACTGCTCATCTATCCCATCAACCACCTGTGTGTCAAAATGAAATGAATTTCTGTGCAAACAGTAAAAAAAAAGTGGCAGGACCATTTCTTGATCAAATTCAATCCCAAAAAGCAGATGGAATTCCTTACCACTATAAGCTGTACACAAGGAGTCTCGGACAAAAAGCTCATTAACTGCAAATTAAGAATATAAGATGTATTGGCAAAATGTATTCAGAATCATCTTCTCAAAATAAATGCAAAAGTAAAATCAATCAGGCATATGGGATTTGGAACATATACACTATAAAGGAAGAATAGGAAACGGACCAGCCTTTGATATGATGGGCAGATAACCAAGTTAAAAGTTGACAAGAACCACCATGTTACCTTTGTCAAACATTGAAAGTACATAAACTAACAGATTAAAAAAGCAATGTACATGGACAACAGGGAAACTACTTTGATTTCCCTGAACCCAACTACTAAAGATCAGAAACAACTTATCCTAAATTGAGGCAATCTTGATCAGCTTATCCAAAAAGTTAATGCTGGAATTTTACTATATTGAGCTCTTGTGGTCATTTATAGTTGCATCAGCCCAAAACAAGGAATCAGAAATGGTCTACCTGTAAGAGTTCGGATTTTCCCAAATCTTTCCTTTGTCATTCTGGGGTGTCCGGTGTAGGAGCGGGTTCATAAAATTTAAGTGTTTTTGAAATGCTTTTATAATTGTTGGAGTCTGCATCCCACATCGGACTTTTGGTCTTATGTGATCTTTATTATTCCTTATAAAATAACTTCAATGCCTCCCTTAGAGAGGCATCTTGGGTATTGGGGTCTACCCTCTTTTATCATTCTAAATGGTATCAAAGGAGGTCTAATCCTAACCCTAACCTACCCTCTGGTCTCTATTTTTTTTCGGAGGACTCCTCCGTATTCCCCCAGTCGGGGGCGGCAACTCCTAGCCAAATGAGTCGGCCGCCCCCCAACCCTCTGTATTGCACCGCCCCTGTGGGAAAAGCCCCACCGCGACATCGTCCACTTCCCGACGCCCTCCCATGAGAGGCCGTCTCCAGGCGGACGCCGCCCCCCTCCGCACAAGTTGCTCGGGAGACCTGCGCTCACCAGGCGCCACCCGCCCGCGCTCACCTCGGCCACGCACACCAACCGGTCGTCGTCCGAACACCTCTTCCGCGCCGGCTCTCCCCAGGTGACACCTGGTTCACCCTCGGCCTATTCTGCGGCAGCCTCGCTAGCCAGAGCACACGCATCCAGTCGCTCCGCTCGGATCAACGTGCTCAGACAGACCACCATCGACGAGCCCTTCTTGGTCGAACCCCTCCCGCGCGGCATCTCCCTCAGGCAGTGCGCAGACCCACGGCCGGATCTAGTCCTCTGCCTCCTACGTGATTCCTCTGTTGTGCGTAACGATTCTCTGAGACGCTCTCCCCGCCAGGCCGCTCCTCCCTCTTGCTACGCGCAACGGCACGCCAACACGGATCCCTTGTGCCCCTCTCATGTCGATCGCGACAGCCTCCGACAGCCTCCCCTCTCTCGGATCCGGCCGGATCCCGTCTGCGTGGTCGCCGCCCACCCGCGACCGCACTCGGCCCCGCCTCACAGAAAATCGGCCTCCGCAACATCTCCTTCGGCGATCCATTTTTTTCTTCTCTTGCTTCCGGATCACCGTGAGTCGCAGCTTCACCCAGATCTGGGAGTCCCGACCACCATGAGTTTCAACCGCCAGCCTGATCGGGTTCACCTGAGCCACATCCCGCCTCCTCCCTCCCGGATGTCGCCTCCCTGCTCACCCCCCACCTGCGCCTTCAACCAGCAGCGCTCATCCGTCCTTCCGCTGAGTGGCGGCGAGATCCCGTCGGCTTTCCCAATGCTCCATCGTCCGGCCCAACCTATGTGGCTTTCCCGGCGGTCCGTCGACCGGCCCTGCCAGTGCGGTTCTCCCGGCGCACCATAGTCCGGCAACGCCTGTGCGGCTTCCCCGGTGCTCCGTCGTCCGGCCCTGCCTGTGCAGCTTCCTCAGCGCTCCGTCGTCCGGCCCTACCTGTGCAGCTTCCCCAGCGCTCCGTCATCCGGCTCCGCCTGTGCGGCTTTCCCAACGCCTCGTCGACCATCCCCACCTGTCGTTGCATCCTCATTCCAGCTATTCCTGTTGGTTCTGCATAACGGGCGTTGTTCGTTGGTTGGCAATCTTTTTCAGCGACATCATTTATCAACTTCTTGAGGGGGAGCAGCATCTATGACGGTTTATCTTTTGTTCTGTTTTGTCTTGTTTTGTCATCAAGCTGGGTATGTCCATCTTGAGGGGGAGTATTGAAAATGTGTTTTGTTTGCTTTGTTTTTCTTTGCTTTGGTTTTCTTTAATTATGTATTCAAGCTAGGTAGACCTAGCTTGAGGGAGAATGTTGGAGTCTGTATCCCACATCGAACTTTTGGTCTTTATTATTCCTTATAAAATAACCTCAAGGCCTCCCTTGAGAGGCATTTTGGGTATTGGGGACTACCCTCTTTTATCATTCTACAATAATTTATAAAGTAGTTTTAAAATGGTTTTACAATTATGAAAGTAATTTCAAGTTTTAAAAGTTTGTTTGAAAATTAATTTGGAAGTTTTTTTTAAAGTGATTCAAATATTTTAGTTGTCTTTTGGGATTTTGGAAATGATATTAAATCCTTATCTTAATTATTTATAAGTTTTGTTAATGGAAAATTAAATAGTTTTAAGGTTATTCTTAACCTTAAGCATGACCATGCTTTTGTGTAAGGGTAAGCATGAGTTTCTTCTATGTATATAAGGGTAAGTGATGTTTTTCTTTAGTTGTGTAAAGGTAGGTGATGATTTCTTTGTGTTGCGTAAGGGTAATCTTCTTCTCCCCTTCATGCGTAAAGGTAAGTCCTTTTAAACTGTTGCATAAAGGTAGCTTTTAAATTCTAGAGTTGCGTAAGGGTTCCAACGAGATTCTGATACCCACGTAAGGGTATCCTCGCTATTGCAAAAGGGTACAGCCAAATCCCTTATAACTACGTAAAGGTACCTGCAATTTCCTATGACTTGTGTAAAGATTGATCTCAACTCGCATAAGGGTGGTCCCCAGCTCACGTAAGGGTATAGCCGAGTTCTCACAGCCCGCGTAAGGATAAAAAAAACATTTATAAATATATATATTATTATATATGATATGAAATATATGAAAAATTATATGTATTAAAAAATTATATGTATTAAATTAGAATGATATTCTATAATTATAATGAATGAGTCGTCACTATATTATATATACATATATACTAATATATTATATATACATATGTATACTAAGCATCAATTATAAGTAGGGTAGAGATCATTAAAACACCAAACCATCCAATGTAAAGGCGGTTTTCAGTGCTGGTTATCCGGTTATAGAAGCGACCTCATAGGCTTTCGCTTTCACGTCTCTCTAAAATTGCAGTCATGGTCAATTTTTGTTTGATTTATCATCAGGGAATTCCAAGCACACGAATGGAAGGATACCCGCGTAAGGATAACAGCCTGCTCGCATGAGGGTGGGCCGCAAATCCTAAGGTTCGCGTAAGGGTACCCCGGCTTTTCCGAAACCTGTATAAAGGTAGCCAGCTGCGTAAGGGTAAAACCTTGTTTACCCGTACGCACCGTGTATGAGTTGCATAGGGGTAGCGGATTTTTCTTAAAATCACAGTTTTCTCATTCTCTTCGACCTATAAACATGTTTTCAATGATCTAGATGTCAAAAATCATGGGGTTAAATCCTTTTGACTCGTTTTTCCTTATATCAAATATTTATAAGATTTAAAATGCTTTGCATTGGAGATTTGAATTAAACAAGAATTAAATGGGAACTAAATAAATGCAGATTTAATACCCGCATAAACCTGTATTTCTAAAATACCGGTTTTTCCCTCGATCAAGACTTTCTTCCTTTCTCGAGTCTAGATGATCTCAAAGCCATGGGGTCTTGCAAAGCCATTTGCAGTTGATCTGAGCTTCTTCCTCACGAACCAAACCTATGTTTCCAGGCTGAAGAAATCTCCTCTCTATCCTCGATGTGCAGCACGAGTCTAGTACCATCACCAGGTAGGGGATCCGAGTTCTCGCTTTATTTTTTGTGCATATGTGATATTAGCATGCTCTTGTCTTCCTTTGGGTGGATAGTATGGGTTGACATAATAAGATAATTAATTGAATCAAATCTGAAATTGAAGGGAGTGGGGGGTTTCGTCTGTATTTTACCCGATTTCTTCATATTGTAGATATTTGTTTCCCTAGAAAATATTATCGCATGCGTAAAGAATTATTATTTTTATTATCTCATGATGTGTTGATCTAGATAATCAAAAGATTATCCTAGAAAGAGAGAGTGATTATCACATGAAGATAATTAATATTTTTTTCATGAAAAGAGAGTTCTTGCATGCTTTTACTTGCTTTATGATATTGTTTAAAGGATTATCCATATTTGTTGTCTTGCTGAAAATACGGTTGTTGGGAACCTTGTTTGCGTTGTGATTATTGTGGATTATGAGACCCTTGATGTTGTTGTTTGAATAAGCTCGCCGTGCATAAAAGGGGCTAATCACTTATATATGGTTAATGAATCAGTTGCCCATGAAAATTTGGAATTGTGTGATAATACTCATCCTTTAAGCTGGATTGTGGTAGATGCGGAAGCTGAAGTGTGCTATTATGTGTTGATATGGGCTGATGTGCGGTGGTTGTGATGTGTGGTTGTTGCAGTGAGATGGTTGGACCGTGTTGATGGCTTGGCGTAGTTGTGTTATGATGATTGTGGGTTTGGGGATGAAAATAAACGAATGGTAAATGGGATAATGATGTTTAATTTGAATATGGAAAGATGATGAGTGAATGTGAAAATGGTTGGTAATCGATATGGTTAAATGAAAACTATGAATTTGATGCGTGGTTTTTGGCTTAAATGAATTAAAAGATAAACAAATGGGTTGTGTTCATATGAAATGGAATGGCTAAGTGAATGGGAGTTAGTGAAAACTCAATAATTCCATATGGTGAGGAACGGATGGTTGGCTATCCCCTCTTCTCTGCTCTCTCTTCCAGACGAGGTTCTTATGCACAGGCCATGGTGGTCAGAAGTCAAAAGTGCACTAGAGGTGATGATTGACAAGATTGATGAGGTGGTTCTTAGTGGGGGTCATGGTAAGAGGGCACGGTGTGGATGTTCTTCATATTCACGATACCCTATTAACTTGGTTATGGCAGTGGTTATGAGAGGATTGGATGGGATGATTAGTTGCATGCGGGGTGTTTGGTACAATACAGTTGTCCAAGTGTCTTCGGGCGGGATGTGATGGTCAGTTGCACGCGGGGTGTTTGGCATGATGCAGTCGCTCAGGTGACTTCGGGCAGGACTTTACAGAAAGGATGGGAACGTCAGAATGTACGACATTGGGGCGTGAGATCGGTGGAAAAACAGTGCGGGGTACCCTATTATCGATATGTTTCTTCTTATATTACTACACTTGGATGCATTATTTGGTGAGTGTCATGATGAGGATGGGATTGGTTAATTAACCTGTTTAGGTGCATGTTGGTTCTGTTGTTTGTTCACAGAGGCATTAATATGTTCTTCTTACATTTGCACGAGAGTCTTCAGGTATGATCCTATTGAGCATACATGTTATGCTCACCCTACATATATATAAACTATTTTTTAGGTTTCCAGAAGAACTTCAGGAACCAAGCCGGACATTACTAGCTCGGGTATTGGAGTTGTTGAGTTGTTGTTGTAGGACTTGTTTTTGCCTTCACTTGGAGACTTTTCTATTCATATAACATTACATGCATTGTGGGATATTGTGTGTTTTGCCTTTTCCTTGCGTTATGGAGTTTGGTGGTTGATGTCTGATAGGATCGTAGGTGCAAACAATGAGAAATTGATAGGCCTCTATTGACACCAAAAGAGGTAGAAGAAGAAAAAGAAATTGAGAAGAGGAAGAAGAATCTCAGCAGGAATCCCCTTGGAACCGAGGCCAAAGCCTCACCCGACAGCCACAGCTGTACGCCCTGAGAAGAATCAAAGACGCCCCTGTCAACTGCCCCTACCTGTATTTAATACCCCCCAACCAGCCCCAACAACCTAAAAATAAGGGAAAGTACAAAACTCCCCCCCCCCGGCAGACCAACCCATACTGACAGCCCCTCCACATTCCTATCATTTCCATCCATCTGAAAAACCATCTTGACCTCAAGATGAAGCTGAGTTCCATGACACATTCTGGCCTTTCCTTCAAGTTCTCCACAAACAGCTCTGTCAAATCATAGAGGAACTGCAACCTTTACTGCCGAAGCTGCATCACTCGCCCATATTGGCCGCTCTATATTACCGTCTTTCAAGTTTAGTAGCTCAAAAGTTTTTTTTCAACTGATATTTTATCTCTTGCTGTACTCTGTGTTACACTAACATAGTTCTCCAACTCAACAACACATGATCCCCTGACCGTAAGACCTGAGCCGGTAACGATATGCCAGACAACACCATTAAGCGAACAACTAAGAGGCTTTACAGTTATTTCAATCCACTGAGACTCATTTATTAACAAGGCATAAGAATTGGCCTCAGAAAGATCAACCAGAGATCTTGGCTTGAAAACCTTTAAGATAGGTCGAGCTGGTTTTTCGAAACTCAAAAAATCATCACTGTCTGCAGGGCTGCCTTTGGAAAACCTAGGAGACCTAAAGTTCAACTGTCCAAGCTGTCCAGAAAGAACTCCCAGGACATAGGAACCAGGCTTTTGTGGCATTCAGGCAAGAACAATATGATTTCTGCCAGGTCTCAGTATTGTAGAATTAGAGCTCTTAAATGCCTTCAAACCATCCTCAGCAATGTTTGCAGCAATCTGTGTAAGATTGAGTGATTCAAGAGTGATATCATC
This sequence comes from Viscum album, assembly GCA_963277665.1. Classification (NCBI taxonomy): domain Eukaryota; kingdom Viridiplantae; phylum Streptophyta; class Magnoliopsida; order Santalales; family Viscaceae; genus Viscum; species Viscum album. The sequence continues at coordinate 286,803,112 of OY728159.1, read as the reverse complement.
AGGAAATCCGCTCCAAACAGCAAAACCACTGCCAGGCACAAGGCCCTGTTTCACACTAATAACGCTTGTTCCAAAGCCAGCAAGGATTTGTCAGTTTTTGTGACCAAATTTGCAAACCCTATTGAAGGAGACTGCAACATCAAAGATTGCTCAAACATATATGGCATAGCTACAGCAGCAAGAAGATTCCACTCTCGGATTGATGCGGTTTTTCGAACTGTTGTGGCAACTTGAAACCTTGCATGTACCCCCAGAGAATTCCCAGTAGGCCTAGACTGCCGGTCCCTGGGAGAGGGCAGTGCACCCTGACAACACCGCAAATGAAATGTCCATGGCGGAGGCCCTGGCGGTGGTTTTGGCAACAGTACTTGTTCTAGGCGTTTTCTTAGAACAAAAGATTGTTGCAGGTCACTGCAAGTCTTATGATTGCTGAAACACTTCTTAGCATGAAAAATTGAAACAATTGAACCCCTACTTTTAACACGCTCAACCTCAGCACTCAATTCTTTCCTTGACCCTCATCTGTCGTGTTGCTTCCTCCTAACTGAGAACACAGTCCAAGGACAAATTCTTCTCTACTCCATTTTTCCACGCTAGAACGCGGACCAAAAATTTCTTGTTCAGATCGTACCCGAATGGAATCTAAGAGCTCCTCCTTGACGTTCCCTGCCCTTCTGAATCTGAAAGCTCTGAAGCTAATTACAGCAGCTTCCTTATTGCATCGTTCTCAGTTCGCTTCAACTGTTCCGGACATGCCTGATTGATTTGCTGCATCTGAGCAGCTGCAGCTCGTTCTCTTCTGGCTGAACTTTGACCAGAAATATTTCCACAGTCTCTTCATTACATTCTTCAAGACTAGAACTAGGAGCAGATCTGTTCTCGCTACTCCAGTTGCTCCAATATTGTCCTAGTCGCAGACCATACAGACAGGTCACTTCAAGCACAGATTTCAATGTTCCAGAAGTAAGTCGACGAACAGCCAGCTCAACAGGAGCCTGCGTCACCGCAGCACGAGGCAACAGATTTTGAACCACATGCTCAACCGCACTCTTGGTCGGTCAGTCCGAATAAAAATCCAAAGGTTCCTTCTCTTTCTGCTGCAGTCCAACTACACCAGCTGTTGCTGGCAGCGTCTGTCCAGAAATCGATGAATGGAAGGACTGCTTCCTCGACTCCAAGCTGGCACTCTCGGTCTCCACTGCTGCAGGAATTTGCAGACGAGGAACTTCCAGAGCTAGAGAAAACGAAAAAACTGAAGAAAGATGGTGATCAGAAAACTCAGTCGTCGCACGCAATCGTGCCTGTATGGGCTGGTGGATCTCATGCAGCCACTGCTTGTCCTCCTTTGGCTACGCTAGGACTGGAATTGTTTCCTCCGTCATTTCACACTGCTTTGGACTGGACACCGCACAGACAGGACACAAAAATCCAGGTGTAGGATGACAAACAGGAAATTCGGCTAAAACATATGTCTTGTCCTGCCACGTCAACTGTTCCGCACATCCTTGTGCCTGCACGGTCTGCTGCTGTCGTTCATTTTCAACTGGCTGAACTGCGACATGTAATACCTCCTCGTCGTCTGCTAGTGACGTCCACCCCAGTTCAATCTGTTGTGCTAAAAACTCATCGTTCGCTTTCGACTCTTCCTGTAAAAATTTCTTCAGCTCACGTACCTCTCGCAGGCAGACGTTAATCGCTTCCAGCATAGTCACCTGAACCTTCGGCATCCTCGTACAATCCTCAAGCCGCTTTCAACTCTCAATGAAAGCACCAAATGATAGAATGGTAGGTGCAAACAATGAGAAATTGATAGGCCTCTATTGACATCAAAGGAATTTCACGGAGGTAGAAGAAGTAAAAGAAATTGAGAAGAAGAGGAAGAAGACTCTCCGCAGGAATCCCCTTGGAGCCTAGGCCAAAGCCTCACCCGACAGCCACAGCTGTACGACCTTAGAAGAATCAAAGACGCCCCTGTCGACTGCCCCTACCTGTATTTAATACCCCCCAACCAGCCCCAACAACCCCAGCAACCTAAAAATAAGGGAAAGAACAAAACTACCCCCCGGCAGACCAACCCATACTGACAGCCCCTCCGCATTCTTATCAATGTCCTATCTCTCGATCCTACTTTTTCTATTGAGAGTAATGTCTCTCATACGTGTGACTTTCTTTATACCCTCGGTGTTAGTCATCAACCCAGGACCTACTAGAGGCGGGACTCAGGAGTCATTATCTCTCTTCCTTCATTGTCGGCCCAGGAGGGGTACCTTTGGAGGGAGTGGATTGGGACACTACCCTCGTCATTGCCTTCTACTGAGCTACTAGGCCACGTTTGACCCTAGGGTGGTTTCTTGTATTCCAATGATATGTACAAGAAGAAACCTAATTTGTGCTTGCAAATGGAGGCATTGAAAGTCCACCTTCAGGTTGATATTGTGTAATTAGTAGCTCAGACTATAAGCTATTAGATTGGATCCCTTGCTCCCATGAGGGCTGTCAAAAAAATTGGGTGGAGAATTAAAATGGGCTCCACCCAAAAAACAATTCACTTCAAGCATCAAATTACTTGTTAAATCGATGCGAGTTTCTTAGTACTCCCACTCAAATGCAAGTGCAACTTGAGCTAGAGGCATGCAAAACATGGGAATACAAATGGATTTTCCTTGAACAAAACACAATTGAGCATTGATTCCATGTTCAATTTTAATCCCATTAAACATTACATTGTTAATTGGAAATGGTAACCAAACAGGAAACATTAACCACTACATTACGTTGCCTCGACCCATAGCGAGACTCTCACTTTCCAACACAGCATATATTAACATGAATACTGAAAACTCCCAACGAATGAACAAATTAATCAATCCATGCATCAACATCGTATGCTATGTCAGCAAAACAGTGGTCCTTCGGGGGGGGGGGGCTTAACGGGCCTCAGGCCCACAGGCTAGGCCCGCCATCCCGTATTTATGGAGCATGATGGACTACCAAAAAATGACCCATATTTTAAATTGACTTAAAACAAACCAAGAAAAAAGTCAGCAGGCTTAAGCGGACCGGCCCCAACATATTCGGGCCGGCTCACGAGCTAGTAGTAATTCCTTTATTTTTAATTTTAGTGTTGTTTCAATTTAATGTAACATTTTTACATGAAAAACATATATATTTTTTAAGAATGTGCTGAATATATATATAAATTAACATTTATGTGATAACTATCATGTGTTTAATAATTAATAGTGTTTTTTTTAAATGTTTTTAATCTTAAATACGAATGCGAGCTGGCCAGTGGTCCGCTTAAAATGTGGACTGGGCCAGACTCGATAAACTGAGTCCGCATTAAATGTGGAAAGGGCATTTTAGGCCCGATCCATGTGGGCTTGGCCCACTCCATCCCGATCCAGCCTGTCAAGCACCCCTAGTGGTCCTTGCTTGAGCTAGGGGTGGATTACCTGGACAAGTCATGGACAACACCTCTTTCATCAGGGTTATCAAAAAAAAGACCTAAAAAGGATGAACAGAAAAATAAATCTGGCTGTCAGTTTTTCAGTTCAACCAGCCCATCAGATCATGTCTTTAAAACTCATACATAGTAAGAAAGGTTCCCCACATCCACTTCCTTTAAGGTTTGTCGCTCTCATGCCCCAATGTCAATCATCCTATGCTACAATCCCTTCAAAATATAAAGTCAACACTCATGTGGGTCGGGCATCAGCCCTACCAACCCCAGTCCCCTGTAAGGCCCAACATATGGTGCTGGCATCGGTCTATATATCCATATCATCACCTCATACTCATTTGTTATCTATAACCAAGTAGTTAGTTTGAGAGCCACTACAACCCATGTATCAAGCATTATACCTCAAGCCATCACAGCCCATGCAAGTACGACTATAAGAAACCGTAGTCACTGCATCCAAAATTCAAGTATGTGCTATAACCACAAGCCACTATAGCCTGCACATACAAGTATAGTAAAACCAGCCCATCAGATCATGGCTTTAAAACTCATACATAGTAGTTGAAGATGGAAACATGCAAACAGATAATCTTGGTTGATATATTACACTAAAACCCTCTCCCGGTCACAATAAACATCAGTGACAGAAAATCATCAGAAAAGACACCATTATACTCACAGTATTTAACATTTCTGAAACACAAAATATAGCTTTTACAGAAGCATGATTTACAATATATTTAGCAGCATCTGGACCTGCAGAAAAAACAGTACTTGATCACCTTCACCATAACATCCATATTTGAGAAGCTAAAATCAAACTTTCCCTTTGAAAGATTACTGACCTAAGGTGTCATATAAAGGCACTGATATATAAGAATATGCAGAACAGGAATGATCAACAATCAGCCACTCCGGTCTGTTGATAAAGTATAACCCAACACAAGATCCCTGAAATCACAAGTGAATGTTTAATTTGTCCAAGAAAACCATGATAAATACTCACAAAAAAATATATTGCTTATATAACTTGCCTTAGGTAACCCATAATATACAAGGCCAGAACCTATTGCCAGCCGAGCAGTACCTGCTTCTCCATATGTCATCCATTTATACCTTGGAAGAACAGGAATTATCAGGAAAAGAACATTTACTAAAAATCCATTCGAGCTTAATTTGAAAGAACTTACTCTCCAACAGTTCCATCAGCCCTAATTCGTGTCCCCAGATATTTGTGATCCCGGAATTCCTTAACGGAGTGCCTATTTGAAAACGTAAAAAAGTAAAAGGTTTACAGAACTACAGATACATTACCAGCAGCTATCGACATATGGGGTATAAATGCAAATGAGTGGATGCTTACTCAAAATTATCATGCAATGTACCAATTTCAGGGAGATCGGGGAATCTACTAACAAGTTTAAAAGGAGAGCGTGCAGATCTACAAAGAATAAAATTATTAGCAACAATGATGCAACAAAATAGGTTTTAGCAAAAGGGGGGGTAACTGTTACCGGTACACGTTCCACTTTCCCGTTTGCAATTTTTCAGGGAGCACAACACTATACCCCTGCTCTGCACAGAAACCAAGTAATGAAATTCAAATGACAGGAAGAAAGCCAAGTCCACTACTTCCAATGAAAATTATATTCCCACCCCGTAAAAAATTAATTGCAATGGCATACAAACAATTTGAAAGTGACACCGTGTTTCATGATTTTACAAAATAAATTGCATGCTAATTATGAAATGTTCATAACATTTATAATGCTTTATTTTCATCATTATTATTGTTGTTAATGATAGAAATATGCACTAAAGCAAAACAACAACTTTGTGGTATTAAGCAGGTCATAGCTTGTGCTGAAGTAAACCACGTCATAGTAAAAGTCATCACGGCGTGGTTCTATGCATGACTGTACATGCGTTATACAAAAACACATGTCGATCAATTGTTTCACCCACTGAAAGCTATCATAATTGGTTTACAATATCATATGATTATATTTAAAGAAGTGTACTGGAACATTTAAGAGTTGAAAGTATCCTCCTTAATTTAACTGAACATTACAAATTGTTTGTAACATGGTTTCATAGTTCAGACATTTTGACTTTTGGAATGATGAAATGTTCAGCTTTACAAAGCTTCTAAAGGAACCTCCTCGAAACCTATAAAAGGAGAAGCTTGGACGGATCAATTCTACATCAAAAAGGTATGTTCTTCATATTGGAGATATGCCCTAAAAGCCTCATATATATGTGATATATTTGGGCCATATATGCTTTACAATTGAGAATGTCGTATAGTAGGACATGCATGGTTCCAAAGGCATTTCATATACCTTGATTCTATATCATAAGGCAGTGCATAAGGAATCATTGTATGGCATATTAAAAGATAACATGCCACTGCCATGGCATGGCAGTGGAACGTTGAGGAGTTAACGTTTGAATCTTCCTATATTGGCTATCATTAAATTGGATGTTTCATAAGATGAAATGCTTGGGAGGTTGGCATGGCAGAGGGTTGCAGTCGATGTAACCACATGCATTAACTCGTAACATACGAGTTAATGCATGTGGTCTCGAGGAGTGTCCTCGGGGGGGTTTATATAGAGGCAATACACATACAATGGGTTGTGTGAGTTCATGTGAAGCTTTGGCCAAACCTCTCCCTTTAGAAGCTCTCTTCATCCTTCATCCATTGTCTATTGTGGTACTAGTAATGTGGTACTAGTAATGTGGTACTAGCATACCCTGGATGTGAGGATGATCTCACCCGGGCATCGGGTGATTCTATCAACCCGTGGATACACCACGGAGGAGGGAGTCTTTTGGCTGCCTCTAAGGGAACTTCATCAAACATATGGAATGAAGGCAGTAGCAGAGACATCATCAGTGTAAGGTACACACTTTCACGTTCTTCATTTTAGTCACACGTGATTTCGGTTTTATGCATGGTGATCTTGGGTTTATGGGTTTCTAATTGTTTTCGCTACCGTGATTAAGTGTTAATCGACCCTAAGAAACTCATCAGTGGTAGCAAAGCTTTAGATTGTGATTTGATTCTCAAAACCATGTTTAGAAAGACGAATATATGATGTTGCATGGTTGTGTATAGGCAAACATAAAATAGGATTGTTTTTTTGTTTTGCGGGTGGCAATACAATATGTGATATCGTAAGCCGCGGGACTATACTTTACGATATGTGATATCGTAGATACGAACCCGTGTTTTTCTTCGGTTTTTGCTAATATCGTAATGTACGACAGGGGATATCGTATGGTGCGATAGCGCCGAAAGGAACCAGCAAAACAGAGCCTCGTATCGCTTAAGTGATATCGCGGCATATCGTAAAATACAATAACCATATAGCAACGCCGAAGGGTTAATCCTACACGAGGCTAATCATAATTTGTGACATCTCGAAGTTGCTCGTTTATTCTTACACACGCCAGGTTAATATTACGCATGAACAAGTGTTGCGGGTTTATTTTACGTAAGGTCATATCGTATGCCACAATTGTCGTGTGCCGCGTGAGTTATTCTTACACAGGTCGCGCAGTGCAGGGTTTGTCTTACACAGGCCCTATATCATAAGCGACGATAGCCAAACCCCGTGGGTTACTCCTACGCAGGTCAGCAAGCACGTATTAATATTACGCAAGGAGGGTCTCCTAAGTCGCTATTCACTTTGTTGCGTGTTAATATTAAGCAACCCACCCAAGATTTGTTTTTCCTTACGTAATTTGCATTATCAAACGTAATTTGCAATTGATAACACTTAAGGAGTATTAGCACGCCGCGGCTTGACAATCGTTTTGTATGATATAGTAAATATCATTAAAAACAATATGCTAAGAAAAAAAAAATTCTTAAAATTCAATTATAAATCGATTATGTTAGGCAGCCGCTGAAAGGCGGTTGCAATCTTCAACGGGGGTGGGCTGTCCACCCCCACCAATCCCCCTCACCTATCATGCTGCACTGCCTATAAAAGGGCAGTGCAGCCCCCTGGATAGGTATTACAGATAGAAAGGAGACACTGGAATCTTCAATAAAATACTTGTCTTTCTTTTCTGCTCATTTTTCTCCGCTATTCTACTTTACTCTTTTCAATTTTTGTTTTCACAACACGTTATCAGCGCAAACACTCAAAAAGGGAAAAAGGTATGTTTTTTATTTTGAACCTTATTCTCACTGTTCGGTTGGACGGTTCTAATTATTTATTTATTTTTCATCTTAAACCTTATTTTTCAATGCCTAGTTGGACGGTTTTAATTATTTATAGAATATTATTTATTTACCGCCAGATTGGACGGTTTATTTGGTTTATTTAATTACCTCCATAAAGGTTGGATTGTCACCTGTTCAAATGGTTTTAAATTATTTATTTTGCAATCAACGGTCTAATTAATAAATCAACACACAAGAAAGTTTTAAACAAACAATGTGATGTATTGATTTATTTATTTCAAACCCCCAGCGTTAATTAAAAAAATAATTCACAAACCCTCCCTAATAAAGCAAAGGGATCTTCCTCAGAAGACATCTCGATGAGGGATTGAAATGTTAATACCTCATAAAAAGAGATCGAAGTAAGCTCTGAAAGAGTTTGAAAGAGATTCTTCCTGCGACCCGTAATAAATGGAATGGTCTACACTTCCAAGACTATAAAAGGGTCGGTGATTACAATCCTGCCATGTATAGAATTGTATCACAGTTAAAGTACTGTGGTATTGGGATTACGGATGTCGATATGCTTGAAAAGACATATATGACATTTCATGCATCTCACGTCACCCTACAGCATCAATATCGCTTGCGAGGGTATATAAAATATTCTGATCTCATATCATCATTACTTGTAGCAGGGAAAAATGGTGAGTTTTTTATTAAAAATCATCAGTCTCGTCCTAGTGGTTCAACGGTAGCATTTCCTGAAGCAAATGTTATATTTCATGAAAATAATCACAGAAGAAGTCGGGAACGTGATTCTTGTGGTGGATGTGGTTTTAGCAGCAGACGCAGTCGAGGTCGTAACCATGGACACACTCGAAATGAATATCAGAATCAAAGAAATATCAACTCAAACACTCCAATGAATCCTGAAAATTCCGGCTACAAGTGTGGTTCTAAGGGACATTGGTCGCGAGTTTGCCGAACCCCAAATCATCTTTGTAAGCTCTATAAAGCGTTTATTGAAGTAAAGAAGAATAAACCACACTTTGCTGAGACATCCTATAAAGAGAAAGAAAATGAGGTGAATTTTATTGAGAATCGCGAGCCATCAAATGATGATTTCACTTACCTCGAAGCGGGTGGTTTTACTTGTGAATTTGATGAGATGATAACTGAAAATAATTCAGAAAAATTACAGTAGTTATGATATATGATATGTTGTTTTGTTCTATATGCTTTATATTTTTTATGTTGTATTATTTGAATTTCACAAGGTGCTTCTTATAATATTATTGTCTTTACTTTGAAGTATTGGAATGGATGTGTAAACGGGACAGATATTTGCATACCGGATTGTGCAACAACGCACACAATTCTTAAGAATAAAAAATATTTTTTTGATCTTAAACCAACAAGACCACTTGGAAATACTATATCAAGTCCTGTAGATTTGATAGAAGAGACTGGTAAAGCGAGTTTTTATTTACCTGATGGGGAATAATTTTTTATAAGAGATGCGTTGTTTTCCCCAAAGTCCAAAAGAAACTTGTTAAGTTTCAATGATATATACCAACATGGGTATGATACCCAAAATATATCTGAGAGAAATAAAAAGTACATGTGTGTTACCATTAATAAATCCGGTAAGAGTCATGTACTAGAAAAACTACCAAAATTATCATATGGATCACATTATACATATATAAGTGCAATCGAAACACATATGACAATAAAGAATGAACCGCAAATTGTTGATTTTTTGCATGACTGGTTAGGTCATCCTGGTTCAGGAATGATGCAAAAATAATTGAAAGTTCTCATGGACATTCAATAAAGGTTCAGAAGATCTCTCCACTAAGAAAAATTTCATGTGAGGCTTGTTCGCTTGGAAAGCTGATTATGAGACCATCTCCAACTAAAATTAAGACTGAAATGTCAGCTTTTCTTGAACTAATTCAAGGGGATATATGTGGATCAATTCATCCATCGTGTGGGTTATTTAAATATTTTATGGTATTGATTGATGCATCTAGCAGATTATATAACAATAATCTGATCCACAACCTGAATCGGGTATACAAACAACAGCACACTACTCAAAGCCTCTTCCACAGTTATACGGGGGAAGAAAAACAACACAGGCCACGCATGGCCTCTTCCACAGTTGTTGTGGGTATACAGATAAAAAGGTTTGAGAGAATATCGGGTATTCTCCGATTCAAGCGTAGGAGATGGTGTGCGTAAATAAACCAAGCAAAACAACACACTACTCAAAAGTAAAGCAAAGATAGAGAGAGCGAATAAAGAGAGAGAAATGTAGTGTTGTTCGGTCTATAATGCTTCAGATGATCGAGGGTCCTCGAATTTGACTTAGTGAGGAGCTCGAACAAATTCTCCAAAAGATGCAGAAAAACAGAGTGTCGTGGAGTCCAATTTTCTGTCTGAAGAAGCTCTAAGAATCTCTCTTGATTCAGTGTGAGAAAGGAACTTGATCTTTTGTGTATTCCACTCTTTCACAGTCGCGTGTATTCAGCGTGTCAGGGCCCACTCACGCGCATGAAGGACATCTTCAGAAATATATAGCACTGCAGGTTCAAATATATGTTGAAGAATAATATTAAAGATTTCCTGGATCCTTGTACTGAGCAGCAAATCAGGAAACTTCCAACTTGGTCTTCAATGCATTTGTGCAAATGTTTAGGAATAATCACTAAAAAAACCACATGACACTGTATGCATTAACTCCATAAACTAGTCGTTGGAAGCATTAAATACAAATGAAGCAGGGCAGCAATGTTAGCAAGGCTAGCAAGGCTGACGGTAGATCATCTCTAACGGCATCATAGATCAACGATAGCATACTTCATAACTAACGGTAGCACGGTCAGCGGTAGCACAACTGGCGGTAGCACGGTTGAACTAACAGTAACACGTCTGGCGGTAGCACGGTTGAACTAACGGTAGCACCACTCTGGCGGTAGCTCATTCCTAGCGGTAGTAGAGAGCTGGCGGTAATAGAGAGCTGGCGGTGGCACACCTGGCGGTGGCATGGGTCCAGCAGGAGCATGACTCTAACGGTAGCAAAAATCTAGCAGTGGTATACTTTGAACTAACGGTAGCTCTTTTCTATACTTAACCAAATTTACTTTATAAAATGATATACTATCATAAAACATTAAGCTCATTAAAAACCCAATAAACATGATTTGTAAGCATTAAAATAAGGAGGTGCCAACAATATTATATTTAAAAATATGAGGTTGATAAATCATGTTAAATCTTTAAATCTAATTTTGAAACAAAAGATTTCGAACATGCTAAGGAAATTTTGGGTATCACAGGTTGATTATGTGGATAAAGTGTTAAAACAGTTCCTATTTGAAAACCTTAAGTCTGTTAATGTCCATGTCGGTCAACGTTATAAGTTATCGCTAACTCAGTTGCCTATTAATGAGTTTGATAAACTGTTTATGAGTAGCATACCTTATGCTAATATAGTGGATAGTGTAATGTATTTAATGATTTGTTTGAGGTCGGATTTATCCTTTGTTTGTACTCTCAAGAGATCAATGGGTAACCCAAGAAAGCCTCACTCGCATGCTCTAAAGGGGGGAACTCCAGTACCATGCAGTTCTTCATATCTCACTTTATGCTATGGCGGGAATTTTAATCCAAAGCATGAAGTTATAGGCTAAGTAAGATATGATTATGCTAAAAATACAGATACTAGAAAATCTATTACAAACTATATTTTTACAACATGCAAGGGACTCATCTCCTGCAAATGCTATGTAACATGTGGTGGCATCATCCACCACAAAAGTTGAGTACATAACTCTCATGGAATCGATTAAAGAAGCTTTGTGATGTAAGGGTCTAGTTTATGAACTCTATTTATGCTCTTTTGATTGTATTCCGCAATAATCAAACTACTTTACATTTGTCAAAGAACCATGTTTATCATGTTGGTATAAGCATATAGATATATGTCCGTATTTTGTTAGAGATATTATTGAGACTGACCAAGTGTGTGTCAACAAGATACACATTAATGAGAACCTGAAAGACATATTGACTAGAGTCATTCCCTCGAGTAAATTTAAACATTATTTAGAGATATCAAAAATCGGACCATTACAATAACATAAATGCGAGAACATCATGATCCATAGGAACATACATTTTAATTTTCAAGATGGAGATTTGTGAAGTTGTGTTTCATGATTTTGCAAATTAAATTGCATGTTAATTATGACATGTTTATAACATTTATAATGTTCTTATTTGCATGCATTATTTTCAATGTTATTTGCATATTTTTCTATCTTGGTTGTTTTCCTACCCCGCCCATTTGTGTACCAATGTTATTATCTTTCTGATGGGCCTGTATTGGCTAGCTACCCGATGCATGAACATTAACCGACACACAACTCTAGATTCCACCCAACACATGCTTGCGGCTTATAACCCGCACATGCATGTGTTTTTACCCGACGCACTTGTGTTTTCTACCTAACACAGCGATTTGTTGTGGTCGTGCATTACTTTTGGTCCAATGGATCTCTTTGGCGCTCAGCATATTTCTTCAGTGTGTTTCTCCACCCAGATAATGGCTTTGATCCACGGCATCCTCTTTTAAGTTAATCAGTTGTGGTCACATGTATCACCAATCATTGTCAACACCTACTTCAATTGCTTGAACCATTCATTCTATATCGGTCATTTGATTTGCTTGGGGTGTGAGCAACCCGCGTGATGCCTACGCCCAACTTGATAGGTCTTTGTGACTTCACTCATTATCCAGTTCATTATGATTTGGTTCTTCGGGTGGAGTTGCAAGCCCTTTTGTGTGTGGCATTTGTTTCCCTTGGTTCAAATGGCGATGTCATGATTTTTAGAGTTAAGTGGTGGATCTGGCGTGAAGATAACGATGGTTTGTGTCTTACGAACATTGTTGCGACAATTTCCAACACTGACTTGGATCGGATTAAAGGATGGGAAAGTCTTCCCTGCCTATCTTGACGAAGTAATTGAGCTCGGGGTAAGCATTGTTCTTTCCTTTTTAGATTTCCTTGTGATCTTTCGGGATTGGTGTAAGTTTTTGTGTGTTGTGCAGGGTCCTTCCAACAGGAAGAATATGTAAACTCCTCAAACCAAAGTTGATTGTTGCTTCCTAGTTTAACGAGCCTTTCAACTCAAATAATTCTGTTTGTTGTTATCCTTGATCATTCTTTGCATGTTTGTTCTTTCGTTTTCATCGTAAAGAAAGTTATGTCGTGGTATTCCAGCAATGCGCATAGGTCCAAAATGGACAAAAACGTGTAAATACTTGTGTTTCACATGTTTACTTTCACTTCCCATTTTTGTTGCACTATTGATATCATCGCTGAAAGTCTTCTGATTTATTTATCTCGTGTTTTTGCTAAAACATTTTCTTAATGAAGTTTTTTAAGCTTCGTAACAATCAGAAAGTGACTACGACTTATCTAGTAGTCCGGGTTTGTGTATCCTTATTCCTGAACCACAAAACTAACAAATAAAAACGATTCACGGAAATCACCTATCACTAAACCAAGAATGGGTTCAAAACAAAATCAAATTGAAAAATTTGCAAATTAAAATTCAGAATAAGGATATCAGCAAACGAATTCAGACGTAAATCACATAAAACCATTTTCAATAATCAGAACAACCCTCACATCAGCCGCTTTCACCTGATCACGTCACCTCAACCAAGCAGCAGGGATTTCTTTCAAAAACACGCTTCGGATACAATCTCCCAACTCATGAGAAATTGATACACTGTCGTCAACTCAACAGAGGCACAGCGTAACGATACAATTCAGCAGGGGGCAGCAGTAAGGGAAGCGAAAATTAAAATTGTAAAAAGAAAGGCAGGAAATACCAGAAGAAAATATTCGCCGAAAGCAATAATATAGACAGGGAGACACGGCTGAGGAAAATGCAGAGAGTGACTGGCGAGGAATACCGTGGACAAACTCGCCGGCAGTGAGATGTGTACGGAGCAGCGAGGTGGCCTGGTCGGGATTAGGGAGGAGGTGGGCATGAATTGCTTCGAGACGACGTTGCGCTGCAGAATCCATAAGCTCGTCGTCTGGGAAAAGCTTCGCGGCTTCGCTGAACGGAGGCCGTCGGGAGGAGCAAAAGAGGATCGAAAGGAAGCCACTTTATGATGATGACCGCCCGGGGTGGTTATTACACGTCATCGTTGCGCGCCTGGCGATTTTACTCGCATCGCACGGATGTTTTGATATAAGTGGGAATTCGTTAGAGATGTATTAATGTTTTTTTTTTTTTTAACAATCGATTTTATTTTGAAAGTTGAAAAGTTAAAGCCGTAGCTATTCCATTAAGAAAATGCCAACTATGCATGGGAGGGAGTGTTGACTTAAAATTCGATGTTTTTTTTTATATATTGCACGCACACTAAACTTTGAAGTGGGGGGAGTTGTAGTGGAAATCACCAATTCAAAAGTTCACCTTCATGATAAGACACTGTTTTATAACACAACAAGCCAGAAACACCATTTGGTCTCGTGCATATCAACATATCATTTTGCTCAAACTTCATGGGAAATTTGCCCCCTCTTACCCTTCATGATAAGTACAAAAAACTTCGATGCTCTCTTCAAACTAACCATGAAAACCAGATATCATGAAAAACCAACTCTCAACCAATTCCCTTCACGATATTGTGCACTAGATTTGTTAGATCATTGAGAGAGGGAGAAGATGAATCAGTGATCCTTTTTTATGATTTCTCCCCGTTTAAACCAACAATTGTAATTAGTTAAGATTCAATCTCACTTCTTTACGTCCCTCTTAACCTTACTTGAATATGCATAAATGGCATTGGGCACAGTGATTTACAAGGTTCGGTCTTGAAAGACTACTCCTTGTAGTCACTGGTTGTTTAACGTCCCTACTCTAACCATTGGCTTGAAAAGAGCCGATGTATCACTAACCTTAGGTGACATCAAAGACCAGCAATCAATGCCAAGGGCATACTAAATCATTGGGGAACAATTTGCCCTTTAAACATACACAAATTGTCAAAACAATAATGAAAAAATCAAACCAAAACTATATGATGCATGAAATGCAAACAACACAAACCAAGACTAAACAACATCAGAGTAGGAGTAAAAAATAAAACATGACATCCAACCAATCTAAAAGATAAACCGACACAGCAACACTAACATGGCATCACCCCAACTACTCAACTTGATCATCTCCAAGCTCTATACACCATCCCCAGAAATATAGCATCATGATGCTCCACTAGAGAAATAAGAGGTCTTGGTTTTTTTGTATCATGGTAAAAAAACATTTGAATATGCACCAAGGTGCGTATGAAGAGGGTGAGTACACAACCCAATAGGATATCATTAAGGACTTCACAACACACTCCATTAGGAAAAGAACGAGTTAGCTCACCAATCAATATACATGTAAAACTGACAAGATAAAAACCAGAGCAGTTTACCAAATGTATTCAATTAATTTTAACAGTTGAACCATTAATTTCATCCACTTAGCATACCCAATTCCACATCACACACACACACACATGGATGCATCCAACCAAGAGCAATCCTAACTCGTGAGCAGAATTCTATCTTACCAGTCAAGTCGTCACTTGGTCGTGAATCCAAGGTAACCCGACGAAATTAACCCCTTGTTTGAATCCAACATGGCGTCTTATAATGCAATATGAACTCACACAATTTCATGTGTATGCCAAGGTTTCACACTCGTTCATTTATTCAAACCAATTAATCTTTTAAAACATTCAATCAAGCATCTAGCACGTGTTAAACCAAAACCACAATAAAAGGGATTTTTCTAAAAATCATTCAAAATTCAATGTTTTCAATTCATAAATCAAAAGTGTTTTCCAGAAAGAAACCATCCAAAGTTTCTTTTGAAAATCCAGACAAATAATTTAAGAAAAACTAAGCCTTCAAGCTATAAAACAAGTGGAGAAAGGAGAGAAACAACCTACCTCGCAACGGATCCCGATTGACATAAAGAATTCATTCACAATTTCACAGATCCAAGCATTATCACTACTAGAAAAACAGGTATTTGCGACGGGATCCCGTCGCAAATGGCCCGTTGCTGAAAACGGCGTCGCAACAACACTTATTTGCGACGGGCCCGTCGCTAAAGCCTTTTTTTGCGACGGTTATTCTCCCCGTCGCAAATAGTACTCCGTATATTTGTAAAAAACTTTTAAAATAGTTTTTGCGACGGGTCCCGTCGCAACAACTATTTAAAAAAAAAAAAACTATTAATAAATTATTTTAATGCATATAATAATACTAATATTTGCGACGGGCATAGTATCCCGTCGCAAATACTATAAAAAAAATAAAAAAATAAATTATTAATAAATTATTTTAATTAATATAATAATAGAATTATAATTCACAAATAAAAATAATAAATTATTTTAATTAATATAATAATAATAGAATTATAATTCAAAAATAAAAAATAATAGAATATTAATAAATGATTTAATTAATATAATAATATTAGAATTATAATTCATAAATAAAAAAATATATTAATAAGTTATTTTAATTAATATAAAAATAATAGAATTATTTTACATTCAAATATTAAAATAATTCAAGTATTACAAAAAAATATAATTAAATTATAATATTATAAAATTTTAATATATATATATATATAATTTAATATTATAAAATATAAATAATATTATTATTCATATTAATATTGTTATTTAAAAATATAATATTATTAATATTTTATAATGAGACAGAAACTACGAATAGAAAAAAAATCATATTTTGATTTCACAAATTTTATAACATAAATACAAGCTCTAATCTGAATGAGGGGGGGGGGTGGGGGATCTGCAGATGGTGGTGGAGGAAACTCCATCCCTAAAGCATGAGTGAGTCGGTGCATGTACTCCATCTGCTCCTGATGCTGCTGCTGCCACCGACTCGTCTGCTCCTCGTACAGCTGCTGCTGGCGTCGACGCTCCTCCTCATGCTGCTGACGCATCTGCTCCTGCTCCTGTCGGAGACTCTCTATCAGTGCAGTCTGAGATCGCAACTGATCCTCATACTGTGTAGTAGAAGAAGATGCACGAGCTCCTCTCGAGCTGGACGCCGACATCGCAGCACTGCCATAATAATCTTCGGGAGTCAGTCGAGAGCCGATACTAACTACTCGGCCCTTCTCGAAGGCATACTGGGTGGCCTGCATCCATGCCGCCTCATCAAACTGACGGGCAGTGGTCTGATCTGATGACTCGGTCTGACTCTCAGGCCGGACCTGTGACGCTGCGACCTCATATGACTCCTATAGTTGCAATTTAAAATTAAAATTGTGAATATATTATATGCAGTTAATTTTTAAACTTGAAAACAAATAATACTGACCACGATGTGATGCTGACGATCACCTCTGAGCTCCCCAGTAGCAGGATCACTATACATCCTCCGATATACGTCGTACTCTGTAATATCGGGGTGCTCGACAGCCTATAAGAATAAAAAATAAACTGTTAATATTTATAGTTATATAAAATATTTATAAATAATGTACGTACCGGATGCTGTCTATGAGTACTGAAAGAACGACTCCCAGCTCGATGAGTCACCTCCTGTCTCCCCCGATTCTGCTTCCCCACCGATGATCTCCTCTGAAAGGCACCACTCAACCAGTGCGCATATAATCCATCCCATACATGGGATGAAATGTACTCTGGTCGGTGTGCTCTACATGACTCGTCAAAATCTGACACTCCTGCTTTCTTCATCGCAGCTTTTCTTAAATTGTGCAAAAACTGACGAAGGCGATCACGCATGGCCACCTCCCATGCCTCGTGGATGACGTCACGCATGGTATCCTCGATCGGATACCATAAACCCTACAAATAAATCAAAATATCAAGTTAGAAATGAAATAATTTTCAAAATAAAAATTATTTATTTACGTACGTACCAACCAATGATCGAACATGACCTACTGCACATCAATGGGAATCTGCTCCCATGTGGTCCACGGCTGAGAGAAATAGTTGCGCAAAATAGCGCTGCCCTGTCCGACTGCTATATGCGGAAAACTGAAAAAATAATAAACATTTATTATGTGAATAGATTAATGAAATCTTAGTCAAATCCACGGGTTATCACACAGGTTATCACACCTCCGTGTGCGTGGATCAAACCCAAGACGTGGACGTCGCTCGGGGACGGGGTCAGGAATCATCAATCGTGCAAGACCGCGCCCCCTCCGCGTACTCCCTGGAGCGCCTGCAGGCTGAGGGTCATCTGTCAGCAACTCATCCGCATCGAAAGTCAGGTCAGCATCCGCCAACTCACGAAATGTGGCGTCATCCATCTGAAACAGAAAATGTTAATGTTAGCAAATAATTGATAATTACTATTATATATACATATATACATATTATGATTGTATATAAATACCATGGGATGTTATCAGTGTTCATCTTCATCATCATCTTCATATATGTCAATGTCATCTTCATATTCCTTCTCAACATCATCGATATCCATTCGAGTTACATTTGCTTCATCTCTTACCATTTCAAATTCATATGTGACATCATTAACATCATCGTCATCACCGACTCTTAAATGTGGGGTGTCGTCATCGATACTCATGTCTCTTTGTAAAAAAGATTGATTTTGAGTACTCTCTTGAAAAACTTCAATTCTTTGCACATCAGTGAAAGCACATTCACTTTGACTAAACTGATTGTCTCGAATTTTGATTTTTATTACACTCCACCAATCAGTCAAGTCTCTTGATGTTGCACAGTACTTTGCGTAATAAACTTGATATGCCTGTTGAGCCAATAAGAATGGTTCATTTACTGCGAGAACACTTTTACATTTAATATCGATGATTCCATGAGTCGGATGAACACACACGCCTCTCTCTGTATCCAACCACCGACATTTGAACATGGTTATGTAATGTTGTCCAAGATAACAGAGTTCAATGATTTCATCAAGTATGTCATAAAAGTCAACTTCATTTTCTCGATGATGAGATCCTCTCAAGCTAACTCCACTGTTCATTGTTTTTTTCAATTCCCCATATGCATGTGTGTGGAATCGAAATCCATTCACCACATATGCATTATAAGTTTTAACAAGTTTGGAAGGTGAGTTACTCAATACACACAGCCGTTTGTCAATTTTATCAGCATGTCGAGACACCTGAAAATTTGTGAAATAATTATCAATATAGTAAACTATACATTGAATGAGTTGCTAAAAGATAAAGAATTTATGTTACCAGTTTTTGAAACCACTGAGAGAAATTTTTCAATCGACGTTCTTCGAGAGAAGCTGCTGTAATTTGTGGAATTTGCTTCTTGATATGATTATCATACAACCTATAAAAACCAAAGTTATTTACTGTAACATAAATGATAGAATAAGTGATATAAACACTTACAGTACAACTGATGTCATCTCTTCACAGTTGATTAGAACATACGTATGAGCTCTCTGATGTTCATCATCTGAAAGCCAGCGTTCATAAACTCCACCAAAACCAAGCTCTGACTGGTTGAAAACAGATAATTGATTTTCGATTTCATCAATATTCCTCTCGTTCCGTCCCATTCGGTTGTGTTTTGAAGGATACTCAGATTCAAAATAATGGGAGCAGAAAAAAGATATTTCCTCTTGCAAATAAGCTTCTACAATAGATCCTTCAACAGATGCTTTGTTACGTACTTTTCTTTTCAATTTTTGCATGCATCTTTAAAATGGGTACATCCATCGAAACTGTACCGGACCTCCACATTTGGCTCCATATGGCAAATGTAACATCAAATGTTCCATTGAGTCGAAGAAAGACGACAGAAATATTTTTTCCAGTTTACATATAATTACAATAACATCTTTTTCAAGTTTTCCTAGAGCATCATAATCTGCCGTAGCCGCACAAATTTCCCGAAAAAAATGAGACATGTCTTTTATGGAATCCCAAATCACAGAATTCAACAGACCTCTTAATCCAATGGGTTGAAGTCTCTCCATTATAACATGACAATCATGACTTTTTAATCCAGTAATATGACCATTCTTTACACATCTACCCAAATTGGAAGCACAACCATCTGGAAGTCTCAAATCTGCAATCCACTGACAAAATAATAAACGGTTTTCTTTAGACAGTGTATAAGCTGCTTTTGGTTTCAGTAACCTTTCTGTTCTGACATTCTCAAATAGTTCCAATTCTGGACGCCTGCAAATTTGGGCAAGATCTAAACGTGTATTTACATTGTCTTTGCTCTTTCCTGGCGTATCCAAAACTGTATGAAACAAATTATCAAAACAGTTCTTCTCAATATGCATGACATCTGACATGTGTCGGACCAACAAATCAGACCAATATAGCAAATCCCAAAATATGCTACGTTTAATCCAATTGTGTTCTTTCCCAAAACCAGAAATTTTCTGTTGGTTTATTGTGGGACCAAAAGTGATGGGAGGTAATGAAAATACAACTGATTTTAACTCCGAACCTGATAGCATTTTTGGAGGTCCATCCCTTTCAACTGTTCCTTTTCTGAAATGAGATCTGTTTCTGCGAAAAGGATGATCAACTGGAAGAAATCTGCGATGACAGTCAAAATAACAAGGTTTCTTTCCATGAATGAGCATAAATGCTTTGTTCTCTCCCATACAGTAAGGACATGATTTCTGACCATGTGTACTCCAGCCAGATAACATCCCATAAGCCGGAAAGTCACTTATTGTCCACATCAATGCTGCTCTCAGTATGAAATTCTGTTTCGTTGCAACATCATATGTACTGACACCAGTACTCCACAATAAATTTAATTCATTAATCAACGGCTTCAAATAAACATCAATATTTTTCTTCGGATGTCCTGGAATTAGTAAAGTCAAAAAGATATATGGCTCCTTCATCAACATCCATGGAGGTAAATTGTACGGAGTTAAAAAAACAGGCCAACATGAATATTGACTACCATAAGATCCAAACGGACAAAAACCATCAGTGGAAAAGCCCAGTCGAATATTTCTAGCTTCTAAAGCAAAGGATGGATGCACTCTATCAAAATGTTTCCATGAATCACTATCGGCTGGATGATTCAAGCTTTTATCGGTTGAAATATTCTCTTTATGCCATGACATCATTGTCGCTGTATTCTTAGACATGAATAAACGCTGAAGTCTGGATGTAAGCGGAAAATATCTCAATTGTTTTACAGGAATCAAACCAGACTTCCTGTGTTGTCCTTCTTTATATCTCAGTTGCCCACATGTGGGACAACTATCCAACGACTCATTTTCCCCAGAATATAAAATGCAGTCATTTGAACATGCATGAATCTTCTGACAAGTAAGTCCCAAATTTCGAACCAGCCTCTTACTCTCATAGTAAGTTGCAGGTAAAACATTTCCTTCGGGTAACAATGTTTTCAGCAAAGAAAATATATGGTCAAAACAGGTGTTTGACATTCCGTTATCTGATTTGATAGCCATAAATTTTGCAACTGCTTCTAATTTGCTCATCTTGCAGCCAGGATATAATGCATCCTCAGCAGACTTCAACAACTCATAAAATTCAGACGGTGCCAACTCAGGATTTGAAGCTATATCAGTCGGAGTTTCTGTATGTTGAACAGATGAACCTGCAACATCATGTACTAAATCTTGAAACCGGGATGGATCTGGAATCAAGTTGGTATCACCTGCTCTGGAACTGCGTTCACCATGTTGATACCAAAAAACATAATCTGGTTGAAAACCAAAACGCAAGAGATGTTCTCCCACTTTGTCAAACGTGTCAAACGTTCTCAATGCACATTTTCTGCAAGGGCATTTTATTTTGCCTTCTGAAACAAATTCTGGATTTGATGCCGCAAATGATAAAAAAGTCTCCACACCCTCTACATATACTGTATTTAAACCAGAACCATTTGGATTTCTACGTTGATTTATCCATATGCGGTCACCTAATAATGATTGTTGACGACCTCGTTGTTCCATATTTCTCTATAAAATATAAAAGCATTACTGGTTTTGAATAATTTGTTAGAAAAAACACTCAAGCTAGGATAATTATAGAGTTTAGATCATACACGACTGACACAAACTTTTTATTGAGATAGACCTAAAAATTGACCCTTTAAGAATTAAATATGTTGAGAATAAAGCAAAACATGTTACAAATATTGATAATTTTAATATTATATAAATTTTTTATTATTTTCATAGTACTAATATTATTGGTAATTATTACAAATTATTGGTAATTATTGGTAATTATTGGTAATTATTACTAATTATTGGTAAGTATTACTAATTATTGGTAATTATTACTAATTATTGGTAATTATTACTAATTATTGGTAATTATTACTAATTATTGGTAATTATTACTAATTATTGGTAATTATTACTAATTATTACTAATTATTACCAATTATTGGTAATTATTGTTAATTAATACTAATTATTGGTAATTAATACTAATTATTGGTAATTAATACTAATTATTGGTAATTAATACTAATTATTACTAATTATTGGTAATTATTGGTAATTATTGTTAATTATTGGTAATTATTGCTAATTATTACTAATTATTACTAATTATTACTAATTATTGGTAATTATTACTAATTATTGGTAATTAATACTAATTATTACTAATTATTACTAATTATTACTAATTATTGGTAATTATTGTTAATTATTACTAATTATTGGTAATTATTACTGATTATTACTAATTATTGATAATTATTACTAATTATTGGTAATTATTATTAATTATTACTAATTATTGATAATTATTATTAATTATTACTAATTATTGTTAATTATTACTAATTATTACTAATTATTATTAATTATCGGTAATTATTACTAATTATTGATAATTATTACTAATTATTGGTAATTATTACTAATCATTGGTAATTAATACTAATTATTACTAATTATTACTAATTATTACTAATTATTGGTAATTATTGTTAATTATTACTAATTATTGGTAATTATTACTAATAATTACTAATTATTACTAATTATTACTAATTATTGGCAATTAATACTAATTATTGGTAATTAATACTAATTATTGGTAATTAATACTAATTATTGGTAATTAATACTAATTATTGGTAATTAATACTAATTATTGGTAATTATTACTAATTATTGTTAATTATTACTAATTATTGGTAATTATTACTAATTATTGGTAATTATTACTAATTATTGGTAATTATTACTAATTATTGGTAATTATTACTAATTATTGGTAATTATTACTAATTATTGGTAATTATTACTAATTATTTCTAATTATTACTAATTATTGGCAATTAATACTAATTATTGGCAATTAATACTAATTATTGGTAATTAATACTAATTATTGGTAATTATTACTAATTATTGTTAATTATTACTAATTATTGTTAATTATTACTAATTATTGGTAATTATTACTAATTATTGGTAATTATTACTAATTATTGGTAATTATTACTAATTATTGGTAATTATTACTAATTATTGGTAATTATTACTAATTATTGGTAATTATTACTAATTATTACTAATTATTACTAATTATTACTAATTATTGGTAATTAATACTAATTATTGGTAATTAATACTAATTATTGGTAATTAATACTAATTATTGGTAGTTATTACTAATTATTACTAATTATTGGTAATTATTACTAATTATTGGTAATTATTACTAATTATTGGTAATTAATACTAATTATTGGTAATTAATACTAATTATTACTAATTATTACTAATTATTACTAATTATTACTAATTATTACTAATTATTGGTAATTATTCCTAATTTTTACTAATTATTACTAATTATTACTAATTATTACTAATTATTGGTAATTATTACTAATTATTACTAATTATTACTAATTATTGGTAATTATTGGTATTTATTTCTAATTATTACTAATTATTACTAATTATTGGTAATTATTGGTAATTACTACTAATTATTCCTAATTATTCCTAATTATTCCTAATTATTCCTAATTATTCCTAATTATTCCTAATTATTCCTAATTATTACTAATTATTCCTAATTATTACTAATTATTACTAATTATTACTAATTATTGGTAATTATTGGTAATTATTGGTAATTATTGGTAATTATTGGTAATTATTCCTAATTATTACTAATTTGTGGTAATTATTAGTAATTATTACTAATTATTACTAATTATTGATAATTATTGGTAAGTATTACTAATTATTGGTAAGTATTACTAATTATTGGTAATTATTACTAATTATTGGTAATTATTACTAATTATTACTAATTATTCTTAATGATTGATAATTATTGGTAATTGTTCCTAATTATTATTAATTAAATGAATAATTACCAATAATTAGGAATAATTACCAATAATTACAAATAATAACATTATTAGTATATTTTATTATTAATATTAAAATAATATAATTTTCTAATTTATATACAATTCTCCTTTCATCTGTGCGTTTTCTATCTCCACATACAAATAATACATGTGAAGACAACAAACCCACAGATGAAAAGAGAATTGTATATATATAAAAAATTATATTATTTTAATATTAATAATAAAATATACTAATAATGTAATAATGTTATTATTCCTAATTATTGGTATTTATTACTAATTATTAATATTTATTCTTAATTATTAAAAATTATTACTAATTATTCCTAATTAACATTAACTATGAACAATACTAATAATTTAAATTTATTAAGTAACAAAACAATGTAAACATAATTAAATTACAACTAATTAAGAATAGTTGAAACTAAAAAAAATTAAAAATAAATATTGAATTAAAATGAACATAAATACCTTGAAAATTGATCTGCTCTGATCGTTCTTCAAAACTTTAATATCAACTCCGGAGAAAAAAAATTAAACTTGAGAAAAACTGAACTTTAGAAATAAAACGTTGAGAGAAGAAGAAGATGAAGTTTGAGAATGATTTGAAAAAAACGGATGGGGGTATTTAAAGGTTAGATTATTTGCGACGGGTCCATTTGCGACGGGATTCCCGTCGCAAATAGTGTTATTTGCGACGGTACCCGTCGCAAATACCTTAGCCAACATTTATTACGGTCAACGGTTAAATAGTTATTTGCGACGGGTCCCGTCGCAAATAACCACCTGCCGACATACTATTTGCGACGGGGAAATATTCCCGTCGCAAATACCTTTTACCGCCGCCGGTTATTTGCGACGGGAATATTCCCCCGTCGCAAAAGCCTACTTATTTGCGACGGGTAAATACCCCCGTCGCAAATACCCATTTTTCCCGTAGTGTATCCACCTTTCCTTTAATAAATCCCAAAGAGGATTTATCAAGACACGATTGATCCAATAGATTCAGGCATAACAACCCTAATATAAGGTTTTGTTCCAAGGGAAACAAGCAGATATAGAAAAGGAAGAAGAATGAGGCTCTCACCTTTGATTCCCTAGGTCCGATGCTCGAATAATCGTTGAAACTGGTCTCGAAGGACAAGGATCACCAAAAAACTCCTCGAGGAAAGCTCTGGTTTTAGAACCTAGGACAATAGAGGAAGAATGGGGGTTTTGGGGCGAGTATTGTGGTTAAAATCAATTTTTTAAAATTAATTAATGATGTCGCACGGTTTACCAAATCGTGCGTTGGTCGTACGAGCACCGCTATCCCACTAAAAAAATTGACTTGTATCAATAGAAATATAGTGACAAATAATATATATGTTCGTAAAAATGAGTAATTTCAACAAATATTAAGTTTTATTATTATTAATTATAAACACTGACAATTATCCATACCAACAAATGTATCTGTCAAAATTAAGTGTTTTATACCCACAAATATCTTATCAACAACTAAATTTGCTATTATATCAGATTAATACTAACACTCGTTTTACCAACAACTGAATTTATTATTCTTAGTTAACAATACTAAAAAACCTCTCACAATTAGGAAAATTCGTTGTAATAATTTATTCAATGACAATAAAAATTTAATCAATAATCGAATATATATCTATTCATCATTTAGTACCAATACATCATTTATTAAATAAACTACATGATTATATGTTCAATTAAAATAATTATAATTTAATACGGTTTCATGAAATAATATATAAATATATACAACATATAGTTGAATCAAAATATTCATGGTTTATAATTTAATAAGATTTCATGAAATAATATATAAATATATATAATATATGGTATAAAGTTATTGATAACATAACATAGTTAAGGCTATACGATTATTGTCTAAAAAATATAGTTAAGTTGAAATAAGTTAGGGTTAACCCTTTTTTTTAAATGAAAGAAAAATAGAACTTTTCTCGACGAGGATAATAGAGAACCCATTACATGACAAAAGACCCAAACATGCATGGCCTAAAGGCTCATAAAAACCTAAAAATATTGATGGCCCATGAACCCAATGATATAAAGTCAAATACACGACTCGAAGGTCCACTACTAGAATTTTACACTTTACCAACGGTTCACAACCGTTGGTAAAGGCCTGAAAACCGTTGGTATATAGTATACCAACGGTTCCCTCAACTGTGGCCAAGTAAGCCTTGACAATAGGCCTATACCAACGGTTTTGTGAAAACCGTTGGTATAGGTGTCAAAATAGAAGGTATACCAATGGTTTCTACAAACCGTTGGAATATGTGTGTTAAAATATAACATATACCAGCGGTTTGTGAAACTGTTGGTATATGTGTGTTACACTTATACAACGGTTACAACCGTTGGTATAGAGGGGATATAGCAAGCCATAAGGCTATACCAACAGTTTTTTTATAACCGTTGGTATAAACCTATACCAACGGTTATAACAAAACAGTTGGTATAGTTATATTATAGCATCTATACCAACAGTTTTACAAACTGTTGGTATACATTTTCTCAACTCCACTGCAGCAGGCCCCTCTCCCCTCTCCAGACCTGCAACAACACAACTCCACAGCAACACACCTCCCCCTCTCCAGAACTGCAACAACACCAATACAAAATCCCCATCCAAAGTATTCAAAATTTAGAATTCATTCCAGAATTTAGAAATTTAGAAATTTAGAAATTCAAATGCAATAACACCCATAAGAGAAAAGGCCTACATGTTATAGGAAATGCAATAACACCCATAAGAGTATTCCAAATTTAGAATTCATTCCTCACCCAAACCACAACACCAACACACATAAGAGTATTCAAAATTTAGAATTCATTCCTCACTCAAACCACAACACCAATACACACAAGAGAAAAAACCTACATGTTATAGGAAAAACATGGGATGTTTAGTCATGGTCTTGGGTTGAGTATCTTAAAACCAACAGAAAAACTTGGGTAGAGTGGACAAGGATCATGATACCCATAAGATAGACAATGGTAATGGTCATGTTATTAGACCTAGGATGAGTTATAGGAATCACATGGGATGTTTATATTCCTCTAATGATTATGTATCCGTGTATAAATGGTTCCTAATGTGTTAGTGGGAAACATTGGCCAATCTCAAAATATGATATGGGTTACCAGAATAGCCTACATGTTTTTCATTGACTTTTCAATTAGAATAAGGGGGTATGTGGCTAATTGTAATATGCTCTCCTGGGTGTGATGTGAGATGAATCCCCATCTTGGGTAGTGGGTATGAATATTCAATTAAGTATTTGGTATTGGGTTCCCAAAGGGGCTTTGGTTTGGTCCTAGAACCCACTCTTTGAGGATGGGATTGAGGTGATCCATGGGGCTATATTGTCACCATATGTATTCCTCACCATTGGGGTATTTTTACGAGACTTTGAAACTTATTTTTCAAGAATATATGTGTAACCTTGTTGACCAATTTGTTATATGGTATGCTTGAGTGTTCATAGGTTTCATATGAAACCACTATATGATATTTATTTGTTGTATGTTATTGTATAGAATGAACGACCCGTGATTGAGAATTAGAACATGAGTGTTGGTGCATGTTCATGATGGGATGTCAAGACTCATTCCTAATATAATTCATGTTTTTCTATATATACTATGACCCATTTTGTTTCAATCTATGCCTTGTGAATATTTTCTTTTAATAACATATGACCAATAAACCATATTTTATTTTTTATCCCTTAATTTCAAGAATCTATGTGTAGCCTTGTGAATATTTTTCGTATGTCAGTTGTTGTTTTCACTTAAAATGTTGTCCATTTCAAACAAAAGTGATACACTTTGAGTGATACCAGTCACACCGTGCCTTGGATTGAGGTGGGGTTGACTCGTACCCATCACAAATGATCCATGGATCATTGTGCTAAAGTACCAACACAATACAAATGCATTTGGTCAGTTTTTCGTATGTCAATTGTTGTTTTCACTTAAAATCATGTCCATTTCAAACAAAAGTGAGACACTTTGAGTGGTACCTATCACACAGTGCCTTGGATTGAGGCAGGGTTGACTCGTACATGTCAAAAATGACCCATGGATCGTTTTCCTAATGTGTCAACACAATCCAAATTCGTTTGATCAGTTTTCTGTATGCCAGTTGTAGATTTCACTTAAAATTTTGTCCATTTCAAATAAAAGAGAGACACTTTGAGTGATATCAGTCACACCATGCCTCAGATTGAGGCGGGGTTGACTCGTACAAATCAAAAAAATACCCATGGATCGTTGTGCTAAAGTATCAACACAATTTGAATACATTTGGTCAGTTTTCCGTATGCAAGTTATTGTTTTCACTTAAAATCATGTCCATTTCAAATAAAAGTGAGACATTTTGAGTGGTATCGGCCACACCGTTCCTCAATATGATTCACTAAATACATAAAAGGAGTGGCTATGATGAATTCAAATCAAGTTGATTCATATAATCACGACACTTGAATTGTAGAATGAAAATAGAAAACAAATCAAACTACAATTATTGGGTATGTCATGCCACACATGACATCACCTGGTTTAAGTCAAATCAAAAGAGAAACAAACAATAATAGATGAAAAATATTAAAACTAAGTTAATCCTTACCTATTTGGAGTGTATAACTAAAAAATTGATTGACTTCAGATGGATCTATAGGGAGGAAGGAGTTCCCAACCTGGGTAAAGATAAAGGGATCTAGTTTAGACCAAATCAAAATAGAAAATAAAAAAATAGATGAATAACATTAAGACTTACAGATTAGAACTAAATAATTGAGTGGGGGGCTGTCCGGGTGGTGCGGGGGGCTGTCCGGGGGGTGGGGGGCTGTTTGGGGTGAGTGGGGGGCTGTTCGGGGGGTGGGGGGGCTGTCCGGGGGTGGGGCCATCTGGGGGGTTGGGGGGGGGGGGCTGTCCGGGGGGTTGGGGGGGTGTCAGGGGGTAGGGGTCGTACGAGGTGGGGGGGGGGGCTGCTCAGGGTAGGGGGCTGTCTGGGGGGTGCGGGGGGCTATCCGGGGGTGAGGGGGGCTGTCCGGGGTGGGGGGGGGCTGTCTAGAGTGCGTTTTTGGCCACTGCAGTCACACAACATCTCTGATTGACGTGTCATCTAGCCGACTATTTCAAAATTTACCCACTCTTTTTTGTTGTATGATTTCATGGTATTCTGAGGCTGTTTGACTGGTTTTGACCACCCCACGCACGCTTTTCAAGCGCGCCAAACACCTAAAAAACACATATTCTACCATACCGCGCAAACCGCACATCCGAATGATGTGTCGTCTTTTCGTACACCTTAAAAATAATAATTAGGGAGTTTTCATTTGATTTCAAGTCATTCTGATATCGTTCGGTATGTATTCGACCGTAAAACACACGTTTTGGTCATTTACGACACACAAAGTGTGTTTTTGGCCACCGCGGTCACACGACACCTTCGATTGACATGATGTATGCCCCACCATTTCAAAATTCACCCACACTTTGTTTTCATCTGATTTCATGGCATTTTGATGTCGTTCGACCGGTTTTGACCACCCCACGCATGCTTTTCAAGCATACCAAACACCTAAAAAACATATATTCAGTCGTGTCATGCAAACCGCACATCCGAATGATGTTTTTTCTCCTTATACACCTCACAAATAATAATTAGGGTTTTTTTGTGTGATTTCAAGTCATTATGATGTCGTTCGTTATGCATTTGACCGTTAAACGCATGTTTTGGCTATTTACGACATGCGGAGTGCGTTTTTGGCCACCGCGGTCACACGACACCTCTGATTGATGTGTTGTATAGCCGAAAATTTCACAATTCACCCAACCTTTCTTTTCGTCTGATTTCATGGCATTACGAGGTCGTTCGACCAGTTTTGACCACCCCACGCACGCTTTTCAAGCGCGCCAAATACCTAAAAAACACATATTCAGTCGTACCGTGCAAACCACGCGTTCGAATGATATGTCATATCCTCATACACCTCACGAATAAAAATTAGGGTGTTTTTGTGTGATTTCAATCCATTCTGATGTCTTTTGGTATGCATTTGACCGTTAAACGCATGTTTTGGCCATTTACGACACGCGAAGTGCGTTTTCAGCCATCGCGGTCACACGACACCTCTGATTGACGTTTCGTATGGCCGACCATTTCATAGTTCACCCACCCTTTGTTTTTGTCCGATTTCATGGAATTCTAAGGTCGTTCGGATGGTTTTGACCACCCCACGCACGCTTTTCAAACGCACCAAACACCTAAAAAACACATATTCAGTCGTGCCGCGCAAACCACATGTCCGAATGATGTGTCATCTTTTCGTATACCTCACGAATAATAATTAGGGTGTTTTCATGTGATTTCAAGTCATTTCGATGTCGTTGGGTATGTATTTGACCGTAAAACACATGTTTTGTCCATTTACGACATGCATAGTGCATTTTCGGCCACCACGGTCACACGACACATCTGATTGATGTGTCGTCTGGCTGACCATTTTAAAATTCACCCACCCTTTGTGATCATCTACTTTCATGAAATTCTGAGGTCGTTTGGCCAGTTTTGACCACCCCACGCACACTTTTCAAGCGTGCCACACACCTAAAAAATACATATTCAGTCGTGCTGCGCAAACCGCGCGTACGAATGATGTGTCGTCTCCTCGTACACCTCAAGAATAAAAATTAGGGTGTTTTTGTGTGATTTCAAATCATTATGATGTCGTTCGGAATGTATTTGACCGTTAAACGCATGTTTTGGCGATTTACGACACGCAGTGTGCATTTTCAGCCACCGCTATCACATGACACCTCTGATTGACGTGACGTCTAGCCGACTATTTCACAATTCATCCAGCCTTTGTTGTCGTCCGATTTCATGGCATTATGAGGTCGTTCGGCCGGTTTTGACCACCCCACGCACGCTTTTCAAGCACGCCAAACACCTAAAAAACACATATTCAGCTGATTGGTTTCTGTCTTGTGTTTAGAAGAAAATTCCCACATGATGAGATCTTTGAAATATAAGATGGTTAACCAAAATTTAGGTTCCAAAGGAAGATCCTCCAATAGACCCATCTTTAGATGAGGTAAAGATCCATATCACTCAGACTCTAGGGTCATTTGTCCCAACAATCCTAGGATGGAAAGTGGATCATGGATTGGAATTTACCAAGTAGCATCCATGTGTATTCTGCATTTATAGTGGAAAACATGATTCTATGGAGTGGATTGAATTGATTGAGAGGGTCTTCAAATTTTTTGAAGAGCCCTAAGTATTATCATGTGGGTTTTTCCATGTATATTCTCGAGGGACCAGAATGAATATGTTGGGATTCTATAGTACAGGATAAGTTTCACAAAGGTCTTACCTGGGTTTAATTCAATAATATATTTAACCGGATTTTTATCATGAAACTTTACACGTGTAAAATACTTTGGAGTTTCTGAAGTTGGAGAAAGTGAAGCGTACTCTTCTAGATTTCTCCAACCACTTTGTTGAGTTGGTGAATCTTACACTAGATCTTTTCAAAAATGATTACATAAAAGCTTGTAGGTTTGAGATGGGACTAAGGGACAATGTTTGGTTGATGCTAGTTCCTTTTAGCCTTCCAACCTTCCTAGAGGTATTGAATAATGTTTATTTTGCTAAAGAAGACATATTTGGAAGGATAGACTTGGGTGGAGCTTTAGTGGATGCAATAATTATTCAAAGTTCTTATTTTGGTTATAAAAGGAAGTACAAAAGTGTCTAATGTTCTACGGGACCTATTCCGGGGGCTTCTATAAAGAACCAACATGTTATTTTCTAACCGTGAGGCATAGTGTTTTTCTAATCGTGAGGCATAGTGTTTTTCTACGCCGACCGGGGTTCCGAGCTCCGAACAAGCCCAGAAACCCCATAAACCATTATAACATCATTAGGCTTCCATATTTGGTCAAAAATAAAGAGTTATACTGAATTTAAAAATATCCATACCAGAGTGAAAAACCAGGTTCAAAAATAAATAGTTATACAAAATTCAAAAATGCAATGGATCAATCTGCCCCTGATCACCATCACCATCACCACTGTCATCATCAGCCTCATCCTCTCTGCCATCTCTTTCCTCATCATCATCCTCGTCATTTTCCCCATGCTCATCCTCGGCCCTATCCTCGCCCTCGGCCCCATCATCACCCTTGTCCTCATCCTCATCCTCACCCTCGTCATCTTCAGCATCCTTGTCATCACCAGGAACGTCATCATCTCAACCGCCACTAGAACTGTCGCCTGGTTCATTGGATAATGCACCCATCGATGACATATATGTTTGACAATCCGCGCTGGCCTCTTGTGGAAGTGATGAAGATAAAGCTTTGATCAGTTTCATAAATTCTTTCTCCCTCATTTAAACCTGTTATTCCAACTCGGTGACCTTTTTATCAGACTGTCTTGCATGCTCCTTGACCTATTCCAACT
Organism: Viscum album; assembly: GCA_963277665.1. NCBI lineage: Eukaryota > Viridiplantae > Streptophyta > Magnoliopsida > Santalales > Viscaceae > Viscum > Viscum album. The sequence continues at coordinate 286,770,471 of OY728159.1, read as the reverse complement.
CGGTGGTACTAGAATGGATACCTGGAGAGGACCAATACCTTGTCAGGACTATATTCTTACCAGGTTGGCATCATACTCGACCATAGTGCTCATCTCCCAAAACCTGATATAAATGATCGTGTGGCCCTAAATTATTAGGCTCCTGGGCATCAAGGGCCTCTAAAGCAGCCTGTTAAAAATATTAATAGATTATTAAATTTCAAAATAGATATTAAAATTTTAAATAAACAAATTAAAACTTACAATCTTTTCTTGTGTCGGTTCATTAACCGCAGTTCCATATTTTTTCCTTCTACTCGAGCAAAACAATTTTACTCGAGGGATACGTCCTTCAATATTCAATTTGTGATTCTATAATTACATTGAAACAATATAAAGTGCAAGTATAATCATATATTCAATATTCAATAAATCACATAATTTAAGTAGGAAACAATAAAAAGGGAAAGTACTAAAGAAAAACTACAAACAACTATATCGTACCAGCTGCCTCTCATGATCTGACATAGTAGTGCGCCCCAAAGTGTGGAGGTATTGCTTTGAATTAATGTTTTTTTTGTTTTTTCAGAAGATTCCTAAATAATTTTTAATAATAAATAAGATAATATTAATGAAAAATATGAAAACTGTCATTTAAATACCTCAAATGGGATTAATACCTTAAATTTGGCAGTCGCCCAATGGGTAATCATTTGGCGATATTGCTTTATCGGGCAGTCATCCATGATAGGTAATGTCTCCAACTCCGTGACCACTCTATCACACCATCCAACATACAACTCATGCTTATAAGCTCTCCAAAACTCTCCTAGCTCTTTTAAACGTGCTGGTCGTGCACCTTCGCCATTAGGGAAGTTAAACCGAAGCTGACACCCAATAGATTAATTCATATAAATACAAAAAAATACTACATTAAATCCAATAGATTTTTTACCCATATTTGTGCCCACACATTATCCTTGACTTCGTGTGGAAGATGTCTTCAAGAGAGAGGGCTGACCGGAATGATGTCGGAGTATTTGGCTAGCGTCGCCAAAAAACCCCAACATTCCTACCCAGATTTATCAATCATCTATCCATCATCATTGTATTCAACCATCAACTGTGTCTGGTGGTTCCATACCGCATGCAAGCGAGTACGCCCCCTCCCCTGCCTCCTATCAGTAGATGAATCTATTATTAAAGAAAAAAATATCAGTATAAGTTTTAATAAAAACAAATTTTGGTATAAAAATTTGTTAGAGTTATATAAATATACCTGTGGTAGTCAGATCAATGGGCATCACTGGATGTGTAGAATCTGAAGGAATATCCTGTACAAGTGGAGTGTCCCTCAGTGTACGATCCTCAGCCACATACTGTGTCAGAGCAGGAGTCAAAGAAGGTGGAATATAATAGCTCGGAGATAATGAACCAGAAGAAAAAGATGATGGCACAAATGTCAGGCCAACTGGTAGTGTAAAAATCAGAGGCCTAAATATCCCATGTGTCCCTAAAGACACACCAGGATCAAAATGGGGCATATGAGATACATCTATGGTAGGGGCATAGTCTAATCGGGTACGACCAGTGGATTGTCTAACTCTCACACCACGAGCCCTCGTACCACAAGCCTCAGTACCAGGACCACCAGATGATCGTCTAACTCTGACACCACCCCCCTCCTACCACCATCCTCTGTACTGGGAGCAATATCAGGATCCTCGTAGGATATCTCTCATCTAGGGGGTGGATCCTGAAAAAAAGTTTAACACAAAAGTAAACACATGATATTATAAGTTATTAAAATATATATATTTGAAATAAAATACTCACAATAGGGATGAGTGGAGGAATGCCCATCTATGTCATACGACGATTATTTTCTGTCATCTTTTTCCATCGCCTCTCTTTAATGGGTGTCATTTCCTACAATGAAAACAAATATAGAAGTAATTAGAAATATATAACTAATGTGTATCCCAAAAAACAAAATATAGAAAAACCATTATGATAAAAAAACATAAAGAAATAGAAGATTTATGGTGGTTTGAAGGTAAGTACTAGGATACACACTCTGAATAATGTAGGTGAAACATGTAGGTGAGAACACGACTGTATGATTCTATATATTTCCCACCACAACTTCAGGTTCACAATAAACTCTAACAATTAAGTTATTGGAGTCATCAGAAGTAATAAATGTATTGCTTCCAATTGAAGTAGGGATAGTGTCAACTTCATCATCACCATCATCAAAAACATGTCTGGGATTTAATTCAATAATTACACCGAATTTAGGATGACGATGATCTTTGACATAAAAAACTTGTTTCACCATTGATGCCAATACATATGGTTCATCGATGAAAAGAGTGCGAGTCATGTCAATAACTCGAAATACACAATCATTAATAAAGGTTCCTTACCTCATCATTGAATCAAACCATTGACATTTCATCATCATGACTCAACCATGCAAGTAATAATCCAAAATTATTATTTTCTCTACAACTCCATAATAAGATACATTTTCAGAATGAGGTCTATTATCCGATGAACTGGCATAACAATCTGTTGTGGAAGTTATCATAACACCATCATGTTGTGTTCTCATGTTTCTTGCTCGTTCAGTGATAATAAATTTGTATCCATTGATCACAAGTGATTTACAAGAACGAACCATGGTATTAAGACCAAAAGCCAAAGCTCTTATTTCCTCAGAAACATATTCTGCAGGAAAACTCGATACCTGAGATATAAACAAATAGTAAACTTAATTAAATATTATTTTTATTTAGTTATTACAAAAATATTTTTACCTTCAATTTCAACCAAGCAGAAAACCCTTTGTTATGCAAAGTCTCTTTCCTTCTCAAATATAAAGAAAAATTCTTTCTATATATCAATTATTTATGTTACCTATAGATAAAAATAATAATAGTTTAACAAATATTTAAAATTAAAAGAGATAAGATAATATATACATTTACAATTTACTTACTTGATATACTCATCGAACAAATCACAATTGAACAACACTGTGTGATGTGCCATCTATCACTCTTCAAGGCTTAATTTCATCAATGTATATGATCCTGGAATTCCTCATGTTTGAGGAAGTGATGGAAAACTGGGTTCAATTTTCTCATACTATTCTTCTTCATTTCTCATTGGTCTGTTTATTCTTGTAGTAAGATCAGACAAATACATTGAGCAGAAATACATACATTCTTGATCCAAGTAACCGTTCACAATATAACCTTTGTGATAATTCCTATTCCGAACATATTATTTCAATGTGTACATGTTTCTTTCAGTTGGATACATCCAACAGAAAGCAACAGGTCCTCCAAGAAGTATTTCGATCGGAAGATGGACAGTCAGATGCAACATGCATGTAAAAATGATGGAGGGAATATTTTCTCTAACTCACACAAAATTAATGGTGTCTCTGCCAACAATTTTTGCAAGAAGGATTTAGAAAAATTCTTAGCACAAAGATCTCTAAACAAATATCACAACCGAATAACTGAGACTCTTACATTATTGGACAAGAGATGACAGATTGCTATTGGAATCAACTCATGCAAAAGGACGTGATAATCACGAGTCTTCAAAGATTTCAGATTAAACTCTTTTCTGTTGACCCATTTTGATATATTGCTTGAATATCCATCAGGAACTTTAATAGTCTCTATCACTTCCATAAATTGATTTTTTTTTTCAGTAGGTGTCATCACATAAGAAGCACATGGAACTTGCCATTTATTTTCACTGATACAGATAGGATGCAATTCTGGTCTGATCCCCCAATCTACCAAGTCATGCCAAGATTGTAAATAATCTTTTGTCTTCCCCTTGACATTTAGAAGAATCGAAAGCAACATTTCACATATATTCTTTTCAATGTTCATTACGTCTAAACAATGACGTAACAAGTTAGTTGACCAATATGAAAACTCAAAGAATATACTCTTCTCCTTCCAATTGTAACAGGTATCATTGGAAACATTTTCCCTCTTTCTAGATTTCATTACACCCTTCCCAAATGAATAACTGAAATCTTTCAATTCATTAAGCACATCAGTTCCAAACATACGCTGAGGTGGATTGTCAGTCTCTATGGTATTATCAAATTTTCGACGATTATTTCTATATGGATGGTTCATTGGAAAGAATTGTCGATGTCCCATAAAAATAAAACTACGACGATATTTAAGTATTCTCGATCGAGTATTCTTCATACAAATAGGACATGCCACTTTTCCTTTTGTGCTCCATCCAGACATCATTGCATAAGCAGGAAAATCATTGATCGTCCACATAAGTGCAACACACATCTGAAATATGTCTTTTAACATGCATCGTATGTGGGCACACCCACATCCCAAAGAAGTTTCAACTCTTTTATTAAAGGTTTCATGTATAAATCTATATCATTGTCGGGATCAGAAGGTCCATATATCAGTATACTCAAGAAAGTGTAAGGCTTTTTCATACACAACCATGAGGGGAGGTTATAAATGTGTATGAAAACTTTCCATGTGTTGTGTGAAGTAAGCATCTGCCCAAATGGATTAAAATCGTCACATGAAAGACCCAGTCTCACATTACGCATGTCGGCTGCGAATTCAGGATATCGAGCATCAAATCTCTACCATGAAAATCCATCTACAGGGTGAACAAACTCTTCATTATTCTTTTTTCTCTCAGTGTCATGCCATCACATTTTTACTGATATTTCATCAGACATGAAAAGGTTCTATAATCTGGGGATCAATGGAAATTGCCACATTACTTTTTGTGGAACACGAGATGGTGTTCCATCATCTTTTGGCTTCCATAGAGAGGTTCCACATTTGATACAATCATTTCTTTCAGCAGTTTCCTCCCAAAATAAGCTACAATCATTCGGGAAAGCATGAATTTTTTTTTGAGAATCCAAGTTCATCAACTAACTTCCATTCCATATAGTGGTTTGAGGGAATATCTGCATCATCTGGAAGTAATCCCTTCAAGAAGGTAAGAATGTAATCGATTGTAGTATTTGAAATCCCATACATAGTTTTCCCATGAAACAATCGAATTAAAAATTCCAAATTTTTCATTTTACCACGTTGCTGATATACTGGAGTCATCACAAAATCATTCAATTTTTTCACCCTATCAACATCATCATTTTCATTGGACACATCATGTGTGCTTGTATCGGAATCTTGTTGGTTGGACATCCTTTCCTTCTCATGATGCCGAATAAATGGAAACCGATCATATATCAAACTCTCCAATTCAGTCCTATCATTTGGATCATCAACATTTTGAGATTCCATTTTCTCTCCATTGTGATACCACACATAATAGTTTGTTTGGAAACCATATTTGGTTATATGATAGCTAACTACTTCACAAATCAACCAAGGTCTTCCAACACAATTAGAACATGGGCAGTGTATGAAACCACTATCTGAAGCCTTTTCAAATGAAAAATCTAAAAATCTGTTCAAATTATTTTGAAAATCGATTGAAATCTGACCAGTTTCATACATCCAACTTCTATCCATTTTGTAAAAAAATTTCAATAAGTCATTTCAAAGCAATTCAATAATATTGAAGTTCAATCAAAAAAATATTTAGGTAAATAAAAATTGTTTACTTTATATAAAATCATAACTGACACATTACTCTATATGAGAATCATATTAAGAAATACAAAAAAATACAGTGTATATAAGAAAATAAGATACAAAATTTATAATGCCTATATTCAAGGATTGCCCAGTAATATATTGGAAGTCGATCAAGGAATACATAATCCTTAAGGGTCTTGTTGGGAGTACATGAGTTTTATACTTTGACTTATTCAGGGAGATCAGGATGAGGAGTAGGATGAGGATCACATCAAAAGTAGTTATGGCCTCATCAAGTTTCACCTTAACCATGGATTAAAGGATCCTAGGTTTGGGGCCATAGATCATAGGTTGGTAGGGTGTGTTCATTGAATCGTGTTCCAATTGATTTTGGAGAGGGACCTTCAATAGTTATAGGTATGGATTTGATTAAAAACACCTATAAAAAGGATATCCAAGAATTGTGACATCCCAAACCAGGATGCCACTCATTAGTGACCTAAACCTAGATGGCCACTCATTAGAGAGGGACCTTCAAGTTCTATTGTGTTTTATCTCACATACAAATAATGATTTTTGGGCTATCCGGGGTCCAAGGAGGAGGGTGGTGGGCTATCCGGGGTCCAGGGAGGAGGGTGGGGGGGCTGTCCAGGTTCCAGGAAGGGGGGGGGGCTATCCTGGGTCCAGAAAGGTGGGTGGGGGGCTGTCCGGGGTCCAGGGAGGAGGGGGGCTATCCAGGGTCCAGGAAGGAGGGTGGGGGGGCTGTTCGGGGTCTAGGGAGGAGGGTGGGGGGGGGGGGGTTTCCAGGGTCCAGGAAAGAGGGGGGTTGTACTGGGTCCAGGAAGGAGGGGGGTTGTCCTGGGTGGACCTCAAAATACCGAATGGGGTTCCACTCTATAGTTCTGAGAATATATTATCCAAAGATACAAAGATTCCACATGTAAACATGACAACTTTAAATCAGTGCCTACTGTAATTTCATGACATTTAAGGGATATGTGTTTTGTGAAAAGCCTATACATTATAGTGATGTTCGTGAATGATGGTTTTTTGCCCAAATGTGTATGGAATTCAGTAACGAGGATGATTTATTCCATTTAACCAATGTTATAGTGTATGTTTAGGACAAATTCTTACATTTAACCAGTGTTCTAGTTTATTTTTAAGTGAGGTGAGATAGATTCCATGTTAGGCATGTCATTAGAACATGGGTTCTTCCATTTAACTGTGTAGTATTGAATTTCAGGGATGAAAGTGTTTTGACTGAGCTAATTACTACCTACTCCATAGTATGGTCAACACATCATGTGGGCATACCCATGAAACAAAGCCATGTGTAAATGGGACATTTTCAGCACCCCATTTGGCCAAACATACTTTTCACCATAAGGGATTGACCATGTATATTTACATGGCTATCCAAGTCATGTACTGTGTCTACATTCCCAGGACACTAGATTATCGTAGACACCATGTCAACCGTTATACACACCATGTGAACCCTTATACCATATCGTCATTATTACAACCATTAATAACAACTTATTAAACAACATCACTTGTCAAAGATAATAAAATTGAACATAAATCAATAATAATATTGGATATATCAAGTAAAATGAAGTCATACTATCTTACATCCTAAATGACCACCCACAACCATGATTAATGACCACAAAGCTCCCCTTTCAGCCAAATCAAAAGTGAAAACAAAAACACATAGTTGCAGAACAACAAAACCAAGGAATCACTTACAGATTTGATGTGTAGAAGAAATGAATTCCTTGATTGAAGATGGATCGATATGTGGAATAAGTTTGGCAGGAGGAAGATTGGATTTAGGGCACCGATCCAGCGGAGCAGAACTGCAATCAAATAGAGGGGGAACTGGATGCCCGATCTGCATTTAGGGTAAATCTTTCCCAACAGTTTTTAAAAACCATTGGGAATGTATGTTATACCAACAGTTGAGACTAACTGTTGGTAAAAGTGGTATAAATGTGTCCAATACCAACGGTTTACTTAAACCATTGGTAAAAAGTGATATGGATAAGGCCTTTACCAACGGTTTTTCAAAATCATTGGTAAAAGCTTCTATAAAATCTTCTATACCAATGATTTATGAAAACCGTTGGTATACATATCCATTCCCAACGGTTTAGATAAACCGTTGGGATATAAGTGTTGGTAAAAGTGGGATTTTCAGTAGTGGTCCACTAAGATGTTGGCTCAAAATCTCATAAGCAAACAATCAATATCCCAACCCATATAGCATGACCAAAGCCCAATCTGGATGCACAAAAACCCTAGGTGGAGAAATTCCATGAAGTTGTCCCCATCACCACCCAATGATGCACCTCCATCCAACAAGACTCCTATGAGCCATCACTGCCAAATAGGAACATCGGTACTGCACTAGCGTCGTCCATACTTCGCCGAAGATCCAACCATCTACCCATGATCTCTTTGATGATCCATCACACACGCCAACATTGTCTAACTCCATGAGTCTGCTCGCCATTCTTAGTAGTAATTCGAAGTGGCCAGTTCAATGCCTCATAGTTAATCAATGTCTAGGTTCATCACCCCTTCTTCGTCTTCCATTCCACTTCGCCCCGAGTATCCCCTAATCATCCTCTCTTATACCTTCCCCTCAAAATTTGTCTTCAGAGATAGGTAATCTTTATTTTCAGCAATTAGCTTCCTCCAGTACAAGCTATTTATTTTATGAAAAATTTTCAGTCTTCCATGCCCAGTTCTTCAATACATGTTAACATCCTTGTTCCATCATAGAGTGAATTGGAGGATCTTAAATCAAGTGAAAAATAATTTGATAAAATCTCAAGAATTCATCGACAAGGGAAAACAATTGTTTATTAGGGAAATGTTCAGAGTCCATCAATTTTTTAAATGGGACTTGGACTGTATTTTATTATAAATATTTTCATTATATTAGTTTCAAAATTGATTGTATGCCCCTACCTAAGAACTACATGCTTATATTAATAACATTGTTGATCTATGTAGTTGATCAATGCTTTTCCAACCTCACATGGAATCTATATTCAAAGGGAATTGCTTTGTCTTTAACATCTGATCTATTATAAATTATTATCCTGAATTGATTTATTTTTAATCCTTTTTGTTTTCATATAAGGATAAATTTATTGAAAACTACTTATAACACTTTTCACTTATGATAAGTGATTATGTACATGTATTTACCAAATTTCTTATTGAAAAAGTGTTTTTCAACAAGGCTAGAGGATGCTTAATTGGGGATTTTGGAACTACTTTTTCATGGATGAGAAGTTGGGGTCCAAACATTGGGGCCACGTTTTGTGATCCTTATCCTATTGCTCTATTCTTTTTTTCCATGATTTTATTTTCCCATAACATTCTTTTGTTGTTTTCTCTAGTTTTTTTTATATAGAATCATTATGAAGCAATTTAAAATATTATTACCACTTGCATCTCTTGGAGGTTAAATATACTATGATATGTTATAAAAGTTAATAATATATAAGATTAAGGGATATTTGAGTATTTTATCATTAGAAATCAATAGTCATACCTCCTTTAAAATTGTTTTCTATATGTCCATTTAATGAACATGTCTATTTCTATAGATTTTAACCTTGTTATTTATTATAATGATTTTAAGAAATAAAATGACTATTTTTATTAAGTTATATCTCCATTCCTTTTTATCAAACCTATGATAGACCAAGGGTGTGCTTAGTAATGATTATCCATTACTACAAAACTGGGTTTCCGCAACACCACCCTTTATCATCGTTTTTTTAGCATTGTTAAAGGGGACCCCTTTATCAGTGCTTTTTTTAGTAGCGCTGATAAAGTGGGGGTTTTATCAGCGCTTTTTCCTAGCACTGATAAAGTTTATATTTAAAAAAAAATCAGGAAAAATAATATATTGATATATAAGTATATTTATATTGATATAAATATAATATATATATTTTTAAATATGTTTTAGATAAGTATAAATAGATTATTACATTCAATATATAAAAATTTTAGTGAAAATAGCTTTAAAATATTTTAAAAAATATTATTAATTAATAATTTTCTAATTATCATTGACTAATAATCATTTAATAACAATTTTAAGACACAAAAAATAAAAAAAAATTAATAAAAGATATAAAATAAGTTGAAAATATAACTCAAACTTCAAACGACCATAACTTTTGATCCGGGTGTCCGTTTGAGCTCTACAACATATCAAATTGAAGCCCGCGATGAGATATACATGCTAATATATTTAAGGGAACCTTCTGTCACATTTTTCAAGGCCAAAAAAGTCCTATAAAACCTCCAAAACTGAGTTTTTAGTCGGGATATCCTGATTTTTTAATATTCAAATAACTGTAACTTCTAATCCGAATGTCCGCTAGGCCTGTACCACATATCATGTCGAAGATTGTTTCATTTTCTTTGATTATACTGGTTGTGGAGTTAAAACGGACTTCTAAATTAGAGTTATGGTCATTTTAACATTCTATGGTTTTCTGAGATACACACATATATGTATTTATTCATAAATATATATATATATTCGTGTGTGCGTGTCTATCTGTCTGTGTGTGTATGTTGTATATATGTATGTATGTATATATATATTTATTTATAAACACACATAAAAAAACACATTTTATAAATGTATTTAAAAATAATCTTATAAATATATATTAATATACAAATAAATATACATATAAAAAATTATAACTAAAAAAATATATAAATAGATATAAATATATATTAATATACGAATAAATAAATATATATTAATATATGAATAAATATATATGTATTAATATAACTAAATATATTTATATTAATATGAATCTATATTAATATTTGAATAAATATAACTATATATATATATATAAATAGATATATCATTAAATGGAGAAAAAAACTAAATGGCATAGTGGTAAAGGTGAAATCACGCAAGGGGGGAGGTCTCGAGTTTGAGTTCTGGTGGAAGCATGGGCGCGCAGGCAAGTGCAGCGTGCGGGGAGAGAGGGAGGGGGCCCCACCTAACATTGATAAAGGGGGGGTCAAGCACTGTTAAAATCTCCCCACAATAATATATTCGTTTTAACTTTTTTTTTTTGACTTTTATCAACGCTTAAAAAAAGTTACGATAAAAGGGGTCTTTTATCAGTGCCAAAAAAAGCTCTGATAAAGGACCTTTTTATCAGTGCTTTTTTTAGCGCTGATAAAAGAAACCTTTTATTAGTGCTTTTTTTTAGCACTGATAAAAATGGCCTTTATCAGCGCTTTTCTGAGCGCTGATAAAAGGGACCCCCTTTTATCTTCACCTCGATTAACAGTGCTTTTCTAACGCTGTTAATGCCCTTTTATAGCGCTGATAAAGACCATATTTGCAGTAGTGATCTAAGTGTTTATAACACTTATCACTTTAGAAACTGTTTCAAAAAATCAATCTTTATTACATTTTGTAAAAAATGTTTACTATTGTAAAAAAAATTTACTCTTATATTTCTAAAGAAAACAACATGTTACTAATTTTTTTTAATTTTCAAATTTTAAACACTTACACACTTGCTATGAGGTTGTGTTTGATATCACTTTCTAAAAACTTTTTGTAGCACTCATCAATCATGATAATAATATTGAAAGAATATGTAGTGTTTGTTTTATTCCTAAAAATCCATATACACTTAATGTCATGAACCAACCTAGGTCGGCCCTAAACTGGTCACCGGAGCCGATCCGCGGCAAGGCCCGAGAGGCGTTTCTGATCCTCCCAGGCTGACGAAAAGTGCTAGGGAATCAACAGAGAATGAATGGAAATGATTTCACCCAAAGCAAATAAATAAAACAACAGAAATAATAAAGAGTAGTGTAGAATAAATAAACCAAATAAAGTGACTAAACAATAATAAAAGAAAATAAAACTAACCGAACTCGATGTCCAAACTAACTCCATGTGACCCCACGGGTCACTCACCAATTCAACGATCAAGCATTTCCCAAGGTGAGCGCACCCAAGATGGATCCTACATAGACACTAAAAACAGAAAAGAACTATAGGCGTAAGTATTAAAACTCAGTAGGCTAGCCCTATATCTATTCCCAATGCACTACCTTTAAAATAAAAGAAACACCATTTCAAGTTTGAACTACAATTTATAAAAGTAAGTTTTCTGACATATTTTACTTGAAAACAAAGTACGAACCATTGCCCTTAACCATTTTCAAATCTAGATTATTTTTATTAGTTTCAATGAAATTTTCAAAAGTAAAGTGGTGTCTACATTTTCATATTTATACAAAGAAGGTAAAACACTTTCCCTTGGAAAGAATTTCTAAAAACCTAATCAAAACCAGCTCACCACTTTCCAATAAAAACAATACACAAAGATGCACAATAGGAATCACACAGTAAGGGCAATGTAGGTATACATACAAGCATCATAACCACTACTGCAAGAAATAAAATCAAAATAGACATGGGTGAACCTATAAGATCAAGAATATTCCAGAAGACACCAATAAATGAGACCTCATCCTCATTGAAATGTCACACATGATGAAATCCAAACGCTCAAAACGCTCGACCATCCTTTCTCAGGCAGGCCGAGGGAAAATCCCATAGAAATGAACCCAAACATATCCACCTACTATGGACCACTAGTCAGTACCATAACCTACCAGTGTGATAATAATTCTCATAATATTCTCTTAATATGCTAGGTTCCCATGTCTCAAGGATTTAAAAAGGGGGCGAGCCAACTGATGCTAGCCGAGCATCCAATCAAAGTATACATAATAATAATGCACAACAGGTCTCATCCCGAGTCTCCCCCAGGACCATTCTCATGCCTTAAGATAAAACAATTATAATGGTTTTTAACCAAAGAACCCTAACAATGGATTCTAAGAATCCCCTAACAAGGACCTCCCACCAATTTCATACAACTGAGGTATGAGGAAAATCCAACTGGGGTTTTCATAATAAACAGTTTTCACAAATTTCACGAAATGGCCAAATGGGCCCTTAGACATTCACAAACAAAATCTTATCTCAAAATGCAAACACTTTTTCAAAAGTGGGGTCTGGAACACCATTTACACTCAAAAACATTTATAACCATTCTTCAAAACATTTCCCATCAAACCGATTTAAAAACCACAACTACTCCTTTTAATTTAAAATCATAAAAAACATTTTTCACAAAACCCATGTTTACCAACACACACAAACACTCACAAAGGGGTGAAAGCTCACTAAAACACTTTGAAAACCGAAACTCACTCCTTTATAAATCCCAAACCATTACAGAAACCATTTAAGGAACCCAAAACCACATTTTTCATGTTTCCACCACATTTATAAATTCAAGGCAAATCAATTTCTATTTAATACAAAACAAAGCATAACCACCCAGTATCCACAACTCAACAAAATACACTATTTAAAACCATTCACAAAAACACCCCAAAACATTTTTCATTACACCATGGAGAAAATTTTTTCACAAAAATGCCAAATGGACCATTTATCAGCGTCACATGCAACAAGTTCTAAAACAATTTCTAATTAACACTCAATAAAGTGAAAAACAAAAATTTCATGCTTTAAATTGATTTAAGGTGTTAAAACTCATTTTAATTGTCATAAACTATGTGCTAATTTCAACACGAATTTTGTTTTCCAAATACTATGTGTGCACATTTATGATGAAATAACACTAATATTACAAGGAAATGAATAAATCACAATTGGATACTAAGAAACTCATCCAAGGATCATACAACACATATTTAGAATATAACTAAGGTGTGAAAAACATGAAATCAAAATTTCTTAAATTATAAAGGTGGGTGCAAGGGAGACCTACCTCGAGATCAAAGCACAATGACAACGCAACCTCGGAACCAAGGCGCGACAACAATGACCACTCGGAAACACCTCGTGTGGGTCCTAAAATGCTAACTCTATCAAAATAAATATTAATGAATAAAAACCATAATAAAACTAAGAAAAATGACACAACCCAAGGGAGGAGGGTATACCGAAGGAAGTGGTATTCGCGCCAGAAGGAGCGACACACTGGTAGGGGATTGCGTCGACAGCGACGACACACCAGAGGAGGGAAGGTAGGAGGTGGCTCGCCGGTGTTGCGTGCGCCAGTCGGAGGAGGTTTGTGCAATTAGAAGCGGGTCGACCAGGGTTGCGACTAACCGGGAAAAAGGGTGCGGTGCTGTTGAGGGGTGCGCGCCAGCTGAGAGCTGCCCAGAATGGGAAGCGCACCAGGGGAGAAGCTGGTACTGGTGGAAATCCCACCTATACTAACAGTTATTTCCCAACGGTTTGCAAAAACCATTGGAATAAGGAGGCTATACCAGCAGTTCTATGAAACCATTGGTATACATTAATATAAGTTGGTTTTACCAACAGTTTTAGTGGGCCGTTGGAAAAACCTAGCTCAATATCCAACGATTCTTATGAATCTTTGGGATAAAACTACCTAAAATGTGAACCTCCTCCCATCCCGACTTCCCCTCACGTCGTTCCCCCACTTCTCCATAGTGAACCACTCCTCTCCATCCTAACTCCCCCTCGCCACCGCTCCCATCTCGACCCCCCTCGTCACTACTCGCAGCTCACCGCGCTCTCCCCTCCTCCCATTTGAACTCCCCCCCGCCGCTCGCCGCTCGCCGCTCATCCTCGCTCATGCATCCCCCTCCTTGTCCTCCTCTAGTAGAGCATCCCCTCCAAGGTAGCACATCCCCCCTAGGTCGAGATTTTCCTCACCGGACACTAATACCCCCTAGGTCGAGCTTTCTCTCACCCGACGTGAATCCCCCCTAGGTCGAGGAGGTCGAGCATCCCCTCTGGTGGTCGGGCATCCCTACTAGATCGAGGATCCCCTCTGGCCGATCATCCCCTTCTATGTTTCCAGTATTCTTTGGCAGTAAGTCCCAAATCTTCTTCTGGTATGATTAATTGATTCATTATTTAGTTTGAGTTTTGTTGATTAAATTTGTATCATTTCATATTGTTTCATTCATCTATGATATATGATTGATTTTTGTTTTCTCAAAACATAAAAATAGTTATCATTATAGTGTTTGTAGATATAAATCATTGGAAGTTCACATAGAAGATACAATGAGAACATTATTTCTTTGCGATTTAGGTTATGATGTGTTTCTAGTTTCATAAAGAATATCATATTCTATGTGAAATCATTTGGAGATCATAAAAATGTTAAGAATATTTTATGTGTAGAACTATTCATACCACTAATAATTTTTGGATGTCGTTGTCATGTGAATGGAGTGTTATAATTTTCAACTGAAAATGTTATCTAATGCATACTATTTTAATATGTACATGATGCATGTGAAGGGAAATTGGTTTGTGGATAAATGTATTTTTCTTTTTGGATTCACATATAGTTGAATGGGTAACCATATTTTATTAAATTATAAAGTGTTATCTAGATGCAAAGTTCCCTATAAATATGGTATTAACTCATGGGAAATGTGTTGAAACTTTTTTCAATGGAATAACAACACTAAATGAAGGATTCATTTTGAAAAAAACTTTTCCTTGAAAAATATATATATGTTAAGTGCATGTTATGTGACATTTCCATTTGAGTGTTTTTTTATATAAAAAAGTATGGTAATAAGGTGTGTTTATCAACTTCTAAGTTATAACACTGATTAAGGATTTTTTCTACTGAATCACTTTTCTTTGTAGACCAAAACTGTTTGATTTTTTTTTCATTTTCTTATTTCTCACATTCTAAACATGTTTATGTTGAGGAGGGTGGGGTCTGTCCAGGGGGTGGGGGTGTCCACGGGGGTGGGGAGCTGTCCATGGGGTTAGGGGCTGTCCAAGGGGGTAGGGGATGTCCAGTGGGGGGGGGGGGTGTCTAGGGGGGGATGTCCAAGGGGGTTGGGGGTGTTCAAGTGGGTGGGTGGGGGTGTCCAGGTGGGTGATGGGGGGGAGGTCCAGGTGGGTGTGTGTGTGTGTGTGTGGGGGGGGGGGGGGTTGTCCAGGGGGTGGGGTGGGGGGATGTCCATGGGGGTGGGGGTGTCTAGGGGGGTGGGGGTGTTCAGGGGGTGGGGGGCTGTTTGTGGGGGTGGGGGTGTCTAGGGGGGTGGGGGGTGTTCAGGGGGTGGGGGGGCTGTTCGTGGGGGTGGGGGTGTCCCGGGGGGGGGGGGGTGTTTAGGGGGTGGGGTGGTGTCCAGGGGGTGGGGGGGGGGGGGGTTGTCCAGGGGTTGGGGGGGATGTACAAGGGGGTTGGGGGTGTCTAGGTGGGTGTGGGGTGTCCATGGGGGTGGGGGGATATCCATGGGGGTGGGGGTGTCCAGGGGTGGGGGTGTCCGGGTGGTGGGGTGGTGTCCAGGGGGGTGGTGGGGCTATCCAGGGGATTGGGGGGGGGAGGGCTATCCAGGGGTGGGGGTTTCCAGGGGGTGGGGGTGGGGTGTCCAAGGGGATTTGAGGTTGGTTTATTTTGCCCTCTTTGTTTGACCCAATTTAATTTGGGGATTTTGGTGATTTATGTGCCCATGAAAAATCTATATTAGGTATGAATTGCATGAATAAGACTAATTTCATGATCGACTAGAACCCAAATGAATGAAATTGTCCAAGATAATATAAACAAAAACAAGACAAACTAAATCTAATGGAAATGTCCCAAACAAACTTGTATAAAACAAAATCAAACTATGTTGAAACTTGAGCCAAACTGATTATATACCATTAATAGAAAGAGTAATTGTTAATTAATAGGAATGTACGATTTGATATTATTATTTTGAAACATGGATTTGTTTCCCCCTTGTTGCAGGAACATGATTTGACCCATGGGGTGTTGTGGTTCTTATATGTTGGGCGGTGACATGTATAGTCACAGGAGACAAGTATGTTTTAGTTTAGTTTTTATTTTATTTTCTTTATCACATTGGCCACTTAGGTATTTTACTGCTTTCTATGGACAAAGAGTAGTTATATTCTACGAAGGGGCTACAAGGGGTTCAGATTGATTCAGTCCGCTGACTTTGATCTGAGGTAAGATTTTATGGTTACTACTTGTTTCGCACCTCATGTATTTGGGTATTTCGGTGTTTTTGACTCCATATTATGGTTTTGGCAGGGCGTTGGATTGTTTCATGTTGGTTTGGGTGTATTTAGTTCTCTTCTTCCAATCAAGGTAAGTTTTTAATGCCGTTTGTTGGTTTCTCACTGGTTATTTAGCATCCTTTATGTGTTTTAAGGTTCCCAATATCCTTTGTGTAGTGTGTTGATCCCTGCTCACTGGTTTCAAGTCACCAAGTCAAGGGCGACTCGCCTGCGTGTGCATATATAAGTATATGTATGTGGGTTCCCCCGTTACATGTATAGTCACCCATGGTAGTGATTATGCACGTATGGGGATAGGTGTGCCAATGTGTATATATATATGCATACGCAGGTGAGTGAAGACTGGTATATTCATATAAGCATATGTGCAAGGATCCCTTTGCACATGCTCATGGATATGCGGGTGTGTGCATAGGGGCTAGGCGTCCTTGCATGTGTGTGAAGGTGCATATACCCAGTGGGGGAGCAACAACTTTTAGTTAGAAAGCTCCAAGAGCTGAAGTGGATGGCTTGGTTCCACTTTGAGGTAGGGTCCCTCTCCTAGCCTCTTTAATTCAAGAATGCTTTAAATTAAATTTATCTTCTTTCTTAATTCTACTTAATTATATTGAATTTCATATCTTTAATAAATGTTCTTTAATATAATTGTTTCATTTGATAAATAAAGTCATGTTTTTATAATAAAACCCCTCCAACGGAGGTGCACTATCTGTGAAAACTCATAGTGATAGTTATGTTGATCTAGTTTCTTAATTTATTGCATTTGATTTGTGCTAAATGAGTTTTAGAATAAATGTTAAATATAATTAAATGAATTTTTTGATAAATCAATGCCATGATTTTATAATAAAACCCCTCCAACGGAGGTGCACTATATTCTAAACCAAAGAATAGTGATGGTTATTTGTATCATGTTTAGATTTGGTTTGAGTTTTCCATATGTCTCTTGTTGGTGTTTGTTTTGTGGTATGTTAGTTTTTGTTTTATTTGAATAATATAAATTGGCCTATTATACTCGTTTAGATCAAATGACATTGCCCGATTAGGCATATGTCTTGACCATGACACTTTCCTTTTCACCCTTTGAATATTATAAATGAAATCGCCATGTTTAGGCGAAGTGAATGAATTTGTAAATGGTTTGTTTAGGGTGTATGATTCTTTTCCATCATTTCGTTTCCCTTTAGAAATTACGTCATTGTGCCGCTCACTACAACCTTCCGACGATCCCTTGTTATAACATATTAAATATTTGATTTGTTCTATCATGTCTGTTATGACCTTATCTTATGGCGAAACCCATTTCGGGTGTTTGCCTGGACCGGGCCAACACGCCGCGGGGTGTCATCCTAGACTGGGCCAACACGCCGCACACCGCGGTCACGCCGCAGTCACACCAGGGTCACGCCGCGGTCACGCCGCGGTCAAGCCACGATAATGCCGTGATTTGGCCCTACTCCAGGACGACACCCCACTGTGGTTCGCAGTCCTATCAGAATTCAATGTATGGTACCTAGATAGAGTTTTAGATACATTACCCACCCATAGTTAATGGGGAGGGAGGTCCTCAGGTATCAAATCTTTGGATTGAGTCTCTCATGAAAATATTTAGTCACCTGTAGACAACATTGGAGACGAGGGTGAAGCTTTCTACTTGTATTCTACAGGAACCATATAAGTGCTTGAGGGACATCATAGTAAATGTTGGATAATAATAAGACTTGAGAATACTTTTATAATGATATTTTTATTTGGAAAATTGTCCTTCATAGTTTGATATTTTTATGATCCTGATGATCTGATGAGTGTTTTGACCCTTGTAGAGAAAATGCTTCTACATTATCTTTTTTTTTGTGTGAGAATAGTAAACAACACACACCTCATATAGTGTAGTTGGAGCTTTCTACAACAATGGGGAATCTAACGGATGATCAGATTTGTGATAGTATTCAATGAGTCCTGTGATCAATGTTGAGACTGACTAATCATAATTTCTGCCAGCGGGGCGACGACCAGAATGTTGCCCCGCCTCCTCCCGCTCCCTTCGCTCCTGGTCGGAAGATGCTGCCCCGCGGATGTCATTGGACCGAGCCAACACACCATGGTCATGCTGCGGTCACGTCGCGGTCACGCCGTGGTCACGCCGCGATCAAGCCGCAGTCAAGCCATGGTCACGCCGCGATCACGTCGTGGTATGCCGTGATTTGGCCCTGCTCCAGGACGACACCCCAAGACGGTTCACAGTCCTATCGGAATTCGATGTATGATACCTAGATAGAGTTTTAGATACATTACCCACCCATAGTTAATGGGGAGGGAGGCCCTCAGGTAGAAAATCTCCAGAATGTTGCCCCACCTCCTCCTGCTCTCTTCGCTCTAGACAGGAAGATATTGCCCCGCAGATGTCATTGGACCAGGCCAAAACACCGCGGTCATGCCCCAGCCACCTGCAATCCATCCCACACCAGCCACCACACCACCCCCACCCCCAGCCTCCTGCAAAACACTCATTCCAGCCCTCTTCCACCTGCAAAATAGCCCCAACCACCAGTTCCAGCCCTCACCAGCCCCAACCTCCTACATCCCAGCCTGCACCAGCCCTTACCACATGCCCAACAACCCCCAACCACCTGAAATCTAGACCACACCAGCCCCTACCACCTATTCCAGCCTGCACCAGCCCCCTACCATCCCCCTACCGCCTGCCTTCCCGCCTGCACCAACCCCTCCATCCCACATTCTAGCCCACACCAACCCCGTACCACCTAAAAAACAACCCCATACCACATGTTCCAACCTGCACTAGTCCCCTGATAGCCCCCTACCACCTGTATTCCAACCCGCACCAGCCACTCCAGCCACTCCATCCCAAACCAGCCACAGACACCAACCACAATAGCTAAAAACCCTAGCCCCTGCACACCACCAGCCTGCACCCAGCTCCACAACAAACCAGCACCCCATCCACCAGAAAACCACTGCCACTACATATAGCCAAAACAACCAGCCTACAAAACCAGTACTCCATCCCCCATCCAAACCACACCTCCAGTATAGAAAAAATAGCAGGCTACCCCTAGAGGAAGCTAGCGAAGAACCTTTCCAAAGAAAATTCCTAAGGGTGGATTCAATGGATTTTACCACTCTATTAGGTAAAATTAAGTGATAACACCAATAATCTTGCATACTAAAAAGAACCTATTGAACAAGCTATAACCACCCAACATAGGAGAGAGAGTTATTAGTCCAAACTTTAACTCTTCAAACAATTTTCTCTTCCAAGACCACACAATCAGAAGCTCTAAGCTTGGAAGTGATGAGGAGAAATCCCACATAACAAAGAGGAAGAGAACCCTTCCTAACAACCATAACAACCTCAATAGAATCACAAACATCAGGAGAGATATCGGCCATAAACATTAGGGACTTTGAAAGATTAACATTCAATCCAGACAGGGAAGAAAAAAGACCCAAAGCATGATTCAAGACTAAAACTGAATCCAAATCACCATAAGAAAAGAAGATAAGGTCATATGCAAAACAAAGGTGAGAAATAAAGGTTTTACCACATTGCCAATGAAACTTGTAAGCATATGAAGATGAAATAAGGGAGTCCAGGATGCACGAGAAAAACTCCATGAAAATCACAAAAAGGAAAGGAGAAAGCAGATCCCCTTTCCCGAGCCCTCTTTTCCCCAAAAAGTAGCCATGTAAACTACCATTAATTTTCACAGAGAACATTGTGGTAGAGACACATCTTTTAACCCAAGAAGAGAACCTAGCCGGAAAGCCGAGCAGATCCAAAGCATCCCATAAGAAGTCCCACCTGATCAAATCAAAATCTATGAATAAATTGATCATGAAGGCACACCTAGGAACCCCAGAATCAAGATAGTAGCCCCAAAATAATTCCTAGGTAACAAGATTCTTAGGATGAATTGGTTTTTGTACTGAAGGTTGAGGATTTCATCTTTAGATTTATGAGTCTCTTAAGGTTATTTTTATAACCGTCCTACTAGAGGGTCCGAGTTATAAGTAGTGGAAGTCTATTATTCAGACTAAGCCAGACAAAGACTATTATTGGAAAATTTTCAAGGAATTTTTCATTTAGCATTATTTCATAATGAAGTGAAGATACTGATGGCTATAGAATTTTCTAGGATCCAGTAAAGAGATGAAATAGTGTTCGAGTACAAAAATCATTTTATCTATTTGGTTCCATACATTCCTAATCTAGACTTGGACGATTCCTTAATGGCTTGTTTGTTTGAGTAAAGTCTCTGATGACTTGTATCTAGATGTTTCTTCCTTTGGACTCCACTTATATAGAGTGATTGTGTGATAAGATATCAATGTTGATGCAAGATTAGTAGGGTCAACTATACTATTGCACTTTTGACTTCCAGCCGGCAGCCACTGTAGAACTTTTGACAAAGGTGGACGTCGTTTACTGTAGCGACGCAGACTTACTATTCAGAACAGTGGATCATCTTCTCCATATGTAGCTTATTTTTGGGTTAAGTTTTCTAACCTGAAAAACTCTGTAATTTGTGCTCCCGATTTTTAGTGAGAATTCTGCCTCTTCGTGGACGTAGGGATTATTCCCGAACCACATAAATTTGTGTGTTCTATGTGGTTTCTTTCCTTTTTAATTTTATTTCATTTCTCATTTATGTCATTGTGACTCTTGACGATTCTGCAACAAGTATTTCATGTTTCTTTTATTCCTGGGTGTGGTGGAGGAATCTCCAATAAGGGAAAAAGGAAGTGTTATGTCAGACCTTATAAGTGGTAGTTTAAAAACTACATATTTTTTTCTCACTGGTTTATTCTAGGATAAAATACATGGTTTTATATCAGTGCCAAAAAGTGGGACATAAGAAACTTTATTTTTAGGATCATCAGAGGTATTTTTTGTTAGACAACCAGATGGAGTCTAAACAATGTGAATATATTGGGTTACATGAATCGATTTAGACTACCAGATGGGGTATTTGGGATACTAAATCCATTGAGGAAATTCATATTTGTTTTGTTATATTGGTTAATATCTTAACTATCCAGAATAAAATTTTGGCTGTACTGGGAAAACAGGAAGGCTGCTGTGTAGTGGCTGGAAGCCTGGGGGTGCAGGGGGGTCTGCAGGGCAAGGGGGAGGGTGCAGGTGGGGTTTCTAGGAGGGGTTGTCCAGGGGGGGGGGGGTGTCCAAGGGCTATCCCGGGGGGGGGGGGGGGGTCTGCAGGGCAGGGGGCAGGGTGCAGGTGGGGTGTCAAGGAGGGGTTGTCCAGGGGGTGTCCAAGGGCTGTCCGGGGGGGGGGGGGTCTGTAGGGCAGGGGGAGGGTGCAGGTGGGGTGTCTAGGAGGGGTTGTCCAGGTGGGGTGTCCAAGGGTTGTCTAGGGGGGGGGGGTCTGTAGGGCATGGTGTATGTGAGGTGTCTATGAGGGGCTATCCAGGTGGGGTGTTCCAAGGGCTGTCCGGGGGGGGGGGGGGGGTCTGCAGGGCAGGGGTGCAGGTGGGGTGTCTAGAAGGGGATGTCTAGGTGGGGTTTCCAAGGGATGTCCGAGGGGGGGGGGGGGTCTACAGGGTAGGGGAGAGGGTGTAGGTGGGGTTTCTAGGAGGGGTTGTCCGGGGGGGGGGGTTCGGGGGGTCTGTAGGGTAGGGGGCAGGGTGGAGGTGGGGTGTCTAGGGGGGCTGTCCAAGGGGGGTGTCCAAGGGCTGTTGATAAAACACAATTTTATTGAATATTTTATTGATTATAGATGATATAATTTCCTTACATTATGCTAAATATGTTCAATTATGAAATATTTGGGATTAGACCATTCATTTGCAAATTTGATGAAAATTTCAGTTTCACCCTTTTAAAATTCACTGTAGTATTTTGGGCATAAATATTTTTCTGTAAATTATTTTGACTTAAAATTTTGTAACTATGTTCCTGACTTAATGGGATACAACTTCTATTCAGGAAATGTGATCTGGATCGGGCATTTGAGTGGAGTAAAGGGGACATGAAGACAAAGATGGACTGAACTATCTAGACTGGACATCACTTCACCATTTGGGCCGTATCTTCTTCATCCGAGCTTGGATTGGGCCAAAATTTTGAGGTAATCTCAAGGATATGATTATTCACAAATAATCCTACTATCAGGCTGGACAATTCACGCGTTTTGGAGGTCAACTATGCAGTGCAAGTGGGATTAAAATATTTGGCCGAATTTCCCTTTCACATTTAATAAAGTTTTGTAACCCTAGCCCTACCTAAATCTATTTAAAGGATGAGGCTTTGGGAAGGTGTGAATGAAAGGGTGTCTCTTGGGAACCTCTCACAAATCTTGGAAGAAGTAAGTATTTTTTCAAACCTATCTTCCAAAAAGGCTCTCCCACTACTGAAAAAACGACCTATACCCACGGTTCAAAACCGTGGGTATAGCCCCCAAAACCACGGGTATAGCCTATATCCAAGGTTTTGGGAACCTTGGGATGGAATGAAGTCGGGATAGGGGTCTTGACTTATACCCATAGTTTGGTAGAACCGTGGGTATAGGTGTGTCACACACCAACACCCTACTGTACAGCATGGCAGGGAAGTTACCCCACAGTTTTCAAACCGTGGGAAATTTAAGTTTCAAAAATCGCGGGAACTGGGTTTCGAACCCACACCACACGCACACACTCAGCGCCGCAACACAACAACAGACCAACTGAGCTGACATATTTATATGTATATACAGATAATTTTATTATAATATATTAATACCAATGCTATTCTCTAAAAAACGTGACCAGCGGGTTTCGAACACGCGACCTGGAGGGACGGAGTAGAGTGGCAAACCAAATATGCTACGAGGATTATGTTTATATAATTATACAATTTTATACTTATATTAATATTGTCAGTATATTTGAAAATTTACCGTGCCGAGATTCGAACACCGCACTTCACATAATAGAGTGGAGAACTAAACCAATGAAGCTACCGAATTTATGTTAATAAATATTGGTATCCGTATAATTATATTATTTAAGACATTGTCCCCGCATAAAATTTATTTCGTCCCATGCAATTTTTTTCCCATTTTCCCCCCGCTATAATGCGGGAAACCTATACCCACGGTTTTGAAAAACTGTGGGTATAGGTCTTTGAAAAAAATACCCCCTATACCCACGGTTTTGGAAAAAACGTGGGGATAGGTCTTCAAAAAAAAAATATGCCCACATTTTTGTCAAAAACCGTGGGTATAGGGGACCTATACCCACGGTTTTGGAAAACCATGGGTATAGGACCAATTTCCAGTAGTGTCCTCTCCCACCTCTTTGTATTTCTTTTCTTTCATGTTTGTATCTTGAATTTTTCTTCAATTAATATTCTGTGTTATTCCCTTTTCTTATTCTATTAATCTTCCTAATTGGGTTGGAATCAAGAGTGGAGACAAGATTGGGTTCTACCCTTTCAATCCTTTACTCATGCAAAATATCTCCACGGTGACCACACCGCCCATGGAAGAGTACTTTTCTTAGTGATCAATCTATCTTCTACCCTCTTCATTTAATTATTTTGAATCATTGAGATTCTATAATTCACTTAATATGATCCATGAATTGTGTTTTTAAATTATAAGAAACTAAGCAAGCAATTGAACAATTAACACAAAAACACGTGAGGTCGAGATTTTGTGTAAATTGTGAGAGCGCGATCTTAATCGGTAATACAAGATCACAAAAGATAAATTTGTAGAGTTAAAATATAATCTCTAAACACAATTAATCCTAATTTTAAAAATGGATATATGCTCTAATTAACCACTGACCATAAGCTAACCTTAGAACAATAATCAAAGTAGGGTGCTGCAATTTCATGTTCCGAAGCTAGCCTAGGGTTTAAGTAATTTCATCTTTGTGGTTAAGTTAACTCTCGTAGGGTTCGAGGGTTAACAAATTAGGGGATCATAATTAAGTGGATATTGATTTAAATTATAATTATTAATAAGTAAATGAAGAGGTAGAGTTAGATCGATTATGCCTTTTAAAATATTTTCTAAAAAAATATCTTCTTGTTGCGTCTTTTTAATCGAACTTCATTTCAAAATTAAAAACAAAAAAATACAATCTTCTTCCAGAAAACTTCTTCTAGTTTTATAAATTATAAAAAACCCCCATAATTTCAATTAGTTTTCTTAATTCATTTTATTTTATTTTCAAAATACCTTTAATAAGTTGTTAAATTTACTTCCTCCTTTGAGAGACGACCTTGGTCAGCCACTCTGCTGCACCTAAGTAACCCGAAACCAATCATCATTTGAAAGTGACCATGACAACACTCTTTCAAATTGGCTCCATTTATAGGGAGGAAAGTAATTATTTCAACCAATTAGAGGTATTTATTTTATTTTACATTTTATTCTCTTCCTCTCTTCTTTCTTCCTTCTTTACCCAATCTGAATTTTTATTTTCTTCTTCTTTTATTTTCTTCTATTTCTTTTTGGACCATCAAATCAAACTTCTCATTTTTATTTTAATATGGTCCACTTTTATTATTTTAATTTTTATTTGATTTATGACATGAACTAATCCCAAATATCTCCTATATATTGACCCTGAGATTGAACGCAGCCTTAGGTATTGAATCAGACATTCTCAGTCTACGAGAAGTTTCAACATTCAAACAGTTGGAGAATTTATCCACTCCAAGAACATTGAAATTGGAAACAATTCTAATTATAACTTAAAACAAGAACCAATGGATGAAAATAATAGAAATTAATTTAATAGAACTATTCGATAATTGGCTTCACCAGATATTAACTATCAACCAAATTGTATTGCATACCCGAATCTCGAATCGGACTTTAAACTGAAATCTAGGTTAATTCATATTCTTCCAAAGTTTCATGGATTATCTGGTGAGGATCCAAACAAACATTTAAAAGAATTTAATGTGGTTTTCTCAACCCTTAAACCTAGAAATGTTTCTGAAGATCAAATCAAACTAAGAACATTCCCATTATCACTTGATGGAGCTGCAAAGGACTGGATGTATTATTTACAACCTGAAGATGTAACTTGTTGGAATGATTTAAAACATATTTTATTGCAAAGATTTTTTCTAGAATCAAGGATGACTTCTATTCATAAATAGATCTCTGGGATAAAGTAATCCCAAGGGGAGTCAATGTATGAGTACTGGGAGCGATTCAAGAAGTTTTGTGCAAGCTGCCCACATCACCAAATCAGTGAGCAACTCCTTATCCAATACTTCTACGAAGGAATCACACCTATGGATAGAAAAATGGTGGATGCTGCGGATGGAGGAGCATTTTTGTACAAGACACCAGTAGATGAATGTGCGTTGATCGACAAAATGGCCCAAAACTCCCAACAATTTGGTGATTAAGGTACACCACATGTCAGGGGAGTACATCAGGTAAGTCCTTCTTATCTTGTGAGTAATTTGATTGATACCAAGTTAGAATAATTGAAAACTATGGTGAGGCATATTGATTTGGATCAAAATACATCCCAACCCCTTCCTTCAAGGCCTTGTGGAATTTTCACCAAGACGAGCCACCCAACTGACTGTTTCCCCCAACTACAAGAAACAGAAGATTGCGCAATAGTGTTTCCTAGGAGACCATTTCAGCAGCATAAACAACCATATCCCCAAAAGAAGCTTGATTCCTTTGAACCAACATACAACCAATGATGGAAGGATAAAACAGACATGAGGTATGGATCTGGACAATAACAAAGGCCCCCCTTTCAACAAAACTTCCAGCAGCCTCTGCCTTACCAGCAGAGTTTCCAACAACCCCAAAGGAGATTTAAAGCCCAAACATCAACAAGAAAACAACAAGGTAATACCCCATCCAAGGTAGATTTGAATACTGATTATATTTTGAAACAAATTGTTCTTAATCAACAGAATGAGATGAAGAGTCAAGGTTCGGAGCTGAGGGAGTTGAAGACTCAAATGAGCCAGATTGCCACCGCCCTCCATGAACTGGTAAGTAATAATTCTGGAAATATACCTTCCCAACCTACTCCAAATCCAAAGTGGAATGTCAGTTCCATCGTATTGAGAAGTGGGAAGCAAACAACTGATACTTCTCCACCTACCATTCCACCGGGATTCACCCCAAATCCGGAGAAGACCCATTCAAAACTGGCCGATGAGAAACCCAAGGAGAAAGATAAAGGTAAGAAAATGATTAATGATATTTATCCTAAACCCATTCCTTTTCCAAACATGGTTGTTCAAACCAAGAAGATGGCTGAAGAGGCAATTCAAAAGGAGGTTTTGGACACATTCAAGCATGTAGAGATCAACATACCTCTACTTGAAGCCATTAAGAAATTCCTAAGGTATGCCAAATTCTTAAAAGAAATTTGTACCAATCAAAGAGGGCTAAAGGGAAATGAGAGGATAAATCTTGGAAGGAATGTGTCATCACTCATTACACCAACTCTAGCGGTGCCAACAAAGTGCAAGGATCCCAGGACATTCACCATCCTATGCACCATAGGGGAGTTTCACTTTTCTGATGCACTTTGTGATTTGGGAGCTTCCATAAATGTGATGACTCACTCTATATTCTCTTCTTTGTAGGTTGGTGAGTTGAATCCCACAAGATTAGTGGTGCAGTTGGAAAATAGAGCTATGACATGTCCAGTGGGAGTTCTTGAGGATGTACTTGTATAGGTAAGAGACATGATCTTCCTAGTAGATTTTTACGTTCTTAACATGGAGGATGATCAGGTAAGTTCTCATGCTCCCATTATCATAGGTAGACCCTTCCTCAAACTGCAAAAACTATCATAAATGTCAATGAGGGTACACTTTCCATGGATTTTGGGGATGAAGTTGTGATATTTAATGTTATGGAATCCATGAAGTACCCCTTATAGGACCATTCTGCATTTTTTATCTCCCATTTTGAACCACCAAATAAAAACCCCATGGAATTTGATTGTCCTATGCTTAGAGAGATTATGAGTATTGGTTCTAGTTTGATGTCTAAGAGTACTTCCACACCTATTTATAATGCACAAGAATCTCTCAGATTTGATTTTGAAATGGAATCATATTTTTATTTTGATCATGTGAACTCTGATTATGACATGGTTGTTGAGTATTCTAATGGATTTGATGATTTATTCTCTGATTTTGATGACGTATATTCTGATACTGATGTTCATTGTGCACATATTTCAGTTCCTTTAATTTCTCCATCCATACATCACCCCCTATATTGGAACTCAAGCCATTTCCACCTAATCTCAAATACTCATAGTGGTGAAAAATTGCCTGTCATCATTGCTAACAATCTCCCTTTTGAACATGAAGAAAAACTTTTGAATCTTTTGAGGGAGAACATCAGGGAAATCGGGTGGACCTTGGCTGACATATTAGGTATTAGCCCCTCCATTTTCATGCATAGGATTCTTTTGGAGGATGGGGATAAACTAGTTAGGTAGCCAAAAAGGAGACTCAATCCAACACTTTTGGAGGTTGTTAAAAAAGAGGTTGAAAAATTGCTCGAGGCAGGTATAATCTATCCCATTTCAGATTCCCAATGGGTGAGTCCTATTCAAGTTGTGCCTAAAAAAGTGGTTTTATAGTTGTAAAAAATGATAAAGAGGAGTTAATTCTGATGAGGGTACAAAATAGTTTGCGTGTGTGTATTGATTATATAAAACTAAACTAGTCCACTCGCAAAGACCATTTCCCCCCTCCCATTTATTGATCAGATGCTTGAGAGACTAGCTAGGAAGACACACTATTGTTTCTTGGATGGATTTTCTGGATATTTTCAGGTTCTTATAGCTTTAGAGGATCAGGAGAAGACAAAATTCACTTGTCCATTCAGTACATTTTTCTACCGAAGGATGCCATTTGGACTTTTCAACGCCCCAGGTACCTTCTAGAGATGCATGGTGAGTATTTTTTCTGATTTTATTGAGACCTTCATGGAGGTATTTATGGATGATTTTACAGTGTATGGGTCTTCATTTGATGATTGTATCTCTAGTTTGGGAAAGGTGTTGAATCATTGTATTGATAAGAATCTGGTCTTGAACTTTGAAAAGTTTCATTTCATGGTAGAGCATGGCATTGTCTTAGTGAATTTAGTGTCAAAACATGGGATAGAGGTTGATGGATCTAAGGTAGATATTATTTCATCCTTACCATATAATTCATGTGTGCGTGATGTTAGATCTTTCCTAGGGCATGCAGGATTTTATCGGCGCTTCATCAAAGATTTTAGTAAGATTGTTCTTCCTATGTCATGATTACTTCAAAAGGATTCTGATTTTGTGTTTGATGATTATTGCAGGATTTCATTTGATGATCTAAAGAAGTGTCTGACCACTCCACCGATCATACATCTCCCACGGTGGGAGCTTCCTTTTGAGCTTATGTGTGACACCTCCAACTTCGCAGTTGGAGTTTTCTTATCTTAGAGGGTGGAGGGAAATTCACATGTGATTTCCTATGCATCAAGGACACTAGATTCAGCCCAATAAAACTACAAAACCATGGAAAAAGAGTTTCTTGCTATCATATTATATTTAGATAAATTCCTTTCATATTTACCGGGATCTAAAGTAGTTGTTTTTTATGACCATTTTGCTCTGAGGTACCTCTTGAAGAAGCCAGATGCAAAGCCTAGGCTAATCCGATGGATGCTCCTTCTTCAGGAATTTGAAATTGAGATAAAGGAAAAAAATGGGTCAGAAAACCTAGTGGCGGACCACATGAGTAGACTTACTCACACACTAGAGGATGACACCTTAGACCAAGTACCACTCCAGGACACTTTCCCCAATGAGCATCTTTATTCTATCTCAAGTACGCATCCTTGGTATGCCGATTTAGTTAACTACCTTGTTTCCTCTGAAATCCCTGCAAATTTAAAGAAACATCAAGTCCAAAAATTAAAAATTGAGTCTTGGTATTATGTATGGGATGATCCCTACCTTTGGAACATGTGTAGTGATCAATTCATTATGAGGTGTGTTCCTGACCATGAGTTTGAGTCTATTCTACACTTTTTCCATACACTTTCATGTGGAGGACACTTTAGACCCCAATGGACAGCTAGGAAAGTTTTAGACTCTAGATTATATTGGTATAGCTTATTCCATGATTCTCATGTGTATTGTAAGTCGTGATCACGTTGCCAACACATAGGAAACATTTATAGGAGACATGAGATTCCTCAAAGACCCATATTATTCTGTGAGATTTTTGATGTGTGGGGCATCGATTTTATGGGTCATTTTCCTAGTTCCTTTGGTTTTTTGTATATTTTGGTTGATGTGGATTATGTGAGAAAATTGGTGGAGGCTAAGGCCACCAGGACTGATGATTCTCATGTTGTAGTGAACTTTGTCAAAGAACAGATTTTTTACAGGTTTGGATTACCAAAGGCCATCATTAGTGACCAAGCGACACACTTCTGCAATTGGAATTTGGCTTCCCTCCTTAGGAAGTATGGGGTGGGACACAAAACATCAACACCATACCACCCCCAAACAAATGGCCAGGCTGAGGTTTCAAATCATGAGTTGAAAAATATTTTAGAGAAAACTGTGCAGAAAAATAGGAAGGATTGGAGAAAGTTCTTGGATGATGCGCTATGGGAATATAGGATAGCATACAAAACTCTGATCGGTATGTCCCCATTTCGGATTCTTTTTGGGAAAGCATGCCATCTCCCTGTGGAAGTTGAGCATCGATCTTATTAGGATATAAAGAAATGCAACATGGATTTAGACCAAGCTGGAATCAAAAGGAAGCTTCAAATTCAAGAGCTTGAGGAGATTCTATTGTCTTTATATGAGAACTCAAGGATCTATAAGGAAAGATCTAAATAAGCTCATGAAAAAAATGATCCAACAAAGATAGTTTCATATTGGAGAGAAAGTCTTTCTCTACAGTTCACGATTGAAGTTGATGCCTGGTAAGTTGCATTCCAGATGGTTAGGTCCTTATGTCGTGACTAATGTTTTTCCTTATGGTGTAGTAGAGATCACACAAGAGGACACAAGAAGGAGCTTTACAATCAATGGGCAACATTTGAAGAGATACATTGAGGGACTTCCTACTGATGCAATGGATTTTATCACACTGCATGACCCTATCATCACTTGAGCATATCAGGATGTTCCCAACCCTTTAAATTTTTTATTCTTTATCCTATTTAAAATTATAAATTTCATGTGCATATATCATCTCATGGGTTCACATTGATGAAAATTCAATATTTTAAGTGTGGGGGAGGGAACCTTTTAGTTTAATAATTTCAATTGTTTTCCTGTTTAAAAAAAAATTATGCATTTTTCAAATTTTGTGTGTTTATTTTTCATTTTTTTGTGTGTTTTTGAAACTCTTGAGCTGAAATTATTCTCATAACCATTTTGAAATCCATATCAATAAGTGAAACAATTTATCCCTTGAAACAAAGCTTAAATGAATGCGGAAAATGACTTTGTTTCAAGTTCAAATATTTAGTAATGTCATGAAAAGTACACTAAATTTTGAATCCCATGACACATCTCACTGTCTTTATATTTGAAATCACTTTCATGTGAGGATTCTGAACCATTCTTTTCATATTCTTTACATTTACCTCACTTCTTGAGAGAACCAAACCATGCTTGATTTAACCAAAATTTGATTTATTCCTGTCAAAACTTGAGGGTTTGAGGTACTTATGTTTAAATTATTGAGGCATTTGTTTGGTATTAAAGCCCCTATTTCAAAGAATTATTTTTATAATGGCATACCTTGAACATTTAATCCTTCTATCCCTTAGAATTAATGAATATCCTGTTAGGTTATCCACATTACAAGACAATTTTCCCTATCCAACTAACTCTTGAAGTGAAATTTCATAATCTAGTTGAACTTAAGTGTGGGGGAAGTTATCTTGTGTTGTGCTATGAAATTCTGTGATACTTTGGGTGGAAATTTAAATTATGAATAGATGTGTTTATTTCTGAAAAAAATCATTCTATTGAAAGTTGTTCCTTTCTAGAGCTTTCATGAAAAGTGAAGTTATGCCTTTCTAGAGCTTCTTAAAAGAAAGAAAGTTGCGCCTATCTGGAGCTTTCATGAAAAACTATTTTGGAGAAGATTGAAATTTTTGTTGCTGAAATGATGAATGGTGTAAGATTTACATGACTTTTCATGATGATGGATCTGAATTAACAGTAAGGGGATTAGTGAGGAGACCATATTTAAGTGAAAATTATATTAATGCAATTTTTCTTCAAAAAGAGTCAGGCCCTCCTCATTCAGCCTCAGAGTTTTTCATATCTAAATCATACCAACCGAAAGCCACAAAACAACCCTTTAAATTACTCATGATAAATATATGTCATTGACTCACATCGGGTGGAGATGTAGGAATTTATCAAGCCTATGGTGACCCTTGTATGAGTTTGGATGAGAAAGACATTGCTAAAAATTGACATTTGTGTGATAAGAGAGAATTCAAGTGAGGTGAGTGTTTTGTGCATGGGAGGATAAATGAACTGAAAATATATTGAATGATATAAATAAATAACTTGAAATAATGGTTTTTTATGAGGCATGATATCTTTTGTTTCTTGGTGAGTAATTGTTGGATCTCAAGAATATGTGTTTTAAAATTCGTTTTGATTTGATATTGATGTTTACTTGATATGAGGTCTTGCTCAGGAGTGCAAAAGGGTAAGTGTGGGGGAGTTGATAAAACACAATTTTATTGAATATTTTTTTGATAATAGATGATATAATTTCCTCACATTATGCTAAATATGTTCAATTATGAAATATTTGGGATTAGATCATTCATTTGCAAATTTGATGAAAATTCCAGTTTTACCCTTTTAAAATTCACTGTAGTATTTTGTGCATAAATATGTTTCTGTAAATTATTTTGACTCAAAATTTTGCAACTATGTTCCTAACTTAATGGTCTAAAAATTCTATTCAGGACATGTGAGCTGGATCAGGCATTTGAGTGGAGTAAAGGGGCCATGAAGACAAAGATGGACTGAACTATCTAGATTGGCCATCACTTCACCATTTGGGCCGTATCTTCTTCATACAGGCTTGGATTGGGCCCAAATTTGAGGTAAGATAGGGGATATGATTTTTCACAAATCATCCTTCTATAAGGCTGGTCAATTCATGCGTTTTGGAGGTCAAATATGTGGTGAAAGTGAGATTAAAATATTTGGCCGAATTTCCCTTTCACATTTAATAAAGTTTTGTAATCCCAGCCCTCCCCAAATCTATTTAAAGGATGTTTTCACTCTTTGAGAGGGATGGTCGAGGCTTTGGGAAGGTGTTTCCGAAAGGTTGTATCTTGGGATCCTCTCACAACTCTTGTAATAAGTAAGGATTTGTGCAAATCTCTCTTCCAAAAAGGCTCTCCTCTCCCACCTCCTCTCTGTATTTCTTTTCTTTCATGTTTGTATCTTGAATTTTTATTAAATTAATCTTCTATGTTATAACCTTTTCTTCTTCTATTAATCTTCCTAATTGTTTTGGAATCAAGATTGGATACGAGATTGGGTTCTACCCTTTCAATCCTTTGCTCATGCAAAACGTCTCCACGATGACCACACCGCCCATGGAAGGGTAGTTTTTTTAGTGATTGATCTATCTTCTACCCTCTTCATTTAATTATTTTGAATAATTAAGCTACTTTAATTCACTTAATATGATCCATGAATTTTGTTTTTAAATTATAATAAACTAAGAAAGCAATTGAACAATTAACACAAAAACACGCGAGGTTGAGATTTTGTGTAAATTGTGAGAGCGCGGTCTTAATCGGTAATACAAGACCACACAGGATAAATTTGTAGAGTTTAAATATAATCCCTAAACACAATTCATCCTCATTTTCAGAATGGATATGTTCTATAATTAACCACTGACCATAATCTAACCTTAGAATAATAATCAAAGCAGGGTGCTGCGATTGCATGTTCCAAAGCCAGCCTAGGGTTTAAGTAATTTCATCTTTGTGGTTAAGTTAACTCTCATAGGGTTTGAGGGTTAACAAATTAGGGGATCATAATTAAGTGGATATTGATTTAAATTATAATTATTAATAAGTAAATTAATAGTTATAGTTAGATCAATTACGCCTTTTAAAATATTTTCTAAAAAAACATCTTCTTGTTGCGTCTTTTTAATCGAACTTCATTTCAAAATAAAAAAAATACAATATTCTTCCAGAAAACTTCTTA
Organism: Viscum album; assembly: GCA_963277665.1. NCBI lineage: Eukaryota > Viridiplantae > Streptophyta > Magnoliopsida > Santalales > Viscaceae > Viscum > Viscum album. The sequence goes on along the minus strand of OY728159.1, from coordinate 286,736,451 downwards.
TAGTTTTATAAATGATAAACAACCCCCATCCTTTCAAGTAGTTTTCTTAATTACTTTTATTTTATTTTCAAAATACCTTTAATAAGTTGTTAAATTTACTTTCTCCTTTGAGAGATGACCTTGGTCAGCCACTCTGCTGCACCTAAGTAACCCGAAAACGAACATCATTTGAAAGCGCCCATGACAGTGCTCTTTCAGCTATCCAGGGGGGGGGGGGGGGGTCTGTAAGGCAGGGGGAGGGTGCAGTTAGGGCATCTAGGAGGGGGTGTCCAGGGTCTATCAGGGTGGGTTTCCAGGGGGGTTGTTCAGGAGGGGTGTCCAGGGGGGTGTCTAGGGGGAGGGGGTGTCCAGTGGGGGTGCAAGGGAGCTATCTAGGGGGGTGCTTGGGGCTGTCCAGGGGGGCATGGGGGTGCAGGGGGGTGTCCATACCTTTCGAACATTTCAAAAATAAAACTCTACTTTATTGTATCAAATTACATTGAGATATCAAGATTTAAAGAAAAGTTCCCATGTTTAACCTTTCATTTCATAATGTTAACACATTCAGAGGTAGTTCTGAATATTCCTACCAGGGATAAAGCCAAACTAATTTGAAGAGATAAACCCACGAGAAATGGGAACTAACCTTATAGTAATAATTTTGCTAATTATTTTTGGAAAGGTATTCCAAATATCAATAGGTCTGAAATCCTTTACATCCACAACATTTTCATTCTTTGGGATCAGGGAAATAAAATTGGAATTGATTCCATAGGGCATTGAGGCATGGTTAAAGAACTCCCTTATAGCGTTAAGGATCTCATCACGAACTATTTCCCAGTAGAATATAAAGAATTTATTTGTGAACCCATCAGGACCAGCCACACTCTCAAGATTTAGAGAAAAAAGGGAACTCTTAACCTCCTTCTCATCAAGGGATGCAACAAGGGAGATTGTTGGATTGGTGTAGCCTGATCCAATTGGGTCGAATTCTTGTGGCCCACAACTATCACAACTTTGACCGCTGTAGCAGTGTAGAATTTGGAGTCCACTTTACTGTTGCACTTTTGACTTCCAGCCGACAACCACTAGAGTATTGGATACATATAGGAAAGGCTTTATAATATTGAAAAAGTCTATAATAATATTTCCTCATCTCTCCATACTACTAAAGAAATCTTTCTTCCCCTCTATGGATAGCTTGAGTAGAGTTATCATCACTTTCAACTGGTCAACCTATTCCTTGAAAACCCATTCTACAGAATCTGCCTCAATTAATCCTAATGAGATGAATGCACATCACCTATAACAACATGGAGATACTATTTGACTATATACTAGATCTAATCAACATAAAATAAAGCCAAGGGAGGTGGAGCACTAGATGTAGATGAAACAATAGGAGGTTCCAGATAACTCAAAATTCCACTAAAACCTAAAATAATTTTTTCTCTAAAATATTATAAATATACTATGGATACAAAATCTGAAGGTACTGGGGAAACAACTCTCTCAACACTAGGTAAAGAAGCCTCTACAGGTTATGATTTGGTAGGTACATCTAAGGGAAAATCCTGAAGCTCACCTGCTTGGTCAATCTACTTAACTAAGGATCCCTTAGGACATGTCCCAAATCCAAATGAGATGGTAGGTCCACCATGCTCTAGTGGAATACTATGGTCATCACCATCACTATCTCCATATGAGTCTGGATATGATAGTCCAGGCAATTTGGAACTAGAGGAGGGATCCCCCTTACATGACACCTCATCCTCTACCAAGGTAAAACCACCCTGAGCATCTCTATACTCTCCAACATATTATTCAACATTTTTAGACTCTAAATAGTCTAAACCAATATAGAAAAAACCTAGTGACTTTTCCCACTCATCATGTGAAGCTACTTCCATATGAGGTGCATGATGGTGTGGGTTTATAGGTGCTTTGGAAGACTGTTAGAGGTGCAAGTTTATAGTTAAAAGTGCAGGTTTATAGGTATAAAGTGTGCTTTGGAAGACTATTAGAGGTGTAGGTTTACTAGTGCATGTTTTACAGGTTTAGAGGTGCAGGTTTTATAGGTTTAGAGGTGCAGGTTTTACAGGTTTAGTGGTGCAAGTTTACTACTCGAAGTGGGTTTATAGGTTTGGTTTATGTCCTCTGCCCAGATTTGATGTTAACTGGGGAGTAGAGGATATACCAACGGTTCATAGAACCATTGGTATTCAATATCCTGGACAAAATATTCCAACGGTTCATAGAACCGTTGGTATTTAAATGCTTGATAACATATACCAATGGTCCACATAACCATTGGTATTCAGTATGGACAATATATATTCCAACGGTTTCAATGAAACTGTTGGGATAGAATATATACCAATGGTTCAAAAACCATTGGTATGTATGTTGGATGGTATGTATACCAATGGTTCTTGAACCGTTGGTACACATATATACCAATGTTTTTACATAAACCGTTGGGACATATTAATTTCAGACCACATATACCAACGGTTCACCAAAAAATGTTGGTATAGAGCTACTGCAATGCCCAACATACCAACGGTTCCTGAAACCATTGGGATAGGATATCCCAATGGTTCTAGGGGCTATTGCAATGGTTTTAAACCGTTGGAATAGGTGAAATTTACAGTAGTGTGGCGCCGCACGAAGGTTTAGGGGGGAGGCCGAGTGGAAGAGGGGAGGGTTTGCAGCCGGCTGGGAGTTGTGGGCTACAGGAGGAGGTGCATGGGGCTGCCACTCACTGAGAGGAAAGGCGATAGGGAAGTCTTCTGGGAGGTCAAGTCGCTAGGGGGGGAGGCTGAGTGGAAGAGGGGAGGGTTTGCAGCCGGCTGGGAGTTGTGGGCTATAGGAGGAGGTGCATGGGGCTGCCGCTCGCTGAGAGGAAAGGCGATGGGGAAGGCTTCTGGGAGGTCGGGTCGCTAGGTGAAGGAGGAAGGGCCGGGTCCGAGGGCTATTGGGGCGCACTGCAAGGGGAAAGGGGAGCCGACAGTGCTATTGTGAGAGGAGGGGAAGAAGCAGGAGAGGCCGGGTGCGGTCGGGTGGAGCACGCAGGGTAAGAGGCTGAGGGCCAGTATGGGGGAAGAGGCGCTGGGGCACTGGAAGAAGCAGGAGAGGAAGGTTGGGATGTGCCTGGGTGTGCTGGGTGAGAGGAAGGCCATGTCCGAGCTGCGGCAAGGTCGATGCAAGCGGGAGGCTGAGGCAGTACTTCAGGGGAAGGAGACTTGCGCCACACACACAAAGGGAAGGCCTCACCACGTGGAGAAGGGAGGGGCCAACTAGGGTTTGCAAACTTTTTTTTCTTTTCCCCTAAAAATAACACCCTAAAACAACTAATAAAAAATGATAGAAAATAAAATAATAATAGTAATATATAATAATACTAAAGTATAATAATAATAATAATAATAATAAAAGTACTCATATTATTTCAAAAATAATAAAATTATTAACATAATAAAAATTTCAAATGACACAACAATTAAAGTGCGTTCTAATTAAAAAATCTATTTATTTTAATTTTCCGAGGACAGGTAGTCGCACAGTCACTAATGGAATTGTATGTTTTCCCAACAGATATATACCAATGATTTCTTCAAACCGCTAGTATACTGTAAAAAAAGGCAAAATTTTCCAACGGTTTGTTCAAACTGTTGGAAATGTGTTAATATAGTTGAGATTTCCCAACAGTTTGACAAAACTGTTGGGAAATCTTTAGTTCCTCTAAGATATACCAACGGTTTTAATAAATCATTGGTAAAGAGAGGCTTTCCCAATGGTTTTTAAAAACTGTTGGGAAAGTTTTCCCCCAAATACCCAACACCCCAGCTCCCACTTGGCCCGATTTCAGACCCTAATCCAAAGCTCCTCCTGAAATTTTCTCGGCCTTGAAACTCCTTCCATCCATAGATCCATCTCAAATCAATCAATTTTTTATTTCTACACTTCAAATTAGTAAGTGTTACCTTAGTTTTAATATTCTCCCTCCATTTTTTTTCCTGTTTTCTATTTTGATTTGGGCTAAATTAGAGTTCCTGCGGTCTGTGGAGTAGTGAACCCTTTGATTTGTTTTCTATTTTTTGTTCTACACTTCAAACATGGTAAAGGGTTTGTTTAGTGGGGTGATATGGTAGTTTATTTGGACTTTAGTTTATTTGAAAATTGGATTTGTATTTTGTATTTATAGTTTTTGTTCAAGGAATAATGGGAAGGGTATTGATATTGAAGATGAATTGAGTGTTGGTTGGGTGATGGATTGGAATTGTGAACACCCCCACCCCCACCCCCTGTGGACACCTCTCACCCCCTAGACAACCCCCACCCCCTGGACACCTCCTCCATTGGATATCCCCCCACCCCCTGCACCCCCTGCAGCACCCCCTGGACACCCCCACCCCTTGGAAAACTCCCTCCCCCACCCCCTGGACACCCCACCCCACCCTCCCTAGTCACCCCTCACCCCCATGGACAACCCCCACCCCCTTGGACACCCCACCCTTTGGAAAACCACCTCCCCCACCCCCTGGACACCCCCCACCCTCCCTGGACACCCCTCACACCCATGGACAACCCCCACCCCCTTGGACAGCCCCCATCCCCTAGACACCCCACCCCCCTGGACACCCTACACCCTCTTGGACAACCTCCACCCCCTTAGACAGCCCCCCCTGGACACCACCACACCTCCTAGACACTATTGCACCTCCTATGTGTTTGGACCAATTTTTAAATTGGAATTAACAATGTATTTGATTTCCCCTTTCCCCAATGACATTTCCTAAGTGACCCATAGAGCCTTATAAATTGAATTTGTCATGTTTTGATAAATTGAATTTGTCATGTTTTGATAAATTGAATTTGTCATGTTTTGATAAATTGAATGGGTTGTTTGGAATGAAATGGATAATGCATGATGGTTTTCCTTTCTTAATGAATAAAATGATTTTAAATAAAATTATCCTATGGAGGGCTGCAGGAGGGGCAGGGGGGTTGTCTAGGTGTGGGGGGCTATCCAGGTGGGGGGTGGGTTGTCCAGGGGGGTAGGGGGGTTGCAGGGGGGGTAGGGGGGGCTATAGGGGTGTGGGGGAGGGGGGTATGGGCTGCCTAAGGAGGGGTGTGGGATATCCAGGGGGTCAGGGTGGGGTGTCCAGGTGGGGGAGGGGGTGTGGGCTATCCTGGGGGTGGGCTGTCCAGGGGGGTGGGGGTGGCCCGTGTGGGCTATCCAGGGGGGTGGGGGTGGGGCTGTCCAGGTGGGGGAGGGGGGTGTAGGGTGTCCAGGGAGGGGGGGGGTGGGCTGTCCAGGTGGGGGTGGGGTGGGGGGGTGTCCAGGGGGGGTGGGGGGGGGGGGGTGCAGGGGAGGGGGGTTGGGCTATCCAGGTGGGGGAGGGGGGTATGGGTTGTCCAAGGAGGGGGGGGTGTCTAGTGGGGGGGGGGGGGGGTTGTCCAAGTGGGGGGTGGGGGGGGGGGGGTTGTCCAGGGGGGCTGTCGGGGGGGGGGGGTGTGGGCTCTCAAGGGGTGTGGGGGGGGGGGGGGGGTTGTCCAAGGGGGGTGGGGGGGGGGGGGTGGACTGTCTAGGTGGGGGAGGGGGGTGGGTTGTCTAGGGAGGAGGGGGTGGGATGTCTAGGTGTGTGTGTGTGTGGGGGGGGGGGGGGGGTATCCCGGTGGGGTGGGGGGGCTATCCAAGTGGGGGGGGGGGGTGCAGTGGGGGGTAGGGGGCTGCAGGGGTGGGGGGGGGGGGTGTGGGATGTCCAGGGAGGGGGTGGGTTGTCAACTCTGACACTCTAAAAAAATAGGAATCACATATAACCAATTTATAGTTGCTTTCACACGTTAAGACTTTTCTTGAAGTTCCATACCAACACTCACTCTTACCCTTCCAAGAAGAAGTGATCTTTGCAAATAAATATCACTTAGGTTATTATACACTATCCATATTGATCTCATACAAATTTAACATTCGTACAACTCCATATCACATAATGATATAACAAGGCTCATACTACTATGAGTAGTGTCCCATCAAAACATGGATCATAAAATCTGATCCATGTATGATATTTGGTGGTGTGTTTACAATTGGGTGTGTTGTGATTTATATGTATGATATTCATGGTTTACACCAACAATATTCTTGTTCATCCTATAATAGGCTTGAAATCATGCTACAATTGGATAAAGATTGGATTTTACG